>OY764961.1:46494509-47782486 GCA_963668005.1 Melieria crassipennis
ATTGCAATATTTACAGATAGCCTAGTTGCTTGCAAGCTCCTAAGGAAAGATCAAACTGATAACTACATTGTAGCACGCATACACAACAGCTTATCAGAATCAACCCTTTCAGAAATCGTCTTCATCTGGACTCCCAGTCATGTTGGAATAAAACTAAATGAAACGGCGGACGAAATAGCGAAAGATGCCGTCGACATTGGAGACCCACTTGATGTAGAATTCAACAACGAGGAAGCTCTGAAACACCTGAAGCAACAACTTTGGAATCAATGGAATGCCAAATACGCGGATTTAAGCCAAAATAAAGGAAAATTTTTTGCATCAATTTACCCATCTCTGCCTAATGGTTAAATGGTCAAACTCCATGAATTGCGTTTCATACGTTCGGGGTTGTTGCGTCATTGTGTTGATTGCGTTATTTGCGTTGCAAATGGTCAAACTCCATAAAGTGCGTTTCATGCGTCAGCTTCTTCTTCTTACGTCAGCTGATGCTGTCAAACTGCTGATTGATTTCGTTGTGCATTGGGAGAAGACAAGGAAAATTGTGAAAAAAAACGAAATGGAATCGCTAAACGGCGTTATAGACTTTAGACTGATTTCATTTTAAACACAATAAATGTATATCGAGCATTGCAAAAAATGAAAAAAGAAATTCAGTTGAATTCAATTTGTAGCAATTTATTTCACAGGAATGAGCAAAACGCGATATACAACGAATAAGCTATCGAATTTCCAATACAGCGAAGACTAAGTTTCGTCTGTCAAAGAATTATGCTACTTTTTAGGAATTTCTTCACATTTTATGTTAAAATATTGGATTTAAAATGTTTCTTAACTGTATTTAATAGCTTTTGTGTAAAATAAATGCATTCGACTTTTTCGATAACACAAGTTTGTTATCGACTTTACCATCCACATCCACATCCACATTCATGCCACATAATTTATGACATCTTTAGGAGCTCTGTCAGCTGTTTGACGGCGTTAACGCAACCAACGCAAGAGAAAGTTGAAAATAGTTCAACTTTTGATGCGTTGCGCTGCACGTCATGGAGTTTGCTTCATACAAATACACTGATTCAACTTTTTTTTGCAACGAAAGAAACGCAAAATGCAGCGAAACGTATGAAACGCAATTCATGGAGTTTGACGTTGGTTGCGTTAACGCCGTCAAACAGCTGACAGAGCTCCTAAAGATGTCATAAATTATGTCGCATGAATGTGGATATGGATGTGGATGGTAAAGTCGATAACAAACTTGTGTTATCGAAAAAGTCGAATGCATTTATTTTACACAAAAGCTATTAAATACAGTTAAGAAACATTTTAAATCCAATATTTTAACATAAAATGTGAAGAAATTCCTAAAAAGTAGCATAATTCTTTGAACGACGAAACTTAGTCTTCGCTGTATTGGAAATTCTATAGCTTATTCGGTGTATATCGAATTTTGCTCATTCCTGTGAAATAAATTGCAACAAATTGAATTCAACTGAATTTCTTTTTTCATTTTTTGCAATGCTCGATATGCATTTATTGTGTTTAAAATGAAATCAGTCTAAAGCCTATAACGTCGTTTAGCGATTCCATTTCGTTTTTTCACAATTTTCCTTGTCTTCTCCCAATGCACAACGAAATTAATCAGCAGTTTGACAGCATCAGCTGACGTAAGAAGAAGAAGCTGACGCATGAAACGCACTTTATGGAGTTTGACCATTTGCAACGCAAATAACGCAATGACGCAACAACCCCGAACGCATGAAACGCAATTTATGGAGTTTGACCATAAGAGACAGTGGTACAGATTGTTAGCAGGTCATACCTATGACAAAGTATATTTACATAGAATCAAGGCCATTGATTCAAATCTCTGTCCTACCTGCAACACATTAGAATCTGCAAATCATTTAATCTTTGAATGTTCTAATTTCATCAATATGCGCAAAAAATTTTCCATCTTTCAAAAATACAGAACACTAGATTCCATCTTAGCTACTAAAAACTTCAAAATCATAGAAGAACTTACCTTCTTCATCAGTGAGGCAAATATCGATTTATAACCAATTAATCGACATCACTAGCTTGTGATATGTCACTTCTACATAAACTAACCAGTTGAGGGAAGACCTGGCAACAGAGTCTATACTAGTCTTGAAACTCCTGTAAAATGAATTGGCAGCACTCATATCGAACTGTCACATCAAGACTTTTGCTTGTCACATCAGGACTGTCACCGGCAACATGCTTCCCACCACGGAAGATACTTCGCAGATAACGTTGTCTGAGAAAGATTTTGTCGTATGTTGTCGAAAAGTCAAGACAACATACGATTTTGTTTTTCGGAGCGACATTTCTCCCGCCAAATTTCGTGGTAAAAGTAATTTTCAACGTTCTTTCGTTCGTGACACCTAACATAAAGCATAAGATGTATTTGTTATTTTGTAGTAAATAACGATATTTACAATTGCGGCATTGCACATAATTATTTTTAAATTAACCCCGAGCAACGAGCAGGTTGACGACGAATAAACAAATACGCATTTATTTACTCACCATGGCTTTTACTTATTGACAGCACAAAATATGTATGAGAAAGACCGTCGGAAGAATGCAAAAATGCAGCAGTATCAAAGGCAACGAACCAATTTTAATGATGCAAACCTTCTTGTATTTTCCTGTAGATGCGCAAAATAACAAGTAATATTCTTCCGAATAGATTTTAGCATGAAAGTCAAATCTGTGGTCCAACTTCCAATCGCGGAAATTTTCACATTACATAGAAAGTGACGGCAGAATAATGCAAGAAAAGTATCAGCAAAAGAAACTGCAAAAATGATTTTATGATGGCAAACCATTTATATATTCAGTTAAAATCAAAAACGCGCATAAATCCTTGTTCCGGGGTAGTTCTTCATATAAAATAATATTGTTTGGCAAAGGCGGTGATGCTGGCAAATTCGCGAACAATTAACAGCTGATTGTTTTTCACCTCGGATTTCAGCAGGATAATCAAAAGAAAATTTATATGAAAATTTGGTCGTATATAATGCACGACTGCAGCGACATAAACTAAAATGAACAATATTTGTTGATTGCAAATAACTTGCTGTGGAACTTCCTCAGTAGTAAAAACTTCCTTCCGGGTCATATATAAATGAAAAACCAATGTTCATTATTTTGCATTTTCAGAAGTCCGCGAGCTGCCACGTCTAAAAGATACATTTTTGGCACGGAAATGTATCTACAAAAACAGCTGTGTACTTATTCACCAGTTTTTCATAGAGAGAGCAAAATTAAATTTGTATGGAAAATTACCAAAGAATTTTGCAAAACCACAAGAAAACAACAAAAATGCAAGAGGTCGCATCGCATGCGAATGAAATAGTTAACAATTTGAAATTGATTAAAGTGCAGAAAATTGCATTTATTAGTTCTTTTTAGTGGAAATCAGTTGTACGACAAATTCATTTCAGCAGGCAACGAACAGCGGGCAGCGAACAGCTGCTTTGGCTGCTCTCTCACTTTTATTATCTAAATACGCAAAGATAACCATATGTTCAAAATTTTTTGACAGATTGGCCGTTTGAGCGAAGTTTCAAGACTAGTATAGACTCTGCCTGGCAATATGAGATCTTAAAATCTCGCCAATCTTTGTTCAGAATTAAAAAAAAAAAGAAATAATAAAGTCATCCCGATAGTGACATTTTATGTCAAGTACTCTTATTTCGACAACTGTTCTCTCAAAGTATTTTGAATTCAACTCATTCGACATTTTTTTTCGGTTTTAAACCTTTTTCAAATGTGTATTCAAATAGCTACAAGCAATAGAGTGTATATGTTGTGTATTAGGGGTATTCTCGATGTCTTGCATAACCCTGACATCGTGCACGAAATGCATAATTGACATGGCCATGCATTTCGAGCAACGGCACAACAACAAAATACAAGCAAAAAAAGTTTGCATTTTTTGCATGTCATGCAACGCAAAAACCCTTGCTTTGTGTGCGACATCGCGATTGCAAAGTATACTATAAGTAGCGACACTCTTTTTTGGAGCTGTCAGTGGTACACTAAGTCTGTTTGACCGTGTTACCCCGATGCGATTTTCTGTTGGTTTTGGTAGTAAATTTAATACTTAATTTTCTTACTACTTTTTCGAAACAAGCAGTAAGCATTTTTTGGGAAAATAAATATCTTTAGATGGATACGTATTTGTAGTTGTAATTCAATAGGTGCTAATATAATTAACTGAAACAGAAAAGATTTGAATAAAAATGTTGAAATTGCTTTTGTGCAGGCAATTTGATTATGTAAACATTGAACATTCGGAATCAATGTCAATGTAATTTTGCTCCAGTGCAAGGAAAAATGCTAGCGAAAAAGTTATTTCTTATAAATTATGTCAAGAATTTTAGTTAAATATAATTTTGTGTATCTTCGTAACTCTTAATAAGCACTTAAAATTTGTTTACCAACATATATTAATGTTCAACATTTATATGCGCTATTTTTAAATCGGAATGCATTTGAGTTCGGAACGCATTTGAGTTCAATAGAACATTTCTGCATCTGTGGCTGAATATTTAAATGTAGCTGAAGTGGTTAAAATATTTTAAATAAAATCAAAAACTTTTGTAAAACTATCCATTTTGCAACATTTCTATACTCAACATGTGTAACAAAAATATCAACTCTACATCAACTTCAATTGCCACCTTCACCGTAGAATGTGTAAATATTCACCACGAAGACAAAAATCGAACTGTCATTGCTCACAAAATTATTTTTACAAATGTGAGCCATTGACAATTTTTTCGTCTAGAGCTGCGGTCTGTATCGCCCCTGGCCAAATCGCCGGTGCACTCACTGCAGTTGGTCGGTAGACGTTTGCGGTGGAGCTGTTTGCAGCTCTGTGGACGGTGCTAAACTTCTACTGGCCGACGATTGTGTTGCAGTGTGGCGCCGACTCATTGGCCGGCGACCGCCCGGGCTGCTGCCTGAGTTGGCCATGCTGGAGGAGTTGTTCGTGGTAGAGCGCGGCCCGGTGATGTTGAGCGCACACAGCCATATACTCTCAGCCGTGCAGCGCTACAACATATCGCATTTCATTGTTAACAACCCCCGATCAACACAAAATTTTCTTGTGTCCAGTCAACTTTTGTGTAAAAATATAAAAGTTAAATTTGAAACTGACAATAATTGTGGTGAATATTTATTGCCGGGCAGAGTTGCTTTTGCAAAACATTCGAAATTAATTGAAATTGTTTCATAATTCTATTTGGAAGGCAACAAATTTTTGAGATAAATATTTAATTTTCTTTTCCCTGCTCATGCCAGCATAAAAAGTCAGTGTCCGAAGCATAACATCGTTTTAAACTACACTTAAGAAATTCATGAAAACTCCAGTTTTTCAGGGTTTGTCAAGAGCCCACAAACCTAAAAGTTAATGTACTTATTCACCACAGTGACAGTTTTACACGTGAACAACAACAATTTGACAGGAGCCTTCAGAAAAAATCGACGTCCGGTTGTCAAAGAGTGTCGCTACTTAGGATATACTTTGGCGATTGTGCGACAGCCATTTACAGCCCTATTCTGGCACTACCGTAACAATTGTTACCCCCCGTAACAATTGAATTGAATTTGATTGTTTCCGTATTCTGGAAAAATGGTGACAAGAAGAAAGTTCAAACAATTCACCACTCGAGGTGAAAGCTCTTTTACTGTCGAAACATCTGTTTTTTGTATTTTTTCTGTCAAACTGTAAAAAAATAAACAAACAAAAAATGGTAAATGCAGATAATCTGGCGAAGCAAGTCTTTTTTTTGGAGTTTCTTCACGATGTATGTATATATTCGTTTGGTTTTTAGAGTTCCTAAGTTTAAGCGCACGACGCGTCGCGACGCAGGAGAAGCTGAAGCATTTTTTTTTGCAGTTTCTCAAGGCGCATTTGAACACGAAATTTGAATTTTATAATTTTTGTATGCTTGTCACCTGCTCCTACGGAGGTAACAAATTTCGAAACAATTGTCACCTTTTGAGCTTTTGAATTTGCTCCAGAATACCAAAAAGTGACAATTGTTACCAAGTATTCAATTGTTACCGAGGTGACTATTGTTCCGGTTGCCAGAATAGGGCTGTTAATGTTCTTCGTGTGCGCAAGCGTATTTTCTTCATATTTGGTTTTATTTCAACCTTTTTATATAATTTGCATATATGTCTTGCTTGCAGGTAGAAATGGATCAACCGAAAACCAAATTAAAAAGAAATGGAGAAAGTTTGTGGCTGTTTGCGGCATTTTTGCAATATTTGCAATGTGTGCTTTTTTGTGCGTTCTCGATGTGTAGCATTTTCCAGTCTTGCACGGTTGCATTTTTACGAATTCTTCCTCCGTGCAAGACATCGAGAATACCCCTATTGTATACAAATATACAGAAAACACATAAACATAGATATGCAAGGGTGTTAGGTATCATATAAAGAAATTATTTAAATAATGCGAATGGGTTTTACGAAACAGTTTCAAAAAGTTGTCATCTAAATGTATGTCTTCATTAATGTTTTCAGGTGCAGCGTTCATCTATTTCACTGGGTACACGAAATATTGAAACTTTTTGGTCCCATGTAGTTTGGCAAATGCAGCACGTCCATGGCATTTTTGATTTTCACTGTACTGCACTTGAGTTAATATTTTCAAATACATTTTCAACCAAATATTTTTTTAATATTTTATATTATGAATGAAAAGGTTAAAATTTGACAGAAAAATTTTATTCATGTGAGAATGTAGAGAAAACATAAATACCAGCTATCAAAATAAGAGCACGTAAACAAATAGACGTCACCTATGGGGATGACTTTATTATTTGACTATGAGTATGTTGAACAAAGAAAGCATGATACAAAAATATACAGGTAGATTCAATCGAGCAAAATTAAAAGTCATTTGCGTTTTTGACAAATAAAAATAAAATTTTAAGGGTGCAAAAAAAAGTAAGAAATACAGAAACTGAATGATATACTACATAAACTAATTGCTGTGTAATTGCAGCTCTGTAGCAAAAATGAAAATAGTAGTACACAATTTGTAAGCAAATATTTTTTTCAATTGTCAATTTTATTTTTATCTGTCGCATTGAAACTACCTGTATATTTTTGTATCATGAAAGAAAGTTAAAAAATTCAAAAAATCAAGAATGATAAAATAAACCTTGTCAAAAAATTGTATTTTCAATTGTACAATAAATAAAACGTGCATACGTGAAAGGTTTAACTGATGCTGATGTATGAAAATAAAAATGAGAATGATAAAGAATAAATAAATATATAAATCGACCAGAAATGCTCCCAACACCCTCAAATACTCGAATATTGCAAAATTTACAGTTTTTGTTTTTTCATAAAAAGGGAAAAATCAAAATGAGCGCTAGTGATCCTTGTGTATGGAGCGTATGGTGTATGGAGCGCTTTAACCGGAGCACAAGGAGAGCGCTGATCGTTCCTTATGGATGGAGTGCTCACTGAGTGCTTCTAAGGGAGCACAAAGGGAGCGCTTCGCTCCAATGACATGCAATTATAAAACACAAGGAAGGCCATAAGGAACGGGGGAGCGCTCACTGCTGACTAAGGAGCGCTCCCAAAGGGCTCCTCGAGCGCTCGATTTCCCGTTGGGTAAGTTGGCTTTGCATTTTTTTAAATTTGTGTGTGTAATTTTAATCTGGGTTGTTTTCGATCCGTTTTTTAACGTGGGTCTACGGTTAAGCACGTTTTCTCCCCTGCAGCTTCTGTAAAAAGAATTGGGGAGTATCCTCAATATCGCTGTATGTAGACCGATATGCCAGTGACCCGTGATTACTGCACTAATTGTGTATTATTCGGGGTTAATTTTGTTGACATACATGGCAAATACTTTTTGAAATTTCTCTCGTTTTATAATACACAAAAAAGGACGTAGTACTATGGCAAGATTCATTGAATAGAAGATTGCGCCTTCCGGGAGAAAATAATTTTGAAACCGCACCAGTGACGTCATACAAAATTGCTTCCTATTGGCTGAAAATGTTGATTGAATTTTGGAGAGAGAAACACAGTGGGGCAAAATTAAATATTTGTTACTTCATTATTTTTTTCATTTTCAATTCCCTTCTTAATTCCAGTAAATTTACCCTTACCGATAAATATTGAGTATTTGCCGTTCGAAGTCGTTTTGGGTGAAGTGCAGCGAGCAAACTCTTGCCGTTTGAACATTCAAATAAGTCTCCCGGCCACAGAACTTCACTCAACGCTGTATAAGGCTTGCATCCTTGGGGAACCGGATGAAGTGCACTGCGCAATCTAAATCATATACATGCATATATATATATATATATATTCCATTTGAAAAGCACTTCACCACTCATGTACCTTTTTTTCATTATTTTGTGTACACAGGCCCACTGCACACCGTATGATTCTCTTCTTTTTTGCTTTTTTCCTTTTTTGAAATTTTTCCGCGATATTCTCACTACACGCACTTTTACAGCAAGGACTTTTGAAACTCAAAATTATTTCATTATTTTAACAAAAAACAATGAAAACAATCAAGCAAAAGCGGCACGATTTACAAAAAACGAAATATTTGTGAATACAAAATTTTCAACCAATGAAAACAAAGCACGAAATCTGAATTGAATTGCAGGGTTTCCTCCCGAATTTCACTTGTTTTATTTGTGTTATTTATATGAACGAATTATACGAATTTATATTTAATTTTGTAAAGATATACAAATTTCTATTAAACTGTTATGTAAGTATATTTATATATAGGGGCTTAAGTATAAAGAAAGCCATATATTTGCTCAAAAGAGTAAAGCAAAATGTAAGTTCAAAATAAAAGAGTTTAAAAAGTACTGATGGAAACCCTACATATTCTCCGATGACGTCACTGGTGCGGTATAAAATTAATTTTCTCTCGGAAGGCGCAATCTCTGTATTCAATGAATCTTGGTACTATGGGTTCACTTGTAAATTTTAACTATGACTATAGTACAGCGGTGACACACTAATTAACACACGCTGCTAATAGTAGCGAACAGAGCAAAAAACACAAGTAAAAGTAGGAATTAAAATAAGTATTTCATTTTTGCATCGATATTTCGATATATTTCGTTTTTATACACTAAGTTTTTTATACTCATATCCGCGGAGATTATTTTAAAAAAGGCGCTGTCTTACAGTTCTGGCCGCGATGTTATGCCATACTAATGCTACAATAATAAAAAATTACTTAAATCAAAGAATATTCTTTGAGAAGCACAGGCGGGCTTATTAAAGTATCAACTTCAGCATAATAATGTACACCAATAAAAATTTAAATTGAATGACTTATTTAGGATTTCAAAAAAAAATCTTTCGTAAACAAGTGACAATTTTTTGAAAAAATCATTGCATCACGAAAATATACACTGCTCTACATCTGTCAGGTGTGTTATTAGCTAGGGCTCTTGTTATTCGACTAATCGATTATTCGAATAACATATTATTCGATTATTAATATTCTAATAGCGTTATTCGACTAGTCGAAGGCAAACGACTATTCGATTACTTGTTCATTTTAGACTAGTCGATTGCCCGTTGGTATTCGATTATTCGAATAGCAATAATGTATAAAGTAAACTTTGTTTAGCCACGCAAACGCACACGCTCATTATCAACGTTCAAATTATTATGTATATTTCAGGAAACAATTTCCAACAACTTTGAAAGGAAACAAAACTATTCGATTTTGAAAACTTAAGTGTTTATTCGATTATTTAAAAACTGAACAGTTATTCGACTATTCGAAGCACATCGACTATTCGAATTCTATTCGTACAAACAACTACTATTCGAATAATCGATTTTTAAACTATTCGATTACTTTTAAGAGCCCTACTATTAGCATGTCACATGTCATGTATAAGAAAGTAATCTAATAAAAAACTCTCCCTATGTGAATAAATTTTCTCAATTTGAATATTAGTCGGTCCAAAATATGTTGAACCAGTTTCATATTCATTCAAACAAAATCGTACTAAAAGCAGATGGCAACCAATATAAAGATGAATTCAAAAAATTTGCATTGTATTTAGTTGTATTACAGCAGTTTTGTAGTAATTCGTTTTTTATGTCGTAGTTGTACTGGACTTTCATTAAGTATGTAGAAACATACTGTTGAAGCTAGTGGACTTATTCATCTTATAACCATGTAAAATGTTCAAAATCCCCCCCACACATTTAATTAAGATTTTAAATTCTGAGAATTAGCATATCTTCAGATACTATGGTATTGAAAATGTCAAATAATTGTTAAAACCCCTTTTGGTTTCTGTTGCAATTAACTAACCTATAAATGAAATGGATGTCATCTTTCTTTAATTTTCGCCTATAATTCACTTTGGGGACCTTTGAGCAAGTACAGCAAAAGGTTTAAACAACAATGATGACTATTAAATTGATTGCTTTAAGTAGTGCTACAAAATCTGAACCTACAATAACCTTCTAGTATTATATTAAAAATTACATCAGCTGTTATTTATCTATATTGGCATAAGTGGTTTGATAGTCACTCAATGTCCATCAACTTAAATTTCGGAATAGATTCGTCGTTGCGCAGCCAGAGTGGACTCGTTAACATTTGAGACTTTATATACTCAGATGCCTTGAAACACTGAGTGCTACAGAACTTCTTCCGATCCGTGATGTCATAGACCTTGTTTGTTGCCAAAGAGATTTGGTATTTTTTAGCTGGCACACTACAAGCAAACATATGTGTTAGAACACTTTATAATCATTCTACATCCGAAATCTTAAACTAATTGTTACCTATCTACGTCCCGTATGCAGAGAGGGTATCCGCATAGTTGCAAAATGTGTCGCTCATCCACGATGTCGTCGTAGTGGCACTGATTGATTTCACTAATCTGTTGGATGAAAATCATGAAGGGAAGTCGTGTAAATCGATTAAGAATTGAATTATTTTTATATAAACTTTGAACTTTGACCCTGATCCACGCCTTTTTTTGGACGTTTCCCAGGCAAAATTTTTAGTTCAATAGATTCAGAAGCTAAACCTCACTGTAAGAGCAATCTTGTTTATTTTTTTTTCACGAGGGTTCGCTATATTCAATTTAAACATAAATTACCTTTAATAAGAATTTAGCGCTGTTATTGTGCCGGTCAAGGAGTCCCTTAACAACCGCGAGCGCCCTGGCGTTGCACTCCCGCTTTTTTTGCACAACTTCCAAGAGCTGTTTTTGACTAAAGTGACGTGTTATTCATGTTTAGTCGTAATCCATAACTTCATACCTGAGTTGATTCTGTACCACTTTGGACATTTTTGCAGACAATTAAACGACCAAACCAATCAGGCATTGAGCGAAACTTGCAGCTCGCAAAACACGGACCCTACCCTTTCTTAATTCATATAGGCTTTATTAGTGATGGCAATTGTATCGATTTTGAGTTCCTGAAAGATATTTCCCACTATATTTCGATGCACTTATCCCACTATTAAATTGTGTGCAGCTCGGTCGCTGTACGAGCAGGGTTGCCGTTGTGCGACTTTAGTTGAATTTTGCAACCGTTTTGACGCTTTGAGACTTTTTGTGCGACTTTTTCAAACTTGTCTAATTTTGTAAGTTTTTCCATCTGTGTGCGACTTTTTCCCCCTTTTTTGTTAAGTGATTATTTTTTTCTCTTTATATGACAAACAAAATAATTGCGCTTCTGATCATCAATGAAATTATAGAAGAGGAAGAGAGCAGTGGACATTCAAAATTGAAACGCAGTGTTTTCTTAAACGCAGTATCCGTGGAAATATTCTCCAATTCATGGTCCGAATTTTCATTTTGGTGAATTTTTTTCAGCTCATTCATCTTTACGCCATCGATAGTACCATTGGGATCAATTTTTTTATAAGCTGTCAAAGGTTTTTCATGTGCGGTATGACGAAAACTTTTATTTTTGTATTTTCCACATTTGCTGTTCCATAGTTCCAGCAAATTTCGATAAGCTTCGATAAAATCGCTCCAGTTTCCATTTCGTTCGCAACGCACAAAAGCTGAAACACGAATGAACTCAGAAAATTGCACAAAATTGTACAACATACCCATACACGTTGCGACCGCTCATAGACCGAAATATCAAAATATTTTAATTTTCATACAACCAGTTGTGCGACACGTACAACTGCGTTACACACGATGCGATTTTGTGTACAACCTTGTCCAGTTGTACAAAAAATCGCAACGTGTATGTGGGCCGCATAAGCCTAGGCGTACACGGAGACGCAGGCCGCGCTACACAGCACAGGGCAGCGCAGCGCAAATTAAACTGTGTTACGCAGCAAATGTTTGAACAGCGTATACGAATCTCGGAAAACCAGCACACGTGTTCCGTATTCATTCCATAAACCCAGTAATATGAGTTATTTGTCTAAATCAGACTTTGAAATAGATCCTATATAATATAACATAATATGGGTGTAATACCGGCTGTTCACGCACTTTTTCAATTATTTATTCAATTTTTGAAAGCTAACGTGTCGGCTGCGCGTAGGAAACTGTATTTCATCTACAACGGGACGCAGGTGTGCGCAGGCACGTCTCTCCGCTGCACGCGGCTATGTCGCTGTGTGCGCTGTCATATGGTACTGCATTATTTACAAAAAACTGAACTACGCTGAACTGTGCTGCGTGTGCGGCCTGAGTCTCCGTATACGCCAAGGCTAAATCAAAGCAGTGCGTGTGCGAAAATACAGAGACGAAGTTACAAAAAAATAAAATTTATGATTAATACATATATTAAAGTGTATACAAACACTTTATTAAAAAATTAAATGTAAAATAAATACACAAAAGTGTATATAAGCACTTTTTTAATGAATTATTTCTAAGGTATTTATATCGTTTGAATTGTTAATTCCTTTTTGTTTTGTTAGTTGTGTTTTGGTTTAAAAAAAGTGTGTCACTTTTATTTGAAAAAATACTTTTTTGTGCGACTTTTTTTTAAACGACCTTTTGTGCGACTTTTTCAAAATGCTCAACGGTAACCCTGTGTACGAGGTACATTCACTGTTGTCACTCGACCTAAATTTTGTTAACCAGATATGTCTAGAAAAGTAACCAAAATGTAAAAGCGGTTTCAAAAGCTTCAAAAGTGTTTACCTCTTTTTGACAGTTCAAAATCACAACAAACGAAAATTATCATTTGGAAATTTTGAATTTAAATTTTCGTCTGCTTGAAATA
This sequence comes from Melieria crassipennis, assembly GCA_963668005.1. Taxonomy (NCBI): domain Eukaryota; kingdom Metazoa; phylum Arthropoda; class Insecta; order Diptera; family Ulidiidae; genus Melieria; species Melieria crassipennis. The sequence goes on from OY764961.1 coordinate 46,507,776, forward strand.
TGTAGGATATTCTTGGCATGTAAGGTATGTAATATATTTGTATTCAAATATTGCAGTGTGTAGAACATAGAGGCAGCAAAAAAGCAACAAATTATTTAGTCAGTAGCCGGAAAGAGCTGATCTATGAGCTTCGGCAAGAGGACATGAGCATTGAGCATCTGACATTATCTGCCAAACGAAATGCGAATGAGGCAATGTAAACACTTTGAAAGGACTCATTTGAAATTACGCATTTTGGCTCAATGTAAACGTAGTATAACGAACTACAAAATTTGTCGGGGAAACGCCCAAAGAAGGCGTGGCTTGGGGTCAAATTTAAAAGTTGGTATGAAAATAACTCAATCAATTCTCAATCGATTTACACGATATGGCTATCAAATGAAAGACCTCTTCCATACCTTTCTATTGGTACAACATGTATGTAATATGTACAAATAAAAAGTTATAAGCACAAACCATTTTTAAAAACCAATTTTTTTCTCAAAACACCCTATTAATAAATTATAATAAATTTGTTACCATATTATAGTCTGTGGAATTCCCTTTATAATTAAATATAAAACATTTGAAATTTTTGTATTTTATTTGTATTTTTTAAATATAAAATTAAATTTGAATTGAAACCAATTGAAAAGCATTTTTTGCAATATTGAAATGGCGCTTATGAAGATTATTGCTCAGGCGCGATCTTTTACAATCATAGGATTTGAACTCAAAATACTGTAAGTACTTTACTGATCCCGATGCCTTAGTTACTCCCATGGGCGTTATTTTTTTGAAGCCAGGCCAAAGGCCGGCCCCACAAAAGGTATTTGAATACAGAAAACCTGCAGATTACTACCACCCTCCATGTAATGGAAAAATATAACCAACACACAAATACAATGGAAGGCTTGTGGTGTCTCGTAAAACATTAAATGCCGCAATACCATAAAATTAAAAAGATTTTAATGGCTATTTGGCGAAATTTAAGCTTTTCAAATAATGTAAAGCTAGAAATCTACATCCACTGCGTCAGTGTTCGGACTTTGCTACGATCGCAGTGAATTTGCTACGCTTTTCCCAAAATTTGAACATCTGCTTCGCCAATCCGCTTGAATCCCAATCTACTACGATTTTTCCCCAAGCAAAATTAACAAACAATGTTTGGTAGCAGTGACTACGTGACGCGAAACTCGGAGGAGAAATGATTTTCAGACCATTTTTTGCTTTTTCCAATCGTCCGATAGTGTACGGGTTTTTTTACCCAAACATTCGCACAGCACCGGTTACCAGTCAATTGTTTGCATCTTAGAGTGCTAACTTTTCTTATTCGCCGTAAATATAGCATTGCAAACCAACTTGTTTTATTGGTCTAAGTAATTTTGATTGTAACGCGTACAAAAAAAAGCAGAAATAAATTATTTCATACGCTGAAGTCAGCAGATATTCGGTTGCTTTTTCCTTCAGTTCATGTCTCATTGAGTTTGCCGTTTCTAGTGCAGCACGAAACAGTGATGGCAAGTTGAACTCTTTTCAAACGCAGAGCTGCAACTCAAGCAATGCAAACGTTAAGGGGACAGTCCCCTCAAGAGGTCTCAAAAAATCATTTTTTTTTTTTTTTGCTTAATCGATTGGGCATCTATTTAAGATTATGTATGTAATTTAAGATTATGTATGTAAAGTTTTAGCTCCAAATTCGAAGTATTTCAGGAGTTGCACGAAAATTCAGTCGGTCGCGCACGGTGCCTGGCGGCCACGCACGGCGCGTTTAAAGTGCGTTTTCTCAAAACCATGTTTTCACAATTTGCGGGAAAGATAACTATAGAAGTTATCAACAGATTTTCTTAAACTAAAATTTATTTTATTCAGTATGAAAAACTACTCTATGCGAACTACGGATTTTGAAAAATTCCGATTTTTAATACCTTTTTTATTAACAAATAAATGTAAAAAAAGTCACTTTTTTTTTTGAAATCATAATTTTTCGTCTAAATTTTGGATTTTTGGAATTTCCGTACTTCACATAGAACAAATAAGTCTGACGAAGAAAACAAAAAAAAAATTTTTGATTTTAGTTGAAACCAACGGCTGCTATCGTTCCCGCAAATGGACTCCGACCGTGCCGAAACGCTGCCGGAAAACGTGAAAAACTCAGTAATTTAGAATTTCCCAGATGTAATTTTTTTTGTGAATAAAGTTGAAAGTATGACTAAAACCACAGAACAAACAATATACAGAATGCGCATCTGGTGTAAAGAAAATTTTCTTTGCGGGTTTCAGCGGTACGGCCCGTTTGTGGATGCGGGGGGAAGCAGTAAAGGGGACGAGGCACAGTAGTACTTCGGCTATACGAAGTTTTGTCGCTGGCTTCAGCAAACTTAAATTTTCGAAGATCACCTTCATTCTCTGTTGGGGTGTTCGACAAGGAACATCAATTGCGAGCTGTGCTGTGCTAATTGGCTCGAGACGGCGCGCCGCGGCGTACCGTTTGCAAATTCGAATATGCAAGGGTGTGTGTCGGTGTGAAAATAAACGTGCGTGTTGCTTGTGTATGCGCTGAGGCGATTGAAAACAATACGAGCAACTGCACAAGTGAAAAGCAAATTGAATTTCCATGGCTTTCGGTTCTGCTATGAATAATGAACCATGTGAATTCGCAAAGGCGTACAGTAGAGTGTGCGTTCTTATTGATACAAAAACAAAACCATGAATTTCTGCTGTGCAATGTTGGCATTCATGTAGGCTACGTTGCCTTCTGGCCTAATAAAATTCATACCAATAAATTTTTCAAATTCATGTATTAACAGCCCAATTCTTAATAAATTCACCATATTGACTATTTGTCAAGCTTTTACTATTTGTCAAGAATTGGCATTCTATTTCTAATTCTTTAATTGATAAATTGTCAAAAGTGTAAATGCTATTGAGAATAGCTTACAAATTGAAATTTTTTTTAATTAAATTAACAAAACAAAAAATCAATTTAATTATTGGTATTTATTATTATTATTAATTATTGTTATTTATTATTATTATTCTTATTTAGTTGGTATTTATAACTTTTTCTTCATTATTTATTCTTTTTATTTTCTTAAAGTTTATATCATTTAGTATTTTTATGTGTTTTTTAGTATTTGTATTTTATTCTTATTTTTCGTTTTACTTGCAATGTGTTCTTTTAGCCAAATGCAATTTTTTCCAAGCAAAATTATTAAAAAGTAATCTAATATAAATTAGATTAGATTAATTATTATAATTAGTTAGATTAGTTTAGATTAGATTAGGAAAGGCTACAGCCTGTGGTTGTTGTTGTCGCTGGCTAACAACTGAAGTTAGAATAAATTTTTGCTTTGGCTGATTTCTGTAAGGAGCTCAACGACTCACAATACTACGATAAAAAAACCGCCAATTGTGGGAATAAGTTTGGTCAAAAAAACCAGAGTTTATTACGATTTTAGGATTTTAAGTTTTCGGGGTTTAGTTACATTTTTCTTTTCTAAGGCCCATGAACAATGCTTCCTGAGAAGAACTAAGATCATAAAATCCAAAATTGTGTTTTTATGATCAGGACATGTGGAAAACCATTGTGGTGTAGCATTTTGACATTTAACTTTTATTAAATTTTTTATGCCTAGAATTTGTGGCTGTTTTTCAAAAACTCTGCGGAAAATTTAAATGTGTACTTTGCTTATCTTTAATAGAATTTGCGATGGACTAATAAGATTGCCGAAATCTTTGAGAGAGTTAAAGTTTTTGTGAAATATGAAAAATTCACTAGGAACTGTTAGTACCTCATCTTCTTTTCTCAATTCACCTGCACATGTTTCACAGTTTATTTTGGGAAGTATTTTGTAAACAACATACCCCAAAAAATATCTTAAAGACGCTAAATCAATGGTAAACTCAGAACAGTTCTGAAAACTATCATTTAATATGAAATCTGGGGTAGTAAAATTTTACTCGGAGCCGGATTAATTTTTCCATTTTTTGTATACTAATAAATGCAATAAATATGCCAAATGAAAGGTAATATAATGACCAGAAAGGATCAACTACGTCAAAATATCTATACAAATTTTTAATTTGGATCAACCACGTCGAAAATAATTGCAAAAAATTGGAAAATTGGAATTGGAGTATTTGTACAAATTTTTATTTTGGATCAACCACGTCTAAATATTTGCAAAATTTAATATCAATTAATCTAATATCAATTAATCTTCAGCTCGAAGATTCGATTGATAATGACAATAAACAAAATCGCCGGCACGTGCTCGCTCTGCGCTTGCTTTTTTACAAACAAGAACAAGAAGCGGACAGACAAAATTTGCATAAGAAAAAGTGACTGGCGAACGCTTTGCCAAAACAACCACCATATCAAAGTGCCCGAGTAAAGCCAAGCATGTGAAGTCAGCGCACACAATTATGCGAACGACTGACCACATCAACATAAAGCAAATTATGAAAGCTGACTTCGAATTAAGAAGTGTGCCGAAGTCATCGCGAATATCTTCGAATAGCCGAAGTCTCTCGGTTCCATATACATTTTCCTCATCTTTGCTGCTCCCGCCCGCGTCTGAAATGAAATCGCAAAATTATTTCAGATGCGCCTTCTGTATACTGTTTATTCTGTGCTAAAACATATCCCAAAGTTCTTATGTCTCCGATCTTTCTTTCTGTAAGAAAAAAAATCAGGAAAAAACGCTTTTTTCTCGGACGCTTGAGGGGACTGTCCCCTTAAGGCTTTGAAGGCAGTCAGCAAAAACTGAAGTAAAATCATATTAAAACACGAGGCAACGTACTTATGACGTTTTTCAGCAACAACGTATTTTTTGCAATCAATTTCCTATAAACGTACTACAGAATGAAAGCAAAAAAAAAAACAATTATTATATTTGCAAATAAACATCGAACGCACCAGCAGCCCTTGCGTTTGTATGGCGAATTTTTTGTACCAACCCTAATCAACTCTGGGGCCTGGTTTTACCGAATTTGCGACTCTGGGGCCTGGTTTTACCGAATTAGCAACCGTGATCCCTCCGAGTTTCGCGTCATGTAGTCATTGTTTGGCAGCACCAATTTTAGAAAGCAAAAAAAGGTTTGAATGTGGTAAGTCGTTTACATCCACAGAAAAGAGATGCAAAAATATATATAAAAAAATATTTTATGTAATTAATACATAAGTAGCTTAAAGTAACAGTCATCAATTTAGACGTGATATACTTAATGTAAAAAAAGCCTATTTATAAGCTTATTGTTATTTTTTAAAATGAATTTTAAAAGTTTTGATATTTTATGAACTTTGTTATGTTTTGTTTTCTACGTTGTACAATAAAATTGTTTTGAAAAAAACTTCTATTTTTTGGGGAAATTCACTACGCAAATTTGGGGTTTGCTACGCTTTTTTGCAGCTGTCACTACGATTTCGGTTTTGCTAGGTCCGAACCCTGGTCTGCGTTAGCACACTGCTGCGGCGTGGGACGATTGAGAGGTGAAGACGATGTGTTGTTGTTGTTGTTACTCTCTGTTATTATATACTCTATGTTATTCTCTGGCTGGCTTTTGTTCTTCTTCTATAAGCCTGCACGTCGCACACTGGGGGTAATAGATAAGTAAAGTGGCGATTAATTCAAAAATGAAAATTAAAGGTACTGATTTTTTTGGTACCGGGTTAAAGTAGATAAAATTCCGCATCACTAGGTGAAAGAATTGTTGTAAAATAATTTACCGTATTCCTGCAATCCACTCTGAAAGTTGACATTTCTTTTCATTTGTCGTACGCGCAGCGTGAAACGTGAATTTTCCAATTATTCAAATCAAATTTTTTTAACAAGTCTTTAAAGTAGCATACAAGTGATGATGGAGGCTTCTTGTTTAGGTATTTAAGTATTCAAATATTAATCTTTTTTTTTAAGTGTTCGTAAATATTTTTGTTATTTTTTTTAAATATAGACATATAGTTGTTTGTTCAGTGATGTTCACCTAAAATATTGTCATAATCGTAATCTGTGGATATTCTAGCAACTCTCTATGAAAAAAAAAGTTGCGCTATTGTTGCGCACTTTTGCAGCATTTCGATTTTTGTATGTGAAGTCTTGGCAAAATATGCATGCGGTCCGTGAAAGGAAAGTGAAGAAATAAATGTAAATGCAAAAAAATATGAAAAAATCAACAAGCGAATTGTTTTATGTTAGTTTTGTTGTTGTTCAATGTATGGTTTTTAGCATTGCCTTATGCTTTTTACCCTACATTACAGGGGGCCGGTTTATTAGATTTATATTAGCCAGCATATTAGGCGACATATAAGTCGGGATATCGCGACACGTAAGTATTTTCGGTTTTTAAGATATTTGTGAAACACAATACAAAATCGTATCAAATGATGCAGAACCAAATAAAATTTCGATATCTTGATTATTTCATTTGTCTATGTTGTAGGGTGTGTGCAAAACTAGGTCAACTGACCTTATTTATCAGAAGTTGCAGTATTGGGCATTGTTATTGTTTGTATTACGATTGAAATAACCGCGATTGAAATAACCGCAGTGATGTGCATTAAACTAATTCGGTAGAGGCTAACTGCAAATGACTACTTTTTCAAGATATTAAAAAAAGTGGAACGAATCCATGTTCATGTATGTACGAATCCAAATTTTATTTGGTATACTCGTCAAAGTTTTTATGACATAATGACCAACTCTTTGCCTTAAATTGTGTCAAATCTTTCGTTGAGTACTATCCCTGGTATAACATGCCTACAACGGTTCATAAATATTTAATTCATGGACCAGATGTCATAACTCACGCCTTGTTGCCAATCGGTGAGTTATCTGAAGAAGCTCAGGAAGCGAGAAATAAAGACTTTAAGGCTTTCAGGCAATATTTTTCTCGAAAAAGTAGCCGTGAAAAAAGCAACGAAGACATTCTAAATAGACTGCTTATAAGTTCTGATCCCATTATATCATCTGAAACGAAATTGCCGCATAAAGAAGTTTCGCGCATGCCAGGGGAAGCATTGGATTCGTTGGTAATTGCGGGAGAAGAAGGCGATGATATGAACAATGATGATGATGATGACAACGATGAATGCGAAGGTGAAACCGTGGGTGAATATAATGATAGTTCTGATAGTAATTAATAAATATGCGAGGAATTCTGTATTAGACCCTTTTGTACGAATTTTGTATTTTTTGTCATAAATAAAAAAAAATCCACTAAAATATATTCAAATACATTTATTTTTCACTTCTTTATGTATAATTAACTAAACCTAATACTTTTTTCATGTCTAAATAGTCCGGGTGAATTAATCGCCAAAATCGGCATGAATTACCCCAGTGTGAGTCGTCGCATATTGCCGACTGTAGTGTGCGCAAAATAATAGAAAAGAAAATAAAATATGGTTGGCATGGCGACTTATATGATCGCTACAAGCAATAAAGGAAAAATGAAAAGAAAGAAAGAACTTTTTATTAGCCCGCAATAATTTATGAATTATATTAATTTTTTTTTTACGGCCTAAAAGAACTAAAATAAGAAAATCTAGGATTTTAAATTTATTCGTGTATTCGTTACTGAATCATTCTGAATTAAAATTCTTGCAATGGTCGGATATATGCACATATATACCTCAATACCGATTTTTCGGGCTCCGACTAAAAGATTTTGAAGCAAAACCAATCAGCAACACAAAAAAGCATACACACAAAAACTACAAGAACAAAAATCTTTAGCGCTGTTTTGAATCACGTTGGCTGAAACGGCGATCATTGCGCTGGCTAAGTGGCGTCCCTTTGCTGGCGCCAAATAAATGCAGAAATTCACACAAAAAATTATTGAGCGACAAAAGCAGCCACCAACAAGTCAATGTACACATATGGGCGTACCCAGGAACAAATGTAGAGGGGACAATAACTACATTTCAAAATTCATAATATAGAATACAAATAGAATAGAATATAGAATTCTATATTATATATTTATAGAACAATGAATTTCGAATTTTTGGGGCGCAAATAGCGATCTGTGCTCCCTACACTGATACGCCCATGGGTACACAGGTGAAGCGGCACTTTCATTTCATGTGTGTTTGTTGGGTAAGTGTGCTTCAGCTTGCACAGTCAATGAGCGCAAACTGAAGCGCTCGCTCTCCTGCCGACACCGCTCTTTCCCTTTTGTGGCTTCCTCACGCTCTGTGAAACGTGCAAACAAAAATTTGATTTTTTGAGCTCAGATGCGCCTTCTATACACTTCATATTCTTTGGTAAAAGTAAATGAAGAATAATATACATATACATACATACATATACATAAGCTTTCTTTTATATTTGTGTTCTTTCGTGAGGTTGCTGATATATCCCCTACAAGAACAGTGACGGTCATTTGATCGGTCATATGACCGACATGCCTGACCGAAGTTTCGGTCAGCTCTCCGAACAAAGTTTCTATCATTTTTGTACAGGCGGTGTGAAAAACTGATAGAAACTCTCGTGTACGTGTGATTTTTTGATTCACTCTAACACACACCTTTTGCATATTAAGAATTGTGTTTTTGCTCTGCTCTAATGCATACGTATTCCAACCTCCAAATATTTAGTTTTGTATAGCTATCTTGCAGCCGCCGCCGCTGCCGCCGCCGTAGCTCAGCTGGCTAATGCCGTAGCTCGCTGACCACGAGTTCAGACTCCTCCTCGTAATCGGGCTGAAACGCTGATGCAAATATCGGTCACAATGTGATGTATAAATCGGTCATTCATGACCAATACTCAATATAAAAAAAATGCAGGTTTTTATTGAAATTTTTTGGAAAAACCGTTTGCTTTTACTTCTGCCTGAATTTATTTAAAATTAATTTAAATGAAATAATATAAAAAAATTTAATTTAGAAAAATTCATTTTCGGTCTTGCTTGGATGGATCCCATATTGTCGCAATCGAAGGCGTTAGACGTTTGCTTAGCACGGCATCATTGACATCGGCTTCCTTGGTCTTGCGCTTCGGTACTTGCTATGGCCCAATACTGAAGTTACTGAAAGTGCAGAATTATTTAAATATTCAAATATTATTTAAATGAAATTTAAATTCGAATTCTTACCTCTTTCCGTTTTTCCTTTTTTTTGGTGTTTGAAACAACGGAGTTTGAACCTGGATTCGCGAGTCGCATTTGACTCGCGGTCGCACGCATTAGCCAGCTGAGCTACGTAGCTACGGCAACCGCTGGCTCTTAATCATATTAATGATATATTAACTTATTAACTTCGATGCGAGTTCTTGTCAGCAGTTGCTTCTATTGTTGTCTCATTCTTACACATGCGTGTATAAGCAATTAATGCTTCTATGGTTGTCAAATTGTTAGTTTCAGATTAAATGAAAGGCAAATTGCAGCAATATTTTGTCTCATATGGGCCAAATTTCATGCAAATGTATTGGTAAATTGAAAAAATGTTATGAATGTAGTGGAGTTTCGGTCAGCCACGTCTTGTAGGGTCAAGTCTTGGGATATGTCATACCCCACCACACCAATAACGTAATTTTTTTTCCCACACCAACGCCGGGTTAACCCTTGGTTTACCTCGTTAAATCACGTTTCTTCATAAAACACCTTAACCCATATTTTGCTCTTTTAGACCCCGAATTTAAAAAAATCCCTTCTTAACAAAGTCTCATTTTTCAAGATGTACCTACAGTTCGAAATTCATGTTCAGCTGTTAGACCTGGCTGAAAGCTTGAAAAAATCTGATGTGCATATTTCGAACATATTTTTTGTGCATAGAATTCCGATACCTAATAAATATGCACACATATTCTCAAATTGTGGCAGCCCTGCTTCCTTAAAATTCTCCCGCGTTTCCTCCACGCATAGCTGAATTTCTCTTGAATTGGCATCACTGGTCAGTTTTGGTAAATAAAAACAATACAATATGGTTTGTGAGAAATGCGCGTCGAAATTGGCAAAGATTGCAACCCCCGACCCGTGGAGAAGTGGCTCTTCGTCAAGTAGAAAGATAAACGAAAATAAGGCGCTATCGTCAGCTAAAGACTGCTACAATCCAATTGCCAGGAGCTTGGCTCCCTGCAGGTTGGTTACTGCTGGCCCTCAAAGACCTTGTCCGCAGTCACCATTTGATACATTTCAGAATATGCCGACAGAAAGTACATCAAGTAGGATCACACTACTGCCAAGCGTGTGCATACAAAAAGGCTATCTGTGCAATGTGTGGAAAGAAGATCCTCAACACGAAAAACTACAAACAAAGCTCAACGTGAGAATGCAAAGAGACTACATAGTGTTGTAACCGTTTATATAAACTTATTACTTAGACTATTGGCCGCTAATGGCAAAAGTAGATTTGTAGTCTTATAAACTATAAAAACAATGTTTTCATTTGCCTTTGCCGTTTTTCTTCTTGTTTATGGTGGCAAAGCTAAGCGATTCCTTATCAAATTCAAGTGGCATGATACCCAGGTCGCCGCTGTAGCGATTCTTGACCACTTGAAGGTACTTCTTGCCGCGAACCGATGTCAAACGCTTGTCTTGTATGATCAGTACATTGTCAGCCTCCTGTGTCGCCTTAGCGGTGCCGAAAACCGAGCTGGCAGTAAGATCATCCTCTGCTCTCTCTTTGCGCGGGTGCATCACCAAGGTCACGTGCACGTTGTTTTTTGTTGCGAAAGCACGAAACGCTCCTATGATGGCATCCTGCTCCCAGAACTTATCCGACCTGTGCACGACCGACGTGCCCAACATGAATTGCAAGTTGTCGATGATCACGTGACTGATGTCGTGTACATACTGCGCATGCTCAACTGCGTCCATTACCAGCTTTAGCGGCTGTTGCCCGTGAAACGTCATAAAATATAGTGGATACTTTTCCAAGGCGCTGGCCCAGTGATCAAACTCATCTAGCTTATTTTCCAGAGAATAACCGACGAATTGGCGTAATATCGTGGCTGCTAAGCGACAGTTCCGGATTTCAAAAGAACCCCACAGCGTGGATACACCTTGCAAAGCTAGATCTAATGAGTACTCGCTCATAAACGTTGTTTTACCGCTACCTGTGGGTCCAGTTAATATGGTAAGCTCGCCCTTGCGATGGCCCATAAGAAGTTTGTTGAGCACGGGGAAACGCTTCCATTTCACCCCGTTTACCTTTTCGATGTTTTGCAACTCACTAAGTATGTCGTTTCGTAGCGCGCTGAATGTGGTAATGGACTTATGACGCATTGGCGTCGCTTTGAACAGAATGTGTCGGAGGTTCAGCCGCTTACAGTGGGCCTCATGCGGTGCCGGCTCAGTTTCCGTTGGTCGGATTAGAAAGCATCGATTCTCATCTAGCTTCTTAGAAAACGTCTTCGCCACGTCCCATCCAGCAGAGTCACAGTCAAACCAAAACACCACTTCCTTGAATCGTTCCAGGATGGGTAGGCACTCTTGCGGCAGAGCACTCAGACCATACGGAAGACAGGCAACACAAACTGACGGCAGAGATAGGGATATAGCAGTTTTTATTGAGAACAATTAAATTAGTAATTTACCCACGGTTTTCGAAGTGGTACCTCGCCAGTACCAGAAAGTCTGGAATGTTGCTCACCAGCACAACTCTATCTTTGTGCGCACGGGTGCGTGGGCCAACAATTAGTAATCCTGAGAAGCTAGGGTTCTGCAGGGTCTCCTCCCTTTTGTCAATTAAATACAAAAGTTTTTCGCCCACAACTTTTTCCGCTGCATTTTTCAGCGGAAATTGTAAAATATTCTCACTAGCATCGTATCTCGCTTCAACAGCTTCCAAGTCCGTGACATTTATACCTTTAATAGCAAGAGCATCGCAAACCAATTGCGTAATCGGCCCCAGAGCACGACAACGAGATTTGTAAATCACCTCCCGTGGTAAAAGATCGCTACCGTTATTCTCATATATCCCCACGACATCTGCCAGATTCTTCTTTATATCACAGTTAGGGCAAAGAAACAGTCCTGCAATAGAAAGATGTAGCCATTAATCAATCACAGCAACTTTGAGGCACTGACCGGTCCGTTTATTTATGTAAGCGGAGCTAGCACGCGAGTCGCTGCAAAGCCGGCACTCCACTTGGAAACAGGCGTTTCCATCTTTACAAGGCACCTGTTTGTTTCTTAGATTCCGTTTAAAGTCAGCAAATTGTTTTGCATCTACGTTGCATTCGCTCGTAGTGAAGCATCTTAGGCCACTGCTGCGAAAACTTTCAAATTTGCAGAATATTTGCCTTGCCTGCACGCTCACTGACATCACAACTTCGCTTTGGCGCTTGAAATCGTGCAAAACAAAGAACACCGCCAGTGTTGCCAAAACCAGAAAAAAGTTCTACCAAAATAAAAGATAATATACATGGCTCAATAATAGTAATATATATATAGTATATAGAATTCGCTAGCGAGTGCTTTTCAGCTGTTGTCAGTTGGATTGTTTATATTACTTTTGCTAAAGCTAGAATGAAATAAACTCTTTACAACCTACATGTGTTACCTACATGTGATAGAAAAGCGCACCTGTTCGGAAAGTCATTGAACTTTCATAATTGCTACCTACGTGTGCTAGAAGGTGATAGCAATAGAAACACCTGTTCGAAATGTCATTGAAGTTTGCGCCATTTGTGTTGTGAACTTGAAATTGCAAAGACGGTAAGAAATTTTCAATTTTATCTAAAATTATGTATTATTAATAATTTATTGCATTTTGCAGGACCAAACAAAGGCGTGGAAGCAGCGGAAAAGCAGAACGGAAAGCGGAAAAAAGAAAAGAACGGAAAGCATTCAAAAACAAAGATAAGTACATAATAATAAGTGCAAACAAAAAAGTGAAAGTGCAAATAAGTGAAAGTGCAAAATGAAAAAAAGAAGTTTTGCAGCCCTTGTAAGCAAAGAGAAGCGAGAGTTCGAAGCTTCTATAAAAAAGTTTAAGAATCTCGATATCTTTGCTCGTGGGGACTGCAACATAGAGAAAAATCGTGAATTTGTGGAGCAATACGACGGGGCTTCTATAGCGTCCGTAGAGTCCGTCCAGTCAATGGAGTCCATAGAGTCCGTGTCCGATGAATGCGTTGAAAAATCTTGGGAATTGAAACAGTGGGTATTAAGAAATAAAATTAGTCAAAATGCAGTAACCGATTTGCTGCAAACATTACGAAAAGTAGGAGTAGATGGTTTTCCTGCGACTGCGAAAACTTTACTAGGAACAAAAAAAGGAAAAGTGCACATAAGTGAAATGCATAATGGCGAATTCATCTATTTAGGTATTCAATCTTTCTTTCGCTCACGTTCATTTAATTATTTAAATGAACGAAGCGAAGTTTCGATTGATATAGGAATTGATGGCCTTAAGTTATTTAAAAGTTCAAACAGGGTTTTATGGCCAATTTTAGGAGCAATTGTAGGGTTTCCAAAGGAAAATCCTTTTGTTATTGCGTGTTATTCTGGAATGGAAAAACCGCATAACGTAAATGATTTTGTCAGGGAAATGTGCGAAGAAGCTATAACATTAAGAGAAAACGGCCTGAAAGTAGGATTAAATGAAGAAATTAAAAAATTTAATATTCGTTTATTTATATGCGATTCGCCAGCTCGCGCTTTTGTTACGGGTGTGCAACCGCACAATGGGAAAAATGGATGTCCCAAATGTTGCCAAGTAGGCAAGTATGTGGAGAGAAGGGTTTGCTTTTCGACAGATGCTGAAGTCTTAAGAACAGATTCTTCATTTGAACGAAGAGAAGATCCATCTCACCACAGCTTTGCTTTCAAAGAGCGAAAAGGAGTATTGGAACTTACAAGATTTGGGATGGTCTCACAATTCCCATTGGACGTGATGCATCTGGTCGACTTAGGCGTGACTAAAAAACTTATTAATTTGCTAATAAGAAAAGGCAACGTTACCAAAATGAATCAGAAAATAAGCCTTCTAGAAAATAACGTTCCAGTTGAATTCGGTCGGATTTCGCGTGATTTAAATGAAATAGCTAATTGGAAAGCAACCGAATTCCGACAATTTTTACTATACTCCGGTATATTCATATTAAAAGACTGTATTCCAAGTGACCTTTATTATCATTTCTTATTGCTTCATGCTGGCATTCGACTTTTGTCTTGCGAAAGGTCACATAGAGTAGAAGCAGAAGTCGCCAATAATATCCTAAAAGAGTTTGTAGTTTTATTTTCAAATATTTATGGCGAACATTTAGTAAGCTTTAATATACATAACTTGCTTCATTTAACTGATTGTGTTAAACAATACGGGCCGTTAGATAGCTTCTCCGCATACAAGTTTGAAAATTTCATGCAATATTTAAAGAAGTTAATAAATAAACCTAATAAAATTTTGCAGCAATTATATTTGAGGTTGCATGAACGGCAGGACTTTAAATTAAATTTGAAAAACTTTGGGTCATTTAAACTAGATGCAGGGAAAGAAAAAGATTCGTTTTGTTTTAGTAGGGAAATAGGTCATTTAAAAATTAAATCTACTGAAATGTATTTAGGAGAAGAAATAGTTGTTGGCCATAAATTCGTACAAATAGAAAATTATTTTGAAGAACCGATAGAATCTTCATCAGGATTAGGAATAGTATTAGTAAGCATATTAAGTGCCGAACAGGTAAAAGTTTCTAAAAAAGATATTCATTACAAATACTTTAGTATACCCACTGAAAATAATAAGTTTCTCCTTATACCCCTTTTGCACCACCTTTTTCACGAATTTTCTCAATAAACTTCTTAAACTTAACTCTTTACATTTCTCACTAAGATAATTAGGCTAAGTAATGTAGTTTAACGAATTATATACACAAATGGATAATTTCAGCGACATATTTGACGACACGGCATCGACCTCCAGTGGAGCAAACATTTCAAGTATGTACATATACGTAATGAATTTTTCGAATGTATATGCTTTTACTCTACTTCGTATCTTTTAGCGCCTTTCAATATCAGCAGAAAACGCTTTCTTCCAAATTCACCTCGATCTTCGTCCACCCCGCTGAAAAAACAACGTTTGGATGAAACCTTGGCATTGCCAGGTAAGTGCTGATCAATTGGAGTATGTATGAGGAATGTATTGTCATAAATTTATGTGTTATTAATGTATTCTAAACAGCCCACCGCAGCTCCCAAAGAAACATCTCAGCAGCTGCTCCAACCCAGCCAATCTCATCATTTGAACAGGGTAAGTATGTTACAATAAAACCAAATGATTTAATATACCTAAGATTTAGAACTTTAACTTTGTTTAAATTGACACGAATTAAAATTGTACACGTCCATTTTGAGTATGGTACATATGTACATACTCTTTACCATTCCTCTTCATTACTCCTCTTTACCATTCCTTTTCCGTTCCTTATTCAGAGGTGCGCCAACAACTAACAACTATCGTCAATATCCTGGGCAATTTGCAAGAACGCATAGTCCAAATTGAAAAGGCATTGGTAGAAAATGTAAACTCAAAGTAGTCATTATTTTTTATAAGTTTTTAGCTAATATAACATCTTGTACATAGACTTCAAACAAAGAAGAAGTTATGGCGCAGAACAAAGTTCTGCGCGAATCGAAGGTACTCCTCAAGCAAGTACACACTTCGGTGTCGATGATGACGGGGAAAACCCAAAATGAAAAAATTGTGGAAATTGCAAATACCCTACCAATTTCAACTCTAGATGTTATCATGGACATTGAGGAAAAGCTAAAAAACAAGGACTTTGTTGAAGCTATGGTAATTTCAGTATTGACAAGTAGCAGTAGCTTGTGGATTGTGGCCACAATTAGACCTTTGTAAAGGTGGTCGAAACCGACTAAATCACTCCTTGTTGTTTGTTTTATCGTCCTCCTGTAAAAGTCGTTTAATGTTAGCGTTATTATTATTAGTTTAGTATAGGAAGAATAATCTTTAAGAACAATAATCCAATATTTTCTTTTTTCCATTTGTATAAGATTTCTCATCTCTATGCGATAAAAGGCACTTCGCAGGATATTGACGCACTCTTGCGTCAAATGTTTTCGGACAGCTTGCTGATTGAGTTTAACTGGGATGGAAGGTGGGAGAAGCGGGCTTTAAACAAGCTGAAGTTGGTGGATGAAATCTTATACGGTACATCATTATAATCCCAAATAAATAACTATATTATTATAATTGAAATTGTTTTTCTTTCTTTGCAGATATTTTCAAAGCTCAAGGGCGTGTGAGCTTTGAAAAGGAGATTAAGAGAGCCGTCAGTTTAAGCCACCACCGGCAGAAACAAAAGATGTTTGTAAAAAAAAAATTAGTCAACAATGTATATAGTGTAAATTTAAATTAATTTTTGTACCTATTATTTGAATTTAATGTTAGTATTAATTTACTATTAATTTAATAGTTTTATTAATATATATCATTAATAGAATTTATTTATTATTAATTATAGTATTTACTTATTTATTTACTGTAATGTAGTAACAATTACAAATTACAATACTTACTTACTACTTACATTACACTATTACAATACTTACTTGTTTATTTACGTTCTTCATTATATTACTTAATATTTTTAAGTATATATATAAAACTTGTCAATTAAAATAAATAATTTATTTTAATGTTCATTGTAAATCAATGTTTTGTAAATAAATAAATGTTTGAAAAAATAATTAAATAAATAAATTAAATAAAATAAATAAAAAGCAACGCCTTCGATTTTTAAATTCAATTTTTTTTATATTATTTCATTTTAATTAATTTTAATTAAATTCAAAATAAATAAAATTAAATAAATTCATTTAAAAAGAAAAATTGAAAAAAAAAGTTGTTTTTCTTTTTTTTCGGTATTAACGCAACGGAGTATTGAACTCGCGTAGTCTTGATTCGCGGTCAGCGAGCTACGGCATTAGCCAGTTGAGCTACGGCGGCAGCGGCGGCGGCGGCTGCAAGATAGCAATAGATAGTAAGATATACAAAACTAAATATTTGGAGGTTGGAATACGTGTGCGTTAGAGCAGAGCAAAAACACTTTTCTTAATATGCAAGAGGTGTGTGTTAGAGTGAAACAAAAAATCACACGTATACAAAAGTTTCTATCATTTTTGTTAACTCGCCTGTAGAAAAATGATAGAAACTTTGTTCCGAGTGCTGACCGATATTTCTATCAGGCCTGACTATCAAATGACCGGTCATATGACCGAAAGTGTTCTTGTAGGGTAGTTGAGCCATGGTAAGATACACACAAAGTATACTCCAAGGCACATTAATAAGGTAGTGGTGGCAACACAGCTGCTTAAACTTTTTTCTTCTGATTTTCTTTTGATTTTTCGCGAATGGGCATACTAATTGTCAAAATGGTAAAAATGGCCGCCGACCGCTGTGGGTTTTGATTTGATTTTGACAATTAGCATGCCCATTCGCGAAAAATCGAAAGAAAATCAGAAGGAAAAAGTTTAAGCAGCTGTGTTGCCACCACTACCTTATTAATGTGCCTTGGTATACTTCATGATACCAAAAATAAAGGTAAAGCCAATGCAAAGTAAATCCTAATAAGGATTTACTTTGGCCAATGCTTGCCACCATGTTGCGCATCTGATACTAAACGATTTTTTGCAGGGACCGCATCTGACACTAAAGGTTTTTTTGGCGTTCTCCTTTGAAAATGTGCTACTGCTGTATTGTTAGAAAATGTATTGAACATTTTTTTAATACTGCAATGAATTATCTGCAGTTGAATTCGCATTAACATTTTTATACTTTCGCCCCAAATATATTAGTGACAGTTAAAGGTCTATTCCACGTTTATTTTAAAAAAGATCTTATAATTCTTAGAACCTTAAAAATTTCTAATTTAATATTATCGAAGTGGTATCACGACTCAAGCTTTTTACGAATACGAAAAAGTCAATAAACACGTTTAGTGTAAAAAAATTTGACAGCGGTTACACCTTTATTTTTGCATCAGGCTTAGGAATGTTTAAAAATCATATTGTTTTACAAATCAATCGAATAAATTCAAGCACACAGAAAAAAAGTAGGCTATCACATTACCCGAACATGCTATAACATATTACCCGCCAATTTTTTATATGGGCTGATTATCAGTTGTTACAAATTTTCAAGAACAGTTAGTTTACTTAACCTTCACTCTGTGCATGGTTTTTACACCCTAATCCCGTGCAATGGGGAACTGAGTTCCCCATTTTTGAACCAGTATAGTTTGTATGAGAATGATTGTCAATTGGTTGGATTGGAAATATTTTCATCATAGTATGAAATATTATTGATTTTGTTGTTGTTTGTTTTTTTGTATTAGTATTATTTATGTTATTTGTTTGCACACCGTCTTCGAATTTGTTATTCCACCGGTGAGTGTGCTCGTGGTTTAGAACTTGAGTGGTTCAGAACAATCACACTTAAAAAAAATAACTCCTTATGGTTTTGAATCTTTTCATCAATAGCTATCCAATGATATTTGTATTAATATATCGTTAAGAAAGAAACACCTTCACAAATTCATATATTCTGTGGCTATGGGGATGGTTAAAAGCCAATACTTCAAATATGTCATCCGTCGAATCTCATTCAATGTGGGCCGAATTTGACTGCGATATAGAAATAAAACGGAGAGGTATACAACAATACCCGAAGTTACCCTACCCTATTCCGACAGTCAGCTAAATTGTGCGATTAATACATTTTCTCAATTTATCCTCAATTTAGCCCTAAACTGAACTTAATTTGTCGTATAAAAATTTAATTTATTTGCATTTAGTGCTAAATTTAGTGTTTAAAGCTCAGAATAGCTAAACCCGCGCACACGCTTAGAAATAAAAAACAAACGAGGTAATTGTTTTGTGTCGGTTTTTGTGCTATGTTTTATCGAATTTGTGCACTGGTCGTTAATTGTTTATGAATGTATACAGTTTAAATTTTGGTATGGGTCGGAGTTTTTAAGATGTTACTTTGCCGGAGTTCGTACATCGAGTGTCCGCCGGTCGCGCAAGCTACCTTCGGGATGGCCAACCGTACATATAAACACATAAATGGACAACATAATACAATATTACTGACAATATTAAATTCTTAGAGCTGAGTGGCGGGCAGTTTTACCGATTCGCCATGCAACCCTGTGTCGTGCTGTTATTGATAAACAAAATCATTCTCAATTGACTGGAACGAAAACTTATTTGAAAAATTGACAAAAGACGTTAAACACTTGTTGATTTTGAAAGCAGTGTAAATATTACGAAATCAATAAATGTTTTTAAGAACATTTTTATATTACTTATTTTTATATTTTTGAACAGAAAAATAATTTATTCCGACAAAACTAAAACATGTATAAAAAAATTTCGATAACGTAGTAAGCGAAATTGAGTGTGTGTGAACAGCAAGAGCGATAACTCAATTTAAAACAAAATTGTTTCAATTTATTTGGCTGTCTGAACAAGACATAATAGTGCAACTCCATAACACGCTTGGTACGCAGCAAACACATTCTTCGCTTTTCTCGGATTCGACGCACTTATCGTTTTGAGTTTGAGCGAGGTTCGACGTCGAACGATTATTTTGCTATTACACTACGCCGAACCTCATTGTGAAACAAACTCTTGAGGCGTGCACATTTGTATGATGGAACAATTTGTGGCAGCACTGGTGATAAACGAACTTTTGGAAAATGAAAATGAGAAACAATTTATTAAGAATATTTTCGAATACTGTCCTTTTTAAATTATGGTTGTGATAAACCTTGCTTTTTATTTCCCATAATGCTGGCAGACTCTCATAAAGTTCAATGAAACCTATTAAAAACGCTCGCTCTGTCCACGACATGTTTACTGCTTCACGACGGAAAAGGAAATTAAATTTGTATAAGGCTCGACAAACAAGCGATTACAAAAGTGTTGCCACTTGAACATTTTTTCCCCGACCAAACTTCCGACCAAATCCGACCGCAACCGACCAAATTAAAAATTTGCTTTATCTTTAAATTCATTTTTAAATTAATATTTTATTTGTTTAAATACATTTTTTGTACTTTTGAAAAGATATTCACATAACAAAACGGACCGAAATTCGATTAAGCGGACCAGCGGACCAATGTAAAAAAATCTGACCAATTTTGGTCCGAAAAGACCAAAAGCGGCAACTCTGGATTACACTATCAGCGAAGTTGATACCTGACTGAAAACAACTGACATGAGCACTTTTCCCGTTTTTTCACTCAAATACAGCACCGTCTGGCAACAATCACTTTTGTATGTTTTCAGTTTCTCCCTCTTTCGTCGGAAAATATCAGCTGATTTTGACTGTAACGATAAACAATCCTACCAACAAAATACATGTGGTTTTTGGTGTTGCGGGCATGCTATTACCTTGTTATTGTGCCATGACATCAAACCAAGAAAATTTTTCAAAACCATCGAGCGCGGCTCGCGAACCGCCGGTTTGTGCTATTACACGGCGAATTTGGTTCGACGTCGAACCTCGCTGACAGCGCGGTTCGACCGTATAATAGCCGCTTTACACAGCGCGCTTTTGAAGCATCGTCTAATTAACTGCTTGTGCTATAATTGCTTTGCTGTGAATATTATTTCCTTTGTTTGAAAGCATTTTTAACACCAGAATTCAAAGAAGTTATTCACGAGAAAAAGCAATTTATCGATAACATAGATGCGTCGAATACGTTGCCAAGCGTATTACGTGTATAAAAGTTGCACCATAATAATATATGTTGGGCAAGACTAAAGGTTGCGCCAAAGTAAATCCTAAGTAGCGACACTCTTTGACAACCGGACGTCGATTTTTTTTTAAGGCTCCTGTCAAATTGTTGTTGTTCACGTGTAAATAAGTACATTAACTTTTAGGTTTACGTGCACTTGAAAACCCCTGAAAAACTGGAGTTTTCATGAATTTCTTAAATGTAGTTTAGAGCGATTTTATGTTTCGGACACTGACTTTTTATGCAGGCATGACTAGGGCACAGAAAGATAAATATTATTCTCACAAATTAGATGCTTTCCAACTTAAATCATGAAACAATTTTATATAATTTCGAATACTTTGCAAAAGCAACTCTACCCGGCAATAAATATTCACCACAATTATTGTCAGTTTAAAATTTTAATTTGAAATTTATCTTTTATATTTTTACACAGAAGTTGACTGGACACAAGAAAACTTTGTGTTGATGATATCGCAATGAAATGCGATATATTGTAGCGCTGCACGGCCGAGAATATATGACTGTATGCGCCCAACATCACCGGGCCGCGCTCCACCACGAACAACTCCTCCAGCATGGCCAACTCAGGCAGCAGCACGGGCGGTCGCCGGCCAATGAGTCGGCGCCACACTGCAACACAATCGTCGGCCAGTAGGACCAATTATACCAATTATTGAACCAAATTCGTTCCGAACTCAAATGCATTAAATGTTGTACATTAATATATAGTGCTTTTTAAGAGTTATGAAGATACACAAAATTATATTTAAATACAATTCTTGACATAATTTATAAGAAATAACATTTTTCCTTGCACTGCAGCAAAATTACATTGACATTGATTCCGAATGTTCAATGTTTACATAATCAATATTGCCTGCACAAAAAGCAATTTCAAAATTTTTATTCAAATCTTTTCTGTTTCAGTTAATTATATTGACACCTATTGATTTACTACTACAAATACGCATCTGCCTAAAGATATATATTTTTCCAAACAAATGCTTACTGCTTTTTTCGAAAAAGTAATAAGATAATTAGGTACTAAATTTACTACCAAAAAGAACAGAAAATCGCATCTGGGTAACACGGCCAAACAGACTTATACTACGTTTACATTGAACCCAAATGCGTAGTTTCGAATGAGTGATTTGAAAGTGTTTACATTGCCTAATTTGCATTGCATTTGCATTTTGTTTGGCAGCTAATGTCAAATGCTCAATGCTCATGTCCTCTTGCCGCAGCTCATAGATCAGCTCTTTTCCGGCTTCTGACTAAATCATTTGTTTCTTTTTTGCTGCCTCTATATTCTACACACTGCAATATTTGAATACATGTATATTTCATACCTTAGATGCTAAGAATATTCTACATATTTCAAGCAGACGAAAATTTCAATGCAAAATTTCCATTTTGATAATTTTCGTTTGTTTTGATTTTGAACTGTCAAAAAGAAGCAAAAGCTTTTGAATCTTTTGAAAGAGCTTTCATTTTGTGATGCGTTCGATAAAATTGGTCATGTTTTATCGCATTTGCTTCGTCGTTTTGTTGAAATGAGTCATTTCGTAGATTTGAATTTATATGGGGAAATGCGTGATTTGGCTTCGCATTTGAAAATTTTTGCCCAAATGCCGCATTTGGGCTCAATGTAAACGTAGTATTAGGCTAAAAACATAGTGAAATAAATAAAGTGAACCAACTAGGGAGAGGCATGCTTAAAAAATGTCAATTGCTTTGAAAATTTGTTTCACGTCAATTCGTTTTGAATTAACCCATTTGAGTTTGCTGTTCTCGAACGCATGTGTGGCGAACTCAGTATTACAAATACTTTCCCACTTTCTTTTTTGCTGCACATTTAAATGTACTGAATACATGGGGATCGTGACCCCATGAGCAGTTCTACATAGTGCGCACGATTCCTGCGGCATTTCAGTAATTTTTATTTTGCTATGCTGCAGACGTTCAGCCTCTTGGAAAAAGAATTATTTTTTGAACAAAAAGAGTTAAGTATTTGACAAATTTGTTCATAGTGACATAAAATAAGCATGCCGATTCAAGAGAGTTGTCAGTATCTGGGTCACTTTATTTATTTCACTATGGGCTAAAAACATAGTGGAGCGGCGAGCAAAGCGACGAAAACAAATCAACGCTTTTGAATCGAAGCGCACATAGTGACGAGCAAAGCGAAGAAAGCTGAAAAGAGGAAAGCGACGATTTCAAAATATTTTGTTTTCATCGCTTTGAAAATCGAAAATTTCTGTTCCAGCAGAAATGCAAATAACACGTTTCGTTAAAATTTGTCCACTTTTGTATTATTTTATGCTTGATTTTTTGCATAACATAATCAAAAGTGGACATTTGCATACGAAAATATGCCTGAAACCTTTCAGGACTCTCGCGCAGTTGATGGTATAAATGATGAAATTCGCCATGAATCTTTGGTTCCTTGTTAATTTTATGGAAGAAATTAAGAGTTAATGAAGAGTTTTCACAAATTAAATCCATTTTCACAGAAGACAGATAGATAGATGGATAGAATAATTCTTTTGATTACTCTTGCAGCGACGCCTCACTATGTTTGTTTGACTCTTTGCTCGCTCTACGCTTTGCTCGAAGCTTTGCTCTTCGCTTTGCTCGCCGTTTTAGTGTACCACTGACAGCTCGAAAAAAGAGTGTCGGTACCAGAGATTAGCAATGAGTACCGCAATTTTGGATACCACCGCATTAATACTCATTCTTTTTACTACCTTCTACTCATAAGCACCGCATAACATAAGTATCGCAACCGCACGAGTACAAAACCCGAACGAGTTTGCGATCATCGAATCATTACGAGTATTGGTATCCAAACGAATACAAAGTATTCGTTTGGATACCACCGCATTGATACTCATTCTTTTTACTGCCTATTACCACAGAATAAATAGTACACAGAAGGCGCATCTGAAATAATTCTGCGATTTCATTTCAGACGGCGGGCGGGAAGCAACATAGGTGAGGAAAATGTAAAGGGAACCGAGAGAGTAAGCGCGAATTGAGGTACACGCATAGATTCGATGGTTTTGTGCTTTACGTATTCTCATTTCGACAACAATGCGCAATGTTGTTGCTTTCCGCAGCAAGCCAGCTTGGCTTTACTCGTGCACATTGAAATGGTGGTTGATTTGGCAAAGCGATCGCCAAAGCAAATTCAATCGGTAGTTGCAGCACCAGAACTGATTAAACTTTTTTCTTTGATAATTGGCACAACATTGTAGCAATAGTTTTTCACTTACTATATTATCACTTTCTTAATGCGCCTTGGTTGTTCCAATATTTCTACACATATATTTATTTTCATTGTAGCCATTTTTACTTTTTACAACTTCCTTTCTACAAGCAGACCAAAAGAACTAATAAAATCCATTGAATTTTGGTTTTTTCCGTAGTGCTACCACCTTATTTATGCCCCTTGGCGATCGCTCAATCAATGTTTCTATGCAATCTTTACCTGTTCACTTCTTGTTCTTGTTTGTAAAAGAGCAAGCGGAGAGCAAGCACGAGCCACCACCAACATGCACGCGGCACATCACTTTGTTGCCCAACAACAACAACCGCAGTGTGTGGTGCGTCACTGTTTCATACACCGCTCTCACAGCTTCTCAGTTTACGCTCTCGCGCTCTGTGCGCTCTCGTCCCCTTTACTGCTTCCCCCCGCATCAACAAACGAGTCCTACCGCTGGAACCCGCAAAGAAAATTTTCTTTACACCAGATGCGCATTCTGTATATTGTTTGTTCTGTGCTATTACTCATAAGCACCGCATAACATAAGTATCCGCCAAATCGAATCATTATGAGTATTGCTGACACGAATACTTTGTATCCGTCGGTATTCGTTGTTTGCAGTGAGTAGAAGCAATGAATACAAGTATACTTAATGCACCATTCGCGAAGCGTATGAAGCATTTGGAAGAAATGTTGGCGGCATGGATTTTGCCAGCTCAACTGCTGCTAATATTTTAAGCAATTACATACATATATAGGGGGGTTTACACGGTCCAACATGTGCGACGAACAAGTGCGGTTGCAACAATGTTGGACCGTGTGAACGCAAGAAACAACCGCTTGACCGTCATGTTGGATGGTTTTCAAAAATTTTTGATTTTTCTGCTCGCTTGTCCAATCATCCAACCAATGTAAACGCTTGTTCGTCGCACCTAGTGCATTTTGGCAGTTTCAGAAAGTTCGCGAAACGTAAACGTAGTGATGCCGACTGTAAGTCAACTTCAGCTCCTGCAACAAAGTTGCGTGCGATTGTTTTGGCCTCCTTTTTAACCATTCCTTTGTCCATATTATTTTTTTTCTTGTAATTTCTTCCTCTTCATGCGAGAAATTTTGTGGTCATGTTTCTTTGAAATCTTGTGCACGAATGATGCTGTCGCACAAGTGTGACCGTGTAAACACAAGAGAAGAATTTACCGTTACAGCCTCATCGCACTTGTTCGTCGCACATGTTGGATCGTGTAAACCTGCCTTATGATGATTGAATCAATTGTCGATAATTAAACCCACATCAATGAACAAAGTTAAATATCTTTGCATGTCGATATAGCATTAAATTTATTATTTGAAATATATAATTTATTGGAAAAAATAAACAAAATTTGGTATATCCTAAAAAATGCCTCTCATTTCTTTTCTTTTCTACGAATGCTTAATCACAATAAGAGTCAAAGAACAAGGGCGAAGCGATATGAAAATGCGGTGTTTCCATCTTTCGTTTGGATCATTCGCACCACCGCATTCTCATATCCCTTCGGAATGCGGTGGTGCGAATGATTCAAACGAATATTTCCATCTTTCGTTTGGATCATTGCCGATCATAGCCGATATTATTATTATTATTAGTGGGGATAGTGCACCGCGACCTAAAGATCTATTGTGCCCCCTTCATGGACTCACAGTTCATCTGTGAGCCCAACTACCGAGAGGAACTTTAGTATATCTCCTATACCTCTGGAGTCCCAGTTTGCACCTCTGACGAGGTAGTCCCCTAGGTGCTTCTTTCGATCATGCATAAGTACAGGGCATTCTCCTAGTATGTGCATTGCAGTCTCATTTTCCTGCGAACAGAACCTGCAATGTCCGTTTGTACGGATTCCTAGTTTAGTTAGGTGATAATTCAACCTACAATGCCCTGTCATGATACCTGTAACGATTCTCAGGTTATTCTTTGATAAACTCATACATTCCTCGAATCTTTTTCTACTATATGATCCGATAATCGCCTTGGAATGTTCCAGACCTGGTTGATTGTCCCAGTATTTATTCCTGCTGATTATCTCGTCTTTCCTGGTTAGGATTGATAAAGCTCCCTTTCCCAGTCCACAAAAAGGTTCTGGGCCGACGAATGGGGTTGATGCGCCCCTTCTTGCGAGTTCGTCAGCCATCTCGTTTCCTACTATACCTGCGTGGCCCGGAACCCAGAGGACCCATACCTGATTGTGCAGGCCTAGCTCATTAAGCTTCTCAAGGCATTCCATTACCAGTTTCGAGGATACCTGGTATGAGATTAAAGCCCTGATTGCCGCTTGGCTATCAGACAGGATCGCAATTCTCCGATTCCGGTAGTTCCTCGCTAAGTTGAAGTAAGCACACCTTTCAAAAGCGTATATTTCCGCCTGAAATATTGTTGTGTGCTTACCCGTGGGTTCCGAGTATCTAATCCTCGGCCCATATACACCAATCCCGGTACCTTCATCCGTAAGGGATCCATCCGTGTACCAGGTTATCATGTACTGGTTTATCAGATACGTTTCTGATATCCCTACCCAGTTCCTTTTGTTACTAAGTTCGGTTTTAAATCTCTTGATAAAACTGAACTTCGGTGTGATAGTGTCCCTCGGTATTGCTATCTCTGGATATTTGTTCGTAAGAATATTAAGCTTCTTACGGCCCAAGAATCCTCCAGCCCCGATATTGTTTTCAGTCATCCGTAGGATAGCCCTCTTCGCCTGGGTTTGTATGTGTATGTGAAGAGGTGTAAGTTCAAGTAGAACCTCCATGGATGCTGTTGGACACGTTCGCATAGCCCCAGTCATGCATAGACATGCTAATCTCTGGAGTTTACTGAGCGCCTTGATAACGGACTGTTGATTGGTTTTATTTGCCCATACAACTGAGCCATACGTTATCATAGGCCTCACGATCGCCGTATAGATCCATCTCAGTATTCTTGGAGTGCAGCCCCAACTTTTACCTGCTATGGATCTGCAGGTCATAAAGACTCTGACGGCCTTCCGCATCGTTTCTTCAATATGTCCTTTCCAGAGTAGTTTCTGATCTAGTATCACGCCTAGATATTTAACCTCCTTCTGGAATTCTATTCTTGTTCCATCTAAGCAGATTGGTCTAAGAGCCTCAAGTTTATATCTCCTTGTAAAGGGTACTGGTAGCCGATATTAGTTGGAATCATTCGCACCACCGCATTCCGAAGGGATATGAGAATGCGGTGGTGCGAATGATTCGAACGGATATTTGCATAGTTCGTTTGGATCATCGGCACCACCGCATAGCCGAAGTGAAATGAAGATGCGATAGTTTGCACTCGTTTAGTATTGCAAGCTGATGATTCGTTCGTTCGGATTACTAGTATTCGGAATGAATGCTTCGTTTGCGGTGGGGATACATACTCATATCCGTTTTTTTGAGTAGTGGCACATATTCGCACCGCATTTTACTCGCGGTCATATTTTAATCGCTCAATATGTATTCGTGTAAAATACGGTGCGATATGTGCCACTGCTCAAAAAAACGGATATCAGTATGTATCCCCACCGCAATGCTTCATTCATTCCGAATACTAGTAATCCGAACGAACGAATCATCAACTTGCAATACTAAACGAACGAAAACTATCGCATCTTCATTTCACTTCGGCTATGCGGTGCTGCCGATGATCCAAACGAACTATGCACTTCGGAATGCGGTGGTGCGAATGATTTAAACGAAGACGGCAATGATCGGCAGTGATCCAAACGAAAAATGGAAATATTCGTTTGAATCATTCGCACCACCGCATTCCGAAGCGATATGAGAATGCGGTGATGCGAATGATCCAAAGGAAAGATGGAAACACCGCATACGACCGCATTTTCATATCGCTTCGCACTTGTTCTTTGACTCTTATTGTGATTAAGCATTCGTAGAAAAGAAAAGAAATGACAGGCATTTTTTAGGATATACCTAATTTTTTGTATGTTTTACAATAAATGTATACATACTCAAATAATAAATTTAATGTAATAGTTTTAAACATGAAATGAAAAAATGTCCTTTATCGAACGAAGTAATATTTAATTCATAATACGTGTAATAGATTATAATAATTAATAATAATTTGTAATGTTACAAATTTTTAGAGTACGAATGGTCGATGGCTTTGCCCGTTGTCATAGAGTATTTCATTGATGTGGGTCCAATTACCGACAATTGATTCAATCATCATATATTTGGAGTTCCATCGTGTTTTTAAAGTATTTAACCATTTTTGTTTTGCATGATTCTATAACTTTTAGACTTCAACTTGCTTAAAAAATAGCAGCAGTTGAGGTGGCAAAATCCATGCCGCAAACATTTCTTCCCAATCGCGATTTATCCTCCGAGCTGTGCGGACGTTCTTGCCTGTGTGCTCTGCGTAAATCTTTAGCGTTACTAAAACTAGTGTTCAACTAAGCTGTTAGACTCTGTGCCTGCCTGACTACCTACTTAGGAATTTCCTGGGTTTTTTTTTCTAATTGTGCTTCAACCGCGGATTTGGCACCCATAACAAAAGCAAAAAGTACAGCCGCTATGGCGCAGCCGACGTCGGGTACGGCGGCGGCGTCATCGGCAGACCGGTTCGAGGAATTCGTGACCAACATTAGCTCATCTAGCGTCAGGAAGCCGAAGAGACTCAAAAGGGTTGATGATGTTCAGCTGCTGAAGTCTATGGAAGTTTCGGAATTGGTAAGTGTTACCAAAGGTGTGGCCCATCATGTAGGGGATGTTGTGCAAAATAAAAGGACAGTTGATGAGGATGTTCAGTGTCCTCAAGACCAGATGATTGCCGATGATTTTGATGGTAGTGTAGGAAATTCCTCCCCAACGCCTGTCACCAAGACAGATGATTTAGTGACTTACCCACCGGATTTTAACGGCAACATTTTTGTCCTGGTAGATGCATCTAAGTGCACTGCCTTACAAAACGAAAAAATCAGTAACGGACTTACCCTATACAGACAAACTAAAGATATGAATTTAAAAAGTGTGGACTCTATCAAAGCAGTGGGGAAAACTCTTTACAAAGTGACATTTAAAAATGCCCTGGCGGCTAACCTCTTTGTAGGCGATAAAAGACTGCAAAATAAAAACCTACGTGCCTTCATCCCCAGATCATCCATGGAAACCTATAAAGTAGTTCGTGGGATACCAACATTCTATACCGACGAGTACATCATCACTACATATATAAAGAAAAGTCGCAAAGTCCCTATGTATCCTTATAACTTGAAAACGACTGGACCAACTTTGATACTTCCTTCGGCAGGTTTGTTCGAAATGGTTACGTGAAGGTTTATAAAAAAAAAAGTCGGGAAAACGGGGCGTGGCACCACAAGAATACATTTTTAGACAATAACTTTGGAACCATAAGTCACACATCAATTAAATTTGGTACAAACTTTCTATTTGATCATATCCTTCAATAAAGGGAATGGGATGGGTATTGAACAAAGGGTGTGGCACCGCCCATACAACTCAAATCTTTTAAATGGAATAGCTTCGGCATTGTAAGTCGCACAGCATTGAAATTTGGTGCACCGTCGTTTCATAGATGTGTCATTCTACTGTTAAATTTTGATGGGCGTTGAACAAGGGGCGTGGCACATTTTTTATGACCCAACATTTCAGCAGAACTGTATGTCGCACATCAATGAAACTTGGTACGAACCTACCATTTAGTCATATCTTCCGACAGAGGGAATGGGGCGGATATTTAACAAGAGGGCGTGGCTCCGCCCATACAAATAAAATCTTTTATATGGAATAGCTTCGGAATTGTAAGTCGCACAGCATTGAAATTTGGTTTGACATCCTCCCATAGAAGTGTCATTCTACTGTTAAATTTTGATAGGCGTTGGACAAGGGGCGTGGCACATTTTTTGTGACCCAAATATTTCGCTGAACTATAAGTCGCACAGCAATGAAACTAAGTACGAACCTACCATTTATTTATATCTTTCGACAAAGGAAATGGTGCGGGTATTGAACAAGGGGGCGTGGCACCGCCCATACAAGCCAAATCTTTAATATCGAATATCTTTCAAATTGTAAGGTGCACAGCATTGAAATTTAGTATAGCGTCGACCCATAGATGAGTCATTCTACTGGGAAGATTTGATGGGCTTTGGACAAGGGGCGTGGCACATTTGTTGTGACCCAAATATTTCGCTGAACTATAAGTCGCACAGCAATGATATTAAGTACGAACCTACCATTTATTCATATCTTTCGACAAAGGGAATGGTGCGGGTATTGAACAAGGGGGCGTGGTACCGCTCATACAAGCCAAATCATTAATATAGAATATCTTTGAAATTGTTAGTCGTACAACACTGAAATTTAGTACCCCGTCGTCCCATAGATAAGTTATTCTACTGGTAAGATTTGGTGGGCGTTGGACAATAGGCGTGGCACATTTTTTGTGATTCAAATATTCCGCTGAACTATAGGTCGCACAGCAATGAAATTAAGTACGAACCTACCATTTATTCATATCTTTCGACAGAGGGAATGGTGCGGGTATTGAACAAGGGGGGCGTGGTACCGCCCATACAAGCCAAATCATTAATATAGAATATCTTTGTAATTGTTAGTCGTACAACACTGAAATTTAGTACCCCGTCGTCCCATAGATGAGTTATTCTACTGGTAAGATTTGGTGGGCGTTGGACAAGAGGCGTGGCACATTTTTTGTGATCCAAATATTCCGCTGAACTATAGGTCGCACAGCAATGAAATTAAGTACGAACCTACCATTTATTCATATCTTTCGACAGAGGGAATGATGAGGGTATTGAACAAGGGGGCGTGGCACTGCCCATACAAACCAAATTTTTAATAGAGAATATCTTTGAAGTTGTAAGTCGTAAAACACGGAAATTTAGTGCCCCGTCGTCCCATAGATGGGTCATTCTACTGGTAAGTTTTTATAAGCGTTGGACAAGGGGCGTGGCACATTTGTTGGGACCCAAATATTTCGCTGAACTATAAGTCGCTCAGCAATGACACTTAGTACGAACCTACCATTTTCTCTTTCGACAGAGGGCATTGTGCGGATATTGAATAAGGGGCCGTGGCCCTGCCAATATAACTTAAATATGGTTCAAGCGCTATCCATTTCTTTACTGAAACTTAGCAGCACCATTGCTTATTTACGGGCCTCGATTGCGTTAATCAGTAGCTCCCTCCTCTTCCTTTAGTTGATTTTCTTCGTCAATTTGCCATTTGCCACATCGCCATTGATTCGCCATCTCGCGTATTTCATTATAAAAAAACAACAAATGTCGTGCGGGACGAAGTTCGCCGGGTCAGCTAGTTAAAAATAATGCTGAAGCAAATTGTCCAATAACGTATGTGAAGCGTTTCACACGCAAGGACTCTGAAACGAATTCATATGTACCAACCACAACAGTAAAGATAGGGTTTCAAGGAAAAGATATTCCTAATGCCATGGTTATAGACTACACAAGACTGAAGGTCGAATACTTTATACCTAGTCTAAGGCAATGCAGAATTGTGGCGATCAAGAATGTAGAGAAGGGAAATGCCAGAGGAAAAGTGTATCTTATGTGGCGATACAGCGCACGATTCAATTTGCAGAGACAGCTGTCCGATTTGGAAAAGAGAGAATGATATTAATCACATTAAGACGGTCAAAAAACTGTCCAGGAAAGAGGTCATGGAAGTGTATTATCCAGTCAGTAGCAACAGATTTGATATTTTAGAGTGCGACGACACCAATTTCCCTCCACTTACCAAAGAAACTACAGCCGACGTGAATATTGACACTATAGTCAACAGGAGATTGACAAGGAAACCTTTTAGCAAGGTACTCCGAAGCACTCCAAAGAGTCGAGAACCAATAAAGGCTTTCAAACTTCACACAGATAGTCCTAGGATATACCCAAGAGCCGAGCCGGTATTTAACAAGCCGGAATATCAAAAAGGGTTGGTTTCTCAACTCGAAAAAATATTGTCCCATCTTTTCAAAATAACCCACAATCTGTCGGGAAGTAGCAATAGCGTTGTTATTAAAGACATAAGTAAACTAAAAGATGAATTTGATAGATATTTAATAAACAAGGACTGTCAATTTATTGTTGATGAATCCTTCTCCTCTACATAATGAAAATCTTACAGTATAACTGCCAATCATTAAAAGCCAATATTGATTCGATAGAATACTTTCTTCACACCAACAGTGTTGATATTTGCTGTTTTTAGTGAAACCTTTGACGGAAATGGAAAAAATCACAGGAAACTAATTAATTATAATACTATCACCAAGAACAGAAGTGATGGCTATGGCGGAGTGGCCATAGCCCTGAACAAATCCATAAAGTTCAAAAAACTCAATCTCGTAACTGACCATGATATCATTATTGCTGAAACCATCAACCTAAAACCAAACTTAGTCATCTGCTCAGCGTATTTCCAACCAAGCATGGCAAGTGCCGACTTCCAATATGAAATTGAAAAAGTCTTCAACTTTCTTGACAGGCACAAGAATGTTTTGATTCTTGGCGATTTTAATGCTCGCTCGACTCTCTGGGGTGATTCCATCACATTCAAAAAGGATCTTAATTGAAGTATGGGCTCTGTCCTTGATCTCTTTTTTCCAAACAGCAACATATCCCTTACGTGGAAGGTAGAAACTATTAGACTCGGAGGTAGTCACCATTTTCCCATTATCATTGAGGCTGGAATGGTTCTGTCAAAACCAATTAAATTTTTAGCTAAAAAGAAACTGTATGCAGCTGTACAAAACCTAGATTTCGAGCCATCAATAAGTAACATCGAAGAAAAATACAGGATGAGATTAAAGCAGCTACATACACACTGAGCGACAAAAGGAAGCCAAAAGTTTGGTGGGATAACTCACTATCGAAACCACATCGGCTACTCAGATGTGCTTTTAAAAAATGCTATTATGCACCCTCACCAGAAAATATGAAGGCTCTCGATGATCTACAAAAGGAATGGAAAAAGCTGGTAAAGGAAGCAAAAAAACAATCCTTTGATGAACGCATAAATGAATTGAATAGGAATCCAGGTACCAGGGATGCATGGAACTTTGTTAGAGCTCTGAGAGGTGACTATAGGGAGGGTCAATGCTCAGCATGGAATAATGACAACAACGGCAGATATCTCCAAATGCTTAAAAATTAAGTACCCGCGTCTGCTCACAGTCTAACCATTAACAGACAGATCCACCCCAATACGGAACTCACCATCTCCTATGAGGAAATTATAGGTATCCTAAACAACAAAACGAAAGACTCTGCGGGTGGGCATGATGGGATAACTTACAAACTAATTAAAGCACTTCCTGACCTGTCTCTCAGCAAGCTACTTACTGCTCTAAATGACATTTTTATTTCAAACCAAATCCCTGATAGTTGGCGGATAGTGAAAGTAGTTCCGATTCCCAAAAAAGATAAGAATCTTAACGATTATCAAAACTTCAGACAAATTTCCTTGATCTCGGTGCTGCTGAAATGCATAAACCTTTGCATAAAAAGCAGGTTGACGTCCTTTCTTGAATCCAATCAACTTCTCCCAGGAAGGTCTTTTGCATATAGAAAATCAAAATCAGCGGCAATGTGCATAAATCAGTTTCTGCACGAGGTCACAGTCCAGAAGCAAACAGGATGCAAAATTATTATCTCTAGCATCGATATCAGCAACGCATACAATTGCGTCAGTCTGGTAAAATTAAAATCTCAGCTTGAACAGCTTCAGGTGGATGTCAATTACATTGAATGGATGGTAAACGTTCTTGCCCTAAGATACCTAAAATTGAACAATGAAACAGTAGAAATAAGGGACGGGCTCCCACAGGGCAGCTGTCTGTCACCAACTCTATTCAACATATACACTGCCAAATTACATGAAATTAATCAGGCATGTGATGAAAATCGATTTCGTACGAAATGGCAAGTGAAAACGATTTGCAGTGTGATGTGTTTCGTTTCGATTCGTTTTGATTTTCGAAATCGAAATCGTACGAAATACCCTGTGATGGAAATCGGTTTTTACGGTTTCACCTCGATTTGAAATCGCAACGAACAACTCGCACGATTTGTAACGAGAAAGAGAGTTCATTTTAGTTATGCAATAATTGTGAACAAAACATTAGGGGTAAACAAAGAAATGTTGCGAAGGAAGCTGTCTTTGCCTACAGCTCGCTGGTAACCTCCCTCTGCCAAAAACCTCAACGTGGTAGCCGTGGGGTTATCACCTCTAAAATGTACCGAAAAGCATCTTTATTTGCCCGGTAATATGTAATAAACCTGCAAAAGGATTAATTGGGCAAGCTTTCCTACTACAAAAATATAAATTCGATGTACTTACGCCGACTCTGCCACTTCTAAAGGATTATAATGATCCGTAGGTGTCCGTCGTTTTATATTTTCTTGCCTTTTGTCCTCAATTTCATTGTAATAATACGCACAGCGCAGCCGCCGTGGCTCAGTTGGTTAGTGCGTTGGACCGCGAGTCGCAGGCAGCAACCTCAGGTTCAAATACTGCCTGTAATAACACCTAAAAAAATAACGGGAAAACTCGTTTTCTCTTTCGGTGGCTGTCCTCTCAGCTGGAAATGGCAAACCTCTGAGAGTAAAAATTGCTTATGAAAGAGCTCCCAACCTGCCGTTCGGAACCGGCATTAAACTGTAGGTCCCTTCAACCCGCGTACAAATTCACACGCACAACACGGGTAGTTGCGGGAAGCTAGGCCTTAGTCTCGCGTAAGCGGGCTGTCGTGCCAGTCAATTATTAATTATTATTATTATTAATTATTAATTAATTAATACGACGCGACGAAAAACATTTTGGCTTTTAACAATTTTTGCTTTATTTTGCGTAACTTACCAATTGTAAAAAATTCCTTTCCACCTGTTTCACTTGTAGAACTTTTTCGAAGTTCGATATGAAATCGTTCGATTTCCATCACACGTAAAACAAATTCGTACGATTTGTGATTTCGTTTTCGTTTCGAATTCGTACGATTTCCAGCACATGCCTGAATGACTCAAGCACCACTTTGTATCAATTTGCTGATGATGTTATAATCGTCTCGCACCATCCAGACATACATAGATGTAGCAAAGAACAATCTCCAAAATAAGATAAACAAGTTTGGCCAACAGTGTTGTGAACTAAATCTGAGCTTCAATGTAGAGAAAACCAAGATCATGTGCATAAACAAAAACAAATCAAGGGTGATCAACGCCCAAGCCATCCAGCAGGTTTTTTCTATCAAATTTCTGGGGCGGCACATCAGTGCCTCTCTGTCGCTGCAGGAGCATTATTCAACCGCTATCAGGGACTCCGACAAAAATATCAATTTGTTCAAAATGATCACTTCTGTTAAAGCTGGGCTGCATCCTAAGGTGGCTCTTAACTTGTATAAAGCACTAGTCAGATCGAAAATCGAATACTGCAGAACCTCTGCTGCAAATAGTACTAAAACTGTTGATAAAAAAATAAGGGCCTTTCAGAATATTTTCCTACGAAGTCCCTCCACGCCAGTGCCATTAATCTATGCTGTAGCAAACGAACTCCCCCCTCACGAAAGAGCTCAATGGCTTACAGCCAAAGAGCTTACCAAGATCAAAGCATCAAACCCTGGTCTTTTCAATTCAGTTATGTTAAACAGCAATATTAAATCAAGTTATAGTGTTACATACAACACATTTAAAGATGTATTTTTAAAACTGAACACTGATCACCAATTTGAACCGTACTCAAGGCTGATAGTCGAAGTTAACACACTTCCCGAGAGGAAAACAAATGTATCTGCAGCAGCCATCAAGGCAACTTATGCTTGCATCATTAATGACTACAAAAGCCAGGGTTTCTCAATATTTGCCACAGATGCTTCGGTCTGCGAAGAATCAACAGGCTGTGGAACAGTGAACCTGCATAACAATTCAGAACATTCCTTCAAAATTGAGTGCTCTACATCTTCCAGCTTTGGAGAGCTCTTTGCAATAAATATAGCTATAGACCTCGCTATGCAAGAACAGTATGACAAAATTTTCATTTTCACAGACAGCCTAATTGCGTGCAAATTACTGGCGAAAAGCACGACCAAGAATTACATAGTAGCCTAAGTGCACAACAAATTAAATTGCTCCAGTCTTTCTGCGGTACACCTAGTCTGGACACCGAGTCATGTAGGTATCTCAGCCAATGAATGGGCAGACAGAGTGGCGAAAAATGCCAACAATGGTAGTACTATAATAAATCCTGAGCTCACCACTGATGAGGCTCTAAAGGTTATTAAGCACCAAATCTATAAACATTGGTATGATGAGTGCCAGCTTTTTTCCCATGACAAGCCAAATCTCTTTGCAGAGGTCTTTCCAATGAAACAATCAAGACCTTGGTTTCATAACTCTACACTTAGTGCGAAACACATCAAAATCATCAATAGGATTCTTACCGGCCACACCTATGATAACGCTTATCTTTTTCGTTTCAGAGCAGTAAATTCAAACTTATGCGAATGTGGTGAGATTGACACATACACACATCAAACCTTTTTCTGTAGGCTTCGTGATAGCATAAGACGCAAATTTAGCATATTCCAAGCTGCTTCTAGCTTCGGTGACATTTTTCGGTCTTATGACCATAGTAAAGTATCTCAACTTATTCAATTCTATGATGAAATTGACATTAAATGGTAACCCTAGAACGAACAAATTAATTTCAACACACTTCTAGTTCTTTACAGTTTTCATGTTCATAAATTTGACTAAAGGTGCTTGTACACTAGGAAACATTTCACATGGAAACATGCTATGGGAAACACATCGGAAACATAAATGTTTCTTGTTGTCCGGATACATGTTTTCAGTACCTTGTACACTAGAAATGAAAATCGTCGAAACACGTTGCCGGAAACAATTTGAAATGTTTCCAAGTTCTTCCCCTACGATGTTTCCGATGTTTCCAACCCGGTATGTTTCTGGTCTTTGTACACTACGTCATTGTACAATATTGTTGGAAACATGTGGTGCTTGATTTCAAATATGACCGCATGCAGATCTCTGGTCGGTACTTAGAGTATACTTTGGGTTGCGCATTCCCAACGTTCGCCATGTTGATGACGTAGGTGGGGCCACAATCGAGGTGCCACTTATTGACGACTATACATTTTAAATCCCTAAAAAACAAAATGCTTTACTTTTTTCTCCATACACTTTCAAAATATTTTTTAACCAAAAATTAAGTACTCGGTGGCAAGAATGCAAGAACTACAGCGGAAAATCGCGCTATCGACTTTGTTGCTTCCCAAAGCAACGGAACATACACGGCAAGTGGTTGGCCTTCTGTGGCCGCGAAAATAATTTTAATTCTAAAAACTTGCGCATTTGCTCATCTCACTTCAGTTGCTCATCTCACTTCCAGACGGAAGATTTTAAGCAGAGTTTGATGGAGTACAAATCCAGAAAAGTATTTCGATTTATTATTTAAGGGGTATAAATATAAAATCTGGCAACTTCTTTTTCAGGATTTGTTTCCACTTTTTTAAAAATGTTTGCTCAAAAATATTTTCAGCCAATCAGAGCCAACCTATGCCTACGTCACGCGAGGCGCTGTCATTTTTTGACACCCGGCATGCGTAACCTGTATTTTATAAACCTTGTATGTTGTGTGCCTGCCAAGGCGAATTCGCATAGGCGACCTCGTTAAGTTTAATTTTTTGTGAAAAATAAAATAGCCCCGGATTTTGCAACCTAAAAAACTGGAAAACTTCTTTAACTGGTGTTAAAAGAAAAGGCAATAATTTTTAAATTCAATTTCAAATGTCACACTTCACAAATTGTGAGCACTGTGGAATCAGCAGATTTATTTTTCGGCTAACCGATGGCTAATCATTCAATATTGGCTGGTCAACAGTTGGTTAACCACAGACTGTAAAATCAAAAAACAGTAGTTAAGCAAATGCGATAAAACATGACCAATATTATCGAACGCATCACAAAATGAAAGCTCTTTCAAAAGCTTTTGCTTCTTTTTGACAGTTCAAAATCAAAACAAACGAAAATTATCAAAATGGAAATTTTGCATTGAAATTTTCGTCTGCTTGAAATATGTAGAATATTCTTAGCATCTAAGGTATGAAATATTCATGTATTCAAATATTGCAGTGTGTAGAATATAGAGGCAGTAAAAAAGAAACAAATGATTTAGTCAGAAGCCGGAAAAGAGCTGGTCTATGAGCTGCGGCAAGAGGGCATGAGCATTGAGCATTTGACATTAGCTGCCAAACAAAATGCAAATGCAATGCAAATTAGGCAATGTAAACACTTTCAAATGACTCATTCGAAACTACGCATTTGGGTTCAATGTAAACGTAGTATTACTTTGATTTCAGAAAATTGTGTTAAAAAAATGGCAGCACTAAAAAAATCATGTGTGTCAGGTACACAGGGTGTAAGGAGAAGTAGCGGTGGAACTACCTTATTATTGTATTAGTTCGGTAGTAAATCCAACAGACTACCGAACACGATTAAAGAGTTTTAGTTCCAAAACATGGAAACCAATGACTACATGACGCGAAACTCGGAGGGGTCACGGTTGCTAATTCGGTAAAACCAGGCCCCAGAGTCGCAAATTCGGTAAAACCAGGCCCCAGAGTTGATTAGGGTTCGTACAAAAAAATTCGCCATACAAACGCAAGGGCTGCTGGTGCGTTCGATGTTTATTTGCAAATAAAATAATTGGTTTTTTTTTGCTTTCATTCTGTAGTACGTTTATAGGAAATTGATGGCAAAAAAAGTTGTTGCCGAAAAACGTCATAAGTATGTTGCCTCGTGTTTTAATATGATTTTACATCAGTTTTTGCTGACTGCCTTCAAAGCCTTAACGTTTGCATTGCTTGAGTTGCAGCTCTGCGTTTGAAAAGAGTTCAACTTGCCATCACTGTTTCGTGCTGCACTAGAAACGGCAAACTCAGTGAGACATGAACTGAAGGAAAAAGCAACCGAATATCTGCTGACTTCAGCGTATGAAATAATTTATTTCTGCTTTTTTTTTGTACGCGTTACAATCAAAATTACTTAGACCAGTAAAACAAGTTGGTTTCCAATGCTATATTTACAGCGAATAAGAAAAGTTAGCACTTTAAGATGCAAACAATTGACTGGTAACCGGTGCTGTGCGAATGTTTGGGTAAAAAACCCGTACACTATCGGACGATTGGAAAAAGCAAAAAATGGCCTGAAAATCATTTCTCCTCCGAGTTGCGCGTCACGTAGTCACTGATGGAAACGTCGAGCAAGACGAAATATGGTCGATTCCCCTATTTTGGGCTAGTTAATTGGTCTTCATGATCGTTTGTTTTAATGACGGTAGATTATTTCTCGCTAAGTCATTGGATGGTAGCAAACTACAAACAAGTAATGGCTCACCTCAAGACAAAATTGTATAAGTCTTAGCATTCATATAACTTACATAGTATGCTCGAAAAAGTTGTGCAAAATCGGACTAACAGCCATGCAGCGGTGGCGCGATGTTATGCTGCCGGTCACGGATAAAATTGTTGTTATTTCAATGTAAAAGAGAAAATTGGAAGAGCGAGCGAGAGATTAAAATTTGACCTCGTCGGTCACCGGATAATGAGGCTTTCGATGCCAAATCAAACGATCAAATCAGTGTTGTGTTGTGAGATTATTCATAATAGTTTTGTTTTGGGAACAAATTTGTTCCCTTTTGGTGAAAACGTGTATGAAATGAGCAAGAAAATGGTTGGTAGGAACCCTCATTAGTAGCGTGAGCTTATTTGTGTTTTAGGTAAAAAAGAAGAAAAATGGAAATTTAAATGGTAAACAAATATTGTGATACTTTCACACACATATTATATTGATTTCATTTATAAATTATTAGTTAAGAATGCCTGAAATTTCGGGCCAATCAAATACTGAGGCGCTGATAACAATGTTCCAAGAACAGGAATCCCTTTAGAAATGTGTGCTACTCAGACCGATGCAAGCGCGAAAAAGAATTTAGCTTTTGAATAATGTATTTGAAAAAGTAAAGTTCCAATAAAAAGTGTGGGAAAAGTACTAAAAGTAAGCGAAAGTCGTGGGGGTGACCGGCGATCAAATGACCGTCAACATAACATCGCCCTAAGAAAAAAGGATAAAATGTCAAAGGGCTATTGAATAAGGGGACAATTAGTTATTATGACTATGGCAAGTAAGATTAGTGTATCTGGGCGTTTTCATCTAAATGAAGTCCACGCTTTAAATTGTTTTATGTTTCAATAATTATAACTATATGGTAATTTGCAAGTCTAAGCGTGGTTATAATAAAACCGCCTTTAGCCGGGAATTTCTATTTGGTTGATAATACTTCCCCTTTCATTCCACTGCGTGCACAATGCGGTTCGTACTCAAATATGCGCATGATTTTCTGTGCCTTCATTCGTTTATCTGTATTCTTGCTCATATATTAAATTAGTTAGGTTGTCATTTGGGACTGCAACCTGAGAGGGCTGACAATTTGGATGTAAGTATATGTTTGATTTCAGCAGAACTATCCTATAGAAAGTTCTTTGTTTTAAAAACAAAGCAAAAACCAACCAACAGGCTTAATTTCCGACCAAGAATTGAAAGAAGAGAAACTTGAAGTACGACGAAGAGCGACCCTGTAATTTAGGTACATTTTTTATTTTATTATACGGACTTTTGTGGGAATAGCCAGGGACAGTGCTGCCGAACGTACTACTATAGTAGTATTTTACTACTATTTCATCATCTGTACTACCGTACTACCCACAGGCCGATTGTACTACTATTTTCTGAAATATAAGTTTTAGCAATTTAATTTTCATATTTTAAGTAAGGCTACTCGAAAAGAATATACAAATATGTTACCGAACTGAACATTGCCAAAGAACGAAATTCAAACCAACGTGGCCGTTTTTTATTTATAACAAATGTGTTTCCGTATGCTTCACTTTTTGCTGAATTTTTCAAACGATTCAGCGTGTCATTGCGGCAAACATAGGCTATAATATAATCGGCCACACCCACTTTCCGCGCCCACTTAACTTACAAAACAAAGCTACACTATATGTTTGTAAATAAATGTTGATGTAAAATGATTCTGTGTTTCATAGCGCTAAACATAGGTTATATGAGATTGACCATGCCCACCTAATACGTTTTTGCGCCACGCCCACTATAATGACAAATCAGCCATGGTATCAGGGCACGGAAAGTGGGCGTGGTCGATTATATTATAGCCTATGTTTGCCGCAATGACACGCTGAATCGTTTGATACCCATATTGCTATGACAAATATACCATGGCTGATTTGTCATTATAGTGGGCGTGGCGGGAAAACGTATCAGGTGGGCATGGCCAATCTCATATAACCTATGTTTAGCGCTATGAAACACAGAATCATTTTACATCAACATTTATTTACAAACATATAGTGTAGCTTTGTTTTGTTAGTTAAGTGGGCGCGGAAAGTGGGCGTGGCCGATTATATTATGTGTGCCGCAATGACACGCTGAATCGTTTGATACCCATATTGCCTTACAAAAGCTTTCCATAGATGAGTTTTGTTACCATAGTGGGCGTAATAAGGGGGTTTTTAACCCTTTTGAAGGTCTTCCCCCGCCCAAAAAGCAGGTTGCCCAGCACCATCGTCTTCAGCACCCTCGAAAACGGGGGGGAAGTAGTCTCGTCGTGTCCAAGAAGACTACCATGTTCTTCCGTCTGACACACTCCACTACGTTGTGCGACTAAAGTGACAGTTGCACCTTTTTTATGTTGCCAAATGCTGTTCGCACAATAGCTTTTGATAAAGTGTTAAACTTTGGAAACAGCTGAACGGATGCGATACCCAAAAATGAAAATTGTGAAATAATAGAGTAATATTACTGTATTTAAATACAAAATAACTTAATATTTTTGCATATTCTTGTAAGAATCTTTTAAAATTTGATAAAGACAATAAAGTCGTCAATGGGACGTCGACGAGTCAGAAAACTTAAACATGTAAAAAACATGTAATTCGTAATCATTGGAATATCCTGATACAAGTGTATAAAATCGTTCGTTTTCTCTTGGGCTTGGCATTTTTATTTGACCAGCGCAAATTGGGGCTTAATCCCGTTGGATTGTTAACCCATTTTCGGCCGCTACCAGAAATAGCCAATATTTTTTTAATTCCTTTTAACCCATTTTCGGCCGCTACCAGGTGAACAGGTTGTACAGGTTGAACAGGTTATATATTTTTCAGAATATTCAAAATATGACTAAAAAAAACGCTTTTTTCGTGCCTTCGCCAACATCTCTAAATTTATCGTTTTAAAAAAAAATATTATTTCGAGGGGTTACCAAAAGACCAAAGCTATTTTCTGCATCAAAAGTTCAAAGATATAATGTCTAAGTGCAGAGCTACTATCCTTCAAAGTGGCTGGTCGAAAAATCGACCAGCGGCCGAAAATCGGTTAAGGACTTACATTTAGGACCTTAATCAAGAATATTTGTGGATTTTTTTTGTTTTTTTTTTAATTTTTTTTTATAAATTAATAAAAATTCAATTTCAAATAAAGACAAATATATATGTACATATTTAGTTGTAGTCAAATAATAATCAAGCATGAAAACAAACAATTGTTGGCTTATACAAGGCTTGTATATGTACATACATGACGACTTCTGGCCAATGGTCGATTTTTCGACCACTGAAAAGTACGCGGTGCTGAGAGGTAAAAATATTTTCATAATCTTATGGATATCAGTTGATTGTGGTTATTCTGGTCTTTAGGGTTCGTAAATAATCAATAATAAATCAATAATTTGAAAAGGTTATATATTTTTCAGAATATTCAAAATATGACTAAAAAAATGTTTTTTTCGTGCCTTCGCCAACATCTCTAAATTTATCGTTTTCAAAAAAAATTATTATTTCGAGGGGTTACCAAAAGACCAAAGTTAGTTCCCCTAATTGAAAGATTCTCACTTTTAATTGAAGAACAGAATGTTGATGCTCTAGAAGCGGAATGGATGTCATTGCTAAATTTAGAGCTTGAGTCAAGTTTCCAAAAAAAACAGTATTACTGTATTTATTACCATGTTTATACGACGGTCCCAGTCGATTCGCATTGACTCGATACGCTTTCGAGCCAGGTGTTTATACATTGATTTCAGAAGCGAATTGACTGCAGAAGGTTTGAAAAGTATGCTTTTAATTTCTGTTTTCCTATTTTTTGACGTCTGAATGAAAATTAGCTGTTAGTGTTGCTTGTTTTTTAGTTGAAAATGCTCAAAAACTGAG
The DNA here is from genome assembly GCA_963668005.1 of Melieria crassipennis. Lineage (NCBI taxonomy): Eukaryota > Metazoa > Arthropoda > Insecta > Diptera > Ulidiidae > Melieria > Melieria crassipennis. Next base: position 46,551,079 of record OY764961.1, read on the forward strand.
TGTACATCACCTGTATTGAGTCGATGCGAATTGACTGAAAGCGAGCTGTTGAGCTGTTGTATAAACGGGATATATGTTTCCGCTCCTTCGGCAGTTTATTGGTACTGTAATTGCGTTTCCGCATAGTAGTCCGAAGTAAATTTAATTAAAGATTACTAAAGAAACTGTTTACTAAAGGCTACTCTCCACTCGATTTAGCTTCGAAAAGTTTATTAGGGGAAAATTTTGCGGAAAAATGGGAGCCACCAAAAAAATTACTACAGTGCAAGCTCGATTTTCGCGACAAAATTTTCTGAATTTTCGCGATAACAGAACCAAAAATTTTATTGAAATATTTTATGTAATTTTTAAAATTAGAATTGTTTTTATTGATATATTTACATTTTAATCATTTTTAAATAAATTTGAGATTTTGGGTTGCGTTTTTTGACAAATTCTTTTTTAAAATAACAGCTGAATCACGTAGTTCATATAGTGCTGTTGTCGGCTTAAAAATCCAGAAAAGTTAATATACCAAAAGACGGGGATTTCCCCTTTTGGTTATAGACATTGTAATAAAATATAAAAAAAAAAACAAATAAAAGTCGCGAAAATACATGTAGATGTTATCATGAAGATACATGATGTAGAACCCCGTTTTTCGTAAACCGTCGCGATCATAGAACCTGCAATGTTAAAAAATTAAGCCGTCGCGATAACCGGGCCGTCGCGATAATGGGTAGTCGCGAATACCGAGCTTGCAATGTATTAGTACCTATATAATAAAAACATATAAAATATGCTTATATACATTTTTTTAACTGAATTACATTGTTTCTTTCACTTTTGTTTAAATAAAATTGTTAATGTGTTTTGAAACTTAGTATCTGATTTAGTATTTAGTTGATGAATCCTTGCGATTTTTTACACTGTTAAGAAAATATGCATGTGCACTACTCAAAGTCGATAAATACTACCCAAAAATTATAATTTATACTACTGAAGAAAAATTGAAAACGGCAGCACTGGCCAGGGACAACTGAAGCAGCAGTTACAGCAGTTTTCACTAAACACACCCCTTCGAAATAAGATGGTTCCCGCTTGCGCTTTAAGGGAAAAGCAAAAACAGGCATTACATTGAATTTCCAAAAGTAAAAGGGAATCCGCGCGGCGATATTGACATCGACATTTTAATCTTGTTGTTGAGATATTCCGGAAGCAGTGATTGAAAATTGAGTGGAACTGTGATGAGACGTCGAAGCGAGCGGAAGAAGTCCACCGAAGTGTTTTCTACCCCGGTTTCTCGTCGGACAAGCCGCAGATCACGAAAGTCCCCTGAGACAAGTGAGAAAAATGTGGACGCAGCTGAAATATCGCAGGCAGGAAAGGAAGCGACGACTGACTCCGAAGGCAACGGGAAAGGGTGTGAAGAGCTGCTCTTAGAAAAGTCGGGCAAGAGCCGAACGCGAAATACCACGCTTGTCAAGGATTGCAGCAGTCCCGTGAAGCCATTGAGCCGCAGTCAGGCTGTGTCCGATACGAAGCTTGAAGTTGTTCCAGATGAAGAAAATGGCGCCGCAGCAAATGCCGAGATTGTGGCACGTGAGGAGGACGAGTATGACACGACATTCACAGCCGCGGTAGAAGACCAGACGACGAAGTCGGCCGATATAAGTATATATCAAAACCAGGGACATGAAACTGAACGCACCACTGAGGTAACTGCATCTTCATCACCTATTACTCCAAAAGCAAATACTGAAGATAATGTGAAGCCATTGGGTGTGCTAGAAATTCAAACTGAACATCAGGAAGATAAAAAACTACGGTCACAACATGTAGAAGAGTTGGCAAACAATGGCTCGACGGAAAGAAATGTCGAAGTCGCAGCGGCTTGTAGCGCTGACGAAGCATCTGTAACCCACAGCAAAGGACAGTCGATAGTGATTGTAGACTCTGTCGAGATAGAGTGCATAGCCACAGACAGACTCCTGGCCAACGCAAAAAATAAGATATTCACCGAAATACAGAAGCCGTTATCGAACAAGACGTCTACGAATATGGGCGACAATGGGCGGACGCGCAAGCGTAAATGGATAACCAAGAAAACTACTGAAAGTAAAGTGCCCGTTCTGGCAATTTCCACGGATTCGTTGAAGAACCTAATAGCGGACGTGCATCCTGTGCCGTTGAGTGACGTTCAACTGGAATCGTCATCTGAAGTAGAAGAGGTGGTGTCTGAGCGCGAGGAAGGTGAGGAAACGCCTTCGCCGGATCGAGAGCCGCGGCGAGTCTCCATCGAAAAGACAGAGAAGGTGAAACGTAACCAAAATGAGTCCGAAGCGATGGGGTCGGGTCACGGCGGCAAGACTATTGCGCCGATGCAGCGGTCGCCGAGCCCGCCCCGCAACCACACTAGCAGTGTCCTGTACATAACCAACTTAGTGCGACCATTCACAGTGCTGCAGCTTAAAGGTTTGCTGGTGCGCACCGGGAAGATTGTGGAGGACGGTTTTTGGATTGATCGTATCAAATCCAAATGCTATGTACAATACGAGACCGAAGAGTATGTATAGATCCCTTTTGTGTCTGTGTGAAATTTTCTCTGTGCGGTACACGTATCTTCAGTGGTACGTAAGGCCTTCAAAGTGGACGTATATCCACTTTGCACATGAAAGGTACAAAAATAAAGGTGTGAGAATCGCTGCCCCAGCATAAATTTTCACTTCTTTGAGTTGTATTTGTGCATCAAAATTTAAACTGGTATCAATTATTTTGAAGCCAGTGCTCAGTATAGTGTGTACCAATATACTATACGTCATTGACCGGTTTCACTGCAGAATAAAAAGCGTGGCAAGCTCTCGTGGCAGATTCTAATGTTCGTTTTATATTTTTTGCTTCAGTGAGGCCATTGAAACGCGCCATGCACTACACGGAGTGCGGTGGCCCGTTTCCAATCCCAAATGCTTGAATGTCGATTTTGGGTCGAAGATCGACATGGAACGAGCGATCCAGTCCACGAAGGACGATCAGCCCAAATTTGGCCAGGACAACAATAAGGATAATCTTATTGTGGGAACCGGTTGGAACCGTGATCGAAATGATGTAGACGACAAGAAGGTAAATATGACGCAAACGTATCGAGGGCTTATATTCAATAAATACCATTAAAATCTCCATTCAATCTCTTGACTCCTAATTGCTTGGGCCAAATATGGTCCGTCACCCCGTGTGAGGTAGAACAAAATCCTGCAGACACTATTGCATTTGAAAATAGTTTGATGATTTTTGTGAAAATTTCAGATAGAGCTAATAAATATAAGCCATAATAATAGTAGTACTTTATATTTAGATGAATTTTTTAAGATCAGTTAGTGTCGGCTGGTTTAGTTGATTGAATTTGGCTGTCGATGCCATTTTATTATCATCCATCTCTCATATTTATGTATATATGTGATAAAATACTAAGAAAGAAGAAAAGAGCAAGGTTTTCAAACTGGTCGTTCAGATATTTAAATTTGTGTGTGGTATTTATGTGTATTGCAGAGTGCGAGGCCAGTGCGCGAATGGGATGTAGGTAAAAAAGAAAGTCTTGATAGAGAGAAACTTCGGGAAGTCGAAAAACGCCGAAGTAGAGAACGCGATATTTCCGGAAACCGGGAAAACGAACGGAGCGATAAAGAAAGAAAACCTCGTACTAAAGGTAGAGATCAGAGAAGCAGTAGCTTATCGTCAGGTAACCCGATTTTGTACTTTATTCTCTTACATATTTATGAGCTACTTTCCATCAACCGTTCCTGCAGTTCGTAAAGCAAAGAAGAAAGAAAGTGATCCGCCACTTCGACTCTTAGATGACTTATTTCGGAAAACTAAGGCCACTCCATGTATTTACTGGCTACCACTTACGCCCGAGCAGGTAATAGTGGACATCATCGGCCGGTGAACATTTAGAGCCATCAGCAAGTATGCCTTGACTACTGGGGCAAATATTGGCACGATGTCGATTCGGATATGAATGTGAACATGTTTAATTAGTTCGTTTTGCAGATTGCTGAGAAGGAGGCATTCCGACAGAAACGTATAGAGGAACACAAGCAACGTATTAAACAAAGAGAATTGGAAAGAGGGAAGGAGAGGAATCGAAATGACCGTGGCAAGGAGCGCGATAGAGAAAGGGAGCATAGACGCAACCGCTCCAACGAGCGGCGGTCGCGAAGTCGGGACCGACGTCGTTATTAAAAATTTAGTTGAACAGTTGAAAATAAACACAACAGCATTGTCCGGCGTAATGACTACCTTGCGACGAGGCGAAGATTCGTTGCGCACAGGTCAACGAAGTTCTCATTGCAAGTAAAATGAAATACCAATTGGCGAATTTTCGAATGACATATTTGAATAATGTTTGATAAGAAGACTTAGTGAACTTTTGCTAAACGCTTCGAAGTAAACTTATCTATATAGACATATAAATACTTTGAAATTGGTCTACTGAGTGTTTAATTGCGGCTTGAGATCTCGTATTTTCTAAATCTATTTTAGATAAATGCCTTCTAATACCGGCAAAAGCAAATATGGCATTAAAATTCAGAGTTTCAGACTACTCTGCCTAAGCGCTTATTATTTCACAAGTCTCCAATGAGTATTTGTAACTGCTAACTAAATATCATAGTAATGGTAAATTTAAACGAAAAGTTATTACATTGTCAATAAAAACAAATAATAACTAAAATGGCGCACCGCTTTTCGAAAGGGGGGGGGGGGGGGGGCATAAATGGTCTCGCATACAATTTCATTATACAGCATTTCCATAGGCAATAATTGTGTGCGCAGAGATTTATTATCAAAAAGGGTCAATTCTCTGTTTTTCGAACAGGTAACTGAAGTGGTGGAAACGGTATTTCCGAAATTCATAGACGAAATATTAAAGTTTCGAATTTGTGGTTAAAAGCAACAAGTGCGACTAGAGCTAGTCACCTTGTAAAATAATTGTTTTGCAGCTTCTAAAAATCTACTTCAATGCAAGTTTTTTCTCGAGAACAGCTGATTTTTTTTTAAGGTTTAGATTGCCAAAATGGTTGTGTACAATAATGCAATTTCGAGAATTTAAAAATCAAGCTTGATTTTGATTGGCTGGTTTTGACAATCTAAACCCTAAATACATATGTACATACATTCATTGAAATTTTGTTGTCGTTACACTACCACCTGCATTGAATTCGCCTTGGTATGTTCTAAGGAAGTTCTGTTTTGATTTGATAGAAAAGTTTTTCCTTTTTTCAAAATTACATCATTTATACAAAAACTACTACCATACGTACTACCATAGGGCAATAAAATATAGATTATAAAATGTTTTTGCTCCAGGTCTTACAAAAATCTTGCTCTTTAGCCGGCCTCGATAGTCCAGTGAGTAGCGTGCTGGTTTCTTATATCGAGACCCTCGGTTCGAATCCCAGCCCGGGCTGGTTAAAGGCTCATCTACTTCTATTGTTATCCACATGAAGGATTGAGAATTACAAGAATCACACAAGTGCGCTCTTGGCAGGCAATGACAAAAAATCCAAGTGTTTTTTTTTCACACCGCCTTCCTTCTCTTTCACTGCCGACCGCCGCACCGTGGGGTAATTGATGCCGAAAATGCCGATTAACTCACCGAGGCTATTTAGATAGGTTTAGGTAATCGAACATTAGAAAGTGAAAAACAAATGTTTTTGGATATAGTTTTGTTATATTTTTTCGCCACCTCTTGCAGCCAATTGAATATCATCGTTATGATGATGATTATCATCATTATAATCATCAACATCATAGTCCTCACCATCACTAATATCATCATTCCTCATTAGTATCAACTCCATAGCATCTTTGGGCATAATATATAATACCCTATTTTTTGGGGAATTTTCTCATACTTGATAGAATGGGGTCAGAATTAATAAACAAAAATCTATTAAAAATACTTCGAATAGTATTTTTTTCACTGCACTTTCGTAAAAAGTTCTCCCTGCAACTCTTGAAATCTTTATTCCATGTTTCTTGAGCTTCTTCCGACAGTTGGCCGATTGGCAACAAAGCATGCGATATGATTTGCGGTCCTTGTAAAAACTATTTGTGGAAAGTTGTGGTCATATTTAACCAGGAATAGCATAGTACAACATATTTTACAGGTTTTAATCCATGGCTGCGAAATTTTTTTATTTCGATTTGATGTTCACTAGAAACAACCATAAAATGGTGTGAATGTTTTTAATCAAACTGACATCGATTTCTATTATTGATGCAGATATTTCTGCATTTTGAAAAAACAACAAGAAAACCTTTTACATTTAATTTTAAAAAAATCTATTTTGCACATTTATATTTGTTCTCATACATGACCCATTTCGCCCACAAAAATGGAAAAGTGCGCAACATTCGCCCAACTTTTTTTTTCATAAATCCTTACTGGAATATCTAAGCTATACGCTGAGAGTCGCAGCCGCCGTAGCTCAGCTGGCTAGTGCGTTGGGCCGCGAGTCAAATGCGACGCTCGAACCCAGGTTCAAGACTCCGTTGCTGCCAAGATTCATTGAATTGAAGATTGCGCCTTCCGGGAGAAAATACATTTGAAACCGAACCAGTGACGTCGTACAAAATTATTTCCTATTGGCTGCAAATGTTGATTGAATTTTGGAGAGAGCAACACAACATTAAATATTTATTCATTGTTTGTTATTTAATAAATTTGTTTTCGATTTGAAAAGTAGAGTAAGTTCGGGTAATGTGATATGGTCGGGTAATGTGATATAGTGGCTTATTTCATAACTGCGTTGACCTTTTTCAAAAATTAACATTTTTAAAACATCACAACAGCTAAAAAACTCGTGCTGCATGATTTTGGATGTGTTTGCTTAAATAGTTTACAGTCAGTGTGATGAAGTGCTTTGAGTAGTGCTTGCACAAGTTTTTGGTCACGAAGTTTGAAAGCCCAAAAGGTACAAAAGCGCTGATGTGACTACCCGTGTAAGCAGTACTTGCTTGCCGCTTTTTGGCCCCCCTACATTAGGTAGCATGCGCGATTGGCTCGCAAATGTGGCGCCGGCCTTCCCGCATACGTGCTCGGCGGAAAGTGAGCATGTCGTCGATAATTACACCCAAGTAATTGGTTGCTGGGAAGTAATTTTCTGTTGGCAGCAGCCGTAGCTCAGCTGGCTAGTGCGTTGGGCCGCGAGTCAAATGCGACGCTCGAACCCAGGTTCAAGACTCCGTTGCTGCTAACACCGAAAAAAGAAAAAAACAACAATTTTTCTTTCGGCGGCTGTCCTCTCAGCAGGAAACATCTGAGAGTAAAATTGCCTATGAAAAAGCTCCCAACTCGCCCTTCGGAATCGGCATAAAACTGTAGGTCCCTTCCAACCTTGTAAAAATTCGCACGCACAACACGGATGGTTGCGGGTAGCTCGTGCCAGTCAAATAATTAAAATTAAGTAATTTTCTGTTGGCCAACACCGCTTCGGTTTTGTGCTCAGCCAGTGCTAAGCCTGTCGACTGCAGCGAGTCCCGGATGGCCCTATCACCTCATTTGACGTCGACTCAACGTCGGTCAAGTTTCTGGCCACCAACGTCACTGCGATTGTGGCTCCTTGCGGAATTGCCAACTTTAGAACGCTGTCATACATGGCGTTCCATAACATCGGCCCCAGGACTGAGCCTTGTGGTATTCCAGCTGAGACTTTATAGCGCTCAACGCCAGCGTCGCTGTCGTACAGCAGAACCCTGTCGCTCAAATAGTGGCAATTATTTTCAGCAGCTGATCTGGAACTTTCTTGGATGCCAGTGCGCGCAAAATATGCTCCCAGATTGCAGAATTAAATGCGTTTTTCACGTCAAGGGTTATTATAGCACAATATTGTTACAAAAATAAGTTCTTTAGGTTTTCGCTCTCTGGATTGTGCTTGAAAAATAAAACCACTTTAATTACTCAACGCAAAACGCAGTCAAAAACCAACACTCACTTTATTTACAAATTAACACTTTGCCTGTCTTTACACTTGCTACTACTTTGCTTGTTCAAATAAGGCTTGTCTCTCTTCGCTGCAACCGGCTGCCTTTTATACCTGTCTGCTTATCGCGCCGATTGTTCTCGCACATTCCAATTGGACTATCTCTCGACCGTTCCCGCACATCCCATTACCATCGCGGACCATCCTTGCCATATCGGAATTATAGCACGCCGGCCGTACTCTAAAGTGCATGCCTAAAAGTATGCCCGTAAAAGCATTCATGCATAGCACAGCGTGCCTCATCGTTACAATATTCTTTTGAGTCGCCTTTCCACCGATCCCCCTTGATCGCATCTCTGGCTAAGGACACCCAGGTCTGGTCAGACCATATTGAACTTTGGAGCCACTTTTAGTAAGGTTGCAGTCAAATACAAAAACCAATATATATATATACACATTTTTTGCAAAAACAAAGCGAGAATCCTTCAAAATCTATTTATACCTCCTTTTGCCTTTGCTACGATTTTGGCTTCAAATAATACAATATTTTAGCCGTTATTAATTTCGCACAGCAAAAGTGGTAATTTTACCTAATGTGCAATGATACGCTTTGATTGATTTTTTGGTGGTTGATCCCAATTTAAAATGTTTGCAAATAGTTTTACGTGGCAAGTTCCAAGTGAAATTATATTGCATGCCGGCCGTACTTCAAAGGGCATGCCTATTGTGACATGGTTGATTGCAATTTTGAAAAACTCGGGAAGACGATGCAAAATTGATAAAAACACTTCAAATCAAAAATAATTAGACACGTGTTTTTAATTTTTAAAAATCTAAATCTAACGGAGAAACCAAGTGTTAAAAGTTTGTAGGGAAAAACATACTTGAATAGGTCTATTGACTTTAAATATGGTGAAAGCACTACAAATGAGAAAAAATTAGACAAGTATTTTGCCATAAAATCGTACGGGCTCAACAAAGGGGAAAAGAAACTTGATTTATTGGGTCCATTGATTTCAAACTTGCGTGTAGAGCCGCCGGGCCCGGACAGTTTTCGAAACAGAACCTTAAAAAACTGTTATTAAGGCATGCCTACGTTTAAGAATAGTGTAAATATTCTACACCTAAATGGTTCCATGGCGAATGCTGTGCTGTGTGCCATAAAGTTACGGTATTCGATTTTCTTATTTTAGTTCTTTTAAGGGGGTCTTCTGCTTACGCGCCCGGAATTTTAGTCTATTTTTGGAAATTAATTGTAAGGAAACTATACAAGATAATTGAAAAATTTTATTTTATTATTTTTGTACATGTTTAAACTTGAAAAATGACAAATGCCTTATGTGTGTGGTGAATCCTGCGCCTTTGAGAAGTGGTCAAACTAGTACTGACGAAAGTGTCCGAGTCAACTTTGTGGTATGACATCCACCCCCACAGTTGTCGGAAATGTGAAAAGTAAAATAAATTTATTTTCAGTTTTACGTTGGCTGTGCTTCTCCGAATTAAAATTTTTCAAATTATACGGTTTTTTGTGAAAAGTTGTATTTTCAACCACGTTTTTTGACCTGTTGAGGGTCATAAAAATTGAACAAAACAAAATTTCAAAAATCGTACTCGGAGAAGCATAGAGAAGTGTTTTATGAAGAAGTGAAAAAAAGAATTAGTCAAATCCGATGAAAATTACTTGTAGAAGTCATACCACAAAGTATAAAAAAGATGATTTTCGGGAAAATGCGTTTAAAGATAAAGAAATGCTCGAAACGGCTGGAGGCGGCTATGTTTCCGGCTTCGAAAACCCAAGAAGGAATGTGTTTTTTACGAAACCGTTTATAAGACGTATTCCTTATATCCTCTATATTCAAAAAATGCCAAAAAAAAAAATCGATTTTTTCAATCCGCGTAAGCAGAAGACCCCCTTAAGCAAGCCGTAACAAAAGTTCCAAACAACGGTACTTTAAAAATTATTGCGGGCTAATAAAAACGTGTTCCTTTCTTTTCATTTCCCTTTTTAATTGTTTCTGTTGATTACTTATTATTAATTTTTTGTTGCTTGTAGCGATCATATAAGTCGCCATGCCAACCATATTTTCTATGATTTTGCGCACACTACAGTCGGCAGTGCGTTCGGGAGCAATATGAGACGCCGTGCATGCTTATAGAAGAAGAACAAAAGCCAGCCAGAAAATGGAACTTGTTTTACAATTTCAGCTTTTCGCCAGCGCAACAACAACAAAAACAGCACATCGTCTTCATCTCCCAATCATCCCACGCCGCAGCAGTGTGCAAACCACTGTTGCCAACTTAGTGCTTTTTGAAAATAAAAACGAGGAAAATATTGAGTTTGGTGCTTGGTGCGTTTTTTAGTGCTTTTTTTATATCAAAGACACCAAGACACCTGTATATTTTTGTATCATCTATATATTTATTTGAATAAGGGCGCTGAGATCTCGCTGTCCACACATCGTACAATATCATATGATACATAATTTTAAAGCTCTTGATGAGCATATTTGCACAAACTTTTCAAAATGTAGATTTATAAAGCCTATTTAGAGATATTTGCATCGCAAGTTGCATTAATTTCCCTATTGGAAACAGCATTGCTCTTGCAAACAAACAAAATCGTGCATGGAACCCACACGTTCCACACACGCATGTGGTGAGAGCGTTACTTTACATGCCACAGCGTTGTTTTATTTGCGCTCTTTGTTTGCGTACACCGCAGCGCAGTGTTGATAAATGAGTATTCCCATTTTGTACCAAGAGGCCAAAAAAAATGTACTAAAGTAGACAAAAAAGTACCAACTCTTTTTATTAAAAAATGCATTTTTAAGCTTCAATATTTAATTTCAATATTAATCCAATTTTAAAAAATTTTAATCTTAAAATGCATTCATAAAAAACAAATTTAAATACTGATTTGCACATTGTTTAGTTTAGTTCAACTTCAAGTAAATCTTTCAAAATTTGTATGTTATAACAACAATTATTTGTTGAGCTTTGATTCTATTTATACAAAACTATTGAATGATTTGTGAATCATTTACACAATATTTTAAAAGGTTCAATGCCGCGAATGGCAGGTTGTGCTCTGCCACGAAAAAGCTAAATTTTACCTCCAATGTGTTTGCCGCATATGTTGCCGGGTCCAACACTGAATTGGAAGCAATGTACTCCGGCAACTTCGGTGTGTTCTTAGCCAATTTCTCCACTCGGATGTGGCTTTCGGACGATGCATGGCGCTGAATGTGAACAAGGCCACCGACGCGATGAATTGCATATTGCATACTTTTTTCCTTGAGGTAATTTCTCTTCTTCCAGCCTCGAAAATTTGTCTTTCCAATGTTGCCTAAAAGGCACTTTGTACCTTTCACGGCTTGGTTCTTTGCTAAAATGTTTAATAATTATTAGTAAGACCCATAAACAAATGCATTTGAAATACTAACGCATCAGAATCGCTGAGGCTCACATTGGCTGCTTTTGAATTGCTATTTTAGGGCAGCGCTAGTACATATAATTAGAAATATTATTACATTTATAAATTCAATAACTTACTTAAATTACCTTTTTACAAATAGTTTCATTCCATTGTGAGCGTCCAACGTCTTTTTCTTTGTAAAATTCAAAATGTATGCAAATAAGTTCGCGCATGGCGGGGAAAAATCAGCACGCACAGATATGAATATGCACTAATGATGAAACGCATGGTCCTATGAGGTAGAAAAGGACAACTACGAGTACTTAGTGGTTATCCTTGCCTTTAGTTTCTAAGATAATTCGTAACTACTTGAAATCGAGAATTTCGATAATAATGTTGCCACTTTACCAAAATGTACCAAATAAATCAATGTAGTACCAATGTAATTTTTAATTTCAAAATGTATCAAAAAAGTACAATTGTACCAACAATATCAACACTGCCGCAGCGAGTTTGCGAAAGCACATCGCCGTGGCGGGGGATGATTGTGATGAGAAAATTATATGCTGTTGTTGTTCTTCTTGCGCCGACGAAAGGCTGAAACAAGGTGTATTAATAAGGTGATGGCACTACCATTCCCATGTATTTTGTTAGTGATTTGGGCATCCTCGTTGTCAAAATCAAAACACAAACAACACAAAAACAATTTTACCAATTTTTGACAATGAGCATGCCCACTCGCGAAAAATCAGAAGAAATCAAAAGAGAATCAGAAGGAAAAAGTTGAATCAGCCGTGTTGCCACCAGTACCTTATTAATGTGCCTTGGGCTGAAATTTCGATTTTCTTTTGTTCTTTAGCTTTTGTCCTTCTTTGATGCTAGCCAGTGTTGCTATGTCCCAAATTTTGCATTCTTATCTACAAAAAGAACGACTACAAAAAGAAGAAACAAAATTTTAACGAAGGGAGGAAGTTTGTTGCTATAATTAAAAATTAACCACATCGGTCTTTTTAAAAGAGGATTGCTTCACTCATAACCAATTGTATGTAGCGTTAAGTCGGGTGCGATCATCATTAGACATAAGAGTGCAATTATTGGCAAATAAATTAAACACAACAGCGAATGTAATATAGTATTTCACGAAGTACTATAATGCAAAAAATATACATCACATTTTAGTTACATAAACGAAATGGTAGTTTTTTTTTGTTTACACCCGTATTTCGAAAGTTACAACTAGTGTTTATTATTATACTATGTCTCCGCCGACTGCAACCAGAGAGAGTTACTTACGTGGCTTCATCTTTGCTCCTCACGTGGCTTTATTGAAAAAGCCACGGCAAATTTTTGAAGCGCCACTGATTTGTATAAACATGAGACATCTTATAGTTTAATTGTCTTTGGTTCTACCTTTATTTTTTGTATCATGGCTACGACATTCTATTCAGGCAGTAGATGTGTCTTTCAATTGTTGATGCAGTGTTGCAGTGGGTTTTCCCCGCATAGATTAGGGGTTTATTTGTTTGGATTGGGGGGACATTGTTTGATAAATAGTTTAGGGGGAAATATTTTGCAGACATATTTAATTTACGGTTTTTAAAATATCTGTGGCCAACCAGGTTGCATTTTTGTTACATCAACACCTGGTTTAAATATATTGGCTAGTGGGTCTTTTTTTAAATTCATGTACCGAATAGAATGAGCAATTTTCATGAAATATTAATTTGTGTGTCTAAGTTAAGGCACGTTTACAAAAAAGCTGACCAAGCTGAGAAACGTTTATCATATTCAGTCCCACGGGAGAAAATCTCGCATGGTCAGCAAAAGACAGTAAACGAAACCACAACGGACGGCAGCCACAGACAAAACAACAACGGACAACAGCGACAGACAGGCGCGGATCCAGAAAAATATTTCGTAGGGGTTTTAAAATGTAATTCTTTAATATTTATAAAATGTATTTTAATTTGTATGTAGTTTTATAGTCGATCCACATATTTCGGGGGGGTTCAACCCCCAAAACCCCTCCTGGATCCGCCACTGGCGACAGACGTAAACAACAACAACGGCTACGACCAGCAATCTGGCAGTTAAGCTTAGCTGGGTCGTAGCAAAGTAGAGTAAGTTAGTTTATAACAGAACTCGGGGTGCATAACACCTATATTGCCAAAAGCAATTGTTTTAGTTAGTAATCGAAATCGGGGTGCATAGCACTCAATTGTTTCAATCCGAATAACTCTTGTAATGGTTAACATATAAAACAACGTTAATAAATAAAAAACTAATTCAAATAGGTGCAAGGCACTAAAATACTGTGTTTGATTTACAAATTTATACGAAAACGTGCATAGCACGGGCAAGTGATATAACTTCTATTATAAATTTGGGGGGAAATTTTAGTTTTTAGGGGGAAGGACTTCATTTTAGGAGGATTGCTTGAAATCCATCTGGCAACACCAGTGAACGTAGATGCTAGTTTGTGTAATTACAGCGGTGAAATGTGGGGCGATACCATTCTTATTGTTTTTATATCAATTTGTACGGCCTTTTTGGGTGAAGGTAAGTAATCTTGACTCCAGGATTTCCACGCGCCAGTCAAAACGGAATCACTTTATATATTTATAGGCCTCACGTGGTTGTTGGTTTATAGAACTGAAAAGTATCAGAAGCTTAAGGGAGAAGTGGAAAAACAGAGCAAAAAGTGTGAGTGTAAACTCCATTACATTTTGGATTGGGCTTTTTATGAAGAAAAATATATTGTACGTAGTGGAAAGAAGGAAAGAAATTCATGGTGATTCGTTGGATAAGTCGCAAAAGCGGAAAATTGAGCGCGATGAGGAGAAGCTGAAAAACAACAACAGAGACCTGTCGTTGGTTAAAATGAAGTCCATGTTTGCCACCGGATTTGCCTTCACCGCGCTGCTAAGCATGTTCAATAGCATGTAAGCTGTTGTGTTGCCCCCATTAAACCTTTAGCTGTTTTCTTGAATTTCTTTGTATAGATTTGATGGGCGTGTTGTTGCGCAACTGCCATTCACACCGATTTCCTGGATTCAGGGGCTAAGCCACAGGAATCTCTCTGGCGACGACTACACGGACTGCTCATTCATATTCCTTTACATTTTGTGTACGATGTCCATTCGTCAGAATATACAGAAACTGTTGGGTTTCGCGCCGTCTCGGGCGGCAAGTAAGCAGGGAGGAGGACTATTCGGCCCTGCACCCGGGCAATTCAAATAGGTGGCTAATTGCGCCCCGAGGGATCGCAAACAATAAAACAATGTAATCGTACACGCATGTTCAGTCGATAAAAGTTGCAGGTCAACACTATTGTTTTATTTTTCGATTGAGTCCCAAAGGTTCATTGTATCAGTGCAATTTTTTTTAAATCTTAAGTACTCTAACCTTAGCTGGATAGCATGCTTGTTTCGAACATCGGCCGATCGACAATTATACGATCAAATCCGAATCTGGATAGATCGATCGTTCGAAACTGGCCATCTATTATCAGTTCAGAAATGGCGCGTCCCACTGCCGGCGCCAAGTGAATACCGCGGGCACTAAAGCCGGTTGCTATGTACAAATTGTTGTAGTAGGCGTGTGGACCGATTATCCCGTTCTCATCGAAAGAATTACATGCGCTAAAACCTTCCCAACTGCGGTAAAGCTTGGCGGAATTAAAAGCCTTCACACGTCGTGCTAGCGCGGGTTGGACTTCTTTTTCAAAATATTCCCGCTGAGAGTTTTGGTTTTTGGTCAAATCGTCGACAACCCGGCTGCCCACGTAATTGCCAGTCAGGCCGTCGCTCCAAAAGTGTGTACCATCGTTGTGAATGGTAAAAGGACTACACAGACCGGGTGCATCGCGATCTTCAGTACTAAATGCGTAAACATATCGTCGTTGTGGCTCCACAGGCAGAGGCACTCGCAAAATTCCTGCCCCAGTGCCGATTCTCGCTAGTCGCGCTACTTTACCAGACTGTTCACCCGCCGCCAGCACACACAATGCAAATTTAATGGTTTTCTCTTCTCCATTTGGCATTTTGACCATAGCTTTATCGATAGCTTTGTAGGAAGTCGCTTCATCCGCTGCCACACCCTCAATCACCATGTCTGGTTGATTTTGGAACTCGAAGCCTATCAGTTCGGCATTAACAAAGTGGCTGCCGAATTCGGCGGCCTTCTGCCTAAAGCCTATTAGGAGCGCCCAAGGATCAAACCAACCTTCTTTCTCAAGCCCAAGGCGACCTAGAGGAGAAATACAGTCAATTTAAATAATATTCGTCGCAAAAATAGAGGATGCGGCCATGCCTAGTACTATGTCTTCAGTGTTCAGCCAGGGGAATTTTGTTTTCACACTGATAGAAGTGAGAAGTTCATTTCGAGCGCCGTACTCATTTTGCAGGTTTGAACTTCGCTTCACTGCTTCCGCTCCGTCTTCAGATGCCAGCACAAGGCATCCATGGGGTGTGTAATTAAGATTTATATCAAGGTTTGCCTTTGCATTGCGAATAAAATCCGCACCAAATAGTGACATTTGAATGTGCTCAGGTAATGAATACTGGTGCCGCAGTCCGCTTGCTGGCATCGCCGTCGTTGTGTGCGCATACTGCAAGAATTCCTGGTTAAATTACACTCTCTCACTAGCATGTTAGTGCTAGGCCCACTTATTCTTACAGTGGCATCACGTTCAATAACGACCACGTTCAGCGCTTGTCGTGCTTTTCTCTTTAACCAGTAAGCAACAGATGCACCAGTTATGCCACCTCCCACCACAAGAACATCGCAATGGGTTTGAAAAACGTTGTTGTCCTGCGGTCCGCTCAACTCTTTTTTTGGGGCGCCAAGGGTATATTCTGCTTTATGTTTATCATGGTTGAACATGGAGGTGGATGGTATAAAGAAGTTCTTCACTTTAGTCATGTCATTCCGAAGTATTCCGAGTGTTCGACGAATGGGATGTTGCCGTTCGTCACCGGAGTCTGAAAAGCCTCTTAGCGCTCTGCAGCTGTGAATCCAATGCCTATTCTCGCTTAATAATTGTCTGAACTGCCGTCCTATTAACATCTTTGAAAACACTTCCAGAAACCAGACCTCTGCCAAAGTATATCCTTATATATATATATACTTTGATATATATACTATATACTTATGATAGATATACTTTGCCTCTGCTTCACCACTATAATTTCCTGCAATTGGACTGGCTGACATAATGTTTGCCAGCCCAGTTCCTTTTTGGGGACGAAGAGGTACGGGCAGAGACCATCTGTAAAAAGATTTGGCAGCACCACCCGCGCTGTCAATATCCAAGGCACATTAATAAGGTAGTGGTGGCAACACAGCTGATTAAACTTTTTATTCTCATTTTCTTTTGATTTTTCGCGAATGGGCAAGCTAATTGTCAAAAATTGGTAAAATTGTTTTTGTGTTGCTTGTGTTTCGATTTGATTTTGACAATCAGCATGCCCAAATCACTAACAAAATTCATGGGAATTTTGTTTTTGCAGTAGTGCCATCACCTTATTAATACACCTTGTCAATATCCATCCCACGCAGCGTTGCCAGAAACATTTTGGGAACAAATCGTCAACCTGTGGGGAAAAAAATTGTAATTTATTTTTATTTGTTTTAACAAAGCTTGTTGAATAATGTTAAGCATTCATCATAGAAAAAATATTTCATACATCACATTTTATTTGCAAATATCATAAGACCACATAAACTTTATTAAAAAAAATTTGAGATAAATTTTCGTTACAATAGTATTTGAGTGCGTTAGTATCCATATCAATTCTAACAGACATAAGTACTTACTTACTGTAACTTCCGAAATTCGGGTGTAAAGGTCGGTATACAACTCTTAAGAAAAAACGAGCATATATTTCTTGAGCGTGAAAAAGTAGAAGTCAAGTAAATTTGACTTTTTAAATATTACATTAGAAACACATAAAAAATATTAAATTGGAAGTTTACTTACTTTTGTTCAGGCAGCTGTCAAGTTTCCTTTAAGAAATAAATAGCTACACATATATGTATATCTTGCCGAAAACAGTGTGGTCCTTTTCACTTTTCAATGAAAAAAGTATTTAAAAACAGAATCAGTTTTCTTGTGAGGTGCGTACACCTCAAGAATATATTACTCAAGGAAATGTTCTTGAACATTTCTTGAGCTTTTTTATGTGAAGTTTTCGTTTTTCTTGAGAGCTGCATACCGACCGAGAGCTGCATTAACCAAAAAACACATCATTTGGTTTATGTTATTTACATATAATGAATATTTTTGCATTATACTACTTCGTGAAATAATACAATCGCCATCTGCATTCACATTTTTTGTAAGATTTTAATTGGACTTTTAAGAATAACATCAAAACCAAACATAAGAATGCAAAAGTTGGAACATAGCAACACTGGCTAGCATAGAATTCAATCGCATGTGTGTATGGCATAGAAGGGCACGCTGCTGCTCGCGAGCGGGAAGAATAATGTATAGGAATGCATATTTGCTTGCAAGCTATGCATTACAACATGCATGCATTTTCTGACGGCGATGTCCTACGAAATGTAATGCTTCCCTTTTTTGCATTACCTGGGAGTATATGAAGACATGCATCCCAAAAACATGTACGTTTTCATAAATCGCATAGCATGTAGGAAATCGTGCTTTACTCGGTAATGCATAAAATGATCTACCAAAAACCTGTACACCCAAAATAAAATGTTTGTTGTTTTGCTTTATGTTCGTTTTTATTTTTAAAGTAATTCAAGTTCAATAGACTACATATAAACACATACATTAAATATATATAAATACATTAGATAAGTAAAAAATAAAAAAACTAAAATACACTCACTTAAATAACATCCCTTTGCTCCTTTGTTCGTCTTTGGGCAGCCATTCTGAAAAAGGAAAATAAATCAATATTAAAAAAATCCAGTAAACAAAGTTGTTTTGTAAATTCATACTTACCAAAGTTGCTTTGAATATTTTTGTAAAAATGTCTTGTTTACGTTAATCCTTCGGCTTCGTAAAATATGTATAAAAACGCTGGGAGCTGCTAAAGATATATTAATAAAGATTAGTGAAGTTATTTTTCCGAAAATCAATAGGAGCGACTTTTTCAAAGAAACAGTTTCTTGATCTAAGAAAGATTGCGCCGCTCTCTCAGAATTTCTTCGGAAGGCGCAATCTCTTTGGTATAAAAAACAAAGCACAATTTAAGGAAACGAAAGCTATGCATTACACCCTCGCTTACGTGGTAATATATGTTTTCTATTTGGGTCTTTCATATACGAATTCGTGCATGAAAAACCTCATGCAATCCCAACTTTCCCGCTGGGTGGTGTATGGTATGCACATACATATAGCATAGTATAATAATCACCATGGCTCAATAATAAGGTTATAGCCATGGTTCAACTACAAGGTTGTAGCAAGCCACCGGCTGATCGTTTATGGCTTCTGTCAAAATCGTCGGTGTCAGCAGTGGTTCTGTGTTGCCGCATCGGTTGAAATAAAAAAAAACTGACTGAAAACAACTGACCTGAGCACTTTTCCCGTTTTTTCACTCAAATACAGCACCGTCTGGCAACAATCACTTTTGTCTGTTTTCAGTTTCTCCCTCTTTCGTCGGAAAATATCAGCTGATTTTGACAGTAACGATAAAGGATGCTACCAACAAAATACATGTGGTTTTTGGTGTTGCGGGCATGCTATTACCTTGTTATTGTGCCATGGTTGTCAAAATCAGCTGATATTTTCCGTCGAAAGGGGGAGAAACTGAAAACAAACAAAAGTGATTGTTGCGAGACGGCGCTGAATTCGAGTGAAAAAACGGGAAAAGTGTCAGGTGTTTTCAGTCAGGTATTTTAATTTTAACCATTGCGGCAACACAGCACACCGACGATTTTGACAGAAGCTATAAACAATCAGCCGGTGGCTTGCTACAACCTTATAATTGAACCATGATAATCATGATTGCAAGGTTTATAAATTACAGGTCAGAACGTTTATAGAAGAGAAGGTTACGCATTCCGGTTGTCAAAAAATGCCAGCGCCTCGCGTGACGTAGGCATAGGTTGGCTCTGATTGGCTGAAAATATTTTTGAGCAAAAAAAATTCAAAAAGTGTAAACAAACCCGGAAAAAGAAGTTGCCAGATTTTATATTTATACCCCTTAAATAATAAATCCAAATACTTTTCTGGATTTGTGAACAAAAATGAACATAAAACATGAGCTGTAATTTTTGCAATTTGCCACCGAGCAATTCATTTCGCGTTTACAAATATTTTGAAAGTGTATGGAAATAAAATATTTCCATTGATGGAAAAAACAAGGCATGCTTCGTTTTTTTGTAGGGATTTAAAATATAAATTTGTCAATAAGTGGCACCTCGATTTTGGCTCCCGCCTACGTCATCAACATGGCGAACGTTGGGAATGCGCAGCCTTTAGTCTATAAACCTTGCTAACATTCTATTCTAGATCAGCTGGTGATCTGAACTGATTGTAACTCTTCATAAGAGGCTGTGGGGTTGGGTTGCCTTAAAAAGTAAATTTGCTATTGGTATAAGGCACAACTTTTAATTAACTTAAGTATTGATTAAATTCAAATTATCAGAAAAAATTATTCTGTAAGCCACAGCCATCGTACCAGGGGCGTAGCCAAGGGGCATATTCAGGATCTCGGCACAAGCCTTTTAGATGGCTTCTGCATCCTCAAAAAGCTTTCATTATTTAATCGGCAAAAGTATTTCAATAGTCAAATGTTCAGTAAAAATGCATTAAATTTATGTTATTGAGATGCTTAAATCCAACATGTTGGCCATCACTCATGTTCTCACGATCGGTTACAAATCGCGCATAGAACTCATGATTTCTGACACGGGAAAAAAAACCATCACCATAAACTTGGTTCATCAATTAAAATGTTTCGGTCAAAGTTTTACCAAGTTAAAAACAAAACTTAAGCCGAACTTTTACAGATGACCGAAATAAACTTTCACTTCAGGTGCAATAACTCCGAGGGGTGTACACTGTGCCGTGAATTGTAAATAAGAACTTCACACATATACAGTGGCTCACACAGGATTTAATTTTTGAGGGCGCAACGTTCCGTACACAACTTTTGAGCCTAATACCATTTGAAACCCCTCAAAACTTCTGGCGCTACTGTTCATACTCAGATATCGTAATACAGTCGCCGACCATAGTTGCTTGTGTTTGAATATGTTTTGTTTAACGGCTTACATAATTTTTTTTGCAAAAATATTTTCAATTGAGGGAGTAAGGGTTTCCTGGCTTGATGCCAGGAGGTCGTCCTCGGAGGAAGTACCCAGCTCCCTCCATGTGTTCGTCTGTCTTTTGTGCAAGTCCGTTAATCGTTTGTCCGAGTCCATTTTCCGTTTGTCCTTGTCCAACGTCTGCCCGTCTTGTTCCGAGGATGATTTTTTTTAAATCGACATCATCTGGGGGAAAGGAGGGCCCGTCACGGTAGAGCCCCTTGCCGCGATAAGGCGACCGTTCCTTCTTGAGGCGGCCAAGTATCAGAACAGCTCCGTTCAAATACAGCCGATATACTCGCTGGCTGCAAATCAGTCCGATGGGCACGAGTCGCATGACATCCCGGATTAGGGAGGTTCGGAGGTACCTTAGCCGACCACGACCAGACCTGGAGGTAGCTGTTTCCAGCCGTCACCACGTGGATGTGTTAGGTAGCACACGCTTCCGTTAGCCAGCTCAGTTACGGCACGTACACTTTCCAGTGTTACATGTTGATTCTGACCCAGAGTGAATGACGGCACGACGGCCGTAAATGGGAATAGTAAATATGTATAAATTAATTTATGTGCAACGCCTTTTTGGTTTAAATTAAACACTTTACTTATTTCACTTCAACAATTTTAATGAACATTTTATTTTTCCTCTTTCACGTTTTGATAAAAACTATGATTTTTAGATCTCATCTTTCCTCGTCTTACTGAAAATTGTTATAGCTTAAGTACTATTTTGGTGACGAGGTTTCCAGGTGATATTGTTGTTGCTTCGCTGTGGTTGTTGTTGATTGCCCGTGGTTGGCTGTCAGGCAAACTATGTTAACTTATACAATTGGCCACGCCCATCTCTAACGCCCACTATAGTAACAAAACTCAACTATGGTACACATATGTTTGGTGATTACTAAAAAAATCAAAACAAAGTGATAGTATATGCCAGCAAATCAATACTGATTTAAGACAATTCTGTGTCATAGGGATGAATATAGGCTATATAAGATTGACCACGCTCACCTGACGCGCGTTGGAAGGGATTCTATGCCCACCATAGTGAAAGAAATTACTTACTTTCTTTGTAAGACATTATGGCGCTTTTTGTCATGATTGATTAATTTTACAGGCAGAAAAATAATTAAATAGGTTTGCTTTTTAAAGATTTGCGTTTGTCTGGACGGCCTTCTTGTCCAATACCCACTCCAATCTTCACTCCAATTGTGCGACTAAATGGTAAGTTCAGACCACGTTTTATTGATGTGCGACTTACGGTTCTAAAGTTATGCGGAAAATTTAGGTTAAAAGTGCCACGTCTCTTGTCAAACGTTTTAAGTCAGTCGTGTTGCTGTCGTCGTCTATATGTTCGGGGCATGTGGCTGCCGTCATCAATGTGTTCGGTGATGTGTGCAGTTGTATAATTGTTAAATATATTTTCAGTCCATTTCACAATCTCATGCAATTGGTCCTGCAAAATGAAAGAATATATTTTGGTTCTACCCTAAGAATAATATACAGAGAAGCACTTGCACCTTTACAAATATGTAACACTTAAACCCATAAATTATATTTACAATGCGAACGCAAGACTGAATTGTGAACTTATAGCTAATGAAAAAATAAATGAGGGCGAAATTTAATTATTTGATTTTGAAAAAAGAAATCAAGAAACATAAAAAAGGGATGAACCTAATAAAAAGTGGAGTGAGGAAGACTTAAAGAAAAAAAAGAAAATGTTTATTTCTTTTGTTGAATATAATTTCTTCAGCAGCTTCGCTTATTGAATAGATTTAAAAGCATTGGATAGATTTAAATAATTTAAAAATTTATTGAATCCCCTTCAAGATTTAGAGAACATCGCCTAATCCCACCGACCTAATGAAGCTTAGTAACTCACGGGGGTTAAGGTGTTTGATATTCTCTTTTGCAAACCAGTTCTAGACCAGGTATTGCCTCATATTTACTTGTTCTATACCGATTGTATGCATATGTTTTCACAGTCTGCAGTGCCCGGTAACTTGTCTAAGCTGGATTTTCCCTATTCTGAGGCATTCTTCACTCCATCTGGGGTTATAACCCCTCGATTGCTTAAGATCCGAGGCGATAAACAAGTGTTCTGAATTCCTGATTCTTTCCTCAAGTCTTATTGGTTCTGCTAGACGGCCCTTGGGACCGTGGCTGCCGAAGTTCTAGCAAAGCCATTCGCCTCTCCATTTGCGTTTATTCCTTTGTGTGTTGAGACCCAGAGGATTTTGATTTGGTTGTGTAAGTTAACGCCCTATAAGTTAACACGCAAGCAAAAGCCAACACAGCAGTTCAACGAACTCAGCGGACAACAGTACAACAACAGCGGAAAGTTGCGACACAAAAGCGCAACCACTAAAATTCCAAGAACGAGCCAATTGACCCAATTAACGGCGCACCGTCCGCACCGCTAAAATCGCTGACGACACCTGCACGCAAGAGCGCGCAACAACAGCAGTCGAGGGCGACTAATAACCTTCCTCATTAATCATAAGCTAAATTGTAATCACTCCTAAAGTAGCAGTCAAATAAAACGCACCGTTTTGCGGTGCAATTCTTTTTTCTTAAATAAAATTACTAAAGTTGTATTAACTGGCGCCCGAGCAAATTAGTGAAATAGTGAAAAAACTAAAAAGTGTCCGAGCAAATTAGTGAAATAGTGAAAAAACTAAAAAGTGCCCGAGCAAATTAGTGAAATAGTGAAAAAACTAAAAAGTGCCCTTAAGCAGCGCAAAAAAATTAAGATACGGTCATAAAACTATTAAAGTGCGTGTTGCGGAGGAACGAGGCCCCCGAGTAACAAAAGTAAAAGGGAAGTGCAAGACACTAGCCACTCCGCCCGCAAAAACAAAAAATCAACTGGCAGAAGGAAAAAACAAAAAACCAACTATAGAAACGTGCAGCAACTGGCAGAAGGAAGAAACAAAAAACCAACTATAGAAACGTGCAGCAACTGGCAGAAGGAAGAAACAAAAAACCAATTATAGAAACGTGCAGCAACTGGCAACACTTATGATGAACGCAACGAAATTTATAGCGTAAGCAACTATTGCAAAAATTACGTATTAAATTTTATAAGCTAAATTGTGTAACACTGTATTAGTTCATAAAAATTGTACATTAAAAATAAAAAAAATTTTATAGTATCCAGACAATTGCATACAAATAAAAATCGTATATAAAACAATAACAAATAAACCGCAGTAAAACCATAACGAAAACGAAAACCTATTCATAACAAGCTTAACTCTACGAATCTCACGAGACCCTCTAGAGTAAAAAAGCATTCCTTCACTGAAAGAATTACAGAAAACACTCATTTCCATAAACAACCTACTAAACACAAAATGTCCAACCCAAATAATCTTATACGCCCACCCTTACTTAACGCTGCCCCACCCGCACCCATACCACCAAACATTAACATGGAAGAATTAGGCAACATGATAGCACAAATTGCCTCGGAAGTACTTAAGAGGCAGGGTCCAGCATTGATTCAAGCAACAGTTAATCCAAACACCCACCTTTCAAACGCTAGGGACCAGACAATTGACGAAAGACACATGGACAATATTACGGACTTAGATAAAATTCCAGACGTAGTCAAATGCCTACGCGAATTCTCCGGCAAACCAGGAGAATTTAACTCCTGGAGGAAAAGCGTAGAAAGGATCCTAAAGATATACGAGCCCACCAAAGGTACGCCCAAATATTACGGAATCCTAAACGTAATAAAAAATAAGATCGTGGGAAATGCAGATACTGCCTTAGAGTCCTACAACACCCCACTCGACTGGCCAGCGATATCGAAATGTCTAACCTTACACTACGCAGACAAACGCGATCTGTCCAAGCTCGAATATCAAATGACCGCCCTAATTCAAGGCAGGTCGACAGTGGAACAATTCTACCAGAACGTCTACTCCCACCTGTCACTGATTCTTAACAAATTAGGCTGCTTAGAAGTCAGCACAGAGTCCCTTCAGATTCTCACGCAGACATACAGGGAAAAAGCACTCGACACTTTCATTCGAGGACTTAACGGCGAACTTCCCAAACTATTGGGAATGAAAGAACCGGCCGATTTACCACAGGCACTACACCTGTGCCTAAAGTTAGAAAACCAGAATTTCCGAACCAAATACAATAACCAACAACCAGGAACAAGAAGATACCACTCAAATTTAAACCCACCACTACCCTATAGGAATATTCCTACGCAACGCTACACACAGAATTTTCACCCTCAAATAGCGTACATTCCCAACCCCCAAACTCCCACATTCTCAAGGCAAATACAAAATACAACACAGCAAATTAACCAATATGGACAGAAACAACCACCCCCACGACCACTCGCCCCCAAACCTTTACCTAAACCAGAGCCTATGGACATCGACGCAAGCCTTCACTCAAAAAGAATTAATTATATGAACAGACCAAGACCAGAACAAGTTCCAGAAAAAAGACCACCACCCTCCTACCGTAGTTTCATCCCCCACAAAGCCCAACGCACATTCCATATAGACACCGAGCACAAGCACGACGCTGACACCTTCGACGACTACGAAGACAATCAGACCGAAGAGGAATACGACCAAACATTGGACGAATACCTGACAACTATCGAATCGGAAGAACAATACGATACGGAACAAACCCCAGAGCTTAACGACATTCATTTTTTAGAATGACGAGCTCTTCGTTGCCATATTTTGAGTGCCAACAGAAGGGCAAACAAATCCTAAAATTTCTCATTGACACAGGTTCAAGCAAGAATTACATTCAACCAGGTCTCGCAAAAAAAACTATTCCAAACGACACACCCTTTTTTGCAAAATCAATCGCAGGCGACGTGAAAATCCAAGAACATACGTTCATAACCCTTTTTAACCTAAAAGACAAGCATAAATTTTTCATTATGCCAACTCTACAATCATTTCACGGTATCTTGGGAAATGACAGCCTGAAAGAACTAAACGCGATAATCCACACAAATAAGAACTTCATGCAAATAAAAAACGACAAAAAAATAAAAATAAAACAATTAATTTCAAAATCCGTTAATTCAATAAATATTCGAGATGAACATATGACAGAATGGCAAAGGCAGTCCATCAAAAATACAGTTAACAAGTTCCCTAAATTACTTTCCGAACCAGACGAGAAATTAACATATACGACAAAAGTCTTTGGCGAAATTCGCACATCCACCGACGAACCCGTCTATAGTAAAACTTACCCATACCCAAATTCCTTGAAAAACGAAGTCGAAAATCAAGTAAAACAATTGCTAAACGACGGCATAATTAGACCATCGAGGTCTCCCTATAACTCCCCAGTCTGGGTTGTAGAAAAAAAACCTGATTCCAATGGCAATAAAAAATACAGGATGGTCATAGACTATCGCAAGCTAAACACAGTCACAATACCCGATAGATACCCAATACCCGAAATTTCAAAAGTAATTTCACAACTGGGCAACTGTAAATACTTTTCAGTCCTAGATCTAAAGAGCGGTTTCCACCAAATCCCGCTCAAAGAAAAAGACAAGGAAAAGACGAGCATTTTTGACATCTTGCTTTCTTACCCAAATTACAAAGAATCTTTTGAACTGACAACAGACGCTTCGCTAAACAAAGCAGAGGAGCATTATGCAACCAACGAAAAAGAGATGTTGGTTATAATTTGGGCCCTTAATTCCCTACGCAACTACCTTTATGGATCTCGAAAAGTCATAATCCACACTGACCACCAACCACTCACGTACGCCCTCAGCAACAAGAACAACAACAGTAAAATGAAACGATGGAAGGCGATACTAGAAGAGTATAACTACGAATTAGTCTATAAACCAGGAAAAAGTAACGTAGTTGCTGACGCCTTGTCGCAATCACAGGTAAACACAATGTCGACGATAACGCATAGCGGTGATAGTCCGAGCCACAACCTAATAAATAGCGTCGAAGCCCCCATCAACGTATTCAAAAATCAGATCATTCTCAACACAGGGCCAACCATTCCATATAAATTCCAAATTGTATTCCCGACATACAACAGACACACAACAACAGAACCAAATTACACCACAGAAAAATTAATTGCTATCCTAAAAAAGAACCTTAACCCATCCGTTATAAACGGTATAAAAACATCAGAACCAATAATGGGCAAAATTCAAGAAATCTACCCAGACCATTTTTCGAAGTATCGTGTCAGGTTCACCCGACACCAAGTCGAAGACATCGTCAACGAAGAACAGCAACAAGGGATAATTATTGAAACACATAAACGAGCTCATAGGAACGGCAGGGAAAATAAAAACCAAATATTGGAGAAATACTATTTCCCCGGAATGAACAACAAAATAAAAAAGTTGTCAAACAATGCACCATCTGTAAACTTAACAAATATGATCGTCACCCCACTAACCCAGAACTCAAAGAGACACCAATCCCTTCACATCCTGGACATATCCTTCACATCGACATCTACAAAACCGAAAATAATCTCGTTCTCACCGCAATAGACAAGTTTTCCAAATATGCCCAAGGTAAAGTCATAAAATCAAAAGCAACCGAAGATATAAGGGAACCACTACGACAACTCCTGTTTCTATTCGGTGTTCCAAAAGTTATCGTTATCGACAACGAAAAATCCCTTAACTCATCCTCAATAAATTTCATGGTCGAAGATCAACTAGGTATTCAGGTCTTTAGATCACCCCCCTATAAAAGTTCCGTCAACGGCCAAATAGAACGATTTCACTCAACACTCTCGGAAATCATGAGCTTGAAATCAGATGGAACCCACAGATCCTTTGTAGAACTCCTAGACAGATCTATCTACGAATACAATTCTTCCATACACTCAACAACTGGGAAAAAACCCATAGAAATATTCTTTGGACGAACCACAAGCATAGACCCCGAACAGTACGAAAAAGCCAGACAAGACAATATTCAACGACTTAAAGAAAAACAACACAGAGATTTGAAATACCACAACGAAAGCCGATCACCCATCATAACATATTGTTACGAAAATACCAGTTCTAGTGGGCTAGTACGAATCACTGGATTGTGCAATTTGAAATAAACAAACACACTTAGTTCCTCGAACGCAGTCAATAAAAACCAACAGTCACTTTATTTCACAGGCTTACACTTCACTGTCTTTACACTTAAATATTCGCTTAATTATTCCGCGTGGCAACTCCGCTAGTCAAAATCAGACTGACTCGCTGCGCCGCACCCGGCTGCCTTTTATACCTGTCCGGCCATCGCGCAGATCGTTCCCGCACATTCCGGAGTGGACTGACGGTTTCCATGACGATCGCGACCATCATTGCCAGGTTAGACTAGAAGTTTCCATCATTGCCAGGTTGGACTAGAAGCTTCTATCATTGCCAGGTTGGACTAAAAATTGCCATCATTGCCAGGTTGGACTAAAAGTTGCCATCATTGCCAGGTTGGCCTGAAAGTTTCCCTTATTATCGCGGCCGTCGTTGCCAGATTGAATTATAGCACGGCGCGTAGCGACAGGGTTGCTTTGCCCAGCGACAGACTGTCTTATCGTTACACTGCCCACCACTTAGACTTGTTCGACCCGAACAAGTGCCGAGGTTCCGCTGTGATAAGGCGCCAGGCGCTCCAAATGGACTACCTTCAGCTTAGCGCCTTTATTGCTGCAACGTTGAATCCTGTAGACCACGTCGTTAATCCTAGTCACGACTTTGTAAGGTCCTTCCCATGACGTTTGCAGTTTCGGAGACAAACCTTTCCTGCGCTGCGGGTTGTAGAGCATTACCAGATCGCCTTCCTGGAACCCTGCTGAGTTGGCCCGCAGATCATATCGGGCTTTCGCCTTATCGCTGACGAGTTTGGTGCGGCTCCTTATGAACTGGTGAATTTCCTCCAGTTCCGCCCGCTTATTGACCACGTAGTCAGTCCTAGCGCCTCCCTTGGTGCTGACCACCCCGAACTTCAAGTCAGCGGGTAACCGCAACTCTGTGCCGAACACTGCTCGGGCCGGAGTGAGTGATGTCGTGTCGTGCGGGGCTGACCTATACGCCATCAGGAACAGGGGGATATGCGTGTCCCAATCCTTTTGATTCCTGCCTACCACCTTCCGCAGATATTCTTCCAGTGTCCGGTTAAAACGTTCCACCATGCCGTCGGACTGTGGGTGCAAAGGAGTGGTACGCGTTTTCTTTATCCCCAGCAGCTCACACACTTCCTTGAATACCGCAGACTCGAAATTCCGGCCTTGATCTGAGTGCAACTCCAACGGAACTCCGAACCTGGCTACCCAGTTGTTTACCAGCTTTTCCGAGATCGTAGTGGCCTCCTGGTTAGGAATAGGGTACACTTCGGGCCATTTGCTGAAGTAATCCATTACCACCAGCACATATTTGTTGCCTTGAGTGCTGACTGGGAATGGGCCAGCGACGTCCATAGCAATCCGCTCGAAGGGCGCTCCCACGTTGTACTGCTGCATGCGGCCCCGAGACCTTCTTGTCGGACCTTTCGCGGCTGCACATCGGTCACAGCTCTTAATCCATTCGGCTACAGATTCCTGGCATCCTACCCAGTAGAATCGTCTTTTTATCTTGCCGACGGTTTTGGTGATGCCCAGGTGCCCTCCACTGGAGTCGTTATGGTATGCCTCGATGACCTCGTTGATTCTGCATTTCGGCACTACCATTAGGGAGTTGCTGGTCCGTCCATCCGCGCTCTCCCATTCGCGATGCAGGCATCCTTCCTTCAGCCGCAGACTTTCCCACTGCGCCCAGTAAGCCTTAGCGATCGGGCTTTCACCGGCCATCTCCTGCCAGTCTGGACGTGCGCCTTGCTCCTTGCCTTCGACGATTTTTGCAAGATCCGCATCCTCACGCTGGTCCTTTTGTAGCCTCTCCGCAGACCACTCTTCCTCTGGCATAACGCTTACCAACCGGACGTCCACTATCTGTTCTTTGCTTTCGGCTCGCGAGCACTGCCTGCATTCGACTTTGCACGGACGGCGTGACAAGGCATCGGCATTTCCATGGCTACTGCCCTTGCGATGCTCTATCGTGTAGTCGTAGCTCTGCAGTCGCTCGATCCACCGCGCCAATTGCCCTTCAGGATCTTTAAAGTTCAGGAGCCATCTCAATGCCGCATGATCTGTGCGCAGGCGAAACCTTTGTCCATACAGATATTTGTGGAAGTGTTTTACGCAGTCCAATACCGCCAGCAGTTTGGACACAGTAGTTGCGTTCCGGTTTCGACAGAATCCTACTGTAGTATGCTATCACTTGTTCTTGGCCGTCTATTATCTGTGATAGCACACCGCCAATACTATGCCCGCTTGCATCTGTATCCAGCACAAACATTTCTCCAGGCACGGGGAAGGCCAGAATTGGAGCAGTGCACAGTTTTTCCTTCAGACGCACAAAAGCCTGCTCCTGCTCTTCGTTCCACTCGAAGGCTTGGCTCTTTTTCGTCAGTTTGTGCAAGCTGCTGGCTATGTTCGCGAATCCCGGAACAAATCGGCGGTAGTATGTGCACAGGCCCAGGAAGCTGCGGAGTTCGTGTAGATTGCGTGGCCGGGGCCACTCCTTCACCGCCGTGATTTTGCCTTCATCCGTATATACTCCGCGGGCAGAAACCGTATGACCCAGATACTTGACCTCTTTTTGGAACAGCGAGCACTTCTTCGGGTTGAGTTTAAGCCCAGCTTTTTGTATCCGCTCGAATACCTCCTTTAGCTTTCCCAGGTGGTCGTCGAAGCTTTTACCCATCACGATTATGCCGTCGAGGTACACCAGGCACGTCCGCCAATGCAGTCCCTTTAGCACGCGTTCCATTAGCCGCTCGAATGTTGCTGGTGCGTTGCAGAGTCCAAACGGCATGACGGTGAACTGCCACAAACCATCGCCCACACTGAAAGCCGTCTTCTCCTTGTCCCTGTCTGCAAGCTCTACCTGCCAATAGCCGCTGCGTAAGTCGAGCGTGGAGAACCACTGTGTGCCTGACAGCGTGTCCAGGGTGTCATCGATCCGCGGTAGTGGATAACTGTCCTTCTTGGTCACATCATTGAGCTTCCGATAGTCCACACAAAACCGGGTACTGCCATCCTTTTTCTTGACTAGCACGACCGGCGAGCACCAGGGGCCCGAAGAAGGCTCTATGACCTTTTCTTTCCGCATGTTTCCGATCAAGTTTGTGACCTCTTCCCTCTTGGCCAGAGGAACTCGTCTTGGCGGTTGGCGAATCGGTTTTGCACTTCCGGTGTCGATGTTGTGCTTCACTATGGCTGTTCTTCCGCCTGCTTCTGCCGCAAATATTGCCCCATAGTGTTGCAGGAGTGACCTCGCCTTCTGTTTCTGCTTGGCCGTCAACTCGCTGCTCCACTGGTTCTCCTGCGGTATGGCGTCCATATTAAAACCGCTCTTCTTATTATCTCCCGGCGGGCTACTCTCGCAATTGACCACTGCTACAGCTTCCTTACAGTCGCCAATTACCTCATCTTTCCCGACATATCTGGGTGCATTCAGGGGGTTCAGTATTCGGACCGGTATTCTGCCATTCCTAGGTTCCACTAATGTACGTCCGATGATGATGTTGTCGTGTCCTTGTTTCGGTGCTTCTACAACCCACAGCCGACTCGTCCCCTCGTCCTCGTCCACCTTCGCCCACACAATCGCCTCAGAATTCGCTGGTATCCTCTGGTGTTGACACGATACAACCTTCCTAACCGCCACGCTTCGCTCATAGCCGGTGTGCAGCGGGAATTCAACGTTGGCATATCTCAGCACATGTTCTTTCAGGTCCAGCGTGAAACCGTGCCTAATCATGAAATCCATGCCGATAATCACGTCGTCCATTATATCCGCGACGATGAACTCATGTTCCAGGCTGCTGGTGCCGATAGTAATCGTTTTTGTAACTTTCCCTCTTACTGGCGCGCGCTCGCCAGTCGCAGTCCGCAGCTGTATGCCATGCAGCGGTTCCCAATTCTTCAGCAGCTTCCTTTTTATGATCGAATATGACGCTCCAGTATCCAATGTCAACACGAACAGCTTTCCATCTATCCTTCCTTCAATTGTCAAGCTGCTGGGCTGTCGTTTCAGCTGTGAGACAAGGACGGTGGGGCGGCAGATTGTGGGGATCAGCTCACGCCCCTTTGGGCTGACCCGTTTTAGTTTAACGACTCGCCGTCCTCAGCCCTGCGCTTGTTGGCTGGGCCTCGATTATCAGTATTCCTCGCTTCAGGCGATTGCGATCGAGAACGGGAACGGCTCTCTCGTTGGCGGCAGTCTCGTGATATGTAGCCCTGCTTGCCACATACCCAGCATACAACTTTAGAGGAGACCACCCGTGGCCTGCCCGCCGGCTCAGAGCTTATTGCCTGGATCGCAATGTCGTTGTCCGGCTGGATCTGGCGTATCCTTGCAGGTGCATACCGAGTGCTCCCAATCCATGTCGCCTCGTATGTCATCGCGCTGGTCACCGTCTCCCTAAATGTCGGCTTGCCCATCATCAACGCACTGCGACGTGTCTCCGGATCATGAAGACCTTCGATAAATGCCTCAATCTTCATCCTCTCGAGATCATCAGCGCCGAAGGACGGGTAGGACAGCTGCACGAGCCGCTCAATGTCCGCTGCATATGTCTGCAGCGCCTCGTTGGATCTTTGCCTGCGGTTCTTCAGCTCACAGTAGTACAGCGTTCTGTTGTGCTCGTCGCTGTATTTGGCTGCCAGCGCCCTTATGACGGTCTCGTACTCACTTCGTAAACATTCTGGAACGGATTTTATTACCTCAGCCGCAGCACCTTTAAGAGCCAGTGCCAATCTCCGACCTTTCCTTACATCGGTCCACTGATTTTCCAGAGCAGCCAGGTCGAATTGTAGCTTGAATGTGTCGAACGGCGTAGTCCCATCATAAGTAGGCACTTCTGCTCGGGTGGCAACACTTTCCGGAACCGGCGGCAACCATTCTCGCGGCTGTACCTCTCCAAGCCGCTCGTCCATTTTCCTGTTCATCGAGTCTTCCAGACTATCAACTCGTTTGTTCAGGGAATCATCAAGATCGTCGACTCGTTTATCCAAGTGCTCTACTCTCGTCTCCAAGTGCTCGACTTTCCCATTAATCCTGTCCGAGATTTCCTCCACTTTTTGCTCCAAGCGCGCAGAATTTTCCTGAAGCTGGCTAAACAAATCCCGATTTGCATTTTCAAGTTTTGCCGACATTTCCCGGTTCGTAGTTTCCAGTTTCGCTTCCATTTGCGCCGACATTTCGCGATTTTCACGGTTGGAAGTCTCGAACATGCCTTTAATTGCAACCATTAGCTGGCTCATGTCCATTGATTGTGGTGGCGCAGCCGCTGCAGCCGTACTTTGCATCGACGCAGCACCCGCAGGCGATTCCTCCACTTTGGCCGACGAATCTAGCTCCTGCGTCCCGAACTCGTGCGCAGTCCAATCGACGCCTCGTGCCTCACACGCCTCTCGCAAGCGCAGCTGCAACTCCACCTTTCCGCCAGCAGTCGGCAAATTCCAGGCAGCCAGCTCCTTTTTCAGCTGGTCCACCTTCAGTTGCTCGAGTTTAACCATGTCTGCGTTTTATAATTTTATTTAATTTTTTTTTTTTTTTTTTTTTTTTTGTCCTTTCAGTAGCACAATCCCACTTCTGACACCAAATGTTACGAAAATACCAGTTCTAGTGGGCTAGTACGAATCACTGGATTGTGCAATTTGAAATAAACAAACACACTTAGTTCCTCGAACGCAGTCAATAAAAACCAACAGTCACTTTATTTCACAGGCTTACACTTCACTGTCTTTACACTTAAATATTCGCTTAATTATTCCGCGTGGCAACTCCGCTAGTCAAAATCAGACTGACTCGCTGCGCCGCACCCGGCTGCCTTTTATACCTGTCCGGCCATCACGCAGATCGTTCCCGCACATTCCGGAGTGGACTGACGGTTTCCATGACGATCGCGACCATCATTGCCAGGTTAGACTAGAAGTTTCCATCATTGCCAGGTTGGACTAGAAGTTTCTATCATTGCCAGGTTGGACTAAAAATTGCCATCATTGCCAGGTTGGACTAAAAGTTGCCATCATTGCCAGGTTGGCCTGAAAGTTTCCCTTATTATCGCGGCCGTCGTTGCCAGATTGAATTATAGCACGGCGCGTAGCGACAGGGTTGCTTTGCCCAGCGACAGACTGTCTTATCGTTACAATATAACCCAGGCGATACAGTTTATGTTAAAATTAACAGTCGCCTAGGAACCAAAATCTCACCCAAATATAAACAAGAAACAGTAAAGGAAAATAGACACACAACCATCCTTACAGAGTCAAACAGAGTAGTGCATAAAAGCAACATTAGAAACTAAACCTTTCTTTAACATAGAAACAAATAATAAAAAAAAAACGCTCCTTTCAGATTACTCGCGCTCCTGAGCACAACAAACGCAGAATTGTTGCTGACCGACTATTCTTCCGCTCATTTGATAACCATAAATGACGGAGAAGCTAAAATCCAAAACGGAACGTTTAACTTTGTTCACATAATAGACCTAGAAACGTATGAACAAGCTTTACTTAACACACAGAAATATGTTAACATAAGTATTCAAAAAAATAACATTTACTATCCATTGCTAAAGCACGAAATTTCCCAATCCCTAGACATCTTAAATCAGATTAGACCACTCCAGTCAGAAAATAGAAACAAGAGGTCAATAAATATAATCGGCACGGCATGGAAATACCTAGCCGGCAGCCCCGATAATGACGACCTACAACTCATTACAGGAAATCTAAACGAGACAAATGAAAATAACAACCAACAAGTAACAATAAACAAAGCCCTAACAGAACGTATTAACGAACTAACAAGAATAACAGATCAACTTACGAACTCGATAAAAAAAAAAATGAATAAGTCAATAATGAAATAGCCTTAAGCATCCAAAACAGAATACGACTTATAAAAGAAGAATTAATAAACATAAAATATGCAATTGAGTGGGCCAGAGCAAACATGGTAAATTCCATACTATTTAATAAAAACGAAATAAAACAAGTGCTAGAAAAACTAAAAAACGAAAATATGCCGTTTAGAAGCACTGAGGATGCACTAGAATTTACTCAAGTTAAGATTTTATATAATAAAACAAACATCATGTACCTAATCAAAATTCCAATGACAACAGACACAATATACGAAAAAATGTTAGTAAGAGCAGTTGTGGCAGCCGCCGTGGCTCAGTTGGTTAGTGCGTTGGACCGCGAGTCGAAGGCAGCGACCCAGGTTCAAATACTGCCTGTAATAACACCTAAAAAAAATAACGGGAAAACTCGTTTTCTCTTTCGGTGGCTGTCCTCTCAGCTGGAAATGGCAAACCTCTGAGAGTAAAAATTGCTTATGAAAGAGCTCCCAACCTGCCGTTCGGAACCGGCATAAAACTGTAGGTCCCTTCCACCCGCGTGCAAATTTACACGCACAACACGGGTGGTTGCGGGAAGCTAGGCCTTAGTCTCGCGTAAGCGGGCTGTCGTGCCAGTCAATTATTATTATTATTAAATTATTATTAAATTAAGAGCAGTTAAAAGAAACAAAACAATTATTGATATTCCGTACAAATCATTATTAATTAGCGGACAGGAACTGTTTGGCATCCAGAAAGAGTGCAAAAAATTTAATTCCGTAAGCATATGTAATCGCGATAATTTGATAAATCTAGTAAACGACCAAACTAATTTATGGCCTAAAATCCTTCTGCAATGTTACAAATAATCAACACATTCCCACAGTAGAAGAAATCTCGGATGGAGTCATACTCCTAAATAATTATAACGGAAGTTGTTTTTTAAAGACGAAAATCACAACCTAGAAGGCACATTTTAAATAAAATTCCACAATGAAACAATTAAAATAAATGATAAGACATTCAGCAACACCGAGATCCCACAAATAAATGCCAAACCAGCCATAAGTCAACCAAAACCCACGGAAATAAATAGATACAACATACTATCCCTGAAATCACTAGAAGAACTACACATTAACAACACACATTCAATTAAGACTATCCAAAGTAACATATTTACAAGTAAAATATCATCAGCCATATCAATTAGCACTGTTATCTTGTTAATAATAGCAATTATAATTCTAAAGTACCCACGGAAAAATGTCGAATTCACCCCAAAACCAGAAGTAGCGGCAGCAAGCTCCATTCTCCATATCTCACCAACAACACCAACCGAATTTCCGATGTTCAAGGCGGCACTGCCCAGACTAAACGACCTACCCTACTTTTGACGATTGCGGACAATCGATTTGAGAAGGGAAGAGTTAACGCCCTATAAGTTAACACGCAAGCAAAAGCCAACACAGCAGTTCAACGAACTCAGCGGACAACAGTACAACAAGCAAACAACAGCGGAAAGTTGCGACACAAAAGCGCAACCACTAAAATTCCAAGAACGAGCCAATTGACCCAATTAACGGCGCACCGTCCGCACCGCTAAAATCGCTGACGACACCTGCACGCAAGAGCGCGCAACAACAGCAGTCGAGGGCGACTAATAACCTTCCTCATTAATCATAAGCTAAATTGTAATCACTCCTAAAGTAGCAGTCAAATAAAACGCACCGTTTTGCGGTGCAATTCTTTTTTCTTAAATAAAATTACTAAAGTTGTATTAACTTGTATGCCCAGTTTGTTCAATGCCACTATGCATTTCATCATTAACCCTGGGGATATTTCATGCGAGATTAGTACTTTGATGGCTGCTTGACTGTCTGAACAAATAATTATGTCCTGCCCCCTGTACAGAGCCTGATAGCATATAATTCTGCTTGAGCAATGCTGGATGTTTTTCGTCAATGATGTTATTAGTGGTTCTGTTGATTATCATTACCTTCTGAGTCTAATTAATTTCAATGATCCTTCTCGGGTTCTCCGTCACTACGACTTATTCGTCATATCTCCCTGCAGGTCTAATTACGCTTTGAATATCCCTTTGGTAAGAACGATTTCCTAATTTAACAAGATCCCTGGTTCTCTTAACCTTGATCAATCCATTTCCAAACAAGAAATAAAAACACTTCTGAACTGCTTCTGCAAATGATGTTATTCTTATTATTATTATATTTTTAAGTTCTTCTATTCTTATTGTTATTATATTTTATTGTTATTCTATTCTTACTTTGTTATTTGCTTAGTCTGTAAGTTGAATTACTGGAGACTTTGAAATAAATGAAATGAAATCTGTGGTCAAAAGCACTAACCGCTTAAGTCGACTTAAGAAGAAATTGAGTTATGGATGCCACCACGTTCCCTTGACTGTGCTCTACGTTTGTGTAAAATCGGGGAGTTTGTAACTTTAAAATAAAATAAGTTATTAATAAAAACCTATTCGCATTCCCATAAGGAATACACTACGCGCTAAAACTTTAAAACGAGATTGCTCGAAACAGCAATTTTCGACTTAGGCGGTTATTGCTTTTGACCACAGAAATAATAGGCAATGTGTGGTTTTTGTTAATGGTGTTCACTCGGAGCCTTTTATTCCCACTTCTGGAGTCCCCAAGGTTGAATCCTAGGCCCCTTGTTTTTCCTACTTTTTTCATTTATTTGTTTATTTTTCCATTAAATAATAATCTAAAAATACAAGATTCGTTACAGATTATGTAGAGCCATTGAAACTAATACAGTTAAGTACTATCAAAGAATATGAAGTGTATAGAAGGCGCATCTGAGCTCAAAAATTCAAATTTTTGTTTGCGAGCTTCACAGAGCGGGGGGAAGCCACAAAAGGGAAAGAGCGGTACAAGGAGAGCAAGCGCTTCAGTTTACACTAATTGACTGTGCGAACTGAAGCACACGCCACCACAAACATGCATAAAGTGAAAGTACCGCTTCTCCTGTGTACTTTGAGGTGTTGGTGGTTGTTTTGGTCTCTCAATCATTTTTTGTGCAAATTTCTCACAGCAACACTTCAGCCAGCGCAATGATCGTCGTTTCAACGACGTCAATGCTTTTTGTTGTTGTAGTTTTTGTGTGTATGCTTTTTTGTGCTGGCGATTGGTTTTGCAACACAGTTCGAGAAAAATGTGACGTCAAAAATGAATTGTGACATATGTTTCCATAAATTTAGAAAGGAAGATGAAGTTTTAACTGCGCCAAGTGAAATATTTATTTTCCATACAAATTATCAATCGGTTACAGACTTTGGTAACCTTTTAGCTCCTTCGGATTCCCTTATGGAAGCAAGCAAAAAACACATTCTGGTGTTTCACAAAATTTTTGAGTCGGAGCATGAAAAAATTGGTATTAAGGCATATATATCCGACTCATGCAAGAATTCTACTCCAGAATGGTTCAGTGATGAATGCTGTGACAGTAAATTGAAAATCATAGATTTTCTTATTTTAGTTCTTTTACGCAAACATTGTATGTGGGCCATAAAAGAAGGAAGTTCCAAACAACGGAAGTTAAAAATTATTGCGGGTCAATAAAACAGCTCTTCCTTTGCTGCTTTTTTTTGTTTATGGTTTGCATCGTTTAGAACTTCCTTTCCTTAATTTAATTTTCATCAGGGAATCTGAAGGAGCAAATAGGTTATAGAAAAAGTCTGTAACCGATTGATAATTTTTATGGAACATGTTTCACTTAGCGCAGTGAAAACGTCATAATTTCTTAGTTTTTGGAAACATATGCCACAATTACTTTTTTAAGAATTTTGTAAGGAACATATCTTACAAAATATATTATTGAAACTAGCTCCATGTTAATTTCTAATCAATTGTCGAAGTTGTTATCTACAAAATAATTTGCGTAATCATTACTGCTGAAATAAAATAATACAAAAGACAGTTTCGTCTGTCTCAGCATGTAATAGAATTTGATCCATAGAATCCTGTGTATCTTCGAAATTAGTTGTTACAATTGACCAAGTAATACTTCAATTTTGTCCCAAAATTGCAAAAGTATTTTGTAGTTTATCTTGGTCTCAGCATGTAATAGAATTCGAAATTAGTTGTTACAATTGACCAAGTAATACTTCAATTTTGTCCCAAAATTGCAAAAGTATTTTGTAGTTTATCTTGGTTAAAAAACTTATACAAAATTTATGTGGGTTATTGCTTAATTTCATCAGTGATTAGAAAACAGATTTTAGTTCCAAAAAAACTTTTATCA
The DNA here is from genome assembly GCA_963668005.1 of Melieria crassipennis. Classification (NCBI taxonomy): domain Eukaryota; kingdom Metazoa; phylum Arthropoda; class Insecta; order Diptera; family Ulidiidae; genus Melieria; species Melieria crassipennis. The sequence continues at coordinate 46,589,955 of OY764961.1, forward strand.
TCCATACATTTAACATCTTTCAAATAATTTAAAAAAGCCTTTATAAATTTGTACGACTCATTATTTACTCGTTCATTTATTGCAAAGCCGATCTAAAGCAATTATCCGATTGCCCTATTCATGCAATCAAATATTAGGTCTACTTTTTTGATAAATTCTTTAGGAACTTTGTTTGTAGCGACCATATGAGTTTTCATGCCAACCATATTTTATTTTCTTTTCTATGATTTGGCGCACACTACAGTCTGCAATAAGTTCAGGAGCAATATGCGACGCCGTGCAGGCTTATAGAAGAAGAACAAAAGCCAGCCAGAAATTAGAAATAGTTTTTTACAATTTCAGCTTTTCGCCAGCGCAACAACAACAACAACAGCGTTCGTCTTCACATCGCAATCATTCCAGGCCACAGCAATGTGCTAACGCACACTCGCTGCAGCGAGCACAACCAAAGAGCGCAGATAGAACTACGCTCTCACTTGCAAAGCAACGCTCTCACCACATATTTGATCTATGAAAGCAGAGCGCGGGTCCTAATGTTAGAACCCGCCATACAAAATGTTTGCTTGTATGACATGCGCATTCTGTATGTTTATTTTCTTTGGTACTATGCAATCAATTCATTTAATAATAGCTCAAAGTTATTTTTAGAAGAAGAAAATTCTCAAGGCCAAAGAATTTGAGCGCAAATTAAATTCTTTTAAGACTAAGTATAGGAGCATAGAAAGCGTACAAAGTTCTGACACGTTCAAGGAAAAATATATCATTACTCCGAAGGCTTCTATTAAAAATATGAAAGGAAATGCGCTGAAGTAGGCATGGAGAAGCAATCAATATTAGCAATAATATCAGTAGTTATTGGAAGGAAGGGAGCGGGCATACAAGGTAAAGTTTCTGATTGCGTTCAACCTGGCGAACGCCAGAACGATCCTTGTCCCTGTCCAATCCAAGCTGATACACAGCCTCCGCGCGGCCCTTCTGGATAGCTATTTGGCACCCGCTGAATAGTGAACTAATGTGTGCAGTGTGTCCAATCCCCAGGACTTGAAATTTGGGTTGTGCGCAGGGTTTGGTGCCCGCCACGTAAAATCTACCACCAATGAAAGCCAAAAACAAAGCCTCGGAAGGAATCCACAATGTTGACGACCACAGCAAACGATTTAAGGACCACGATTTGAGGATATGCACCTGGAATGTCCGGACCCTCTATAGGGAAGGTGCCTCTATCCAACTGGCGGAAGCCCTCACAAAATGTAAGGCTGACATCACCGCCATCCAGGAAATGCGATGGACAGGACAAGGTTGCTCCAAGCGAGCAGACTGCGACATCTACTACAGCTGCCATGCGGAGAAGCACGAATTTGGCTGCGGATTTGTGGTCAGCAAGAGACTTCGCCACCACGTCTCTCGGTTCACTCCGATGAACGAACGGCTGGCTTCGATCCGCATCAAGGCTAAATACTTTAGCATTAGCCTAATTTGCGCGCACGCCCCGACGGAAGAGAAGGACGATGCGACCAAGGATGCCTTCTATGCGAAGCTCGAGGACGTCTACGACAGGTGCCCGGCCCATGACGTCAAAATTGTCCTCGGGGACTTCAACGCAAAGGTCGGGCGAGAAGGTATCTTTGGCCCCACAGTCGGGCAGTTCAGCCTCCATGCGACCACTTCGAACAACGGTCTGAGGCTGATCGATTTCGCCGCGGCACGAAACATGGTAGTTAGTAGCACCAGATTCGAGCACCTCGATATCCATAAAGCCACCTGGCTATCCCCCGATCAATCCACCCGCAACCAGATTGATCACATTGTGATTGATGGAAGGCATGCTTCTAGCATTCCCAACATCGACTCGGACTACTACCTTGTTGCAGCCAAGGTACGCATGCGTCTTTGCGCAGCGAAGACCGCGCAACCTAGTTTGCGAAGAAAGCTGGACATCAGTAAACTGCGATCACAAGGGGTAGCCGAAGCTTACTCCGCTCAACTCTCCAACCAGCTCGGTCGCTCCCCCTCTCCACCTGATGACATCGGCGGATTATGGGCTCACTTATCCCACTCTATGCGCGCCGCCGCGGAAAATGTCTTTGGTTTTCGACGCCCACCACCAAAAAACCAATGGTACGATGAAGAGTGTCGCGCAGCCACTGCAGCGAAGAATGCTGCCTACAAGAAGACCCTGCAGTCGGCTGCCACGCGAGCCGTGACAGAAAAATACCGGGAGGAGAGGAAGTAGGAGAGGTCCCTTTTTAGACGCAAGAAACGGGAGCAATAAAGGCGCGAGCGTGAGGAAATCGAGGAGTGCAGGAGCAGGAATGACGCCCGAAAATTCTTCCAAAAAGTTAAGCGTCTCACGGAAGGATTTAAGCCCGGGGCATCTTCTTGCAGAGACGAAAACGGGGATCTGGTTACGGATGCGCAGGGTGTACTGAGGTTGTGGAAGGAGCACTTCACCAAGCTGCTCGCAGGCGACGAAGGGAACAATACCGCCAGTGGTGAAGATGTCCAGATGGCACCAATCGACGACGACGGTGTGGATGTGCCACCGCCCAGCCATGACGAGGTCTGGGTCGCTATCCAGCGACTCAAGAACAATAAAGCTGCAGGGCCGGATGGGCTACCAGCTGAATTGTTCAAGGCCGGCGGCGGTGAGCTGATTGGGTGCATGCATCAGCTCATCTGCAAAATATGGCTGGAGGAACGAATGCCCAACGATTGGAACCTCAGTGCTCTTTGCCCTGAGCTGAAGAAAGGCGACCCAACAATATGCGCCAACTACAGGGGTATCAGCCTACTTCCCATTGCATACAAGCTCCTGACGAGCGTACTATGTGAAAGATTAAAGCCACTCGCCAAAGCGCTGATTGGACCCTATCAGTGCGGCTTTAGACCTGGTAAGTCCACCATCGACCAGATATTCACTCTACGCCAAATCCTGGAGAAGACCCATGAGAACCAAATCGATACTCACCATCTCTTCATCGATTACAAGGCAGCATTCGATAGTCCGATAAGGGATCGCCTATATGCCGCATTGTCTGAACTTGGTATCCCTGCAAAGCTCGTGAGAATTTGCAGAGCGACGTTGAGCAATACGCGCAGCTCCGTCAAGGTTGGAAGTGACCTCTCCGACCCATTTGATACCGTTCGAGGATTCAGACAGGGCGATCCTTTGTCCTGCGACCTCTTCAACTTCACCATGGAGAGTGTTCTGCGCAAGGCCGGTGTACATCGTAATGGCACAATTTTCAACAAAAGTGTCCAGCTCCTTGCCTACGCTGATGACATTGATGTCATCGGGCGTAACAAGCGAGATGTCACCGCTGCCTTTGCGGCTATCGAAAGAGAATCTGCCAAAATGGGTCTGGTGGTAAATGAGGGCAAGACGAAGTATATGCTGTCTACACGCAGGGACTCGCAGCGGCTAGGGTCTCACGTCGAGGCCGACAGGTATACCTTTGAAGTTGTCAAGGAATTCGTCTACCTTGGCACCGCCATCAACAGCAGCAATGATGTCAGCCTGGAGATAAAGCGAAGGATTACTCTTGCCAACAGGTGCTACTACGGTCTCGGTAGGCAATTGAGAAGTAGAGACCTCTCTCGACCGACAAAACTTGCGCTCTATAGGATGCTTCTTATCTTGCCCGTGCTTCTCTATGGCGCTGAAGCATGGACAATGACACGAAACGACATAGCGGCCCTTGGAGTGTTCGAGAGGAAGGTACTTCGCAAAATCTTCGGCCCTGTACGTGTTGGTGACGACTATCGTATACGAACCAATAACGAGCTGTATAAGGACATGGACGTAGCGCAGCGAATTAACATCCAGCGGCTACGCTGGCTCGGTCATGTCTGCCGTATGGACGACGAAGCTCCGGCGAAAAAGGTTTTCGATGCGATGGTTGGAGGTCGACGGCGAAGAGGGAGGCCGTGTCTCCAGTGGAAGGACCAAGTTGAAGAGGCCCTGTCATCACTTGGTGTGATCAACTGGAGAAGGCGCGCGCAAAGCAGAGGCGCCTGGAGGGAAGTTTTGCGGCAGGCCGTAACCCGAGGAGCGGGTTGTTATGGCCAGTTAAGTAAGTAAGTAAGTAAGTATCAGTAGTTGTTTTTTAAAGGTCAAGTTCCTGCTTTATGCTGCGGATATACAAATATATACTGTCGTTCATAATACTTCCGATGCTTATCTTCTACAGTCTGAGCTAGACAATCTCAATCAGTGGTGAAATACAAATAATCTTTCCTTAAACCTTAGAAAATGCTTTTACATGGCATTTTTGAAATCGTCGTATCACATATCGTTTTACAGAAAAAATATCACATTGCTAATACACCGCTGAAGAGGATGATTGAGTTTAAAGACCTTGGTGTGATTTTTTACTCAAAACTGTCATTTCCATTATCTTGAAAGCTTATTTAAAGCCCAAAAATTGTATCATCTTCGATACAAAACGCAAGGCAAAACCGGTGCAATAGTTAAGCATATGCCTTAACCGATGAGAATTTCGGACTCGCGTCCTACGCCCCTACGATAATAAATGCATCTTTGTTGACAACCAAACTCGGGCTCTATTGAATATCGCTCCTGCCCACGACGAAAATATACAATCTAAGAAGTAATCTCCTTTTATACTTGTATAATAATTGTTTTTTTTATTTTTCACGCTCAACAACACACCAACACTTTGAAAGATTAGAAATATCAGCGAAATTCTCAACTGCGTCGCAATGCACACATTCGCAAATTGCTTTCAACAAGTACTATGAGAATTTTTTGGACTTGCACGGTGTGACTAGTCAAAAAGTATTTCCGGAAAGTACACCTGAAAGTCGCTTTCTGGAAAGTAAAGACTTTCAATCACATACCGAAAGTACTTTACTGCACAGTGTGACGGCACCTTTACATTCTATATAAAACATAAATTGTTTGGAATTATAAAAATTGTTGAACGTTTTGAGTTCGAAAATACTACCATTTGCATCACTGGTGTAACGGCGTAACGGTCGAATTCAACATATGTCGCTGGTCAGTAGTGGTGGAATGAAAACAAATTGCTGATAACCCATTGTAGTACGCATATAGCACATACAGTTACGGACAAAAAAATAGAATCACAGAGATTGCACTGAAACAATCTTTAATTCCTACTACCATTTTTATATTACCCTGAAGTACATGCTTACTATATCCACTTCCAATATTTAGCATTGGGCAACAGTGGTATGTTTTACAGTTATCTGTAGATTAAAAAATAAATAAAAAGTGTGCTATTTCCTGTTTGACAATAAAATAGAATCAACAGAAAAAGTTCAATAGTTGAAATAATTTTGTGCAAAACAAGTTTGTAAGAATTTAATTGGGTGAAATTAGTGTTGTAGACTCAATTTTGAGAATATTTTTATATTTTTTTCAGAAAAATGGGTCGCGGAAAGCATTGTTCCGAGGGCTGTGATTTTCGCGCTGTCCCATGTGGTGTTGACAGCGGCTAGTTTGGGTAGAGTCGACCTTCTCCAGGGGTTTTTTGGCCGACCGCGACTTCTACTTCCTTGCGGGTTCCAGTCAAGCGCCATTCTCGTGATTCTGTCGGATGGTTTTCTCAGTATGTGACCTATCCATTTCCATTTTCTGCGCTTTATTTGCCTCGGAATGGTTTCCTCATTGGTGACCTTCCACAGCGCGTCGTTATTAACTGTGTTGGGCCAGAATATCCTGCAAATGATTTGCAGGCATTTGTTGACGAAAGTTTGTCGCCTCTGAGGGATGGTATTCGAGAATAGTCATGTTTCGCTTCCGTACAACAATGTTCACTTCACACATGCGTTGAATATTTGCAGCTTCGTGCGTATGGAGATTTGCGAGCTTGCGTATACTGAATGTAACCGTCCGAACGCTGCCCTGGCTTAATTGAAACAAAAAAATGTGGAAATTTGAAATTTCCTGCCATTTGAGTTTTCGCATAGTTAAAAATTGCAATTTTCAGAAAGTGTGTATAAAGGGTGAGCCATCTAGTAAATCATAGGTTATTTTGACACTGACAGCTGTTTCCCGCTGGAAATTTTTACAGAAAGTCAGTATCATACCTCCTCGGAACGAATTGAGTTGCCTTACGCTTGAACAACGTTGGGAAATATTGAAAACTTATTTCCAAAGTGAGTGCTGTGTAGACCAAACAGTGCGTTTTTGGAAAAGAAGATGTGGCTGAAATAAGCACCCACAGCGCCGGAGTTGCGATTTGACCCTTTTGGGGAACCGTGAAGGACTGATGTTATGCCAACAATCCAGAAACGATTCAAGCACTTAAGGCCAATATCATCCAAGCAATCCGTGAGCTCCAGCCCGAACCCATCAACAAGGTCTTGGGAAAATTGGAGTGACAGAATGCGCTACTGCGAAGCCAGCCGAGATAGCCACTTGAACGACGTTGTGTTCCATAATTAATGGGAATGTTTGCTCTTACTAATAAAGCCATAATACATGGAAAAACAATTAATTTTATTAATTTTATTGCATTTTTTTAAATAAACCACTAGATGGCCCACCATGTATAAACACTGAAAAAGTAGTTCATATAAAATTTCGAACTAGATTACACTTTCACTTCAATGAACTAGTTCAAAGAACTAAAGAGTTATGTCCTAGTTATTGAGATAAAAAAGGATTAATGATCGCTTAACGCAAGCAATTCTTTTGGCAATATAAATATTACTTCTCGCTCTAGCCAGCTTATTTTTCCATACACACTTCTTGGGCATTTGAATTTGGAACTTCCCATTTGTGTACAATAATCCATAAATAACAACATATTTTATTGTTATTATTATGTACAGTAATGCTAGCAGTAATTGTGTCCATAGCAACGTTGTGATTCTGTATTTTCGTATCGACACGACTACCTCTGTCAAAGTATAAAATCAGAACGATTCTATCGATGCGATTATTTTGACCAGAGACCTAAAATAATTATCACTCATATTTTGCGAAGTAAAAATTGCCCTGAATGAAGATATTTCCGTAAATACTATATTATACAGTATAATCTCGATAATTCGGACACTCGCTAATACGGACAACGCGGTAATCCGGACACTCATTTCTATTGTAGACTCTGTAATCCGGACACTCAATTTCTATTGTAGACTCTGTAATCCGGACACCAGTGTCCGGTTTTTAATTGTCCGGATTATCGAGATTATACTGTAATAAGAAATTTTTTACGTGCCGGTAATTACACTGGGCAACAAATTCCGACTTTTTGTCGGCTTTTCTGGTTTTGACATCAGTTCTAGGGTAATTAGGGACCACTGAATTCGAATCCGCAAACCCTTTTTAAAACTAGGTTTACGTTTTCGCAAAAACGTGTGTCGCTTTTTGGGATTTTCCCTGACTTTTTCACGCTTTCGATTGTAATTTCTCAACCAATAAACCGGTTCACATTATTTTCACTTTGTGGCATTAACAACACCTCACGGCTTCTATTCCAATGTAATTTATTTTTATAAGTTTTACACTTGCGCGGTAATTGGACCTCAAAGTCGGAAAATATAGAATTTCAAGGCGTTTTCTTTGATTTTGAAAAACATGCACATTTTTCGTAAATCAATTGCAAAGTTTTTAATTTAATTTAATTTTTGGTTGTATTCCAGACTAAAAATGGAACATACTAAAGAGCATATTTTGAGGCCCCTAATTTTTTAAGGAAAAAGTATGAAAAGTGATGAAAATGACTATGGTACATTTTTGGTATTATTTCGATGAGAATAGGAATAACACCAATTAATTTGGCTGTGTTGTATTATTTGATGTTTCCGCTTTCATTTAACACCTAACTCGTTAATTGATTTTCGAAAAATGTGCATGTTTTTCAACATAAAAGAAAACGCCTTGAAAATCCATATTTTCTGACTTTGAGGTCCAATTGCCGCGGATTTTTAGAACTTATACAAATAAATTACATTGGAAAAGAAGCCGTGGGGTGTTGTAAATAACACAAAGTGAAAATCCTCTCAACCGGTTTATTGGTTTAGAAATTACAATCCCAAACGTGAAAAAAGTCAGAGCAAATCCGAAAAAGTGACACGCCTATTTTTTGCGAAAACGTAAACTAAGTTTTAAAAACGCGAATTCGAAATCAGCGGTCCCTAATTACCCTAGAACTGATGTCAAAACCAGAAAAGCCATTTTGCTGTTGATCAGTGTTTTTATCATGTAATAAATATTTTTACGTTGCGTAGTAACTGTTATGAAAAAAAAACGTTTTTAGTTGCCGACAACTATCTATTGCATTGGGAAATTTTGTTTACGTTGGTATATAACTTTGAAACAAGTGCAGAATACCACACCCTCTTACAAATTTTTGTTTGTTTTTATCAGAAAGAGGAGTATGTTTTTAGTCTAACAAACTTAAAAATTTGCCGCGGAAACATTCACAGTTTTATATCTCAAGAAATTATGAACCGATTCTAACGATATACGTGGCATATGAAAGGTATTTTCTTCCTCGTTCGAATGATGACTCATGGGAGTCACTACCACATCAGAACCCAAATGCGTAGTTTCAAATGAGTCATTTCAAAGTGTTTACATTGCCTCATTTGCATTGCATTTGTGGTTTGTTTGGCAGCTAATGTCAAATGCTCAGTGCTCATATCCTCTTGCCGCAGCTCATGGATCAGCGCCTCTCCGGCTACTGACTAAAGAATTTGTTGCTTTTTTGCTGCCTCTATGTTCTACACACTGCAATATTTGAATACAAATATATTACATATGTACCTTACATGCTAAGAATATTCTACACATTTGAAGCAGACGAAAATTTCCATTCAAATTTCCATTTTGATAATTTTCGTTTGTTTTGATTTTGAACGCTCAAAACGAAGCAAAAGCTTTTGAAGCTTTTGAAAGAGCTTTCAATAATGATGCGTTCGATTAAATTTGTCATGTTGCAAGCATTTGCTTCGTCGTTTTGTTGAAATGAGTCATTTCGTAGATTTGAATTTGTATGGGGAAATGCGTGATTTGGCTTCGCGTTTGAGAATTTTTGCCCAAATCACGCACTGGGGCTCAATGTAAACGTATTATTGCAGTATTTTTGTATGCAAAACCTTTGTATGCGGGTGGTCGCTCCTAAGCAATAATATTCATAAACATAACTTCGGTTTCATGGCCAGCAGTATCTCTGCATTCAAATACCTTTTGTGTGGCCGGCCTTCGGACGGGCTTCAAAAAAATAAACATCATGGGAGTTTCTACCACATCGGTAGAAACTCCCATCCGTTTTTAAAACATTTTTGTTGTTGTTTTGCTTTATTATATTATATACCTAATGTTATACATAATTCGAAAGAGAAAGAAAATAACTTTCATATGACACATACTAGGTGCGTCCCAAAGTAAACAGGACTTTTGCAATAGGGACGTTTCTGGTGGCGCCATCTATGTGTGAGGACATGCGTTGGAAAGGTACATCTTTCATTCACATACTGTCTAAATTTCATGACATTTGGTCTAGTAGGCGCCGAAATATCCCGCTCAATGTGACAGTATGTTTTTAACTTTGGTACGAGAATGTCGATCGAACAAAGAGCTAATATTAAGTTCTGTTTTAAACTTGGTAAAACTTTTACCGAAACGTTTAAATTGTTAAAGCAAGTTTATGGTGATGATTGTTTATCCCGTGGCCGTGTTAATGAGTGGTTGAATCGATTCAAGAATGGTCGTGAAGACTTGAATGACGACGAACACGTCGGCCAGTCGAAATTTGTGATTACTGACGATGCCATCAAAACTGTGCGTGATTTTATCAAAATGCAGCCAAAATCATCATTGGAATTGATGGAAATGGAATTGAACATCTCCAAAACATCAATTGATCGCATTTTAACCGAACATTTGGGTCTCCGTAAAGTGTGTTCTCGCTTCATTCCGCACACTTTAACCGACGACCAAAAAGCGCAGAGAATTGAGCACGCAAAAGACATCGTTCGGGAAGCCAGACGTGATCCAAATTTCTTGTTCAACATCGTAACCGGTGACGAAACGTGGTGCTTTCAATATGATCCCGAAACAAAGCGTCAAAGTGCCGAATGGAAGCACCCAGATGAGCCAAATCGGAAAAAAACCCGCCGTGAGAAGTCAAAAATCAAAACTCATCTCATTTGTTTCTACGATTCAAAGGGAATAATTCATCGAGAGTTTGTTCCACCGGGAAAAACAATTAACGCTTTGTTTTATGTTGAAGTTTTGAAGCGTTTGGTGCATCGCATTCGTCGTATTCGGCCAGAATATCGCGAGGAAGGAAGTTGGCGTTTATTGCATGATAATGCACCGGCTCACAGAGCCCTAGTTACGACCGATTATTTGACCAAAAATCGCATTTTTACCATCAATCATTCACCGTATTCGCCTGATATGGCTCCCTGTGACTTCTACTTATTCGGTCAGTTGCATTTGCCGATGAAAGGAAACCGTTATAAGGACGTTGAGGACATCCAAAAGGCTTGTACCAACATTCTGAAGGCGATGCCGGCCGATGGCCTAAAACACTCATTCCAAATGCTTTTGGACCGTGCAAAACGTTGTATCGAAGCAGAAGGAGAGTATTTTGAATAAATAAAAAGAATTATACAAAAATAATCATCCGTTTTCTTTATTTTATAAAAGTCCTGTTTACTTTGGGTTGCACCTTGTATATCGTTAGAATCGGTTCATAATTTCTTGAGATATTCGGATATATAACTGGGACTTTGGGGGCGGACTACGCCCTGCGTGAATGTTTCCGCGACAAATTTTTAAGTTTGTTAGACTAAAAACATACTCCTCTTTCCGATTAAAACAAAAAAAAAATGTTTAAGAGGGTGTGGTATTCTGCACTTGTTTCAAATGTAGTAAGACAACGTAAAAAAATTGTTTTCTTTCATAAAGGTTTAAAGAAAAGTAAATTTCTTAGAATAATAGTTATCGTTTTAAAAAATTATGAAGCAACGTAAAAAAATTTCCCAACAAATGTTTTAACCCTGCTGTTAGGTTAAGCCCATTTGGTCCAATTTTTGGCTTGTTTCCTTTGTAACTTTTGAACGGTGGTATATACTGAATTAATCTATTACGTGGTCACGTGGTCTTTTTACAAAACGATGTTGTATGCAAAAATTCAATTGTATGACATAAAGCAGGACTGAGAAAAATAAAAAGTTACGTATCTTAGGTTAACGGACCATTTGGTCCATAGTGTATTTTTCTTTGATTTTCTTTACATTTATTTCCAATAAATACGTTTTTGTTACTTTTTTTGATAATTTTTATCATGGCACGCTACGCAAATTGTCTTTCGGTTAGTTTTGCAAAAAATAAAACAAGTTTATTTGCCGCAAATGATTATTTTATATCAGATTTAGACTTGCAGCAATTACAAATTCATCGCTTTCTAGAAGTAACATTGCTTGAATTAGGAATAGTATTACTTGAAGAGCTGTGCTGAGAACTCTTGTTGAGGTAATCTACTCCGTTTCATCATATACGCCTTGGCCAAAGAAAGTGCTAGTTGTCGCAAAAACTCTGGTCTCCTGTGATTTCTATCAGCTGGTGCCCATGATACATCGATTTCAGAAAACAGTGTGTACGCGTTCAAAGCAGATATGTCGAGTATATTTGAAAATACAATGTTTGGCCATCGATTTGTTTTACGTTTTGTAGTGTAGGTGTCAATCATTTGATCAGCAGTATCTACGCCTCCTAAAAGGGGTAAAGCATAAGAAATTATAGGCGAACAACAAACTAGCATACCTTTTGTTGAATTGTAATAATGAACAATCTCCGGCTTTTTCTTCGATTCACTCTCATCAACGGCAGCTGTCTTGTGCGTTGTACTAATCAATATCGTTGCTTTGTTTTTGTGGCTGATGTACGACACTAGTGTCGCAATGTCATTGAATGCAAAAGTAGACTTGTACAAAGGAAGTTTTTTGACAATCAGCAATTTTGGAGGAATGCAAGTTTTATTTTTGCGTACTGTTCCCACATATGTAAGTTTTCTTTCATGGAGTTTTTTTACCAACTCAAATGTGGAAAAGAAATTGTCGCCTGTTATATTTTGCCCTTTCAAGCCTTCTGTTAAGTCTAATACAACGCGTTGTCCTTGGTTCTTTTCAGGCTTTGCATTTTTAGATTTACCAAGATATGGTAGCCGCCGTGGCTCAGTTGGTTAGTGCGTTGGACCGCGAGTCGCAGGCAGCAACCTCAGGTTCAAATACTGCCTGTAAAAACACCTAAAAAAAATAACGGGGAAACTCGTTTTCTCTTTCGGTGGCTGTCCTCTCAGCTGGAAATGGCAAACCTCTGAGAGTAAAAATTGCTTATGAAAAAGCTCCCAACCTGCCGTTCGGAACCGGCATAAAACTGTAGGTCCCTCCAACCCGTGTACAAATTCACACGCACAACACGGGTAGTTGCGGGAAGCTAGGCCTTAGTCTCGCGTAAGCGGGCTGTCGTGCCAGTCAATTATTAAAATTATTAAGATATGGTTGTATCTTCCATACGTAGCCTGACTTTGAGTACACCGATAACCAAAGTTCAAACCATACTTTGCTGGTTTTGATGGCATAAACTGTCGAAAAGAACAACGCCCCCTGAATGCAGCAAGTCGCTCATCAATAGTTACATTTTCGTGGCAGTTGTAAAACATTGGAAGAAGTTCTTGCCATCGGTCCCATAGTTCAAGAATGGGAGCAAATTTGTCGCTACTACGCATTTGTCGTCGACTCAAAACATCATCGAAACGGAGTGCACTCGAAATCATGTGGAATGTAGCTTCAGACATAATAGATCGGAAAATATGGCGACCAAATGTTTCATCAAACAAACTATGAACGTCTTCATTTCTTCCGCTGTCGTAGACAAAAGTTATATTAGCAAATTATTGTACTGAAATAAGTAAAAAATTAATGAACACACCGACATACGCCTGCAAGAATGAGTACAGCAATATATGCCCGCAATGCGTCTTGATCAATATCGCACCATTTGCCATCAAACTTGACCCTGCCGTACTTATTAGTATTTTCAATGACAATTCTTTCTATTGGAGGCGGAAAAAACAGCAAAAAAGCTGACATTATGTCATTGCATCTGGACACTGCAAATCGAGTTGGTCCTGCTTGTGTTGAGATAATATTCTCAGCCGCTGTTCCAATAGACGTAGGTAATGGAGTGGCACTCCATACCATATTATTTTTAGCAATAAAAAGGGGTTCAGCAGAACTTGCTGAAGCTACGATTGGTTCACTATCCGTTTCAGAATCACTTGTTTCGTTATTTTCCGAAATATAATCAATATTCGAGTCTGAAATATCCGAGTCACTTTCTGCATTGACCATTTCACGTATATTATCTTCTTTCAAGTACGCCATTTCGTATTAAAAACACGTCCGATCAATTGAAAGTAGAACACAATTTGTACGAAACGGTGCAAATCTTGTGTTTGTTCATAGCAACATTCCAAAAAGGGGAATCCCACAACTATTTTTTTCATCAGGTGTGTTCCTTCATAACGAAATGCAAAAAAGGGGAATCCCCGAACTATTTTTTACATCAGTTATGTTGAGTAAAGAATGAATAATAATATTTAAGCAATATTGAACCAAAATAAATACAAAAAATTTGAATAAATTGTTGTTTTTTACGAAAATTGCAGTATGGACCAAATGGTCCCTTAACCTACGATTCGTAAGTTTTTTCTAACCTAACAGCAGGGTTAAGAGGGTGTGGTATTCTGCACTTAAGCCCTACATTTTGAGTATGAATTTATTTTTAATTGCTTCATGTAGTTGACTATACGTCGACGGGTGAAGCCGACGCTTCCTGGAAGTCGAGTGGCGAGGCGCTGGCGTCTTCAATAGGTTCGGGACATCGCACAGTGATTCGTTCCATAGACAAAATTCAAAAAATTTATGGTCTCAGAATTTAACGATTTTGATGTCATTTGAAAGAAAACACTCCAACTAAGAAAACCCCTAAAAATCTGTGCAAAAAATCAATTAGTGTCTGTGCAAAAGCGGCTCAAAATTTAAATTTATTTTAAGAAGCATTCTTTCTTTGTCGGATAGTGTAATTATATCCTCCGATATCTTCCGATCTCAGAAAAGAATTCAATTTGAAAAGTGGTCTAAACACGTATTTTTCGACAAAATTTATTTTATTTCTGCCTAAAAGTCTGCAATTAGCACGAAAAATCTTAAAATCTGCAAAAATGCAAAACATACATCTATTATTATCGTTTTTATTGAAAAACCAGAGGGTCCCGATACAATTTCTGTTACTTTTTGGAATAATCAATGTTGACGTTACCGATTAAATGTAAAATCTGAAAAATCTAGCCAAAACATTTGGTGCTATAGCTTTCCAAAAATGACGAAATTTGCAAAATTAAGCCTCAGGCATTGCCAAACTACAACAGTTTAAGAAAAACCAAATGGAGATTTCAATTCAGTAGACCATGATTAACTAGTATACCAAATTTTATGAAGAACGGACCACTCCTTCTAATTTTGTCCCGCGGTTGTATGGAGTCGAATCACTGTGCCTCGCTTTAACTGCAAACTACAGCTTCACATTCTGTTTCAGCCTTAATTGCTATCATCTGGCAGTTTGGTCAATTAGAGAACTGTTCCAATTTCAATCATTCCGTCTACATCATTACTCGACATTTTTAGGCAAATCGAAAATCTGTGCTCGTTGTACACCGGAATTACATTGTTTTTGCGAAAAATAGTCTGAACAATGACAAATACCACGGAGCTTGTAACACAGGATGTGGAAATGGATGTGGAACCAGCAGTGGAAAACGCAGCGGATCAAAAAAAAGATCAGGACGTGTTGACCATTTTGGAAATTCGGGAGCAAATTCGCCAAATAGAGAGGGCAGTTACGTCCAAGGAATCCCGGTGGGTATTTGATGTAATTTGCGTTGTGGGTTGTAATGATTGTTAAATTAAGGTTTATTTTGAGGGTATTGCGCGCTTTGCCTAACACGCGTCGTAAGCTCAATGCTGTTACGCTCCGAAATGTCGTGCAGACCATTTACCCAGCTGGAGCCGATCGCGAAGCAGTTTTGACCTTGGCCCCTATAATACCAACGGGAACTCTCGAACCGGATGTGCCAAAAAGTCGTTTGGCAACTAAATCGCCTATAGCCGAGGTGGATGCGTACTTTAATTTACTGCTCCTTGTGAAGCTGATTGATGACAACGATCTAAAGCGTGCGTCAAGCTGCGCTGAATCGCTAATGGATAAAATCGTTGGGCAGAATCGGCGAACTTTGGACTTGATCGGCGCCAAATCGTACTTTTACTACTCGCGTGTAACGGAGTTGAACAATTGCCTGGAAACTATTCGTGCTTTCCTACACGCCAGGCTGCGCACGGCTACACTGCGAAATGACTTTGAGGGACAAGCCGTGCTAATAAACTGCCTATTGCGCAACTATCTTCACTATTCGCTTTACGACCAGGCGGACAAACTGGTTAAGAAGTCTATATTTCCAGTTTCTGCAAGCAATAATGAATGGGCACGATTTTTATATTACTTGGGCCGTATAAAAGCCGCAAAATTAGAGTACAGCGACGCCCACAAACACTTGGTGCAGGCTCTGCGTAAAGCTCCCCAGAACGCAGCCGTGGGTTTCCGCCAGACTGTACAGAAGCTGATCATTGTTGTAGAGCTGCTCCTAGGCAACATACCAGAACGACAAATTTTCCGTCAAGCAGCTTTACGCAAATCATTAGGTCCCTATTTCCAGTTGACACAGGCCGTTCGCTTAGGTAACTTAAAGCGCTTCGGTGAAGTTGTACAAAACTTTGGTCCAAAGTTTCAGCAAGACCACACATACACGCTAATTATCCGTCTACGTCACAATGTGATTAAAACCGCAATCCGTTCTATTGGTCTCTCATACTCGCGGATTTCCCCGAATGATATTGCCAAGCGGTTGATGCTTGATTCCGCAGAGGATGCTGAGTTTATCGTGGCGAAGGCTATTCGAGATGGCGTCATTGAAGCCACTCTTGATCCCGAACAAAACTACATGCGAAGCAAGGAGAGTACAGACATATACAGCACACGCGAGCCCCAATTAGCGTTTCACGAGCGCATTTCCTTCTGTTTGGATCTTCACAACCAAAGTGTCAAGGCGATGCGTTATCCACCGAAATCGTATGGCAAGGATTTAGAAAGTGCCGAAGAGCGCAGAGAGCGTGAGCAGCAGGACTTGGAACTAGCTAAGGAAATGGCAGAGGATGATGAGGATGGATTTTAAATAATTGGGTTTAATCGACAGGTTGCGAATCAACATATTCATATTTCTCAATTTTTTCGCACTTGTATATGTATTTAATAAATTTGAAATTAAAAAGCATGGGTTACTGTAGTCGCAAAACTTAATCCCACCAAACACAAATACTTGTGTGAAGTTGATTACATTTAACCAAGATATTTGGTTATCCCAAAGAATATGAATATACTTAGAAGGCGCATCTGAGCTCAAAAATGCAAATTTTTGTTTGCGAGTTTCAGAGTGCAGGGGGAAGCCACAAAGAGGAAGAGCGGTGCCAGCAGGAGAGCGAGCGCTTCAATTTGCGCTCATTAACTGTGCAAACTGAAGCACCCCAGCGGGAAATTAGAATGTATAGGAATGCATATTTGCTTGCAAGCTATGCATTACAACATGCATGCATTTTCTCACGGCGATGTCCTACGAAATGTAATGCTTCCCTTTTTTGCATTACCTAGGAGTATATCGCTCCTTCGCTGCAATAACGTCATAACTGAAAAAAAAATTTTTAGTTTATGGCAACCCTGTGTGTATCTGCATATGATCTTTTATCTGTCAAAACCACTTTGTAAAATATTCAATACTTTGCTCACAAGACGACATGAAACATTTTTTGATACCTTGAACTGCCTGTAATGGTAAACTTTAAAATTTAATTTTCTCGGAATGATGTAGTTATGAGTTATGACGTTCTTGCAGCGAAGGAGCGATATGAAGACATGCATCCCAAAAACATGTACGTTTTCATAAATCGCCTAGCATGTAGGAAATCGTACATTACTCGGTAATAAATGATCTACCAAAAACCGGCACACCCAAAATAAAATGTTTGTTGTTTTGTTTTATGTTAGTTTTTATTTTTAAAGTAATTCAAGTTCAATAGATTACATATAAACACATACATTAAATATGTATAAATACATTAGATACGTAAAAAATAAAAAAACTAAAATACACTCACTTAAATAACATCCCTTTGCTCCTTTGTTCGTCTTTGGGCAGCCATTCTGAAAAAGGAAAATAAATCAATATTAAAAAAATCCAGTAAACAAAGTTGTTTTGTAAATTCATACTTACCAAAGTTGCTTTGAATATTTTTGTAAATATTTCTTTTTTCCGTTAATCCACGGGGGGGGGGGGGGTTCGTGATATATGTATGAAAACGCTGAGAGCTGCTAAAGATATATTAGTTTAGTTTTAGTTTATTAATAGTTTAGTCAAATAGAAACAAAGTCATACTGACTAGAATTTACAATTAGATATAGAGAATATAAACAAAACACTTAAAATTAAATCAGAATAACAGCATAAATATGTAACAAAATCAATACAAAAACAAAAATGACTAAGCTGCCAGAAGATTTACTTTATCGAGCTGCCCTTTGAAGCATGATCTAGTGAAAGACAGATCCAAGAGGATTGATTTGGATAACTTATTAAAGTCACATATAGCCCGTGTTGTAGGTGCTGCAAGGAGGTAGTTAGCTTTAACAATTTTAACATAAAAACGCAGTGATTTACAGGATACATTAAACTGGATTTTCTCAAGAAGACAAGGGAATCAATGGCATTGGAGACGAGATCAAAGACGAACATTACAGATTGAACGAATCTTCTAACCTCTAGAGACTGCAAATTAATCAACATTAGACGAGCACTATATGAAGGAAAAGGTTCAGAGAAATGGAGCGGGTGTAGGGCAAAACGAAGAAACCTACGCTGAATTCTTTCAAGACGGGAAGAGTGTAAAGTATACAGTGGGTTCCAGATTACAGAGGCATACTCAAGTTTAGAACGGACGAGAGACGTAAACAGATGCTTACGCGTATAAGGGTCCTTGAATTCTTGTCCATACCGCCGGATAAACGATAAAAGTGAGTATGCTTTTGGAATAATGTAATTCACATGCGGCACGAATGTAAATTGAGCTTTAAAGATTACTCCAAGGTCACGGAAATTGTCAGTAGTAGTTAGGAGTGAGTTAGAAATCATGTAAACTGAAGGGACAGGACTATGAGACTTAGAGAAGCTAACATGAAAACATTTATTGATGTTAAGGGATAACTTATTAATGTGACACCAGATTGCCAGATTGTTAATGTCAGATTGGAGCAAAGGAATGTCAGTGTGATCACGTATACTACGAAATAGTTTTAAGTCGTCAGAATATAAAAAAAAATCGGAATGTTGAAAACATTCTCCAATGTCATTGATAAATAAAACACACAAAAGCGGGCCAAGAATACTTCCTTGCGGAACACCAGAAGAGGCAACAAAAGTGCGCGGATTAACATTGCCGACCTTAAGGGGGTCTTCTGGTTACGAGCTGAAAATTTAAGTCTATTTTTCGGAGTAAATTGCGAAGGAACTACTTGAGATAATCCAGTAATTTTTTTTTTATTTTATTGATACATGCTTTATCTTGTAAGATAACATTTTGGAAATTAAAAGTCATCCCACTCGCGACTTTAGAACGACCTTGAGGTTGTTGCTTTTTTCAAACTTGTTGGTAAGACTTCTTCAAGAAATATTAATCGAATTCGATCAATTTTTTTTTCAGTTATTCAGGAGACATATGGCTATGTTTTCCCGAGTACGATTTTGAAATTTTTATTTTGCTCCATTTTTACACTCACCAATAGACCAAAAAACATGGTCGAAAATCAAACTTTTTACAAAAAACCTACTAGTTTTGAAAATTTTCAAAATAAAAAAAATCGTACACGGGAAAACATAGCCATATGTTTCCTGAATAACTGAAAAAATGGATCGAATTCGATTAATATTTCTTGAAGAAGTCTTACCAACAAGTTTGAAAAAAGCAACAACCTCACGGTCGTTCTAAAGTCGCGAGTGGGATGACTTTTAATTTCCAAAATGTTATCTTACAAGATAAAGCATGTATCAATAAAATAAAAAAAAAATTACTGGATAATCTCAAGTAATTCCTTCGCAATTTACTCCGAAAAATAGACTTAAATTTTCAGCTCGTAACCAGAAGACCCCCTTAACGCAACATACTCTATTAGTGAGATATGATTTTAGCCAATTAAAAAAGGTTGAGTGAAAGCCAAATCGTGCAAGTTTTGAAACTAAAATAACATATGAAACACTATCAAAAGTCTTAGAGAAATCAGTATAAATGGTGTCTACTTGGTCACCATTCTTAAAAGCTGACATACAAAATTCGGAAAAGACGGACAGATTTGACACAGTAGAGCGGCCTGGCATAAAACCATGTTGGTTCGGGCTTATTACTTGTTTCACGGCAAAAAACATTTTAGTTTTGACTACCTTCTAAAAAATTTTAGAAATCGTTGTTAACTTTGAGATTGGCCTATAATTTGAAATCTCATTTTTTCTCCCAGATTTAAAGATTGGTGTAATATAGGCAACCATTTATCAATAAATACACCATATCGCAACGACAATTTGAAAATTGTGCTTAAAGGAGCAGAAATAACAGAAGCGCCAAAGTTGACTATGGAGTAACCAGTATTAGTGGGCGAGGGAGAAAAACCACTCTGGTCCTCAACAAAATTTGAACTAAAGAAATCCGCAAATAAATTTGAGGTGTCCCAAAAATTGTAAGAAGTTTTGCCATTCAATTTGATGCAGGAGGGAATACTAGAACCACCTTTTTATGAATTGACGAAGGACCAGAAAGATTTTGGATTGGACTTTAATTCATTCTCAAACTTAGAGATGTACCGCTGATATAAACATTTATGGAGCACATTAAACTCCTTCATGTAGTGCTCACACTTAGCTTTATGATCAACAGAGCCAGAGGCTTTATAAAAAAGCAGTCAAAGCAGTCTTTAATGCTCTTGCCGGAAAACAACTCATTCCAATCGGTGTCAAAGAAAGTTGAATTGATCAACTCGAAATTAGCTAATTTCAAATTAAATTATTTAGTCTCAACGAGCGGAAGTTCAGGAAAGTCGTAGAAATCAATCTCAAGTAATAAGGTCTTATGATGTTTGTCAGATACTGTAAAACGGAAATCACAAACACACAACTTAGGACAAACATTATTGCTGACAAAAATAAGATCCAAAATTCTATTTAAGCTATTCACGAACGAATTAATTTGAAGTAGATCAAAACTCAAAAGGCAATCGAGGAAGTAAACTTCATGTGAGTTTTGTACCTTAGTAGGCGTTAAAACACGATCATCAGCAATATTAGACCAGACTATGTTATTCAGATTAAAGTCCCCAAGGATACAAAAATTATCATTACAATTCTTATCAACTAAGTGTAAAATATTATCTGCATGTGAACAATATAAAGAATCTACACTATAAGCGGTGCTGTTTATCTACATGAGTGTGGTTAGTAACATAGGAGATAATATCATCTTCGGAGACCCTTGAAGGAAGAGAAATGAACCCATTTTTTGCGCACAGCTACATCAAGTTCGGCATTTTCGTTGCTACCGACAACCGTAATCTGTTTTTTAGACTTCTTCTCTCGCTAAACCCCTGGCAGTGGAAGCATCATCAGTGGGCACAGCAGCTGCGGCCGAATTATTACAGGCAGTGCGGATGTCAGCAGCAACAGCAGCACCAATAGGAGAAGGCATAACACCAGCATATTTCAAACGGGGCACTCTGAGGGCAAGAGACAGCAGGCAACACAACAACAGCGGGCGGGTTTTGGAAAAATACTCACCATCAACAGCAAGCGAGATTTTCGGGGAGACGCCAGCTACCTGTTGGGCCCAAGTGAGGTTGTTGTGAGTGTTGACAGCAGACGACTGTGCCGTTACAGGGCGCGAAGGAGACTTAGCAGCAGCAGCAGAAGAAAGGGATGAGCGAATTACAGCAATTTCAGTCGAGATGAGAGCAAAGCGCTTAGCATTCTCCTGCTCCAAAGCAAGCGACTTTGTTGTTTCCCCAGCAATAAATGATTTTAAATCATCCAACTGGGTGTCTAATGAATTGCAAATTGCCTCCACGGCACTTAGAACTTTGTTGAAGCCGGATTTCTGGGATTCCAGTACAGCATCACGGGCACCAATAAATTTTGTGACCATCCCATTGCATTCTGTGCAAAAGTACGCAAAGTTCCTGTTGGATTTGAGTAGCTTCAACTCATATTCGGTGACGACTCCAACGTAACAGGCACGATGAAAGTGCTGCTTGCAGAGGCCACTGCAGGGAATAATTTGGCTGTCTCCTCTCAAATTGTTTACCACATTTCCCACAGAAATCATCCATGGGCAAAGATGTAACCGAACACTAGCAGTCCACTTTAGGCGAAAAGAAAAGCACAACTTGCAGGTCAGGAACAATAAACACGTCCTTTCTCTCTGACTGACTGACGACGACTGAAAACGATTAATGAAATTAATTGTCTTTGCAAATAAAACTTTATTAAAACTCACCGCGTTTGATGCAACGATCCGCGCGCTTGCTGTCTCACCGATTTTTCTATCACAACTGAAGCGATGAGAAGCGACCTTTTCAAAGAAACAGTTTTTTATTCTAAGAAAGATTGCGCCGCTTTCTCAAAATTTCTTCGGAAGGTGCAATCTCTGTGGTATAAAAAACAAAGCAAACTTTGAAGAAACGAAAGCTATGCATTACACCATAGAACGGCACGCTGCTACTCGCGAGTAAGCGTCGCTGCTACTCGCGTATACGAATACAAAGCAGCGAAGTTCCGAGCGCAGCTGCAGTGCAGTGATGTTAACTGTAGGGAAAATTCCCTACATGTAGTGAAGTTTAACGAAAATTGTGTGCGTAGGGAAAAAGAGGACAGATTTTTTTAAATTCACTAAATATAGGGAATTTTCAAACAACCCTGGTTACAGGGTTAAAAAATTTTGTATTTTTAAGATCTGGCAGCATTACAAAATATCGCTTGGCTTATTGTTATCGACAGTTTGGCACCACTAGAAAGATAGCATTCGACCCAGTGTTGCCAGATCAGGAGATTTCCTCCTTGATTTAGGAGAATCACGGCCTTTTAGGAAAATTTTTAGGAGGAAAAATTGTTTAGGAAAAAGTTTAGGAGATTTATATTTTATGTTAGGGGATTTTTCGGATCCTTAGTGGATTTTTGTATAACGAAGTATGGTATATTTTGGCAACAACATATTTCAATAGTCAAAGCACTCTTGTGTTAACAATTTGTAAGCTTCCAAAATGTAAGCTCGTTCTATCTCGTTTTCACTTATTGCTGTCACAATGAAATCGCGCCAAAAATTGCACTTTTATTTAATTAATTTGTTATATGTTTTGTTTTTGTTAAGTTTTCGTTGTTAAAAAGGGCTGCATTATAGAAATTTATATGTATATATTTTTATTTTTTATGACAAGTTTAATTCCTTTAAAATGACGGAAACTAAAAAAAAAATGGGGAGATTTTTTTAACTTTTGGGAGGAAATTGCAGTATTTTTTTTTTAATTAGGAGAAAGTCATTTTAGGTATCTGGCAACACTGATTCGACCGTTGGCGCCATTCGCACTTGAACCGTCGCACAGTGGGGTATTTGATGCCCAAAATGGCGATTAATTCAAAAAATGAAATTCAAATATCTTGATAATATTTGGTATGGGGGAAAAGTAGATAAAATTGTGCATCACTGGGTGAAAAAATAAATGATCTACATTGAACGGTATTGTCACAGTGCGCTTTGCAAAATGCATATTTGTTCATTGCTCCGTTGTGTTTAGAGCGCGTTACGCATTTGCCAGTGATTTGAAGTGCTTTTTTTAATATCATTCTTGCAAAACTTAATTTTTTAATATGGAACCTTCAACCTCAGGTATTGTACTAATGTTTAAACAAAATTATGTTTGTAGAATATGTGTATTAATAACACAGTGCAACAAATTAAAAAAAAATGTCGAGGGACAAGGTCAAACCCGTCTCATTCGATAGAGGACCTCACTAGATGAAAAAGTGTCAAGGGATTTTTTCCGGGATGTTCGAGTTTTTTTTTAAATGCAGTTTAAAGATGGCGGCTTAGTGACCCTTTCTGAAACTTTTAAAACATCATATCTCTTGACTCAAATGTCAGAAAGGAATAATTTTTACGTCAAATGAAAGCTAATGACATGAGGTCAAAGAAAAAATATCCTTTTTTGAGAAATTGTATGAAAAAGGACAGTAAGGACATTAACTAAATGTTAATCCTTGAATATCCTGGAAACCATGCGAGCTAAATTTATATAAGTGACTTCTGGTAAAAAAGGATTCAAAGATCTATACTGCTTATTAATTTCATTTCAATCACTTTCACTGTTAAGCCACTACAGCTTTCCAAAAATTATACACTGCTACATTCATGTTTTTACGTACAGAATATCTCGTAGCTGCTCACTAAAAACATCGAATGTAGCAAAGCATATTTTTTTATTCGTTGTAGAGTCTTAACTATCAAAGTGACTTACATGAAATTTATAAGCAGTATAGATCTTTGAATGCTATTTTACCAGAAGTCACTTATATAAAATTAGCTCTCACGGTTTTCAGGATATTCAAGGATAAAAATTTAATTGAGGTCCTTCATATCCTTTTTCATAAAATTTTTCCAAAAAGGATATTGTGTCATCGACTTGATATCATTAGCTTTCATTTGACGTAAAAATTATTCCTTTATCACATTTGAGTCCAAAGATATGATGTTTTAAAAGTTTCAGTAAGGGGCATTAAGCCGCCATCTTTAAACTGCATTTAAAAAAAACTGGAACATCCCGGGAAAAATCCCTTGACACTTTTTCATCTACTGAGGTCCTCTATCGAATGAGACGGGTTTGACCTTGTCCCTTTTTTCAGTGTTGCACTGTGTAATTTATAAAAATTTGTTAGTTATAGTCTTAAAATTGTACATATTTAAAGGATATAGGTAGACATATAGTTACTTTGGCTGTGAAAGGCCGTAATAATTTTGTATGATATGTAAAGGACCTATATTTGACTACTATTTTGAAAAAATTAAAGTGCACTTTCTGAAATATTTAAGTTTTAGTGCTTCAAAGTCAGTGCCAAATTGTGTGATTTCGATTGATCTTCATGGAGAATTGAATGTTGTTGTTATCATGTGTTTCTGTTTTGTTTTTGTTATTCTATTGCAAGGCACTACAAATAAGGTTGGGCATATAAATTTTGTTAATACTTTTATTGTACCTTCGTAAAAAATGTTATATGAAATTCTTATAATTTCTGATTTGACCAAATATTTTGACATTCCGAGTTAAAGTGACCTTGTCATTGATATATTTAGATTAATAGATTTAGATAGAAGTAGAAGGATAAAAGTAGCATTATGCTACAAATCTTAATTTTGGACGGTCAGTACTGCATGGTTGGATACGATTTTTTTAATGCCTTCTTCATTTATCGTACAAATTACCAATAAAAAATGGCAAGTAAGGTCAGAAAACGAGAAGAAAATTGTTAATGAAAAAAAAAAAAAAATTTCAAAAGGGATTCAGAGAGAAAGCAGGTTTGATTGTTGATCAACCGAAACCCGGATTCGGCAACTCAAATGATGGAAATACGGCAAGAAGGTTCTTTCGAAACGCAGAGCTATCGTCTGAAATCACGAATGTTGACTTGAACTTGATAAAAAGGTTGCACGTTATACTGATAGTGGTTTCTTGTGGCCATGAGGTAAATAATGCAAAGTTTCGAAATTACGCACATGATACTGCGAGATATTTTGTATCAAAGTATCCATGGTGCAATATGCCACCTACGGTGCACAAATTTCTAATTCATGGGCCAGAAATAATACACCAAGCTCTGTTACCAATTGGCCAATTAACTGAGGAAGCTGAAGAAGCACTGAATAAAGAATTTAAAAAATACAGAGAACATTTTACACGCAAGACTAGCAGAGAAAAAACCAATCATGATATTTTGCATCGATTTCTTGTTGCTTCCAATCCAATTTTATCAAGTTTAAGGAAACTTCCTAAAAAAAAGATTCAACACCTACCACTATCAGCTATTGAACTTTTAAAATCACCATCTGCAAAAACTTCAACACATAATACTAAGTCTGGCAATGAAATTGCGTTTGATGATGATGATGATGATGATGATGATGATGATGAATAATGATGATGATGATGATGATGACGATGATGATGATAATGATGATAATAATAGTGATGACATTTAATAATTCTAGTGTGAGAAGCCCAAAACATGAAATATTTACTTAAATTGAATAAATTTAATAAAAAAACAACAACAACAACAATTTTTTTTTCAATTTGTCTTATACAAGGTGCGTCCCAAAGTAAACAGGACTTTTGCAATAGGGACGTTTCTGGTGGCGCCATCTATGTGTGAGGACATGCGTTGGAAAGGTACATCTTTCATTCACATACTGTCTAAATTTCATGACATTTGGTCTAGTAGACGCCGAAATATCCCGCTCAATGTGACAGTATGTTTTTAACTTTGGTACGAGAATGTCGATCGAACAAAGAGCTAATATTAAGTTCTGTTTTAAACTTGGTAAAACTTTTACCGAAACGTTTAAATTGTTAAAGCAAGTTTATGGTGATGATTGTTTATCCCGTGGCCGTGTTAATGAGTGGTTGAATCGATTCAAGAATGGTCGTGAAGACTTGAATGACGACGAACACGTCGGCCAGTCGAAATTTGTGATTACTGACGATGCCATCAAAACTGTGCGTGATTTTATCAAAATGCAGCCAAAATCATCATTGGAATTGATGGAAATGGAATTGAACATCTCCAAAACATCAATTGATCGCATTTTAACCGAACATTTGGGTCTCCGTAAAGTGTGTTCTCGCTTCATTCCGCACACTTTAACCGACGACCAAAAAGCGCAGAGAATTGAGCACGCAAAAGACATCGTTCGGGAAGCCAGACGTGATCCAAATTTCTTGTTCAACATCGTAACCGGTGACGAAACGTGGTGCTTTCAATATGATCCCGAAACAAAGCGTCAAAGTGCCGAATGGAAGCACCCAGATGAGCCAAATCCGAAAAAAACCCGCCGTGAGAAGTCAAAAATCAAAACTCATCTCATTTGTTTCTACGATTCAAAGGGAATAATTCATCGAGAGTTTGTTCCACCGGGAAAAACAATTAACGCTTTGTTTTATGTTGAAGTTTTGAAGCGTTTGGTGCATCGCATTCGTCGTATTCGGCCAGAATATCGCGAGGAAGGAAGTTGGCGTTTATTGCATGATAATGCACCGGCTCACAGAGCCCTAGTTACGACCGATTATTTGACCAAAAATCGCATTTTTACCATCAATCATTCACCGTATTCGCCTGATATGGCTCCCTGTGACTTCTACTTATTCGGTCAGTTGCATTTGCCGATGAAAGGAAACCGTTATAAGGACGTTGAGGACATCCAAAAGGCTTGTACCAACATTCTGAAGGCGATGCCGGCCGATGACCTAAAACACTCATTCCAAATGCTTTTGGACCGTGCAAAACGTTGTATCGAAGCAGAAGGAGAGTATTTTGAATAAATAAAAAGAATTATACAAAAATAATCATCCGTTTTCTTTATTTTATAAAAGTCCTGTTTACTTTGGGTTGCACCTTGTATATGTTTCATATATATAAAAAAATACTTTACATTCATTTTAATAGCTCAGGAGAATTGATCGCCGTTTTCAATGGTCAATACCCCACTGTGCGTCGTCCAGGACAGACATTTTCTATCTGTTTTTATCAAGAGCAGCCGAACGACTAATTGCCAATTGAGGAAATATATCTTGGTCCAGAGTGCGATGAACTCCTAGGTACCCTTCCGAGAGCCATGGCAACAAAAACCAGAACAGATTGTCTGCAATTTTATATAACTGCTTTAGAGGAGATACAGCGCAGGTTACCATTAAAAAGTGAAATATTTAAAGAAATGGCTTTTTTGACCCCAGAAGTTGCGTTGGGGAAAAAGGAGGATACAAATTGCATTTAATTTAATAACATATGTAATAAAGTGAGTTTCAGTCCTACAGATATTGTGCAGGAATGTAGAACTTTTGAATTCAATTATTCTGACAAAGATAAAGAAGATTTATGTAAACTAGATGTGCAAAAATTTTGGAGTCAAATTAGTCAAACTAAGAATTTTAATGATAAAATATTGTTTCCCAATTTGTAAAAGATGGCCAAATATGTTTTGGCACTACCACATTCCAATGCAGACTCTGAAAGAATATTTTCAATAGTGACAGACGTTCGAACAAAAAAAGGAACAAATTAAGCCATGAAAATTTGACTTATATTTGTATAATTCGCTCTTACTTAGAAGACGAAGATATCACCTGTGTAAATTTTCAATGTAATTTTTGTACTGATTTTTTTAATGTGATGAAATGGTATCTCTGTGCAAAGCACAATTTTTTATGTTGTTATGTTTCCATGTTTTAAACGGTATCTCAGTACAAAGCACAACTTTGTTTTGTTGTTTTCATGTTCCAAATGAATTAAAAGAAGAATAAATAAATGTTAGGGTTTTTACTTTTGCGACTTTTATTCACAAAAAATTAAAGAACTTAAATGTTACAAAAAACTTGAAAAATAAGTGTAGGGAATTTCGTAGGGAAAATCGCTGGACAGCGTAGGGAAAAGTAGGGATTTTTTTAAAGTGGCGTAAGGATTTAAAAAAAAGTTAACATCACTGCTTCAGTGTCGTGTTAGACTTCATGCAAGCAGTTTCACGCTCGTTTGCGGCTCGCATACAGCGAATATTTACGTTTTTGTGTACACTGAGTATTCATGTAAATCAGAAAATGTTTAGTGGAATGGGAAATACAAAATTTTTTTCTTTTCCTTTTTTTTAGTTCCTGTTATACCTGTCCGTTATTTGTCCGTCCGGCTTTGATATTTTTACGCTAGCAATATTTTTCAAGTTAAAATATTAGAGCTAAACAAATTTACGCCTTAATTTTGTGCAGTGTTTTTCACGCATACATTGCCAAAATGCGTGGTTGTGTTAGTGCCCATCACTGCCCTACAAGAACAGTGACGGTCATTTGACCGGTCATATGACCGACATGTCTGACCGAAGTTTTGGTCAGCTCTCCGAACAAAGTTTCTATCATTTTTGTACAGGCGGTGTGAAAAAACTGACTGAAACTCTCGTGTACGTGTGATAAGAAGAAGCACCTGCTGACAAGAACTCGCATCGGAGTTAATATAATTATTAAGAGCCGGAGGCTGTCGTAGCTACGTAGCTCAGCTGGCTAATGCGTGCGGCCGCGTTCGGCTCTTAATAATTATATTAACTCCGATGCGAGTTCTTGTCAGCAGGTGCTTCTTCTTCTTACACAAGCGATCATCTCAGCAGGTCAATTTCAAGCAGCACTGATGACAAGTTCACGATGAATATTTTGTCTCATATGGGCCAAATTTCATGCGAATGTATTGGTAAATTGAAAAAATGTTATGAATGTAGTGGAGTTTCGGTCAGCCACGTCTTGTAGGGTGCATTACAAACCAGCGAACATTAATGACTAATATCAAATTGAGGTACATTTGAATCAAATTGCTTTCTCAAATCTCAAACGTTTGTTCTCAAATTGATCTCAAATATACTGTTATGGCATTCTCAACTTAAAAGGCACATTTTTAATATGGAAATTTGCCTTTATTCTCAAATTGAGAATTTAAAATTCTCAAATGTATCTCAAACATGCGGAACGGATGGAATCGAATTCGCCAAATTCACACATTTTCAATATGGAAATTTGCTTTTATTCTCAAATTGAGAATTTAAAATTCTCAATCCAATCGCCTTTTGTATAGAATGTCTTTGCCAATAGCGTGAAATAAAAATACAGAGTAGATATTTATGGATAGATTCATAGATTCATTCAATAGATTCATTTATTTTATATTAAGGCAACATAACCAGTGACCAGAGACCAGTGACATAACGTAACATTTTATTAAGGTACAAAATTTAGTTCATATTAAGGGAAACGTAAGTTAAACTCATTGAGAATTACAAAATTATCAAACGTGGTGAATGTAAATTTTTCTCAACTCTTCTCAAGTCGTACTCAAGTTGATAGCAAACATTTGAGAAACTTTTGAGAAAATATTCATTTTCAAATTGTAATAATGCTGGAAAACAATTTGATATCAAAGGGTTTTCAAAGGTTTGAGATTTTTTTGTTTAGTGTTTGTTGGGAATACACTCCGCGACACTTGATTACGACAGCTTTAATTTTTTCGAGAATTTTTTTTTTTGTGGGGCTATCGAAAAAATTTAAATGGGAATAACACTTCGTTCAATAATGTGTGTGACTAACTAATTAAAACACATTTTTTTGCCAAAATTCGTTTTTATTCATCAACATAGTTGCCATCGAGGGCGATACACCGACTATAGCGATCTTCCAACTTTTCAGTACCATTTTTTTTTTTGCTCCGAAGCATCGACACGTTCTGGTTTTGGTCGATTGTGAGCTCGCGCGGCACCCACTTTGCACATAGCTTTCGCATACCCAAATATTCATGAACGATATGTCCAACACGTTCCTTTGATATCTTTAGAGTGTCAGCTATACAAATCAACCTCAATTTACGATCTTCCAAAATCATTTTGTGGATTTTTTTTATGTTTTCGTCCGTAACAGCCTCTTTTGGACGTCCACTGCGTTCATCGTCTTCGGTGCTCATATGGCCTGTACGGAATTTAGCAAACCACTTACGAATGGTTCTTTTTGATGGAGCAGAGTCCGAATAATGTTTTTCAAGCCATTCCTGGCATTGAACAGTATTTTTTTTCATTAAAAAACAATGATAAATCAGCACACGGAATTGCTTTGAATTCATTTTTTTTGAAAACTCAAAAGTAGTGTCACTTAAAGCACTGTAACTTGTAAACTAATGGTCGGATTGACATATAATTTTGACAGTAAGCCTAAAAAGGTTCACAATTTCGAAAAAAAATATTGATTTAGTATTAGTGCCGCCATCTATGTGTCAGTCACACACATTATTGAACGAAGTGTTATGTTACGGGATCGTCAACAAACTCATAAAATCTGATGGTATATTACCGTTTGTTGTTATTTGAGATCTTGCAAGCGCGACACTTGATTACGATCACCACTTTCTTTCAAGCTTTCGAAGAGATAACAACATCAGGTACATTTTTTATTTATTTTGTATTTGTTTTAGGTTTCTTTTCTTAGTTCTAAAATTAATTTCAGTTGAATTTAAACGCAATGGGGCGCGGAAAAACGTTAACCGAAAAAGAAAGAGGGCAAATTCTTATTCTCAACGAAGAAGAGTAGTCTTACCACGAAATCGCTCGCAGGATAGGAAGCATTGCTGTTATTAGTAATTTTTTCAAATCACCAGAAAACTACGGCAAAAATCGCAAGGGACGCATTGCAGAGGCTACGACCACACGCGAGCGTCGAGCAATTTTACGAGAAGCATCGAATTCTGCAGCAACTGCTTCTCTAATCAAGGAGATAATTGGTGTTCCAGCCTCTCTTCGAACTGTACAGAAAGTACTGAAAGAGTGCCCCACTTGCAACGCAAGAAATTAAAGAAAAACACCACATTTAACTCGTTGTCACAAAGTGGCCCGTTTGGAGTTTGCGAGGGCTCACTTACATTGCCGAAACGAATGGCAGTCCGTTATTTTTGCAGACGAAAAACAATTTTGTTTGGATGGCCCAGACGGCTTCCAATATTATTTTCACGATTCGCGAACATCGGAGCGATTTTTGTCCCGTCGCAACTCTTCAGTGGGTGCTGTAATGGTATGGTCGGCAATTTCTTTACGTGGACCTAGTGATTTGGTTGTTTTGCAAGGTCGCCAAACGTCATCGGACTATAGTATATTGAGCTCATGCAGACAGAAGTTGTGAACTTTAATGAGATATTTGAGGGTCAACAGTGGGTGTATCAACAAGATAATGCGCCTATTCATACGGCTAGACAAGAAAATCGGTGGTTTTCTGCAAACAATGTTAAAGTATTGGGATGGCCAGCTTTGTCGCCTGATCTTTATATAATATAAAACGTTTGGGGATGGTTCTCCCGACGTGTTTACGCAGAAGAAAGGCAATTCCACAACGCGCTGGACCTTGCAGAAGCCATTGAAGCTGTTTTTCCATCAATCACGAATTCTTACATAAAAAGTTTGTACGACTCTCTACCAGCAAGACTTTTTCAAGTGGTCCGTAATAACATATTAGCGTAAATAAAATATTAGAAAGCTAGATTAGATCTGGGATTCGGACAACACCTGCCCTTGACACTGCGTCCAAGTGATAAACTATTGTGTTATGTCCCTCTACGTTACTGGAGGAGTTCGTGTCCTCCAATGTTATCTAGGAACTCTTTTAGTTTTCTTAGATTCATTTCAGACAAATCTCTCGTCTGTATTATCTCCTTCCCTAATATTCGCAATCCAAAATTCCTAATTCCAGGGTTGCAGTGGGGTACTTTCCAAAATCCGCCGACGTTGAGACAGCAAGAATTTTGAGGTTCCTCGAAGTCCAAAACAAAGGCCTAAGCACAAAGGCCTGGAGGGCCCTTAGGAGGGTCGAAAAAGGATCGAACGCCATGCTTGTACTGGCAGTCGATCAAAAATCGGCAGCGGTCCTAGAGGAACTCAATGGCAGAGCAAGCTACTGCCTTGGAGTAATTAGCCTCAAAATGAAGACCGCCGATACCAATGCTGAAGAGCTAGCCAGACAACTTGACAACGTGGAGATCGCGGAAGATGAGACTAACTCTCTCAGTGGCTCCAGTCTAACAACAACACAATCATGAGATGCCTCCAAGTAAATCTCCATCATGCTAAGGGGGCAGCCGCGGAACTTAGCAGGAGACTTGCTGGCGGCACAACTGACATAGGGCTAATTCAAGAGCCCTGGATAAATAAAGGCCGTATACGAGGACTAAACATAAAAAATCATCAGGTAATCAGCACATTCGTGCTGATAGGCCTAGGGCCGCTATCATTATAAACACCGATATAAAATTTCTGCCTCTTACAGAATTTCTAAACGGAGACACAGTGGCAATAGTTCTGGAGGTGGAGCAGGAGGGAGTGAGGACAGAGGCTGTTTTAGCCTCAGCCTACTTCCCGGGTGACACCGATGTGGTGCCTCCATCGACGGTAAAGCAGCTAGTGGATTACTGCAAGGTCCACAGGAGGAGATTAATCATCGGATGTGATGCAAATACCCACAATATAGCATGGGCCAGTACGGACACTAACAGTAGGGGTGAGTCGCTCTTTGAGTACCTAATAAACAGTAATTTGACTATTGCAAATAAGGGGAAGAAACCAACTTTTGTTAATGCCATTCGCCAAGAAGTTCTAGATTTAACTCTAGTAACAAATAAATTTTCTGACATGATCCAGAACTGGAGAGTCTCGGATGAGGACTCGATGTCGGATCATAAGTATATTCTGTTCGACATTGAGGGCCCGGTAAAGAGTGTGGCACTCTACCGCTGTCCAAAAACAACAGATTGGGGGAGGTACACTGAAAACCTCTCTAGAAAACTAGATGACCAACACCATTTTATTAGAACAACAGATGAATTAGATAGGGAGGTAACGAACACAACCAACCTACTTATCTCATCGTATCATGACTGCTGTCCACCAAAAACTAAGGCCTCTACACAGAGAGTTCCATGGTGGAACAGCTTCCTTTCGAAACTTCGCAGAAAGGCCAGAATTGAATTCAATAGGGCCAAGAAAACAAACATATGGGATACCTACAAAGTAGCCCTAACACTATACAACAAAGAAATAAGAAAATCCAAAAGAAAATCCTGGAGGAAATTCTGTGAGGATTTAGGGGACATCCCTGCCACCGCTAGACTGCAAAGGACCCTCTCGAAAGGGACAACCATTCCAATAGGTACACTAAAAAACTCAAATGGTACCTTAACGCAATCGTTTGGTGATACTTTAGAGCTTCTTCTAAGAACTCATTTCCCAGATTGCAGGGTACAAGAGAGGGATCTACTCACTCCCAATAGTGACCAACCCGAGCCATGCGGGCCATTGGACACAATAGTGAATAGGATAATAACCTTTGATAGGGTAAAATGGGCGGTAAACTCCTTCAAACCCTACAAATCGCCAGGACCAGACGGTATATTTCCAGCACTTCTTTCTAGAGGTACGGAAAAACTGTTTAGGAAAATGGTTCTGTTATTCAGAGCCAGCATAACATTGGAATACGTTCCAAAAATCTGGAGGGGGGTTAACGTAATTTTCATACCTAAAGGAGGTAATAAACCACCGGACTCCCCCAAATCTTACAGACCTATCAGTCTCTCATCTTTCATGATAAAAACGTTGGAAAAAATCATAGATTACTATATAAGGGAGGAGGTGCTAATAGAATCTCCACTAAATAAACTTCAATTTGCCTATCAAAAGAGCAAATCCACGATCACGGCAATACACTCGCTGGTGTGCAGCATAGAGAAAACAATGGACACCAAAGGCATCACTCTCTGTACCTTTATGGACATTGAAGGAGCTTTCGATAATGCCAACTTTCAATCAATGGTTTCGGCCCTCACAAATAGAGGTACTAACCCAAAAATAATCAAATGGATAGGAAAAGTCCTTAGCCAAAGAACGATTAAAGCCAACTTAGGGTCTGAGGAGCTAAGTATCAACGCTGTAAAAGGCTGCCCACAAGGAGGGGTTCTATCTCCTCTACTATGGTCTATACTAGTTGATGACTTAGTTAAACTTCTCAACTCAAAAGGCTTCAAAACCCTGGGATTCGCTGATGATCTGGTCGTAATAATAATGGGCACTCATGAGGGCACACTAAGTGACTTAATGCAGAAAGCCCTAAACGACACATGGAGCTGGTGTAGGGCTGAAGGGTTATCAATTAACCCCGGCAAAACTACAATTGTACCATTTACAAAAATAAGGAAACTAAATCTTCCGGATCTCAGAATCAATAACACGGTCGTTCCCCTAAAGGAAGAGGTCAAGTATCTAGGCATCACTCTAGATCGAAAGCTCACCTGGGAACTTCATCTAAACTCCGCAATTAAGAAGGCGACCAAAGCATTGTGGACAATAAACCGTAGCCTTGGCAAGTCTTGGGGCCTATCACCCAAAATGACGCACTGGGTCTACACTCAAATGATCAGACCCATCATTCTATACGGTGCTCTAGTATGGTGGGGAAAAACAAATCAGAGCACAGTCATAAGAAAACTAAACAAAATACAACGGCTTGCGTGCCTCAGTATTACAGGGGCTATGAAAACGACCCCGACTGCAGGCACGGAAGCCCTAATTAACCTTACACCTCTTCACTTAGCCATCCAAGAGGAAGCGCTATCGAGTGCACTCACGCTACACAGGCACAATGGATACAAACAAGGCAACCTCACAGGTCACCTGGGAATACTAAACCAAATAGAGAATACTCTCTATAAAGCAGCTTGCCTTGACCTCATAGATCCTCAACTTAGTCACGTGAAGAAGTACACTATAATCTTCCCGACTAGGGAGATGTGGGGTAGCAATCCAGTATGGTTAAACGACGACTCACAAAAATGGTACACCGATGGCTCCAAAACCTCTGCTGGTGTAGGAGCTGGCATAGTGGAACCAACAGTCAAAACATTCTTTTCATTAAGCAACGACACGTCCATATTTCAAGCTGAACTCTTTGCAATAACAAAGGCAGTTCGGATCATCACCAAAGGCAAACCCAAAAGAGCAAAAATTACAATACTCTCGGATAGCCTTTCAGTTTTAAAAGCTTTAGACAGCTACTCTTTCTCATCGAAAACACTCTTGGACTGCCACAAGGAGCTCAACAACCTAGGTACACGGAACCGTGTAGTTTTGGTTTGGATACCGGGGCATGTGGGCCATGAAGGCAATGAAATGGCGGATGCACAAGCCAAAAATGGAGCAGAGAGCCCATTCATAGGGCCAGCCCCGATGTTCGGTTTTAGCAAAAAAGACCTGAAACAGGACATTCAAAACTGGACGCAAAAACATAAACAGAAATACTGGAACAACTTGGAAGGTCTACACCACTCCAAAAAGTTCCTAAACTTCAACAGAGAGAGAGCTATCTCCGCTCTAGACCTCAACAGAAACCAACTTAGGACCCTATGTGGTGCTGTAACAGGCCACTTTTTCTGTAACAACCACCTCTACAAACTTGGTCTTACCGACAGCAGAACTTGCAGATTCTGCCAGGAAGCGTATGAAACAATGGAACACATTATCACCAACTGTCCTGCCCTGACACACAGACGTTCAAAGTTTCTGGGGAAACAAAGCCTCGGTGAAGAGGACCTGATGCAAATATCGCAGAAAGGTCTGATTCAATACCTGAGCATATAAAACACCAGATGATTTAAGGGGCACAATAAACCTTTCAGGTTGCGGTGCGCAAGGGCTTGGCCCAACCCATAATCATTACATTACATTACATTACAATATTCGCTTTCTTGCGTGTATTAGGGCAGGGCATTCGGTTATGATATGTACATAAGTCTCTTCCTCTTCCATACAAAATCTGCATAGTTCACTGTCCGTTAGTCCCAGACGCGCCCATGACCCTGAGCTCCTTTCTGCTTAGGTCAATTAGGTACTTAGATTTCCTTTCCGAGTAAGCTGGAAAGAAAAGCTTGGAGCATCGTTGCCCCATTGTGTTCGACCATTTGTGGTTTGCTTGATTAATGAATTCCTGTTTAACACAATGTCTGTAATGGAACTTGCTAACACCTATGATTGGTTCAGGTCCGTAGGGCCGGCTAGCAGCCCTATCCTTTGCCAATCTGTCCGCTTCCTCATTACCATCGTGCATCAGTGTACTATCACTTGGTTTTCCCTTGAGAGATCCTGGAGAACATTTGTTGTCTCGCAGATCAGTTTGGAGTCAAATGTCATCGAGCCCAGGGCCTTGATTGCCGCCTGGCTGTCTGACATTATGATTATCCTTTTCCTTTTAACGTTAAGCGTTAGTAATTTCCTGGCACACACATTTATGGCAAACACCTCAGCCTGAAAGATCGAGGCTTTATCCCCAAGACTTACAGATGATTGGAAACCGGAGCTAAAGATTCCTGCCCCAGTTCCTTCTTCCGTCTTGGACCCATCGGTGTACCAGACAATGTCATCACACGTGAGACTGATCTTTTAATCAGCCCAGTCCAACCTGTGAAGTATGTACGTTGCGTAATTTTTTCTGAAGAGGTGCTTCTGAGGCATCTGGTCCAGAGGCAGCCTCCATCCCGCCTCCATCCTGCAGAGATCGGTGGCCGATTGCCTGTGCATCCCGTGGTATGAATCAACTATGCATCAGCCGGTGTGTGCTATTGGTTGCTGCCATTTGCACATTCAGTTCCAGCGGCACCATTCCCAATATAACATTGAGAGCTGCAGTTGAAGTGGTTCTGAGACATCCTGTTATGCAGGTATTCGCTAGACTTTGTAGCTTCTCTAGCTTAGTCGCAGTTGTTACTTCTGTGGTTTTCTTCCACCAGACTATCGCTCCATAAGTGATAGTTGGCAGAATTACTAGGGAGTACATTTTCTGAAGCCATTTCGGCCTCAGACCCCAGTTTTTCCCGCAGATCCTCTTGCAGCTCCAGAGAGCATTACCTGCTCTCGTAAGCATGCGATCTACGTGGGGTCTCCAGTTCAGTTTACTGTCTAGAGTGACCCCTAGGTACGTAACCTCCTTCGAGTAGTTAAGTTCTTTACCAAAGATCCTGACCTGTCTTAAGTTTATTTTCTTTTAAGAGTGAAAGGCACTACAATGGTCTTGTCTGGATTCACAGACAGTTTCTGTCTGGCACACTAACACTCCACTGTGTTCAACGCGTTCTAGAGCAAGTCTGAGGCGGTGTGCCCATCTCTGCCCCTGACTGCGATTACTAGGTCGTCTGCATATGCAATGACTTCATGTCCCTGCTCTGTAAGAGAGCGGATTAGTCCGTCAACGACCACAGAAGCGGAGATAGGACCCCTCCTTGAGGACATCCCCTTGCTGTTTTCGCAGAGAGCTCTACCCCCCTAAGCTGGACCGAATCACCCTGCTTTCGAGCATTGATGATATCCATCTAATGAGAGTGGTAGCAAAGAATATGAAGTAATATAGAACGCGCATCTCATACAAGCAAACGCGTTGTATGGCGGGTACTGCTGGTGTACCCTCTGTTATTGACAGCAGAACCCTCTGTTACTAACAGCAGAAATCTCTGTAACTTCGGCGTAACATGTGAATAGAAGTCGCTTCTGTACTCATTCGTATTCTCGCTGCTGTTGCGCCAGTTGACAAACATGACGATGAACGCTGCTTTTGTTGTTGCGGGGAATATATGCCATATTTTAATATATTTTTTCAGGTTCTGCTTCGAAGATGTTATGAAAAATTAAAATATGTTTTATGCATACATTCATTAGGTAATTGGAAGGAGCAAAAAGATTACAAAGTCAGAAATTGACTGATAATTTTTGTGAAAAAAAAAATTTCACTTGGAGCAGTCAAAACTGCATCCCTTTTTCTCAATTCGTCACCGCATTTTTCACAATTTAATTTAGGAATAATTTTGTACGCCACGTATCCAACAAAATACCTCATGGAAACCAGCTCTAAGTTAATCTCTTTCGAATTACAAAAGGTGTCACCTACAAAATACGTCTCGTAGATCTCGCTACTTAGATCAAGGTTATCCAGGATTTCATTGTCATTATCATCGTCATTAGCATGCAAAACATCCTCACTAAAAGAAGCGCTTGATATTAAATTAGTCATTGAATCTTGCGTCTCTTCACAATTGGTAGAGGAGCTAAACTTTATTATTTTAAACGCTAATAACCTGGCTAAGATGTTATTAAGTTCGGCTACAGAGGGTGTATTTTCCGGTGAAAAACGAAATAAAATTAGGCGGCGGAGTTTGGGGTTGCGAGGCGGTTTATTGTGGCGTGCGATCGCTTTGAATAGTTCTTAATAACTAATTTTATAAATGTGATCTTAAAGCTAAGGGAGTAGGAAATCGGGGACACAATTCATTTTAGGAGTGGGAAGAAAGTGGGTGAAGGATAAGAGAAGATAGTTTATCTGCATGTATGTAGGTGTGCGTGTGCGTGTAGGTGCGTGTGCGTGCGTGTGGGAGGGGGAGTGAGCCGCCGACTCAGAGATCAATTAGATTCTCTTCGTCGGCGGTCTCAACATCGCGCCCCCCTTGCACGAGTGCAACCTTGAGTGCGCGACCCAGCTGCTCCAACGTTGAGACCGCTGTCTTCAATAGCTGCGCAGTCGCGGCAGCTTGTCGGCCCTTGTTGGCCTTCTTCGCTTTCGTCGCCGTCTTGCGCGGCGGCTGGCTCTGGCGACACCGACATGTGGCGCAAGGTGGTTGTACTTGTGGGCGCCTGGTCGCGTTCTTGAGCTGGCGCCGCGTTGATGGGGCCGGTTGAGGCGCTGCGTGGCGACTGGCTGGAAGCGCCGGTGTTTGGCGCCGCGTTGCTGACGCCGGTTGGCGCGTCGCGTGGCGCTTTGTGGGGGGGGCCGGACGCCGCCGAGCTGTGCCGAGGCGCTGATGAGCCGGCATGGCCCGGTGCAGCAACGTGTGGTGCCCCAACCCACACTTGTGGCAGCTCTGGGATGACGAGCATTCGCCCGTCGTGTGCGAGCGGGCGAAGCAGTTGACGCAATAAAGGTTGGAGCGTACCGCATCTAGCCGCTCCGCCGGCGCCATCTTCTGGAACGTCTGGCAGTTCCGCAGGGCGTGGTGGCGCTCGCATACCAGACACTTCCGGTACGCCTCCTTCGTGGACTCGGTGTCTGAAAGATAGAGGAAACATTAATGTTATACTGCCGGTGATGTTGAGTGAGGAGGGGGAATGAAATTTCTTTCTGCGGTCATGTGGGGGGTAACACGTAGAGCTTAACAATTGGTCTTGTCAAAATTCCATTCTGGGTTTTGACGTCAGCGACTCGGATGTGATTATCCGCCCCCCGATACAGTTTAACTATGCGCCCGAGGCGCCACTCATGGGGAGGAAGGAGCTCGTCTTTGATGACGACGAGCTGGCCTTCAGAGACTTCCGTCTGGGGGTATTTCCATTTCTGTCGCTTATGGAGTTCTTTAAGATACTCCTCCCGCCACCGTCTACTGAATTGGTGATGAAGCACCTTCAGCTTTTGCCAACGATTGGCGAGTGATAGACCCTCCGCGTTGGGTTCAGGGGGTGCCAGCAACGGGGCTCCGCGGAGAAAGTGACCAGGAGTTAAGGCCTGAAGATCGGCGGGGTCTTGCGACATTGGGGAAAGCGGCCGCGAATTGAGGACCGCTTCAATGCGAATGAGGAGGGTTGAAAATTCCTCGGAAGTAAACTTATGAGTGCCGGCGACTTTGGTCAAGTGAATTTTGAAGCTCTTCACTCCGGCTTCCCAAAGACCGCCCATGTGGGGAGCACTGGGGGGAATAAACTGCCACTCGAGACCATGAGTGACATATTTATTAGCGATGTCGACTGACGTTTCTTTTAGAAATCGCGCGAGATCCTTACTTATTGCACGTTGTGCACCAATAAATGTTCTGCCGTTGTCTGACATTATTTTGCTGGGGAGGCCTCGTCGGCCGACGAATCTTGCGAAGGCAGCTCGAAATGCATCAGTGGTGAGATCCGAGCAGAGTTCGAGGTGAATCGCCTTAGTGGAGAAGCAGACGAAGACGCAGACATAGGCTTTGAGAAAGGCAGCACGACGGAGAGTGGATGATTTTACTTGAAAAGGGCCAGCAAAATCGACTCCGGTGATGGAGAACGGTAACGAAAATGTACACCGCTCGGGAGGAAGAGCGGCCATAATTTGAGACCGTACGCGCTGCTTATAAATGGTGCAGGTCTTGCATTGAAAAATGCATTTCTTGACCTTGATTTTCAGCCGGGGAATATAATATTCTTGCTGAACCATACGGACCATTAGCTGTTTCTCTGCATGCAAGAGGATGATATGCAGAAAGTCCAAATACAACGTGCAGAGACGAGAATTATCGGGAATGATAATTGGGTGTCGCTCATTATAAGTGAGACCTGAGTGCGCGAGGCGACCATTGACCCTAATAAGCCCTTCTTTATCCATGAAAGGATTTAGAGTGAGTAAGGAGCTTTTTCGAGAGATAACTTTAGAGGATGAGAGCGCAGCATGTTCATCGGGGAAGTGATGGCATTGCGCGAGGAAGACAAGACGTATTTTCACCCTCTTTATTTCCAGGTGAGTTAACGCACCAATTGAGATGGGAGCTTTGCGAGCCCTCTCGATGAATCGGAACATGTAACCGAGAATTCTGAGAGCTTGCGAGAATTTCGAAAACCTATTAAGTACATCCTCGACTTCAAGCGTATGGAGGCTTTCGATTTTCCGCTTTTCTGGAGCCTGAGTCTGACGAGGCTCTTCTTTGGGCCATGATTTGGGATCGTCTCGGAGCCAACTGGGGCCGTGCCACCATAATGTGTTGGCAATCATATCTTGCGGTTTGCATCCGCGTGTACCGAGATCTGCGGGATTGTCAGAACTGGAAACATGACGCCAAGTTGCATTGCTCACATTATGGAGAATTTGAGTGGTGCGGTTTGCTACATACGTTTTCCAAGTATGGGGTGGTTTCTCGAGCCATGCGAGTACGATGGACGAGTCAGACCAGAGTGTTAAGTTGTAAGTCTGAAAACCAAGGTGAGTTCGTACTTGTTTCACCAGCTTGGATAGTAGCAGGGCGCCGCACAATTCTAGGCGTGGCAAGCTTATTGTCTGCAGAGGAGCGACTTTGCTTTTGGCTGCCAAGAGATGCGACGAAGCGCTTGCATGGTCGGCATGGGTTCGTACATATATGCATGCACAATATGCCTTTTCAGAGGCGTCGCAGAATCCGTGAAGTTGGATTTGAACGCTTGGGGAGAACTGAACCCAGCGCGGAATTTCGATTTTGTCGATGGATGATAAATTTTCGATGAATGCGTTCCACTTGTGAAGTGATTGTGGTTTTACGCACTCATCCCAGTCTGTTCCTTCCAACCAGAGTTGTTGGAGAAGCATTTTTGCTTGAATCATAATGGGCGATAGCCACCCTGCCGGGTCAAAAAGTTTCGCGACAGCTGAGAGGATCTGTCTCTTTGTGACCGACATTGCATTGGAGATTGGGTCAAAGGTGTACGAAAAGGAATCTGAAAGCGCATTCCAGCGAATTCCAAGAGTTTTCGTGGAACTTGTGGTTTGGAATCGCAAAAAATCGGAATCTAACAGATTTTCGGGGGGGATTTTCTCGAGGAGTTTCGAGTTGTTGGCAGTGATCTTTTTGAGGGGGAACCCTGCGGAATTGAGAGTTTTAACGAGCTGATCTAAGGAGTTGATAGCCGTGTCAAGATCGTGACTGCCTGAGAGTATGTCGTCAACATATGTTTCATCGAGTATGATTTGAGCCGCAAGAGGCCATTTATCTTTGGAATCATATGCTAACTGCTGAAGTGTACGGATGGCCAAGTAAGGGGCACAGTTCACACCAAATGTGACTGTTTTGAGTTTGAAATCTTCCACCGGTTTATGTGAACACCGACGGAAGAGAATTC
Source organism: Melieria crassipennis (assembly GCA_963668005.1). Lineage (NCBI taxonomy): Eukaryota > Metazoa > Arthropoda > Insecta > Diptera > Ulidiidae > Melieria > Melieria crassipennis. The sequence continues at coordinate 46,631,844 of OY764961.1, forward strand.
GTTGAAAATCTTGGTCATCTTTATGTACGAGAATTTGGCGGTACATTTTTTCAATGTCGCCGTTGAAAACGAACTTATAGAGACGCCATCTTAAGAGTAACAGCATAAGATCGTTTTGAAGAGTAGGGCCGATGTGAAGTACATCATTTAATGAGCATCCAGAGCTTGATGCTTTTGAGGCGTTGAAAACTACTCGCACTTTAGTAGTCTTCTTTTCTGGGCGAATAACCGCATGGTGAGGTAGGTAAAATGAAAAATGTTTACCGTCATTTATAATCTCACAAGAGGATGTGGATTCCATGTGGCCGAGAGTGAGATACTCGTTTAATACATCTGAGTATGTAGTTTTGAGATCCCCTTTTTTCTCTAGTGTCCGCTCTACACTTAAGAATTGTCGCAAGGCAGCTGTCCGAGTATGGCCTAGGGCCGAAGTTTCGGGAAAGCTCTTTTTGAAGGGGAGCCTTACGACATACCGACCGTCGGGGTTTCGGAACGTTGTCTCTTTATAGAGTTGTTCGCAAAAGCGGTCGTCCTCAGATGTGGTGGGTGAGTCAAGAATTTCTTCCTGTTCCCAAAACTTCCTCAGAAGAGTGTTGAGACATTCGGTGTTGACTTCTTTGACTTGCGTCGAAAATGTTGAAATCGATTCTCTAATGGGATCGCTGAGAATCCACCCGAATATTGACTTTTGGGCCAGAAGACTGTCTCCGTAATTTTGGTGAAGGCCTTCTTGCAGAATTTGTGGGGTCAAATCGCTACCTATCACGAGATCTATTCTAGATGGGCGGAAACAGTTTGGATCTGCTAATTCGAGTTTGGAGTATTTCATCCAATCAGGCTCTTTTACCGTGAAGGTTGGTAAAAAGTGTGTGAGTTGCGGGAGGATGATGGCTTGAGCTTCAATTTGGGGGTGGTCGTTCAAGCCGCAGAGTGTTATTGTACAAATTTTATTGGCATTTTGGACGACCTTGCCACCTAGGCCCGAGATTTCATAATTAATTTCCCTTGTGGGCAGATTCAAAGTCCTTTGAATTCTGGACGAAATGAATGTTTTTGAGAGCCGGGATCTATGAGGGCTCGGACCTTATGAATTTCTCCTAAATGAACAATGGACACAATTGCTGTGGGGAGAAGCGTTTTCGCTCTAGTGCTCGAATGATGAGCATGAGTCTGTTCATGGCTGCAGGTACATGTATGTCGATCTTGAGGCTGATCTTTTGAAGTGGAGGACTTTCGGCTTGGGGAGGGTTCTTCGTGACCACTCGGCCGAGTTATTGTGGTTTGAGCCACTGCCTTTTGGGGCCGGGGAGTTGGCTTATGCGTTTGATTGCTCGTCGGAAAGTGTAGCATCGAATGATGCTTTCTTTGGCAGTAAACGCATGAAAAATTGCTGGGGCATTCACTACGTAAATGAGAATATGCCAGGCAGTTTTCACAATAATTGTTCTCTTTAACAAACTTGACTCTGTCTTGCACTGAAAGTGACTTGAATTTTTGGCAAGTTTTGAGTGGGTGGTTCGACTTGCATAGATTGCAAGTGAACGACTTGCCGGTTTCTGAATGAAACGTTTGAGTCTTGGTTTGCGGTTTGTTGAAAGAGAAGTTCGGTTGCGTAGCCCGAGGGGGTTTGGGCTTATACGCGCTTAACCTTTCCACCACTTCATACCTGTTTGTGAGAAACGAGTTCATTTGCGACCATGTGGGGAGCTCTTTTCGGGACGTAAGCGATTGCTCCCACAGAGCTATGGTCTCTTCGGGTAATTTCGAAGAACAAATGAAGACTAGGATTGGATCCCAGTTGTCTGTCGAAACTTTTTGTGCACTAAGAACAGACAAGCAATTGTTTATTGTGTTCTGAATCTTTTGAATGGCAGCGCTATTTTCTGACGTGACAGGAGAAATATTCAACAGCGCTTTGATCTGGTTATCAACTAAGATGCGTCGGTTCTCATACCGAGCTTTGAGTGCATCCCAGGCCAATTTAAAATTTTCGTTGCTCAGAGGATATTGTTTGACGATAGCACCCGCTGTGCCTTTCGTCTTGTATCGGAGGTGATACAATTTTTGTGCGGGGGTCAATTTGGGGTGGTTTATATAAACCGCAGTAAACATATCCCTAAAGGAAGGCCATTCTTCATATCCTCCATAAAAAACTTCAGTATCGCAGGCGGGAACTTTTAGGCAGATACCTGAAGAATCGGTTTGAGGAACTAAGTATGCACGAGGTGCAGAAACCGAAGCAGAGGTTGCTCTTTGAGCCTTTAGCAGATCAGATAATTGAGCTTTGCAGTTTTGGAAGCTTTCACTGCATGCACTATATTTTTGGTCGATTGACTTTTTGTACGTACTGTATGAGTCAGACAAATACGCATCTTCGTATGTCTGCAGTACACGCGCCCAGTTTTGCTCAAGCTCTTGGAGTTGAACTTCCATCAGTGATTCTGTTTGGTCCTCGACGGGGATTGACGACCATTTTGTACAGAATGTGATGAGCCGGTCGGTTTCGAAAATAAACTTACGAATCGTTAAGTCAATTTTATCTTCTACTTCCGCTTTTGAAGCGGCTCTCGAAGTTCTGGCAGTTTCTTTGGTGCTTAGAGGATTATCGCTATCGTTTCCTGGCATTGTGTTGGTTTTAAATTTCCAAGTGAAGAGCGAACCTAATATTTATTTCTTTCAGTGTATTGGAAAAGCACTGAATGCAATGGTTTATGGGAGAAAACCGAAATAAATATTCCTAAGCGAGTTCCAAATAAACTTGAAACTGAAAATTGTTCTCAGTGTATCAGGGATCAACGGCGGGATTGCGTTGTATGATAACACCTTCGTATGAGAAATTACAAAAATTCAGCACTGAGTTGAGGAGAAAAAATTTTTTGAGAAATACAAATTTAAAAAAAAAGTGTGTCGGTGGGTTTGAGAACCATTGACTGAACTCGTTGAGTGTGGATACCGAAATGAATGTTTCAGTACTAGTAGTTCAAAATAAATTTGAGACTGAAAATTTTTCTCAGTGTATCAGGGATCAACGGCGGGATTGCGTTGTATGATAACACTTTTGATCGAGAAATGAGAGAAATTCAGCTTTGAGTTGAGAAATTTTTATTAAAAAAAATTTTTAAACAAATTGTCTGTGGGTTTGGGAACCACTGGCTAAATTTGTTTAGTGCTGAGATGTAAACGAGTGGTTCTAAAAATAAATCTAGAACCGAAAATTTTTCTCAGTGTATCAGGGATCAACGGCGGGATTGCGTTGTGTGATAACACTTTGATTGAGAATTGAGTGAATCGTTTTTTCACGAGAATCGAGAAAATTTCAAAAAAACTTGTTATGTGTCTTTTTCAAAACTTATTGTGACCAAAACTATTTGTATCGTTAGCAAAGTGTATATTCACAAATAAATTTTGAAAGTGTATCAATTGCCGCTACGAGATTGAGGGCCACTTGATACACAACACAATACCGAAAATTTTGAAAATCAAAAAAATTTTTTCAAGTGTACAGATTGCCACTGCGAGGTTGAGGGCCAAATGTACACAAGAAAATACCTCGATTGCCGCTGCGAGATTGAGGGCCAATCGGATACGTCGCGAGAATTGCGAAATTAAATTTCCAAAATTTAAAAAAAAATCTTTTCAAATTTTTCAAGTTTGTAAATTGCCACTGCGAGTTTGAGGGCCAAAATACACACGAGAAAATTAATCGATTGCCGCTGCGGGATTGAGGGCCAATCGACAAGAGATTTCGGGAATGTCAAGAGAAAAAAAAATTTTTTAGAAAAATTCAAAAAATTTTACAAATTTTTCCAAGTGTACAGCTTGCCACTACGAGGATGAGGGCCAAAGTGTACACAAGGAAGTAAGACAGCTGGAAATGACTACTCTACAAAATTTAAAATTTTCAAATAGTATAAGTCAATTTTTCTAACTACAAATTATCACTACGGGAAGAGTGCATAAATGTTTTTAGAAAAAAAGGTTTCCAACTATTTACACGGGGGGAGAAAAAAAGGAAATTAATTTTCAATGGAAAAATTTTCCCCAAAAAATTATTTTGTTTGGTGAGGTGAGGGTGCGTGGCGTCAACACAATACAAATGTTGCGCCGAATGTTGCGCATTGAATGTTGCACTGGATGCTGCGCTAGATGTTGCGCGAGATGTTGCGATGTATGTTGCGCTGGATTCGACTTCAATGTTTATATGCACAATGGGGCTGCGCATACAAACACCAAAGAAGGATGGAAGAAGGCAAGAGGCAATAACCATCCAACGGAGATTTGTTGGCATGTATTGCTCTTCTTCCTATGCCAAGCCACATAAGCAACGATGTGCCAGCGGTTGGAAACGAAGGGGAAATGGGCGGCAAAGAGCAAACGGGAAATAGGTACCGAAGTACCTATGTGCTCAAGCGGAACGTTAGCGCGGTAAATCGAACGATTTACCAACGGCGCTTTTGCAACGTCCGCTTACACACCGTAATTTATTTTTAAGAAAAATAAATTACGGTATGATTTACCGATTTTTTTATCGTTTTTTTGGGAGGGGAACCAAAGGGGGTTTTGGTCACTTACTTGACATCCTTTTTTTGGGGGGGAATCGCAAACCGTGTTTTCTGAGGGTGGCGCTACGTGTCCTACTGGGTGATCTGCGCTGTCTGGCACGGTGGTGGCTTGATCGGCTGGTGCTGCTGTTGTCGCTGCGCCTGTGTGGTTGTTGCTGTTGCTGTCTTTTTCCGCTGCCTTGTGTGCTCGTCGCCGTCACTTTTGTCTTCCACTTTGTTTGTTTGTTTTTTACACTGTTTTTTTTTTTTTTTTTGGGTTGTGTTATGTATGTATGGAACTTTTTGATGTTTATGTTTTATGTTAAAATTTTTGCACTACTTTCTTTTTTTTTTTTTTTGTTGTGATTTTGTGATTTCCTTAACTTTTATAACTTTGTTTTGCTCACTTCACTTGTATTTTCCTTCTGTTTTCCCTTTTTTGTAGTGGTGTTTTCATGTACTTGGTGTAATTTGTGTGCTTTTTGTTTAATATTTTTTTTGTGTGTACTGCGCACTGCTATTTGTGGTGGGGGTTTTTTTTTTTTTTTTGTTCACTATGCACTGTCAAATTTGTGTACTTGTGTAATATATATATTTTTTTTGTTCTTTGTTAGCTTTGTATCCCTGTGTAATTTTTGTTCACTGTGTGTGTCACTTTATTTTTATTTTTTTTCACTTTTTTCCGTTGTCCACTGTGGTTTGTGATTGTTTTTTAAATGTTTAAGCGCGGCGCGGATTCGCGGCTCGAAGGACCATGTATTTTCCGGTGAAAAACGAAATAAAATTAGGCGGCGGAGTTTGGGGTTGCGAGGCGGTTTATTGTGGCGTGCGATCGCTTTGAATAGTTCTTAATAACTAATTTTATAAATGTGATCTTAAAGCTAAGGGAGTAGGAAACCGGGGACACAATTCATTTTAGGAGTGGGAAGAAAGTGGGTGAAGGATAAGAGAAGATAGTTTATCTGCATGTATGTAGGTGTGCGTGTGCGTGTAGGTGCGTGTGCGTGCGTGTGGGAGGGGGAGTGAGCCGCCGACTCAGAGATCAATTAGATTCTCTTCGTCGGCGGTCTCAACAGAGGGGTTACAGTTATTACCTCCTTTTTGCCTTAACACAGCAAACGTATTCTCCAACTTGTCCTGGTTAAAGGCCTTTGTTATAATAAAAAACTTGTCCGAATTATCTTTTAATATTTCATCTACAAGTAGAAGGACTGATTTTAAGGATAGTTTCATGCCATCTAGGAAGAAAACTCGTTTTTTTTTCATCAACAAATTTCACTTCGTCTAGATAACATAAAAATGTTTGAATAAATGTGTGCGATTCTTTATTAATCTGAAGAGCAGATCGATAGCAGTTATCTGCATACAAAGATCCACTATTCATGCAATCAAATATTTGATCAATTTCTGCTATAAAATCAGCTGTGGATAACGCTACCTCTTGTGAGGTTTTTTTAAATCCACTTATGTCTGAAATTGTTCTAATAGCAGCTTTAACTGTTTTACTGAACACTTGAGTGGCAAATTTAACACGCATTTTTTCAAATTAATTTGGAAATATGTGTTGTCTAGTCAATTTTGGGCACATTTTGGTTTTACAATTTTCTTCCCTCTCCCAAAGTTCTTGAACTACTTTAAAGCTAACTAAACCATCAGGCGTTTTCAAGTCGCATTTAAGCCAACCATTTCGCAATGACTTGATTAAATGTGGGAAATCGAACATGCAATAAATTTTTTGATTTTGAAATTCAAAGTATGGTTTCTCTATACATACGCCTAAGTCGGAGAAACACTTTCTATTAGAAGACCCCTGATCACAAACCAAAACATTCACTACTATGCCAAAATTGCTTAAAATTTTAAGATTTTCTTTAATTATTTTGCATAATTAATGTATTCTCCGACACAAAATAATTTAAAATTGAACACCAACTCGAGAACATGGACTTCAACATAAATACACATACTTGCTTACCAATTTTTTTCTTCTTTTGAAGCCTGTGCATTCAAATCCTAAATCTAGTTTTTGATTGTATCGTAATTCTCTGCGTATTGCCATTTCGTCCATTAAAAGAACCATATTATTTTCATCTTTTTCCTTCAACTCTAAGCACATCTTCTTAATGGATTCAAAAGCCACATTGTTGATACCGGGCTGAAGGAACTTTATTGGAGCCCACCGATTTAAGGTGCTGATATGCGGCAAATTTAAATTTAGCTTATCTCTCAGGAAAGAATATGTTGATTGTGAAATATAAAAAATATTTTGCGCTAAATATTTCACTTCGTCAGAATATTCTTTTGGCCGGGTGCTAAGTAAAAGTTTACAAAATGTTTTGGATTCAAAGTTGATATGTTTTAAAGAATCAATTGAATTTTTCAACGTCTTTGAACAACAATTCTTGGATTTTAAAATTAAGCGCTTCTCTTTTCGCAATTTTTCGTAAATTTTTTTTAATTTTTTCGCTGTATTTCTTTTTGTAATAATGGGTTATTTTGACATTTTCTTCGCAATTACTGCATACTATGTCATCATAACGGGGTCGTTTCAATGAAGAATCTGGTTCTAAAAATTCTTCATCCGAAATCTCAGGATCTTCGTCTAAGTTTAAGGTTGGAATCGCATCCTTTTTCAGAAACCTTTTCCCTACATAAGTACTGGAGAAATGATTTTCACAAATATACAGTTTTCGGTTGTAGTCGTCAGATATATTGCATTTTTCGCGCCAAATTTGGCCAAACACGAAATCAGCAGCGGGGAATCTAAATAATCTTAGATTCTCGTATTGTCGTCTCGACTTTTTGCAACTGCGAACACAATATTGAATTCCAGACGTTGAGGAATTCCTATTTGCCCTTATATTTGTAGCCATATTGTAGGACAATGGCGTTAAAATACTTCTTCAAAAAATTCAAAATTGGTATCAACTACGTCAAAATATAAACAAATAATGTTACTTGGAATGCGCCACGTAAAAATATTTGTAAAAATTTCAAATTGGATTCAACCACGTCAAAAAAACAGCTGCAAAAGGTTCAAAATTGGTATCAACCACGTCAAAATATAAACAAATAATTTTACTTGGAATGCGCCACGTAAAAATATTTGTAAAAATTTCAAATTGGATTCAGCCACGTCTAAATATTTGCAGGTTTTTAAAATCAATCAAAGCGCAGCATCTGAACAAACAGCCATACACCGCAAAGTTTCGATTGATAGTGACATTACAGCAATTTGTGCAGCAAAACCAAAAAGGCATACACACAATAATCGAAAACAACAAAAACATAAGCAAATCACGAATCATCTTCGTTGAAACGACGATGACGATGCTTTGGTTCGTTGTTTGCTCACTGCTTGCGCAACAAGATCAAGAAACATACATGCAAAAAATTATTGAGCTATCACTACGCTAAAACAACCACCATTTCAATGTACACGAGTGAAGCCGTTGCGAATAACAACATTGCTTTTTGCTGTTGTCCTACGCAAATCTAACAGAAAATGTTATGAACTTAACATTCTCAAATGCCTACGCTTCGCTCTTCCCGCTCGCATCATAACAGCCGAAAACACTTTTGTGCCCACATGCGCGTTCTATATTACTTCATATTCTTTGGTGGTAGGCACCTGGAAGTCTTCAAGCGCTGTTTCGATCGCTTCGAAGGTTGTGTAGTTGAAGGTCCCTTCAATGTCTAAGAAGCCTGCAGGCAGATCTCCTTCACTTCCAGGGACTTCTCTATCTTGCCTACCAACGCTGATAGGGCCGTTTCGGTGGATCTAACTTTCTGGTAGGCATGTTGATTCGTGCTAAGGGGACACCAGTTTAGAATTTCTTCCCTCAGGAAGTGGCCAAAATCCTTCTCCAGACCCTTTAGCACGAAGAACATTAGGCTTATTGGCCTGAAGGATTTTGGGTCCTTCTTGTTGGATCTTCCAGGTTTTGGCAGATAGATCACATTTACTGCTCTCCAGGCCTCTGGAATATATCCATGTGCTAAACTGCATGAGTAGATCTTTGTTAAAATAGGCGCTAGTGTGTTCATTCCCTTCTGCAAAAGTGCCGGGAAAATTCCATCTCTTCCCGGTGCTTTGTACGGGGCGAATGATCCCAGCGCCCATTTCACTATTTGTGCATTACACACGGCTTTGGCCGTTCTCCAATCTTCCCTACTTGGACAATACGACTGTCCCGTACTGTTAATCAGAAGATCGGCTGTCAATATGTCCGATCCCGGGAAGTGTGTATTAGTGAGAAGGGCGAGCGATTCCATCTCACTTCTTGTGGAGGACCCGTCTACATCCACCAGAGTTCCGATTGGACAGGATTTTTCCATCGAGAGGATCTTCTGTAGCCTGCAGCTGGAGGACATTTCCGATACGTCCTCACTGAACCGCCTAAAAGATTCTCTCTTGGCTTTCCTGATCTCCTGATTGTATTTAGTGAGGGTCTGGGAATAGGTCTGCCAGTCGTTATTGCGCTTGGCCCTGTTGAACAGTTTCCTTACTTCCTTCCTTAGCTTGCTAAGGTGACCGTTCCACCATGGCGTCTGCCTCTTAAAGGTCTTAGTCTTTAGGGGACAGTTTTCCTCATAGGCATTGAGGATGGATCCCTTGAACGTTGTCGAGGCCCTTTCCAATCTGTCTATGGTGTCTATCCTGTTCTCTATTCGAGACGGAATAAGCTGTTCCAACTGGCTGCTGTAACTGCCCCAGTCGGTCTGTCTTTTTGGTCTAAATGACACTTTAGCAAGCTCCCGATTCCCTAATGTGAACCTGATCTGCCTGTGATCTGAGCATGACAGGTCATCGGATACCCGCCAATTACTGAAAAGGTCCATTGTCATTGAGGTTGTCAAGGTCATATCCAAGACTTCCTCTCTGACCCTAGTTACAAACGTAGGGCTGTCACCAACGTTACATATATTTAAGTCTAAAGCGAGTATAAAGTTGAAAAGTGACTCACCTCTAGCGTTCACGCCGGAGCTGCCCCACATGGTGTGATGGGCGTTCGCATCACAGCCAAGTACCAGCTCCATATTATTGCCCCTAGCATAGGCAAGTAACTGTTCTGCTAGTCTTGGAGGGCAGTGTTCGTCATCCCCAGGGAAGTACGCGGACGCTATGATGACCTTCCTGGAATTCACGACGATTTTTCCCGCGCAGTAACATAATCTGTTAATGGGAGAAAGGAAATATTATTGAATATGATGCAGGCTCTGGCTTTCGTGTTCGATTGGCAACATAGTACCTTACCTGCCTGGGATAGCCCTCGAATCTGTCAATTGGTGCTGGTCCAAGGTTCCTGCACCAGGGCTATACTAGGACCCAAGGTGTTCAGGGTCCTAGTTAAGACAGCTGAAGCTGCCACCACCCTATGGAGATTGATTTGAACAATCTCCATCTAAGCTTGCGGTCCCTTCGTGTGAGATCCCGCACGCTTACCTCCTCTACCCCTCGTCTGCACCCGTTCAATACTGCCCGGAGTATTTGCAGACTTATCCAACAGGCTCAGTCGTCTGGACGGATTTGCCACTCCAGTCAACCTAGTCTGTCGGACGGGCTTAGCTGAGGTAGGCTTTGCGGGAACCACCAATGCCTGTCCTGGTGTCCTGTCACTGGTCTGTTCGGCTGTTTTGTCGGTCCGAGTGACGGTTTGCGTCCGTCCGCCAGACGGCGGTCGGTCCCCGCTTACCCTCGCCAGTGCTTGTGCGCTGGTGGATGGTGTTTCCTCATCCACCGTAACGTTTGACGTCTTCTTATCCGTGCCGCCACTCTTGGTCACCGATGACTTGGTTCCCTGATCACGTTTCACCCTGAACTGAACCCTTCCCAACTCAAAGAAGGGAAGGTCCTTCAGTGCAGAGAGTTGCGCAACTGAGCGATCATCGATGGCCACTGTCAGCGTTGTTCCCTGCGCCGCGACAGATCTGTTCAGTACCTTCCAATTGCCTGTTGGTAGTGAACGGTTCTGCGTACGGAGCATCCGAAGAATATCATCGGCTGGGAGAGAGCAGCCTGGGAAGAACGCAGTGGCTACGCTGGGTTTGGGAATTTCCTTTCCCCCCACCAGTTTCACCTTCTTCTCCGGCAGCTGGGGTTTTGACATTATCCCCCTCGGCCAATTCCTCGATGCCTCGTCGGCGCAGTTCACAATTATCCACCCTGGCTTGAAATAGCATCCTTGGAACCGAATTTGAGGGCCATCAACGGGCAGCTTACGCAGCTCCTCTTTGATAGCCACCTTTATCGCCCTCTGCTCCTCCAAGTTTAGGTGGACAGCCGGGAATTCGTCCGGCAGAATCCCTACCTTGATCGCTGCAGCAGCTTCAGCAAAGGACGGACTGAACTTCGTCCTCTTCGGTGCGGGTTGCGCCGCTTCGATTTTGCTGCAGCCATCAGCTTCGACCACCTCTGCTGTCTCAACCAAGACAGCTTTGAGAGCCTCCTCATAAGGCGTACCTGCCGCCATCAGCTTCCTTAGCCCCTTCTTCTGAGAAGTAGTTATCCGCTTTCTCTTCAGAGAGATGGCCTCGGTAGCTTCTACCAGCGCAGGTAGGCACTGCGAAGGTGCCCCCTCAGCTGCTAAAGTTGACGTGGTGTTCGAACTACCTTGTGAAGACTCACTGTTCACCCTACTCCTAGTCGGTCGGTCTCTCCAACCGCTAGGCAAAATTTCAGCAGATTGCTGATCAATGGCGTCAGTCTTTCCGACGTCCATACCATCCGAGGCTAGTGTAGAAGAGCTCATCATCTGGTTCGTGCGGCCACCTACTCCGACGAGGCTTTTCGGTGGCCAATGGGAAGCAAATTAGAAGAAGAATCGTGTTTGGACGTGTAATTTTGAGCTGCGAATTAACTTGTTTAATAATCAAAAACATTTATCACAACATTCTAAAAGTTGTTAAAACAGAGACAGTGACTCATTTTTCTTTTGAAATACCTGTTTGTTGTGCCTGTTATCGCCAAAATTTTAAAATTGGGCTGAAATGCCCGAGTGCGCTAAGTGCAAGGGCGCGATACGTGGTGAATCGGGTGTGCGGTGTGTAGGAGTGTGTGGCAAAATATATCACTCCGCTTCAAAATGCTGTGCACTAGACCAATGTAGCCTTAGGATGCTGGATGAATGTGCAAAAATCAAATTTATGTGTGATGACTGTGTCCTTTACATCCATAATGTTGACTTGGTGCTCCAACGGGTAAACGAAATTGTGGAAAGAAATGCAAATCAGCTCAAGGAGTATAAAACTGAGTTTGTGCGTGCTCTTGAAAGAAATGAAGCTGAAATCATGAGTTTGCTTCAGGCGATCGAGGCTCGGTACTCTGAACGAGTGGAATATGTTAAGACAGTTCAACAAAAATGTGAAATTAATGTGGCTGACCTGGGTACAACACGGGATCAGGTGGACATTTTGGTAAAGCAAGCCAAAATGGTTCAAAACGAACACGAAAGAATACGCGAGGTATCCAAAGAAATACAACAACATGCTGAAATAATAAAGAAAGAAAGCGAACGAGTAATGAGTGCTGCGAAAACTGTAAACAATAATAGTGGGTCAATCAGTAGTGCCAACCCATCATTTGCGGATGTGGTGCGAAGTGAACAAAGAGCACAAGTGAATAGAGTATTGCCAGAATTAAAAAATGAACTAAAGTTAATTATTAAGCCTAAGAATAAGCAAGCGGGTGAGAGGACTAAAGTGGAACTGGCTGCAAAAGTAGACCCTCTGAACTTGCAATTTTCGAATGTAAAAGCTAATCGCAATGGCGTTGTAGTAATAGAAAGCAACACTGAAATGGATCGGGAGAAAATCAAAGGAGTGTTATCTGAAAAACTGGGAGCTGAGTACGAAATTAAAATACCGACGGTCATTAAACCAAAAGTACTTGTAGTGGGCATAAAGCAGAGATTGGATAAGGAAAATCTAGTCAGTGGGATCAAAAGGCAAAATCAAAGCATCAGTTCGTGTGAGATGGCTGTGGTGAACATTTTCGAAGTGAAACGAGGAACCGGAAATTACTTCAATGCCTTAATTGAAACGGATGCAGAGTCGTTTCCGAAACTCCTTGCGGCTGGAAGACTGTATGTAGGGTGGGAAACCTGCAAGATTTATGATGGCGTGGATGTCCTGAGTTGTTTTAAGTGCAAGGGCTTTAATCATAAGGCGGCAGATTGTAAAAACAAGGAAACATGTTCAAAATGCTTGGGTGAACACAAAACTAGTGATTGCAGTAAAGAGGCGATTAATAAATGCATTAATTGTATTCGCGCGAATCAAACTCGGCGCTTAGGTCTTGATGAAAATCACTCTTCAACAAGTAGAGAATGCCCTGTGTATCTTAATCAGCTAGAGGCGAGAAAACGGAAGATAGGGTACCGATTATAGAAATGTGGGACTACGCGTTGTTAAACATGGGTACTTTTTGGTCGAGATGTGCCTTACAATTAAACATATATTATATTTATTTATTATTGCACTCTACTTTAGTTGTAATTTTAACCTTAATTCTGCCTACTCTTACTGTCTATCTCTTGTTTGCTCTCTCTCATACTCTCTTCGTCTTTCTCTTTTTCTTTTTCAACCTATTTGTACACCTTTCCTTCTCTACAATCTTAGAGCTGTCTATATTTCCCAATCTGGATGCTTTTAGTTCAATCACCTGTTGTGCAACTTATATTTATTATTATTATGCTTAATAATAATAGTTCCGACTCTGGCGCAAGCGATAATTATAAAACGTTAATCAATGTTTTGTGCAAGCAGCATTCGGGGCTAAAAATCGTTCATTTTAATGCACGCAGTTTAAACGATTTCAAACTTGACTGCGTTAGGTACACCTTTGAGAACTCCTCTGTTGATGTTATTTGTGTCTCTGAAACTTGGTTTCAGAATGATGTGAATGATTCTTACCTAATGTTAAAAAATTTTAAACTTTTTCGCAATGATAGATCTGCCAAGAGAGGAGGAGGAGTTGCCATATATTGCAAAGCTGACTTGAAGGTCAATGTACTGAGTAAGTCTTCTGGATCGGAGGTGGAGTTTTTGAACATTGAAATCTTTGACAATAAAACTAAAGTGTTTCTTTCCTGTGTCTACAATCCTAGCCGTAACTGTAGCTTGGACCCTTTGTTTGCTTCATTATCCTGTTATGCGATTGACTATGATCATTTTGTTTTATGTGGTGATTTTAATTTTAATGTTGCCAATGACAGCCTTGCCTGCAAGTTTCTTGATAGCGTGGCTGAAGTAGGCCTTAGTGTAGTTAATACTATGATGCCAACCAGGTTTGCGGCCAATGCCTGTCCTAGCCTGTTGGATATGTTTGTTGTCTCTGATACTTCTTCGCTGTTGTTGTTCGACCAAATATCATTTATCTCGGATCATGATTTAATTTTCTGTACTCTGAATATTATGTTTAACACTGTTACTGTTGAAAATACTCTCTCCTTCCGTGATTATAGGTCCGTTGATCCTGTTTGTTTGTTGAATGACTTGTCACTTGTAAATTGGTCTGAATGCTGGTGGTACTCTTCAGTTGATGATAAATTGAATATCCTGATTGATAAGATTTCCAAATTGTTTGACACTCATGTGCCAATACGTACACGTCGCGTCATCAATAGCAGCTGTCCTTGGTTTACTGCTGCAGTGAAACTGGCCCTCAAGAAGCGTCATAAAACCTATAGCAAATGGAAGAGAAATCCAACTGACTACAATTGGGAGATGCACCGTAGGGCTAGGAATGAAGCTGTTTCTATATTCAGAAAGTCCAAAAAGATTTTCTTTAGCTCTAAGCTACGTCCTTCTCTACCGCCCAAGCAGCTTTGGAATAACCTGAAAAGTGTCGGAGTGTGCAGTAAAAATTCGGATACCTGTTGTCTTGACCCTGATGTACTAAATGATTACTTTGTTGCCAGTTCCGTGTCTAGCTCGTCTTGCACGCCCAACCTGTGTTCGTTAGATAGACTTGCCGTCTCCCCTTGTAGTTTTCAGTTTGAAACTGTTAGTGAACTTGATGTGAATCGCTGCATCAGTAAAATAAAATCAAATGCTGTTGGTGAGGATGGGATTGCCATCAAATTTATTAAGCTTATTCTTCCCTATGTGCTTGGTCCCCTCACGCATATAATAAATCACTGCTTCACAAGTTCGTGTTTCCCGGATATTTGGAAGGTGGCTACAATTGTTCCTGTAGCAAAGAAATCAGTGGCTTCACATCCGGGTGACTTCCGACCTATCAGCATTTTGTCCTCACTCTCCAAAGTCTTCGAATCTCTCATGGCTGAGCAGATCTCTAGTCACATTGACATGTTTGCACTAATGTCACCCCATCAATCAGGTTTCCGTCCGGCGCATAGTTGTTCCACAGCTATTATTAAAGTCCTGGATGACATAAGAATACCTTACGACCTTGGTAAAGTTACCTTACTGTGTTTGTTGGATTTTTCTAAGGCATTTGACTGCGTAAATCATTCAATTTTGTGTCAAAAGCTCAAATGTTACTTTGGGTTTGCGGATAGTGCGGTAAAACTTTTGGAAAGTTATCTACATGGCCGATCTCAGAGGGTTAGGGTTGGGTATAACTTTTCCTCTTATAATTTAGTGAATACAGGGGTCCCTCAAGGCTCAGTACTTGGTCCACTCCTTTTCACTATGTTTATAAATGACATTTTCAGTGTTTGTAGCCATGTGTCTATGCATGCATATGCGGATGACATCCAACTTTATCTGTCTAGGCCTGTAGGTCTTGTTGAGGACTTATGTGTGAGGGTAAATGAAGACCTATGTGCCATTTATAGATGGGCTTGCAAGAACCAACTCAAGCTTAATCCACTAAAGTCCTATGTTCTCCCGATCTCCAAATCACCGCTCTCCTTTTGTGATGTTCCTCAAATTTATCTCAATGGATCTCAGCTGCAGTTCGTGGATCGGATCACTAATCTTGGCTTCAGGATCAATTCCTCGTTGTCTTGTGAGGACCACATAAACTCGGTCGTTAGCAAAATATACCTAACGTTACGAAATCTTAGAATGACTGCTGCATTCGTACCATGTGAGACAAGACGAAAATTGGTTTTACAGCTAATTTTACCCATAATTACATATTCAGAAGTTGTTTACAGCAAACTTGATTCTAGGTCGGAACATAAACTGCTTATTGCCTACAACAATGCTGCACGTTACGTCTATGGCTTAAAGAAAGGGGATCACGTTTCTTCTTATAGTAGACAGTTGCTTGGTCTTGACCTCAAAAGCTACTTAGAAGCACGAAACTGTATGTTTTTACATAAACTTATACATACGAAGCGTCCCTGCTACCTTTTTGAAAAACTTTTGTTTTGCAAGTCAAGTCGAAACTACAATCTCCTAATTCCTAACCATAATTTCAAAAATTCCAGTAGGCTATTTTTCGTTAGCGCCATAAGGTCTTGGAACTCGCTTCCTAGTGCCATCAAATGTATTTCGGGTAGTGGTAACTTTAAGCATCTACTCTTCAAACATTTCTCATAACAATTCAAACTTTTCTCTCACTCTTTACCCTACTTCTCTACTTTCACTTACTCATAGTTAAGATTTTTCTTTGTAAATTATTAAACATTGTAATAATATTGTATTTATTGTGTAATGCTTAAAACGAATGTGTTCCTAATTGGCATGCAAAAGATTGTATCTTATATGCCTCTATTATCTGTTAAATAAATAAATAAATAAATGCAATTGTGGGGTCGGGAAGGTCGCCCATGACAGAGCCCCATGCCACGGGAAGTCCAAAATACTACCCGAGGTGGACAGGTATCGGGTAGGCTCCGTACTACTACAGCCGGTATACCCCCTGGCTGCAAACCATCCAATGGGCACGGGTCACATAACACCCTGGATTAGGGTGTTATGCGAGGCAGGGGTAAGACGGAACTTGGGCATAGGGATGTATAGGAGATTGGGAAGTGACTAGTTAGCCAGCCACCAAGGGTATAGACAAGACCGTACCCCGGTGGCTGTTTCCAGCGGCCACCACGAGGAGGTCTAGTCACATTCCGCCAGTTCTTCCGCCACCGCCAGCTGGTCTACCAAGCTGGTAGTAGCAGAAGAGTAGGCAGCAGACCGCCTAGAAAGCTTACCATATAATTTGTTTTTGTATGGTTTTTTGAGTTGATATATAATCAAGTGCCGCGCTTGAATGGTCTCAAATAACAACAAACGGTAATATACCATTAGATTTTATGAGTTTGTTGACGACCTCGTAGGATATTATTCCAATGTGTTAACAAAACATATTCCCATTTAAATTTTTTCGATAACCCCACATAAAAAAATTTTCTCGAAAAATTAAAGTGATCGTAATCAAGTGTCGCGGAGTGTATATGTTTTCTATTTGGGTGTTTCATATACGAATTCGTCCAACAAACACACATGAAGTGAAAGTGCGGCTTCTCCTGGTGGTTGTTTTGGTCGCTCAATCATTTTTTGTGGAAATTTCGCATAGCGACCCATTGTTGTCATTTGTCGACTGCAATAGAAGATTAATTAGCCAGCGCAAAGATCGTCGCTTCAACGAACGTGATTCGAGACAGCGCAATGCTCTGTTGTAGCTTTTGTGTGTATGCTTTTTTATGTTGCCGATTGGTTTTGCTAACGTGCTATCTTGATTACACAATTTTTTCAAAACTGCATTGTGAAAAATGTTTCCCAAAAATGAGAAAGAATATGAAGTTTTTAAGTGGAATGTTAATTTTCCATAAAAATTATCAATCGGTTACAGATTATGGTAACCTATTTGCTCTTTCAGATTCCCTTATGGAAGCAAACAAGAAACATTCTGGTGTTTCATAAAATTTTTGAGTCGGAGCGAGTAAGGCATTATGTATATCCGACTAATGCTAGAATTCTATTTCAGAATGGTTCAGTGATGAATTCTGTGACAGTAAATTTTAAATCCTATATTTTCTTATTTTACGCAAGCATTGTATGTGCGCCATTAAAAAGGAAGTCCTAAACAACGGAAGTTAAGTATTATTGCGGGTCCATAAACAGATCTTTTTTTTGGAACTTCCTTTTTTTGAATTTACTGTCACAGCATTCATCAAGGAAACGGAAGGAGCAAATATATTCCAAAGTCTGTAACCGATTGGCAGCCGCCGTAGCTCAGCTGACTAGTGCGTTGGGCCGCGAGTCAAATGCGACGCTCGAACCCAGGTTTAAGACTCCGTTTTGTTAACACCGAAAAAAAAAAATTTCTTTCGGCGGCTGTCCTCTCAGCAGGAAATGGCAAACTTCTGAGAGTAAAATTGCCTATGAAAAAGCTCCCAACTCACCGTTCGGAATCGGCATTAAACTATAGGTCCCTTCCAACCTTGTACAAATTCGCACGCACCACACGGATGGTTGCGGTTAGCTAGGCATTAGTCGCGGTATCGGGCTGTCGTGCCAGTCAATTACACAGGGCAACAAATTTCGACTTGGTCGGCTTTTCTGGGTTTGACATCAGTTCTAGGGTAATTAGGGACCGCTGATTTCGAATCCGCAAACCGTTTTGAAAACTTAGTTTCCGTTTTCGCAAAAAATGGGCGTGCCACTTTTTCGGATTTCCCCTGACTTTTTTCACGTTTGGGATTGTAATTTCTAGACCAATAAATCGGTTGACATAATTTTCACTTCGTTGCATTACCAACACCGCACGGTTTCTTTACCGATGCAATTTATTTTTATAGGTTTTAAAATTACGCGGCAATTGGACCTCAAAGTCGGAAAATATGGAATTTCAAGGCGTTTTCTTTGATGTTAAAAAACAAACACATTTTTCGTAAATCAATTATCGAGTTATGTATAACAAGAAAGCGGAAACATCAAGTAATGCAACACAGCCACATTTTTTGGCGTGAGTCCCATTCTCATCGAAATAATAGCAAAAATGTACCTGTTTTGCTGTTGATCAGTGTTATTATTAATTATTAGTATTACAAGGTGCGTCCCAAAGTAAACAGGACTTTTGCAATAGGGACGTTTCTGGTGGCGCCATCTATGTGTGAGGACATGCGTTGGAAAGGTACATCTTTCATTCACATACTGTCTAAATTTCATGACATTTGGTCTAGTAGACGCCGAAATATCCCGCTCAATGTGACAGTATGTTTTTAACTTTGGTACGAGAATGTCGATCGAACAAAGAGCTAATATTAAGTTCTGTTTTAAACTTGGTAAAACTTTTACCGAAACGTTTAAATTGTTAAAGCAAGTTTATGGTGATGATTGTTTATCCCGTGGCCGTGTTAATGAGTGGTTGAATCGATTCAAGAATGGTCGTGAAGACTTGAATGACGACGAACACGTCGGCCAGTCGAAATTTGTGATTACTGACGATGCCATCAAAACTGTGCGTGATTTTATCAAAATGCAGCCAAAATCATCATTGGAATTGATGGAAATGGAATTGAACATCTCCAAAACATCAATTGATCGCATTTTAACCGAACATTTGGGTCTCCGTAAAGTGTGTTCTCGCTTCATTCCGCACACTTTAACCGACGACCAAAAAGCGCAGAGAATTGAGCACGCAAAAGACATCGTTCGGGAAGCCAGACGTGATCCAAATTTCTTGTTCAACATCGTAACCGGTGACGAAACGTGGTGCTTTCAATATGATCCCGAAACAAAGCGTCAAAGTGCCGAATGGAAGCACCCAGATGAGCCAAATCCGAAAAAAACCCGCCGTGAGAAGTCAAAAATCAAAACTCATCTCATTTGTTTCTACGATTCAAAGGGAATAATTCATCGAGAGTTTGTTCCACCGGGAAAAACAATTAACGCTTTGTTTTATGTTGAAGTTTTGAAGCGTTTGGTGCATCGCATTCGTCGTATTCGGCCAGAATATCGCGAGGAAGGAAGTTGGCGTTTATTGCATGATAATGCACCGGCTCACAGAGCCCTAGTTACGACCGATTATTTGACCAAAAATCGCATTTTTACCATCAATCATTCACCGTATTCGCCTGATATGGCTCCCTGTGACTTCTACTTATTCGGTCAGTTGCATTTGCCGATGAAAGGAAACCGTTATAAGGACGTTGAGGACATCCAAAAGGCTTGTACCAACATTCTGAAGGCGATGCCGGCCGATGACCTAAAACACTCATTCCAAATGCTTTTGGACCGTGCAAAACGTTGTATCGAAGCAGAAGGAGAGTATTTTGAATAAATAAAAAGAATTATACAAAAATAATCATCCGTTTTCTTTATTTTATAAAAGTCCTGTTTACTTTGGGTTGCACCTTGTATTATGATGCACTGAGTGGATTATTACGCTGAGTAGATATTCCGGATGTTTCCGATTATATCGTGTAATTATTACTGTAACCGATTGATAATTTTTATGGAAAATAAATATTTCACTTTGCGTAGTTAAAACTTCATGTTCCTTCATTTCCGGCGACATACATACTTATGTAACAATTATTTTTTGAGAGAAATTTATCATCAATCAAATATTTGGTCTACTTTTTTGATAAATTTTGTAGGGCCCATCTATTCAATGTTTCTTTCCACTTCCTTATCTCGTTTTTAGTTGTTTTGGTTTATTTTTTGCGTTGTTTGTAGTGATCATATAAGTCGACAGTGAGTTCAGGAGCAATATGCGACGACGTGGAGGTTTATAGAAAAAAAAGCTACCCAGAAAATAGAATCACTGCTTAAATTGGCAACATCGATTGCTTGTTTGCATACTTTTTTCAGCTGCTTCATGAGCGAAATGCGTAATACTTGTTATTTTGGTGATTAATAATAATAATTGACTGGCACGACAGCCCGCTTATGCGAGACTAAGGCCTAGCTTCCCGCAACTACCCGTGTTGTGCGTGTGAATTTGTACGCTGGTGGAGGGACCTACAGTTTTATGCCGGTTCCGAACGGCAGGTTGGGAGCTTTTTTTCATAAGCAATTTTTACTCTCAGAGGTTTGCCATTTCCAGCTGAGAGGACAGCCACCGAAAGAGAAAACGAGTTTTCCCGTTATTTTTTTAGGTGTTATTACAGGCAGTATTTGAACCTGCGGTTGCTGCCTTCGACTCGCGGTCCAACGCACTAACCAACTGAGCCACGGCGGCTGGTGATTGCGTTAGCAAAAATAACTAACGATTTTAAATTGTTCATTGTTCAACTTCAGCACTTCCAACCAAATCCGAACTTGTGAAAATTCAAGCGTCACAAAACATATGATTGTTGTGCTGCTGCTACCGTCATCATTGTAATCACGTTGTCAACTACACCGCGACCATTGACATTGAAGCCGACGCCATTTTGCGGTCACGTGGCCGTGTCGCTGCCGTCGTCAAATTGTTTCAAAGGGGTTTATTTTGGGCACAATCCACTGCATTGGCCAATAGAACTGAATTTCCGTAACAATATGATATTCGTTTTCTGAAGCGGCAATGTCCCGTTATGCGATTCGCGGGAATTATCAAAATCCTTTGATATTTCACCGTTTGATGATGGTTAGATGAATATATAATGTATGTAGTAATGTAATGTAGAATGTATAAACTTTTTGGAATGGAATGCTTAGGAATGTATATTTGCCTGCAAGCTATGCATTACTTCAGGCATAAATATTAACACAGCGATCTCCTACGAAAAAGAATGCTTCCCTTTTTGTATCATTAGGGGGTATATGAACACATACTTGCCTAAAACATATCGAGCCGAGTTAACTCACTCACTTTCAAAACTGAGTTAACTCAGTTTTGCCGTTTACAGACGTCTAACAGAATATTTTATGTTAAAAGCTGGAGCAATACTGCCAAATGTACAAATTTTGATAGCATGCTTTACGGCGCTGCAAGAGCCGTACGAACACAAACGAAAGAGGGGATTCGAATTGCGTTCGGTGTGGTAGATGTTTTGCTAAGACAATTACCTTTTTACTGCATTTTTCGCAAAAATACATATCGTCTGTCATAATCAAAGTCAAAACTTCTATTATTTGCCAATAATAAATGCTGAAAGAGAAAATAAAAAACGTGAACTTCTCACTAACCCTCTTGACATTAAAAATTCAGACAGCTCTGGTATCAATCAGCTGACAACTTTCATAAATGAAATAAACATTGACAAATGAAATAAATTTTCACAAATATGAAAACGCAGACATTCCTAGACTGTTGAGAAGGAAAGCGAATTGGTTTTCTTGCAGTAGAGGGGCTACAAGAAACCATACATACGTATACAAGGAGATGGCGGCGATGGGTAAGCTGTGGCTGCCCAGAAATAAATGCAGAATTTGGTTTGACCAACTAAAAATGTAAACAAAAACCAGCTGTTGGAGTTAACTCAGTTTTGGTGGAAACGCTTGACAGTTCTCAAGCTTAATAGCCTATTTCCACCGAGCGCTTAAATGCATTTAAGGGCTCTGTTAAGCTAATAGCCTATTTCCACCGAGCGCTTAAATGCATTTAAGGGCTCTGTTAAGCAGTAAAAAGTAATTGTTTTAGCAAAAAATCGACCACACCGAACGCAATTCGAATCCCCTCTTTTGTTTGTGTTCGTATGGATCTTGCAGCGCCGAAAAGCATGCTATCAAAATTTGTACATTTGTCAAAATTGCTCCAGCTTATAACATAACATATTCTATTAGACGTCTGTAAATGGCAAAACTGAGTTAACTCAGTTTTGAAAGTGAGTTAACTCACATTGATACAAAAACAATTGCATGGGAATTAGAGCATTTAAATGCGATGTTAAATGCATTTAAGCGTTAAATGCATTTAAGGCCCGGTGGAAATAGGCTATAACAGAGCCCTTAAATGCATTTAAGCGCTCGGTGGAAATAGGCTATAAGCTACAATCAAAGAATATGTATAATAAGAACGAGCATATAGGAACACAAGTGATTTTGGATGTTATGATGTGAGGGGGAAGAGCGAAGCGTAGGCATTTGAGCATGTGAAGTTCATAACATTTTCTGTTATGCGGCCTTTAGACGTCGCACATGTTTGCAATCATGTGCGGCGTGACGAGAAGAATGACCGTGTAAACGCAAGAAATTCGTGTCGTCGAACATGTTTGAAGGTTTTCAAAATTTTTTGATTTTTCTGTCGGCGTGACGCACATGTGCGACCGTGTAAACGGCTGTGTGACGCACGTAGTGCATTTTGTCATTTGATCGGTAGACAGCGAGCAGTGAGGATGGCGTCGCAAAAAAATGAAGTGTTATGGAAGGAGTTCATTCAACTGTATAGACAACATCCCGAACTGTGGAAAGTGAAAAGCGAAGAATATAAAAATAAATGTAAAAGAGACGCAGCATATGAGGTGCTTTTATGCAAATTTAAGGAAATTCATGCGAATGCGCGCGCCATGTTGCTTCGTCGAAAGCAGCGAGACAACTGAAGTGTGCGTACATGTTTGACCGTGTAAACGCTCATCGCACATTTCCCCCATCGCACATGATTGCAAACATGTGCGACCGTCTAAAGGCCGCTTTAGATTTGCGTAGGACAGCAGCAAAAAGCAATGTTGTTGTTCGCAACAGCTTCACTCGTGTACTTTGAAATAGTGGTTGTTGTGGCGTACTGATCGCTCAATCATTTTTTGCATGTATGTTTATTGATCTTGTTTGTCGAAACGCAAGCGGAGAGCAAACAACGAACCACAGAATCGTCATCGTCGTTTCAACGAAGATGATTCGGGATTCGCTAATGTTTTTGTTGTTTTCGTTTATTGTGTGTATGCTTTCTTGTGTTGTCGTGTGTATGGCCACAGAATAAACTGTATACAGAAGGCGCATCTGAAATAAATTGCGATTTCATTTCAGACGCGGGCGGGAAGCAACAAAGGAGAGAAAAATGTAAACGGAACCGAGAGAGTAAGCGCGAATTGATGTATACGTAACCATGCCATCTCTTTTTGGCTGAAAAGAAGGATAAATCCACTAGGTTTGACAATTTCGCGGGATATCGAATTGGAAAAAAGCATAAAAAAATTTAAAAATTTTCTGAAAAACAATACATATTTTATTTAACCATATCAACTAGCATTGCACCAACTTCTTCGTTGTCGTCGTCGTCTTCAAAGTCAATCGCACACGTATTGGTATCACATATGGTGGAATATTTCCGGGTCGCACAATCCGATGACTTAAAACTGTGGTTAGCGTTGATGGTGTGGTACGCCCAGACGCCTTCCATTGCCGTTTTTAGTGTATCTAATGGTAACGAAAAAGTCATGGTAATAATTTTGCTTGAAGAAGACGCATTCAAAGCAGAGAGATGTTTCGATGTTTTGATATGTCGAACGATGTCTGAATTACCGCCGCCGGCAATGGAGAAATGACTGTGCCATATTTTGCACAAAACATCACTTTCTGACTTCGTCTCTTCCAAAAACGGATACTTCTCGCAAAGTTTTGCGTTAAAGATGCATTTTCCTTTTACTTTTGGCATTTGTTTTTTTTATGTAGCCGGCCTCGATAGTCCAGCGGGTAGGGCGCTGGCTTCTCAAACCGAGGCCCCAGGTTCGATTCCTGGCTCGGGGTGGTAAAATGCTCATCTACTTCTATCGCTATCCACATGAAGGAGATAAGAAGAGTGTGCTGAAATGTGTCCTGTAACATATGTTGGAAAGACAGTGTTGCATACACATTTCAAAAAAACGGGTGAAATATGTGGTATCACAATGGGCCTCATAATAGGTCTCCGAGTGTGTCTCTTATAGAGGCAGCCACCATAACCTAATGTACGACAAACTGAAGCGAAAAAATGTACAGAACCCGATGCGCAGTCATTTCAAAAAACAGTGTTGTCACCCCACTGACCTCCCATCTGTTTTGTAAAGCCAAAGGCGCCCTCTGTATCTCTGTCAGCGTATGAAAGTGGTTGACAGTCAGCGCTAAGATGGTGACAACACTCAAAAGCTGTGAACCGCCCTCTCCTTGTCACTTGTTTTTCAACAATATACGTTGGGAATTTTGTATGAGAAAAGAAGGATTTATATAAAAAAAAAGGATTTAGAAAATTTTCGCGGGATTGCTGAAAAAAGGAGTATCCCGCGAAAAAGGATAGATGGCATGGTTATGTATACGCATAGATTCGATGGATTTGTGCTTTATTCTCATTTCGACAACAACACGCAATGTTGTTGCTTTCCGCAGCAAGCCAGCTTGGCTTTACTCGTGCACATTGAAATGTTGGTTAATTTGGCAAAGTGATCGCCAAGGCAAATTCAATAGGTATTTGCAGCACCAGAACTGATTAAACTTTTTTATTTGACATTGTAGCAATAGTTTTCCACTTATTATCACTTTCTTAATGCGCCTGGGTTGTTCCAATATTTTTACACATATATTTATTTTAATTTCGTCATTTTATTTTCATTGTAGCCATATTTACTTTTTACAATTTCTTTTTTAAGCGGCCTTTAGACGGTCGCACATGTTTGCAATCATGTGCGATGGGGGAAATGTGCGATGAGCGTTTACACGGTCAAACATGTACGCACACTTCAGTTGTCTCGCTGCTGTCGACGAAGCAACATGGCGCGCGCATTCGCATGAATTTCTTTAAATTTGCATAAAAGCACCTCATATGCTGCGTTTCTTTTACATTTATTTTTATATTCTTCGCTTTTCACTTTCCACAGTTCGGGATGTTGTCTATACACTTGAATGAACTCCTTCCATAACACTTCATTTTCAAATGAAGTGTTATGGAAGGAAGTGTCAAATGACAAAATGCACTATGTGTGTCACACAGCCGTTTACACGGTCGCACATGTGCGTCACGCCGACAGAGAAATCAAAAAATTTTTAAAACCTTCAAACATATCCGACGACACGAATTTCTTGCGTTTACACGGTCATTCTTCTCGTCGCGCCGCACATGATTGCGGTCATGTGCGACCGTCTAAAGGCCGCTTTACAAGCAGACCAAAAGAACTAATAAAATCCATTGAATTTTTGTTTTTTTTCTGTAGTGCTACCACCTTATTTATGCGCCTTGGCGATCGCTCAATCAATTTTTCTAAAGTAGCCTTTACACGGTCGTTCATGTTTGCAAACATGTGCAGCGTGACGAGAAGAATGAGCGTGTAAACGCAAGAAATTCGTGTCGTCCAACATGTTTGCATGTTTTCAAAATGTTTTGATTTCTCTGTCGGCGTGACGCACATGTGCGACCGTGTAAACGGCTGTGTGACGCACATAGTGCATTTTGTCATTTGATCGGTAGGCAGCGAGCAGTGAGGATGGCGTCGCAAAAAAATTAAGTGTATTGGAAGGAGTTCTTCGAAATGTACAGACAACATCCCAAACTGTGGAAAGTAAAAAGTGAACAATATAAAAATAAATGTAAATGTAATAATTTATAAATGAAATTAATATGATATGTGTGTGAAAGTATCACAATATTTGTTTACCAAGCAAAATGCGAGAAATAGGCAACAATCGTCAGTGGCAACAAATTGGCGACTCGCCGATCTATTGCCGCAGCGACAAATTAGCAACAAGTCCCGTAATTTGTCACATGCAACAAAAAAACAATTGTGTACTGTAACAAAAACACATTGTTTTGCAGGACTTTGAAATATCGAATTGAGCTATGTTTTGTATTTCAGTGTTCAGTATTTTAAAAATTTGTATTCATACGTCGACGGTTCATTGATCAACAACATTGATTCAAGCTGAAATAATCAAACACCAAAACTATAAGTATGATGAGTTTAGGTGCTGTGCGAAAAAAGAGCAACAGAAAATGTGCCAAAATAATACAACAAATATATAATTTGGGAAATATTGAGCCAGACGATTTCCAAAACAAAACAAAAAAGCCATGCATTGCGGAAAATATAAATTATGACTTGTCTAATGACAATGATGTATTTATTGACAATGAGAGCAACATTGAATAGTTGTATGCAAGTAGTGATGATGAAAGAGCTTCAAATGAAATTCCATCCCAACCAAAACTTACTGACTTTTTATATATTCATATTTTTCCAAACAACATGATATATATCGATTTTAACATAGACGTCCAAAACGACTCGTCCAAGCGATATGAAAACGACTCGTTAAGGCGATATGAAAACGACTCGTCAAGGCAAGTTGCTTTCGGCGGACGTTTTAGAGCGACTGGTTATAAGAAATCGATACGGTAGCGATATTACCGGCGATAAATTTGTTGCCGGGGATGACTCGTTTTCTTATTGCCGGCAACAAAAAATGTCTGGTGGGCCATTTTTCTTTCTTCTTTTTCTCCGAAAAATCAAATATATACACACGCTAGTGATAAGGGTTGCTACCAACCATTTTCTTGCTCATTCCATACACATTTTCTCCAAAAGGGAACAAATTTGTTCCCAAAAGGCCGCTGTTATGCTGCCGGTCAAATGATCGTCGGTCACGGATAAATTGTTGTTGTTTCAATGTAAAAGAGAAAATTGGGAGAGCGTAATTTTTCTCTTTTACATTGAAGCAACAACAATTTATCCGTGACGACGATCATTTGACCGGCAGCATAACATCGGCCAAACACAGCTACTGTGAATAATCTCACGACGCAACACTGATTTTATCGTTTGATTGGCATCGAAAGCCTCATTATCCGGTGATGGGTGCGGTCAAATTTACTCTCTCGCTCGCTCTCCCAATTTTCTCTTTTACATTGAAGCAACAAAAATTTTATCCGTGACCGGGATCATTTGACCGGCAGCATAACATTGTGTGCTGTGCGCTCTAAGGCCGATGTTATGCTGCCGGTCACGGGCACCGATCACGGATAAAATTGTTGCTGCTTCAATGTAAAAGAGAAAATTGGGAGAGCGATCGGCAGCATAACATCGGCATAAGTAAACTTTTTCAGTTTACGCTCTGTGCGTTCTCGTCCCCTTCACTGCTTCCCCCCCCCCCCCCCCGCATCAACAAACGGGTCCTACCGCTGGAACCCGCAAAGAAAATTTTCTTTACACGAAATGCGCGTTCTGTATACTGTTTGTTCTGTGGTATGGCTTTTTGCTGTGCGCTTTGATTGTTTTAAAAACTTGCAAATATTTTGAGGTGTTTGATCCCAATTTAAAATGTTTAAAAATATTTTTACGTGGCGAGTTCCAAGCAAAATTATTTGGTTATTTTGAGAATACGGGAAAACTACGAAAAAAAATGAACCGATGGGCCTATTGACTTTAAAATTGGTTATACGCTTGAAATCAAAAATAATTAGACAAGCGTTTTTCCTTTTCTTGAAAATCGAAATCTAACGGGAAACCAAAGGTTAAAAGTTTGTATGGAAAAACATAATTTAATAGGTCTATTAACTTTAAATATGGTGGAAATACACTACAAATGAGAAATAATTAGATTTTTGTTAAATAATTAGTATTTTGTCATACAAATCTGACGGGTTCAACAAAGGGTAAAAGAAACTCGATTTATTAGGTTCATTGATTTCAAACTTGCGTGCAGAGCCGCCGGGCCCTGATAGTTTTCGAAGCCGAACCTTAAAAAACTGATATGAAGGCATGCCTACGGTTAAGAATAGTGTAAATATTCTACACCTGAATGGTTCCATGGCGGTTCCTGAATTTCCGTATTGGATCCAGATATGAAGTCGGCGCTCGAAAAATGCAAAGCACAAACTTTCGACCCATGGTTTAAATTCAAACCACAGGCTGCACTCCACGCTAATATTTTTTTTCCTCCTTCGGGACATTAAACAATCGCACGCCCTCATGTGCCCACGTTTTGTGGCATAGCGCACAACTTGATTTTAGCATTATAAATTATTTGTAAATTGGCGCAACAGTTAGTTTAGTTAAAATTATTTTGAATTTAAATTTGAATTACGAAAAAATCAAAACAAGAAACAAAAATTTGCCTAGTAATTCCCACTTTTTTTTGTGGGAGATTGTAGGATTTTTAATACCATTTTTTGTTTTTTACTTGTAAAAGAAATAGTAAATTTGCCTAGTAATTCCCACTTTTTTTGTGGGAGATTGTAGGATTTTTAATACCATTTTTTGTTTTTTACTTTACTAAGAGACATTACTAATTTTCTAAGGGTGCGAATATTGTCAAATTAGAAAGAGACGGCGTTCAATCTGCATCCCCTTCTATTATTGCATCATGATATAATAATAAAGTATAACAATATAGTATATATATAGTATATATATAAAGTATAATAGTATAGTATAATAATAAAGTAGTCTAATAAAAACACTCCCGGTCAAAGAAACCACAATTTTTTGAAATTACGTAAATTTTGATGTCTGTTCAAAAAATGTTCAACCACAGTCGCAACTTCATTCAAATAAAATCGTACTAAAAGCAAAAGCAAAATGTTTAGGTATATTTGAATAAGGGAAAGGGCTGGGTTGTGAACCAGGCTGGGTTGTGAACCATTACTGTTTTTTCTTTCCCTAATTAACATATCGCCAATCTTTCAACTGTCAAGTGTTGAAAGATGTTTTCTTCGTATTTTCCGACTTTAAATGGGATTTTCCAGATGGTTCACAACCCAGCCACGTTTTTGGAAAATTGAAAAATCACGTCCTTAGAAAATTGGACGTAGAGAGTTAAGTTTTAATAAAAACGGTTATCTGTCTTCATAAAAAAGTTGCGTTTTATGTTCACCTTTCCAACGGTATCTTCGATTTTTCGATATCTTTATTCTGTGAAAAGTTAGAGCCAAAAAACAAAACCCGGTTCACAACCCAGCCCTCTCCCTTACAATTTTGTTTACTCTGCTGATGACTTTTTTAAAATATTTGTTAATCAAAATAGAGGTACATTAGGGGTACTCTCCTTCCTTCGCTATTCAAGGAACACTGCCGTAGCTGAAATTCGGTTGATACGGAGGAGAGCGTTGCACACCTTATGTGCCATTGCCCGGCCTTAGCCAAGACGAGGCTTTGCCACCTAGGCCTCCCGTTTCTGGTTGACTTGCTAGAGCTGTCAACCATCCATATTAGCGGCACAGCCCTCTTCATTAAGGAATCGCGGTGGATTCCCTCCACCACTCGGGGCGGGGACTAGCTGTGGGGTCAGCCACTTTTCACTGTAGTAACGCAACGGGCCTATCTTTAGCCTATGTGAGCTCCTTAGCTGCCACTGTAACCTTACCTTATGTCAGGTCTACGTATAACCATCTAAGGTCCGATTTCATAGTGGCTCGTTAACCAACTGTTAACTTTAATCCAAGGCGAATTCAAACAGGTGACCTCGTTGAATCAACTGATTTGCTTTTTTATTTTGGAAACAATTTAGACTCAAAATGGTTGCTTATGGTTAGTTAACTGTCTAAGGCCCGATTTCACAGCGGTTTGTTAGCGAACTGTTAACTTTAATTCAAAGCGTGTAAGGAAAAGTATTCTTTTACTTTTTAACAGATTTTAGTTCTTTTATTTTGTAGTCAAAAGATATTACACGGGAAAAGACACTTAAAATCTTATGACTTGTTGAGTGAAAAAGAAATCAAAAGGTAAAGTAGGGTCACTTTAAGTCTTAAAAAGATACAAAAATGAAAAATAGATAGAAAATTAATTATTATATATTAATTAATAGAAATTAATTTAAAAACAAACAAAAAAAAACCCTGAACAGGATATGTTCCGGGTTTTACATTACGCTGGTGCCCGTAATCATCAGCATAACAATATATAATGAATATTAACAAAATATGGCATACGGCAAAAATATATTCGAATTCTTCTTTTATAATCTGTATTCTTTCAATTTTTGTCCGAAATAACTATAAATTCAATAAAATTTCAACAAATTGTCTTCATATTTTGATGTTTTCGTAACGGAAAAAACGAATTATAAACATGTTTGCAGTTTATAATGTTCTGCTTAAGGGGGGGGTAAGGGATAATTTGAATCAAAAAACACTTTTTTCGCTAATTTTTTACGGAGATGCAGCTGAAGCAAATTTATTGAAACTTTTTTTAAATTATAAAGCATCATTTAGAGAATATTTCGTGAAATTTTCGTAACAAAATATTGAAAAATAAGCCGGTGACAGCGGGTTTCCCAGAACGTCTTTTTGAAAACACGTTGTGCGGTGAACACGATAAGTCGGCGTAGAATTATCTGAAATCAAAAAAGTTGGCCAATTTACTTAGAGTATGAGTTAATCCTCCCCCCCCAATCGTTGAAAAGTTATTATTTGCGTTTTTCAACAATTCGTGGGCTACTGAAGCAAAAAACGCGTTTTTGCGCTAAATTTTCCGCCATTTTTTAAATAAAAAACTACCTAAAAATAAAAATGGAAAAATTTGAAAAGTGTAGGGGGGAGGTATTTTATACCAAGAAAGTATGTTCCAAGTTTGAAAAGAATCCATTGAGTAGATTTTGCAGGATCGTGTTCACCGACTTCGAAAAAATGGTTTTCAGAAAAACGCGTTTTAAGTTTTTTTTTCTCAAAAGTGAGGAAACAATTTTTTTTTGTAACTTACACTGAATCATCGATCCCAGGTCCATAAAGTACGTTTCCGGCGCAATAGTGGTCATTTCGGAGATAAAGAAGGCGCCACTCAGGAGCGCATTATGTTGACAGTTTTGCTCCGATTGATTTGAAATTTTGACACAACATTTTTGAAATGTTAAACTTTAAGAAAATGTAAAAAAAAAAAAAAATCGATTTTCCGAAACTGCTCATCCCTTAGCCCCCCCTTAAAAAGTACATACAGTTCTGAGTCCCAAAAATTTGCGGAAAGTCCCGGAAATGTTATTGTTTAAAACAAAAAGACCTTAAGAGTATCGGGCTAAGCCAAAGTGTATTAATAAGGTGATAGCACTATAGCAACAACAAAATCCCCATGTATTTTGTTAGTGCTTTTGGGCATGCTCATTGTCAAAATCAAATCATAGCCCACAGCAAGTGGGCGGCCATTTTGACGCCCTCTGTGAATGTTTCCGGGGCAAAATTTTAAGTTTGTTAGAATAAGAAAATGCCCCTCTTTCCGATAAAAGGAAAAAATAATTTTTTTAAGAGGGTGTGGTATTCTGCATTTAAGCCATTTTGACAATTAGCATGCCCATTCGCGAAAAATCAAAAGAAAAAAGTATAATCAGCTGCGGTACTACCACTACCTTATAAATTTGCTTTGGGTTAAGCTTTGTATCCCACAATTGGGAATTTATGGGAATTGGCACCATTGGCTGCGCGGCATGCAGCTCTGAAATCGGCAACACTGGTGTACTTGTCGTGAATGGATTTTTACGATTTATAAGGCTGTTGGAAAAGTAGGATTAATTTATTAAAAAAAAAATTGTTACAAAGGATATTTGGAAAATGGGATTTAGAAACGTGAAGCGGTATTCCACTGGCAAATAAGAGTGAGTGCGACGAGCAAAAGTCCCGCTGACGACAGAAGTTTGCAAAGAAAAATTGTGAAGAGAAAACTAGAAGCAAATAACGAACAGATATAACAAAAATCAGAATAGTAGCACGGACCCCAAGTCAACAGCGTAAGCAGGCAGGCCACGGACGATAGTGCTAAGTAGCGAGTGCGGCGCAGTGCAGGGCAGCGCAGCGAGTAGCGAGTTGCCACTGTAGAATTAGTGCCAATGTGTGGTGCGACCTTCTGGCCTCGGGCTATCGTCAGCCAAAATATTTGATTTTGGAAAGGAAACTGAAGCAGCAGGATATTTTGAGAGACATTCCTGATTGTTGTTTTGATCTTTTGACTCGTTCAAGGGATGTAATGAGTCGATTATTGTTCACTGTTGCGTTTACACAAACATAAAAAGAGGAGTTACTTTTCGACGTACGAAGAGACTAGGTAACGCCGCAAACGAGCCGCGAAGCGGACAGCAGATAAAAGCAACGCATTTTCACTGTTGGTACTGCACTGTCGATGCATCAGCGGAAATGATTTGTAAAAAGGACGTCATAGATTGGTTTCAGAAACTTGAGAGCTACAAGAGGATTGACACTATGTGCAACTTGCTTAACATATGTCTGCCGTTTGAGTTGCGCTTCTTGGGTACTTGCTTGGAGGAGTTGGGACGTCGTGACTCGCAGTTGCGCGGTATGGAGTTACGCGTGAACAATCCGCAAGACCTAGCAACTGATATGGTAGCCTGCCAGAAGGGCGAACCGACGGACAAGAAAATCAGACGCAAAATGGCGCTCTATTTGGCGCTAATCCGGGCCTGCAATCGCACCTGTGTAACGGAAATTTATCGAACTCTCGATGGGTGGGGTGAGCGGGACTTCTTAAGCATCACTGACCCCGACACACTGCAAGAGCTGCTCCTGGTTTACACGATGGCAGCCAACCACCCTGTTTTTTCAGTTGAGCAGAAACTCAAATGCACCGAAATTTTCGGCAAGATCAAGGAAAACAAATTGGTCAGTGAGCACCAATCCATGCCGTCATACATTGAGCAGGTGTTGTCCCACAACCAGTTGCACCATCAGGACCTTCGCCAGCATTTACAGCCGTCCCACCAAGAGTTCTTGCAACAACAGGTCCCACATGCCATGCATCTCGCACAACAGCCGCATTCACAGTTATTAACAGCTGCCACTACCCATCCCAACATTCAGATGCCCATCCCGGTGCCATTTCATCAAGGCTTAGCCATGGATCAGCACATGATTTCTGCAAATATCATTCCAGATTCGAATCCCATCGGGCATCCGACTTGGTGTCGGCCGTATCCACCGACGATCGCGTCGCACGAGGTAATAATTTATTGAATTGCTTAAATATATGAACAATAGACATACTGTGATTAATAAATTATAGCACCCACAGCAGCCAGCGTCGCCTAGTCAACAGTCTTCACCATCAAGCAGTCGAAATACCAGTCCCAACCGCAACTCGACCAACATGATGTCGCAGAGTATACAGACTCAGCAGCAACCAGCGCGAAATATGCCGCAAAGAATTGGTGTTTCCCTTAAAAATGTCCGACGTCCGTCGGCAGAGACTACGCCACCACCAATGGGCCAGCAACATCAGTCGATGATGCAACATGATACTATCATGGCGCCAACCGTAAAGCACATGGAAGATGTAAGTTTACTTAACTGTTACGGAGAGCAAAACTTAAAATTAGAACATTATTGAAAAATTTAATATTGAATAATATTATATACAAGAAGTTACGTACACTGGTGGCTATTCCCATAAACTCACTTAAATCTGCGTGGATTTTGTTACATTTTCATTAAAAAATTGATTTAGTTAATATAGTTTTATTGAAATATTTATTGTAAAATATAGTCCATAAGAACTAAAAGAAGAAATCGCAATTAAGTAACTGTTCTGCCAATTTATTTATTGTTTTCATAAAAATGGCACAATTTAAAGTGGCAATTCACATAAACTCAGTACATAAAAAAATATAAAATTGCATAGAGTAAAAATGTTTTCATAGCTCAAGGTACTCTAAATAGTTTTTTTTAATAATTTGTCCATTTCCCATTACGGTTTAAAATATTTAATCTTCAATCACCCACCCCTATTTAAATCACGTATCTACCCACCCTGAGTCCCCGGGACTCACATTTTTTGTTCACGAAATAATGCAGTATCTAATAAATTTGTATGGTTTTTTATTTTTTTTTACATAAATAACTTAAAAACAAAATAACTATTCAGAAAAAAAACTTAAAGTAGTTCTTCATTATATAAAATAAGAAACCGTGCAGTAGGTTGAATTACATATGTTGTGCACATATCTTACATACCTTTTTGGCACAACTAAGGCAAATGTTATTAGCAAAACTTCTCAGAGGGTTCACACTCTCAATTCGTGAACGTTTTGCAGCCATTTTGGCATCCTATAGTTAAATTAAGGCAGGTTCTCACCTTGTGGATCCGAAAAAGTGCACTTTTTTTTCTGGATATGAACACACATTTACTATATTTAGAGAATACAATTTTTCAAATTGAATGAATCAAAGAAGGGGAGGAGGGGGCGTCCATCAGTGGCGGCATGTCGGCGAGGAGGTGTCCCGCTACCGGTTCTTAACCCATTTTCGACCCTAAGGAACATTTTTAAAAAAATTTGGTGACGATTGGTTCATTCCAGCGCCTTCAATCACTTCCGTTAGGTCCGAAAATGTGGTTCTCAGAAAAACGCGTTTAAAGTTTAAAGCGCGCTCGGCCGGTGCTTGACACTGCTCTATGTAACGGCCTGTAACTTTTGTAATTTTTCAGATTTTGATCTGAAATTTCTCCAGCACATTTTTTAAACATATATCTACACGATAAGGCAAAACAAAAAATCGTTTTTTTCCCCCACAAGGTGAGAACCTGCCTTAACACGATAATAAAAATATCTACAAGTACAATTTTTGTAACACAAAACACCACCCTGAGTCCCCGCGACTCAATCCATGCCAAAACTCAGCCTTGTAATTGTAGTGCGCTAACATCCGATCGTCTTCGCGTTCTGTGCGACCCTGTACGAAGGTATACGAAAGTTGGAAACCGAAACACAAAAACACAACCTGCACCAGCTTATTAAAGTTCGTAGTGAGTCCCCTGGACTCAGGGTGCGCGATTGATCTTATTTTATTTGAGGCACAAATAAAATAAGATTCTGAAGAGTTTGTGCCGGTATGCAAGACCCAACCGATTTAATCGCTTTTTTAAAGTCAATCTTTGAATAAAACTGTCGCTATTTTGCGTAAACACCTCGAGCAAGAACCCAAAGGTGCTCGATGTGATTTAAGTCAAGAATTCGAACTGGCCAATCAAAAACTTGCATATTTTTGTCCTTGAAAAAGTTCATTGTTTTTCTAAACTGTGAATTGCAGCATTTTCCTGCTGAAAAATAAATTCAGGCCCATAAATTTCTTCTGATTATTCTATTATGTTTAAAAGTTCGCAGTAAATATAGAAGTTAATTTTTTCAGAAACCCACGCAAATTAAGTCGTACCATAGGTAGCAATACCGGCCCAAACCATTACATCACCACCTGATAATGTCCGGCTCATACAGACTTCCTTTATACCCACTTATCGAGCTAAAAGTATTAAAAGCCGTCAGTACTACCTAAAATGAACCGTTTTTGTTACTAAACAAAACTTTTTACAACTGTTCACGCCTCTAAGTAGCTTCTCCTCGAGTTCCATTATTTTAGGTTTAAGACTAACAGTCAAAGGGTTTTTGTGTTGGGCGTTTAGTGTAAAAATTGCGGTTTGAATTTTGTAAAATTTTTCTAACATGTCGGGGCTTTATAAACAGATCGATTATGCGAATAAATTCCGTCGACATTAGGTTTTCTTTTATTCCCAATGCCATTATCACACGATTTTGCCTTGCGATAATTTTCGTGTTTCGGTCATATCTTACGTTTTTCCCATAAGATTCGCATAATTTTGAATAATGAGACACTGGAATCTCAGACCTGCCTATTTTATCCGCTATTTCCCGTATTGGAAACTCTTATTTATTGAATGCATTAATTTTTCCCTTTTCTTCAAGAGGCAATTACTTTCCTCTTGGCATTTTCACAGGTCTGGAGACTTTTTGACTTACTTTTTTAATAGTACAAAAATCGACTAAATCAGTTTATAAAGGCATAACATACCTCAAATTACTTATATTTTTGTTTCACTGATCAATTTAAATCGCTGAGTTTATGCCCTGTGGGAAATCGGACTGGTCCAAGTCTAGTTTTTCAACTGGTCGCTTGACAGTCATATATGACCTCAGAATCGACTCGTTTTCTTGGAGCAAACTCGCCCTTTTAACATGGCGGTGTCCTAGGCGACGGTCAGTTGTCCCCGTCTGCATCCATTTGCAACTAGTCCTAGGTTAGTCCGAAGTAAACCAGTTTTCAAACCAGTTGTAAAGCGACTAGTTTGCAAACTAGTTTATTCTGGATTAGTTTTCTAACCACTCGATTTTTATGTGGAAAATAAAACAATGCATTTTTTAAATAATTTTTTTATTTTAAAAATGTTTAATAATAAAAAAAAATCATCGCGAATATTTCGTGCATTTAAAGAT
The DNA here is from genome assembly GCA_963668005.1 of Melieria crassipennis. Taxonomy (NCBI): domain Eukaryota; kingdom Metazoa; phylum Arthropoda; class Insecta; order Diptera; family Ulidiidae; genus Melieria; species Melieria crassipennis. The sequence continues at coordinate 46,668,344 of OY764961.1, forward strand.
GAACCAAGATGAACTTCGACTTGTTGGCACACTTCTGCCGGAACTGTTTGGGGGACTTCGCCTGCAATTAATAAATAAATAAATAAATTGAAAAACAATTTCCTAAATAAATAAAGAAATATTTTAATACATACCTTTAAGCTGCCGCTGCAATTCGTTGCATTACGCAACCACGCAAAATTCTAACTGAAATCATTCAAGACAAAACGTGCAAATCGAGCAATCTTCGTGTCATAGAAACAGAAAGTTCGAAAAATGCAAACATTTCTACGTTGTTGTTGTAGCAGAACAATCGCAAGATCGGCCTTAACGGTATTTTTTTGCTTCTCTCACCTCTGTTTCGTTTTTCTCATTTTTATGTGCTCTTCTCGCCTATGAACGCGCACACAGAACGTGAACGATTAGACGCGAACTGACTGACTTCTGCATCCGCTGACAGTCACTTTGACAACTAGTTGTCCAATTGACTACAAAAAACCAGTTGAAAGACCAATGAATTTTGGGAACTAGTTGTCTCAGGTCCGACAGGGTGTGAACTGCCACATTTCAACTCTGAGAAAACACTAGTCGCTCTGAATGTTTTGTACGATCACGCAAACTATAAAAGAGTGCATAACGGTACACCTGCCGTTTCTTACAGCAAACTATGGAGATGTAAACTACAACCATTATTTGTTTTTTAAATCATCTCTACTCCTACAAGACTTTTCATAACTCAGCTCAAAGTGAGTTTATGGGAATTGCCACCAGTGTATATGCATGTGTATAAATAAGGGAAACATTACGCGCAATTTTATTTAAGTTTTTTTCGAAATTGGTTGATACAATAAAATTGCGGGAACGGCTCTACATAACCTGTGCTTCCAATTTGACGATAACAATGCACGGTTATTCTGCCCATAATTCTTCTGGTGCCTTGTATTACTTACTTAACTGGCCATAACAACCCATTACCGGGTTACGGTTTGCCGCAAAAGCTCTCTCCAGGCGCCTCTGCTTTGCGCGCGCCTTTTCCAGTTGGTCGCACCAAGAGATGAGATGGCCTCCTCAACTTGGTCCTTCCATCGGAGGCACGGCCTCCCTCTTCGACGTTGACCTCCAACTACCGCATCGAACCCTATTTTGGCCGGAACTTTCATACGGCAGACTGGCCAAGCCAGCGTATGTTAATTCGCTGTGCTACGTTCATGTCTATACAGCTCATTCGTTCGTATACGATAGTCGTCACCAGTACGAACAGGGCCGAAGATTTTGCGAAGTAGCTTCCTCTCGAACCATGTGTCCATGCTTCTGCGCCATAGAGGACACGGGCAGAATATGCGTCCTATAGAGTGCAAATTTTTTCGGTCTAGAGAGGTCTCTGCTACTCAGTTGCCTACCGAGACCGTAGTAGCACCTATTGGCAAGAGTAATCCTTTGCTTTATCTCCAGTCTGATGTCAATCACTGCTGCTGCTTATGGCGATCTAGGAAGGTCTGTGCCTCATATCTCTAATATCGTCGTTGCATATTTTCATTTTTGAAAATTTATTTAATTTTTCAATGTTTATTTCATTTATGAAAGTTGTCAGCTGATAGATACCAGAGCTGTCTGAATTTTTAATGTCAAGAGGGTTCATGAGCAGTTAAATTTTTTTGGGCTTTTCAACACTTGTTGTTTGCAAATGGGCATCTCCCAAAAAAGGTCCACCACGAGTGAAAAATTCAAACTGCTCAGAAAAACTTTTTACTATCCAAAAATTAAGCTTAACAGCCTGATTCTGTGTATCCTTGACAAATTTTTTATCAAGGAATTTTGTCGATATTTTTATCAAGCAAAAGCTTTGTTGGCATTCTGATGCAACATTGATTAAGTAAAAAGCTCATTTAATTCAACATAAGGTGAATATGCGACAGCTGTCAAATTGTCAAAAAATAAGACAAAAAATTTAAGAAAAGTAAGTATTTAAAAAAAAGCTGGCCTTGATAACCCAGCGGGTAGCGCGCTGGTTTCTCATACCGAGCGCCCCAGGTTCGATTCCTGGCTCGGGCTGGAAAAAACGCTCATCTATCAGGTCAGACCATAACTTCGTGCGTTTTTTTTCAATAGTTTCACAATAGGCGCTTTTTGCATACACAAAATAATTCGTGGGAGGTAGCGGAATTTTTTTTATTTTCTCTGATGTAAAAGAGTTAACATGTACAATTCTTCCATTTTCAATAGGCAAAATTTCAATTTGTATGCTGTTGTCAATAGCATTCACACTTTTGACAATTTATCAAGAAAAGAGCTTTTATTTTTAGGAATAGAATACCAATTCTTGACAAATAGTAAAAAATTGACAAATAGTCAATATGGTGAATTTATCAAGTGTACAGAATTTAAATTTTTGACCGAAATATACTATAAAAGAAAAAAAAATTTGTGAGCCTTTTGACATTTTTTCTTTGTGTTTTTAGCTCATTCATGTAATATTATATTGTTCCTGTAATTTAATAGTTTTCTACTAACAACAATCGTATGCATTAGAGAAATCGAGAGAAAGCGGATTTCGAATAACGGAAGTTTTTTGAGCTTGCTTCTTCCTGCATCCTAATGTCGCGTCCGTGTGCAAAAAACATTACTAATTGTTGTCGTGGACAAACGTTTCAAATGCAAGTAGCTGTCAGTTTTTAGACAGATGCATTGTTCTAGTTAAGAAAATATAGTTAGATCCCGGCAAAATCGAAAAAAAATTGTATGGGTGTTTAAAATTTGTCGCGTCCGTAACCGTAGGCTCTGAATATTTCATTGTTTAATGAAATAATACTGTACAAATATAATGAACTAGTAATGCAAGTTGATTTTGCTGAGAACTATCGCCTAACCTGCCAAAACGAAATTCAAGATGACCACAAACAAGTTTTATCGTGCATTGCTTGGGTTTCTAGTGGAACTAAGTCGTTTGCTGTTATCAGCGATGAATTGACTCACAAAAATTCGATGTTTATTGCTTTATTTCGAAAATTGTGAACATAGTACAATACGAATGAATTACAAGCATTTATATTTTCTCAGATGGGAGCTCCCAATTCAAAAATAAATTTATTCTTTCTAGTATTCCTAGACCCGCAGCAGAATTTAATTGCGGAATATTAGAGTGGAAATTTTTGCCACTTCCTTATTTTGATTACTATTACTGTTATGTAACTTGAATTTAACTTGTTATGTTTTATTTTGTAATGTAATGTGTTGTAGTGAACATCTTTACTGCATTTTATACCCCTTGGAAAAATTTGTCGCGTCCATGATGTCGCATCCGTATTCGTGCTATACCTTATTAACACATTAAAAGCGGGCCGGGTAAAATTACCCGTTGTGAAAACTGCTGCTTATAAGCGGGGCGGGTATTTTTACCTTTTGAATGTAAAATGAATAAAAATGAATTTACAAGTATTATATAGGTTTAAAAAACAATAAAACATTTTTTTACAAAATATCTATTGGTTTATAAACGTAAATTTGTCAATATAGTTGACATTTTGAAAGGTAAACAGATAGGGTAGGTTGTGTTTTAGTACAAAACTTTTGATAAAATAAAATAGAGTATAGTTGTAAGTACTATATTACCAAATTTTATTAAAATCTAACCATTACTTTTGCAAATATTATTTAAGTAGTAATGCCAAGTAATGCCCGCTACGCAGCATAGTTTCATATACTAGGCTACCCGCTTAAAATGTGTTAAAACAAGCTAAAAGATAGTTCTTATATATCATAAGTTTACGAAGAAAAGTTATCCTTTGACCTTCATTTACATGTATGTATATATAAAAAAAAGTTCCCAAAAATAGCTAAATTTTGTATATTTCTATAAGAGCTCCAAAAAAACTTATATTTTTGTCGCGTCCGTTTCATTGTATAGCACTACTCGATAAAAAATGGGTTAATCGCGTGCACCTAATAACAAAAGTATTTTCTAGACTTACTTTGGTCCTCTGAACACGAAACTGAAAATCGAAAACATTTTTAAGAAGCGTTTTCGAAATATTTTCGAAAAACCAGTTTTTCCTCTGTTGTTTCAGTTATGAGCACATATCTCGTAAAAGAAACATCCGACTAACACGAGCTGTCCGTCGTTCAGAAGATAATACCTTAGCCTTTTCAGCAATATAAGTATAGATTGCCCAAATCAGATGATATTTGGAGAAGGTACTGACGGTGAAAGTTGTAAAAAAGTGAATTTTTCGACCATTTTCAAAAATTATAAATTTTCGAAAGATTGTTTTATAGATACAATAAATGATCTCCTCTGCTTTTGAAATCTGAGATGAAAGATATATTATTTGAGCAAATATTAAGCCTAACACCAACGAAAAATGACAAAGTTATGAAGCACTTAGTTAAAACACAAACTTTTCATTTATTACACCGTGTGAAAATAATTTTTGTTTTTGCCGAGACCCATCCAAATGTTGATATAGACGTGAAACTAGAGGTCATATATAGTAACCTAGTATAGTCAGGTTTTTATTTTCTGACCCAAAGCTCTTTTATAGGACTTTACATTTTTAAGGACATATAGATTTCAAATATTTTTTAAATATTTTCGGTTGTGCTATAATGTAGATATGGGTATTAAATGATAGAGGAAAATTGTCTCCTTTTAACTAACTTTTCTAATTTGAACTTTGAGGACCAAAATATGTCAGATAAGGAAAACATACATGTTTTGGATCCCAGTCTGTAGATTCATACATCTAAATTTTATTCTATTTTAAAGTTCTGAAAGTTCATAACAGAAAATAGAAAACTCACTTTCAAAACTGAGTAAACTCACTTTTGCCGCTTACAGACGTCTTAACAGAAAATGTTATGTTACATTGGGAGCCGATCAAATATTTCAAAAACTTGCTCGCAGCCGCAGTAGTTTGTGTACGTACGCAAACAAAAGTGGGGATTTTAATCGCGTTCTATTTTTAGCAGGGACCGTAACACTTAATAGTTTTATTATAAAAATCAATGTTTAAGAGTTATTTTTTATTTAATGACTCAACAAATAAGTTATTTTTATTTATATTTTTAAAATCGTATAATAACAATTATTTTTGATTTTTTCTTATGTCTACAAATAACAGTTTTCTTCGATTTTTATTTTAGTTGTCCTATGATAACAATTATTGGTTACTTTTATTTAAAAAAGTCATGAATAAAAATCAGTCAGTGACTTTTATTTATAAAAGTCATCAACAAAAATCAGTCAATGACTTTTCTTTGTTAAGTCATCAATAAAAATCATTCAGTAACTTATTTATAAAAGTCATCAATGAAAATCGTTCAGGGACCTTGTCCCTTTTTTTACTGTCACTGTGTAATATATTAACCCATACAAAATAAAAGTAAAGATGAGTATGGAAATATTTGGAACAGGTAGATTTTACGCCAGTTAACTTATTAATGTCACTATGACATGGGACGACAGTCCTATGCTCCGTAGGGGACTGAATAAGGAACAAACCATGGTACAAAAATATACAGGTAGTTGCAATGCGACAGATAAAAATAAAATTGACAATTGGAATAAAATATTTGTTTACAAATATTGTACTACTATTTTAATTTTTGCTACAGAGCTATTTCCCACAAGCAATTCACACAATTAGTTTATGTAGTATATCATTCAGTTTCTGTATTTCTTACTTTTTTTTGGTCCCTTAAAATTTTATTTTTATTTGTCAAAAAAGCAAATGACTAAATTTTGCTCGATTAAATTTACCTGTATATTTTTGTATCATGGAACAAACGAAAAAAATATTTATAAACAATTCTGACAATAATTACGTCGTAAATAACAAAAAAAAATGAAAGTAACTAGCAAATTTATATGCAAATACTCCATAGCCTGGCCAGACTGTATGGGTATCAACTAAGGGGTATACAGTGGCGGACAAAAGTGTTAGAAAGTTAGAAAGTTTATTAATTTTTTTACTTTTTAATAACAATACTAAACATTTAAGTACATACCAACCAACCAATTCCAACCACGCTGATAAAGTTTTTTCCCATAATCCGTCAATATCCTTTGGTTGGTCTTTTTGGGCATAATTTTGCTCTTTAAGGGGTCATTCTCATGCGCGGACAGGAAAAATGGACATTTTTCAGAAATGATTTCCTTTGTGAATACGAGGAATTATCAAAAAAAGATATTCCACTTTAATTTATTCATTGTTATGGTACAAAAATTTACAAAAAAAAAAAAAATTTTTTAATGTTTTCAAACACTTTTTTTCGATTAAAGACACGGCTTCTGGCGCGTCATGGTCAGCTGGCGGGGATTGTTTTGAGTCACAGGATTATCTGAAACATAAATTTCAAAGAAATTCTTAATCAGTATGAACGTACCTCTCGCCCGTAGTAAATTTGAATTTTTTCATAAGAATCTCACAAAATGGCAGACATTGGAAGTTAGAGCAGTAAAAAATTGTTGTTTTTGAAGATTTTATCAATGAAAAAAAATATGAAATTTTTAACATATCAGAGTGAATTTACTAGGGGCGATAGCTAACAGTATGTAGAATGACGTGACAAAATCGCAGAGAGATCGGATGAATGGTTTTTTTAAAATCATCCCCGCCATTTCAAAAAAAGGCGTTCCGAGAAAAACACGTTTAAAGTTTTGACTAACTGATTGAATCCTTGCTAGAAACCTTGACCGCTCGTTATATAAATGTCTGTAGAAGCCGAAATACTTGAAATTTTCCAATAAAATTTTGACTGCACCTTCTTCAAGGATGATACATTCCAAATATTCCAAAAAAAAAAAATTTTTTTTACAAAATTTCACATGAGAATGACCCCTTAAGGCAAACCACAAATGTTCTATGGGGTTTTAGTCCGGCAATTGGGGTGGCCAATCAAAAATGTGTATGCCGTTTTTGGCTATCCACTCTTTGGTGGCTCTGGCTGTATGTTTTGGATCGTTGTCCTGCACAACAATTTTTTCTTGGTAAACTTGGTAGGTAGGAACCCCTAAAGTCACTTGCCATCATTCTAATTATGATACGGCGCAAAATTCCCACATCACTTCCACTGAAACAACCGCATGCTATAAGAGAAACAACTTCCAAACTTTACAGTTTGTTCTATATTGCAATTTGGGACTCCAACTTGCTTGTCTACCCAAGTGTAACGTTTGCCGTCAGACCCCAAACGATTATTTTTTGTTTCATCCAAGTAACTTTCCGCGAGTCATCAACGGGCCACTTTGCGTACTTCTTAGCAAATGCCAACCTGACCTTTCGATGACGACCAGTCAACAATGTTTTTTTTTTTTGTTTTGATCTTGGCTACAAATCCGCTTTCGTTTAATGTCTTTTGGACGGTTCTAGTGCTGACTTGTATACATTAATCGGCTTGTAGTACGTTTCCGATGTCTGCAGCAGTGTTAGTGGCAACAGTTAAAATCAATCTGCGAACAACGCGCTGCACCACCGGAAACTACTTTTTCTTGCGACCATTTTTGCTCGATCTGGGAGTTATATTATAGCAGTCTTTAATTTTTTTAGCTACACCGATTGATATTTTGTGTTTTTCAGCGAATTTCCGATAGGACAAACCACCTTCAATGTCTTCCGCAAAAATTTTCTTTAAATTCTGCAAACAATTTTCGACTCATTTGAAATCAGCAAATTTAATTAGAAGTTATGTACTTTGAAAAGTTTTTTTAAGTATAATGTTTTATATTATTTATCTTCTTAATACACCGCCGCGGTTCCGAATAGAACTAATAGCGATTGTCGAGATAAATGCTCTAATAGGTAGCTGTGACCGATCGCGGACAAAACTGTTCACACGTGCCTGTAAATATTTCTTTACATAACGGTATTTTGCAGACAATATAATAATAATAATAATAATTGACTGGCACGACAGCCCGCTTACGCGAGACTAAGGCCTAGCTTCCCGCAACCACCCGTGTTGTGCGTGTGAATTTGTACACGGGTGGAAGGGACCTACAGTTTTTACGCCGGTTCCGAACGGCAGGTTGGGAGCTTTATCATAGGCAATTTTTACTCTCAGAGGTTTGCCATTTCCAGCTGAGAGGACAGCCACCGAAAGAGAAAACGAATTTTCCCGTTATTTTTTTAGGTGTTATTACGGGCAGTATTTGAACCTGCGGTTTGCTGCCTTCGACTCGCGGTCCAACGCACTAACCAACTGAGCCACGGCGGCTGCAGACAATATAAACAGCTAAATTTATCATGGTATAACATGCTAGCTTGAAGTAAAAATGTGGCAAACTACGATTGCTGTACTCTAAACAAGTACCCGCGAATTTAAGATTTTGTGAAATTTATTTTTTTTGTAAACACTTTTGTCCGCCACTGTAAATACATTTTGCAGGATTCTTGCCTTGTGTTTGAAAAAAAAATGTATATGTATTGCTTTTTGTGTTAAGGAAGAATCAACATTTTTTCTAGGCACCATCATAAGTTGCTTCAATTTTGCAGAAATAGCTGATATATACAGCTATGGCAAAAATAATAGAAACACCGCCTTTGTTACTACATAAAGAAATAAAAGTTGTAGTGTATATAACTCGATTTGATGCATATGGCTGTTTTACAACACCGGAGCAGTACACTATCTATTTCATAAAAGATTATTACTTACAGTTGTTGGTATTGTCTACTATAACCGTTGTTTACCATGTCACCAACATTTAGTTGGACAAAAAATAGAAACGCTGCGTTTTAAAAGAAAGTATTGTTTTTTTTATTAAAATTCATCACTGTCATTATTAATTTATTGCAAAGCCTTTATTTTTAATAACCTCGCTGAATCTTTTCGGCATAGAGTCCACAAGTTTTTGACATTTTGCGATCGGAATAGAGTACCATGCTTCCTGAAGGATTCGCCACAATTCTTCGACTTTTGATGGGTTATGCTTTCCAACTTCTACCTTCAGGTCATGCCACAAGTTCTCAATCGGATTTAAGTCCGGTGATTGAGACGGCCACTCCAAAACGTCGAGTTTTTGTGTTTCAAACCAATTTTTCGTATACTTAGCTGTGTGCTTTGAATCGTTATCCTGTTGATTTTTAGTGGCATATTTTCCTCAGCCCATGGTAGCATAGTATTTTGCAAAATATCTACGTAGCACGCCTTTCGCATAATTCCTTCAATACGAAAAATTGGTCCTACTTCATACCAGGAAAAGCAACCCCATAGTATCAGGCTGCCACCTCCATGCTTTACGTATGTTTTGTATACGTTGGATTGTAAGCCTGGCCTGGGGGACGACGAACAAAGGATTTGCCATCCATGCCGAACAAATTTATCTTCGTCTCATCGGTCCAAAGTACATTTCGCCACTGAACTTTTGCTCTTAACGGATTATTTTGTATTTGATGCTGCTTAGCCCATGTAATTCGTTTTTGGACATGCCTTTTTTAGAAGTGGCACTTTTTTGGGAACCCTAGCGCGGAGATTATTGTCTACCAGAACGCGGCGAATTGTTCTGGTACTGACTTCAAGACTTGTGGTGTCCTTGAGCGCGCGTGATGATTAAAATGGGTCCTTTTTGGCACTTATCAGCAACATATTTTTATCAGTAGGACTCAACTCCACGGGTTTCTACCGTTGTTTTTGTGTGAAGCGCTGTGAAAACCTTCTTTGTAGAGAATTTCACGTTTTTTGCGATTTCTCGCATCGACTTCCCGTTTTGGCGAAGAGATTTTATAACATTACGTTCAGGTTCCGTAAGATGTTTTCCTCGACCCATTATGTGGTACTGATTTGGTAAAATAATTAAATTAATACGAATATCACTTCATTCAATCAAAGATAATACTTATTTTTACTTACGCGCTCGGTTTCAAAATTTTTTTTGGAATAATTGAATATTTTTGACAGATGTTTCTATTTTTTTGACCAGCTTAATTTTGTTGGAATGACAAAAACCCGTTATAGTAAATACCAAGGTTTATTGAATATAAGGTTACGACATCCGAGACAGATAATTTGACAGCGGCACTCATGACGTCACTGAAATTATGCCAATATGTCAAATTTTTTGTAGGAACAGTGGGACGAACAGCAAACTAAACTACAAAAAAATTAAAATTCGTGAAATTGTTTTTTATATTTATTATATTTTAATATGAGGTTCAAAAAATATCTTGCACTATTACAATGATGGCGCGCGCACTCTTCGCTGGTATGGTGACCACTGGCCAGTGCTTCATCCTTCACGTCTTCTCCCTCCTCCTTCTCTCCTCTAACTGTTGTTGTTTGTGTTGCTGCTGCCACTGTACACGCGTTATTGTGTTAGTGGTGGTTGGCGCATTAGGTTGCATCTGCACGGAGTTTGTGCATAACCTCGGCTTTGTCGCTGTGCATAACCTCGCTGACCCTCAAAGCTGGGCCATGCAAAGACATCTACCGCGTCCTTGAGGGTGTTACGGCTGCAAAGTTCGGAGATCCGACTCGTATTCTAAGCGATGGAGAAAGGCTTTGAAGCAGCCGTGTCCGCTGATCACTTCTATAAGGATGAAGTCAACCTTGCCTCGTTACACCATAAGGATAGGGATTAGCCGGTCGGTGCATCTGCCGTTACCTGTGTTGTCCCATCGCGTTTGCCACTTTGAGTTGCTATTATCCCTCAATGCATTTTTAAACTCTGCAGTTGGCTTGGTGCACGACGCTGCATTCGTGCGCCAGTAGATCCAGCGATTGCTGTTTGGGACTAGACACATTCCCTAAAGCCATTAAGTTCCTGTTGTTTTGCGCACATTTCCCCACTGCACGACGCATTCTGACAGAAATTTTTGTTTTCTATTTTGGAAAAAAAACACGTTTTCACACCAAATTTGTACAGGAAATGCACTTCAATACTTACGTTTTTTGGGCAAAAATCACTTTTTGAGGGTAAAATGATAATATTCAGTAAAACTTGCGAAAAATTCAAAAGAAACCGTCGGCCAATCAAAATTTGCTGTTCAAATCGTTTCTAAATAGAGCTGCCGAGTGACATTTTTTGAAATTGAAAGTCGTTTCTTTTTTATTTTGAAGTTTCTAACTAGGTGCAAAAAGTTCTTGTTCTGTGTGAAATTGGACTTTCCTTCAAAGTATTTGCATAGATTAAGATACTTATCAAACAATTTGGTATCAGAACCGATTTAATTGACCATATATTACGATAATTTTCTACGTTTAAGGGGGAAAGCCACTGTGACGGGTAAAAAAAAAAAATTTTTTTTTTTTGTTTTAAATCAAAACTTATATATTCAAAAATATGTGTACAAAATTTCAAGTCAAAATTTCAAAGACTCGATAGTTTAACACACGTATGAAAATTTTAAAAGATACATGATTTCATTACGAAAGAAATGGACTCAAAACTTTAAACGCGTTTTTCTCGAAACGACTTTTTGAACTGGCGGCATCAATAACTCGAACAATTATGAACCGATTTCACATTTTTTTTTTTGTTTTGTTCGTCTTAGTAGTGGTTAAGGTTAAGCGTAGCCGATTTGGAAAATTTTGTTTTTTACTATTTTTTAAACTGTCTCAAAACCAAAAAAACGAGGTCGAAAACATGGAAATATGTTCAATCGGTCGCCATTTTGTAAAAAATCAAAATAAAAAAAAACGGCTACGTACAAAGATAGCTACATTCATACAGATTACAATAAAATTTTTTTTTTTTTTTCTGAGTACGGGTTTTTGAGAAATCGATGCCGCCATGGAGGGGGAATTTTTTTTCAAGCGCTACGGGATCATCTCTATTGTTTAAACTATTTAATATTTTTTAATAAAAATTTGTGGAAATATTATTAGATGTCTGCTTAATAAAATAAAAAAAACCGATCCAAAAATTCCTATATTTACTCGGTCAAAAAAATTGTTTAAAATCACTAATTTTTTGACCCGTCACAGTGGCTTTCCCCCTTAAAACTAAAATTTTTTGAAGGTGGGATGGTAACCCTAGCAATGGGCACGCGTGACGTCAGCACTCGGATGTCGTAATCTTGTATTCTTTCATTCATGGTAAATACTACGAACAAGTGTTGAGTAATAATTTTTTATGAAATAGATAGGGTATTGGTCCGGTGTTGTAAAACAGCCATATGAATCAAATGGAGTTATATACACTATAAATTTTATTTCATTATGTAGTACAAAGGCGGTGTTTCTATTATTTTGGCCATAGCTGTAACAACCTTTTGCTTTGTGAAGTGCTGCCAGATTTCAACCGATTCAGTTTTTATAACACTGATCAACAGCAAAATGCTATTTTTCACTTTGACATCAGTTCTGGGTTAATTAGAGGTCGCTGATTTCGGGTTGCGTATCAACCCGTTTTTACGTTAGTTACGTTCTCACAAAAAATAGACATACCACTTTTTTTGATTTTCCTTGTCTTTACCACATTTTTATCGTCATTTCTACAAATTCTACAAACATCGCAAGGCTTCTGTTCCTGTACAATTTATTTTGATCTCATTCAAATAGGAAAAGAGGAATTTATTCATTTTTGTTTTTATAAAATTAATTCTTATACTTCTACAATTCTTATATGGAACAAGTAGAATGAATATTTGAAATGTGGGCATGGTCCGTCCCTTTTTACTGATTTTAAGGGTATAAGGTTAGGTTAGGGTGGCAGCTTGAAGAGCTCACGTAGGCCGTATAGCGGCCCGTTGTGGTACTACATGAAGGACGCGGCTGCCCTTCAGGCTTACACACCCCCCGGGTGTTGGGCAGGAGCCATCCCGATTCCGCAATGAATCGGGCGATGCGGCCGATGCTGGGTCCTGTAAGGTCGGCCAAGCTGCTGAAGAACGGCGCTCCCAGCACCCGGAGACGTCTCCTCGCTAGTGCTGGACAGTGGCACATCAGATGCTCGACGCTCTCCTCCTCGCTCGCATCGCCGCAGCTGCGGCAAAAATCGTTGAAGGGGAGACCGAGCCTCCTGGCGTGTGCGCCGTTCGTCCAGTGTCCCGTTAGCACAGAAATTGTGGAATAAATGGAATTCCGCTTTAAACGAAGTAATTCACGTGTTCTGCCTTGGTTAAGCGACGGCCAGGTTTCTCTGGAGATCCTACATAGGTTCTCCTCCGCCCAGAGTCGATTAGCCAGGCGGAGATAAGCCTGCCTGCCCATCAATTTGACGGTCGCAAGGGGGATGCTACACTGCGTAGAGCTGGAAGCAGAGTGCCTTTTCTGGCCAACTCGTCTGCCACGCAGTTGCCAGTGATGCCACTATGTCCCGGGACCCAACTCAGGTGAACCCTGGCATGTTCCGATATGTCATTCAGAGCGGCCCGGCACTCTGCAACCAGTTTAGAGGAGGTATATGTACCTATCAAGGATTTGATTGCTGCCTGGCTATCCGAGAAAATACATATAGCCGAGGGAATGGGAGGTTGCGATTGCAACCGATCCACTGCCAGCAGTATTGCCATGGTCTCCGCTTGGAAGACACTACAGTGGTCAGGGAGACGAGCAGAGAAACTGGCCCCCAATTGATCGCAGAAAACCCCACATCCGACCCTATTTTCAAGTTTAGAGCCGTCTGTGAAGATTTCGATAGCGGTAAGGGTATAAAAACTATTCAATTTCTAAAAACTAATTCAAAAGCCTACATTTTCTAAAATATGAAGGACTAAAAAAAGAAGGACACCAGTGTAAAGGGTATTAAGAGCCATTTCTTATTATGTGCATATTTATGAAAACAAATGGGTATAGTTCTTGAGAAAACCAACATTAAAAAGAAAATACCCCTATTTGAGAAAATATAGGCTTTTGAATTTTGTTTTTGAAATTTTGACCTTTGACCCCTGTAATATACATTTGCACCAACAATTTTGTATACCCTTAAAATCAGTAAAAAGGGGCTGACCTTGCCCACATTTCAAATATTTTTTAGCTGAACGGTCACTGTCCTTTACTTATACCAAAAATATAACATTCGACATTGGCATGGGCACTTTACTCTACCTTGTCCGGCTATGGTCTTTTAAGGGGATATTGCTGATAGGTGTGGCAACCCGTAAAAAGAGGGGAACTGAGAGTGCGTTGGTTTTTTTGAATATACGTGGGTGGTCCGATAAGTACTTAGCCTACAAAAGAAAAACGAAAATTTTGGAAAAGTGGTGATTTATTTCTCAACGTAGTCTCCTTTCAACTCGATACACTTGACCCAGCGATGCTCCAACTTCTTTAACCCGTCTGAAAAATACGTTTTCTGGAGGCCTCCGTGGCGGCGATAACCTCCTCATTCGATTTAAATTTCTGCCCGGCGAGTGACTTTTTCAAGTTTGGAAACAAAAAGAACTCACACGGGGCCAAATCTGGAGAATACCGTGAATGGGGCAGCTGTTCGTAGCCTAATGCGACCAATTTGGCGAATCACCGACCGATATTGCTCTTTTTCCATTTTTCTAAAATCCGCGGACACGTTCGTTTCCACACGCGGTCAAAACAAAACAACAAATCAAATATGGCTGAAATTTTGACAGCAGCCGTCTACGAGGATGTACTACACGATAGTAAATTTCTCTTACGATAGTGGCACCATCGGGCGGTGGGGCTAAGTACTTATCGGACTGCCCACGTAAGTTTGCCACTGTTACTGTTACTAATGTTTTATTTGTAAATATTAAAACAAATGAATTTGAATATAAAAAATTCGATTATTTTCAGGTAGCCAATAATAGTGAGAGATCTGGGAATGAACTTCAAAATTTGATTAGAAATGGGTACAAGCAGGATCCATATAAACAGGTGCACCATTCGCGACATAAAGCGAACAATTTTATATCTCCACATCAACAGCAGCATTCGCAACAGTCGCCAGTGAATCAGCATTTTCCAACGATACCAAATTTTTCAGTTAACCCGCCCCTTGCCTATTCAATGCAAAGTATGTCGATAGTGGACGGCGGGGCCGGTGGAAGCACACACGTCATGGACGCCGGTCTATTGGGCAGCGTAATAAACTCAAATAAGAGTGCCGGTAGCGATTCGGGTAGCTCGCACGGATCGTCCGGCGAAGCGACTCCGCCCGATACTCCCACTCTATCAAATACTACAACGAATGTGGGAGGCCTGCGACTTAACCCTGAGCAACACCAGGCGCAACAACAGAAACACCATCAGCAGCAACATTTGAACTATAGCAAACAAATTGCACACGTCCGTCTGAACGGCAGATCCGAGAAAATGTTGTCCTCCAGCAGCCCACTGGGCGGAAACAGCGTTAATGCGAGTCCCAATCTTGTATATGTTCAGTCGCAGGTGTTGGCGAACACGCACCAGCCCTTGCCCCAGCAGCAGTCACAGCCTCTTTTCGGCGGTGATATTATATTGGCACCAGGTGGAAACGCTGGAGCTACCAATCTGATACAAACATCGCTGGCAAACAACAACAGCGCTGCTGGCAACAGCATTGCTGTCGCGAACACAAGCTCAAACACGGCGTCAAGCAATAACAACATAGTATCTACGGGCGTAATGCTGACTGCTAACCCGGGTCTCCTGACATCGCAACAGTATGTTCCGTACAACTACCACATAGCATCGCAACATCATGCTACAGCATCACGACCGCCGCTTATGCCTCATACGCCTCCTCTAACACAAACCCCGTTTCGGATAGTACAAAACTGCGATATCCTGTATCAAGCGTACCACCAAGCCCCGCCCAACATGGCTTTTTTATCTGGGCCCGCACCACCAGGAGCACCGTCGGTGACGCTGCGTTCATCAAATGCAGCTCCAGCTAATACAAACGTGTCAACGGTCGTGTCTCAACTACAGCAGCAGCAGCCACCACAACAACAAGTAGCTCCGACAGCGATTCCCAACGCAGCAATACTGGCAACGTCCCCATATAGCGCGCAAGCGGTAACTGCTAGTGTTAACAAACCGATTTCCTGCTACAACTGTGGTTCACAAAGCCATAACGGACGCGAGTGCCAGGAAGCGTCAATGGACGACGTGACGCGCAGTGCGATCTATAAATTGGATTACTCAGTTGCTTCGAATACAACGCCAGCCGTCGGCCAGGGCGCCGGCATTTGCAACACCGGCGGAGGTGGCAGTAGTGGTGGTGTTGGTTGTACCGCCGACACGTTACAAACGCAACAGCAGCAACAACAGCACCACCAGAAGCAGCACAACATAGATGCTGGCGGGACGAATTTGGTTTCGACGCCATCAGCAGTGACTGCGCTTCAATCCGCAGCACCTGTAAGTGCGTTAAATTCAAAATGAAATCATTGGACGCTGAGAATGACGTTTGATGCTTAGATGTAAACAGTGTCCTATCCCGTTGAGGTTTGCTGACAGCGAGGCGCTGTGGTGCCGTGATGTACGTGTGCACGACTTTTTTATTGCATGCCGTTACATTGGCAAGCTCTGCAGAGATTTATACTATTACAATTAGCGGAAATCAAATTTCACGCTTTCCTTAGGGTTTAAGATTTAAAATTAGTGAAACTTTTTAATAACCAGGATTAAATCGTATTTCAATGTTAAAGACTTAAATAACCAACCAAACCAACCAACATCCAATCGAAAAAAATATGTAATGTTTGCACCTGAGTGTACTCATTTCTAAATACCATCTATGACATCTGTAGCTGCACAAGAACACACTGACGCAGTTACACGCATACAAAAAGTCACACAAGTCTCATAATAGAGCAACAAGCATCAACTTTCTGCTGCTGCCCATACTATGCGTAAAGGCTCACATTGATATGGCGTAGAGCCATAAATTCACAACGCATCCGTGCAACCTTTGCCGATAAGAGTAAAATCGTCAACAGAACATACATAAAATAAATTCAAAGTAGAATCAAATTAGGAACTAATAATTTGTGTTTTTACTATAGTCACACTCTTTATGTAGCATATGTTTAAGTAAAAAATAAAAATTATTGTTACCAAAATGAGACGCGACTAATAGGAAACAACCACGCGGAAGTTGAATGGGAAGTGTAGGAGCAAGAGAAAATGAAATAGACGAAAATAAGGATTCGTATGCATATATACACGTAATAAATTGAATATTTATAATAAAGAAATAAATGTAAGTATGATGTACACATGTGTTGGCCAGATATAAATGTATTTAACTGTAACGTATATATATAATACGATCTACTGAGAAACAATTGCTCGGGGAGAACGCTACATCTGTACACATTGAACGTTGCGGTAGTAGTGCATAATTTCATGCCGCACGATGTTTAGTTCAATTTTTTGTAAGAAAAATCATTACAGCATGTAAATGGGCATGAGAATGGCGGTGTCGTTGGTGCTTAAACATGCAATGTATTCGATAGTGATGTTATCTGGAGTTCGCTCTAGGACAAATTCACGCTTTCCTCACGATCCGCGCATATCGTAGGCGTAAACACGTGCGTGGCAGTAGACTTAAGTTTGCGGAAGAAGCATTCTAGCCTCGTCGCAAGCATGACTGCATTCATATTCGTATTTAAATTCAGTCTGCAGAACACCCGTCTTGTATTCATATAAATAAATATATCTACATGTAAATCATTTCGCTGCTAAAGTGAGAAAGGCTTCTAAAAATGCTTGACCATTTTGTTTAAAATAAAATTATTTCCTACTTGTGACATTTTAGAATGATTAATTTAATTTCATAAACACCTATTTTATTATTAAATTGTATGTACATAAGATTAAAAATATTAAACCTTAAACTAAACATGTATTATGTTTTATTGAAATAAATTGTTTCATAAACTTCAGTAAAACGAATAAGTTCTTTGTACAAATTATTTTTACATCGTTTCTGTTTCTCTGCGACGGTTCGTTAAGATATTTACCCATAGGTAAATCAACAATCTATTGTTGAATGGTTTTTTCGCAGCGACTCGAATTTTTAACCCTTTTAGTGCCGGAGGCCGATATATCGGCTCTGGCTGCACTAGCGAGAAGTGCCAGAGCCGATATATCGGCCCGCGCCTTGTAGCGCTTTACTATTGGCATTGCGGGACAACTCTATCTCAAAATAATTTTGTAATAATTTATAAATGATCTAATTTTATTACGAGAGAATAAAAAAAAATAGTGTTTTGTTTTAACTCTTTGTGGACGTTTATGTTATCGGAACTTTTCGGCAGCGTGTTATGTAAACAACTGTTTGAAGGCTCTCGCGAAATAACGTTGCATTGCCGTAGCCAGACGTAGGATCAGTTATTGTCTCCTCGATCGTTGTTGTATATTTCGTCCCAGTTGCTTTCAAACTGCAACTGGGACGTCATTTTTGTTATTGCCGTTGTTTTCCGCTTGTGTCAAATATTGTTGTTTTTGACAAACCAACAATTAGCAATACAGAATTTCGAAAATTCTATTTATTCTCTACTTCATCCTTAGTATACTGCTTTTTGAATCATGTAAATATTGTTTCTCGTTTGGTTTATATGAGCATTTTCCCAAACCTTAGTAAAACTGTGAAATTCGGCCGGTTATTCTCGCATAGGCACCTTTTTCGCCCGGCACTAAAAGGGTTAAATTAATTTTTAGCTTGGGTGTAATTGGTAATTTTCTAAAATGTCATGATTGTAATTGAACAATTGTTGTGCAAGACGATGTTGCTCTCATTACATTTGTTTACGCGATATGTGTCTGGGATAATAATAATTAATAATTGACTGGCACGACAGCCCGCTTACGCGAGACTAAGGCCTAGCTTCCCGCAACCACCCGTGTTCTGCGTGCGAATTTGTACGCGGGTGGAAGGGACCTACAGTTTTATGCCAGGTTCCGAACGGCAGGTTGGGAGCTTTTTCATAAGCAATTTTTACTCTCAGAGGTTTGCCATTCCAGCTGAGAGGACAGCCACCGAAAGAGAAAACGAGTTTTCCCGTTATTTTTATTTTAGGTGTTATTACAGGCAGTATTGAACCTGGGGTTGCTGCCTTCGACTCGCGGTCCAACGCACTAACCAACTGAGCCACGGCGGCTGCCATGTGTCTGGGACACCGTACGCAAATACATCTTAGACCTAGGCATGATTCTTGACACAATTGGAAGGAACATGCCAAAAAGAACAAGGAAGTGCTTGAAATAAAATTTCGATGGGTAATCTGATTGGCAGGCATACCTACAGAGTCATCTACCTCTATGCGGAGAGCCACGAAAATGGGCGTACGAGAAATGACAGTTGTCGGCAAATGTTCTCATTGAACAGGACGGTTAGCTGCAGTTCAAATTTAGGAACAGAAAGTAGGTCGCAAGGGTGTCACATGCATAAAAAATTTGGAACCAAAAATTCGCACAAAATAGATGCATATGTCTGTTTTTATATTTCATATCTGTATTGTTTTTTAATAGAACATCGTTCACAATAGTTTTGTTGTTTTCATATATGTATGTAGTACTCATGGTACAATAATATTCAGGTATTTTAATTCGATCAAATTTAAAAGTCAGTTGCTTTTTTGACAAATAAGAATAACATTTTAATGATGCAGAAAAAAGTATGAATGGTAGGAAATTTATTCAGAAATAGTAGTTGGTAGTAGTTAGTAGTTGTAGTTAATTTTAAAAATGTATGCAATCAAGTTTGGATAAGTGCTGTAATTTTGTTCAGCAAATTGAATATTACAACCGATGCGGCAAATTCCATGAATTTCGGTAGTAAGTAATTAACCCTTTCCGGTCAATTTCCACATTTCTTGAGATAAAAATTTTTCCTTCAAAATATTGACTCTTATTGAACTTTTTAGCAATAAAATGCAAAAAAATTTCAAAAAAATAATTTTAGTTGAGAATTACAGCTTCATCAAATTTGGTCGATATATCGTACAATGGTCCGCAAAGGAGTAAAAATTCATGAATTTTTGGTTTCGGTTTTTTAAGTTTTATAAACAATTCATTGATTTTTTTGATAGAAAACATAAATTATAACAACAAAAAATCAAAACGTGATTTTATTTTGATCGAAAGTTATATAAATTGTATATACAAGGTGCAACCCAAAGTAAACAGGACTTTTATAAAATAAAGAAAACGGATGATTATTTTTGTATAATTCTTTTTATTTATTCAAAATACTCTCCTTCTGCTTCGATACAACGTTTTGCACGGTCCAAAAGCATTTGGAATGAGTGTTTTAGGTCATCGGCCGGCATCGCCTTCAGAATGTTGGTACAAGCCTTTTGGATGTCCTCAACGTCCTTATAACGGTTTCCTTTCATCGGCAAATGCAACTGACCGAATAAGTAGAAGTCACAGGGAGCCATATCAGGCGAATACGGTGAATGATTGATGGTAAAAATGCGATTTTTAGTCAAATAATCGGTCGTAACTAGGGCTCTGTGAGCCGGTGCATTATCATGCAATAAACGCCAACTTCCTTCCTCGCGATATTCTGACCGAATACGACGAATGCGATGCACCAAACGCTTCAAAACTTCAACATAAAACAAAGCGTTAATTGTTTTTCCCGGTGGAACAAACTCTCGATGAATTATTCCCTTTGAATCGTAGAAACAAATGAGATGAGTTTTGATTTTTGACTTCTCACGGCGGGTTTTTTTCGGATTTGGCTCATCTGGGTGCTTCCATTCGGCACTTTGACGCTTTGTTTCGGGATCATATTGAAAGCACCACGTTTCGTCACCGGTTACGATGTTGAACAAGAAATTTGGATCACGTCTGGCTTCCCGAACGATGTCTTTTGCGTGCTCAATTCTCTGCGCTTTTTGGTCGTCGGTTAAAGTGTGCGGAATGAAGCGAGAACACACTTTACGGAGACCCAAATGTTCGGTTAAAATGCGATCAATTGATGTTTTGGAGATGTTCAATTCCATTTCCATCAATTCCAATGATGATTTTGGCTGCATTTTGATAAAATCACGCACAGTTTTGATGGCATCGTCAGTAATCACAAATTTCGACTGGCCGACGTGTTCGTCGTCATTCAAGTCTTCACGACCATTCTTGAATCGATTCAACCACTCATTAACACGGCCACGGGATAAACAATCATCACTATAAACTTGCTTTAACAATTTAAACGTTTCGGTAAAAGTTTTACCAAGTTTAAAACAGAACTTAATATTAGCTCTTTGTTCGATCGACATTCTCGTACCAAAGTTAAAAACATACTGTCACATTGAGCGGGATATTTCGGCGTCTACTAGACCAAATGTCATGAAATTTAGACAGTATGTGAATGAAAGATGTACCTTTCCAACGCATGTCCTCATACATATATGGCGCCACCAGAAACGTCCCTATTGCAAAAGTCCTGTTTACTTTGGGACGCACCTTGTATAAACAATTGATTCACATTTATTCGGCCTTATATAACCATTGTTGTTGTTGCAAAGCCTTTTTCCTCTCAATAAAACACAGAGTAAATTAAAATTCATACAGTTTTACAGGCAGGCACTGAATATAGCCGATTCCTCTTATAGTAGTGGGAGTGGCAGGTACGCATGTCTAACCTTACACAACCCGTGTCTGCCCAGTAAAACACAAAATCGTCTAGTAATTTTTATTTTTAATCGAAAATTGCCGAATAGTCGAATTTTATTAGCCATGTGGTTTACAAATGGGCGTGGCAGGCATACAAAAGCAAAAAATCTGTTACCAAACCTATAACTTTAAAAAAATGCAAACATAACTTGCAACCTTTGCTTTCCATTTGTACGATATATCGTACAAATTCAAATTTGTACGATATATCGTACA
Organism: Melieria crassipennis; assembly: GCA_963668005.1. Classification (NCBI taxonomy): domain Eukaryota; kingdom Metazoa; phylum Arthropoda; class Insecta; order Diptera; family Ulidiidae; genus Melieria; species Melieria crassipennis. Next base: position 46,690,043 of record OY764961.1, read on the forward strand.
TTTGATTTAAGTGCCATTGTACGATATATCGTACAATTTTTTTAAAGACTCGGGAAAAATGTTCAAACTCAAAAAATGTTAAATTTATTAACTTTTATAAATCAATTGATGTTTAAACTTTTAAATGTTTATGTTTTTTGTTACTGAAAAATATTACAAACCTGAAATTTTCCCTGCAGAAGCTTCGTCGCTTGTTGCTTGCTCAACTTCTTGCAAAGAACGTTTTACAAAACAAACAAATACTGTGTAAGCACCACCACTATGATTTATTTTTCTAAACAGAATGATAAAGCACAGCCTACTTAACAAATCCGTTTCATGAAATGTGCGCTCGCTGTCAAATTAAATTTCCTAGAAAAATGTTATTTTAATTGTACGATATATCGACCAAATTTCCGGAAAGGGTTAAAATGTTGTGATTTTTAGAAGACTACACCACAAACTTACATTGTGGTTTGTCATGCAAATTATAGATATTTTGCAAGATCGTACATTATGTGGTCACTATAATGTTGAAAGTATGGTCAAACTGGTGGTGTACAATGAGGTAATTTGTGAAATGCTTCCTCAGGCACTTTTAATAAAGCACACCACCGCGCTTTAACCCAAAAACCTGCCTTCTTTATTTCTGTCGGTCACCGCGCGAACATTTAGAAAAAATGTGTTCTTACAATTAATATTATTATTATTAATTCTTATAGTATTTTTATGAAACGTTACTACATAAACTGATAGCCGTAAATTTACAGCCCTATGGCTAAAATGAAAAGAGCAGTAGAAACAATTTATTTCTCATTTGTCAATTTTCTTCTTATATGTCTTTTTGAAACTACCTGTATTTTTTTATCATGGTAGTACTTCTATATTGGCAGCAACCTACCTTCACAATAAGTTTTCATTCAGAAATCAAAGGGAGACAAACGATGAGACAGATTAGAGAAAATTGTTTGCATGTATTTCTATACGTGTATTCATCAAAACAACTATAAACAAACAGCTTCACCGTAGGAACACAATTGGAGCGTATCACAGAGGGCGAAATGGTCAATCTAGCGGAACTTAATTCAAATTTTAAAATTTCTATTTGCTCAATTTTTTTTTATTTTTCTGATTACTAATATACCCTATCGACTTTATCTATGTTTTCCATTTTGTTTTGATCTCTATATTCGCACAGCTGCACAGAGGGCGAAATGGTCAATCTAGCGGAACTTAATTCAAATTTTAAAATTTCTATTTGCTCAATTTTTTTTTATTTTTCTGATTACTAATACCCTATCGACTTTATCTATGTTTTCCATTTTGTTTTGATCTCTATATTCGTACAGCTGTGAGCTTTCAAACACAACATATGTTGGAGCAAGTGCACCAACATAGTTTCGCGCATGATACAAAAACTAAAGGTAGAACCGCTGGGAAATATTTTGACACTAAACGTGTTTATTGACGTTTCTCGTATTTGTCAAAAGCTTGAGTCGTGATGCCACTTCGTTGTAATACTTAGTTAGGGCTATTTAAGGTTTTTTTAAGGTTTTATTTAAGGATTTTTAGATCTTTTTTAAAATAAACACGAAATATACATTTCAATGTGACTAGTTCATTTTGTTTAGTAATATTAGTAACTGTTAGACAAGCAACAACGCAATGAATGGTACAAATGTACATTTTTATGTAATTGTTTTTTTTAATTTCTTATTAATATTCATTATTTTTTTTGTTTTTAAATTTCTGTTCATAATCCGTATTCTAAAAAATGTTCGGCCTAAAAAAAACGATTCGTTCGATAAAAAAATGTCTGTGTAAAAAAAGGGATTTTCTAACAACAGCACGGTAGCACATTTTCAAAGAAGAACGTCAAAAAGACCTTTAGTGTCAGATGCGCAATATGGCGGCTGAGAAGAAGCATCGGCTCTACCTTCTATTTTTGTATCATGGTTTCGCGCGCTTTTTGCACAGTGCATTTGTTTAAGTCCAAAAAAGTATTTCGTCAATTATTGAATCATTAAAGTTGTTTTGATTAAAGTTAAAGGTATGTATGTATGTGTCATAGTATAAATGTTAGTAGCCTGTGTTTATTTTTTCTAATAAAAAATCGTCGTTGAAGTAAACATTTGTGATAGTGTATTTTGAGTGACAAAGACTCGACTTCCGTGGAGTGCAACTTTTGAAATTCAGCCGTATTCAATCCAGTTCAAATTTTTTTTTGTTTACGTGATTCATTGTGATTGTGAAATGTCGAAACTCGTTTGCTACTTCCTGCTACTCTACAGTCCAACGCATTTTTTAGGCCTAATGTCGGTGTCCAAACGACACATTTTTTCATTATGGCACAATGAAAACGTCCCTTCAAAAAAGGTTTTCAGCATTGGAGATGCATGTATTTGCTAATATTATTGATAACAAAAATATAGTGATGAGCAATTCCACGAAATCAGCAGGAAATTGAGAAACTTCGTAAGCCGGTTAGTGCAGAAGTGGAAAGCATGTAAAAGGAACTTAAGGAATTTTGAAAAACAAAAGTGCGATTGGTCAGATGGGAACCTTTTGTTAGTTGAAACATCAAATTCTATTAATGTTGGACGACGACAAAAGGAGATTGCACCACGAAAAGCCAACTCCGCAAAGTTGTTAGTTCGTATACCAATGGCTGGTTCCGGGAATACAAACAACGGCAATACAGCCAGAAGAATTTTTCAACAACCAATTTTGACTTCCCAAATAACTGGCGTAAGTGAAACAATTATTACAAGATTTAGTGTAATCTAATCCACTAATATCATCATTATCAAGAAGTTCTTCCAGCTACGCAAAAAAGAACATTATATTAGATCAACAAGTGATAATTCTTCTTTTAGATACAAATTTACAATCTGAATTGTCAAATTGTGTTAGTAGCTCAGATTCTGATTAACTTTTCTTTCATGCAATATGTAATGTAAGAAAATAATAAAAAACATCCTTTAACTGCCAAATTATTTCGAGTAAAAATAAATATAGCTAGTTTGAGTTTTATTTCGTAAAATACTTTTATACTTTACTATCTGACTGTTGTTTTTTATAATGAAATACGCGAGATGGCGAATCTAAGGCGATGCAAATTGACGAAGAAAACCAACTAAAGGAAGAGGAAGAGCTACTGATTAACGCAATCGAGGCCCACAAATCAGCAATGTTGCTGCTAAGTTTCAGTAAAGAAATGGACTGCGCTTGAACCAGATTATGGGTGGTGCCACGCCCCCTTATTCAATACCTGCACAAAGCCCTCTGTCGAAAGAGAAAATTGTAGGTTCGTACTAAGTTTCATTGCTGAGCGACTTATAGTTCAGCGAAATATTTGGGTCACAAAAATGTGCCACGCCCTTTGTCCAACGTCCAATAAATCTTACCAGTAGAATGACTCATCTATGGGACGACGGGGTACTAAATTTCAGTGTTGTAGAACTTACAATTTGGAACATATTCCATTATTAAGATTTGGCTTGTATGGGTGGTGCCACGCCCCCTCGTCCAATACTCGCCCCATTCGCCCTGTCGAAGGACATGACTTAATAGTAACTTCTTAGTGGCAATATATTCAGGGCAATATGGCAGGGATTTTCCGACTTTTCCAATAGATTTTCCGGAATTTTATTTTCGCATGAACCTGAACTGACTCAATACTAATTCATATTAATTCATACAAAAAAAACTCCATGGAAATCGGCCGGTCCGTTTGAGCGTGATGCGTTTACACACATACATCCACTTTCTTTTATATATATAGATGGCAACCCTACTTGAAAGTAGGCGGACCACGCCCATATGCATACCAATTCTCAGGTGAAACACCAGCAGTATCTGTACAAAATTTCACCACGATATCGTTACGCATTCAAGAGTTATTAATTAAGTTCCGCTAGATTGACCATTTCGCCCATTGTGCGTATGCACGTATTTACGTTCGACGTATTGCGTTGTCAAATTTAATTTCATGTATTCCTATGAAAGCGAACACAATTGACGACGCAAGCGTATGAACGTAAAAGCGTCGTACGCTCACTTAATCTGAAACTTAAATTGGAGCGTTAGCGGCAAGCAACTGTCAAAATTGCTTCATGCCCATACAATTTGTATGGGGCAAACCGCAATTGAAACGCTCTGACGCTGAGCTATTCGAATTTCCAATTTTGACAAGGCGTTAGCAGTTGATGTTGGCTGCGACAAACAAACTGCCTGTGATTTATATTTGATTTGATTTAAATTGTGAGGAATTTATTCAAATAAGGGCTATGTTTTGCAAGATAATAATAATTTGTTGTTTTTTGGCAACTAAACAAATATTTTTTTGACATTTCTTTTCATTTCATGATTTTGACAATCCCAACGCAACGCTTCATTTTCGGTATGCCGCACTGAGCGAGCATGTTACAAAAATATACAGGTAGATTCAATCGAGCAAAATTAAAAGTCATTTGCTTTTTTGACAAATAAAAATGAAATTTTAAGGGTGCAAAAAAAGTAGAAACACAGAAACTGAATGATATACTATATAAACTAATTGTGTGAAATTGCAGCTCTGTAGCAAAAATGAAAATAGTAGTACACAATTTGTAAACAAATATTTTTTTCCAATTGTCAATTTTATTTTTATCTGTCGCATTGAAACTACCCAAGGTTTATAGAAAACAAGGTTACGACATCAATGACAGGAAAATTGAAGTTTTTACCAGTGACGTAGTACGAATTGTTTCAAACTGTCAAGGAACAGTGGGACGAGTACGACCATTTACAAAATTAATATTTCCAAAAAAAAAAGATTATATGAAAATGCATATCAAGTTATTTATTTCGTTTCATTGTATTTAATATATACATACTTACTTATACACAGCCGCCGTGGCTCAGTTGGTTAGTGCGTTGGACCGCGAGTCGAAGGCAGCAAACCGCAGGTTCAAATACTGCCCGTAATAACACCTAAAAAAAATAACGGGAAAATTCGTTTTCTCTTTCGGTGGCTGTCCTCTCAGCTGGAAATGGCAAACCTCTGAGAGTAAAAATTGCCTATGATAAAGCTCCCAACCTGCCGTTCGGAACCGGCATAAAACTGTAGGTCCCTTCTACCCGCGTACAAATTCACACGCACAACACGGGTGGTTGCGGGAAGCTAGGCCTTAGTCTCGCGTAAGCGGGCTGTCGTGCCAGTTAATTATTATTATACTTACTTATAAATTGCTTAGAGCAAGGTTGGCAGATTTGGCCTCTCTGTGTGTGGGCCGACATTGCCCCACTGCACACTTCATTGTTTACGTTTTATTTTTTATCAAAAACTCATTACAATTGTTGCAAACTGTTTTCACGAAAACTTTAACTTTTGTATTTTATACTTATTACTCCAAAGATTCCACATCGTTTTGGTCAAATTTTCGCGTTAAAATGTAACACAATTCAAAAAATGCCGTTGGCCAATCAAATTTTTCATAACGTATGAAAATAATTTTAAGGTGCCCAATTGACATAGGATTCAAATTTTATTTTTATTTTTCAAGATGAGGAAAAATACAAGGAGAAGCAAGATTTTGTTTTAGCAAAATTCTGCAAGTGTCATTGCAGAATTGGCAGAAATTAATTAAACTGTAAAAAAATATGTATATAAACGTGTTTTCAGTCTTAAAAAGGAATATACGCACGAATAATAAAAATAAAGTATTACCAGTAGCGGCTTAAGAGGGGGGGCGGAGGGGCGAACCGCCCCGGGCCCCGGGCTGCGGGGGCCCCCGAGAGAAGCTTGTATCTATATAAAAATTTCAAGTTTTTCAAAACTGAAACTTGTAAAAAACTATTTGCGCCGCACAATGGTTGATGAAAGACTAAGTCGTTTGTCACTTTTATCAATTGAAAGAGACACAGTATCGACAATTGACTTTGAAATGGCAATAACAAATTCAGTTCAATAAAAGCAAGAACAATAACAATTGTTTGCAAATTTTCAAAAAATTTTCCCTCGAAGATTGCAATTTTTAACTTAAAGTTTTGTGCAAAATATGCAAATACAAAATTCTAAGTTAAAAATTAAATATCGCAATCTTAGAGTTTGCTTGTAAACTTGTGTGAATTACACAATTACTTAACCTCATTAAATTTTGTAGAAGTCAAACAAATTTACAGTTATTATTATTATTATTATAATTATTGGTTGGATAAAAACACATGTCCCGGAAATCCGGGTTTCGAAGGCAATTCTATGCTCCTTGTAAGTAAGCTAAATATGGGCTTCTTACATGCTGTTATGTAGGGGAAATATGTTTTTTCAGGACTTTTTTTATAAAGTCACTGCTACTGGGTTTTATAAAATATTTCTGTACATTTCTGAAGATTTCTACTCGACACGAAAAATATACCTAAAAATAAAAGTGTTTTCTAGGGGGTAACTTTCTTGAGAACTTGAAATAGAATAAAATTTAGATGTATGAATCTACAGACTGAAATCCAAAACATGTATGTTTTCCATACCTGACATATTTTGGTCCTGAAAGTTCAAAATAGAAAATTTAGTTAAATGGAGACAATTTCCCTCTTTCATTTGATACCCATATCTTCATCATTGAACTACCGCATATATTTAATATTGAAATGTGTATCTCCTTAAAATGTTAAAGTCCTTTAAAAAGGACTTTTGGGTCAGAGAATTTAATACTGACTATGCCAGAATACTATAAATTATTATATGAAAATTTGGATGGGTCTCGGCAAAAAAAAATTGTTTCGCACGGTGTAATAAATGTAAAGTTGGTGTTTTCACTCACTGCATCATAACTTTATCATTTTTCTTTCAATTCTATTGATGTTAGGCTTAATATTTGCTAAAATAGTATATATTTCATTTTAGATTTTAAAACTAGAGAAGATAATTTATTTTTTCTTTAAAAAAATATTCGAAAATTTATGATTTTTTAAATTTGTCGAAAAATTCACATTGTTACAACTTTCACCGTCAGTAACTTCCCCAAATCTCATCTGATTTGGACAATCTATATATCACTAAAAAGCCACTAAGGTATTATCTTCTGAACGACGGACAGCTCGTGTTAATCGGATAATTCTTTTAGGAGATATGTGCTCATAACTGAAACAACAGGAAAAAAATCGTTTTTCGAAGATTTTTCGAAAACGCTTCTTCAAAAATTTTTTGGTTTTCAGTTTCGTGTTCAGCGGCCAAAGTTAGTCTAGAAAAAACTTTTATTTTTAGGTACACGCGATTGGCCCATTTTTTGTCGGCAATCGAATCCTCCTCCTCGGGTAGCTTAAAAAAATGGCCAGATCGTAGTAACGAAGCAAGATTTTCTGTTTTTTTTTCGAGATTTAAGATGGCATTTGGAAATGACGAATTTGCTCCCCCAAAAGTTTTCCTAATTTCACGAAAGTTTTATCCATTTTTCATTTTTTCTCTGGGATTCTATTGCTTTCTATAAAATTTCAAGCACATATACGTTTAAAAATAATTTGTCTCGTCGTTTAAAAATAAAAGTCCGTTTACTGTTCAATGGAATAATTAATAAATTTAATTGACTGGCACGACAGCCCGCTTACGCGAGACTAAGGCCTAGCTTCCCGCAACTACCCGTGTTGTGCGTGTGAATTTGTACGCGGGTTGAAGGGACCTACAGTTTAATGCCGGTTCCGAACGGCAGGTTGGGAGCTCTTTCATAAGCAATTTTTTTTTACTCTCAGAGGTTTGCCATTTCCAGCTGAGAGGACAGCCACCGAAAGAGAAAACGAGTTTTCCCGTTATTTTTTTTAGGTGTTATTACAGGCAGTATTTGAACCTGAGGTTGCTGCCTGCGACTCGCGGTCCAACGCACTAACCAACTGAGCCACGGCGGCTGTTCAATGGAATACAAATTAAAAAAAAAAAAGCCAAAAGCATAACCGGAAATTCCCCGTATTAGTTTTGTACGCAAACTTATGCTGCACCGTTTTATGGGGCCCCCTCAGCCGTCGCCGCCCCGGGCCCCCGAGCACCTTAAGCCGCCACTGAGTATTACACTCTGAAATGGTCACCTTATAAATTTTCACCAGTGACGTCATGAGCCGGATGTCGTAATCTTTATTTTATCATTCTTGAAACTACCTGTATATTTTTTATCATGCTGAGCGAGGGCGTTGCGTCAGCAAACGCAACGCTTAACGCTCCAATTTAGGTTTCACAGTTAGATCTATTTCTATTTTTTACGCCGCGTATGGGCGTATTAATCAAAACGTATTTTGAGTATTTTATACGTTGCTGCTCACGCTGGAATTGTGAGCAAGGCAACGTCTGAACGTATTTCGACAGCGTATTTACGCCGTACGCCGTGCGCTCATACGTCCATACGCTCCAGTTGTGTTCCTAAGGTAAAGCAAAATTGTGTGCGCTCACTTCACACCATAGAAGGGCACGCTGCTACTCGCGAGCAAGATATATTAACAAGGTAGGCCAGGCTGGGAGCGGCAGCTCTTAATGTCTCTCTTCACCCTCTTATTTGTGAACGGTTGCTCTTTTTGTAGAATAAAGAACCTACTATTAGAGTTGATATTGTTTGTACAACTATACTTTTGTGTACAGATTTGGGTAACATTATAATAAACATATGCGCGAAATATAGCCCATGACACCCGCCTGATACGCAATAAAATATATTGGGGAATTAATAAAAATGAAAGAATGAAATAAATTGAAATTGAAGCGTCGTTTCTTTTTACCAATAAGTCGCCGCAAAAAAACGAATGTCATAAGTTCCATTGAATTTAATAGCTCATACGACAATCGTTTTGTCAGGCGACGAATAGTCAATGCCGGAAATTAAATTAGTCATCATGTGGTCAATGAAGATATTTTTTATATTTTACTATTTTATATTTTACTACTTTTATGTTTTTTACTATTATTTTAGTTTGTTGCAATGGGTGTTGACTCCTATTGATTAAGTTACATATAAATTATTGCATAATACTTTCTACTATCAGCAATCTTTCCACATGATGCCCATCAGAGATCTGCATGCGGTCATATTTTAATCGCTCAATATGTATTCGTGTAAGATGCGGTGCGATATGTGCCACTGCTCAAAAAAACGGATATCAGTATGTATCCCCACCGCAATGCTTCATTCATTCCGAATACTATAGTAATCCCAACGAACGAATCATCAGCTTGCAATACTAAACGAACGCAAACTATCGCATCTTCATTTCACTTCGGCTATGCAGTGCTGCCAAGGCGAATTCATACAGGTGATAGCGTAAGGGCAGCAACAAAATTTAAATGTATTTTGTTTTTGTTTTCTGGGTTTAGATTGTCAAAATCAGCCAATTAGAAGAAAGCTTTCTTTTTTCATTTTTAAACTGTCACAGTTTTACACAGGCATTTTGACAATCTAGACCTTTTCCACCACAAAAAAATCAAATCAGCTGATTCAACGAGGTCACCTGTATTAATTCGCCTTGGGTGCTGCCGATGATCCAAACGAACTATGCACTTCGGAATGCGGTGGTGTGAATGATTCAAACGAAGACGGCAATGATCCAAACGAAAGATGGAAATATTCGTTTGAATCATTCGCACCACCGCATTCCGAAGCGATATGAGAATGCGGTGGTGCGAATGATCCAAAGGAAAGATGGAAACACCGCATACCACCGCATTTTCATATCGCTTCGCACTTGTTCTTTGACTCTTAGGGCCAAGTTTTCAGTGCGAGTTTAAACGCAGTTCAAACGTAGTTTCCTTGAACTTGGTTTAAATATAAACTCAGTTTAAACGACAAGGCAGTTTTTCAGTGCTACTTTAACTGGAGCAAATATTTGTCATTTGAGTGTGGCAATACCGGCAATATTTTTATCTAGCTAATAATTTCCCTTTTTTTTTATTGTCATTCGTTAAGAAATTCTTTGCGCTCAAATAATGTATTTCATCAATAAATTCAAAATAAGCAAATGGAGTCCAAATTTTTCGTCTCGGGAAATCGAATGTCTTCTTGCACTTGTGAAAAAAAATAAACAAGTGCTCGAGTGCAAGAAGACAGACCGCGTGAGTGCCGAGGAAAAACAAACCAAATGGAAAGAAATTGAGGACGAGTTAGATTCAAAATTTGTTGAACTTTGATAAGTTCCGGTGCGCGAAAACTTGCGCACAAAGTATAAGAATCTAAAAAAAAGTGCAAAAAAAGAATTTCGCTCACGACAGGCAAGAGCTGACCAAAACAAAAAAGAAATGAACTGTCAGAAGCTATTGACAGTTTAAACTTAGTTTAACCGTGCAGGGTTGGGCGTTTAAACTGAGTTTAAACTTCAGTCAAGTTTGACTGAAAAATTCGATTTTGCGTTTAAACTAAGTTTAAACTAGAAACTGAGTTAAACTCGCACTGAAAAATTGGCCCTTATTGTGATTAAGCATTCGTAGAAAAGAAAAGAAATGACAGGCATTTTTTAGGATATACCCAATTTTTTTATGTTTTACAATAAATGTATACATAAGTACTCAAATAATAAATTTAATGTAATAGTTTTAAACATGAAATGAAAAAATGTCCTTTATCGAACGAAGTAATATTTAATTCATAATACGTGTAATAGATTATAATAATTAATAATAATTTGTAATGTTAAAAATTTTTAGAGTACGAATGGTGGGTTTGCCCGTTGTCATAGAGTATTTCATTGATGTGGGTCCAATTACCGACAATTGATTCAATCATCATATATTTGGAGTTCCATCGTGTTTTTAAAGTATTTCACCATTTTTGTTTTGCATGATTCTATAACTTTTAGACTTCAACTTGCTTAAAAAATAGCAGCAGTTGAGGTGGCAAAATTCATGCCGCAAACATTTCTTCCAAATGCGTATACCTGCTTCTTACGCTTCGCGAATTGTGCATACTTGTATGCATTGCTTTCAATCACTGCAAACAACGTATACCGCATAATGATTGAATTTGGGATACTTATGATTTGCGGTGCTTATGAGCAGTAGGTAGTGAAAAGAATGAGTATCAATGCGGTGGTAACCAAAATTGCGCGACGCGAATTGTGCAATATGCATACGATTACGAAGTGGTCGTGTAAGCAATACGCGAAATGAATCGATGATCGCAAACTCGTTCGGGGTTTGTATGCGTGCGGTTGCGATACTTATATAAGTAACATATATGTTACTTATATAAGTATAAGTACTTATATAAGTACATATATGTTATGCGGTGCTTATGTGTAGTAGGTAGTAAAAAGAATGCGTATTAATGCGGTGGCACAGATAACTGATGATGAGTTATCTGTGGCGGTGGTATCCAAAGTTGCGGTACTCATCGCTTATCTCTGATGCCCATTTCGACTGCATGTGTCGGAGTTTCCGTCAACTCCGTTTTGCAGGGATGCCGTAGAATGGCTGGTCTAACGGTAAAATTGCTTTGTATTCGTAATACAAACTGCGTATAAAGTGCGCGTCTGTTTTGTTAATCGCGGTGTGAAATTCGGTGTGAAATTCGATGTGAAATAATAAAATGTCCACAGCAAGTTGCGCCATATGCCAGACTAGTTGGGGAGGAAAAGTGGGCATGTTTTGTGTTCCTACAAAAGAAGATGTGGCCAGGCAGTGGAATATGGTATGTGGTGGTATCTAATTATAAGTACATACCTTTAAATATATTTTTCGAATTTGTTGGAATTTACACCTCTTATTTCTCTTAGTCTGTAATTTGATTAGACTTAATTAATAAACAATAAATAAAATTATCTTAGTGGCATTCTATTAAAACTATATGTTGCTAAAAACCAGATTTTCTTTTAATTATAACATTTGTCCTACACAAACGCACTTTTTACATTTTGAGAAAGAAGTACTAAAAGATGCAACCAACAATTCATTCCTAAAAAAAAGCAACTCTGTTTTGGCCCCCTTATTTTGACGGCTCTCTAAGCCTGGCCTACCTTAACCCTTTTAGTGCCGGAGGCCGATATATCGGCTCTGGCTGCACTAGCGAGAAGTGCCAGAGCCGATATATCGGCCCGCGCCTTGTAGCGCTTTACTATTGGCATTGCGGGACAACTCTATCTCAAAATAATTTTGTAATAATTTATAAATGATCTAATTTTATTACGAGAGAATAAAAAAAAAATAGTGTTTTGTTTTAACTCTTTGTGGACGTTTATGTTATCGGAACTTTTCGGCAGCGTGTTATGTAAACAACTGTTTGAAGGCTCTCGCGAAATAACGTTGCATTGCCGTAGCCAGACGTAGGATCAGTTATTGTCTCCTCGATCGTTGTTGTATATTTCGTCCCAGTTGCTTTCAAACTGCAACTGGGACGTCATTTTTGTTATTGCCGTTGTTTTCCGCTTGTGTCAAATATTGTTGTTTTTGACAAACCAACAATTAGCAATACAGAATTTCGAAAATTCAAAATCATGTAAATATTGTTTCTCGTTTGGTTTTTATGAGCATTTTCCCAAACCCTAGTAAAACTGTGAAATTCGGCCGGTTATTCTCGCATAGGCACCTCTTTTTCGCCCGGCACTAAAAGGGTTAATATACCTTGCTCGCGAGTAGCAGCGACGCTTACTCGCATATACGAATACAAAGCAGCAAAGTTCCGAGCGTAGCCTCAGTGTCGTCAGTGATACGAAACTGGGAGGGGAAGCGATTTTTTGACCATTTTGTGCATTTCACATACACAATCTGTGTGAATAGGTCTGTTTGGGAACTTTTCCAGTACAAAAAAAATCCAGTAAAAAATATTAATGCAAAAGGCAAATAGTTCGTTGCGCTCAATCTGCGATCTTTCCTTTTCAGCTGCAGCAGGATAAGCTTAGCAAGACGGTTGTGGCTTACAAATTCGTACAAATTATTCGTTCCCAAACTGACCTACGACAATACTGACCTCGTATTGTCCGTTAAGGTTCAACTGTGTGGTCGCGTTGAAGTTAGAACAAAGCGCAAAGTTGCAATTTAGAGGTAGCTTGTCTTTCGTATTATTTTAGAAAAAGGCGTATTGATACGATGCATGTTATTATTTTCATAATTGTCAATCATTTCAATAAAAAATTCATACATTTTCTAAACTTTGTTATGTTATTACAGTGTAATCTGGGTGAAGTGAACCCCCGATGGTACGACTACCCCGATAGAGTGAACATCAAAATTTTTACATTGAGTACTCTATAGAGTGAACAATTCTGAATCTCTTTAGAGTGAACACAATTTAAAACAAATTACTTCAGTAACTTCAAGTTACTGCCAACCAGAATTTCAGGCTGTTGAAGAGAAAAACCGTATGGAAAAGGCATTGTAAAATTGGTTTGTGTGGCAGCGCCAGAAAAATTGTTCTGGCAGTTAAAAAAAAGCAAAGAAATTACATGCTGATATTAATGAAAAGGAAGGCGGTTTTAACGCCAGTTGTGGATGGCTAGCCGGATTTAAATCACGCTATTCGTCTGTTAAAAGTGTGTGGCGAGAAATTGTCTTCAGATAGCCCGGCTGAACCGTTTAACCCTAATTCCCAGAAGTGAGCCTCACAGTCTCACTTAAGATTTCAAATGGTGATAAATCCTATACCAAAAAATTTTCGATTCCAATTTTTTTATGTAATCCTCTAATGGAATGTTAGAATTATATTTCAGTTGTAAATTTAATTTTTTAGACAGTTTTTCTACTTTTTTTAAACAATTTTTTAAAAATGCAACGTAAACCCAGAAGTGAGCCTCAGGAGCTCATTTGAGCAAAAACTCAAATTTACTCAGAATTCCTTGACTTTTTTTCAACCATATGGAAGAATATTTTTATTTTTCATGTTTAGATGCATTTTTATCGTATCAAGCTCATAGTCTTGAGCTTTGAGCCTAGCACTCATCTAGTCGGCATGGGATGAAGTCAATTAAAATTTTTGAAAATACTAGAATATACGATATATTATGAAGAATTTGTGCCTTGCCGAGGTTGATGCTAGTTCATACAGTTTATGTCTTCCAATCCCGATAAATATGTAATCAGAATATGGAAGTGCGACGGTGCTAATACTTCCTGAAATGCCATACACACGCAAAGACGGTAATCGAGGAGCTGTGGATCTTGCAAAAAGGGTGCTGAAAAACTGTGTGAACCTCACAAACACAAATGTAAAAATTACCAACTAGTTCACGAGTAAGGTATTAGCCAATAGTTTATTGGATGCGAGGTTCGTACACTCAGAATAAACAAAATTTGTATGATGGGTATATCAAAAAACGCAAACCTAATGCATGGCCTCTAGCGCTGCAGTAGCAATTGTTTTCCTGTGGACCCTGTATTTATAAGTTCTTTACTTAAAATAAAAAACTTAAATAAAAACGTGTTTAAGTAGTAACTAGATTTGGAAAAATAAAATAAATTTAGTTTTTCAGTAGTTTAGCTCATATGAGCCTGACAGTCTCACTTCTGGGTTTACGTTACTTTTAAAATTCTGGGAATTAGGGTTAAACAAAAGCTCAATAGTACGATGTGTGAAGTACAACTTTATAAAAGACAAATTTACAACGCGGACGAGAGTGGACTATTTTGGAAGATGCTACCCGAAAGAACTTGTAACGAGTAACCAGTGCAGAAAAAACGGCTACAGGCAGGAAATTAGAAAAAGCCAGAGTAACAATTCTTGCATGCGCAAACGCAACTGGACAAACCACGCTCTTTCAAATCATTCAACATTCCGGTGGACTACCGACATTCAAAAAATGCATGGATGACAGCAGACATTTTTAAAGAATGGTTTCACAAGTGTTTTGAATTCAAATTAAGAAAGGCAAAATTTAAATTTTTAATAAATTTCTTTATTATCCCCTTCAAAATACTCTCCTCCTGCGTCAATAAATGTATGCGAACGATTGATCCAATTTTCCATACATTTTTTGTAGGCCGCCAAATGTATGGCCTTCAGGTCACGCAGCGAATTCTCTTTTATGGTCTCAAACCGCGTTCCCCGCAATGGCAATTCGAGTTTGGGAAATAGAAAAAAGTCACACGGGGCCATGTCTGGACTGTATGGTGCTTGGCTGGCAGCGTTTCATACCCAAAATATCTGTTAAAATGTGTTCGGCTAATCCAAATGAGATGCTCAACAACACGTTACAACGTTGTGTACCTCTAATCGATACACAACGATTTTCCAACACGATTTGCTTCGACGATTCGATTTTTTCTTCGGTAATACTACGTTTACACAGCGAGATTAACTCATCGAGATTAAGTTAACCCTCAATCACCCACCCCTATTAAAATCACGTATCTACCCACCCTGAGTCCCCGGGACTCACAATTTTTGTTTTGAAAATAACGCAACAACTATTAAATTTTTGGGTTTTTTTATTTTTTGTAGGCCACATTAAGACCTCTTGTAATAGATATGAGTCCATATCTTTACTAACTCAAATAAAAATTCACCTTTTAATTGATAGAAAAAAAATACTCTAAAAAACATACACTAAACATTTTACAAAAATAAAAGATATAAATAAATTAACAAAACCAATTCTTTTTACATAAATTACTTAAAAACCAAATAACTATTCAGAAAAAAAACTTAAAGTAATACTTCATTATATAAAATAAGAAAACGTGCAGCAGGTTGAATTTCATATGTTGTGCACATACCTCATATACCTTTTTAGCACAACTAAGGCAAATTGTTAGTAGCAAAACTTCTCAAAGGGTTAACAATTTCAATTCTTGAACTTTTCGCAGCCATTTTGGCATCCTAAATTTAAATTAACACGATTTAAAAAAATTTACAAGTAAAATTTTTGTAACACAAAACACTACCCTGAGTCCCTAGGACTCACTCGATGCCAAAATTCACCCTTGTAATTGTAGTGCACTAACTTCGAATCGTCTTCGCGTTCAGCGCGACCCTGTATGAAGGTATACGAAAGCTGGACGCCGAAACATAAAAACACAACCTGTACGAACTTATTAAAGTTCGTAGTGAGTCCCCTGGACTCAGGGTGGGCGATTGAGGGTTAATCTCGTTGCCCGTTTACATAGAGATTAACTTGAATAAGATTAATCCAACACACAAACCTTTTCGCGCTACATGCCCTTCGCCAACAAAGAAACGCATTTTTCCTTGCAATGATTAATCCAACACACAAACCTTTTCGCGCTACAATTCATTTTTTTGTTTATTTTTGCATGACTTCGCTTAGTGATGATACAAAAATAATCGATTTCAGCCAAACTTGCAGAGTTGCATTGGGGAAATACGAGATTACTTTGTGAGATTAACTTTTAATCGCCCTTTTTGCGAGGTTAACTTTGTATGGGTAAACGCGCATTTTGATACGAGCTTAACGACTTAATCGCGCAAATCGAGATAATCTCGTCTGTGTAAACGTAGTATAACAGACGTTGATGGCCGTCCAGGGATGTCATCGTGCTCTAGGCTATCGCCTTTTGTAACATTTTCAACGAATCGGCACACGAAAGTTCATTTTTAGAACAAAATATTAAGCACGCGCTTTGTTCTAATTTTGTATCCATTATAAAAATCGCCACACAACAATTTTTCGATAAAAATTTACCGATTGGATAAGAGCGGCAATTCAAAATTCCCGATATATATTTTTTGATCATAAGGTATACTCGCAAATACGTAATGGTGAACAGAAAAACTCAACCTGGATATAGTGAACAATCTGGATTCTATGAACTGGCCTTGCATTAATTAGTTCACTCCACCCAGATTACACTGTATTTTCATAATCTTATAAACTTTGTTATGTTTTTATGTGCACCCAATGCTGCACAATTGGCAGCCATGCTGGGTCAACCCGTGTTGCTGCAGAAAGCAACTCCTTCTTGTAAGCTAGACTGAAGCGAACTGATGAAATCGAGGAGTTGGCAATTGGGCGACCGAAATCAAAGTGGTTGTAGAAGAATTGAGCGCACAATTTTAGCATATTTTAATTCCATTACAATTGACTGTTCTGTATATTATTCGTGTAAGGAGGTTGGAATTCTTTTTGGCACACGTAGCGCTTGAAAAATACAACAAATAACCCTCGAGCGCTATAACTTTTTATACAGAAGTTTTTTGTTAACAATGCTAAAACCCCCCGCCTTATGAATAAAAATGCCTTTGTCGATTTCTTCTGGTTCTGGCATATATGTATTTTGTTATTGAAACATCGCCAGGTTCGTTTTATATTTTATGTTACCCTTCGTTACGCTATTGGATAAATACAAAAGTTGGTTGGATATGGGGACCTGCAGATTGCTCTCCAGTGCTAATGCTTAACAGAACAGCACCAATCGGCAGCGAATTAGCAAATGAAGTATCTTTTTATAATCAATTTTTAACGATTCGAACTGGGAAGCCCTTCCAGATGCGCCACTGTGAGATATCTACAATAGAATATAAACAGTATTTTGTATTCATCGCAACCATTTTGCAAACCACTACACCCAGAAGCACATTGCAGCTTCGTCTTCACCTGTTAATTAATCTTTTGTTTTCCAAATAACGCATGCCATTGCATATCTGCATAGCGAACTCACACCGCGTCGGTATGGTGAGGAAGCTCATGCGCAACCCCGCATCTTTAAGACACTCCAGCAGCGAACGCAAATGAGCTAACTCGGTAACCAGCATCAGGGATACCGTTGCTAACCTTACGCCGTACAGCCGAGCAATCTTCTCGTGCTCGATGGAATGCATAATGGCAACCTCCTTTAAAAACTCCATTGGATTTTACTGCATTCGCTCACGGCAGAGGCACTTAATAGCCACCTGAATTTGCGGAAAAGAATAGAAAACCCGGTTTAACAACAGTGACTAGGTACAGTGGTGACACACATTCGTTCTCTGCTCCGAAGCAGCATGCGGAGATGTGATACACACACATCAGAGACTCAGCCTAGGCGTATACGGAGACGCAGTCCGCACACGCAGCACAACTCAACGCAGTTTAGTTTTTTGTAAATAAACCTAGGCGTATACGGAGACGCAAGCCGCACACGCAGCACAACTCAACGCAGTTTAGTTTTTTGTAAATAACGCAGTAGCGTATAACGGCGTATACACCGACATAGCCGCGTGCGGCGGAAAGACGTGAATGCGTACACCTGCGTCGCGTTGTAGTTGAAATACAGTTTCCTACGAGCAGCCGACACGTTAGCTTGCAAAAATTTAAGAACTAATTGAAAAAGTGCGTGAACAGCCGATATTACACCCATATTATATTATATATGTTCTATTTCAAAGTCTAATTCAGACAAATAACTCGTACTGCTGGGTTTATGGAATGAATACGGAACACCTGTGCTGGTTTTACGAGATTCGTATACGCAGTTCACATATTTTCTGCCTCACAAAGTTTAATTTTTGCTGCGCTGCCCTGTGCTGTGTTGTGCGGCCTGCGTCTCCGTATACGCCTAGGCTTACGCAGTACCGTATAACGGCGTATATAGCGACATAGCCGTGTGCGGCGGAGACCTGCGCACAACTGCGTCGCGTTGTAGTCGAAATACAGTTTCCTACGCACAGCCGACACGTTAGCTTGCAAAAATTGAAGAACTAATTGAAAAAGTGCGTGAACAGCCGATATTACACCCATATTATATTATATAGGTTCTATTTCAAAGTCTAATTCAGACAAATAACTCGTATTGCTGGGTTTATGGAATGAATACGGAACACGTGTGTTGGTTTTACGAGATTCGTATACGCAGTTCACATATTTTCTGCCTCACAAAGTTTAATTTTCGCTGCGCTGCTTTGTGCTGTGTTGCGCGGCCTGCGTCTCCGTATACGCCTAGGCTAAAAGTCGAAAAACTTTGCCGAAGTCTCCTTTAAGGCCGTGACAAACATGGTGCTGCCCTTTTCATTCAACAATTTATACACACCAGCAGTGGCGTCCCCAGGGGGGATTAGGGGGATGGATCCCCCTTGGTCGATAAATTCGTTTAAGCAATTTAATGCAACAATATCGAATTGTGGAAAATTTATTATTTTACCTCATAGTTGAACCTCTCATTGTCTGGCCAGACCATGGTGCAAAAAAGAGGATAGTCGAGAATTGTTATCAAAGACATAAATAAACCAGAAAGTGTGAACACAATAATTTCCCTTGCTTGCTTACATTTTGTTTAGGTAAAACAGCGAAAATATATGTTCAGATGAGTTCAGTGATCGTTCGATCCCATCACTAATCCGAATCTTCCACTCTCTTTTATACTCATGTTCTCGCAATTTTATGGTCCCCGGCTTCGGTCGTTTGTATGATTATTATAATACTCGTTATTCGTTATTTAACACCTGACGAATAAGAACTTACAAACTGAACCAACCGTGTACTTATTTTCCCCGCTCCGCTGCGAACTTTAACAATATACTTGAATAATTAAATAAATAGCGAATTTCAACTTCAATGAATTAATTTGGAAATCAAAAAAATACGTCAGAAAATTAAGAAAATAAAAAAATATATATAAATGTAAAATACGTTGCTAATGGATTTGCTTCAACTGCTTCACCAATGCAGTCGTTGCAACGATATAATGCAGTCGAAGTCGAAAAGGTAGCTGACTAATACAGAACAGTGTCAATAGTTGGCTATAAATAAGGAAAACGATCTTCTATTGACCACTTAGTTCCATCTATCCCAAAGAAAAAACATTCCGTTCAAGCAGAACATGCTCAACATGTTATTGTTCTTGCTGAAATGTTCGGATATCGACTTTATTATCGAGAAGATGTTATAAAAGGACGAACTCCTGCATACGTTGATGCGAGACGAACGGGTTCCGCGTCTTTCTACAAAACAGTATTTATTTTAACTCCAACATATTCTTCTGAAGTACCTCGTTCCATTTCTTTCATAGTTCGGACATCTTTTGACAGCTCGCAGTTTATGCGATTGGCGCGAATAGCCCCAAGGAAAAATATTCCTCTTGCTCTTAGATATACTAATATGTAGTATAAGTGTGGTAAAGGGTCTTTCATTAAGGACAAAACCATTTTGATATTTTAATAAAACACAGAATATTTGAGATATTGGGTTGATATTTATTCCAGGTGTAGTACACATGCTACATTTAACTATGAAATTCGATCTCGCTCATATGACCACCGCTAGCGCGTTTACAGCGGTCGATTCTTTGGACCCAATTTACCACCACCCTCGCACCTCCGGCATGAAAACTACACCACAGTAATTTTTTGCGGATGCAATGGTGTCTCTTGAACCACATGTGGGTTTGTTGGTGTCCAATAACGCTTCAAATGATCAAGTGGCTTCAGCTCTTCAGTCAATTTGATCTTGTAAGGATGTAGGCCAAGATCTTTTCTCAAAATATGCCACAATGTGGTTTGGGGAAGCCCAGTGCCCTGAGAACGACGTGAAATCGACTGATTTGGCTCATTCTGAAGTGACTCACGGCTGCGATATTTTTGGTACTTCGAGTGGTGCGGCGTCTCTTTGGCACTGGAACATCCAATAGTGAAAATGTTGACTCAATTTTATCCACTATAGCACGCACAGACTGTCGGGTGGGACGATTATTACGGCCGAAAATTGGTGTAAGCGCTCTTAAAGTTGCGACCACTGACTCAGGATTTCGGTAGTAATTTTTAATAATTTCCAAACTTTGCTCGTTCGTGAACTTTACCATGATGGAAATGTAGATTCGTGAAGTCCTTTGAGACGGGCCATTACTTGATTCAGTACCATATTGTTCACCTTTCATCCGCTTCATTTTATAAATATTTCGTTTCCACGCAGATTTATTTGCGATGCACTTTATTTTGGGAGTAGCATCTTCTGAAGTTTCACCACCAGCAGCCACACTTCCAGTAACACAATCCATTTAATCCTCAAATGCATGAATTATTTTCACGTTTGCTAAATAAACATAGGTTTTTCTTTTTAACACAGAAAACAACTGAAAAGTGAATTAAATATTAATAAACTACTAAATATAAGCAAAAAGATTTCGAATGTGGTTGTCGTTTCAAAATATTATATCGGGGTTTAATTTGAAGAAATACACCATTATGTTAGTGTGCCTAAAGGCATCAATATGCATTTGAGGGTTAACTACTTTAATAAATGTTATTTGTGTCACTGCTGATCAAAGCATTCAATATATATAATCCACACAAATTAAGTGATAACTAAATATCGATCTTTTTAATTTTTAAAATAGTGACGCGTCCTTAACCCTTCGTTAGTCAAGTGGGTGATATGTCTAACCCAAAATTCTTCATGCACGCTAAACGAACATACATATATCGAACAAATTGTGTTAATTTAAATTAAAGTAAAGTGTAATTAATGTAAGTATGGTAAATGTAAGATTTTATAAAAAATATAGCTTTTTCTGCCTATAAAGCGTGTGCATGGCATGGGTGACATATGTCAAATTGGAGCGTTGAGCGTTGCGTTTTCAAGACTTAGCTCCTATTTGAATAAATTCCTCACAATTTAAATCAAATCAAATATAAATTACAGGCGTTTTTGTTAGTCGCAGCCAACTTCAACCGCTAACGCCTTGTCAAAATTGGAAATTCGAATAGCGCAGCGTCAGAGCGTTTCAATTGCGGTTTGCCCCATACAATTTGTATGGGCATGAAGCAATTTTGACAGTTGCTTGCCGCTAACGCTCCAATTTAGGTTTGACTGTTACGCAGAGTTAAAAAATAAAGGTTGCATAATAATCATTTAATTTCGTGTTATTTCATGTATTTTTAGCTCAGGGCAGCTCGATAAATTGTGTTAATACATATATGCAGCAGTTTGATTCCCTGTCGTTTCCAACATAGACACACATTTCTGCGAACTCCTGAAAATTAAATTGCCTACATTTACTCGCACAACACCTAATCGGGCTTTCGTGTCAAAATATAACGGGGTCAACAAAGGGTTAAGGTTCGTATACTGGAAGTCTAAAAAAAAACATAAACCAATGGGCCTATTGAATTCAAAGTTGGAACACTTGAAATCAAAAATAATTGGAGACGTGATTTTAATTTTTGTTTTAATTTTTAAGTGTTTTAATTTTTTGGGAGGAAATGTCAGCGTTTTTTTAAATTTGGAAGGAAGCCATTTGACGTATCTGGCAGCACTGCATCAAATTTTGTATGGTGCGGACTTTTTGCACCACGATGCCAAACCGCCTTATCCAAATTGTCCTTGATTTGGGAAAGATTTAGTACGATTATCCTTTCATGCATTTTTATTTTTTTTCGCTTGGGTTCTATTGCTTTCTATATAATTTCAAGCACATATACGTTTAAACATAATTTACAAGTCCGTTTACTGCTCAATGGAATACAAATTTCCAAATAAAAATAAAAAGCATAACTGGAAATTCCCGTTATTGGTTTTGTACGCAAACTTATTCTGCACCGTTTTGTGAGTATATTGTCAATAAATACGAATATATGAAAGATTATTGTTTTAATGCATCTAAAACACAACAAAAAGTACAGTTAAGACATATATGAATAATGTGGATAAGTTTTGGTAAACAGAGAACCCATTTCTGAGGTCAAAATTTATGATAACATAATGTTGACTTGCTTGTACGCAAACTTTTTCTGACTAGTGTATACTACTGTGTGCAAAGAATACTCGGAATTTGTTTATAATTCAAAAAATCTTTATTTATTCTTCCAAATCAATTTCATCGCCTTCAAAGTAGTCCCCCCCCCCCGATGCAATGCCCTTATGCCAACGGACTTTCCAATCTTCGAAGCATGCCAAACTTTTTCTGACTAGTGTATACTACTGTGTACAAAGAATACTCGGAATTTGTTTATAATTCAAAAAATCTTTATTTATTCTTCCAAATCAATTTCATCGCCTTCAAAGTAGTCCCCCCCCCCCCCCCCGATGCAATGCACTTATGCCAACGGACTTTCCAATCTTCGAAGCATGCCAAATAGTCACCTTCCGGTATGGGCTTCAATGCGCGCGCCGATTCACGTTGAATCTCTTCAATCGATTCAAAACGGTGTCCTCGAAGTGGTCTTTTGAGTTTGGAGAATAGCCAGAAGTCACAAGGAGCTAAATCAGGCGAATACGGTGGCTGTGGAACGATATGAGTTTCATTTTTGGCGAAATGCTCACGAAGAACCAATGCCGTGTGAGATGGTGCATTATCGTGATGCAAAAACCAAGAGTTGTCTCTCCATAAATCCGGCCTCTTTTTGCGAATAGCTTCACGCAAACGACGCATAACGCTCAAGTAATATTCCTTGTTGACAGTTTGGGCCGGAACTCATAATGCACAACACCACGATAATCGAAGAAAACTGTCAACATGACCTTGATTTTTGAGCGACTTTGGCGCGGGTGTTTCGGCCTTGCCTCACCTTTGGCCCGATATTCGCTCGATTGGTCGGCTGTTTCCGTGTCGTAAGCATAGATCCAAGTCTCATCTCCAGTAATAATGCGTTTCATAACCGATTGATAATCAGAAAGCATTGTTTCACACACATCAACACGACGCTTTTTTTCGAAGAAATTCAAATGTTTTGGGACCAATCGAGATTTGACGCGTTTGAGGCACAAAATGTCCTTTAAAATTGTGTTGGCCGATCCATTTGATATTCCAACAATAGAAGCAATGTCTCTGCATGTCAGCCGACGATTTTCCATCACCATTTCCTTCACTTGCTTGACGTGTTGCTTATCAGTCGATGTGCGTGGTCCGCCTGGCCGCTCTTCATCTTCAACGCGTACTCTGCCTTCTTTGAACATTTTATACCAATCAAATTTTGTTGTTTTTGATAGAGCATGGTCTCCGTAGGCCTTCTGCAACATTCTCAACGTTTCCGCAGCGGTTATTCCGTTCAGGAAACAAAATCTGATCGCACTTCTTTGTTGGATAATTTCAGACATTATAAAAATCGCCGAATTCACTTTTTGCGTCTCACAAAACCAAGCGTAACTCAAACACTAATAAGTATTTTGACGTATAATTTGACATGTGAGCCTCTAACAGTTGTACCAACCTAAAAAAAAAATAATTCGGCGAAAATATTTAACCGCGTAGTTTAAATGGGAAAATTCAGGGTATTCTTTGTACACAGTAGTATGTACAATTTTATGCAACATCTATTGAAAACAATACGCAAAATTAAAAGTATGTATACAAATTACGTTAAACTGGATTTTTTTCATATCCACCCCTTCCCCAAATCCTGGGGACGCCATTATAAACGTACTACAGAATGAAAGCAAAAAAAACACAATTATTTTATTTGCAAATAAACATCGAACGCACCAGCAGCCCTTGCCCTGGCTTTTGTATGGAGAATTTGCTGTACGAACCCTAATCAACTCTGGGGCCTAGTTTTACCGAATTTGCGACTCTGGGGCCTGGTTTTACCGAATTAGCAACCGTGACCCCTCTCAGCTTCGCGTCATGTAGTCATTGCTTCCCGCGCTGTTTGTTTACAAATTAAACACCAAATCATTGCAGTTCAGAGATGCTTTTGGTGTAAAATGTAATGAGTAATGAAATGTTTGTAATGAGTCAATGAAAACTTAAATAATGACATGTTAGAGACATATTCAAACAATTTTATTATATTTGTAAGCAATAATAGAATTGTATATTCATTTTTCTATAAACGTATAACAGAATTCTGTGCCAACAAATTAATTAATGTTCTATGCAATTAAAAATGAACCACAACGATAACCCTCACACATGAAAATTGACCAACACAACAACCTCAATTTGAAATTGACCAACACAACAACCCTTCATTTTCAGTTTGTATTGAGGCGCGAATATCAGCTGTGGGGCGGGAGTATCAGCTGTTATGTGAAAGTATTGGTGCATTTTATGCGTGTATTGTTGCTTTTTTCACACTTCTCCTCCGAGTTACCAACAGTGTGCTTACTTAATTTTTCATTTATGTGGTAGACTCAGTGAAAAAAATGTGGTAGATTTGAATGAAATGTGGTAGCCTCTTGCGTCTTTTGAGTTGCTGATACAAACTGAACTTACAATAATTTCTTACGCCTAGCTGCCCTCACGATCTGCCGCCGCACAGCCCACGTTGTCCCCTCTGCTGCACCGCTGCTTCCACAGCGCTCGCGACTTCTGTTGACTTAGCGCTTTGTGTGGAGTTTCAAGTTTCCCCACTCGCCACACATGTCGTCGGTCGTCGCGCTCTGCCGTTTCCGCAGCGCTCGCGACTTTTGCTGACTTGGCGTCTCGTGTGGAGTTTCATCCGGCCACACATGTCGTCAGCAAAAGTAGCGCTGTGGGAACTTACGATAACTCGTCCCCTTCTAAGTGGGGAACGTCCTCGGTCCCCGCAGCTGCGGTTCTCACTGCCACCACGACAGATCTGGTTATGGCGATCTTCTTCCTAACTACTGCCATGTGCCGGAGTATGTAGACGATAAGTGCCGCACACAGCAGCACGCCCGCGATGGACCAGCTTGTAATATGGCTTCGTTCCACGCTTAGCTGCAGGTGTCTGATGTGTTGAAGGTTCTGCTGGTTTACATGGTGAAGGTAGGGCACGCTTAATATTTCCGTATGCTGTGTCAAGTTAACGACGGATGCCCAGGGTGTTTCGGGCTTCAGGGGTGCTGTTGCGTTTTCATTATAGAAAGTTGTGCCATTAATTTTCACATAGTTCCTGAAGAGCACCAGGTAGGTGCCATTAACCGTGACGGGAGCCTCGCCACTCTCCTCTATAGTGACTAGCTGGTTATTGATAGCTATCAGTCCATCTCCTACTGTGGCGATAGGCGGAAGGTCGTTGAATGTTGTCCTGCAGTTAACGGAGTTGCGTGTCATAAGTTGCAGAGCGCATGATGCGGTTGAGGAAGTAAGGCAGAAGGTCGGTATTGTGTCGCTGCAGGTTTTTACAGCTAACGTGTGGTTGTGGCACACCGCTAAAGTAGACTCCTGAAGGTGAAGGATTTGACTGCCGGGAGCTACTGGTAGAATGGTTATTTTCTTACATCTAAGTTTTGGAATAGGGTATCTTATTAAAAAATATATTACATTGTTAAATTGTAGAATCTTAATCTTAGCTACGGACATGATATCGGCTACCGTTAAATTTGTGAGATGCTCATTTTTTATTATAAAATTTATTTCACTGCTGTCCAGGAGGACAGAGTTCAAAATTCCAATTTTTGCGAATGTGATGGAGGTTATTATGTTATCCAATTCAGTTATTATTGCTCTATTTCTAGCTAGAAGTATGTCGTAAAGGTCTTCAGCTAACTGTCAAGGCGTACAGACGTGTTTTTGATCGCTCCGCGTCTCTCGTTTGAATAACAATGTCTAACTGTGACAAGTGCAGATCAAAGTGTTTAGCTGATGACCACATATTATGTGGATTTTGCGTTTCTAAAATACATTTGAAATGTGCTAAACTTGATGCCAGTTGCGTGGATTTGATTTCCTGCAATGAGAACATAAACTTTTTGTGTGATAATTGCAACAATCAATTATCGAAATTGCGTAAGGCTAATCTGGTTGATGTGCTGAAGAGTATAAACTCTCTTAGCGACTTTCTGCAATCGTTCGCTCTTTTGAGTTCCTGCTCTGTCGGAGGCTCAATTCCTGACAACAGTTCTGCTGTGCCGAATACTATTGTAACAAGATCTAAGGCCAAGGGCGTTGAACCCACGAAGAGGAATAAAAATGTTCCGTTGTCGCCGTCTCTACATGCTGTTGTTGAAACCAATACAGATGTTGCTGCTGCCTGCGCCGCTAAGCCTCTTTCGGCTGATGTGGGTGTTGTTGCTGCCTGTGCTGCTCAGCCAATTGACGTTTACTCTCCAGCCGTGAGCTCAGTATCCGAAGCTGAGACGCTTTCTCGCTATTCTTCTATGGCTGCTGTTAACTCTTCTGCTGCTGCGTATGGCATTTCCACTGGGGCTGCCGATAATGTAATACGCTCTCCAATTGCTACGGTACCAACAGTTGACTCTGAGATGACTGTTGGTGGTGCTCTCGCTGATCGGCCACTCTCTCTTAATGGTGAATTGCACTCAATCAACAATGCTGCATGGACTGAGGTGAAAAACAAAAGGCGTAAGAAGGCTTTGGTTGTTGTTGGCTCGAATGATAACACCGAGTTGAGCGTCGCTGTTCGCAATAAATGGCTACATCTATCGTCGTTTGAGTCTAAAGTTACTGCCGAAGACATAAAGAATTATGTAGCTAAACATGCGTGTATTGACATCAATTCTCTCTCTTGCTACACGTTAATAAAAAAGGATGTCCCAGTAGACAAATGCAAGCGTGTCAATTTCAAACTGGGCGTCTCTTCAATTGATTATCAGAAATTGTTAAATCCGTTATTATGGCCAGCCAACGTGAGAGTTAAGCCGTTTCAGTTTTTTCAAAAGCAACCAGCTCAACGACAACAAAGTTAACACTAAACAATTGCAATGATAATGCCGTTTGCAATGATGTTCTTAATGTATATTACCATAACATTTCGGGATTAAGAACAAAGTCAAATACTATTCATCGCTTTAGTACTGAAGAGTCTTATGATGTCATCGTGATTGTGGAGACCTGGTTAAACTCGGGCTTCTATGAAGGTGAATTCTTTGATCTAAATTTGTATGACGTGTTTCGCAAGGACCGGGACGCGGCTAAAACTGGCTGCCTGAGAGGAGGCGGTGTTCTGATTGCTGTAAGAAGAAAGTTCCGTGCGTTTTCAGTAAAACTCAGTAATGACGATTTGTTGCTTGACCAATTGTGTGTCTGCATCAAGGGCTCGAAATCGTATGGCTCTTTATACTTAATTGTTTCTTATATTCCGCCTAATAGTAACTTTGATTTATATAAGGCACATGTGGATAACGTAATTACTTTAGCTGTCGATAATTTAAACGATAACCATCTTTGCGTGCTGGGTGATTTTAATCTCTGCAATGTCAGATGGTGTAGCAATTCTAATAATATGGATCTTATTCCTACTAATATAGTTACTAGTCATGAATCATTTTTTTTTGACAGTTTCCTTAGCCTAAATCTAAAGCAAATAAACTGTTTTCTTAATAATTTAAACAGACTGTTAGACCTTATTTTTGTAACGGATAATATTAACTTTCTTATATCTAAATGCACTTCTCCAATTTCTGATGCAGGTATTCACCATATCCCTTTAGACATTAAGTTAAAGTTTTATGAGTTCGCAACTGCATCGCCTATTGATGGAACTGCTTTCAATTACGCATCCTGTGATTTTTCAAGTTTAAATAACTCTCTTCTAGATTTTAGATGGGATGAATTATTTTTGGGCTTGGATACTCACAGCTGCTTTTCTTCTTTTAAGAAAATAATGCATGAATTTTGCTTACGCAATATATCGTTAAAAAAGAGGCGTGTGTATAAATCTCCTTGGTATAACAAAGACCTTAAGAAACTAAAAAATCTCAAAAATAAGTATCTAAAAAAATTTAAATCAACTAACATTCAGTCATTCTTTGTTAAACACCAACATTACCATAAGGAATTTAAATCTTTAAATGAATATCTTTACAAAAATTATATTCGTAGCACTGAAAAGAACATTAAAGCTAATCCGAAATCGTTTTGGAATTTTGTGAAATCAAAAAAATCTTGCTCAAGTATACCTACATCGGTAATGCTTGATGATAAATTTGCTAGTACCCCTGTTGAAGCAGCTAATTTGTTTGCCGATTTCTTTATGTCTAATTATGTTCCAGATGACGGGCAGATCCATAATTTTTCTTCTGAAATATCATCCACTCTTAATTTTGGGGCTCTTCATATTTCGTCGGAAGATATTGTAAAGGGGATGCTTTCTCTTAAACCTTCTTCGCATACGGATGCTGATGGTCTGTCGGCTATCCTGTTCAAAGGCTGTCCAGCGTTAGCAATTCCTCTTGAGATAATTTTTAATAAATCCTTATCGTCAGGTATTTTCATTGACGACTGGAAGTTAACTACTGTCACACCTATCTTCAAAAGTGGAAGTAAAAATGATGTCCGAAACTATCGTCCAATTTCGAAATTATCTAATACCTCAAAACTGTTTGAATGTGTTGTTAAGGACAAGATATATTTTGCGGTTAAATCTCTAATCTGCCCAAATCAGCATGGATTTGTGCCGGGTCGTTCGACAGTCTCTAATCTTGCAGTTTTTAGTGAATTTTGTATTTCCTCATTCTCAGCTGGTTACCAAGTCGATTGCTTTTATACAGATTTTTCAAAGACATTTGATAGAGTTTCCCACAAAATCCTAATAAATAAGCTAGCTTGTTTAGGTTTTCATTCTTCGTTCTTAGAATGGATTGCATCGTATTTATTTCAAAGACGTTGCGTGGTTACTATTGATGGTGTAACTTCGGACCCTTTTGTAGCTACTTCAGGTGTTCCCCAAGGGAGCATTCTGGGACCTCTATTATTTGTCCTTTTTATCAATGATATTAGCAATTGTTTTTCTTTGTCGAACTATTTGCTTTACGCTGACGACCTGAAAGTTTTTACAGTTGTCAAGGACTCAACGGATGCAATTAATCTACAAAATGATTTGAATGAATTGCATTTATGGTGTTTGAAGTCGGGTCTTTCTTTGAATATTAAAAAGTGTTTTCACCTAACATTTTCGAGGCGCCAGAACGCTATTTCAACACGTTACTCTATTGCTAACTGGGCGCTACAGTGCGTAGTTGATGCTAAGGATCTTGGAGTTATGTTTGACTCTAAGTTTTTCTTCAGTAACCATATTAATTTTATTCTTTCGAAATCATATTCTATTCTTGGCTTTATTCGACGTAATACCGCTGAGTTTTCAGACCCATATACCTTCAAGTTGCTTTTTACTGCGCTTGTTCGCTCTCATTTAGAATATGCAGGAATAATTTGGAGACCTTATGACCAACTGTCTATAGGTAGAATTGAACGCGTTCAAAAAATTGTCATCAAGTTCGCATTACGTTCGTTGCGGTTTGAAGCCCCTGTTCCGTCTTATGGTTCGCGGCTAAAACTTATTAATTTAAGCACTTTAGAAAAGAGAAGGACAGTTCTTTCATTATCATTTACTTATAGTCTAATTATCGGCGTCATTGATTGTCCAATCTTACTTGAGCGGATAAGCTTTATTGTTCCACAAAGAAGTCTACGAATTGTTTACCCTTTTTATGGTGAGCACTTTAAAACTAAATTTGCAAGTAATGCACCGATTTCTCGAGCTTTACGTGAATTCAATGCATTATCTTATTCTCAACAGCTAGACTTTTCTTTACCTAAATCGGCTTTTATAGGTTAGGTTAGGTTGGAGTGGCAGCCTCCTGCGTGAGAAGCTCACTTAAGCACATCTTATGGCTCATTGTGATACCACAGTGGATGGCGCGACTCCCCCTTACAGCGCTGAGAACCAAGAAGATTCCGTTATGAACCTGGCTATATCCCTGATATTCAAAGGCGATAGCTCGGTTAGACTGGTAAAGAAAGCTGAGCCGAGAGACTTGAGTCTTCTTCTGGCTAATGAAGGACACTGACACAACAGGTGGAGAACGGTCTCCTCCTCCTCCTCGGACCCGCATCCTCGACAGTAGTCGTTGGATTGTAGTCCCAGTCTCTCCGCATGCTTACCCATAAGGCAGTGACCCGTGAGCACCGAGACCGTTGTGCTTATTGAGTGACGGCTAAGGTTAAGCAGCTGGTTAGTCCGTTTCATGTTATAGGAAGGCCAGGTTAGTCGAGAGATACTGCAAGTCTGTTCCTCAGACCACAGTTCGTTCGCTACTCTTTGGTAGAATTGTCTGAGCATCAATTTGATCGATGCAATAGGAGCTCCCACTGGGAGGAAGGACGAGGCCTCAGCGAGTAATGTGCCTGCTCTGGCTAGTTCGTCCGCCTCGCAGTTGCCTACAATGCCCCTGTGCCCTGGCACCCAGAGTAATGAGACGTTGGAGCGCCTAGCTAAGTTGTTCAAGGATGTTCGGCAGTCCAAGACCAGTCTGGATGAGGTGGCCGCCCCCGCGAGCGACTTGATAGCTGCCTGACTATCCGAATATATATGGATATCCGTCTCATGCGCGTTCTCGCGGATGAGCCAGATTGAGGCCTGGTAAATGGCCATTACTTCTGCCTGAAAGACACTACAATGGTCAGGCAGGCGGAAGGAGAGACGAAGCCCCAGTTGGCTACAGAAGATCCCGCAGCCAACCTTGTTCGCCAATTTGGAGCCATCAGTGTAGATATTGATGGAGTTTCCGGAGGGTAGCTCGCTACCGGTCCATTCTCCTCTGCTAGGGATACGGACTGTAAATCCGTGGTCAAATTGAGTAGGAGTGCAGATGTAATCGATGACATCTGGCACCGAACAGTCTTGAGTAAGAATCTTGGAATGACCAAGATCCGGTCTAGCCCAGCGGGAAATCGCGTTTAGTCTGACTGCAGAACATTTCGCATGTAATTTGACCCGCTGCGCAGTTGGGAACCAGTGGAGAAGGGTAAACAGTGCTTTCGTGGGTGTGGTGCGGAGAGCCCCTGTAACCAAGATGGCAGCCATCCTCCTGACTTTATCAAGAGGTTTCAGGTTGACCGCCTTACTAACAGCAGGCCACCAGAAAACAGCGCCATACAGGAGGTTAGGCTCAACTACCGCCGAGTGAAGCCAGGACATAATTCGGGGTTGAAGTCCCCATCTAGTGCCTAGAGCCCGTTTGCAGCAGTAGAGAGCACATGAGGCTTTCCGTGCCCTTTCAGCAATGTTAGCCTTCCAATTTAGTTTAGAGTCGAGGATTAGACCTAAATACCTAACATTGTTGCTAAGGCTAAGTCTAACACCGTTAAGCTTGGGTAGTGCGAACTGAGGTATCTTATACTTCCTACTGAAAAGCATAACCTCGGTTTTAGAGGGGTTGACATCGAGGCCGAATTCCCGGCACCATTGAGAGAGAATCCCAAGTGCATAATTGAGTTTCTCAGAGAGTGTAGAAAGGTATTTGCCGGAGACTGCTATCGCAATGTCATCCGCATATGCAACAATTCTGCACCCAGAATTGTCAAGACGATTTAGTAGAGAGTTTACTGCCAGGTTCCAGATCAGAGGAGATAGCACGCCACCTTGCGGCGTGCCCCTCTTGACTGTACGCTTGATGCGAGTATGTCCGATTCCGGAGCTAACGACACGCATTTTGAGCAGGCACTCGACAAATCTCACCAGCTTCGTGTCTAGGTTCAGATTGGAAAGTGCGCCAACAACCGCCTGAGGACAGACGTTATTGAAAGCACCTTCAATGTCGAGGAATGCCGCCAGAGTAAACTCTTTGTGGGCGAGAGATCTTTCGATCGTCTCGAGAAGTGAGTGTAGTGCGGTTTCAACAGACTTGCCCTTTGTATAGGCATGCTGTGACTTAGATAGGAGAGACGGATCGATGGAATTCCTGATTTGATGGTCTAGAATTCTCTCGAAGGTCTTGAGAAGAAATGACGACAGGCAGATGGGTCTATAGTCCTTAGCGTTAACATGGGACATTTTCCCCGCCTTAGGTATGAAGACCACCCTAGATTCCCTCCATTTGAAGGGGATATAGGAGAGGTCCAGGCAAGCCTTGTAAATACGTAGCAACCAGGGCGCAACTGACTCAGCGCTGTGCTGGATGTCAGCTGGTATGATACCATCTGGCCCTGGGGACTTAAATGGGTCAAAGGACTTGATGGCCCAATGTAGATGTGAATTGGTTAACCAAGTTGAGTGGGATGCTCTGGGGACCTGGTCGACCTCAGGAAGACTGTGATCATGGTCGTTGAAAGTTACGCTACCAGGAAAGTGAGTATCCAGCAGAACCTCTAGTGTTTCGGCACCTGATGTTGACCAGCTACCCTGGGGTGTCTGGATACAATCGAGGTGCCTCGGGGACGAACTAAGTATTCTACGAAGTCTGCTAGTCTCAGAGGAACTTTCGATATTTTCACAAAAGCTTCTCCAAGTCACCCTTTTAGCTTTCCTGATGGCATATTTGAGCTCCCTTTGCTTGTGTTTGTAAGGAGACCAGTCATTGTGGACTTTGGCCCTATTGAAAAGTTTGCGACATTGCTTGCGAAGCTCCGCAATCTCCGGGTTCCACCAGCGAGGCTTTGGTTTACCCCTAGGTGTCGAGGAGACGCAGGCTGCCTCGGCGGCAGATTTCAGTAAAGACGTGACAGAGTCAACTGCTCGTTCAATGTCCGAGCAGTTGTCGATAACGGAGGGAATAGCGTGTGCGCCTGCTTCAACACAGGCCCTAAATCTTTCCCAATCAGTGCGCTTCCTATTAATAAGGTGATCTGTATCCACGACTTCGTTGGGATCATGGTCACCTAACGTGAAGCAGATATATCTATGGTCAGAGAAGGAACACTCTTGTGAAACCCTCCAGTTGTTAAGAATAATGGACGAGAAGTTATTAGCAAGAGTGATGTCGAGGACTTCCTTCCTAATAGCAGTCAGGAAGGTCGGTTCGTTACCTCTGTTGCCAATAACTAGGTCGTGTGCAAGAATGAAATCAAAAAGTGACT
This sequence comes from Melieria crassipennis, assembly GCA_963668005.1. Classification (NCBI taxonomy): domain Eukaryota; kingdom Metazoa; phylum Arthropoda; class Insecta; order Diptera; family Ulidiidae; genus Melieria; species Melieria crassipennis. The sequence continues at coordinate 46,723,548 of OY764961.1, forward strand.
CACCGCGCTCGTTGATGTCGCTGCTGCCCCACATTTCGTGATGGGCATTGGCGTCCGCACCGATGACGACAGGAACATGGATCCGGGATGCCTCAGAGACCATTATTTTCACCTTTTCGTGGGGTGGTGAGGAGCCGTGGTCATGTGCCATGTAAGTGGAGGCAACCCAAGTCACCATGGCGTTGATGGGGACCGCTATAGCCACATTGTCCGAGTCGCTGAACCTGGGGAGAAGAAGAGCATTAAGCTTGTTTTTGACAAGGATGCAGGATCTGGGATTACCTTGACCTGCCATGTAGACAACCCGATATCCATCAAGGTTGAGACCGCAAACCCGACCATTTACGATCCAGGGTTCTTGGATCAGCGCTATGTCTTCGCCTGTTTGTACCAGGCGAAGAAGAAGAGCTGCCGAGGCAGCGATGGAGTGGTGCAGATTAATTTGAACAATCTGCACCATCTACCGGACTGGGTATTACAGTGGCGTTTGGATCCTCCTCGTCGGACAAGGGGGATTCCGTGGCGCCGTCAACACTCATGGCCACGTGGTCGAAGAACTCACCGACATATTCGGAGGTCGACATGACACTACCGGTGTCGTCGGATGGGCATTCTTCCAACGGGGCCAAGGTGCTAGTGGAAGTGGATGGTTCGGATGGACCGGGTTCGGGAGCCGTCCCCTTTGGTATCTGGGTGCTACCTTGTAGATCGCACCTATATACGCTGAGGACGATCGACCCAAACGCGTAATTTATTTCTCCGTCTTTTGCAAGAATTGGAGCTAGCGACTCTTCGTTAATGACGATGAGCGCCTGCCGAAGATGTCCTCTCGGCTCGCTGACTTTGGCAACCTTCCAATCATGAGTCGGGAGGTGCACATTGCTCAGCTGAAGGTGCTCCAATATCTCGCTTGGAGAGGAGGGTTCAGCCGGGATCCAGGCCTTTGCACGCGGACGATTAGGGATCTGATCAATCGTGACCGCGGCTAGCTTCGCGCCGGGCCAGACCTCGCCGATCTTATCGATCGCCTGCTTGTACAGATCCGCTGAGCGTTGATCTGCACAGGCGATGAGTTTGACATGCCCTTGATACCATCCGGCATCGCGGCATGTGGGTGAGAAGCCTGGGTTGGCCGAAACGATGTCCTTGTAGACAGTAGTGAGCTTAGCCGTCACTAAATCGGCTTTTATAGAAATTCTTAATTTAATAGCTTAATTCATTTATTATTTAGTTTGTAATGTACATTGTAAGGTAGTCTTAATTGCTTAATTTGTACATTTCTTGGATTTATTATTATTAGTACTTTATATTTTTTCTAGTCTGTAAGGTACATTGTACTGTAGACTTAAAACAAATAAATAAATAAATAAAAAATAAATAAAGGTGTCCCGTGTCTATTGCTTTCTGTTTGGCTTCTCTCAAGATTTTATTTACTGTAACCGTCAGGTTATAAATTTCCCTCTGAACTTCCGTGTTAATAGTAAACTGCCTGTCCTGCGATTCAATCAATTGTTCATTTGTGTTTGATAGTCTGTCAAAGTCATCGTGATCCGGTGTCCCTGTAATGTATTTAAGTACCGTTCCCAGTGCGTTTTCATACAGGGTCAAGTTCGTTACATGCTTTATATGCCCGAAGATTTCCCAGATTATGATGTCGCCACTAGCCACTGCACAGTGTGCTTATTTTCAAATCTAGGAGGACAAAAATCAGTAGCGCGGCGAAATGGTACAAATTTTAATTTATTTTGCTATTAAAGAAGTCGTAGACATTGGGATCAATTCAGAAAAAAAATTATATGTAAAAATGTATTATGTAACAACAAAAATCACAAAAATTGTAAATAAACAAGTAGATCTTTTGATATTATTTTATTTTAATATTATTCACTTTCACCGGTCTCGCTTGTTTCATCATCTGAGGAAGCAGTCGAACCTGGTTCAGCTGATAGTAAGTCCATCACGGCTGGAGAAAGATTTTTCTTGCGCTTACATGGCAGTTTTCTTAAACTAGATATAAGTGGATCCGACGTTACAAAAAGCATTTGGAACAAGTCCATATTTGTCGACGAACAGCTTTGTACCGATGTACGGAGAATTTACCTTCTATATATGCAGCTAACGCCGATTCTGCTGACATTTCATACTGCTTTGGGGACATTTGATTGGCTCTTTTTAATGCTGTAGCTTTTTCTGGTGATGCGGCGGATAGTTCTTTAAATATGTTAGCTGCATCTCTTTTTCCCATTGCTCTTACTGACATTTCCGTCGCGAGAGATAGTTCCGCAGGACTGCTTGTTTCCATTAAATGTTTCGCCTTTCGTTTCTTTGTTCGAAGTGAAGCTTCGGAAAATGTTTTCATTGGTCGTCCCTTATTTTTTACCGTCATTTTTTTGTTCACTAAATTACGTAATAAGTAAATACATATATGTAATTTTTATAGTCATAAATAAACTTACTAGAATTGGTACAAATGTGTTTTGGGATGGTGTATCTTGAACTAAGGAAATTTTTGTTTTTCAGCATAAACCGATGATATTTTCGTTGCTCTTTATACCATCGAAGGCTTATTTTATGGCTCATGGTACTCGCTTCCCTTCTGAGTAGCTTTCGGAATTCGGAACAGCAAATTTTTTCCTTACAGGCACTAACAAGAACATCAAATATTGCATCTAATTGCTTCGCTTTCGTCGCTTTCACCCATTCTGTGAAAATGTCTTGAATTTTCAATTCGGTTTCTTGCGCTTAAATTGAAAAGTTTGTTAGACGGCCGCAAAAATGCGCAATGGATCTTTCTCAATATCGACAACGGACACTTCAAGGATTTTAAATATATTTAATTTTTAAGTGAATATCGGTGAATATATATACTTTTTTATCTTTCAAAATTAGTATAAGACAAAAAAGAAATATTTTTTTATATGTATATTGAAATCAATATCCCAGTTGAAATACAGCAAATTAAAGAAATTAATTGACTAAAAACAAAACTACATACCTGATCCCATGTTTTCACTAAATGACAAAAAATGTAAACAATCTGGCATACAACCAAACTCGTACTAGATTGTGCTATGATATGAGTAAAAAATAAAAATAAAAATTCAGTTTAAGAAAAGGTAAAGTTTGAAGACCCTGTGTACCTTTATGCATAACACCATGGTCACAAAATTAACCTTTATAGACAGTATGATGTATTGACAGTTGATCCATGGTGTTTTTTCATAAAAAAAATGTATTTCAAAATTTGACTTTTGTCCTCCTAGATTTAAAAAATAACACACTGTGCACTGGAATGTAGTTTGCATTGGAGTAGTCGATCACCCGTCCAGTCGATACCGATACTAATATGGCCGTAACCAATCCTAAAATTATCCTGAAAATAGTGAAACATTTTCTTAAGCAGCTTTCTTACCGAAGGTTGTCCTTATGGACCCTCCTCCCCCTAATAAGCACAGTGGGGCCTAAATATTTTTCAATTACTTCGTCGATGTAGCGAGGTGTCAACTTATTCCCTAGTCGCCTGTTGGTTTTAATCAGTACTTTTTCACCTACCGAAAATTCCCTATTCTGTCTATTCTTATTATGGTTTACTAGTTCTTTCTCCTGTGCTGTTTGCAATCGCGATGCTATTTGCTGATTACGTTCTGTTCAACGAAATATGTCGATTGGTTTAGCTCCAGTTACCGTATGAATGGACCTATTATATTCAATTGTGGCCAAGAGAACTAATTCCTCGATATCATCTACATCCTTGTCGAGTTTAAGGGGGCCGATACATTTAGAAGCGTCAAAAAAGGTATTTTTTTCTGATTTTATGCTGGGAGAATAAAAACACATAGAGTCAGGTTTGTTTCGGATATATATTAAGGCATAATAAAACTGGGAGAAAACAATTTTTTACAAAAAAAAAAAAACAAAATGGCGGAGTTATGGCCGATCTCCTGAGTAGGACAAACTTTGCGGGCGTCAACTTCCTAGGTAGAGTTTTGATCTGAAACAAGAAATGAAAATATCTTATGAATCAGAAAGCTTTTATCAAGTGCGTAGCGAAGAGATTTACTGTAATTTTGAAAAATTGGAGGTATAGTCATGCTTTTAGTGAAAAAGTGCCATTTTTTACCCGTGTTTTTGACATAAAAATTAGTAAATAACTGTGAAAACGATTTTTGTTAAAAAAATTGCTCTACCACGCACTTGAATATAAAATTATCTATAATATGCTGTTTAATCCGACTAAATCGGTTAAAGAGCTCGCTCGCAATCTTGACGCCCGGATCAGAAAACATAGTTTTGAGAAAAAGAGGTTCAAAGTTTATGTGCGCGCAGCTGCCTGTATAGCCGCCGCGCGGGTCTTGGGCTATTATCTCCCAAAATATTAACAGTAGGCCAATAGAACTTCGGGACTATATTTTTAAATAGTTTATCTTTCGATTGCAGCAATAAAAAAAATTTCGATTTTTTTAAGGTTCTAAATGTATCGGCCCCCTTAAGACATCGTGCTATTTCCATCAGTGTGCTGTGGAAGCGTTCCACTTGACCATTCGACGTGCTGTGAAGGGGTGGGGCATTTGCAATGTCAATGTCAAACTGATTTTTTAAAATCGCTTTGATACTATGCGAATTGAGTGACTTCTCGTTGCCACAACAAATGGTTTTTGTACCACTAAACATGTTCAGCAGTTGTAACAACTGTGGCTTTACATCCACTATTGTACTGGATCTAAGTGACTGCACGATCGAAAACTTCGAAAATTTGTCGATGCAAATCAGAAAGTGCTTCGAGCCGGTAGAGAATATATCAACGTGAAGAATTTCCCCGCAGTATTCCGGTATGGGCGTCTCAGCTATAAATTGTTTTCTTGGATGGCGATCATACTTGGCCTGAGCACAAACGCGGCAATTCGCTGCGAATTGCTTGGTTTTTTTCTACATTTTTGGAAAAAAATAGTCTTCTAATATTTGCTTTGTATTTTCTTGGGCTGCTCGATGTGCTCGGTTGTGTTTAGCCGCTATAATCTCCTGCTGCTCGCTTGGGTCTGATCCACGACGAATTTTTCTGTATGCCAAAACGTTACCGTTGGAAATAATTCAACTAACTCGTGTTGACATTTTGCTAATGTTGGCAAGTCACAATGCTTCCAATTCCTTCCATTAAATCTTCTTTGGTTTGGAATGAGATCAAATGCCTCATTTTTCCCCAAATATAATAAAGCTTCTTTTCTGAGGTTCTAGGCCCTCCTCTATTAAAATTTGATTGCGAAAACAATTTACCGGCTTATCAGTTTTTTCAATTGTGTTGGTTGATGATATTTCACTGTGGATTGTCTCTGTGCTCATATTGTCCAAAGCGTTTATGTGTTGTCTAGATAACGCATCCGCCACCACATTCTCTTTACCCGGTTTGTAGATGAGCTTCGCATTACATTCGTCAATGAAAGCTTTCCATCTTTTGATTTTCGAATTAGGATTTAGGGTTGGTGGTCTGTGAACACGTTTAGCTTAGTTACACCATACAGGTAATTCCTAAGCGTTTTCAAGGCCCAGACGATTGCCAGCAACTCCCTTTCATTGGTAGCGAAGTGCTCTTCACTACTGGTCAAAGTACGAGAGATCATCGTAATAGGTTTGCCCTCCTGGGAGAGAACGGCACCGATTGCATGTGATGATGCATCAGTGGTTAAATCAAACGATTTGCTGAAGTCTGGGTAGGTTAACGTTACCTCCTCAGAGGCTAATATTTGTTTAAGCACGTCGAAGGCCTTTTGCTGTTCTTCAGTCAAATTGATTTTGATTTTTTTTACTGCGAAGCAGTAACTCGGCCATATTCCCCTATCAGAATATTCGATAGTGGCTTAGCCAATTTAGCGAAGTCCCGTATAAAACATCTGTAATACCCCGCTAGGCCCAAAAATGATCTTACTCCCCTCAAGGAGGTGGGCTCCGGGAAGTTTCGTATCGTATCGACTTTGTCGGGGCACGTCCTTATTCCCCTTTGTGAGACCAGGAATCCCAAGTATTCGACCTCCGTTCCGAAGAATTTGAACTTCTCCGCTGAGACCCTCATATTGGCTTCAAATAAACTTCTGAAAATTGTTTCTACGTCTCTTAAGTGCTGTTGCTCATTTTGCGAAAATATGATAACATCATCCATGTAGACGAAGCAAATTTTGCCTAAGTGCTCCCTCAAAACATCATCAATCGCCCTCTGAAAAATACTGGGCGCGTTCTTAAGACCAAAGGGCAGACGACAAAATTCGTATTTTCCATTTTTCACAGAGAAAGCCGTTTTCTCCCTGTCACACTCCGCCAATTGAATCTGGTGGAAACCAGACTTTAGGTCGAGAGTACTGAAAAACTTGCTTCACTTGCTTGCGTCACCGATAGTTTTTTCGTTTAGTTCACGAAAATCGATAACCAGTCGCTGTTTTGGGCGACCTGCCTCGTCAACTCCCTTTTTCCTAACTACCCATATGGGATTATTATAGGGTGACCTGGACGGTCGGATAATGCCATTTGCCAATAAGTCCTGGATTTCTTCATTTACGAAATCCAACACCCCCAGCGGGTAAGGATATAATCTGGAGTACACCAGGTCCTCGTCCTCGGTGCGAATAGTTGCGACTACGTTTGTATTAAACGGTAGTGTCTCGTTGGGGTCCGCAAAAACCCCGTTCACGCTACTAATCATTTTGGTGAGAGAATCCTTAAGATCCTTTGGGACCGACATGGCTTGCTGTTGCAAATGGGCAATGTCCTGGCTGTTAATAAAAAGGATGACCTCCTTGCCGGAGTCATGGGATATTGTATTTATTCAACAGGTCCAGCCCAATTATGCAATCAAATGATGTTAGATCTGGTAATATGAAAAAGTCTGATACTATCCCAAAGATTTTCAATTTGCACTTATGTTCGATACAAGTGACCCCGTGTATCGATTTGACTGAAAACGTATTCTGAACGGGGTGTATTCCCTCAGAGCCGGTAACGGTTTTATGTAACTCCTCGACGCCCCAGTGTCGATGAGGAATTTTATTTCCTTCCCTCCCACCGATCTCGAGATCCATGGTAGGAGGGATTTCCCCCTAAAAAATTAGGTTGATCACCTTCAATGTCATTAACTGCCTGTTCCGCCTCTTCGACATACACTGAGTCACTAGGCGAGTCAAGCTCGTCATTCAAATGATTTACCCGCTGTAGTTTCGGTCCGGTGTAGCGCCCGGATCCCGCCGCCTCGCGTTTCTGCTGATTGCCCTGCTGTGGTCGGTAATCTCGAGCCTGGCTAGAATTACCATCCTTGTATTGTGACTGGTATCTGAATTGCGTCAAGGAAGGATCCACTTCCATTGGTTCCACTCCTATCTCCCGTTTTTGACCATTATTCAATCTATTATTTTGCCCTTGACTATTAAAAGGGTTTTGCCTATTATTTGAATAATGAGGGTTCTTGTGTCCTGAGTAGGGTTCAGGGTTGTTAGCCCTCGGATTGTTTGGTTTCGGTGCCGGGCCGCTTTTCTTGTTATTACCGTTTTTGCCTGATCTGGCTGCAAAGTTAGCCGCAAATGTGTAGCGCTCATGATTGGCATCCACTTCTTGCGCCAGAGCCAGGGCGGACGGAAGATCAGCCGGCCTCGAGGCGAAAAGGATATCGCACAGGGGTTTCCTTAAACCCGAGATAAATACCCTTAGAGCATCGGCCCTGTTCTTTTCGTTTATTGTGTCCGCCACACCAGTCTCGTAAGCGGCCAGCAGTGTTAGTTTCCTCTCGACCTCATCATAAAACTCTAAGCACGACATAGAACCCTGCCTCAATGTGGACATCTCTTGCTCGATAAGATATATCGGCCTCTTATCGCCGTAGGTAAAATCCAAACTTGCGATTATCGCATTGAAGTTAAGCACGGTGTTAAAAGACGAGAGTACGGCGTCGGCCGCACCCCTTATCTTATTAATAAGAATGGTCACAGCCTGAACAACTCATACGCATTATGCACAGCCTCGCGCCACGACACGTATATACCGGGTTAACCCACAAACTCCGGTAGTGATTTAATTGCATCTAGTGTTACTTCGCACGACACTGAAGGATTAATCGACACTTTCACGAATTTTTCTATCTTTGGCTTCACTAACGAAACCTGATTCTGTATTGCCACAATTTTCCTATCGAACTCTAATTTTTGTGCCGCTAGTGCTCTGCCTACTTCCGCTCGTACTAACTCGGTTACTTGTTCTAGGTGCATGGCGTCCGTGTTGTCCAAATACAACTTCTTAAATAAATCCTCTAGTACTTCACTCATTCACAATAGGAAAGTAATTTTATTTATTACACTTTTTCACATGAGCATCTCACTTACATTTTCTTCTTAAGAATTAATCGTATTTGTCCTTAGGATTCTCGTTGCTTGGTGATTTCTTATGTCCCTTCAGGATTCTCGCTGCTTGGTGATTTCCTATGTCCGGCTCGTCTTTAGGATTCCCGCTGCTTGGTGATTTCTTAATTTATTGAATCTTTAAATTACACTTCCGATTTACTCTTGATTGCCCCACGTTGGGCGCCAATTAATACGAATGATTTTCTTTTTGAATATTTGCTTTATTCGGCAAGCTTTGGCTGTGCCTCTTTTGAGTTGCTGATACAAACTGAACTTACAATAATTTCTTACGCCTAGCTACCCTCACGATCTGACGCCGCGCAGCCCACGTCGTCCCCTCTGCTGCACCGCTGCTTCCACAGCGCTCGCGACTTCTGTTGACTTAGCGCTTTGTGTGGAGTTTCAAGTTTCCCCACTCGCCACACATGTCGTCGGTCGTCGCGCTCTGCCGTTTCCGCAGCGCTCGCGACTTTTGCTGACTTGGCGCCTCGTGTGGAGTTTCGTCCGGCCACACATGTCGTCAGCAAAAGTAGCGCTGTGGGAACTTACGATAACTTACATTTATTGTATTTCATTGTATTTGTACATTAATTGTATTTTACGTTCTTCTGCACTTTTACCTGTGCCGTGTTTCTTCCCATTGACTATATTTTTTTCTTTTTTGGGAGCTCAGACTCGCAAATTTCAGCAGCAGGCACAACTTCGTGTGGTAAAACTTCGTCCCGTCCAAGCGCATTGTCATCGCCATGCGATATTCTAAAAAACTAAACGTTACTAAAAAATAAAGGCAAAAATTATTCAACTTTTTTAGAAATTTTTCCATTCTAATTGTACCTGCCACCAAAACAATTGTCCATAGTGAAATTAATAAAGTGTGCCAGATAGGAGGAACTCTCTCTTCATCGTACACTTATTTTCTGACAAATGTCAGAGTTCATAACCCGTCTGTGCTGTATGAAAAAATTTCAAAATAAATTGTTGTTTGAAAATACCTTCTGCACCAAAACCGACACTAAAAACGCAACTACATGCCAGGGAAAAACGTGCTGTCTCTGCAAAAACGCACGGCAATGCAGTTTCTATATTTTTCTAACATAAAATACATTACGAAAATATATATTTCTGGAGTACTGAAAGTAAATTTTAAATTTAATGACAACAAAAAGAAAGGTTAATCGAACTGACACAAATAAATTGACACATTGACAATTGCTACTCAGAGAAATAAGTGTACGTCATCTACCTGGTACACTTTATTGATTTCACTATGCAATTGTCAAACTGTCAACTATTTGTAATGCACTGCTTTCGAAGTGATAAGAGTGCTACCACATAAGTTTTTTTGCACATTTTCACTTATAATGTTCAATGCAGCCCTAACCTAAATTTTACAACATAAAGCTCTAATTTACTTGGAGTTATAGGTTGGTTAATAGAAAAATTTATGTTCCACAAAAATGTGGTAGATTTTAAGCCCTCCGTGGTAGAAACTTGATTTTAAAAATAAATGTGGTAGATCTACCACATATGTGGTAGAAGTAAGCACACTGGTTACCAATCGCTTATCGCTGGTGTCGTGCAGTGATGGAATTATTGATACTATTGTACTTTTTTGATACAATCACAGTTTAAAAAGTACGTTGGTACACAGGCCTCGTTTTTGGTACACACTGGTCGAGTAACCAAAAGAAAACTTTGTATTGCCCTCTAGCACTAAAAACAAAAATGTTTGCAAATTGTGTGGCAACCTTAAAATGAAAATTGGTGACATACTACTGTGTCAAAAAAAGGTGACATTGTATTTATTTTGAAAATTCTTTATTTAGTTTTCAAATCAATTTCATCCCCTTCAAAGTAATCCCCTCCCGATGCAATGCAATTATGCCAACGGATTTTCCAATCTTCGAATCACTGATTGTAGTCACTTTCCGGGATGTCCTTTAGTTCCGTCTTCGCTGCGGCTTGAATCTCCTCTATCGTATCAAAACGGTGTCCCCGGAGCGGTCTTTTGAGCTTGCTGAACAGCCAAAAGTCGCACGGCGCTAGATCACGTGAATACGGTGGTTGCGGAACGATATGGGTTGAGTTTTTGGCGAAATGATCACGAATTACGAGTGCAGTACGGGATGGTGCATTATCGTGGTGTAAAAACCAAGAATTGCCTTCCACAATTCCGGCCTTTTAAGGCGGATAGCGTTACGCAAACGACGCATAACGTTTAAATAATATTCCGTTCAAAAAAATAGTAGTTTTTCCTCCATATAAATTTTTAAAACGGGTTGTTGTTCTAGTTAATTTCAAATTTCTAGTGTTGCTGGTGTGAGTCATTTTTAGTGACCAAAGAAATATTTCTTTATATTTATATTTTTTTTTGTGTAATTTCGTAATACGTTTGTATAAAACTATAAAAATATATTATTGCCCAAAAGTGTCAAAAGAACCGTTGGCTATGCTTTTTATTGAATTGAATTAAGGTTTTATAAGCTGCATCCAAAAAAACAGTCCTGCGTTCGAACTAGAGCATTTATCACCAAAAGCATACCTGTTCTGATCTGATCGTCAACCCTGTGTTAGAGATTCGCCAAATGAAGAACTGCGAAATAAAAAGGACGGCAATTGAACCTGTCGTGTTCAACGCATTAAACTTTGTGTTCTTTGGTATATTTTTCATAATATCTACGTAATGAAACCAAAAAGTTGATATGTTGTGTATTTAATGCAGAAAATTAATGAAAACATACTTTAAAAAGCAAATAATTGAAAGGAAACTGGCGGCATTTTAGTTTACACAATCATCCCTAAGAGCGAAAACAGTGAAGAGCTGATGACTGCGAGCACACACAGACTGTGTACGTGAATTGCAAAAAACGCACGAAAATCTACTAACTCACCCACCCAATCTCATCTCACTCACCCACTTTCCAATCGCCTTATCAATGACTACATGACGCGAAACTCGGAGGGGTCACGGTTGCTAATTCGGTAAAACCAGGCCCCAGAGTCGCAAATTCGGTAAAACCAGGCCCCAGAGTTGATTAGGGTTCGTCCAAAAAATTCGCCATACAAACGTCAGGGCAAGGGCTGCTGGTGCGTTCGATGTTTATTTGCAAATAAAATAATTGGGTTTTTTTTGCATTCATTCTGTAGTACGTTTATAGGAAATTGATTGCAAAAAAACGTTGTTGCTGAAAAACGTCATAAGTATGTTGCCTCGTGTTTTAATATGATTTTACATCAGTTTTTGCTGACTGCCCTCAAAGCCTTAACGTTTGCATTGCTTGAGTTGCAGCTCTGCGTTTGAAAAGAGTTCAACTTGCCATCACTGTTTCGTGCTGCACTAGAAACGGCAAACTCAATGAGACATGAACTGAAGGAAAAAGCAACCGAATATCTGCTGACTTCAGCGTATGAAATAATTTATTTCTGCTTTTTTTTTGTACGCGTTACAATCAAAATTACTTAGACCAGTAAAACAAGTTGGTTTGCAATGCTATATTAAGAGCGAATAAGAAAAGTTAACACTTTAAGATGCAAACCATTGACTGGTAACCGGTGCTGTGCGAATGTTTGGGTAAAAAACCCGTACACTATCGGACGATTGGAAAAAGCAAAAAATGGTCTAAAAATCATTTCTCCTCCGAGTTGCGCGTCACGTAGTCACTGGCCTTATCGCTGGCGACTGTTCTCGTCGATGTGTCAATCCAGAAAAGGAGGACAGTGACTACGTGACGCGAAACTCGGAGGGGTCACGGTTGCTAATTCCGTAAAACCAGGCCCCAGAGTCGCTAATTCCGTAAAACCAGGCCCCAGAGTTGATTAGGGTTCGTACAAAAAATTCGCCATACAAACGCCAGGGCAAGGGCTGCTGGTGCGTTCGATGTTTATTTGCAAATAAAATAATTGGTTTTTTTTTGCTTTCATTCTGTAGTACGTTTATAGGAAATTGATTGCAAAAAAACATTGTTGCTGAAAAACGTCATAAGTATGTTGCCTCGTGTTTTAATATGATTTTACTTCAGTTTTAGCTGACTGCCCTCAAAGCCTTAACGTTTGCATTGCTTGAGTTGCAGCTCTGCGTTTGAAAAGAGTTCAACTTGCCATCACTGTTTCTTGCTACACTAGAAACGGCAAACTCAATGAGACATGAACTGAAGGAAAAAGCAACCGAATATCTGCTAACTTTAGCGTATGAAATAATTTATTTCTGTTTTTTGTTGGTACGGGTTACAATCAAAATTACTTAGACCAGTAAAACAAGGTGGTTTGCAATGCTATATTTACAGCGAATAAGAAAAGTTAGCACTTTAAGATGCAAACAATTGACTGGTAACCGGTGCTGTGCGAATGTTTGGGTAAAAAAACCCGTACACTATCGGACGATTGGAAAAAGCAAAAAATGGTCTGAAAATCATTTCTCCTCCGAGTTGCGCGTCACGTAGTCACTGAGGAGGATATGGCGTCCTTCATCCTGTAGTTGCCACATCGCCGCACAACCTCAATAACACAAAGTTGTATTTTGAGAAGATCAGTACAGGGTTGCATTTGATAAGAGAGTTGCCATATTCGCAACAATATATATATATTTCTTGTTTAAATTAGAAGTGAATTTCATGTGTTTTTAAATATACATTTTAGTTTCGAATAAGACTTTTGTTATTAAATTATATAAATTATATGTTATTAAATTGGCCTTTCACTTAATTGAGAGCTTGGAAAAAAATTGATACATTTTGCTTGAATATGGTACACTCCTATGCTGATGTTTGATACCATACACTTGGGCCCAAATTCCATCACTGGTGTCGTGTCAGACTTCATGCAAGCAACTTCACGCTCGTTTGCGGCTCGCATTCTGCGAATATTTACGTTTTTGTGTACACTGAGTATTCATGTAAATCAGAAAATGTTTAAGGTTGAATGGGAAATACAAATGTTTTTCTTTTCCTTTTTTTTAGTTCCCTTTATACCTGTCCGTTATTTGTCCGTCCGGCTTTGATATTTTTACGCTAGCAATATTTTTCAAGTTAAAATATTAGAGCTAACAAAATGTACGCCTTAATTTTGTGCAGTGTTTTTCACGCATACATTGCCAAAATGCGTGGTTGTGTTAGTGCCCATCACTGCCCTACGGGACATATTGGTGATGGAAACTCATACACATAAATCGCAAAAACTAACACATTCACATATTGTGGTCAAATTTTTGTACTGGAGCCACTTCAGTGGAAAAGAGACAGTTTGGCTATGAAATTATTTTATAAGAGAGAGCGAGACGAAGGGCTAATGTACATTGACATTTAAAAATTTGAAAGAAAAAATCTAAATTTCATTTCATCAGCTTTTGCATCAACGATGATGCATTTATACAACAGCAATTAGGAATAAATGCCTCAGCGCTGACAGAAACGAGATCACAGATATAACTTAACCCTTTCGGAACTTCTTTTTTGTTTTTAACTTTAAAAATCATTATTTTCCATTTTATTACTGTTTATTTATTTATTTATTAAATAAATAAATAAATAAAGAATCATAATAAGTCATTTTTTAAAATATTGTTCGAAAGAGTGGTTTTTGGGCATCATGAAATATAGCATAGTAAGAAATAAAAAAAATCGTACAGCCTTAGCGAACTATATTTGGGATCTAAATTTTTTTACACTTACTAAAGCAATAAATACCCTACAAGAACTGCCTGACCAAAACTCCAACACATTGATAAACATTTTTAAATTTACCAATACATTTGCATGACATTTGGCCCATATGAGACAAAATATCGCTGCAATTTGTCTATCATTTAAACTGAAACAAACTATTTGACAACCATAGAAACATTAATTGCTTATACACGCATGTGTAAGAATGAGACAACAATAGAAGCAACAGCTGACAAGAACTCGCATCGGAGTTAATATAAATGATTAACAGCCGGCTGCTGCCGTAGCTATGTAACTCAGCTGGCTAACGCGTGCGGTCGCGAGGCAAATACGACGCGCGAGCCCAGGTTCAATACTTCGTTGCTTCAAACGTCGAAAAAAAAAGAAAAACAGAAAGAAGGTAAGAAGGGGTAATTAAAATTTAATTTAAATAATATTATTTGAATATTTAAATAATTCTGCACTTTCAGTAACTTCAATATTGAGCCATAGCAAGTACCAAGGAAGCCGATGTCAATGATGCCGGCAATATGGAGTTGAGCTAAGCAACGCCTTCGATTTTTAAATTCAATTTTTTTTATATTATTTCATTTTAATTAATTTTAATTAAATTCAAAATAAATAAAATTAAATAAATTCATTTAAAAAGAAAAATTGAAAAAAAAAGTTGTTTTTCTTTTTTTTCGGTATTAACGCAACGGAGTATTGAACTCGCGGAGTCTTGATTCGCGGTCAGCGAGCTACGGCATTAGCCAGCTGAGCTACGGCGGCAGCGGCGGCGGCGGCTGCAAGATAGCAATAGATAGTAAGATATACAAAACTAAATATTTGGAGGTTGGAATACGTGTGCGTTAGAGCAGAGCAAACACACTTTTCTTAATATGCAAGAGGTGTGTGTTAGAGTGAAACAAAAAATCACACGTATACAAAAGTTTCTATCATTTTTGTTAACTCGCCTGTAGAAAAATGATAGAAACTTTGTTCCGAGTGCTGACCGATATTTCTATCAGGCCTGACTATCAAATGACCGGTCATATGACCGAAAGTGTTCTTGTAGGGTACCTTCTAGATTACTTACATAAACCTATAAAATAAATTGATTTTTGTAATAGAATAAATAAAAGTACGAAGTGACCTCTTTTTGTAAATTCGCAGCTCGATAGGACTGTGCACTTTCTGAACCCTTACAATTTACTTGGTACACTAATCAAAATATTTTTTCATTATTTGGTATAAAAACCTTCACAAAAAAATACAAAAATTGAAAAATATAGTATCCACAAGTTTTTGACCTAAAACAGGCACTAAAAAGAGGCTATGCCATATGGCATAGAATAACCGAAAGGGTTAACAGTTCATCCATATATGTAATACTTCTTTATTGGCAGCAACCTATCTTCACAATGTGTTTTCATTCGGAAATCAAAGGGAGACAAGCGATGAGACAGAAAACACGAAATTTTGTGAATGTATTTCTATGCGTGTAAGTTATCGGAAACAAGTCCCGCTAAATGCTGACGGCGCGTAACTTTGCATTCGTTGTTGAATGCTGACGGTGCATCTGGCCGACACAAGACACTCGGGCCGTTGACCACCCAAGAGCACGGAGCGCTCGGGTTATTGACCACACCAGCGCGTACGCTTGCGCTAGCGAAACCCGATACGGCACGCGAGGCGCGGAGTCAGCTAAAGTTGCGAGAACGGCAGTGGTGAAGTGTAACGACGTCAGCAAAACGGCAGTGGAGGAACGCGGCGCTGTAGCTTTAAGTTTAGATTAAGTATAATGTGAGTTTTTAGTTTTGAATACTGGAATAAAACCGTTCGGATCGCCAGCCAACGCTGCGACCAGAAACAAATTTGTTTAATTGGCGCCCAACGTGGGGCCCGCGGAAGTGTGTAATCGTTGCAACATTACAAGTCAAAAAGTGAAAGTAACGCGAGTACGACTAGCGGCGAAGCAGCGAAGCGGGCAACAGACGCAAGGACAGAAACCCGAGTACGACTAGCAGAGAAGCAGCAGACGCAATAGCGGAAACCAGCAACTGTGAAATCTGTGCAACACTACAAGTCGAAAAGCAAAACTAACGCGAGTACGACTAGCAGCGGAAGTAGCGGATCGACGGAAAAAAGGGAAACAAGGAAATCAAAGGAGCAGGGCATAACAATGGAAATGTAAGTGAAATGCTCGTGCGCCATTAAAAATTAAATGTTAAATAAAATTGCTATCCCACGGCGAATAAGGGATAATAAATAAAATTGCCATCCCACTACGCATGAGTGAAATATTGGAAGATTTATTTAGGAATTTGAAACTAGAAAGTACTGACATCATGAACACAGAGCAGGTAACTGAACTAGTGAGGGCGGAAGTAGGCCGTGCATTGGCGCTGCAAAAATTGGAATTTGATAAGAAATTTGCATCGATACAGAATCAGGTCATACCAAAAATAGAGAAATTCCTGAAGGTAGCGATTGACCCGTTGATAACGTGCGAGGTATCTCTGGACGCGATCAAGTCGCTACCAGAGTTTGTCGGTCAGCCTGGTACGTACGTATCGTGGCGCGAGGCTGCGCACAATGCGTATGAATTGTTTAAACGTTACGATGGTAGCGAACGTCACTACCAGGCGGTGGTTATTCTTAGGAACAGGATACGAGGTGCAGCCGACGCAGTACTCTCATCCTTCAATACTGTACTTAATTTTAACGCGATAATTTCTCGACTCGACTTCACCTACTCGGACAAGCGGCCGATATATCTCATCGAGCAAGAGCTGTCCACTCTGAGGCAGGGTTCCATGGCGTGTTTGGAATTTTATGATGAGGTAGAGAAGAAATTAACCCTATTGGCTAATAAAACTATTATGTCGTACGAAGCTGAGGTAGCGGACACGATAAACGAAAAGTACAGGGCCGATGCTCTAAGGGTATTTATCTCGGGTTTGAGGAAACCCCTGTGCGATATCCTTTTCGCCTCAAGACCGGCTGATCTTCCGTCCGCATTGGCTCTGGCACAAGAAGTGGATGCCAATCACGAGCGCTACACATTTGCGGCTAACTTCGCGGCCAGATCAGGCGAAAACGGTAATAACAAGAAAAGCGGCCCGGCATCGAAACCAAACAATCAGAGAGCTAACAACCCTGAACCCTACTCAGGACAAAAGAACCCTCATTTTTCAAACAATAGGCAAAACCCTTTTAATAATCAGGGGCAAAATAATAGATTTAATAATGGTCAAAAACGGGAGATAGGAGTGGAGCCAATGGAAGTGGATCCTTCCTTGACGCAATTCAGGTACCAATCACAATACAAGGATGGAAATTCTAACCAGGCTCGAGATTACCGACCACAGCAGGGCAATCAACAGAAACGCGCGGCGGGATCCGGGCGCTACACCGGACCGAAACTACAGCGGGTAAATCATTTGAATGACGAGCTTGACTCGCCTAGCGACTCAGTGTATGGCGAAGAGGCGGAACAGGCGGTTAATGACATTGAGAGTGACCAACTTAATTTTTTAGGGGAAGATCCCTCCTACCATGGATCTCGAGATCGGTGGGGGGGAAGGAAATAAAATTCCTCATCGACACTGGGGCGTCGAGGAGTTACATAAAACCGTTACCGGCTCTGAGGGGAATACACCCCGTTCAGAATACGTTTTCGGTCAAATCGATACACGGGGTCACTTCTATCAAACATAAGTGCAAATTGAAAATCTTTGGGATAGTATCAGACTTTTTCATATTACCAGATCTAACATCATTTGATGGCATAATTGGGCTAGATCTGTTAAACAAGGCGCATGCGACTATAGATTTAAGAACAAATACAATATCCCATGACTCCGGCAAGGAGGTCATCCTTTTTATTAACAGCCAGGACATTGCCCATTTGCAACAGCAAGCTATGTCGGTCCCAGGGGATCTTAAGGATTCTTTCGCCAAAATGATTAGTAGCGTGAACGGGGTTTTTGCGGACCCCAACGAGGCACTACCGTTTAATACGAACGTAGTCGCAACTATTCGCACCGAGGACGAGGACCCGGTGTACTCCAGATTATATCCTTACCCGCTAGGGGTGTCGGATTTCGTAAATGAAGAAATCCAGGACTTATTGGCAAATGGCATCATCCGACCGTCCAGGTCACCTTATAATAATCCCATATGGGTAGTTAGGAAAAAGGGGGTGGATGAGGCAGGTCGCCCGAAACAGCGATTGGTTATCGATTTTCGTAAACTGAACGAGAAAACTATCGGTGATAGATATCCAATCCCCGACATCGCAGGGATTTTGTCAAATCTGGGTGGAAGTAAGTTTTTCAGTACTCTCGACCTAAAGTCTGGTTTCCACCAGATTAAATTGGCGGAGTGTGACAGAGAAAAAACGGCTTTCTCTGTGAAAAACGGAAAATACGAATTTTGTCGTCTGCCCTTTGGGCTTAAGAACGCGCCCAGTATTTTTCAGAGGGCGATTGATGATGTTCTGAGGGAGCACTTAGGCAAAATTTGCTTCGTCTACATGGATGATGTTATCATATTTTCGCAAAATGAGCAACAGCACTTAAGGGACGTAGAAACAATCTTAAGAAGCTTATTTGAAGCCAATATGAGGGTCTCGGCGGAGAAGTCGAAATTCTTTAGAACGGAGGTCGAATACTTGGGATTCCTGGTCTCACAAAGGGGGATAAGGACGTGCCCCGACAAAGTCGATACGATACGAAACTTCCCGGAGCCCACCTCCTTGAGGGGAGTAAGGTCATTTTTGGGCCTAGCGGGATATTACAGGTGTTTTATACGGGACTTCGCTAAATTGGCTAAGCCACTATCGAATATTCTGAGAGGGGAATACGGCCGAGTTACTGCTTCACAGTCAAAAAAAATCAAAATCAGTTTGACTGAAGAACAGCAAAAGGCCTTCAACGTGCTAAAACAAATATTAGCCTCTGAGGAGGTAACGTTAACCTACCCAGACTTTAGCAAATCGTTTGATTTGACCACCGATGCATCATCACATGCGATCGGTGCCGTTCTCTCCCAGGAGGGCAAACCAATTACGATGATCTCTCGAACTTTGTCCAGTAGTGAAGAGCATTTCGCTACCAACGAAAGAGAGCTGTTGGCAATCGTCTGGGCCTTGAAAACGCTTAGGAATTACCTGTACGGGGTAACTAAGCTGAATGTGTTCACAGACCACCAACCCTTGACCTTCGCAGTCTCGGATCGAAATCCGAACTCGAAAATAAAAAGATGGAAAGCTTTCATTGATGAATGTAATGCGAAGCTCATCTACAAACCAGGTAAGGAGAATGTGGTGGCAGACGCGTTGTCTAGACAACAAATAAACGCTTTGGACAATATGAGCACAGAGACAATCCACAGTGAAATATCATCAACTAACACAATTGAAAAAACTGATAAGCCGGTGAATTGTTTTCGCAATCAAATTTTAATAGAGGAGGGCCTAGAACATCAGAAAAGAAGCTTTATTATATTTGGGAAAAAAATGAGGCATCTGCTCTCGTTCCAAACCAAAGAAGATTTAATGAGCCTCCTGCAGGAAGCAGTAAATGTGGATGCGGTAAACGCAGTACATTGCGACTTGCCGACGTTGGCGAAGTTTCAACACGAATTAATTGAGTTATTTCCAACAGTAAAATTTAGGCATACAGAGAAATTTGTTACAGACATATCAGACCCGGGCGAACAACAGGAAATTATAGCGGCCGAACATAATCGAGCACATCGAGCAGCCCAAGAAAACGTAAAACAGATACTAGAAGACTACTTTTTTCCGAAAATGGAGAAAAAGACCAAGCAATTCGTGGCGAACTGTCGTGTTTGTGCTCAGGCGAAGTATGACCGCCATCCAAAAAAACAACGTATAGCCGAGACACCCATACCAACACATTGCGGGGAAATCCTTCACGTAGACATATTCTCCACCGGCTCGAGGCAATTTCTGACTTGCATCGACAAATTTTCAAAATTTGCGATCGTACAGTCTTTAAGATCCAGAACAATAGTGGATGTGAAGCCGCAGTTGTTGCAATTGCTTAACATGTTTAGTGGCACAAAAACCATTTATTGTGACAACGAGAAGTCACTCAATTCACACAGTATCAAAGCAATGTTAAAAAACCAGTTTGACATTGACATTGTGAATGCTCCACCCCTTCACAGTACGTCGAATGGTCAGGTGGAGCGATTCCACAGCACACTGATGGAGATATCACGATGCCTTAAGCTCGACAAGGATCTGGACGATATCGACGAGCTAATCCTCCTGGCCACAATTGAATACAATAGGTCCATCCATACAGTAACCCGGACTAAACCCATAGCCACATTTCATTCAGCAGATTGTAACGAACAAATAGCATCGCGCTTGCAAACCGCACAAGAAAAAGAACTGACAAATCATAACAAGAACAGGCAGAGTAGAGAATTCTCGGTGGGAGAAAAGGTAATGGTAAAAACCAACCGGCGACTAGGGAACAAGCTGACACCTCGCTACGTCGAAGGAGTAGTGGAGCAAGATTTAGGCACGACAGTGCTTATTAGGGGGAGGAGGGTCCATAAGGACAACCTTCGCTAAGTAAGCCGACTTAAGGAAAATTTTTACTATTTTTAGGACCATTTCGGGATTGGTTATAGCCATATTAATATCAGCATCGACGGGACGGGTAATCGACTACTCCAATGCGAACTACATTCCGGTGGCCACTGGCGACGTCATAATCTGGGAAAACCTCGGGCATATAAAGCACGTTTCGAATCTGACCCTGTACGAGCTACTACGGGAAGAGACAATCAACGCCACGAACCACTTTCCTCAGTCGCACATGAAAAAGCTGCTGGAAGCAGACACAAATCAGATAGGTAAACTAATACAGACGGTGAACGTACACCACAGACAGACGAGAAGCTTAAACGCGCTGGGGACGGTACTAAAATACATTACAGGGACACCAGACCATGATGACTTTAACAGAATACTAATGACGGAGGAGCGGTTGATCGAATCACAAGACCGACAGATTACTATAAACACAGAGGTGCAGAGGGAAATTAACAGCTTGACAGTTACAATAAATAAAATCCTAAAGACAGCCAAACAAAGGGAAATAGACACAGGTCACCTCTACGACATACTTTTAGCCAGGAATAGAGCTATTATAACAGAGTTGAATGGCATAATTACCTCTATCACTTTCGCTAAAATTGGGATTTTAAACCCTGTCATCCTGGATGGCAGTGAAATAAATTTGATAATAAGAAACGAGCATTTCACAAACCTGACAGTAGCCGATATCATGTCCGTAGCTAAGATTAAGACTTTACAATTTAACAATGTAATATATTTCTTGATAAGCTATCCTATCCCGAAACTTAGGTGTAAGAAAATAAATATTTTACCAGTAGCTCGCGGGAATCGAATCCTGCACCTTCAGGAAGCCGTCTTAGCCGTGTGCCACAACAGTACGGTGGCTGTGAAGAACTGCAGTAACACAACACCGACATTCTGCCTAGCATCGACAACTGCATCATGCGCTCTACAGCTGATGACACGCAACTCCGCTAACTGCAGCACAACGTTCAACGACCTCGCGCCAGTTACCTCAATAGGCGACGGATTGGTGGCCATTAACAATCAGCTGGTCACCATAGAAGAAAAGGGCGAAGCTCCCGTTACAATCAACGGTACCTACCTGGTGCTCTTCAAGGACTACGTAAAAATTAATGGAACGATCTTCTACAATGAGAATGCAACGTGTTATGAGTCTCCCCCATTACGGCGGTTAAGATTCGGCGTATAGACCCTGCGGGATGCCAACGTAACATAGCCATCTTGACGAATGCAGATCCTTCAGCCTAGCTTTTACATATGAGTGAAGGTGTGGTGGAAATTGAGGGGAATATTACCTTGGTTAACCCGTGTGCACTTGGCTTTTTAATTTACCCGAAGCTTCAGCGGGGGTGGGTCGAATAAGGCCAACCAGGTTCATTAGAACACTCACTCATATGGCATGCATTCAGCATCAACCCGAACCGAATGAGAAAACAACTATAACTAGAAGAAAAAAATTTATGCACACGATTGCAAAAAAAAACTAATACAAGGACAGAATACAACTGCAGAAACCAAAACGGACAGACGTTCGCACTCCGGACACATTGCAGTCCCAAACTCTTCTCCGCTAGTACCCCGATTAATCTATTGTCGGATACTCCTTGCCCTCCCTACCTTTGTTCCTCATAGCTGTTACCAAGAAACCCAATTACTACCAAATATTTCCTCCTCCCTTATTCCCAGGCCAAACTCAAATTAGCTCAATTTAACATATTACAAAAATATCCTTTATTGAATAATTCAACTTAAAATCATAACTGTTGGGTTTTGAAAAAAAACTGCATTGACCAAATGAAATTCTGAAGCCAATAATAAATTTATAATATTAACAATTTTTCTTTGTATCCAAACGTATCTCAATCTAAAGATCTACACTTAGCGAAATTTAAACATTTTAACCTTTTTAACAAAAAAATGTAGCTTAAAATTAGTTCTATCTAAAGTTTTAATTTAATTTTAAGTTTTAGATTTAAGAACAATTTTAACCTTTTTTCTCTACAAAAATAAATCCTAAATTAAGTAGTAAATTTTTAACAAATCAAAACTGTAAGATAATGTAGATAAATGCAAGGCCAAAGAAGAAAACATATGTGTTTTTTTTTTTTTTTTGAGTTAAGAAATTTTCTTTGGGTTTTTTTTTCTCTCAGTTAATAGGTTTGTGTTTTAATTAAATGTGCCGAAAAAAAATGAATAGAACTTACATGACAGTGTGTTGACGTGTGTGTGTAGTCCATCGTTGGGCCCATCGATGCAGATGTACACTGAAAAAAATACTAAAAACCGCAACCACCAAAGAGTGATTGAAGTATGGCACAACACAAAATATATAAAAACTGTATTCTTCTTGAGCTTTCGGGGTTTTTTTTTTCTAGCCTTTATCTATACACTTCTGTTCTTTTTTCACTATATTTCTTTATTTTAATCTCTAAAACTTTCACGCTAAGATCTTAAACATTTTCCTTTCTCTTTTCCCGTCTTTCTTTTCTAATCAATCTGACGACATTTTTTTTTCTTTGTTCACTTTTACACAATTTTTTTTTCACAAATCTCTTTCCTTAAAATTTAAACAATTTTTTCTTCTTAAAACATTATTATAAATTTCAAAATTTTAGTTGCCTTTTAATTGCTGTGATAGTTTTGTGAATCCGATTATCCGTAGCATAGGTAATTCTTGTGGTGTTGTTGTTGTGGTAGAATTTTAGAAGATTTACAAATTTGAAGTGTTGCGGTTGTTGTGGTTGTTGTCGTGCAACTTTCCCGAACTTGGAGTGTTGTTGTTGCTGTGATTTTTGTTCTGCATGCTTAATACTGTGACTGTTGTTGTTGTTCGGTTTTCTCTTTTAAGCACTGTTGTTTCTCACGTTTAAATTTTCTTATAGCTGCACCAGACTGATTGTTTTTTTTTCTTAAGTTTCCGCGCCGCCGCTTAGCGTTTACTTTTTAGTGTTTATTTGGGCTTTTTCGCGTTTCGCCTGTTTAGTTCTCAAAAGTATGTGGTGGGGTTTTTGGTTTTCGGGCTAGTTTATGTAGGTTCTTTTTTTTTTTTTTTTTTTTTTTTATTTATATGCACAAGATGTCGAACAAACCCTGTTTTTTCCCCATTTAAAAAGTCGTATTTTCTTAATTTTTCTATTTCTTCACGCAACGTTTTGTTTTTTTTTTCCAAAATTGTTCAGTTTAAAATTTAGTTCGTGTGTCGCTCAACGATTTTGCAAAACGATTTTCTTTGTTAATTTAGTTATAAGCGCGGCTCGCGGCTTAGGTGCGTTGGCCCGACGGCATTCCGCAGTCGTGCAGCGGTTCAGCGTGGCAGTGTCTAGGCTCTTTCTCTCCCGTTCTGGTGTCAGCCCAGCGCTATTTATAAGCGACTTAAAACAACGCAAAGCCGTTTTGTCACCTTGTCATGTCCTGACCTGCGTTATTCAGTTTTTTTTTGTGCATATTCATAAGCTTACATGGGTTTGTGCGTTTGTGCATATTTTTATGGCCCCACCAAAATTTGTCCGCTTAGCAATAGCGGAAAACAACCAACAACATTCAACCGATCACCAGTTTTAACAACAACTTCGCGAATCGACACTAACTGTCGATCACAACAACCAAATTTGATTTGCATTGCGCTACAACACACAATTTGTGCATCGCAACAACCACATTTAACTACCATTGTGCTACAACACCCAATTTTCGCATTACAAAAACCACATTTGATTACCATTGCGCTACAACACCCACGTTGTGTTACAACAACCACCTGCGCACTTGCTGGGCAGTACAACAACCACTCTTAGTCGCTTCCTCAGTTAGGCTCAAACCTACGCACACGTATACGAATGTATCGCAACATTTTTGCATAGGTAAAGGGTTGAGTGATGTTGCGTGAGTGGCTTGAGTGCTCGGCGCAGCTTTGAGCAACTTGCGCAAATGGTTTCAGGGGTTCCAAAACTTTTGAGATTGTAAGCATGCAGACCCCAACAACACCAGATATTGCGGCTACGCTGCAATATTTGTAAAAAGGACTGCATGCTAAGATTTTCGCTCGATAATGTCTTTCCGATGGTAAAATTCTTTCTTGCCGGTATCTTCGTCCTCGAGTTGGTACATGTTGTTGCCTCTTTTGCCTATAACTTTGGCTTTAATAAATTTCTTAGCGAACTTGGAACAAAACTTCTTGCTAGCATCACTCAGAATGAAATTACGTCTATAAACCCTATCTCCTACTTCAAAACCTTTTGTTGTGCTACGCAAATTATACCTCCTCGCTGACGCTTCATAAGCTTTAGTGATGTTTTGGCTAATTGCTTCTCTAATTAGTTTAATTTTATCTGACCTCTCTATGACTGTATCTTCGAATGAACCCAGCTTACGCAGCAGTTCATAGTCACGGCCGTTCGAAAGCATTTGCTGACCAGTGATTGCATAATAAGGAGTGCAGCCAATTGATTGATGGACTGAGCTACGTAAAGCTTCAGCGATATCAGCCAAATGTTTATCCCACATTGATTGCTCTTTGCTGATGTAGGCGCGTATTCCTACTAATATGGACCGATTTACTCGTTCACTGGCGTTGGCTTGAGGACTATATAAGGCGGTAAACACGTGGCGGATACATCGGTCTTTCAAAAAGTCGTTAAAATAGGAAGATTTAAATTGTTTTCCGTTATCAGACATAATTATTTCCGGTGTACCAAAAACACTGAAAACTTGCTCCCGCAGAAATTCGCAAATGACAGGTGCAGTAGCTCTTCGGATGGCTTTGAGCAACGGGAATTTGGTGAAATGGTCCAAAACGATTAAAATTGCGATATTTCCCTGTTTGGATCTAGGATACGGACCTAGAAGATCAATGTAAAGCTTTTGGAAAGGTCGTTGAGTAGCATAATGCCCAGACATTGGCGGCCGCAATACGCGGTTTGGAGCTTTGCTTTCGCAACAAATGCTACACTTGCTTATGTAATCCTTCACATCAGCCACCATGTTTGGCCAAAATAAGTTTTTCCTCAGCCGTTCTAAGGTTTTGGCGATGCCGCCATGACATTTGTTTGGCGGGCAATGAGCATTCTCTAGTACTTCCGGTACCAATTCCTTTGGCAGCCAGAGCTTCCAGCAACTAGCTTCCGCTTCCAGGTTTCCGTTCGCAAATTCGTTTCGTTTGTAAACTTCGTTGTCCAGTATACGTAAGTCGGGCAATTTGTCTTGATTTTCTCGTACGCGACGTTTGAGGTCTTCGTAGTCAGGCGACGTGAATGCAGGAGAATCCAAGTTTACCACAGGACAGAATTCGATTTCCACTACTTCGGTGTCGAAATTCTGACGCGACAGACTGTCGGGTACAACATTTTGCGTGCCTCGCCGGTGTTCTATTTTGAACCGAAAACCTTGCAGCTTCAATGACCAACGCGCTAAACGTCCCGATAAATCAGGTTGTCGCATCAGCCATTGCAAGCTTGCATGGTCCGTGACTATCGTAAAGTCTTGCCCTTCTACATACGCTCTAAATTTCTTGAGACTCAACATTGCTGCCATGCACTCAAGTTCCGTTACACTATAGTTGCTTTGGGCTTTGTTCAATTTCCGAGAAAAGTATGCTATGGGTACTTCTACCCCTTCACTGTTTCTTTGAGCCAATACTGCTCCTACCCCGTGTTTACTTGCATCACACTGAATTATAAAAGGCTTACTGTAATCAGGATTCGCAAGTACTGGTGCGCTTGCAAGCTTCTGCTTGAGTTCATCAAACGCTGACTGCGCATCTTCTGTCCAACTGAAGCTTCTACTCTTTTTAAGAAGATTAGTAAGTGGCGTGGTAAGGGCAGCGTAGTTGTCCATAAATCGCCGGTACCATCCAGTCATGCCTAGAAATCGTCTTAGCTGTTTTACTGTCGTTGGTGCTGGATAGTTCGCAATTGCCGACACCTTATCAGGATCAGTGCGCAATGTACCGTTCCCCACAATATAACCCAAGTATCGCACTTCCTTTATACAAAATTTACTCTTCTGCACATTAATGGTTAAACCGGCTTTGCGAAGATGGCTAGCCACTTCCGTCAAGGTGGCCAAGTGTTCCTCAAAAATCTCTGACACGATCAGTAAATCATCAAGGTAAACGAAAACTTGATTTTTGAGCTGCGCTGGTATTACATGGTCCATGAGCCGACATAGCGCTTGCGGCGCATTGCATAGACCAAATGGCATAACCCGGTATCTGTACAACGGCCGATTTGGTACTGTGAAGCATGTGAAATCCCTAGAATTTTCTTCCAACGGGATTTGCCAAAACGCACGTCGCAAATCTAGCGACGTGATGAAACGAGCTTTAGGCAGTCGGCTTAAAATGCCTTCGATATGCGGCAAAGGATACGCATCTTTGATTGTGACAGCGTTCACCTTCCTTGAGTCGAGACACAGACGGACCTTATCACCTTTTCGGACGAGAACTACTGGACTAGACCATGGACTGTTCGGACTTTCTTCAATAACCCCAAGATGCAACATTTCATCAATTTCTTTATGGACCAGTTTTTCGGTAGCAGGAGAAATGGGAAAGTAACGTTGTTTGATCGGACGGACATTTGGCTCAACTTCTATGACGTGCTCCATTAGAGTGGTTTTACCCAACCCTTCGCGCTCATAAGAGGGAAATAACTTCTTCACCTCTTCTAATCGGTCTTGTTGGTGTTCAGATAATACCAAAGAATTTTCATTAGCAGTCGACGACTGCTCAACATCAATTTGTGCTATAATATTTGGGGCTATTTTGAATTTTTGCCAAAAATCTATTCCTAAGATTACTGATTGTGCAAGATTTGGGACTATATAAAATGCTATTTCTGCCTCTCTATTTCTAAATTTCACCATCGTGTTTAGGATCCCATATACAATTTGTTTTCGCCCATCTGCTGTGTGAATCGATGTTTTATGGGCTCGGAAATCTTTCCTACCACTGAGTTCATTCGCCAGAGCACCTCCTATGCAAGATATCTGCGCCCCACTGTCAAGTAAACCGAGTAACTTCTGTTTGAAGAGTGTAATTTCTGCGTATGGACGCAAATCTAAAGGTTTGTGCTGAATTGCACAGATTCCTGCAACATGCTTACGCTGCCGCTTGACAGCTTGCCAGAAGTTACTCATACGCTCCGTTGAACGTGCTGCGCGTTTCGCTTTCGATGCCTTTGTATTGTTAAAAATCAAATCTCGGACTCTATTGTAGTTTGCTAATCGTTCACCATACGAAAGTATGTGACAAGGTTGAGTACTTGTCCCATGTTTCATCGGCAGCTCGGGTGCTGACGATGGCGTGTGTGATTTTGCCGTTACTGGCGCGTTTGGTCGTAGCGAGGACTCGCTTTGGGAGCCTCGCTCGCTTGGACGTTTCCCGGCCGACATGTTTCACAAGTTGGTCTATACACACCTGGTGCACCGCAACCATAACAAAACACCGTGCGTTTATCTAAGCAATCAAAATAACGATGACCTTCCTTTCGACAATTCCAACAAATAAGTTTGGACTTCGCGTTGGGTCTGGACACTTCGTCCACTTCGACGACATCTTCGTTCAGTACTTCATCCAACTCCAAGTCGACATTTAGCTCGTTCACTTGCCGCCTAAAAGGATTGTTGCGCGGCATGGCAGTTGCCGGTGTGTGAACAGAATTGTTTTTGGAGACCTCGTTGAACAAGCTTTCACCTTTAAGACACAAGCGACGCAGTTCGGCTAGAGAATTTATGTTTACATATAATAACTGTTGACGTATGCGCGGACGTAGTCCCCTCTGGATGATCTCTACTAGCTCTGATTCCGGAATTTGATTCTGTAAATTTTCAGCAATCCTCAGCACCGCGTTACGATAGTCATCGAACGATTCTGTTTGTCCTTGCTTCCGGTTCCGCATCGCTTCCTTTATGTCGGTGTCCGTTTTATGTTCGCCAAAGTGTGTTCTTAACGAATGGCATAGCGTATGCCAGTTGACCCGATCAACCGATCTTCGGTATCGCCAATACCAATCCTTAGCCTCATGTGTGAACAACCCTTGAGCATGCTCACACAATAAATTGAAATTACCATATAAAGTGTCAATAACTTGTAGTTCAATTCTGAAAATGAAGTTTTCGACTGAAAGCTTTGGTGTACCATCAAATTTTATGTCCCAACTTGCAATTAAATGAGCAATTTTGCCCGAGTTGGTAACAGCTGACGCATCGCTCATTCGTAATGGAGGTCGAATGTGTTGCTCTCGATTGTTGTTGCTGTACGGTAGGTCCTGTGGCCATTCTGAAGTTGAGTCACGTTGGTCGTTAGAGACGTTGCGGCCTTCACGCGGCTGCGTACCGTGTAGATCTAACCTGCCTATTGCGTTAGCTAAGCTGTGCTCTAACTTCTGTTCTATCAACTGCCCTACTCGACTTTCTAACTCATCCAACAAATTCGCCTGTCTCGCCGCTAAGACTGCCCCTACTATGGATCGAATACGACTATCGCCTGCATTCTCACCAGTCTCAGCTGACAAATTCGCTGGAGGCTCTGTCAAATTGTGTTCGGTGCGCGTGTCGGAATTCGCTGCGCGTGCAGCTTGTGCAGCGTGTGAAGTTGAAGGCGCCGGATTATTTACATCATCGGTTGGCTCTCTCGCTTTTGCCCGAGTTCGCATGCCAGGAGTATGTCGGTTGGGATCTGCCATGAAATCCCTGCTGCTGCAAGCAGTTCGGCACTGCGGACAAGAAGAGTTTCGCTTCAACCAGTTGATCAAGCAACTCCTGTGAAAAACGTGTGCGCAGGCTGTGCGTAAAACCTCCGCACCATCGCTCAAACCTTCGCGACAAATTGAACATACTGTCTGCCCAGCAGTTGGCAAGCTTTCACTACTGTGCCGCAACGGCATGGTGACCGCAAGGCAACAATTTAAAAAATACAAAAAAATAAGCAAGTCGAAAAGTTGTAGCCAGCAGTTATTTATCCGCTAATACAGGAAGTACTTTAAGTCCAATAAACCCCAACTCGCACCGCAAGATAGGCAACAAAAATTTTAAAGAAAGAGAAAGAGACACGAAAGTAATCGATATTTGGTCCAAATAACCCAAAAACAAAATACGAATTAATCACGGTACAAAAATTGTAAGCGATAAAAATGGTTCGACAAAACCAAAAAAAATAACTATAATCACGAAACTCAATATAAATTCAGAAAATATTATTTATGTTGGCCTGTTGTGGAAAAGGGATTCAGAAATATTTTGGTAAATGGAGGAAAAGTTCAGGGTGCCGCGTCGGCAATTAGCTTTTGCAACTAATCGGCAAAAGCAATCGTGGTTGTGTGTCTTTCGACTCACAAGATCCTCGACGCCTCGCGATCGCAACGCTCATGCGATAAAACAAAACAGATGAAACTCGGGTCGCTAACAACAGAACGGTTAGTGTCACCAGCTTTTAGCCAAGTTACCACTACAAATCCAATATCCACGTATAGCGACAAAGTTCCGATCTACCAAAGGACTGTTAGCTTGTGGAAGTCATTTGACGTAATGTCGCAGCGGTGAAGTTCCATGATGTCTAACCTTCAGAACCCACAATCCAGCATGCATGCACTACGCAAACCTACCAAAGCCTTGTTCGGACGGACGGACTACATTACCACAATAGCAATGCTTTCACCCCCATTTTCGTAGAGGGCCCCACGTTGGGCGCCATTTTCCTTATTCTGTTATGAGTCTCCCCCATTACGGCGGTTAAGATTCGGCGTATAGACCCTGCGGGATGCCAACGTAACATAGCCATCTTGACGAATGCAGATCCTTCAGCCTAGCTTTTACATATGAGTGAAGGTGTGGTGGAAATTGAGGGGAATATTACCTTGGTTAACCCGTGTGCACTTGGCTTTTTAATTTACCCGAAGCTTCAGCGGGGGTGGGTCGAATAAGGCCAACCAGGTTCATTAGAACACTCACTCATATGGCATGCATTCAGCATCAACCCGAACCGAATGAGAAAACAACTATAACTAGAAGAAAAAAATTTATGCACACGATTGCAAAAAAAAACTAATACAAGGACAGAATACAACTGCAGAAACCAAAACGGACAGACGTTCGCACTCCGGACACATTGCAGTCCCAAACTCTTCTCCGCTAGTACCCCGATTAATCTATTGTCGGATACTCCTTGCCCTCCCTACCTTTGTTCCTCATAGCTGTTACCAAGAAACCCAATTACTACCAAATATTTCCTCCTCCCTTATTCCCAGGCCAAACTCAAATTAGCTCAATTTAACATATTACAAAAATATCCTTTATTGAATAATTCAACTTAAAATCATAACTGTTGGGTTTTGAAAAAAAACTGCATTGACCAAATGAAATTCTGAAGCCAATAATAAATTTATAATATTAACAATTTTTCTTTGTATCCAAACGTATCTCAATCTAAAGATCTACACTTAGCGAAATTTAAACATTTTAACCTTTTTAACAAAAAAATGTAGCTTAAAATTAGTTCTATCTAAAGTTTTAATTTAATTTTAAGTTTTAGATTTAAGAACAATTTTAACCTTTTTTCTCTACAAAAATAAATCCTAAATTAAGTAGTAAATTTTTAACAAATCAAAACTGTAAGATAATGTAGATAAATGCAAGGCCAAAGAAGAAAACATATGTGTTTTTTTTTTTTTTTTGAGTTAAGAAATTTTCTTTGGGTTTTTTTTTCTCTCAGTTAATAGGTTTGTGTTTTAATTAAATGTGCCGAAAAAAAATGAATAGAACTTACATGACAGTGTGTTGACGTGTGTGTGTAGTCCATCGTTGGGCCCATCGATGCAGATGTACACTGAAAAAATTACTAAAAACCGCAACCACCAAAGAGTGATTGAAGTATGGCACAACACAAAATATATAAAAACTGTATTCTTCTTGAGCTTTCGGGGTTTTTTTTTTCTAGCCTTTATCTATACACTTCTGTTCTTTTTTCACTATATTTCTTTATTTTAATCTCTAAAACTTTCACGCTAAGATCTTAAACATTTTCCTTTCTCTTTTCCCGTCTTTCTTTTCTAATCAATCTGACGACATTTTTTTTTCTTTGTTCACTTTTACACAATTTTTTTTTCACAAATCTCTTTCCTTAAAATTTAAACAATTTTTTCTTCTTAAAACATTATTATAAATTTCAAAATTTTAGTTGCCTTTTAATTGCTGTGATAGTTTTGTGAATCCGATTATCCGTAGCATAGGTAATTCTTGTGGTGTTGTTGTTGTGGTAGAATTTTAGAAGATTTACAAATTTGAAGTGTTGCGGTTGTTGTGGTTGTTGTCGTGCAACTTTCCCGAACTTGGAGTGTTGTTGTTGCTGTGATTTTTGTTCTGCATGCTTAATACTGTGACTGTTGTTGTTGTTCGGTTTTCTCTTTTAAGCACTGTTGTTTCTCACGTTTAAATTTTCTTATAGCTGCACCAGACTGATTGTTTTTTTTTCTTAAGTTTCCGCGCCGCCGCTTAGCGTTTACTTTTTAGTGTTTATTTGGGCTTTTTCGCGTTTCGCCTGTTTAGTTCTCAAAAGTATGTGGTGGGGTTTTTGGTTTTCGGGCTAGTTTATGTAGGTTCTTTTTTTTTTTTTTTTTTTTTTTTTATTTATATGCACAAGATGTCGAACAAACCCTGTTTTTCCCCATTTAAAAAGTCGTATTTTCTTAATTTTTCTATTTCTTCACGCAACGTTTTGTTTTTTTTTTCCAAAATTGTTCAGTTTAAAATTTAGTTCGTGTGTCGCTCAACGATTTTGCAAAACGATTTTCTTTGTTAATTTAGTTATAAGCGCGGCTCGCGGCTTAGGTGCGTTGGCCCGACGGCATTCCGCAGTCGTGCAGCGGTTCAGCGTGGCAGTGTCTAGGCTCTTTCTCTCCCGTTCTGGTGTCAGCCCAGCGCTATTTATAAGCGACTTAAAACAACGCAAAGCCGTTTTGTCACCTTGTCATGTCCTGACCTGCGTTATTCAGTTTTTTTTTGTGCATATTCATAAGCTTACATGGGTTTGTGCGTTTGTGCATATTTTTATGGCCCCACCAAAATTTGTCCGCTTAGCAATAGCGGAAAACAACCAACAACATTCAACCGATCACCAGTTTTAACAACAACTTCGCGAATCGACACTAACTGTCGATCACAACAACCAAATTTGATTTGCATTGCGCTACAACACACAATTTGTGCATCGCAACAACCACATTTAACTACCATTGTGCTACAACACCCAATTTTCGCATTACAAAAACCACATTTGATTACCATTGCGCTACAACACCCACGTTGTGTTACAACAACCACCTGCGCACTTGCTGGGCAGTACAACAACCACTCTTAGTCGCTTCCTCAGTTAGGCTCAAACCTACGCACACGTATACGAATGTATCGCAACATTTTTGCATAGGTAAAGGGTTGAGTGATGTTGCGTGAGTGGCTTGAGTGCTCGGCGCAGCTTTGAGCAACTTGCGCAAATGGTTTCAGGGGTTCCAAAACTTTTGAGATTGTAAGCATGCAGACCCCAACAAACGGCACCCCTAAAGCCCGAAACACCTTGGGTATCCGCCGTCAACCTAACACAACATACGGAAATATTAAGCGCGCCCTACCTCCACCATGTGAACCAACAAAACCTCCAACACATCAAACATCTGCAACTGAGCGTTGAAAGGGGGCACATTACATGCTGGTCTATTGTAGGTGTGCTGTTGAGCGTGGGACTTATAGCCTACGTATTTCGGAGAATGAGAGTGGCCAAGAAGAAGATCGCCATAAACAAATCGGTCGAGGTAGCAATAAAAACCGCCTCTGCAAGGACCGTGGACGTTCCTCACTTAGAAGGGGAATAGTTATCGGAAACAAGTCCCGCTAAATGCTGACGGCGCGTAACTT
Source organism: Melieria crassipennis (assembly GCA_963668005.1). Lineage (NCBI taxonomy): Eukaryota > Metazoa > Arthropoda > Insecta > Diptera > Ulidiidae > Melieria > Melieria crassipennis. The sequence goes on from OY764961.1 coordinate 46,757,108, forward strand.
TGCATTCGTTGTTGAATGCTGACGGTGCATCTGGCCGACACAAGACACTCGGGCCGTTGACCACCCAAGAGCACGGAGCGCTCGGGTTATTGACCACACCAGCGCGTACGCTTGCGCTAGCGAAACCCGATACGGCACGCGAGGCGCGGAGTCAGCTAAAGTTGCGAGAACGGCAGTGGTGAAGTGTAACGACGTCAGCAAAACGGCAGTGGAGGAACGCGGCGCTGTAGCTTTAAGTTTAGATTAAGTATAATGTGAGTTTTTAGTTTTGAATACTGGAATAAAACCGTTCGGATCGCCAGCCAACGCTGCGACCAGAAACAAATTTGTTTAATTTGTATACATGAGCACTTCTACACATGAACAACTGTCAAACTGCTCCAGGGGCGCTTGAAGAAATTTCAGTTAATTTCGACAAATTTTTATTTTTTTCCAGTGAATTTTTTTCCCGCCTGAACGCACCTGACTTTTTACAGCTGTCAAGGTACATTCGTTTATACGCTTTCTCGCTCATATTTCACTATTGCTGTACTGTGATGTTGGCGAATGTACCTTGAGCTTACTGCCAATATTTATAGAAGTATTACAGATATGAGTTCATCCGTATAGATAACTATGTGTAGAAAAGAGATAGCTATGCCAGCCGCCACCACGTGCCACCTTGTCAGATTCGATTTTGACATTATGTTGTGAAATTTCAGTGAACGTGGTGGACACGGTACTCGACGAAGATAATGAAAGGCTTTCTAAAAGAATTTAAAGATAAGTACATATAAACAAAATTAATGAAATAAAACAAAAATAATAAACGTGATCAACTTTTTAATGATATTTGCAGCATTTTTCAAAACGGATGCAACTAATTTCAGCGCCTTGGCGTTTATAAAGCTCCCAACTCAACTCTCTTATGCTGTCTTAAGCTTTTTTGGATTACTATGTATTTTACCAATTCTTGTTAATTCTATTTGAATTGCTATGCTTTCTGTTATTGGTGTATCTTAATTTTTAATTAATTTTTGTGTTTGTTAAGTATATTGTTGCAATACATACAAATAACTATAAAATTTGTGTTATTAATTTTCACATCACCGCTGATGGAAATTTACATCAGCGGTGATGCATTTACACATCAGTGGTGATTAGCTTTCCCATCAGCGGTGATTAGTACTGTTGATGGATATTTACATCAGCGGTAATGCATTTACACATCAGTGGTGCTGAACTTCTTCATCATTGCTGACTAAAAGCGTGCATTCAATTCTAATAGGAGTAAATTAGACAGCTATATGTTCCACAAGTTACTGAAGTTCGTGTGCTGAAAGGTGATGCAAGATCACATGTACACAAAAGTTTCCATCACTTTTTTCACAAAGCCCTTAGGAAGGTGATGGGAAAGGTGATGGAAACTTTGATCAGCGCTGATAGTCAGATGATGGGTCAGCTGAGCATCAGTGTCCCGCAGGGTGCTTCACACGCATTGAAATCAGTGGCGCAGACAGGATTTGATTTTGGAGGGATGTTTCACTACTAATTCTTGTATTTGAGGGAGTTTGGTTTCCCGCCCCGTGTACGCTACTGATTGAAACAATCAACCACCAAAAAAATCAACACAAGAGCACATAGAGATCACACGCATCACGGTTGCCAACTTTTCTATTTCAGAAAGCACTAAAACCGCAAAAAGACCGCGTTTTTCCACTCAGAAAGCACTGATGAACAAAAAAAAAAAGTGGTAGTTGTCCTAATATTCCGTCTACCATTCAAGGAAATCTATTGCAGATCAGTGGCAACCGTGACCTAAGTAGCAATTCCACCAAGGACGATCACTTCGGTTGTCATGTAATATTCAAACAATGATTTTTTAGCCCGACATTCCAGTGTTATATAGGTGTTAAATGAAATATAGTGTTGTATAACACCCCAGTTATTAAAAAAAATTTACATTTTTTTCCAAGCATGAATTAGTGTTGGTGTCTTTGAAATAAAAAAAGGACTAAAAAATGCACCAAGCACCAAACTCAATATTTTCCGCGTTTTTATTTTCAAAAAGCACTAAATTTAGTGCGAAAAGTACTAAACAGTGTCACGCATATTCATATCTCTGCCGACTGCAAGCAGAGAGAGTTGCTTGCGTGGCTTCATCGGTGCGCAGAGAGAGTTGCTTGCGTGGCTTCATCCATGGCACAATAACAAGGTAGTGTTACGGTTACGGTAGTGTTATTTTTTTCTCTTCAGAGTTCGGTAGGTTGTCAAAAATGTTTGTCTGTTTTGTTTACATTCGGCGAACAGCATTGCCAGCCAACTCTTTTTCTGTGAAATTTGAAGCATTTTTGCAATGATGAAAGAAAATTATTTTTCCAATTTTCGTTATGATTTTCTTTTTAATTACAGATGTGTTTATCAGGATTATTTTGCAGTTACGTAGAAGGTGAATACTAAGCAATCATCGCAAAGCGAATATCGCTGCTCGGCGTTTTGATACTACGAGCAGTGGGCAGGAATCTGGATTCAAAAATTTCTACTTCGTATGTCTTTGAATTTTTGAATGCAAATGTAATGGGGACAATATTTTAATATTTCATCCTTCATCAAAATCTCACATTTGTAAACCAAGTGCTCTATTCGATGCTGGCAATACTGTTGGCAAGTGGACCGTCCGTCCGATTTGACAATGAACCGAACAAAAACACTAACAAAATACACGTGAATTTTTTCCCTCTTTCCTGCCACTACCTTGTTATTGTGCCATGGCTTCATCTTTGCCCTCCAGATGTGGCTCTGCTGTAAAAACCACACTTTTTGAAGCGCCACTGATTTGTATGGACGTGAGACATCTTATACTTTAATTGTCTTTAGCCATAGCCTCCGCCTGGAAGACACTGCAGTGATCAGGCAAGCGAAAGGAGAGCCGAAGCCCCAGTTGGCTACAGAAAATCCCGCAGCGAACCATGTTATCCAATTTAGAGCCGTCGGTGTAGAAGTTGATGGAGTCGTCGGTCGATAACTCGGTACCTGTCCATTCATCTCTGCGAGGAATGCGGATAGTGAAGCCGTGATCAAGCTTAGTGGGGTGCTGATGTAATCGATGCCGGTGGGCACGGAGCAATCCTCAATAAGAATCCTGGAATGACAAAGATCCGATCTATCCCAGTGGGAAATCGCGTGAAGTGTGACTGCAGAACACTTCGCGTGTAGTTCAACCCGCTGCGAGGATGGGAGCCAGTGGAGGAGGGTGAACAGTGCTTAATTCCTATCTTCTTGATCAAAGAATCCACGGCCAAACCAAAGACAATTAAACTATAAGATGTCTCACGTCCATACAAATCAGTGGCGCTTCAAAAATTTGCCGACCCTCACAAACCCTAACATTTTCATATATAGGTATAACTAGATTTAAACAAACATTTAACATCTAATAAAACATTACACAAAGAACCCGATACAAAACAATTACACCGTTTGTTTTCTTATTTCAACGCGTGTGCGCGGGCTTAGCTTTACTGCGCTTTAAACACAGGCCCTCCTACGACTTATTTACCCCCACCAGAGATCCATTTTGACCAAATTGGTCATTGGCCAATGTTTTTGGATAGAACAGACAAAAAAGTTGGCAAATCTCCAGGTTGCACTTCATCAACACAAGATTGTTGTATTAAATGCAACTTAAATTTGTGTTTCCGTAGCACCAAAGACTGTTTTTACTTTTCACAATAAATAAATGACATTGCCAAACATTTATCATCACTTCTTTTCATTTTCTTGCCTTTTATGCACTTGAATATGCTATATTTCCGGCACACAGTATTTAAACAAACCTAGCGGCAAAACTATTCGCCTGAGACAAGAATTAATATAATTTTCGTCTTTCTCATGACAAAATTAATCAACTGTAATTTTTTTTCAGCAATACAAAATTGGCTTGCTAGAGGGTTAAAAGTCAAGGGATCCTTAAAGCTCTGTGAATTCTTTTTTCTTTTCTTTTTATTTGTATTTTTTTTGTGCAATTTCGTAATACGTTTGTATAAAACTAACTATAAAAATATATTATTGCCCAAAAGTGTCAAAAGAACCGTTGGGTATGCTTTTTATTGAATTAAATTAAGGTTTTATAAGCCGCATCAAAACAAAACAGTTCTGCGTTCCAACTAGAGCATTTAGCACCAAAGGCATACCTGATCTGATCAACCCTGTGTTAGAGATTCGCTAAATGAAGAAATGCGAAATAAAAAGGACGGCAATTGACCCTGTCATATTTAATGCATTTAGCTTTGTGTTCTTTGGTATATTTTTCAATAATATTTACATAATGAAACCAAAAAGTTTATATGTTGTGTATTTAATGCAGGAAATTAATGATAACTGGCGGCATTTTAGTTTGCACAATCATCCCTAATATCGGGAAAAGAGCGAAAACAGTGAAGAACTGATAACTGCCAGCACACACAGACTGTGTACGTGAATTGCAAAAAACGAACAAAAATCGGCTTATAGTATAGACAGAATCAAATTGTCGGCCGAATTTTACGGACCGAACGTACGCTGTCAAAATTAAAACACACAGCAGTGCATGTGATTGCCCATATGGACGACGACTGCGATATTCGGCCGACGACCGGTCGTCCGACGATAGAACAAATTCTAATTTTGTCGCAGTCGTCGTGCGAACCAATCAGCTGTGCAGCTGTCAGAGGTGAAAATTAAAAATACAAACAAACAAAAAATTTGGCAAAAATTTTCTGATTAGTGCTACTTTGAGGTTGAAATGTTATGTGCTTAAAATTTCAATAAAAAATTGTGCCAAATGATCAATTTTGTCTTTCCCTTTCGTATGTTTTAGAAAATGAACAAGACGGAGCTGCTAATTGAGGAAGTTAGGAAGAAGAAAGTGTGAAATAAGAAGTGTGTTTGAACAGCTGATGCGAATTTCGCACCCGTTCTGTTTCACTGTGCGTATTTGCACGACGACTGACGCAGTGACGTCATTTTTCGATGCGTAAAATTCGGCCGACGATTTGATTCTGTTTATACCATTACTCTCCCACTTTCCCATCGCCTTATCGCTGCCACGGCTCCATCGCACGCCGAAGTGATATGAGAATGTGTTAGTATGCGGTGTTTCCATCTTTCGTTTGGATCAAACGAATGAGCGAATGATTCAAACGAATATTTCCATCTTTTGTTTGGATCATCGGCAATGATGAAATATTCGTTCGAATCATTCACACCACCGCATTCCGAAGTGATATGAGAATGAAAAGTGAGGTGAAGATGGGATAGTTTGCTTTCGCTTAGTATTGCAAGCTGATGATTCGTTCGTTCGGTTTAGTAGTACACAGAATGAATGCTTCGTTTGCGGTGGGGATACATCAAGGCGAATTAATACAGGTGACCTCGTTGAAGCAGCTGATTTAATTTTTTTGTGGTGGAATCAATCTAAACCCAGAAAACAAAATACATTGAAATTTTGTTGCTGTCGTTACGCTATCACCTGTATGAATTTGCCTTGGGATACATACTCATATTCGTTCTTTTGAGTAGTGGCACATATTCGCACTGCATTTTACATGAATACATATTGAGTCATAAAAATATGACCGCTTGCTGATCTCTTTCTACATATGTATATGGTTGTTTTACTATTTTATTTTGGATGCTAACGAAGAGGCTGCAAAACACTACTACTACTAAGTGCAACCATGCTCTTTAGGAGACGAACGTACCGTTCGCGTACGTAAACAATCATTTCTACTTGATATATGAACATATTTCACCATAATCATCATGCCAAAGTTGATGCTTTTTATTTACGCCTACAAGATTTTTATTAATATTGTAACGATAAGATAGTCTGTCGCTGTGCAAAGCAACCCTGTCGCTACGCGCCGTGCTATAATTCAATCTGGCAACGACGGCCGCGATAATAAGGGACATTTTTAGGCCAACCTGGCAATGATGGAAACTTTTAGTCCAACCTGGCAATGATGGCAACTTTTAGTTCAACCTGGCAATGACGGAAACTTTTAGTCCAACCTAGCAATGATGGTCGCGATCATCATGGAAACCTTTAGTCCACTCCGGAATGTGCGAGAACGATCTGCGCGATGGCCGGACAGGTATAAAAGGCAGCCGGGTGCGGCGCAGCGGGTCAGTCTGATTTTGACTAGCAAAGTTGCCACACGGAATAATTAAACAAATATTTAAGTGTAAAGACAGTGAAGTGTAAATCTGTGAAATAAAGTGACTGTTGGTTTTTCTTGACTGCATTTGAGGAACTAAGTGTGTTTTGTTTATTCCAAATTGCACAATCCAGTGATACGTACCGGCCCACTAGAACTAATTAACAATTACTTAACAATATAAATAACTTAAAAATATTATTGTTTATGTAAGTTAAAGCACTCCCCTTGGGGAGCGCTAAAAAATTAGAGTGGGCCACCACTTGGCCCCTCTGGATTCGCTGCAAAGGAAAATAAACGCTTTTTATTAGTACAAATAATTAGATTTATTACCGTACTCCACGGCTCCCAAAACAGAAGTAAGTCACCTCGACTAAATTAACTTAACTCTAAGCTTATCGCTCTATGCCGCTTATTGCCTAATTCCGCTGATTTGGCGCTTCCCACGATGGAGTGCATTGCCAGCGACTTAGCCGGTAATTCCGCTGATTTGGCGCTTCCCACGATGGAGTGCGTTGCCAGCGACTTAGCCGGATGCGCGTGCAGCGCGCGAGGATCAAATTGCACTTAGCACATGCACCGTCAGCAGTTTAAGGTAGGTGCATTCGCTAAGGTGGCAGAGCAAGTGTGTTAACTGCCCCCCCCTTAAAGATCTGCGTCCCGCAGATTAAACAAAGGTTGTGGAGGGGATGTTGTTCCAGGGATCGGCTTGGAGTTGATGAGGATTGGAGGGATGACGATTTTTTTCGTTAGTTTCCTCCAGATTGCGAAGCTGATTGTGAAGATGGCGATCATTATGAGGACATCGGTGGTGATTGAAATCTTGAATTTGTCACTCAGAGAATCAAGGTGCTGGATATTTGACAAGCTCAGCTCGTGGACATATTGTAAGTTAGGCTTGACTCCTTGGTTCGTTATGTTGGTAAGAACCGATGGCAAGGCTTGTGAGCTTTTTAAAGCCCTACTGGAGAACGTCCTGTTTTTGACCCAAACTGTTTCATTGCTTAGTTGAATAACAAAGGTTCCGTTGAGCGTACTCGTGCGTTCCGTGCTTCGTATTATTCCTTGAAAGTTAGTAAGAAAGAGTGTGTTCTCATCAATAAGTTCAACTCGTTCACTGTTGTCCGTCTCGAAATGACATTTGGCGTCTCCACCTTTTATTAACCGGGCTGCACATCCTTCTTCGGGAAGTTTTTCTAGAAATTCTGAACTACAGATTGTCGAATTATTAATTGATGGGCAGTCGTTGATTAGGCCATATGTCTCCTTTTGGTTTACCAGTAGTTTGGTAAATTGCACCGCTACCTTTTTTCCTGCGCGTGTTGTTGGTCTTAATCCTATTAAGCAGCGGAATTTGTCTGGTCTCACTTTCGGGATAGAGAGCACGTACAGTAGTAACGTTTCATTCGAGAACAGTGAGGGCTTGGCGTATTCAATCGCTTCAATAGCGTTCTCATATGGTAAGGCATCTTGTTCCGCTACCAGCTGCTGGACTTCATCTTTACTTAGGAGATTGGTGTTGACTATACCAGTTTTGGCCATTTGACATGCACGTACAATTTCGCTTATCTCTTCCTTCAGGATTTGGACTCGATTAAGGAATGCCATGTCAGAAGCGTCATTATTAACATCTCTCCCGATTGCATTTACATATTTGGTCATCTGGTTCATTTGCCTAATTGATTCTCTTGTGGTGTTGAAAAATTGTTCATTAATTTTGTATTGGTGGTTGTTGGCTGCAATGACGCTATCCTGGCTCTTTAGAATCATATCCCAATCCGTCGCGTCGGGTGATCCCGCGATCCATTTCCAAGCCGACCCGATCCAGTTAATTGATCGGCGTTGGCGTGCCTTGTTTGTTCTTAATTCATCGAGACGCTGCTTCGCTTGGTTTAGGTTGTAAATTGCAAATGATTTTACAGCGGCGTTCCTTACTTTATACATGGAAGTTTCCAGATTATGCAATGTTGTCTCAAAAAAGGTTGTGTGAATCAGCTTGAAATGCCCGTTCACGATCCAGCCATCGCCCTTTTGGATTGCCACTAACGGCGCGTCGTAGCTAAAGATGTTAAATGCCATAACGGCAGGGGCTATTAACCATCTACGTTGAAAAAGAAATATTATTATCTTATAGTAAAAGAGAGTGTTACAATGTTTTCCAATATGTTTTTTCTTAAATGAGATTTCCCTTTAAATTTGGGATCTTGTGCTTCAGTGGTTTACAAAATTTTCCTTATTTTAATGAAACTTTACTTAAAAAAATTTTGCTTGTATTGCTTATTCTAAATAGTTCACTTGATTCCTTAGTATTTAATTATAGTACAATTTTGGTATAAATGGTTTCTTCACAATGAATTTTAAATTCAAATACAAATTCTTATGCTTATTAGTAATTATTTAATGATTATTTAATAATTATTTATTATTTAACTGCAAATTATTTCGTTTTCCTTTATACGTTTTTCATATTTAGTAAGGTGGCTAAAGGACTGAAAAGAAAGTTAGTGGAGAAGTTGGAAAATTTTGTTTAATTTTTTTATTTTTATGAACTTCTCCTTATTCTCCTTTTTTGTTTAACCTGTACATAGCTCTTATTTAAATTTGTGTGCTGTGCCGTATTTTTGTGTAATTTGTGTTAAATTAAAAGTTGAATACTACCATTTGTATCATATTTATTGGGATTGTGTGTCTTACTCTGATTTTCCAAGTGTACATAGCCATCTAGGTAGGTGGATAATTTTAGATTCTTATATTTTCTTTTAGTACGTGGTTTTTATGTGGGTTTTATGAATTTTTGCGCCTCTGTCCGTTTCTATTGTTACCCTATTGTCCTTTCCCACCTTTACCTTCCTATACAATGGTTTTTGTTTGGCCTTGATCTGTTTATCCCTAACGTAAACCATATCCCCCTGTTTAAACTTTTGATTTTCTTCTTATTTTTATTCACTCTTAAGAATAGTTCGAGCGTCTAGTTTGTTGGGACCTGTCGACCTCCATTTTTACGACAGCGTCCGTGTGGTAATTTGGAGCCGGTGCCTGAATTCTTTGGTTTTTAAACCTATCAAAGGACGATCTAAAGTTTCCTGAGTCGTTGGGTCGATTTCCCCAACTTTGATCGAATCTTCGCGGCGCGTTCATCATACCCATTCTTGGTGGCCTTGAAAGGCGATGGTAGTCCTTACTAAAATGGTTCACAGGAACCGTTACCATGTTGCTAAATTCCTTATTATGAACGGAATGACCCCTAAAATTCAGATTCTGGAGATCGAGGCAGGCGGTGTACGCCTCCGGCAGAGAGGCCGGTTTCTGCACGATGATCATCTTTGCCAAATCCCCGGAAAGACCTTTTGATGAATACGTCCAGCGCTCTGTTTCTGTACGTCTCCATCAACGCATTCACCGTCTCAGCCGAGTAGTCTTCCGTTCTTATTTTATTGATTATTAAAGAGAATTGGTGGTTGACTCTGGCGTAGAATTCATCTAGTTTCAAATTTCCTTGCGTCAATTGGCCGAGCTGATGTTCGAGGGTGCGAATGTCCCTCTTATCAGCATAATGGAGGGATAGGCAGGCCTTGATGGCTGGCCAATCCTCCTCGAATATGTTATGCGAAACGAGCACACTGTTAGCACCACCCCGGATCTTTCCCCTTACACTTTTCAAGATAGCCCTGTAAATGGGCCTGCCTCTAACTATCTTATAGTCGTTAAGGATACCCTCTACAGCCTGAACCCACGACACGTATTGGGACGGATCTCCCTCAAATGGTTGTAGCTCTTTTACAGAGTCGGGGAGTTTGCCTATTTCTTTCAACTCGTCCTCATTTGCCGGCCCGCGTAGAGGCACCTCTACAGGAACGGGTTGTGAGGCGTTAATCGCCTCGAGTTGTCGAATTCGGGCCTCCGCTTTCCTCAACTCATTTACTAGGGCTCCTACTGAGCCTGTCAACTCGGTAACGGTCTGCGTCAGTGAGTCCATGATTTAAAAAGGTGTTTCAGTCAAGGCGAAAAATTCACTCACCACTTAATCCGCGTAGAATCTCAGGATTTCGGCAGATGATTGGCTAGTACAGTTGGGTTTTCCTCTGTCGTAAGATGCACACTTTGCCCTTGGCACAGATCACGAATTCACTTTTTTATGATCCAAGTATTCCAGTCAACATATGTTTCTTTTTTTTTTTAAATTTTGCTTACAGAATCAATGCAGCTTTCATATCTGAAAAGCAGGAATAATAAGAATCAGAAAGAAATTTTTCTTTTTATTAACTTATTAGAGAATAGTCATGGCAGTACCATGTAATCCTTTTTGGTCGCCCGAATGCTTTTTGCGCCTTCGGACTTCCTACTAAGGCATGATTCCTGCACACTGGCCCAGGATTCATTGCGATTTCTACTTTGTTCTTATGGATTAAAGTAGAAGACCAATTGCGTGAAAACGGCGCTGTGTTCTTATGTGTACAGCGACATATCACCGCGAATTGTCTATCGCATCAGAATATTTATAGGCGAGCGACTATTCCCTGCGTTTAACAAGGATATTGTTGCGTGCCATGCAGTGATGTGGGACTTGTGTCAAGTCTTCGTTCAAGTCCTGACAGGGAGTTGAACCCAAGTTCCGTCAGAACTACCATTTTGTCAGGACCATCTCGTTTTCTCGTTTTAGATTTTATTCATTTTCCTGCGAGTGCCAGGAGGGTCTCCCCGAAGGTGATGAATCGCTGAGCACTATTACAGGTTTCTCTCACTTTTCCAATTTTGATTTAAGGCCTGAGGGTCTTCGGGGTCACAGGTCTTTTTCATCTATTATATCCTGGAGGGTCCCGTAGGAATCGCAGGATCGAGACGTATTTCTTTATTTAAATTTATTTTATTTATTATTTATTTTTATTCATTTTGATTTAAATTTTATTCATGGGCTGGAGGGTCTCGTAAGAATCGCAGCCCAGAACTTCTCATTTATTTTTACACAATTCACTTGTCACACAATTTTCACTCACTATCACTGCCAGGCAAGCATCCTTGTAAACGCTAGGACCACATTTTAAAAATGTGGGTCCCTGCTCGGGCGCCAGTTAAAGCACTCCCCTTGGGGAGCGCTAAAAAATTAGAGTGGGCCACCACTTGGCCCCTCTGGATTCGCTGCAAAGGAAAATAAACGCTTTTTATTAGTACAAATAATTAGATTTATTACCGTACTCCACGGCTCCCAAAACAGAAGTAAGTCACCTCGACTAAATTAACTTAACTCTAAGCTTATCGCTCTATGCCGCTTATTGCCTAATTCCGCTGATTTGGCGCTTCCCACGATGGAGTGCATTGCCAGCGACTTAGCCGGTAATTCCGCTGATTTGGCGCTTCCCACGATGGAGTGCGTTGCCAGCGACTTAGCCGGATGCGCGTGCAGCGCGCGAGGATCAAATTGCACTTAGCACATGCACCGTCAGCAGTTTAAGGTAGGTGCATTCGCTAAGGTGGCAGAGCAAGTGTGTTAACTTGTAGTTCACTCTATTTTTCAAAATATTTACTTATATATTGTTTATATATATATATATAGGTATATATATTGAACATTAAGTTCAAATTATGCGTCTCATGGTGAATTGGCGCTCAGCTGGTTTTTCTATTTTTATCTATTGTCCAGAGCAGCTCGCGGACTTATTTTGCTGCCGGAAAATGATCATAAGTTTTCCAATAAAACAGCAATCGCAAGCATCTTACTGTATATTAATCAATAAATTATTCATATCTAAGAAAAACACCATCATAAAATTGCTTATAGCTCATTCAATTTTGCTATAATTTTGCATTGCTTATTGGCTATTTTTCATACAAGTTTCCATTTAGCAATGCGTTCACAATTCGTGGTGAAACCCAATCAGCTATTTTCTGCTTGAAAATTTTTCGGGGATGGATATTTGTGCACAAAATTATGATTTACAGTAAAATCGCTGCCGGAACAAGAATATGTGTTCATTCTGTAATCTAAATGTGATGTCAAAAAGTTTGCCAGTAATCAAAATTGTTTTGGTTCGTTCATATTGTTATATTTTTGCATTATTCTGCCTAACTTTTGCATAGAAATTTTGTGCTGCCAATTGGTAAAAGTTGTGGTGAAAAAATATCAGCTGTTGGATTTGATATTTCATCGTCAACCTGATGTCGCCCGGGGTAATTTCGAAAAACAAAAAATTGAGAAGTATTGTGCTAAGTTTTGATATATTGTAATTTTTTGTTTTGCAAATGTGTACAATACAAACGACAAATATTTTAAGATTCCCTTATTGCAAGTAACTAATGTTTTGCACCAATAAACAGAAAATCAAAAATTCATATTTATAAAACAATAACATGCAAACAAAAGATACAAAATGTGCCCAAACAAATGTAAAAAAAGCAATTCATATGCATATAAGTGAGAAGGTGCAACAACTTAACAATTATATATAAATACAAGTGCATATACATAAGTACAATACATTTGTGTAATACCAGCACCAAAAATATTTACATGTGCCACATATTATACATGTCATATATAAATACATTGAGAATTTATAAATTATAGAAGTATCATACATAAAACAACAATTTATCTTTCGGCGGCTGTCCTCTCAGCAGGAAATGGCAAACCTCTGAAAGTAAAAACTGCCTATAAAAAAGCTCCCAACTCGGAACAACTCCCGTTCGGAATCGGCATAAAACTGTAGGTCCCTTCCAACCTTGTACAAAAAAAAAATTCGCACGCACAATACGGATGGCCGCAACCAGCTAGCTAGCTAGGCCTTAGTCGCGGTATCGGGCTGTCGTGCCAGTCAATTATTATTTATTATTAGAAGTATCATACAAAACATATACAAGCAATATAAACAAATCCACTCTGAGCGGCTTTATCGAGTTATAGTATACGAAAATTCCGTCAAGATTTTTACAGGGTTCGCTGAAAAACTGCACTGAAAATTTATGTTTTTTAAGATGATAGTAGCATTACCAACATTAGTGTTAGTGGTATTTCTGCCTTTATCAAAAAAAATTATTTGAAAAACTACAAATGCGATACACACAAAATCTTATCTTTGAACTTGGGAATAGAAAGAGGGTTCGATATCGTGGAGTGCATCAAAAAGAAATATACCAAAAATCACTTCTTCTAAAATAAATAATTGACTGGCACGACAGCCCTTACGCGAGACTAAGGCGCGGGTGGAAGGGACCTACAGTTTTATGCCGATTCCGAACGGCAGGTTGGGAGCTCTTTCATAAGCAATTTTTACTCTCAGAGGTTTGCCATTTCCAGCTTCACTTCTCATCACATCACACAATCACTTCTTCTACTCAATTTTATAATCCAATTGGCCATTTATTTTATTTTTAAATTTCCGATGTCCTCTGCGTAGTCTGCTGCACAATAAACATAAGAATTCAAATTATGATAAGAATTCAAATTATGTTCACCATGAAGTATGGTAGGAAGTTTTTTGGCAGCACCAGTAAAGGAATGTCGTATGTAGAAATGACTACTATGATACATACTACATTAATTTTTTCGGGGACGCATGGGTACTAATGTACACACCACGAAATGTATCTATATGGCTCGGGTATTTATGTGACAGCGGGTATTTATTTGACAGCAAGAAATGAGTCGGTATAAGTGAGAACAAACCGAAGTGTAAAGTCTTTATAGGCTTTGCACAAGCCACCACCAACATGCAAGCGGCACATCGCTTTGTTGCCCAACAACAACCACAGTGTGTGGTGCGTCACTGTTTCATACACCGCTCTCTCAGTTCACGCTCTCGCGCTCTGTGCGTTCTCGTCCCCTTTACTGCTTCCCCCCGCATCTACAAACGGGTTCTACCGCTGGAACCCGCAAAGAAAATTTTCTTTACACCAGATGCGCATTCTGTATATTGTTTGTTCTGTGGTACAACCTTGTCCAGTTGTACAACGAATCGCAACGTGTATGGGCCGCATAACGACCAACCTTTCGCACGACCGGTCGGACGATCAGATTGTATCGTGTATGGGCCGCTTTAGTCTCAGGCGATTTTCGATTCCAGTTTCGAATACCCTCTGTAATCAACACAAAAAGCACGGCTCGTATTTGATAATTCATGTGCATTTCATTTCAGTTCTCTTCATACAATTACTGAATCGGTGTGTACGCGATCATGATCAAATGGGATCGTAATTGTGGTGTTTTATGTAGACAAATTCGATTTCGAATAGCTAATGGCCCCAACACATTGAAGACGGCACCGACACGTCCACACGACTTCAGGTTGGCGTCAACTACTTGATTGCAATGAAGACGACAGCACCATCATACAATCATATTTTATCGTGCTAAATGAATGTGAAACGAATGACATTGTGTAATAATTTTTAGAACTAGTAAATTATAACCGAAATACTCACAAATTGCTATTCAAAGCACACTGAAAAGCTAGAAAAACGCCATTCAAAATATATGTTTTAAGTTTTGCTTTGGTTTCAGGGATGCCAACTTTTTAGTGTTTGAAAACCGGACAGATGTTTTAAAACCGTTTAAAGGGGGCCGCGGGGGTTTTGAAATTATATTCCATAATCAAATTAAAACACAAACGACCTATGTACATATGTTGTGTGTCTAATAAGCATTATCCATATTATTCACAAAGAAGTTAACAACTAAAACAAACGAAATTCACAAAAGAAGAAGTAAGTAAAAAAAACGAAAAGTTAACGTGAAAACCAATGAAATTCAAAAAAATTTAAAACAAAAAAGGAAATCGCAGCTAATTCAGAAGTGCTACGCTACTGTTGTATAGCACAGCTGAATGTAGATCGTTACCATATTGTTTAATACATGTATGTGATGTTCATAGCGAGCATCGCGTTTATAATAATCATCGATTTTCGTGTGAAACGGTAACAGTAAATAGAACGATTTCTCATTTCTACATATTCCTAAACACTTTCTTGGCAAGTTTATGTACGACCGGACATTTTTGTGTTCGGTTGTACTCTGCAACCGGACACGAACAAAACTTCCGAAAACCGAACTGTCCGGTCGAAAACCGGACAGTTGGTAACCCTGTTTGGTTTTGTCGCCTACGAAATAGAGAATTGTTTAATGTTTGACGACGGCAACAACTGCAGTCGGTGATTATGTAACAATCGGTAGGCACTGTCGATAGTATCGATAGTTTTCATTTTGACCACTATCGATGGTTTTCGTTACTATCGATACTATCGGTTCGCTGCCATCTGTGTTTTCGATCAGGGCAACACGAGTGTTGCCGCTTTGGTAGAATTCTACCCAACTTGGTAGATTTATTTTTGAATTTTCATTGTATGCAGAGTGGTACATTTTATTCCAATTTGGTCGATTTCCGGAAAAATTTATGTGTCTTCTTCAATTCGTGAAAAAATTGTCAGATAACAACAAAAGTCTGACAAGATTGTAAAGAAATGTTTAGCATGACCGGTGATATAAATATTTGAACCGAAACGTGAGAAGCTGACATACTACTTAGTATCTGTTATTTTGTCAAAGAGGGCGAGTGAGACGACTTATGTGCATGTTTCTTCAAGCGCGGAAACATATTCTTGAGTCTGGGTTTTTGTCGTGCTTGCTGCAGCAATAGCATTGAAAACGTTTCATGTTTAAAAATATACTTAAATATACTTTAATATACTTTATCATGTTTAAAAATATACTTAAAAAAGAATTTTAAAATAAAAATTTCAATGAGTTTAGTTTTTTGGCTGCGATAGTATCGATACTTTTTTCCAAACTATCAAAACTATCTGATGCTATGCGATAGTTTCGTTAGTTTCGATAGTATCGATTGTTTTTTTCCAAACTATCGAAACTGATAGTTCGACTATCGATAGTTTTCCAGCTCTACTTACTGGTAACTGGCTTGTTCATGATGTTTGCTTCTGGCTCATTGTTGGTATCTCCTTCATTAGTGGTGACAAAATTGCTGTTCAGTTCACAAAGATTCGTTCGTCACCATCTCAGAGACTAAGGCCGATGTTATACTGCCGGTCAAATGATCGTCGGTCACGTCACTTTTTACGCTCTCGTTTAATTTCTCTACTCCGTGCCGAAAGCATGTTATGCTGACGGTCATTTGATCGCCGGTCACCACTACGCTTTTCGCTTACTTTTACTACTTTTTCCGCACTTTTTATTGGGACTTTTGAGGGTTGCTACCAACCCTTTTTTTGCTTATTGCATACACATTTTCACCAAAAGGGAACAAATTTGTTCCCAAAACACAACTATTGTGAATAATCTCACGACGCAACACTGATTTGATCGTTTGATTTGGCATCGAAAGCCTCATCATCCGGTGATCGGTGCGGCCAAATTTTATCCGCTCGCTCACTCTCCCAATTTTCTTTTACATTGAAACAACAACAACTTTATCCGTGATTGTGATCCGTGACCGGCAGCATAACATCGCCCTAAGCAGCCATGCACAACCGTAGCACATGGGCATTATTATTCTTTTGGAAGAGAGGTCAGTTTCCAAGTTATATGCAGTCACACCTCAACCTAACCTAACCTAACCCACACCTTGAACTGATTGTTGCATCGCAACTTATTTACTTAAAAAACGACTGGCTATTTCAGTCGGAGAAAACTTCTGCTGAGTAGATATTGTGAACCTTTTGTGCCTGTGCCCTTCTAAGCTCTTAAGTT
Organism: Melieria crassipennis; assembly: GCA_963668005.1. NCBI lineage: Eukaryota > Metazoa > Arthropoda > Insecta > Diptera > Ulidiidae > Melieria > Melieria crassipennis. Next base: position 46,773,977 of record OY764961.1, read on the forward strand.
TTGCGCCGTCTTCTGCTACACGTGCTTTATCAGATCAGCCCACACCTAAAATCGATATATGTATGTAAATAAACATAACAAACTCTCGTTTCCACTTAGCAACACTCTTTGTTGGTGGTTCCGCCAAATTTAGCTCAGCATTTCGCCAGGATTTCAAAATACCGAAAAATAAGGTCATATTCTCCTATTCCACCACATTCTGATCAGCTACTTTTTCCGAGAAACGTTTCCACTATCGAAGTTCGATCGGAATAAGTGGAATATGAGAATTCAGACTTTTCGGGGAAAGGTTTGTTCGGATTGAAGGAAAGGGAAAAGAGCAAAATCTCTCTGTGAATTTCTATTCAGAATAGGGCTAATAAATTACTTGATGATGACTCACATCTTTATTTTACATTTCATCGTAATTATTTAACAAAAGCAACGATATTTTAGCAATAACAATAGTAGATACAAATGAAAAAATGCAAACTACGACTATGATTTAAAACTTAATAAGTACAAACAATTATTGTTATATACATTATATGTCAACAATTTTCTCAAAATTCATTTAACACGTAGAGTGCCACCATACAATCCGGAAAAATGTCCCCACAGGCCACACATTTTTTTTTGTATTAAAACTTAGATTTTAGCTATTACAATCGGAAAATGTTTTTAGAAAAATGTATTTGCTTGTTTATAACCGAATTTTACCGTAATTATTTTGCGGTGACACATTGGTCTCACGCGGCCATCAGGTATGTAGTAAATCCCGAGGGGCCGTGTGATGCCAATGTGTCACCGCAAATTCGAACGGGAGAAAAAGATTTAAGTAATTGTTTTCAATAAGTGAATATAGTTTGTGTTTGAATAAAAACGCAGCTAATGAGTTGAGCTAACGATTTGAGCTAACAAGTACGTGTTTCAAACACTGAGAGGTAGTTTTCCCGGTGGCAGAAATCTGCGAATTAACAACAGTTGTGAACAAAGTGAATTTACAAATTTGGAAAAATGTCTTACGAAAAAAGAGACAGCCGCTTGAACGCAATGTTCCAAGAATTGATGTCGGATGAAGAAACTGGAAGAGCGGATGCTTTTGATGGAGATGGCTCATCAGACGAATACCAACCGGATTCCCAAAGTTTCAATTCGGAATCCGAATCAGATTATGAACCTCCAGCGAGAAAATTCAGACAAAAACTATCTGATTCAGTGGCATCAACTTCTCAAGCAGCCGTATCAACAGAGTCTGCAAACCCGATCCAACTTCTTAATGCTGTAGATGAAATAATCGATGAAGTAGTCCGAAACGTAATCTACAGTGATATTGAGAACGATGACAATACTGAAGAGACGCGCATCCCGACCGTGGACTTTGAGTGGAAAACACCAACCGCTAGTTCAAAGCTCCATACGGTGACACATTGGTCACACAGCCGAAAACCAAGACAACACTAACAATCTCTTGGGTGTATAGTTTACGATGGTATAAAATTAAATACATATTGTGAGTCCAATACAATGCTACGTACACAAATGCGTGTGAACCTACTGTGAGACCACTATGGTCTCACGCGGCACAGGAGGCCCAAATTCGTGTAAGACCAACGTGGTCTCATGTGGCACTCAACGTGTTAATATAAGATAGCTGTCTTTGATGCAGTCGGAGAGATAAGTGTACAAAGTTTGGAAATTTGGCCCATTCAAAATATCTTTAGTATTGACCAGATGTAAACATTTTCACCGAAATATGTACAGCGAATATTTCTATAAATGGGACAAATGCCAATAAAATGGTAAATGTTTTCTCTGATAAATTACTTCACTTAAATAAATTTCGTTTACTCTAGATCAGGGGTGCCCAAAATCTTCTTATGGAAGAGCAAACACCAATACATGTAAAGTTGGCCAAAAAAATGCAAACAAAAAAATGGAATTCAGTATGTACACCGAAAAAAAAAATTAATTTTCTGTAATGTTATTTAAAAAAAAAACAATTCTAATCTTCCTTCTTCTATGATCCTTCTAAAATAATTATCCAAACTTATATCAATATTAGTTGTGGACAATTTTAATAAAGCCTCCAAATGTTGCTTATTCTATTTCTGTGCTTGCTTTTTATTAATTTTAAATTCGAAAAAGCACTTTCACAAATATATGTGCTACCAAACATGGAATACAAACTTAAAATGTCTTTGTAAAGTAAAGGATATTTATTTGGTGTTAAAGATTTCCAAAAGTCTTCGTTGAAACGAAACAAACACCGAATTTTTTCTAGTGCTTCTGAATCGACAGCCGCACACGTTTTGAAGCAAATTCATTCGCTAGACAACAACAAAACCTACGTTGAAGATAACTGTCGCCAATGCGTGCGGAGTGCTGTATGAGTACACCTTTTCAAGTTCGATTTCAGAAAGTGTAAAAACAATTTCAGAAGGCGTAAAAGCAATTCCAGAAACCGTAAAAGCAATTTCAGAAAGCGTAAATTTAATTTCAGAAATATAAATTTAATTTCAGAAAGCGTAAAGCATTATCAAAAAGCGTAAATTCAATTTCAGTTTTCTGAAATTTCACACTTTCTGAAATCGAACTTGAAAAGGTGTAGAATGCTCAGCCTATGCCGAAGATCATTTACAAAAACAAATGAGGAATTAGATCAGGGGTCGGCAAAATTGACAATGAGATGGTGTTAGTGAGCGTAGAGTAATTTTTCTACACTGTATAAAATTAAACCGAAAAGCGAATAAGAAACCAATCGCCAACACAAAAAAGCATACACACAAAGACTACAACAACAAAAGCATCTATTTTTTTTTAAATACATATAATTTCTTGCAGCGTACACAAGACAAAAATCAACGCAGCCACTACGCGTGTTGCTTCGTTGCTGTCTGAACCAATGACTACATAACGCGAAACTCGGAGGGGTCACGGTTGCTAATTCGGTAAAACCAGGCCCCAGAGTCGCAAATTCGATAAAACCAGGCCCCAGAGTTGATTAGGGTTCGTCCAAAAAATTCGCCATACAAACGTCAGGGCAAGGGCTGCTGGTGCGTTCGATGTTTATTTGCAAATAAAATAATTGGTTTTTTTTTGCTTTCATTCTGTAGTACGTTTATAGGAAATTGATTGCAAAAAAACGTTGTTGCTGAAAAACGTCATAAGTATGTTGCCTCGTGTTTTAATATGATTTTACATCAGTTTTTGCTGACTGCCCTCAAAGCCTTAATGTTTGCATTGCTTGACTTGCAGCTCTGCGTTTGAAAAGAGTTCAACTTGCCATCACTGTTTCGTGCTGCACTAGAAACGGCAAACTCAATGAGACATGAACTGAAGGAAAAAGCAACCGAATATCTGCTGACTTCAGCGTATGAAATAATTTATTTCTGCTTTTTTTTGTACTCGTTACAATCAAAATTACTTAGACCAGTAAAAGAAGTTGGTTTGCAATGCTATATTTACAGCGAATAAGAAAAGTTAGCACTTTAAGATGCAAACAATTGACTGGTAACCGGTGCTGTGCGAATGTTTGGGTAAAAAAACCCGTACACTATCGGACGATTGGAAAAAGCAAAAAATGGTCTGAAAATAATTTCTCCTCCGAGTTGCGCGTCACGTAGTCACTGGTCTGAACAACGACTGATTGAAAGAGCGTAAGAATGCGTGTGCTGAGCGTACTGCTCGTATGAGTAAGCCGACCAGTGAATTAGATTCCTCAGCCTATGCTGAAGATGATTTGCAAAAACAAACGAGCAACGAGAGCATAGGGCATGGGCATGATACAATTATAAAGGTAGTGTATTCCCAATAGGCGCACTCCCAAAAGCTGTCAACTCGATGCCTTATTGAATTTGAAATGAAAAATAATGTTGCTTTTTTTGTTTGCTTATGTGCACATGTATTGATAGGCATACGAAAAAAGAATTTACGTTTCAATTAAATCATTCAAAAAACGCCGAAATCAAACTGTATCCATCTAGGCTTTAAGACTGTTATTTTTGTATCACAATATGTCCATCTAAAGGTCCTAACTTATTTTGTGTTATCGCTTGAAGGCCATTTTCAAGTACTAATTTTTCCCCTATTTGTGAAAATTTCCCCATCATTATAAGCAACACTCTGTATAAGGCATTGTCATTCTGCCTTTCTCCCGGAATACACTACCTTTATAATTGTATCATGGGGCATGGGCACCTCTGCTCTAGATGTTCCTGATTTATTTCAATGGTTCGGTGGCAATTCTCATATTTCTTTATTTTTGGCAAAAGGTGATAAAAAGTACCCACGTAATAAAATTTTCAATTTAAAAAATATTTTCGAATCGGATGTCAAAATTGTTATTAATAGAACGGTCTCATTCTCCCATAAATTACACTGTGCAAGTCCAAAATTTAGACATGGGGGGGACCTACTGGGTGAGTTTCCTATAGGTATACTGAGTTGAGATCCACCAGCCGTTTGGTAAGATTGGCTCTAGTTTATGAGAAATCCGACTTTGAGGTTTGGTAATTTTCGTCAAGTTTGTCGCTTAAGTAGGTCCTAAATCGTTTCGAATATCGCTTTACTGTCTTCGGCAAGTTTGTAGATATTTTAACGACCAACAAATTTGCTTCAGACACCAATTCAAAAAAAAAAATACATTCAAACTGTGTAATTGCGATGTGTGAATTTTTTTGCGCAGCGCTACGTGGCGTATGAGTGTCATTTAATTATAACACTCAACGTGGCGTATGACAATACAGATATGCATGTTGGGCTGCTGACAACTTATGCTCTACCTCCTTCCGTATATAGAGGTCGAGGAGTCGCTCAAGGGTCTTGAGCACAAACGATGTCAGACTTATGGGCCGAAAATCCTTCGCCGATTCATGGCCTCTTTTCCCTACCTTGGGAATAAAGACGACCTTAACGCGCCTCCAACTAGTGGGGATGTAGTTGGAGGCTTAAAAATGACAATGAAATGAATGATGATGAAAATGATGAATGGTTAAAAATGACCTCGAGCCAGGGTAAAACTGAGTCCTGTGACACCTGTAGCATCATTGGAATGATGCCATCTGGACCCGGGGACTTATAAGGGGAAACACTTTTTATGGCCCATGCGAGATTTTCCCTATTTATAATATTGCTATCACTGATCGGGGGCAGATTTAATATCTGACACCTTATCTGCGGTTCCTCCTTTTCGCACCCGCAAAGTGCGTATTTAACAGCAGGTCTAAGGCCTCCTCTGGACTCTCAGTCCAAGAGCCATCCGGCTTCTTGATGTATGAGGGGCAGGTGTGGTCCCTTGACAACACCTTGCTTAGTCTTGCCGAGTCTTTGGTGGTTTCTATGGCTGAACAGAAATTCTTCCAACCCTTGTTTTTGGAGTCCCTGATCGCCTTTTTGTACTTCCTTAGGCTACTCTTGTAATTTTGCCAGTTACCCGTAGAATAGCTTAGGTTGAATGACCTCCGATCTCAGACGCGATAATTCATCGTTCCACCAAGGTGGGAATGATTTTTTAGAGTATTTGATTGGGCAAGACGTTTTAAACGCGGAAACCATCGCGTTTTCCAACTGCTCGATTCTGTGGTCAATGTCCCCTTCCGAGGATATGCTGGCAGGGCGTACTCCGCCTATCCTATTGCGGATCATGCCAGCGAATCGATTCCAGTTGGTACGTCTAGGATTACGGTATGGCGGGGGTGGTTCGACCTGAACCTCTAAATTGAAGAGTATCCAGGCGTGGTCCGAAAAGGATTTTTTGCTGGACACCCTCCATTTATCCACCCTTACTTGCTCATTATCAGTTAGTAGTGTAACATCTAGGACCTCCTCCCAACCACTGAAGCCGTCAGTGCTTGGGAAGACGAAGGTTGGGGTGTTACCCCTGTTACACACTACCAGGTGAGTATTAAGTATAAAATCGAAGAGTGACTCACCCCGGTCGTTGATTTCGCTGCTGCCCCATAAAGTGTGCCTTGCATTGGCATCAGAGCCTATCAACACCACACTCCGGTTATTACCGCCGCTCATGAGCCTCCGGACTTCTTCGGGTGGCGCGGGCCTATCATGCGCCATGTAGGCCGAGGCAATTTTGATTTTAATGCCCCCCGCTCCAGCTAGCTCTACCACCGTGGTGTCGTTGGTGCTGTGATGGGGTAAAAAATAAGTGTTTAGATGTTTTTTGGCAACTATACACGCTCTGGGCTTACCTTCACCCTTTTTGTAGAAGAGGTTGTAGTTGCTCAGCCGAAGTCCCTTTACCTCCGTGCTCCGCACCCAAGGCTCTTGGACGATGGCGATGTCTACGTCCTCCTCCGACAGGAGGACGGCTAGGTTGTCCGTTGCCAACTTACTGTGTTGGAGATTGACCTGGACAACCTTCAACCCCATATTTTACTGGTCAGGGGTGGTAGGGTCCGTGTCATCGAGCCTGACGTCGTCCAACAACTTCTGCGCATCAATGACCTCGTCAGCGTCCTCCTCTGGAGAGGCACCTTCGGGTTCGCTGCCAGGTTGCTCATCACATGGTCCATGACCATCTGTGTCAACCTGGCCTCGATCTCTCCCCATTTCTCCAAGGCTTCCTTGCCGCGATTGGTGGTAGCATCGACCAGCGCCACCTGCAGGTGATCCCGTGCCACGTCACTAAAAACGCGTTTGGCTTCTGTTGCACCGGCAACCTTGGCCTTCTTTGTTTCGCGGTGCGAACTGTCATGGGCAGAACGGTCGCGTTTTGTTGCTGCTGGGGTTTTCGGCAGGGTCGCCTGGTACACCAAGTACTCGTCGACGACCTTTTGAAACCGCACCTTATCCTTCGCGTCTTTGGGATGAGCAGTACCAGCTGCCTCATTCTTGCTGATCCTGCCGAGGATAGCTAAAGCCCTCTGGTACTGCTTATACCTAGACGGTTCCCTAGGTTTGGGCGGTTTCTTATTTGTTTTCGCTGCCGCTGATGTGGTAGGTTTCTCGGTGGGGATGGGTGTGCTGTGGCCCACAGCGCCTACCCCCACCGAGGAAGTAAGGGTTTCCTGGCTAGATGCCAGGAGGTCGTCCTCGGAGGAAGTACCCACCTCCCTCCTTGTGTTCGTTAGTCGTTTGTCCGAGTCCATTCTCCGTTTGTCCTTGTCCATCGTCTGTCCGTCTTTTTCCGAGGAAAGGGAGGGTCCGTCACCGCAGAGCCCCTTGCCGCGATAAGGCCACCGTTCCTTCCTGAGGCGGCCAGGTATCAGGAAAGCTCCGTTCGAATACAGCCGATATACTCCCTGGCTGCAAATCAGTCCGATGGGCACGGGTCGCATGACACCCCGGATTAGGGAGGTTCCGCTGTGCTACCTTAGCCGACCACGACCAGAACCAGATCTGGAGGTAGTCGTTTCCGGCCGTCACCACGTGGAGGTGTTAGCACACGCTTCCGTCAGCCAGCTCAGTTACGGCACGTACACTTTCCAGTGTTACATGTTGATCCCCCTGAGTGACTGACGGCACGACGGTCACGCACAGTGTTATTATTTTTTAGATATTCGTTAAATACTTCTCTGTGATTTGCGTTATATTTATTTTGCTGACACTATCGTCGAAGACAACTTATTTGCAACTCAATAATTATTGTAGTATTGAGAAGTTGATGTGCCAATAAAATTATAATTTCTTGCAACGTTAGCTATGTTAATCGTCTCAAATGCATTAATTGGATATTTTCAACGATAGGTTCAAATTTTTGTGATAACTTTGCTCTACCATCTATTAAAAATATTAGGAAAATAAAATTGTTTACGGCTCAATTATCTTGAAATGTCCGATTATATTTATGATAAGTTACTTAATTCTGGGTAAATTCATTGACAGATTTTCCGAAAGATATAAGGCGAATGTCCAGTTGAACGAACTTTGTTGAAGGTGGGTATAATAGGCGGAGGCGCCTAGATGAAAGCAAGGTGTATTAATAAGGTGATGGCACTACGATTCCCATGTATTTTGTTAGTGCTTTTGGGCATCCTCGTTGTCAAAATCAAATCAAAACACAAGCAACACAAACATAATTTTACCAATTTTTTACAATGAGGATGCCCATTCGCGAAAATACAAAAGAAAATCAGAAGAAATCAAAAGAGAATCAGAAGTTTAATCAGCCGTGTTGCCACCACTACCTTATTAATGTGCCTTGGATGAAAGTGTTGTTTCATAAACAAATTAAACAAACATACACAAACAACGGTTTGGTTGATTGTCAATCGATTTTTGTCTAGACCAGCTGAAACAGTATTGCCAGCTTAATGCTTTTTCCTTTATGTATGGTATACTTAAGGCTGCGGCCCATAGAATCCGTTGCATCCGTTGCGTCAAAGTATTCAACTGACAGCGACGGAGAGACTCGACCCAATGAATACGTTGTCAACGGATAAAAAATATATTCTGTGTGTCAGTGAATAAACAAAAATTTTATGATTTTTTCAAGCTTTGGAAAACATTTTAATAAAAATGGAAATTGATGACGTCCTTGAGTTGGTCATAATGGTTTTATTGCTGCATGAAGCGTATGATCTGCTAAAAATCATACAAAATAAACGAAGATTTTGGGTACGGCCGTTGTACCAAAATCGCGACACACGCGGATTTTTTGCCTCCAGCTTTGAAGAAATGTGTACCAATGATTCCGAACAATTTAAAAAGACTGTTCGAATGAGCAAAGACAATTTTAATTTGCTGTTCAATTTGGTTAAAGATGGTTTGACAAAGCATTCCAACAGGCTATCAATTTCACCGAAATGCCGACTTTTTCTAACTCTTGCGTAAGTTGTTTATATATTATTGCTTTACAATGTTGTTCAAACAAATATTTTTAAAGGTATTTGGCTCACGGGGGAAGTAAACAAATGTTCTCTTCATCTTTCAAAATGGGACTCACAACAGTGAAACGAATCATAGGAGAGACTTGTGATGTGCTTTGGGACACACTTGGTTCTACATATTTGTCTATTCCAAACAGCAACGAATGGAGTAGAATTGCGCACGACTTCAACAGCATGTGGAATTTTCCAAACTGTGTTGGTGCCAATGACGGCAAACACATTAACATAACTTGTCCAGCCAATTCGGGTTCGCAATTTTATAATTATAAAGGAAATTATTCTATTGTTCTGCTAGCAGTATGTGATGCCAATTACACATTCACCTGCATTGACATTGGAGCTTATGGCTCACAAAGTGACGGTGGAGTCTTGTGGAATTCGGGTTTTGGACAGCGCCTATTTAATGGACAATTGGGACTGCCGGCAGATGATGTACTACCTGACAGCAATGTGAAATTCCCTTATTTTTTGGTTGGTGATGCAGCGTTTCCATTAAATCCGTATTTAATGCGACCCTATCCAGGTTTGTGCAAGCCCATAAATAGCTGATCTCAGTTTTCTCAAACGTTTTCTATTTCATTTAGGATCCAACTTATCACCTGCACGCGAATTATTCAACAAGCGATTATCACGGGCTCGTCGTGTAATAAAAAATGCCTTCGGCATTTTAGCTGCTCGCTGGAGGATTTTGCTTTCACCTTTACAAATGAGCCCATCATCTGCCGAAAGAGTTGTGAAAGCTACGGTTTTACTACACAATTTTGCAAAAATGCACGATGGTAGTTATTGCCCGGCAGAATACGTGGACCAATACCAAGGTGACAACCTCATAAAAGGTTTGTGGCATCAGGAAGTATCTACTCCTTTACAAAGATACAGGTCTATTGCATCAAACAATGCATCGAAAAGTGCGTTTAATTTAAGGGATCAGCTGATGAATTATGTCCAAACCCATCCAATTTATTCAGCTACAAACAAATAAGAAAATATATTTCACATTGAACAAAAGAGTGGTTTTATTCAGCCTTTTAATTATACTAACAAAAACGAAGAATGAGATCTGATTGAGATCTAACAGAGATCTGATAAAATGGTAAAAACAAACAAACACATTACTCTGGGCAGACCATATTAAGGATGCGTATCTTCAGCCTGTCTTGCTCCTCCTCAGAATGTTTCTGTAGGTAGCCATCCAATACTTTCAAAAAGTCCTCATTGCGGCTTTTGGTAGGAACCTGCTTCCTTTCTTCAATTAGCTGGCTTACAGCACCACACAGGAAAGTGAACTGCTCACTAGCATCATCCTTCTCTCGTTGACGTTTTCTGCCTCTGTGTGTGCTGCTTGCGCTAGTGGGAGTCGCTTCTCCACCGTCGACAAATGGGCTTGAAGTTGAAGCAGATTCCTCTTCCATCGAGAAACTGATCTCTGTGCCCTCCTCATCTGGAGACCATTGCAGATTTGAAAACGTTCTGCAATTGAAATTACAAATTGTTATTAAAAAAATTACATTATAACTAAGAAATCCTTACCTTCGGGGTGCAACGTGTCGTTGCAAAAAGGACATAGCCTCAAAAAATTTCCAAGTTGAGCTCTGCGACTCCAGTCCACTTCCCGACTTCGGCTTTATTGAGGCTTCCTTCACGAACCGGTCACGGAGAGACCTCCACCGACTCTGGCATTGTTCTACTGTAAATATGTAATTAAATTAATAATAAATACAATAATATAAAAAAGAAATAAATCTATGGGACTTACCTGTTGCGCCAGCAGCAACCGCCACGGAAAGCCAAGCTTTTTCTTTTAAAATTTTGTTTCTGTACGCTTGACTTGCCTTGTCGAATAGGCAGACATGCTGCTGCACCGCTTCTATTAATTTTAAAACAAACAAACAAAATTTAAGGCAAACCAAATTTCTACTTCCAACGAAGACAATTTAAATGACAGAAAACAGAAAAGAGAAACAGAAAACAATGAACCGTTATTTGTCAAAGTATTCAACGTACGGCAAAAGTTGAAAGTTGCTCAACTTTGTGCGTTACGTCAACGTATCCGTTGCGTATGGGTCACACCACATACAATTTCACACATTCAACTTAGCTGTCAGTTGAATACTTTGACGCAACGGATTCTATGGGCCGCAGCCTTTACTTCCTTTTTTTGCACTTCGGTGCATGATACAAAAATAGAAGGTAGAGCCGATGCTTCTTCTCAGCCGCCATATTGGGCATCTGACACTAAAAGTCTTTTTGACGTTCTTCTTTGAAAATATGCTACCGTACTGTTGTTAGAAAATCCCTTGAACATTTTTTAATACTGCAATATATTATCTGCTGTTGAATGTGCATTAACATTTTTAAACTTTCGCCCAAAATGTATTAGTCACAGTGAAATGTCTATTCCGTGTTTATTTTAAAAAAGATCTTAAAATTCCAAGAACCTTAAATATTTCTAATTTAATATTACATCGAAGTGGCATCACGGCTCAAGCTTTGGACAAATACGAAAAACGTCAATAAGCACGTTTAGTGTCAAAACAATTGACAGCGGTTCTACCTTCTATTATTGTATCATGCTTCGGTGAAGCCATATATGTAGTACTACATCAGTGTTGTGACTAATATATTAAAGTAGTGTAATTACGTAGTATATTACTTTTGCTTTAAAAATGTCCCATAAGTAATCACCTTCAGTAATATTACTACTTTTTTTCAAGTTACTTATTACAATATTACTTTTTAGTCAACAAAGTTCTAATTTTCATGTAAAACAGCAGCACTGATAACATGATTAAGATCTATTACAATTATACAACGCTACACTTGTTTATACTAAACATAACTCGCCTGTTTCATTTCAAACTGAGTTTGGTAGTGGAGAAAAAATTAACATTTGCAAGCAAATTCAAGCGGTGTTAACAAAAAAGGTAACGAAATTCAAATTGTAATCCAAAATGAAATAATCATTAAACCTGATTGTTTTTTTGCAGAATGACTACTTTTAATAGCTGGAAATTCCGCAAATATTTCGATTTGTTGACGGAAGCAACCGACTTGCAAACTTCTGCAGTCAAAAATATAAAAGTACGCTGCAAATTGTGAGCCAGAAAACATGACCCTATCTACTTCAAAGATAATTTTTTTTTTTAAATAACAACAAGTGCCGGAAGTTTTATAAAATAAATATCAAATATGTAAAAAAAATCTTCGTTTATTTTTTGGAAAAAATCTGTAGAAATCATGTATTTTTAAAATAATATATTACTTTTTGTGATACATTACTTGACATTTCCAGTAATCAGTAATGTAACGATATTACTTTCAAATGTCAGTAATGTATAATAAGTAATATGTTACTGGCAAAAGTAATAAGTCCCAACACTGTACTACATATCGCTCCTTCGCTGCAAGAACGTCATAACTCAAAACTACATCATTCCGAGAAAATTCAATTTTAAAGTTTACCATTACAGGCAGTTCAAGGTATCAAAAAATGTTTCATGTCGTCTTGTGAGCAAAGTATTGAATATTTTACAAAGTGGTTTTGACAGATAAAAGATCATATGCAGATACACACAGGGTTGCCATAAACTGACTTTTTTTTAGTTATGACGTTCTTGCAGCGAAGGAGCGATATGTATATGGGTGAAGCGCACAACAATCTTGCCTAACAGCTGCGTTGCCAACACAGCATAAGATTTTATTTTGGCACTGCTCTCTAGTGCTGCCAGAAATTTAAAGTTATAGTTAGATCGTTGACTACAAAAAAGGCTACATAGTTAAAAATGAAAAAAATTAGATCGATTCACTGCGATTTCGGAAGATCGTTGTCAGAATCTTAATATAATGATTCAAACCAATATTTTCTCTTTCTTCATGATGATAGATATTTTTGCATCATTAACTTCTCCGTGTTGAATATTTTAACTTCTTCCTCACTTGTGAAATCACACCGGCACCCTTATTTAAAACACTGCGTTGCATATTGAAAGATTTTGCCGCACCGGCCGGTATGCAGAAGGCTTTACATTCATTAATTCATTGGAAGTCTGGCAATCTGGAAGAATGGAATTCTAAAAGGACAGTGTTTAAATATTTTTGTTCAAATTCTTCCTCTTTCAGTTGATACATATGTACTATTGAACCGTTACGTTTGAGTGACGATTTCTCTGAGTGTAATGCATTTAAGTGGTTAGCAAGCAGTTCTTCTTTCCACCGCAAAATACTCATTTGAGACGGTTGAGCAAGACAAGTGTATGTTTATGTTTTCTCAGGCGTAACAGTTTACATCTTGAATTGCTTAGTTTAGTAAAATCTGTTGAAACATTTGGAAGGAAAACTGAGACTTGAAAGAAAACTAGAAAAAAGTTTCGAAATCGCGCAAAAGTAACTAAAATTTCACTTAAAATGCAATTGTTTCAGTAGTGGTAAAATGAGGATACAAATTCTGATGCGTACTTGTGTTCATACTCCGTCCTGTGCATAAACTTTGTCGGCCAATGCTTAAGTGCATCTGTGCACTTACAGTGGCTTCTCTGCGTAGAACCAATAAACGAAAGCACTCAACGAATATGATGAATCAAGCCAGTCAAAGAAAGGCGTCCCTGGAAATGAGTGGCTCAAAACTAAAAATTAAAATAAATTCGGACACTTTCGAAACAAGTGATGCAAATGCGCCGCTTAAAAAGTTCGGTTTGCGCGGAAACCAGTTGTGTGGAAGTATTCTCATTGCTAATTATGATGTAAGTCGTCTGCGCTACTAGCACAGAGTACGTTCGTACATACATTTGTTGTATGTATGCACAGGGGCCGCGGTTTTTGGTAGATGCGAACATTTAATAACAATACAAAATGTATATCGTTTTAATAACGACGAAAATTTCCTATATTTTTGGTCTGAGTGCACGCTCAATCCAGGGTTTGGTGGCAGCCTACTCAGTAAGAAATGACAACCGTTTGCTGTTAAAATTTATTGTCATTCTGGTTTTGTTATTTTGATGTAATACGTATGTTGTGCAAATTTTTGCATATGTATATAACGGTGATAACCAAGCTTACCAATTAGTCAAAATTTGTGAGCAATCTTCTACGACGCGATGTCTACTTTCTGAGGCGACGAATGGAATAGAGCACAAAACGACACCTTCCCGCTTGGATGCTTTTGAACCAAAGCTAATATATTTTTTTTGTTTGGTCCGTTTTTTTTTCAATTTGCTCCGATTTGAGAATAAAATTAGGAACTGGTAGAAAGGGGCCTTGACTGTACGTTTGATTATGCTGAAGGCAAAAACAACTTCCCTGTAGGAATTCGGAGTGTCCAAAAGTAGTTTTTCATGAGTCATAGCTGACTTTAGAACCGATTCGTTTCCTAGGAGCAAACTCACCCTTTTAACATGGCGATGTCCTAGGCGACAGTCAATTGTCCCCGTCTGCATCCATTTGCAACTAGTCCTAAGTAAAATAGTTTCTAAACCAGTTGCGAAGCGAATAATTTGAAAACCAGTTTATTCTGGGTTAGTTTTTTTAACCATTTCAATGTTATGGAGGAAATAAAACAGTAGGATTATTCTCGATGTCTTGCATGGAGGAAGAATTCGTAAAAATGCAACCGTGCAAGACTGGAAAATGCTACACATCGAGAACGCACAAAAAAGCACACATATAAATATTGCAAAAATGCCGCAAACAGCCACAAACTTTCTCCATTTCTTTTTAATTTGGTTTTCGGTTGATCCATTTCCACCTGCAAGCAAAACATATATGCAAATTATATAAAAAGGTTGAAATAAAACCAAACATAAAGAAAATACGCTTGCGCACACGAAGAAAATGAAATGGCTGTCGCACAATCGCGATGTCACACACAAAACAAGGGATTTTGTGTAGCATGACATGCAAAAAATGCAAACTTTTCTTGCTTGTATTTTGTTGTTGTGTCGTTGCTCGAAATGCATGGCCATGTCAATTATGCATTTCGTGCACGATGTCAGGGTTATGCAAGACATCGAGAATACCCCTAGTGTTTCGTATTTCTTATTTTCATGTGCTCTTCTCCCCTATGAACGCGCACACAGAACGTGTACAATTAAACGCGAACTGACTGACTTGACTACTTGGACAACTAGTTGTCCAATTGACTTAAAAAAAAACAGTAAAAACACATTCATTTTGGAAACCAGTTGTCACAGGTCCGACAGGGCTGTTTAAAAAAATCTTAAAATTGTGGTGAATTTTTGCCGCAACAGCTCTCTCCAGGCGCCTCCTATAGTTGGTCACACCAAGGAATAGGGATAGGGCCTCATCAACTTGGTCCTTCCACCGGAGACACGGCCTCCCTATTCGCCTTCCCCCTCCCTCTCAATACTTTTTATTTGGTTCATCCCGATTAGTTTATTTCTTTCTTTGTCTTTTGCTTTGTTGTCCGCCTTTTGTTTCTCTTTCCAACAGCTGCAGTTTTGCTATTTGATATTGCATTTGCATAGTAAATATAAACAATGGGTGCTAAGTGTTGCATATTTACAAGGATATAGCAAATGTATCTCTGTGTATTTTGTTAGTGTAGAGTAAAAATCATGATAAAATAAGTACGAAAAACCTTCTTCAAAATACTTTGTTTACGTACGACAACGATGCGCCAGGTTGAATGACAGCAAAAATTTGCGTCTCCCAAATAGCACGATTGCATTTTGCAAGTAGCATTTTGTAGTATTATTTTTTAGCCTCTTCGTATAAGCTTAACTATAGCTTGGGAATTTGAAGTCGCACAGCATTAAATAATATGCATAAGTGTCAAAACAGCTGTTTTGGTAAAAGCTTTTAGTACATACATAATTTTCCAATAAGATTGCCGGGTGGGGCAACGCACACCGGGTGTGAGCCAGTATTACAAACATTTTACGTTTACTGTTACTATTTTTACTATTATAAGACAACGGAAATTGCTGTATACTTACTGTTTATGTATATTATTTCAGTATCTTAAAGAGTTGGAGGTATGCGAGAATGAAATGGAAGTTCTTGACCTGAGTTCTCTAGAACATTTAGAGATGTTAACATGTAATGGAAATGACTTAAAAGAATTAATTATTAACGGAAAGAATTTAATAACGGTAACGGCTAAATATAACTGTGAGTATATACAAGTAAGAATCCATTTTTATTAATGAATTTCGTCAGTAAAAACTTGTAGTTGTGGTAATTCCCGATGATTCAGCAATTATTTGGGCATGCCATATTAAGATTTATTTTTAGAAAACATCGTTTATTATATCATGTTCCCACAACAGCCAAAACACGTGTTTTCCTAAGATTTTAATCATGGCTTAATAATAAGGTTATAACATCCCGGCAACATCAAAAACCACATGTATTTTGTTGGTAGGATTGTTTATCGCTACTGTCAAAATCAGCTGATATTTTCCGACGAAAGAGGGAGAAACTGAAAACAGACAAACGTGATTGTTGCCAGACGGCGCTGTATTTCGAGTGAAAAAACGGAAAAAGTGCTCAGGCCAGGAGTTTTCAGTCAGGTGTTTTCATGTCAACCGATGCGGTAACACAGCTGCTGACACCGACGATTTTGACAGAAGCGATAAACAATCAGCCGGTGGCTTGCTACAACTTTATTGCTGAGCCATGATTTTAATTTGAAAGCACAACCGTTCCCATCGCGCGGTGTTTTCACGGTGCTGTCGACTTGCTTTAATTTTTCTGTGTACACGAAATTGAATCTAAGGTTTTTGTGTACTATTTAACCCTCGGATGGACTTTGTCGTCTGGCCAGACGAAATGGTTCTATTTTTATTCATAACTTTTTTTCTCTGCGCTCCATCGTGCTGTGCTTTCGTGACTTTTCAAGTTTCGTTATCCTCTATATAAAACGTAAGAAATAAAAAGAATTTGTACTCGGTTTTATGGATTTTTTTTGTCACAAAGTCAGTTTCTACACATCTGCACTTTGTCGTCTGGCCAGACGAAAAATGTTTTTTGCGAGAATGGAGTGTATTATTCGTTTTTATTATTGTTTTAACTTCCTTTGATTTCTAAAAATGATGGCTAAATAATCACAGCATGCTGAGAGCTTGTTGAAAATGTAAAAATGGAAAATTATTTAAAAATTTGAAAAAATGAGAATGAGAAAAGAAGCGCTTTTTTTGCATTCTTGGTCAGTTTGTATGTGAAAGTCATTTGATTTTTACAAAGGTTTGATATATAAATGCATATTAAATTTGTTGCTATTCGAAATTGTATACATTTTTTAACGTTGGTGATGTGTCAGTTCGTTTTTGAAAGTCGAGGAGTAAACTTAAAATCACAAAATCGTGTGTTTAGTGTTATTGAGAATGGCTGATTTTTTTAACGACGATGATGTTGTTGACATGACAATCCGTCAGAACTCATGATACAACTAATGACTTATGTACCAAATTGGTCAAAAAATCCGAATACGGTTCGCTTCTCTAGCATTCCGCAAGCGGTAAAAATCTATGGCGTGGTGAGTTAATAATAACATTCGTATAATAAATATATTAACTTATCATTCATTTATATCATTCCAGTAGCCAAGTGCTTCTGTTGCTGTAGTTCCACAGAAATTTAGGTCTGTTTCATGCGTCTATGCCTAACCAATACACACAAGCATCGCAAAACACGAACTCAGTGTCAGCAATGTGGCGCCCACGTTGCTCTGTCGCACGCACATGTGTATCACAAATGCCATAAATGCATTGAATAAATTCAAAAATAAGCAAAATATGCATTTTTTTCATTATATAATATGTATAGACGCATACAAAAATAAAACACGCCTAAAAAGGATATAATTTCAAAAAAATAAAAAAATCCCAGATTCATCTCCTTTTTTGCAGTGTATTTGTGGGTAACTAAGTAAGTATTTATTGACATAACTTGTATATATATATACTTACATCTGTAGCCTACTAAATAAACATAATAAACTGCATCTGTCATTGCGATTTGCCTTTGTCAAGAGCCTCACACAGATTTCGTCTGGCCAGACGACAAAGTGCAAATGTGTAGTAAATTGTTACTGCCCATCGAAGGGTTAATAACGAATCTAATGGGAATACATAGCTCTAATAATCGGTTATCAACTCAATACGAAAATATGAATTAGGCCGAAAACACGTGTTTTCGCTGTTGTGGGAACAAGGTATTGTGTTAAGCACATTTTTTAAAGTTGGTATATATGTATATATGTTATTCGATTCAATCACCAAGTTATACACAAGTTTTTGGAAAATCAAGTGCATTAGACCGAAAGTAGTAGTATGACCATTAAAAACTACTAAACACTGTTCAAGCAGTGCAGTAAGTGTTAAGAGTAGCATAGGTTGTGAAATTTTTTAAACACATATTTACGTTTAACACATATTTAGTAAGTGGGATGCTAATAAGAAGTCGTAGAAATTGTAGTCCACGTTAGAGTCAGTTAGTTAGAGTCTAACAAGAGAGGAGTTAGTTACACTTAAAAATTAAATGGCAATAAACTTGAACTTGATTTTGTTTTACAAAACAGTATTCACAAAGTTCGGTTTAGTCATGAACATTTATAAGACCCACACGAATTTTAGGAATGCACAAGTAGCTTTACTAATTTTAATTAATTAGTTTAATTTAATTACAGTATTTTCTGGATATATGATTTTCTCAGCCGACCCAAATGTCTGCAACCAGTAGCTTGTGTTGGGATGAAAGGGCTCGCATGGGGAGGTTTTTGCAATCCGAAAAGTGCTTGATAAGTATTATCACGGTCGCAAAGGATATTGTCGATTTGCGTTGCTGCTTTGGCTGCTTTATATGTAATTAGGTGTTCTTTGGTTTCGAAAAGTAGCGGTTTACAATAGCGAGACCAAATAAGATCTCTACATCTTGCGAGTTTTAAGAGCCATAGCGGTAGCCCTAGCCGTCTAGTTGACCATTAAAATCTCCACAAAGCAGTTTGGTTTCATGCAAGAAGACATTCAGTAGAAGGTTTCCGAGGTTTTCTTAGAAAGCTAATTTAGTCACGCTGTTGCTAGTCTATATAGGCTTATTGTTATAATCCTATCTCTGACTCTGTTTACACTCACCGGCCTTTCGATAAGGTTATCGTCCATGATGACCCCCTACTCCATTATGCTTGGTTGACATCCCATTATAAAACAATTTATATGATAAGCCAAGTTCCTTTGCCATAGCACCTTTTCACTTTATTTTCTGGATACATGCAATTTAGAAAGGGGCACGTTAGAAAGGGGAATTTTTAATGATTTATTTACAATATTGGTTGTATTTTTGGTTTACCGGTTGTCACCTGAAGTACGAAGTCAGTAAGCTACACTTACTGAGGCTTTAGACTCTGTTATATGGCTTTTCTGCCGCCATAACAGAGATTAGCAAGGAGTACTGCAATTTTGGATACCACCGCATTAATACTCATACTTTTTACTACTTACTACCAGTGTTGCCGCTGGAAATTTTAAAAAGTCGCAAAAAAAATGTCACAGCCAAAAAAAGTGTCAAGTGATCCAATTTTTTATACCATGTATGTGGGTCCACTGGTTTATTTTATTAATTATTTCAGTTTTACAATATTATTAATTATTACAGTTTGGTTACAATGTTACTTTAATTATTATTTTTCCTTTGTCAATGTTCACTTCTTGCTGTCCGATCGTCGACTGACTGTCCGTTTTTCCTTTTCCTTTTGTATTGTTCAAAACCGTCCGATTGTGCCGTTATTTGGTCCGCGTCTCGTCAAGTGTCCGTCCGCTCAGTGCTGTATTTGTCCGTATTTTCGTCCAGTCCGTGTTACCTTGTCCTGTCCAATATGCTCCACTCCCACATCCGGCCGTCCTGACTCTTCATTCGTCCCGAATGATATGTCCCATCGTTTCATGAACTCTGCTGCTGTCGATGTTCGCCTTGGGCCCTCATGCTCCCCTACTTTCTCCACCTCGTATCTATCGTGTCCTGACTTTTTCAAGATTTTATACGGGCCGAAATATTTTGGCTTTAATTTTAATGCATTCCCAAACTGAGTGCGCTTTATAGCAACTAAGTCATCAACTGAATAAGTTGCAGGTGGTTTACGGTGTGCGTTGAAGTTTTTGCGATTTTCGCTTTGTATCTTTTGGATATTTTCCTTTGCTACCTCCCTAATCTCGTCTCGTTCTTCGTTTAAATCGTCTATCGCTGCCTGTTGAATTAAGTCATTCAGGTCTGTCGAGGACTTGAGACGCATTTCGCACCCTGTCAAAATGCGAAATGGTGCAGCATGTGTGCTTCGGGTTGGTGTATTATTTATGTGTTGCTGCACCTGATCTACATATTTGTACCACTGATCTGGCTTTTCTGTTGAAAGCTTTGCCAACATTGGCACTACCACGCGGTGCATGCGCTCGACTTGCCCGTTTCCACGAGGCACTCCTGTAGTAATTAAAAGATGCTGAATTCCTTGATCTTCACAATATTGTTTGAATGCGTTTGACGTAAAAGCGGCTCCCCTGTCTGATATGATTCGACGAGGGTTTCCAAATGTGGCTGCTTGTTTTCTTAGCCGTTCTACAACGGCTGTCGCACTAGTGTCTTTAGTCGGGTATAACCAAACGAATTTTGAAAAAGAGTCTACCACTACAAGGATGTAATTGTATTGCTTGCTTGTGGCTGTCAAGGGGCCTACGTGATCTATGTGAAGAGTGCTAAGTGGCTGGCATTCTTTCGGTATTGGTGATAGAAATCCTTCCTTTTTACCCGCCTTTTCATTGATTATTAAGCACTCAATGCAACTGTTGACGACCTTGTAGACTTTGGGGGTTAGTTTTGGGATAAAGTATGAATTTTCAATTATTTCTTGGGTTTTCTTTGCGCTGTAGTGTCCCTGCTTGTGAGCTATCTTTATAATTTCATCTTCCATTTGCGATGGTACTACGATAAGCTCTTTTGTTGGGTTTTTGTACAGGATATCGTGATAAATGTAAAAATCTTCGTACTCCCCCTGCTGCAGTATCTCTACTATGGCTTTCGCCCAGTCGTCTTGTCGCTGTGCCTGTTGCAACCTATGCTTTAATGAGTCCTCCATCAGCAAGCAATATACTCTGGACAACGCGTCCACGTGTCGCATTTGTGAGCCTGTTCTATGCTCGATTTGATAATCGAATTCCTGTAGAAACATTGCCCACCTCGCCACCCTGGCAGGAATGTCTGCTTTTCCCATTGTCATCGCGAATGCATTACAGTCTGTGATTATTTTCACTTTCAGACCCATCAAATATATCCTCCACTTTTTAAGCGCTTCTACCACTGCTAAAACTTCAAGCTCGTATGCACTGTATTTTTGCTGTGCTGATGTCGTTTTCCTGCTCATGAACTGGACTGGGTGAAATATTTGGTCCTCTGACCACTTTTGCATTAATATGCCACCGAACCCATACTTTGAAGCATCTGTATGGACTTCCGTTTCCGCTTTAGGATTAAACAATCGCAATATTGGTGCTTTGGTGAGCGCGTTTTTTAATTGATGAAAAGATGCTAGTTGCTCTGCGCCTAACCGGAAAACGACGTCTTTCTTTAAAAGATCTGACAACGGCTTTGCTAGAAGAGCATAATCCCTGATAAAGCGCCTGAAATATGATGTCAACCCTAGAAAACGTTCAATACCTTTTTTGTCTCTTGGAGCCGGATATGCACTGATGGCCTGAGTTTTTTCATTCGATGGTTTTATCGTACCTCGTTCGATAATGTACCCCAGGAAGGAGACCTTCCTCCGCAAAAACTGACATTTTTTCCACTTTATGCGTATGCCGTGCTCTTGCGCTACATATAAAACTTTGCGCAACTTTTCTAAACCCTCGTTTTCGTCTTTAGATGGAATGATTAGGTCATCCATATATAAGGCTACAATCCCTTCTTTAATTAGGTTCCTGAAGATGGAACTAACAAATCTGCAAAATGCGGCAGGAGAATTAGTTATGCCAAACGGCGCGTATAAGAATTCGTATTGCCCTCCGTGGCTTACGAAAGCCGTGTATTTCCGTGATTCAGGCTCTAACGGTACATGAAAAAATCCATCCTTAAGGTCTAGTGTAGTGAATACATTAGCCTCTTGGAGTCTATCTACCACGTCGTCGATAAGTGTCATCGGAAAATTGTCTTTAATAATTTTTTTGTTAAGCTTGCGGTAATCGCAGCAAAGCCGCTTGCTGCCGTCTTTTTTGTTGACCAACACTATCGGTGCGGCGTGCACTGATGAGCTGGGCTGCACAATGCCCTCTTTTATCCAAGTAGATATTTGTGTATCCACAATGCGTTGATTTTCGTACGAGATTCTTCTCGGTCTGTGACAAACAGGAGCTTCGTCCGACAAAATTATTTTCATTTCTATAGGGCTTTTTGCGTTTTTCTTCGGGATGTAGTTATGAACTAAGGCGGCCACCGCCGCTGAGTGCTCTGCGCTAAGATGTGCCAAGTCTAAGACCTCGCAGTGGTCTTCTCTGTCGTTCGTACATAGACTTTCAAACTCCTTGCAAAGGAAAAACTCATCGTTGTCTTCCTCCGACTTATCCATACCTCTCTTGACAATTCTAACCCCCTCTTTTCTCACTTGCATGTCCACGTGCTCGAGTATCGAATTTCCTAGAATCATTTGGTATCGAAAAGCGTTTTCTTCCACCACATAAAACTGCAAAGTGAGTCTTAGTTGATCAATTTTTACGTCGACCATGAAGCTACCTATAGTGGTTAGTTGACCGCTACCAATGCCGAGCATTTGCCTTTTGTCCGCTTTTAGTGTCTGATTATTTTTAATTTTCACAAATTCGTCATAGCGAATTAAACACAAACTACAGCCCGTATCTATCAAAGCTTGGAATTCGATGCCCCCAATCATAACATTTTGCAACGGTAAATTTCCTTTATCGTAATTTTCATCTCTACTCAGAAGAGCGCTATTCATCTGTTCTTTCTTTATCTCTGCTTGTACCCCTTGCTTACATTCAAACGACCTGTGTCCTTCTTTATTACACCGGAAACATTTGTACTGAGCGCTAGAACACTGTTTAGCAAGATGATTGGCGTCACCGCACCTAAAGCACCGTAATTTACTAGTTCCTTGTGGAACTTGCCCCACGTGCTCCACCTTAACCGTAGTTTGTGGCGTAGATGCCCCGCTGGATTTCACTGAAGTTGATCTACTGCAGATTTTTTCGTAAATCTTTATTTGTTCTTTCAACTGACTGATGGATTTTGCCTGGTACAGTGTTGCCTTGTTCATCTTGCTATCTGGAATGCCATCTATAAAGTACTGTATGATACTATCAACTTCCAGGTTGATGACTTTCCCAATTTCCATGATAGCGTAAAGGTACTCTCTGAATGATTCGTTTGCCTGCTTTCGGCGGTTTCTCAACCTTTTGTGCACCTCAGATGATGACAACTTTGTACCGAACTCATCCATCAGTGCTGCTTTTAAAGATTTCCAGTCTGTTAATCCCTTTTGACTCCGTATGAACAGTTTAGCAGCACCTTTTAATAGCTGCTTGCTATAAATAAACTTTTGAATATTATTCCACCCAACCGCCGCCGCATTCTCTTCAAACTCCTCTATCCATACCCCCACATTGCAAGATTCTTCGCCATTGAATAGTGACAAGCTTTCCTCTATGTCCTTAAATGTAAATTGAGACTTTTGTAATGCCGAAGTTGGTGGAACATCGACAGCTGCGTCCCCATAAACTGATGGACCTGACTCTTCGTCGCTATCATCCGGTACTTCAAACCCCAAATGAAGAAGAAGCCTGTCTTGTAAAACACTTTTGCGTCCTGCTGTATCTAGACCTAACCCCCTCAACTTGTCCCTTAGCTGAGTACAAGTCATGGTCATTATTGTTTGCTCGTCCATGTTCGAAATACAAATTACATTAATTTACAACAACAATCTTAAAATCTAAAATTGCTGGTCTCCGCTCGCTGCTTTTGTCTTCTTTGGTTCTGTTTTTGTTTTTCGCTTACCCCACCTCAATAACGCTGCTTAACCGTTGTAATGCTTTGCTTCTCCTGCTTTCTTTCGTACGCTGTTTTAGATGCTTCGTTCCCCTGTTTTCGTGCTTGCTCTCCACACTTCTTGTTTCTCTTTATTTCCTGTCCTGTTCTCCTTATTTTCGTCGTTGCTTTCTCCTTTGTCTTGTCTCTTGTCAGACTTCTTCACTTCGTTTACTCCTTTTGCTCCTTTTCTCCTAACTTTCGTTGTCTCCTTCGTTACTTTCTCCTTTGCCTTGGTTCTCGTCGGATTTACTTCTTTTGCTTCTTTCGCTCGTTGTTTCTCTCCTTACTGCGTAGATTTTCGTTTTTGTTCGCTGTGATTTGAATTGTGGCGTCAGCAATTTCTAACGGCCACTTGTCCTTGATCAAATTATCAAACTGTACTTTCACCAAATATGCTTAATGGCGCTGATTTCTTTTATTATTTTATTTATTTATTTTTTTTTTTACTGGACTCAAAATGTATGCTTTCTTGTCGGAATCGTATTACACTTTGTCGAGTGTATATTTTTTCAAAACCGCACAAGCTGTACCGACAGTATTACATAGAGCCCGCCTTATTGATACGCCGGTTGATATGCCTTATGTATTGATATGCATACTGGCATTTTATGTTGCACAAAGTGGCGTTGTCAATTTAACTTGTTGGCACTTATATTTTGCCCACTGTCCTTTTGTTCACTGTACTTTGGCACCTTTTCTACGTTTCGCGACGCGCACACTTTTGCTTGGCGGCCTTTGTGTGGCGCCCACTGTACTTTTGCTGGCGAATCGTTTTAGCTTAGCGGCACTTTTCTTTTGCTTCGCGGCGCGCACACTTTTGCTTGGCGGCACTTGTGTTTTGCTTCGCTGCGCTATCAATTTGTTATTATTTCGCGACCACTACTGACACCATTTTTGTGGGTCCACTGGTTTATTTTATTAATTATTTCAGTTTTACAATATTATTAATTATTACAGTTTGGTTACAATGTTACTTTAATTATTATTTTTCCTTTGTCAATGTTCACTTCTTGCTGTCCGATCGTCGACTGACTGTCCGTTTTTCCTTTTCCTTTTGTATTGTTCAAAACCGTCCGATTGTGCCGTTATTTGGTCCGCGTCTCGTCAAGTGTCCGTCCGCTCAGTGCTGTATTTGTCCGTATTTTCGTCCAGTCCGTGTTACCTTGTCCTGTCCAATATGCTCCACTCCCACATGTATATATACTTTCATTATGTTATCTTTCGAAACTCATTATTTTTATTTCTGAAGGAGATAATTTTCTGTGAAAAAAAACTGTTTGCCCCTTAAATTAATTGATGACGGATATATTAAAAAGTCTCAATATGCATGTTTTGTATTTATTTTGTAAACATTTGCATTTCAAAGCATATGCGTGATATACTTACTTATCCATTGGGCAAAATTTATTTAGCACAAATAACTTAGGCAATGCCACAAAAAACCGCGTTATTCAGATTAATTTCGTACATTTTTGGGGAAAAAATTTGACATAATAAAAGGGTTGCCAGTAGTTTAAATGTTGCCAGAGGTGTAATTTTTAAGTACTTAAGTGTTACCTTTGAAAAGTGAATACTAAAAAGAAGGCATGAGTATTTTTAAACACGCAAAAATAAAAACAATATACTTTACGAAACACCTTTCAAAATGTACATATAAACTTTTTGATCAATAAAAAGGGGCAAAAGTCGCATGATTTTGAAGAAAAGTGTCAAAATAAGCCTATTTTTAAAAAGTCGGTGTAAGGGGGCATCGGTCTCCAGAAAGGGTAAATTTGGCACTTTAGTCGCACAACGGCAACACTGCTTACTACTCATAAGCACCGCATAACATAAGTATCCCAACCGCACGAATACATCGAATCATTTTGAGTATTGTTTACACGACCACTTGGTATTCGTCGGTATTCGTATGCATATTGCACAATTCGCGTCGCGCAATTTTGGATACCACCGCACTTGGCACAATAATAAGGTAATAGCATGCCCGCAACACCAAAAACCACATGTATTTTGTTGGTAGGATTGTTTATCGTTACTGTCAAAATCAGCTGATAATTTCCGACGAAAGAGGGAAAAACTGAAAACAGACAAAAATGATTGTTGCCAGAAAGCGCTGTTTTTCGATTAAAAAAACGGGGAAGTGCTTGAAATTCGTATTGTTTAGTATTATTCAAACAATTGTTTTAGCGTGCCTGTTGATTGCAACTGCCGACTGCACCGTTGCGCTGCAGCAACTGCGTTGTGTTGTGATCTTTGGAGCGGATATCTTGTTTGACGGCGGGTGCTGTGTGCGAGAAAATATACACTATGATCAATAAGTACCGGGACTGTGTCAAAAAAACAAAATTGTTTTATTCTTCTGGTAAATTTATTTCATCCCCTTCAAAATAAGCCCCATCTGAAGCAATGCACTTCTGGTAAGCCGAAGCAGGTATGGCCTTCAGCTCTCGCGTCGCATTTTCTTTTATGACCTCTATGGACTCAAATCTCTTTCCACGAAGCGGTAACTTGAGTCGGGAGAACAGGAAAAAGCCACATGGTGCCATATCTGGAGAATAGGGAGCCTGATCGATGATATTCACACTGTGTTTGTTCAAATAATCGCGAATAATGTGTGCTTTGTGAGACGGCGCATTATCGTGGTGCAAAATCCAGCAGTTATCGGCCCACAAATCCGGTCGTTTTCTACGAATAGCATCTCTTAAACGCCTCAATAACTACTTCAAGGTAATACTCTTTATTAACGTTTTGACCGGTCGGAACGTATTCATAATGCACCACACCACGATAATCGAAGAAAACAATGAGCATAACCTTGATTTTTGATCGACTTTGGCGCACTTTTTTTGGTTTTGGCTCGCCTTCAGCACGCCATTCGGATGATAGTTGTCACGTCGAATTCATAGACCCATGTCTCATCACCAGTAATTATACGTTTCATGAACGTTGGGTCTTAGCTTCTGAAATCATGTCTTCAGCCACTTGCTTTCGATGATCTTTTTGGACGAAATTCAAGTCTTGAGGAACAAGCCGTGCGACGCGTTTCATGCGCAAAATATCGACAACAATGTGTTGTGCGCTTCCATAAGAGATGTTAAGATCGTTAGAAATGAAGGACGTCCAGAACGAGGAAAGTCTTCGACCACTTCACGACCACTTTTGAACATTTTATACCACTCGAACGCTCTAGAGCAGATTCCCCAAATGCTTTCTGCAACATTTTAAGCGCATTGGCACAAGAAATTTCGTTCTTAAAACAAAATTTCAAACAAATACGTTGATCAATAAAATTATCCATTGTAAAATGCGACTTAGTACAAAAAGTTGACTGACGCTAACAGCTGCCAAACAAAAACTAATGATGCAATCCCGCTCAAAATTTGACACAGATGTCAGTTAAGGTCCTACCGACCTAAAAAAACGGCGGAAAATACACAGTCCCGGTACTTATTGATCATAGTGTAATTAAATCGAAATTGTTTCAGTACTTCCAAATATTTTCCTTACCAGTTGTTTCCACCACCTGCGATTGACGATGGAAACTGCGAAATAAAAAATTGGTTTAAATAAAACACACGAAAAGTTTGGGAAAAAGCATGTGGCAAAAAACCCAATTTATTTTATATGGAATAAACGCGACTAACTCCTACGGCCAGAGACGATCGTCGCAGTCGTACAGGTTTATTTTTATGAACTTCTTGTACCCCATGATTCTCAGCTTCGCCTTCATAACTTTGAGTCGTTTGTTTAGATGGCGCATGCGAAAGTGGACTCTACACTTGAAAAAGAAGCGCTTAACATGGTCCGGTACGTCAATTCCTGTGCTGTTTTGCACCAAACGCTGAAGCAAGTTCTTGCAGTGAGCGATGTCGAGGCCGTTGACTGTGGTGAAGGCGCATTCTAGTTCCTTCAAGAAACAGAAATTCCCGCGTCGGTTTCTTTAAGGAACCCTTCGAAACTTCGTCAACCCATGTGTTGGAGATGTCCGTGCCGGTTCTCTCATATTCTGGAAGGTGCAGCTTTCGGATGATGTATCAAGCCACGTACTGCAGCGCATCCTCATGCAGTGTGTTGATATCAGACAATGAGCCGGGATTGAAATCCTCGAGAGTTGCACAGTCTTCCTCTGGATCAAGGCTGTCAACGGCGGTGTGTGTATCACTACTGCTGGTGCACTGAGGATTTTCGGCCTGCTGGCTGCGCACATCAATCTGATTTGGTGCGAGCCAATCAGTTGTGTCATTGGCGACATTGCCCTTCCCTCGTATTTTTGTACAATGTTCCAAGTAATATTTTCATAGCGCTTAATCGTCTTACATACTAAATATAAATCACAATGTCAAGCCTTTAACAAATTAAATAACTCATATAAGGGTTGAAAACAATGCGAATCATTATTTCTGTTCCAATTTGGAAATTGGTCAGGTGTTTTCATTTCAACCTATACGGCAACACAGCACCACTGCTGACACCGACGATTTTGACAGAAGCCATAAACGATCAGCCGGTGGCTTGCTACAACCAAGGTATATTAGCAAGGTAGGCCAGGCTGGGAGCGGCAGCTTTAAATGTCTCTCTTCACCCTCTTATTTGTGAACGGTTGCTCTTTTTGTAGAATAAAGAACCTACTATTAGAGTTGATATTCTTTTTACAACTATACTTTTGTGTACAGATTTGGCATCATGTATACATTACATGTATACGTAATACAAACTGCGTATAAAGTGCGCGTCTGTTTTGTTAATCGCGGTGTGAAATTCGTTGTGAAATAATAAAATGTCCAAAGCAAGTTGCGCAATATGCCACACTTGTTGGGGAGGAAAGGTGGGCATGTTTTGTGTTCCCACAAAGGAACACAAAGGAAAGGTTCCTACCATATTCCAGGCAGTGGAATATGGTATGTGGTGGTATCTAATTATAAGTACCTTTAAATATATTTTTCGAATTTGTTTGAATTTACACCTCTTATTTCTCTTAGTCTGTAATTTGATTAGACTTAATTAATAAAAAATAAATAAAATTATCTTTGTGACATTCTATTAAAACTATATGTTGCTAAAAACAAGAATTTTCTTTTAATTATAACATTTGTCCTACACAAACGCACTTTTTACATTTTGAGGAAAAGTACTAAAAGATGCAACCAACAATTCATTCCTAACAAAAAGCAACTCTGTTTTGGCCCCCTTATTTGGACGGCTCTCTCAGCCTGGCCTACCTTGTTAATATACCTTGGCTACAACCTTATAGTTGAACCATGCCACCGCATTAATACTCATTCTTTTTTACTACCCGCTACTCATAAGCACCGCAAAACATAAGTATCCCAAATCGAATCATTATGAGTATTGCTGACATGAATACTTTGTATCCGTCGGTATTCGTTGTTTACAGTGAGTGAAAGCAATCAATACAAGTATACATAATGCACAATTCGCGAAGCGTATGAAGTAGGTATACGCATTTCGAAGAAATGTTGGCGGCATAGATTTTGCCAGCTCAACTGCTGCTAATTTTTTAAGCAAGTTGAAGTCTAAAAGTTATAGAATCGTGCAAAAAAAAAGGTTAAATACTTTAAAAACACGATGGAACTCCAATTATATGATGACTGAATCAATTGTCGGTAATTAGACCCACATCAATGAAATACTCTATGACAACGGGCAAAGCCATCGACTTTTCGACCATTCGCACTCAAAAACTTTTAACATTACAAATTATTATTAATTATTATAATCGATTACACGCAGTGGCGCACACAGAGGGGTTTTTGGGGGTTTCAACCCCCGAAATATCTTACTTTAGTACAGAAATTTAATTTATAACCGTCACATACATATATATAAAAAAAACTTTGCATATCTGGAAGCCCTTTGTTTTTTAATAAATCATGACAAATGGCTGAAACATGTTAAAATTAACATGAGCACATTTTTGGAATTATTTCGATGCGAATGTGTTTTCCGGCAAATAATTTGGCTGTGTTGTATTGCTTTAAGTGTCGGCTTTCATTTTACACCTAACTCGTTAGTTGATTTTCGAAAAATGTGTATTTTTTTGATCAAAGAAAACGCCTTAAAATTGCATATTTTTCGACTTTGAGGTCCAATTATCGCGAAATTTTAAAACTTATACAAATTAATTGCATCAAAAAATAAGCCGTGTAGTGTTGTTAATGCAACAAGGTAATTGGTTATTGGTTTAGAAATTACGATCAAAAATATGGAAAAAGTAGAGGAAAATCTGAAAAAGTGACACAGTACCTGTATCTCACTAACTAGAGCTGCTACAAAAATTCTGAGGGTAGATTCGAAATCAGGGTATCCAAATTAGTAAAAAACAGTAGAAAAACTTCATGTAAAAGAGAAAAGTGCGATTTTGTTCTCCTGTGTAATCAATTATTGAGCAGGTGGCATTGACCATCTCCATTGAACAGGTGTCATCTCAATTAAACAAATTGGTTAGTGTACCATCCCTATTGATCAGCTGACATTGCCCACCACTATGTAAATAAATTACTAAAACAATGAAGCGCCAACAAGATTTGCTGAGCTTTTTTCTTAAAAAAATAAATGGAAGTTTGTTCATTTTAATAAATAACATATTGTTTAAAAAAATTTGCAACCTGTGTTGGATGGATTTTATTTCAATAAGTGATTATGTATTTGCGATATGGGTTCATAAATACACAAATTTGTATGGAACAGAAACATGCAACCTAGTGCATTGCAAACAAACATTGTAGGTGGAGAGTAGTGACTACGTGACGCGTAACTAAGAGGAGAAATGATTTTCAGACCATTTTTTGCTTTTTCCAATCGTCCAATAGTGTGCGGGTTTTTTTACCCAAACACAGCACCGGTTACCAGTCAATTGTTTGCATCTTAAAGTGATAAGCTTTCTTATTTGCTGTAAATATAGCCTTGCGAACCACCTTGTTTTACTGGTCTAAGTAATTTTGATTGTAACCCGTACCAACAAAAAGCAGAAATAAATTATTTCATACGCTAAAGTCAGCAGATATTCGGTTGCTTTTTCCTTCAGTTCATGTCTCATTGAGTTTGCCGTTTCTAGTGCAGCAAGAAACAGTGATTGCAGGTTAAACTCTTTTCAAACGCAGAGCTGCAACTCAAGCAATTCAAATGTTAAGGCTTTGAGGGCAGTCAGCAAAAACTGAAATGAAGTCATATTAAAACACGTTGCAACATACTTATGACGTTTTTCAGCAACAACACTGTTTTGCAATCAATTTCCTATAAACGTACTTTAGAATGAAGCAAAAAAAACCAATTATTTTCTTTGCAAATAAACATCGAACGCACCAGCAGCCCTTGCCCTGGCTTTTGTATGGAGAATTTGCTGTACGAACCATAATCAACTCTGGGGCCTGGTTTTACCGAATTTGAGACTCTGGGGCCTGGTTTTACCGAATTAGCAACCGTGACCCCTCTCAGTTTCGCGTCATGTAGTCATTGGTGGAGAGAGCGATTTGAAATTTTACTGGGTCTCAAGAAAGTTGCACAGAACCCCCCCGAAACAAAATCCTGCGTGCGCCACTGATTACACGTATTATGAATTAAATATTACTTCTTTCGATAAAGGACATTTTTTTCATTTCATGTCATTGTTTTCAATTAGCTTAAGTTTAAAACTATTACATTAAATTTATTATTTGAGTATGGATACATTTATTGTAAAACATAAACAAAATTGGGTATATCCTAAAAAATGCCTGTCATTTCTTTTCTTTTCTACGAATGCTTAATCACAATAAGAGTCACAGAATAAGGGCGGTATGAAAATGCTGTGGTATGCAGTGTTTCCATCTTTCGTTTGGATCATTCGCTCCACCGCATTCTCATATCGCTTCGGAATGCGGTGGGGCGAATGATTCAAACGAATATTTCCATCTTTCGTTTGGATCATTACCGATCATTGCCGGTATCCGTTTGAAGCATTAGCACCACCGTATTCCGAAGTGATATGAGAATGCGGTGATTCGGAATGATTCGAACGGATATTTGCATAGTTCGTTTGCATCATCGGCACCGAGGTGAAATGAAGATGCGATAGTTTGCATTCGCTTAGTATTGCAAGCTGATGATTCGTTCGTTTGGATTACTAGTATTCGGAATGAATGTTTCATTTGCGGTGGGGATACATACACATATCCGTTTTTTTTGAGTAGTGGCACATATTCGCACCGCATTTTACACGAATACATAATGAGTCATAAAAATATGACCGCATGCATATCTCTGCGCCATATTACGTATGGCGCAAATAAACACGTTAATGAGAATGTGCAGATGTAGATCACTTGGCAAGAGTGATACTCTGAAGCCAAACACAATACGTTCAATTTCCGAAAATAATAATTCCGAAAATAATTCATTGCATAAATTTCTTCAGTGTTTTAAGCAGGGACCGAAAATAACCGTTATTTTAAAATTTTCAAATCAAAAAGGCATAACGAAAAAATTGTCGGTGGCCTTTTTCAAATACACCATTATGATCGTAATGGCCTCAGTTTCACGAATATTAAACGCCTTTTAAATTTTAGACTTTAACTCTAAAAGTTAAAATTAACTGTTATTTTGTTGCTTTTATTATTTCAGGCACAAATAACTGTTACTTTTGACTTTTATTTTGTCGGTCAAAAATAACAGTTATTTTGTGACTTTTATTTCTTCGGTGAAATATATCAGGCAATTTGAATTTTTTCAAAGGCCGTTTGACCGATTAAAAAACTATTGATACCATTTTGTTAGTCGGTCAAACGGCCTTTGAAAAAATTCAAATTTCCTGATACATATGACCGAAAAAATAAAAGTCACAAAATAACTGTTATTTTTGACCGATAAAATAAAAGTCAAAAGTAACAGTTATCTTTTGCCTGATATGATAAAAGGCACAAAATAACTTTTATTTTTGTCGGTACAAATAAAAGTTAAAAGATAACAGTTAAAATCTGACTTTTTTGATAAAAACCATAACCGGTACGGTCCCTGGTTTTGTGGCACCATTATGCATGTGTATAAAAAAATAGTTTACCCACTAAAAATTTAATATTTTTCAGATTTGCACACCATGACTATTTCTCCAACGCCTCTACAACTTGTTTACTTGGATATATCTTATAACAACTTCTCGGAATTACCAAGCTGGACCGCATCATGCAGCAATTTGAGGATCCTAAATGCCGAAAATAATCGATTATGGACAGTAGCCGAATTTTTTTCGAACTACAAAATTAACGCTTTACACACTTTAAATATTGGATGCAACAATATACGCACTCTTAACGTACTGCCGGATAGTTTTGGATCAGTGATGCATTTGTATTTGCATAGCAATGAGCTGCAGAAACTACCAGATAACCTTTTTACAGTCACAAGTAAAAAATTGAGTGTTTTTAATGCGTCGTGCAATAAGTTGATATCACTGCCCAGTCATGTGAGCAATGGCACATGGTGCCTGCAAGAACTGTTTCTTTCGAATAATAATTTGAATGAAGTAATTTTTGATGTGTTAGCAGAAGCACGAAAGTTACGTGTGCTTTTCGTGGGATATAACAAGATCAGCGAATTGCCGGAGATTTGTATGCGCCGTTGGGTGAATTTGGAGGTGTTAATGCTATCGGGAAATATGCTTCAAAATTTGCCAAATAACATAGGCATGTTATTGAAGTTGGATGTACTGCGAGTTCATTCTAACCTTCTGCTGTCAATGCCCAAACTGTCGGACTTGCCGAATCTTAAAGTGCTGGATGTAGCACACAATCATCTCGATCAAATTAATTTGCTGAGTATTATGCCAAAAAATCTGAAGTACTTAGATTTGTCGTGCAACCTGCAGCTACAGGTAGATGAGCAGCAAGTGCAAGTATGTCAAACCAAAAAGAAATGGAGTCTCGTCGACGTCTCTGGAAAGAATCGTTCACGCTTACCCACAACCAAGATGGAGAATGCCAAGGAAAATAACACGCCGAAATTACCGTGGGTCTTGGGTTTCTCCGAGACTGTGGGTAAATGGAGAAAGCTTTTCGTAAGCCAGTTGCGCTTGTGCAATTTTCGGGCTGATGAAGGCCTTTTTGGTATGTTTGAAAGTGAGGAATCAAGTACCCTCGCCGGGAAGCTCGCGACCTGGATTCCACCCGCTTTGCAGACACAACGAGATGTTAGAGAGACCATGCACGAGTACATGAAATACACGTTATTGGCAGTTTATCAACGCCTTAAAAACGATGAAGGCTGTCATGACGTGGCTGCTACATTGTGTCATGTTGCGAGAGAGAACACGTGTTTCAAGGACTATGTGAAAGCACAAAAAACAAAGCGATATATTTTGCGAGTAGCGAGTGTTGGAAATATTGGTGCTTACCTGGTGCGAAAAACGTCTAATGTTTGTCTTGTAAATACTGCTTCGGAGCGTGCGCGTGGTGTTGTGAGAGCAGCACGCACAGGCGAAAAGCGTTTAACAATTCCCGATCCAGATATTGTCGAAGTCATGTTGAAAAATAGCGATGAATATCTAGTTATATGTAATGCCAACGTGTGGGCGGTGATGGATATCGACCGAGTTGCCCGGGAAGTACGAAAAGAAGAGAACGCAGTTCTGGCAGCCAAACGGGTGCAAGATATTGCGCAAAGTTTTTGCTGTGACAAGAATTTGAGTGTAATTGTGATACGATTCAATCACATTGGCACAGATGTGGACCATTTAATCAAGGAATTGAAACAGACTGTGCGTAAGCAGCCAATTGTGCGCAATATAGTGTCTTCGGGACAATTCTCGTGTTGTGATCACAGCAGTACCTGCCGCCACCGCTTAATGGAGCGATCGTCATCACAGCAGCATTTGATGGTCGGAACTAGGAGTGATCGTTCCTCTCCCAGCGGGCAGAGTGATCAAGTGTTAAATCTATTAAATAAGGATGGTGACGAATATGTATTGGCGCACGCTCACGTTCTGGAAGAGGAGGATGAGATGGAAATGCTAGACGAAACGGACTCAGCTTTGTCGGAGGAACAATTCAAATGCTGGGAGTATATGTTGGAGCAGAATACCCAACTGCTTTTTGATAAAGAATTAAATACGATATCTAAATCGTTTGCAAAAAATCGTAATGTTGAGCACAGAGAGTTCAATCGCACGCCGGATAAGTTCGAATGCAAAACTAATAAACTAATAAAAAGCTTCAATAGCAAGTTTATATCTACCAGTTCGCCACATTTGCCTTATAACGAAGTAAAGAAGCCAACACACAACTACCATCAAAGAGACCAAAAACACCAGGACCAGATAGAGCAGCAACAAAATCAGCTACAGGTATCATTTTTATCGAAGCATTTCGGTAGTAGCAGGTCTTTTCAGGCATCTCCCGGATATAGCCTATTTGCGTCGAAAAGCCGTAATTCAGTGAACATAGGACCTTATTCGAAAATTTGCGGTGGTCCAAACGCAGCATATTTTGGTTCGTTGCAGAGGCTCAGACCCTATAATTTGGAATATGATTTCTCTCTAACACCAGATCGGACCATTTTAAAAGACGATGAAGGGGAAGAAAACTACAGTGAACATGAAAATCGCATGCAAAAGTACTGGGGGGTAGCAACGACGGAACTTTGAAACTTCATCCCGAAATGTTGATATTAACATGTACACTATGTTCGTGGATATAAATGTCGTCGGGTGTTGGGTAATGTCGGAGGAACTTGAAATTTTGATCCGATGGTGTTTGCGTAACTTCAAGCAGACAAGAAAATCATATGATTGGAGTCACATGACTGATTGACCAAATAAAGAATTTTTAAATGATTTAATTTTCTGTGCTCATTCTTCCGTCAACGTTTATGCAGCAAACTTATAATCATGCGACAACATTCTGACTGAATAGCAAAAAACCTTTGAGTTCATCATTATGAAGTAATAACTAACCTGGATGAGCAGTGTTATCGTTCCATTGGTTGTCGTTACTTCAATTAAAAGGCAAATATTCCTTAACAGTTTTTATTAAATTCTTATGTGTCAAATAGTGTTTTTACGTAGTTATGTAGATAAAAACGTGACATCACTTTGCTCGTAATTGATATTTACTAAATTGTATAAAGCATATGTTTAATAAATAATTTGTCTATTCTTATTCAATTTAAACGTCTCTATATGTTACACAAATATATACATTATTCACATAGTTTGGTTTGAGTTAATTACAATTTTATAAATATACGAATACATCGTAAAAGAATTAACATAGGATAATTTTCTTTTCTTTAATTTAGCACGCAGGTTGGTACTTTTGAGCAACATTTCGTTTTGTTTAATAACTTAAATACATACAAGTGTAGATATGCTTGCGAAATGTGCATACTTTTTGCGCGCACTGGCATTTATGCAAGCATCCCATAGCATTCCCCATTATAGAAGGTGAGTGGGTCAATATTAGGATGCACCTTCGAACGCGTAGAACTTAAGATTCAATGTCTGGAAATGCAGTGCTATGAGTCGTCGTAGTCCAGCTGCAGGCGGTGTTCACTATTTCTCGCGTGGCAATAGTTACGCGACTGCATTTGAAAGTATTTGAGTAGTATGTTCGAGTATCAGTAATGAACACCTGGAGTTGTCGAATTCGGATTCGATGTATTCCCTGAGTCACCCAGCCAAGAGTCAGGACTGGGGGGAAAATCTGGATATCCTTGCTCTGGACTCGAGTCATTGCTCAAATCCGACACTGCACTGCCACGTAGCCGATGCGATTTTGAAGCGGGCATGTTATTCGTTGAGACGTTGTGATCTGAAAATACCGACGCGTAGAGATGCGAATGCATATTGAGATTATTAAAGCCGCCCACAGAAAGAATACTAACCTATGTTAGTGTATACGATATTGTCGGGATATGAACCAAATGAGTGATTTTGCCCCACAGGTGGCGGTGAACGGCTTGAAGGGTATTGCGGTGGACTGGAACTACCGTGCATGTACGATCCTCTAATGCTATGGGGTGAAGCACCTTCGTCTAATCCTAAATTTACTGTACTGTAGCTGTCATTACTTAAATCTGCATTGAGATATAAAAACAAAGGTATTAATCAGTATAGTTTTAGTATCACGAAATTACGATTTTTTGTACAACTGACGCTTTGTGACACTTATTTGTTGAAGCATCTTATGTAAGGTGTGCAGCGAAAAAGATATAGATAGATTCTGATGAATATGAGATAAGATAAACCGGGCTCGGTAGCCTATCGATAGAGCATTAGGCTCTAGTGTCCCTCAGGGCACGCTTACTCATTCCAGTGTGTAGCAGGACGAAAGAGTCGTAAGGGGCATTTGCGCTGTGAAAACACATACATATGTATCTGACAGGCATGTTTTAGTTCCCACGAAAAACATCCTATGTCCGGCATGTATGTGCAAATCAACAATTTTTGATATTTTGTTTTCTTGTTTGGGTTTATCAGGTAATAAGTTTAAAATATACCGGAACACCTCATTTTGAAAGGTTTGATAAGAAAAAGTAGAGCCAAAAAAGGATGGGAAGGTGCAGTGAGGGTAAGCGGTCAAATGACGAAATTCAGGGTTTTTAACGAAATCGGCTGAATTTGAAGAAATGTTTCATTGTAAGCATTAAAACAATGTTAAATAAATATTTGTATACATTTATTTATCTTGAATGTAAAAAGTATAGTTTTGGCAAATATTTCAAAAGTGAAGCTACGTGACGTCTCGCCGATAAAATCATGCTTTCACACACAACATGTAAAATAACGCATTTTCGTTTTGCATTAAAATTTTTTATAAATATATAAAAGTTGTAAATTTAATATAAAACAGAAGGCGAGACATAGGTACTTGTAAAATTTGTACCGTCTTCGACTTTTTTGTGAATGTTTTAATTTTATTTCCCTGGTTACGTAGTTAACCATCATTTGACCGCTCATGGTAGTAGTAGGTAAAATCGATGATAAAAAGAAAACAGATCGGCGCAGCGATTGCAAAATTTTAGAATATTGAGCTTAGTGCAAAATATTATAAGTCAAGGAGAACCAGATTCGTAACTTAAACCGTTTTCGAGCTACGGTTAATCAAAAACTGAAAACCGTCAAATGACCGCTCCCGGTAGTTCTAGTGTTAAGGCTTGATTACACGTAACGAGTAGAGTGACGAGACAGCAACTCGAACGAGTACTTGTTTCCTCTAAACAGTAAGGCGAGTTGTTGATTGAGTCAGTGACCGAGTAGAGTGGCGAGAGAGTCACTGGAATCACATTTTGTTTACTAGGCCGAGTACTACTTTACCGTTATATTTTTCTTCTTTTCGCAGCGATTCGCTGAATCGCTCGTCACATGCGGAATGCGTCACACACCACTTTTCGCTCGATTGAGTTTAATTGCGCGAGTTGCTTAGTTAATTTTGAGCATTGTAAAACCGAACTGACTCGCCACGTGTCAAAATACGTTTTAACAACTCATCGCTTTTGCTCGCCATCCCAATTCTCTCGGCCTAGTACCATTTTGATGTCTCGCCACTTTACTTGTTACGTGTAATCAAGTCTTTAGCGTGTAGCTATGCAAAATGAACTTTGCTTTGAATGTATGTATGTAGCAAAGTCTATGGAAGAAAGGTCCCGCCACTTAAACGTAAAAAAATGTGTTGTACTCGTCTGACGTCACACATAAGCGAGCTCTGATTTGTCGAGTTTGCCAAATGCTAGGAAATGTAAACAAAACCGAGAAAAAGTAGTCGCCATACAATACGTTTTAACAATTGTATACAATTTAAATATATCTTAGGAACTGTTTGTTTATTACAACCGGCTTGAATTATTTTGTTTTGGCTTCGGAAAGCACATGAAAATTTAGGAAATTGAAATGTGTACATATGCATATATTTTATAATTTTTATCCATTTTTCGTATTCATAAAATACGAACAAATAATATATAAATGTGGCAACACTACGAATTGCTAATTCTACGTCACAACATGGCGAGTGGCGTAACCTGTAATTTATAAACCTTGGTATGCAGTACTTGATTATGTAGGACTTGGCCCGACAATATTTCGGAAACGGCTTTATTGAATTGAACGATTTTTTAATGTTGGACAACGTTCTTTAACCTTAATTCCCAGAAGTGAGTCTCACAGTCTCACTAAAGATTTCAAATTGTAATAAATCCTATACCAAAAGATTTTCGATTGCAATTTTTTATGTAATCCTCTAATGAATGTTAAAATTATATTTCATTTATAAATTTAACTTTTTAGACAGTTTTTGTACTTTAATTTTACAATTTTTTAAAAATGCAACGCAACCCCAGAAGTGAGCCTCAGAAGCTTATTTGAACAAAAAACTAAGATTTACTCAGAATTCCTTGACTTTTTGTCCACCATATTGAAGAATATTTTTATTTTTCATGTTTAGGTGCATTTTTATCGTATCAAGCTCATAGTTTTTGAGCCTAGCACTCATCTAGTCGGCATGGGATGAAGTCAATTAAAATTTTTGAAAATACTAGA
Organism: Melieria crassipennis; assembly: GCA_963668005.1. Lineage (NCBI taxonomy): Eukaryota > Metazoa > Arthropoda > Insecta > Diptera > Ulidiidae > Melieria > Melieria crassipennis. The sequence goes on from OY764961.1 coordinate 46,813,364, forward strand.
ATATACGATATATTATGAAGAATTTATGCCTTGCTGAAGTTGATGTTAGTTCATACAGTTTATGTCTTCCAATCCCGATAAATATGTTATCAGAATATGGAAGTGCGATGGCGCTAATACTTCCTCATCCTAGTATTCCTAATCCTTCCTCGCTAATTCCATACACATGCAAAGACGGTAATCAAGGAGCTGTGGGTCTTGCGAAAAGGGTGTTAAAAAACTGTGTGAGCCTTACAACCACAAATGTAATAATGACCAACTAGTTCACCAGTAAGGAATTAGCCCGTAGTTTATTGGATGCGGGGTTCGTACACTCAGAAAAAACAAAATTTGTATGACGGGTTTAAAAAAACGCAAACCTAATGAATGGCCTCTAGCTTTTTTATATATTTGATTGATGCTGCTGGCATTGCGTTATATGTAGTGTCCGACCGAATATTCGGTTTCGGTTTCGGCCCAAATAAGTGGTTTCGGTTTCGGTTTCAGTTTCGGCCAAAAAATGGCCGAATAGCCGAAACCGAAACTTTCTAGAATATTTTTTACATTTTATTGTGTAGCAGATATATAATAAAAGGAGGAGTAATTTAGATGCCAGCACTGTAAATAAACTTCTTTTTTTAGCATATAATATTAAATTATTTAATTTTGAATATTATCGAGTAAGGTACGAAAGGGTGATTTCTTCTTGTTTACGTTTTTCAAAAATGAATAAATTGTTTTTATTAATAAGTTTTTATTTATTTATGCTATGTTTGTTTGTTTGTTCTTTATTTACTTAATGTAAAATTCGTTTGTTGAAAAAAGTGCTTGATATGGTGATTTTTATTTCAACTAGAAAGTTTCGGTTTCGGCCGATTATTAAAAAAAACCGAATATTCGGTTTCGGTTTCGGCCCAAAAAAGTGGTTTCGGTCGGACACTAGTTATATGTCATATGGCTAAAAACACGTCCTTACTATGTAGAATGAGGTACAGATAGCAAAATATAGTTGTTTTTACGATAACTTCAGAATTTTTTGGTATAGCCACGAATATCTACGAGCGAAAACTCATGCAACAACAGATGCTGCATTACAGCAAAAGGTCAGTTCGCAGGCGCCCAATTCTGGTACACGTAAACAAAATCGGTGTCATATTTGTCCACCAGCCATCTCAAAAACGCAGGAACATGTTTACAATAATCTAAACAAATCTCCATTCCACTCCCACCCAAATTTGACAAAGATGTGTATATCTGGATTAATTAATTATACTTTTGCAGTAGCAATTGTTTTCCTGTGGACCCTGTATTTACAAGTTCTGTACTAAAAGTAAAAAAAATTAAATAAATACGTCTTTAAGTAGTAACTGGATTTGAAAAAGTAACATAAATTGGGGTTTTCAATAGTTTAGCTCATAAGAGCCTGACATTCTCACTTTTAGGTTAACGTTACGTTTAAAATTCTGGGAATTGTGGTTAAAATACACAAAGCAACATAATGTTTCTCACCCCCAGAAGTGAAATGTGATGCTAAACATTTCTCCCTGCATTCCTTTCTGAAAAATGTTTCTCAAATCTGCTCACCATCAATCATATTTTTGGGTAAGTCCGGAAAGTCGTTTGGAAATATACAGTGTGTTCAACATAAAACGTTCTTCTCTCATAGAGTGTACATTACATTTATTTGAAAAAAGGTTTTATTTTTGAGAAATAGATATTAAATATCACACTCATTTTGTTACACGTGTCGCACCGGAAACTACCAATAGAATTTATTAAAATGTATGCGTCGACAACCGCAACAATGTGTGCTTATGTAAAAACAGAACCTGTAAATGTTTACATAAAAGTTAACCGAATAAGCGAATAACGTTTATTGTTGAACACACTGTACATATATTATTGGGGTTGTATCCCCACATTGTACCCCTCAAAGAGCAACTTCTATGCGACGCCACTTATCCCCACTTCCACCTTTCAAGTTTTCTGGCTTTGCATTTTCTCATTAAGCCTGAGAAAACAATAACAAAATTTGTGCACTACCATATACATGTCTATAACATGTATATTTACTAGTGTTCGACCGAATATTCGGTTTCGGCCCAAATAAGTGGTTTCGGTTTCGGCCAAAAAATGCCCGAAAGGCCAAAACCGAAACATTGTAGAATATTTGGAACAAATGCAGTATAGCGAACCCTCATGAAAAAAAAATAAACGGAAAGTTGGACCATATAGAGATTGCTTTTGTGAATCTTAAAAAAATGTTTGATATGGTGATTTTTATTTCAACTAGAAAGTTTCGGTTTCGGCCGAATATTAAAAAGCCCAAAAAAGTGGTTTCGGTCGGACACTAATATTTACAAAATATGTTTTCAAAAAGACACTTCTTGACACATTTTTTAATGTTCGCACCGATGGTCTAATAATTATTAATACACATGCAATGTATTCACTCACCATGATGACTGAAGCTGTCATAGTCTACTTTCAGTTCATCCTTATCTAGAAATTTTTCGGTGCGAGGAGAACAACTTCCTTTCATTGACCTAAAATATTGACTCCAACGTGTTCGCCCAGCGTCCTTCTTTAGTCGTTTCTCCTTTGCTCTTCTGCAAATAGGAAAAAGGCAGCACATTTAACCATTCGTTAGCGCATCACATCAATTTTCCAATAATGCCCATCTACCATCAATTTGTTTCTTTTTGTCAAAAGAAGTGCTGATAAACAAGTCTGTGGTCAAAACCGATAAACGCTTCAATCTACTTAAGTCAGCATAGAGTTGAACATGCTAGCATGTAGCTTAAAAAAAGTCTCAAGATCTCAATTTAAAACTTATTTACTAATTTATAGATTATGCTTATTTCACGTTTACAAAATACAAATTAAGTAATACGAAGTAAGTTGAGGTACAAATCGTTGGCAGTAATTTACTACTACAGTATAATCCCGATAATCCGGACAATTAAAAACCGGACACTGGTGTCCGGATTACAGAGTCTACAATAGAAATTGAGTGTCCGGATTACAGAGTCTACAATAGAAATGAGTGTCCGGATTACCGCGTTGTCCGAATTATCGAGATTATACTGTATATTGTTTTCACGGGTCTTAAAAAAAGGAATATATTTAAAAAGAAGCGATTAAAAAATCTTGGCAGCTACAGTAAGGATCGAACCGCGCACCCGTCGTCCGAGACACTCCTGCTTACGCATTTGACCATTAACACTCAATCCCGACTGGTTGCTTAAAAGGTATGATAACAGACAAGCGCCGTTTTAACCCTCGTACACGCACACGGGTCTGGCCAGGCATATTTCGATTTTGCGCGTTAATTTAACATAGTTTTAATATATGGATCGGAATGAAACTCCGGGTACCCTTCAAAACTTTCATTGGCTTTCGATCTGTGCAATCAAATTTTGGACAACATTTTTCGAACAGGACGAAAAAAAAGGATTAAAAAAATCCAACTTAGTTCACGCACTTGGTGCCTGGCCAGACCCCTATGTATTTACATGCATTTGTATGGGAATAGGAGGTGCGCTCCGTCGAATTTCTAGCTCAAGTAGGTAAATGATTTTGATTTCTTACCTTTCTGTTTTGTTTTGGCATAGAATCAGCTACATGTGTGTAAAAAATATATTTGAAAAAGAATCGAAATGCAGAAAAAAACAACTTTTTGTTTCGATGATTTTTTTCGTTTATTACAAGCCAAAACAAAGAATATTGAACGAAAGGAATGGAAATCGAATGATTTTTATGATGAAATGGAATCGGATTATGGTTTTTTAGCTCTCACAGTCGTTGTTTTCTGTAGACGTTCTATCGACAACTGACCTAAAAACAGGTGAAATGATTTCATGTGCATTTTTAGCTCACTCACATTACATATTCTATCTAGTATGCCATGCTTGACACTCATACATACGTATACATATGCAGAGGCATACATGTGTGTTTTTCTAAAACAATAGGGGTATTCTCGATGTCTTGCACGGATTAAGAATTCGTAAAAATGCAACCGTGCAAGACTGGAAAATGCTACACATCGAGAACGCACAAAAAAGCACATATTGCAAAAATGCCGCAAACTTTCTCCATTTCTTTTTAATTTGGTTTTCGGTTGATCCATTTCTACCTGCAAGCAAGACATATATGCAAATTATATAAAAAGGTTGAAATAAAACCAAATATAAAGAAAATACGCTTGCGCACACGAAGAAAATTAAATGGCTGTCGCACAATCGCGATGTCGCACACAAAACAAGGGTTTTTGCGTAGCATGACATGCAAAAAATGCAAACTGTTTTTGCTTGTATTTTGTTGTTGTGTCGTTGCTCGAAATGCATGGCCATGTCAATTATGCATTTCGTGCACGATGTCAGGGTTATGCAAGACATCGAGAATACCCCTAATATTCTTTGTTTTGGCTTGTAATAAACGAAAAAAATCATCGAAACAAAAAGTTGTTTTTTTTCTGCATTTCGATTCTTTTTCAAATATATTTTTTTACACACATGTAGCTGATTCTATGCCAAAACAAAATAGAAAGGTAAGAAATCAAAATCATTTACCTACTTGAGCTAGAAATTCGACGGAGCGCACCTCCTATTCCCATGTATGCATGCAAATACATAGGGGTCTGGCCAGGCACCAAGTGCGTGAACTAAGGTTTTTAAATATGTGCCTGTACGAGAGTTAACTAAAAATCACATATTTCTGTATCTCAAAACAGAACACAATGGGTGTGAAGCGGTGATTGTGTGAGTGACATTAGAGTCCAAAAAGCTCTTATCGGAGGCCAAATTTGTCGAACTTTTTGACACATTTTTTCCTTGGCCGCTGGACATCTATATGATAAGTTATCTGTGGTTATACTGTGGCAGAATGCACCGTTGCAAAATGTTAATCTTGTAAAAATAGAAATAGATCTAAGCAAGGCGAATTAATACAGGTGACCTCGTTGGATGAGGCGAATTGATTTTTTTCTGGTGGAAAAGGTCTAGATTGTCAAAATGCGTGTGTAAAACTTTGACAGTTTAAAAATGAAAAAAGCAAGCTTTGTTCTGATTGGCTGATTTTGACAATCTAAGCCCAGAAAACAAAAACAAAATACATTGCAATTTTGTTGTTGCCCTTACGCTATCACCTGTATCAATTCGCCTTGGATCTAAGTGAGCGTACGACGCTTTTACGTTCATACGCTTGCGTCGCCAATTGTGTGCGCTTTCATAGAAATACATGAAATTTAATTTGACAACGCAATACGTCGAACGTAAATTCGCTCATACGCTCCAATTGTGTTCCTACGGTAAAGCAGCGCTTGTCCGTCTGCTGACTAAAGAATTTGTTGCTTTTTTGCTGCCTCTATGTTCTACACAATGCAATATTTGAATACAAATATATTACATACCTTACATATTAAGAATATTCTACATATTTCAAGCAGATAAAAATTTCAATTCAAAATTTCCATTTTGATAATTTTCGTTTGTTTTGATTTTGAACTGTCAAAAAGAAGGAAAAGCTTTTGACCGCTATCGGCCTCCTAAGTATCGGCCGATAATGGTTTTGGCCGATGCCGGTACCGATTACCAAATAAAAAAATTAATATATTTCACATTAAATCAAATATATTTATTCAATCACAACCAAAACAAACAAAACCATTAACAAGCATTTCAATCACATTTTTCTATTGAGGTCAAATACATAGATAAACAACATAAATTAATATTCATTCTTGCGTATAGATCAATAAAATTAAAAAATAAATAACTTAAACTTCAGTTGGTGTTATCAACGCACCTTTAAAAAAATATGAAAGTAAAGTTACATTACCTTCAAAGTATTAACACATGTATGTAACTGATAATTTTTATGTCTTGATAGTTTTCCTATATCCAAGAAAAACATAAAAAAATCAAAATACCATAATCTCTGCTGAATTTTTTATGGTTGGCTACAAACATACAAACAGAAATACGGCAGACAGACGGACAGATATATGTATACGATATATGTTATATGTTTCATACGTCATTAACTAATTTTTTATAGACTTCAATTCAAATTTGTATGAACAACTAATCGGCCTTTTTTGGCCGATACCAAACCGATGCCGATTACAAAGTTGTTGGTCGATATTGGCCGATACCGATGCCGATTAATCGATCGAACACTAGTTATATACCATAAACATTACTTAATGCTAGTACAAATCAAGTCCAGTCATAGAAACGTTCAAAAAAATTCGATTAGCGGTTTTGCCAGACAACAGCCTCAATTTTTGGGCTGTGCGTGAAGTATTTTTTTTCTTTTACTAGAGTTTTAAAGACCACGAAAAAAAACAGTATCATATCAATGCAGCGGTCGATGCAGATGCGTTTAAATCGCTTCAAGACAAGAGAAGTGACTCAGTTATCAATAAAATTGATACTAATAGAAGTCTGAAGGCCGCGGAAAACGCCGGAAAATTACTCCCATTATAGAAGGAATAATTTGCTTGGGACGTGCGGATATAGCTTTGAGAGGCCATCGAGATTCAGGAGATATTTATGTGTCATCTGATTTTGTTACACCGAATCAAGGTAATTTAAAAAATATTCAGTTTTAAATATATTTTTACTAAATTATATTTGGTTTAATGAAAATGAAATTATTCAGTGCTGCGACGAAACTGGTTCAGTAAAGTGGTTGCTCGCGTAAACAAAGCTAAATGTTTTTTCAGTTTTAGCCGACGAAACAACTGACATAAGAAAGAAACGCCTGAATGGTTTAGCAATGTTGGCAGTAGACAATGATGTACCAATAACGGCAGAAGAAGTGATCGATAGAATGTGTACTAAGCAACGAAGGCTTGATTTTATTTTGTAATATAATATTAATTACAAAAATTAAATTTTTATATAATTTAATGTACGTGATTTTGCTTTGAGCGAAAAGCAATTAAAACAAAAAAACCAAAGCTTAAAGCGTAAAAAATTGTTGAAAAAAAAGAGTAAACCATGTTGTGAAAAAGTATAAAAATATGTTGAATAACACTGATCAACACCAAAATGGCTTTTCTGGTTCTGACATCAGTTCTAGGGTAATTAGGGACCGCTGATTTCGAATCCGCAAACCGTTTTGAAAACTTAGTTTCCGTTTTCGCAAAAAATGGGCGTGTCACTTTTTCGGATCTTCCCTGACTTTTTTCACGTTTGGGATTGTAATTTCTAGACCAATAAACCGGTTGACATCACATTCACCTCGTTGCATTATCAACACCGCACGGTTTCTTTTCCGATGCAATTTATTTTTATGGGTTTTAAAATTCCGCGGCAATTGGACCTCAAAGTCGGAAAATATGGAATTTCAAGGCGTTTTCTTTGATGTTAAAAAACAAACACATTTTTCGTAAATCAATTATCGAGTTATGTATAACACGAAAGCAGAAACATGAAATTATACAACACAGCAAAATTTTTTGGCGTGAGTCCCATTCTCATCGAAATAATAGCAAAAATGTACCATAGTCAAAATATGCTCTTTTATATATTCCATTCACTGTCTGGAATACAAGCGAAAAACAACAAAATTTTGAATTGCTTCAAACAAAACAAAATTAAAAGCTTTGCATATTTTGAGGCTCTTACTTTTTAAAGGAAAACACTGAAATCTGTTGAAAATGACTTTGGTACATTTTTGCTATTATTTCGATGAGAATGGGACTCACGCCAAAAAATGTGGCTGTGTTGCATTACTTGATGTTTCCGCTTTCTTGTTATACATAACTCGATAATTGATTTACGAAAAATGTGTTTGTTTTTTAACATCAAAGAAAACGCCTTGAAATTCCATATTTTCCGACTTTGAGGTCCAATTGCCGCGGAATTTTAAAACCTATAAAAATAAATTGCATCGGAAAAGAAACCGTGCGGTGTTGATAATGCAACGAGGTGAAAATGATGTCAACCGGTTTATTGGTCTAGAAATTACAATCCCAAACGTGAAAAAAATCAGGGAAAATCCGAAAAAGTGACACGCCCATTTTTTGCGAAAACGGAAACTAAGTTTTCAAAACCGTTTGCGGATTCGAAATCAGCGGTCCCTAATTACCCTAGAACTGATGTCAAACCCAGAAAAGCCGACCAAAAGTCGAAATTTGTTGCCCCGTGTAATTCTTCCAATATTCCAATAAAAAATTAAATCTAATGAACGACGATGAACGGTGGCTGTCCTCTCAGCTGGAAATGGCAAACCTCTGAAAGTAAAAATTGCTTATGAAAAAGCTCCCAACCTGCCGTTCGGAACTGGCATTAAACTGTAGGACCCCTTCAACCCGCGTACAAATTCACACGCACAACACGGGTAGTTGCGGGAAGCTAGGCCTTAGTCTCGCGTAAGCGGGCTGTCGTGCCAGTCAATTATTATTATTAGTACAACTGTTTTCATGTGCTGCAATAAACAATCATTTCATTATGTTTGCAACTCCACTTAAACTTAAATGTTAACCTTAATAACCCTAAACCCTAAGCTATCAATAACATGGAATAGAAAAATTTATCCCACCAAATATTATAATTTTTGTAGTAAAAATTATAACATACTTCGAAAGTTTGATTTAGAAAGAAAACAAAAAATCACGACTCTTATTTCGTATTTTGTAAGTTGAAAATGTTAACCAGCAAATAATTCTGTGGTCAAAAGCAATAACCGCCTAAGTCGAAAATTGCTGTTTCTGTTTCTCGTTTTAAAGTTTTAGCGCGTAGTGTATTCATTATGAAAAAGCGAATAGGTTTTTATTAATAACTTTTTTTATTTTAAAGTTACAAACTCCCCGATTTTACACAAACTTAGAGCACAGTCAAGGGAACATCCATGGCATGGCATCCATAACTCAATTTCTTCTTAAGTCGACTTAAGCGGTTATTGCTTTTGACCACAGAATTGTTATGTGGTGCGCGCAACAAAATCGATAAATATAGGCTTATTGGATTTTTGAAGACTAAATAATTCGAAAATTAATTCGCCCACAACCAGCGTTAAGCTGTAGGTTGCGGGAAGCTTGTTTTAGTTTAGTAATTGAAAATTATTGATTTTAGCATATTATTAAAATATGTACCATTAAAATTTCCTTCAATTCAATTTTTGGTAACAAATGCTGCCATAATTGTGATTTACGGTTTCTGCTTCAACATCATAGAAATTTGCCTGTAATGTTTTTTTTTAAAGCCACCTTGTCAGAGATTAGGCTAATAATGCTTATAATACTACCTCCTCCTATAATCTCTTTGGCTGGATGGATATCTTTGGCTGCAATCTTTCAAAATCTAACATTCTCTAGAGCGCTTATTCAAGGTAATGCTTTCAAATCTCGTTTGCCATTGCTTGTTCTATTGATATTAAAATATTGTGACGATAATGCTCTGCGCAATTGCGCGCCCCCTAGCATAGACAACACGACAACACTGAACGGGCAGCATTGCATATTTTAAGGTGTCTGGTAATTTCTATGAAATTATCGCATAGACGAGAATGTTCGAGAACGAGTTGCGCTCCGGGCAGATGAGTATAAAAGACAGTCGCACACAGCGCAGTCAGCAACGGTGCAACACAGAAAAGAAAATTCAACTGAAAGTGACTGGTGAATCAGTGAAGTGAAATAACTGACAAGTGTATAAACAGTTGGCCACAAAAGGAAGTTTCGCAACAATATAGTAGTCAATTGACAAACCACGAATTCAGAATACCACCGAAGAGGATTTAAATTTGTATGCAGCAAATACGAAAATCAAGAATTTTATATTTTTCGCTGGAGATAACTACCAACTTATGTATATTATGCAATAAGAATATTGTAACGATGAGGCACTCTGCCGCTGTGCTATGCATGAATGCTTTTACGGGCATACTTTTGGGCATGCACTTTAGAGTACGGCAGACTTGCTATAATTTCGATATGGCAAGGATGGCTCGCGATGGTAATGGGATGTGCGAGAACGATCGAGAGATAGTCCAACTGGAATGTGCGATAACAATCGGCACGATAAGCAGACAAGTATAAAAGGCAGCCGGGTGCAGCGCAGAGTCGAGTCTGATTTGAGCAAGCGGAGGGGAAGCATGCAATAGTCCAATAAGTAACAGCAAGTATAAAGATAAGCAAAGTGTAAATTTTGTAAATAAAGTGATTACTGGTTTTGGAATGCGTTTTGCGTTGAGTAATTGAAGTGGATTTATTTTTCAAGCACAATTCAGAGACGAATAGGCCCATAGAGAACTCATTTTCGTAACAATATGTTATGTAACCAAGCATGGAACTTTTGAAATATAATACCTGTTTTGGAACCAGACTTGTACAACTCGCATGTCTAGCCCGGTGTCTTGTGACAACTGTTCTCGTACATGGCGCGCAGGTTTTGGGCTGTTATTGTAGGCTGTTTTCAGGGTTTCTAGTTGCTTCGCCGTTATGGTTGTGCGTGGTCGTTTATTGGGTTGATCGCCGTCTAACGATCCCTCTAAGTAAAGACCTATACCGAAACGGTCTGCATTACAGTTAAAGTAAAATGGTTATTTCAAGCCTACACTTACCTTTCGCCTTTGCTTCTTCGTAATCTCGTTTACAGACCAGCTTCCTGTCCTCCATAAGGTAGAACTCATCGCCCGTGTTCAGCGTTCGGGAGCACATTGTGCACAGAAAGCATTGCAAATGGTAAACATTGTCCTGTGCTCTGCGCACCACTTGCGTTGGTGGAATTCCCATATCACATGCAGAACACTTTGTTCCATATCGCCTGGTAGACCCAAACATTGGAATATCAGATAGTTTTTATTAATCAAATTTGTTATTATATCGCTGCAGATTTGCAGGTATAGTATAATATAGTACTATACTTTACTACTATAGTATATACATGCTGTTTGGGCATTAGCAAAGTCTGTCAAGCAGTGGGACATTTATAAGACCAGTTCTCAATAAAGCCCTTTTTAATTACTTTACGAGAACTATATTCAAGGATTATGATAATTCCTTACTTAAAAAAATCTTCTTTGCAGAAGAGTTGTCCATTGCGAGAGAAGCATTTGTCATTTAATTGAGTATGGCATTCGCTACATTGAAGACATTTCGCGTGCCACGTCCGATCCAGGACTTTCAAAATAAAACGATCCAATATGAGTTCATGACATCCACCACATTTGGGTATAGTAGCTGGAAAAAGGGTTTATTGTGTTAGTTTCTTTGTTATGACGTCGGATTTTTGTTACGAGCGTAAGGAAATCTTTGGCAAGAAGATAAAAAAAATAATTTATACTATTAAATATAGAAATACTATATGGTAGTGTTATTAATATTACATAATAATATCGGCTTGGCTTATCTGGTTTTTATAAGTAAATACTACGTTCTCTGAAAATTCTTTAAGCGTTAAAACTAATCGAAAAACAAATTGACCTAATAAAATTGCAGAATTCGATAACAGTGCATAATTTACAGTGTAGAAAAAATGGGTCTTAAAGGGTGAATGCGTCTTAGAGATTCTGTGAACTGATAACGGCACCCCACTATGTATACTGTGCCTTTCTTTAATGATCCATGTATCAGAGTGTTCGTAACGCTGCATAAAGTAAAATAAAGTAAAAATTGGTCTTATAAAGGCGATAACTTTTCGGGTTATCGAAATCTTCGAATAAATTGAACGTCTGTGTAGGCTGTTAATGCAATCTTTACGTATTTATATTCACATAACCTATAGGCATTAGTTATTATACCCAGATGACTTGTCTAACGTCTGTAACATTTTTCTAGTACATACATACAAAGTACAAAACCCATATGAAGTCTTACATACGTAATTGGCACCACAGCCTGATAACGAGAGTAAGGATCTAGCTTCCCGTATTGTGTGTGTGTGTGGTTTTTACACAGGAAGGAACCTTCCATTTTATGTCGATTCCAAACGACAAGTGGGGTGCTTTATAGATAAGAATTATCCTCTCATATGGCTGTCATGGCTCAAACGCACTAGCCAGCTAGCCACGGCGGCGGAAGTGAAATCGTTTGATACCTATTTCGACTAAATCGATTAATTGATTTTTGCGTGATTGCGGGCCAACTCACAATATATAGGTAAATAGAATATAAGTACATAGGAAATTATACATACATACATATGTAGCAAACAACCGGTTTTTTATTTTTCATCAGTTTGTTTTTCGTTTCATGAGCCTTTTGTAACTTATGAAAGTATTTCTGTGATCATATGGAAGCGTAGATTAGGCCGAAAATTGAAGTTTGAAAAATATGTGCACATAAGTTGTTCTAAATAATGCATTGTGGTTTTAAAAGACCTAAGGCTAAAACACATAAAGTGCGTCGCTCCAATTCGTCGCGTCAAAACTTCTAAGACACAATAAACGCGGCAAAATGATCTCCCTTTGTTTATATTTTGTTTAAATTTGTTTCAAACTTAAGCTTTGATGGACTAAGAAACGATAGAAAAACTACTGTCAATGCGTTGACGCATTTGAAAAGTTGAAATATTCCCAACTTCTTCCGTCGGTTCCGTTGCTTGCTTCATTTGACACGCTCATTGTATTCTCTTCCATATGAATACGTGTGTTTAAATCGAGCTGTCAAAGCAAATGAAGTAAAACGGGAATTTCAAAACGGATGAAATACATTCAAGCGCCTTGGCTTCTATAAAGCTTCCAACGCAATGACTCATTTTTCCCTTATGTCGACTCAAGGTACTCTTTCATATGACAACAGATACTATATACCTAATAATGAGTGAATTTGATTTGTTTCTACTTGTACTCGTTTTAAAACTCTTTGTTAATTTCTGCGGCTTGGCGACGCACAGTGGGCTTACCATATCAGAATATTTTTGGAAACCAAACTAAAAGTAAAATTGTTTAGCATATAGCTTATGGATTTTTACAACTCAAAATGAACATGAACCCATTTGAACGCATTATGGATTTGAATCTATAATAAGCGACTATTTCTTTAGGAAAATGTTTTTGCCCCTACTGGCGGCAGTCGACAGAAGATTGACGGATAGACAAAATCTGTTCATATTTTCGCAAATAATGGAAATATTTTTGAAACACGTCACACAAACATGAAACACAAAACATGTTTTCAACAGAAGAAATAACAAATGTATGTTCCACGAACCGGTTTATATGAGTCCATGCGAATTCCAAGCGGGCAATCCGATATCGTGCAAGCGATCGGGCTATTTCTTCATTTTTCCGATATAGAGGGGAACACTCTTCAGTGGCTGTTTGGACAGTTCGCAATAAAGGTGATGCTTCAAAAATTGTCTTTACTTGCCGCGTGAATGTTGCGGAGTTGGAGGCTTCACACAAAATTGTCTATCTAGTTGGCGTTCCTGCATAGTTTCAGTGTTTTAAAGGAATATTGCCGACCAAAGAATCCTTGTTGATATTTTGTGCAATTGTACTATTTGAGACACTTTTATCACTGAGACTGTTCAACTGTTATAAACAATGCCCTCATGGGTATCCAAACAAATTCTTAAAAATCCTGCCTGAATTGCAATATTTTACCCACTATTTACAACAACGCGAATAGCTCAAAATATTTCAAACTTTTTATGTTGAGCATGTAACCGTCTTTTTTGCTAACATTCTAGAAAATTGATTGAATGGTACTGTCAATCGCATATTGCAATCTAATTGAAATCCAATGTTTAAAATGTAAACTGTTATTGAGTACCCTATTATGCACACATACGAGTATGTAGGTATATTGCTGACATTGTCCGATATGAAAATATGATGAATTTTACTGTAGTATACGTAAGGGCACGACTGAGAAGAAAATCGCTTTGTTAAGCCAGCGACACACCTCTTTGTTAGATGGACAGGACTAGGTACAAAATGCCTACGTTAAAAAAGAGGCCTCACGCCCTAAAATGATGCGATTGAAAAGTTATTGCGTACCGAGCTTCGTTATTTTGACTTATAGATTTGCCAGTAACTTCAGCCATTAAGAAGAAGAACAAGAAAACATATGATTGAATGCCATATGATCGACTGCTCAGACAAATAATTTTATAATAATAATTTTGATTTGAGGCAAATGGAACCAGCAAAGAAATTGTGCGTTCGTGAGACTGCTGACCCACAACCACCTTGCTCAGCTTTACCTCCTGTAGCTAAAAGGGAAGAATCGCAGATTGAACCCAACGAACATTTTCTCTTTTGCATTCAATGTCTGATTATACTTAAGTTTCCCTATAGCTTTAAACCTCAAATGAAACTTTTAAATGAGCTGTTACTTTCTTTAACCCTCCTGTTTATACCCTTTTTTCGGTGTATTGTGAATGTGAAGAGTCCCACTGGTGTAACCAAGAGTTACAAATTCTGACAATATTTTGTTTACTTTTTTGAATACTTTCATTTATGAGAGCATAAGCCCAGTCCAAACCGTTGAACCTGAAATTTAAACTGTAGGTATGGTACATATTCAAAATGAACCTCCGCTTAGACGGGATGTTTTTGAAATTCGTAGTCTAAGACGGTAAAACATTAAGGTGTTGTAGAAACGTGATTTAATACGCCTATTAATTTCAAACTTCGTCAAAACACTCTAAATTAAAACTAATTTTTTAAGTATTTTTCAAATTTTCAAAAATCAAAATTTAACGGGGTCAACAATAAGTTAAGGTTTGGATACGGGAAGACTTCGGAAAAAACATGAATGAAAAACTTATTGGCTTTAAAGTTGGTGAAAACCCATGAAAGTTTTTCGAAAATACCTATTTGACTGGGTCAACGACGAGTTAAGAGTGAAACTGTGAAAACACATTGATTTCAAATATGGTGAAAGCGCTCCAAATCTAAAATAATTCGACACATGTTTTTCACCTTTTTGAAAATCAAAATGTGACGGGTTCAACAAAGGGTTAAAAGATTGTTAGAGAAACTGTGAAAACACATGGTTTCATTTGCCTTTTGACTTCAAAATTGGTGAAAACACTTGAAATCAAAAATAACTAGTCCTATGTTTTTAATTTTTCCAAAAAGCGAAATCTGACAGGGTCAACGATAGGTTAAGAATTTGTATGGGGAACATGATTTATTACGTCAATTGACTTGAAATATGGTGACAGCTCTTCAAAAGCAGATATTATTAAACAAGTATTTAACGGGGTCAACAAAGGGTTAAAAGAAACTTGATTTATTTGGCCCATTGCACAGTGATTCGTTCCATAGACAAAATTCAAAAAATGTATGGTCTCAGAATTTAACGATTTTGATGTCATTTGAAAGAAAAAACTCCAACTAAGAAAACCCCAAAAAATCTGTGCAAAAAATCAATTAGGGTCTGTGCAAAAGCGGCTCAAAGTTGAAACTTTTTTCACAAAAAAGTTGAAACTCATATTTTTTGTTTTTTAGTCTATTGAGTACAAAAATTTTTACAAATAACACAGGGCAACAAATTTCGACTTTTGGTCGGCTTTTCTGGGTTTGACATCAGTTCTAGGGTAATTAGGGACCGGTGATTTCGAATCCGCAAACCGTTTTGAAAACTTAGTTTCCGTTTTCGCAAAAAATGGGCGTGTAACTTTTTCGGATTTTCCCTGACTCTTTTCACGTTTGGGATTGTAATTTCAAAACCAATAAACCGGTTGACATCATTTTCACCTCGTTGCATTATCAACACTGCACGGTTTCTTTTCCGATGCAATTTATTTTTATAGGTTTTAAAATTCCGCGGCAATTGGACCTCAAAGTCGGAAAATATGGAATTTCAAGGCGTTTTCTTTGATGTTAAAAAACAAACACATTTTTCGTAAATCAATTATCGAGTTATGTATAACACGAAAGCGGAAACATCAAGTAATGCAACACAGCCACATTTTTTGGCGTGAGTCCCATTCTCATCGAAATAATAGCAAAAATGTACCAAAGTCATTTTCAACAGATTTCAGTTTTTTTTCTTTAAAAAGTAAGAGCCTCAAAATATACAAAGTTTTTAATTTTGTTTTGTTTGAAGCAATTCAAAATTTTGTTGGTTTTCGCTTGTATTCCAGACAGTGAATGGAATATATAAAAGAGCATATTTTGAGGCCCTTAATTTTTTAAGAAAATAGTATCAAAAATTAGGAAAATGACTATGGGACATTTTTGCTATTATTTCGATGAGAATGGGACTCACGCCAAAAAATGCGGCTGCGTTGTATAATTTCATGTTTCCGCTTTCGTGTTATACATAACTCGATAATTGATTTACGAAAAATGTGTTTGTTTTTTAACATCAAAGAAAACGCCTTGAAATTCCATATTTTCCGACTTTGAGGTCCGATTGCCGCGGATTTTTAAAACTTATACAAATAAATTACATTGGAAAAGACGCCGTGAGGTGTTGTAAATGCCACAAAGTGAAAATCATGTCAACCGGTTTATTGGTTTTGAAATTACAATCCCAAACGTGAAAAAAGTCAGGGAAAATCCGAAAAAGTGACACGCCCATTTTTTGCGAAAACGGAAACTAAGTTTTCAAAACGGTTTGCGGATTCGAAATCAGCGGTCCCTAATTACCCTAGAACTGATGTCAGAACCAGAAAAGCCATTTTACTGTTGATCAGTGTAATTGGTTGGCACGAAGTTGCTTAAACTTTCAATATAGAATAAGAAATAATGTGGCCATTTTCGCTTTTAATGTTTTCCCAAAATTTGCAAAGCGTAGGCTTTTATTTCACTTTTAATTCAAAATATTTTTCTAAGTTAAAAATCTGAAAATTGGCAAAACTTAGACGAAAATATCTAAAAAGTATGTGAAAGTATGTTCCTGGATTTTTTTTCATTTTAAGAAGCATTCTTTCTTTGTCGGATAATGTAATTATATCCTCCGATATCTTCCGATCTCAGAAAATAATTCAATTTGAAAAGTGGTCTAAACACGTATTTTTCGACAAAATTTATTTTATTTATGCCTAAAAGTATGCAATTAGCACGAAAAATGATAAAATCTGCAAAAATGCAAAACATACATCTATTATTATCGTTTTTATTGCAAAACCAGAGGGTCCCGATACAATTTCTGTTACTCTTTGGAATAATCAATGTTGACGTTACCGATTAAATGTAAAATCTGAAAAATCTAGTCAACACATTTGGTGCTATAGCTCACCCAAAATGACGAAAATTGCAAATTTAAGTCTCAGGCATTGCCAAACTACAAAAGTTTAAGAATAACAAATTTTATGAAGAACGGACCACTCCTTCTAATTTTGTCTCGCGGTTGTATGGTCTCGAATCACTGTGCATTGACTTAACGCCGCATAGCTAGTCGCTACAGAAATACCAAATATCTCACATGAAACAAAATATACTTACTTTTTTTAAATTGACATTTTAAAGGATAAATGTAGTCAGGTAGTTCCTATGAATGCTTTTGGTATTCATTACTTATTTATAGATTAGCCTACTCGTCTTATTACCGCTTTAAGGTTACAAAATTTAATTTAATTTACCTAAAATTTTTTAGAATTTGTTTTTCAACATTTGAGGTAAAAATTTCCGAACGTATAAGAAAATTAATTTTCCCGAAGAATTCTCTACAATTGATAGCTTATATTCATTTGAAATGCCGCCGGGTGTATATCCAAGTATGTATTTCATCATGCGGTGGCATTCGAATTTAAACATAAAATAAATCATAACGAATTCTGGAATTTACCTAATTAAATTTCTAACCAATATAAAAGTATATACTTGTATAAAGGGGCATATGGGACCATATATTAATATTTCATAAATAAAATTCACGAATTCACTTTGTTTAGTTTAATGGAAGCAGACAGATGCGTACTTTCCTTAATAATATTTTAACATTTTTTATTAGCAGTGTGGCTTGTTGCTTGTTAGTGCGTTGGACCGTGAATCTGATTCCGGTGATTCGGGACACCATGTCCGATACACTGAAGTAACCAACTTAAAAAATATAAGAAGCCGTTGTGTTTCTTTCGAAGAAAAAGCTAAAACTCTGAGAGTAAATTATTTGCCCAAAAAAAAGCTCCCAACCTGCGCTTCGGAATCAGCACAAAACTGTAGGCCTCTTCTCTCCGTCTACACTTTTACACGCCCAACACGGATGGGTGCGGGAAGCTATGCCATGGTCTCATAATCGGGCGGTCATGCCAATTTTGTACATATGGTACAGTGGTTCTTGTTGAAGTTATCTCGATGAAGAACTTACACAACAGAAGTTCTGGCAATTGACTTAAATTAATTGGCGGGACTCGATCATCACATTTGCCATTAGCAGACAGAAAGTTGCTTTTGAACATCATCAACTTCAAAAGTTCCATTCTGCAATTCCACAATGCACTATGTACACATCACACACACGCGATGCACAGAATCTGGTACCCGGGTAATGGCCCCGGTTCACTATTTTAAGCGCGCTCCATTGTCCGCAAGGGGTTTTACTTTGGCTGATTGAAAACGATTTATTTAGATGTTTTATACTTTGCCATTAGTATCCGAGATAACCGGGTAGCGTAGTCGCGTTCTTGGGTCGTGTGATAAGTTCAGTTCAAATGAAAATACGCGGACGCGCGACCTTGCCAGCACGAGCATTCATATAAATAAGAGCAGCAGCAACCAGTCAGTAACTTTGGCTCGAACACAACTGACGGGAGTGATTGGTGCATAGCAGAACTTCGGACGGTACACTTTTCAAAGGCGCGGATAATTCAGGGGTGAAACAGCTAGCGGCAAAATTGACAATGCGAACCGAACAACAACACCGGTGCACACTTTGTCTTTGTTGTTGTAGCTGTTTTTGTTCATATCGCTGGGTTATGGCGTTTGGGGTATGGCGGGCATAGTTGCTGACATAATCGCAGCCCTACCCTTAAACATCTGCTCTATTCAGCCTCCCACTTGATTTTTTGCTTCCAGTGGAAAGTGGAATCGCGCCTGTCAAGTGCGCGAGCGACCACGGCAATGGATTGTGGTGCAGTGGCAGCGACAGTGGTGCTGAGGGTGGGAGTGGACGCGGACGCGCTCATCGTTGTAAAGCTGCACCCTGTCTGTCTGCTTCTATGCATGTGCTGTATGTACATAGGTGTGTTCGGATTGTGCGCTGAGCTCTTTTATTCTGCAAGTTTTGTCAAAGCAAAACATTCGTTGTTTCTGCTCAATGCTGTTGGAAATTCAAACGCTAGCCGGGCTGGGGCGATTCGGGCTGGGCCAGTCGAGTTGAGTTGAGTCGGGTCGAGCCGACATAAATAGTTTTCGTTTGATTCGGTGGATACAAGACCGATGTGGCAAGCGCAGGGCGAATCTGAGGGCAGCGGACAGAGCGGCGTTCGGGAAAGCGTTCTCAGTGGCGTTCAGACTGGATTGGTTGTTTTTGTGGGTTTGCATTTTTTGGGGAGTGGTCTTTAAATACGTATGTTTGTTGACTCTAGCATTCGTGGTTCTATGCATTTGCCCGATTATTTCAACGTTTGAATTTTTGCCAACTTTTAAATACACAGACATGTTACTTTATTCCGCATTTATGTTTGAGTGAGTGTATCAAAAAAACGTGTAATATGCGGAGAACTGTATTTCGCTGGGATGCCTGCCATTTTGTGCTGAAACATTAAAGTGGCCTTAAAGAATTAAGCTCGACTACATGGCGTCTTGCCTCCTTGCCTTGTCTAGACTTGATTTGAATCTGTTGAGGTGGTTAAACACCTTATTGGCCATTAAACCTGCTGCAAATGTCACTATTTATGTTTTGGTTGCATACCCATCTTAAAACGGCTCGTTTTCACTTTTCTGTGTGCGCAAAACTTTGCGTTCAAGCAATATAATACCAGGACGCTGGAAAATATAATTTAACTAAGTATATTAGGTACTCTGAATTGCGTTTGGTCCGAATAGTTCCAAATCATACCACAACAAACATTTCAATTGTGTAGGAGATTAACAATTTCTCATCTTTAGTTTCAACATACAGTCGTGTCTGGATATAGTGAACTAATTATTGCGAGGCCTGTATTATTGTAACAGTATTGAGGTTGTTCACTATATCAAGGTTAACATTTTTGTTCAAAAACTCGTTTTATTTGCTCAAAATAAACTTTTTGTTTTTTGCTTGAAATTGCTTTCAAAATTTTGTTCAATATTTAGAGGCTCCATGCCAAATTTGGGTGTTCACTATATCGAGGTGTTTACTATATAGGGTGTTCACTATACCCCGAGACGACTGTACAAGGTGCGTCCCAAAGTAAACAGGACTTTTGCAATAGGGACGTTTCTGGAAAGGTACATGCGTTGGAAAGGTACATCTTTCATTCACATACTGTCTAAATTTCATGACATTTGGTCTAGTAGGCGCCGAAATATCCCGCTCAATGTGACAGTATGTTTTTAACTTTGGTACGAGAATGTCGATCGAACAAAGAGCTAATATTAAGTTCTGTTTTAAACTTGGTAAAACTTTTACCGAAACGTTTAAATTGTTAAAGCAAGTTTATGGTGATGATTGTTTATCCCGTGGCCGTGTTAATGAGTGGTTGAATCGATTCAAGAATGGTCGTGAAGACTTGAATGACGACGAACACGTCGGCCAGTCGAAATTTGTGATTACTGACGATGCCATCAAAACTGTGCGTGATTTTATCAAAATGCAGCCAAAATCATCATTGGAATTGATGGAAATGGAATTGAACATCTCCAAAACATCAATTGATCGCATTTTAACCGAACATTTGGGTCTCCGTAAAGTGTGTTCTCGCTTCATTCCGCACACTTTAACCGACGACCAAAAAGCGCAGAGAATTGAGCACGCAAAAGACATCGTTCGGGAAGCCAGACGTGATCCAAATTTCTTGTTCAACATCGTAACCGGTGACGAAACGTGGTGCTTTCAATATGATCCCGAAACAAAGCGTCAAAGTGCCGAATGGAAGCACCCAGATGAGCCAAATCCGAAAAAAACCCGCCGTGAGAAGTCAAAAATCAAAACTCATCTCATTTGTTTCTACGATTCAAAGGGAATAATTCATCGAGAGTTTGTTCCACCGGGAAAAACAATTAACGCTTTGTTTTATGTTGAAGTTTTGAAGCGTTTGGTGCATCGCATTCGTCGTATTCGGCCAGAATATCGCGAGGAAGGAAGTTGGCGTTTATTGCATGATAATGCACCGGCTCACAGAGCCCTAGTTACGACCGATTATTTGACCAAAAATCGCATTTTTACCATCAATCATTCACCGTATTCGCCTGATATGGCTCCCTGTGACTTCTACTTATTCGGTCAGTTGCATTTGCCGATGAAAGGAAACCGTTATAAGGACGTTGAGGACATCCAAAAGGCTTGTACCAACATTCTGAAGGCGATGCCGGCCGATGACCTAAAACACTCATTCCAAATGCTTTTGGACCGTGCAAAACGTTGTATCGAAGCAGAAGGAGAGTATTTTGAATAAATAAAAAGAATTATACAAAAATAATCATCCGTTTTCTTTATTTTATAAAAGTCCTGTTTACTTTGGGTTGCACCTTGTATTTCATTTTCAGTTGTATGGGAGTTGCATGCGCTCTTGAGATAATGGGTTGGGTCCCTTTGAGGCTCAAGACAGCCATTTGCATCATCTAAAAGCATGGGTAACGAGTGTTTTAGATTATCGGTCTGGATGCTTTGCTTCATCGGCAAATGCATTTTTTGTTTAAAGGTGAAAGTCGCACGGTGCCGCATCAGGTGAGTGGTTGATGGTTGAAAAGCGGCTTTTAGACAAAAAATCAGACCCAAGTGTCTATCGATGAGATGGAAATAAAATTACAATTACAAATTATTCCTTTCTGACATTTGAGTCAAGAGATATGATGTTTTAAAAGTTTCAGTAAGGGGCATTAAGCCGCCATCTTTAAACTGCATTTAAAAAAAAACTCGAACATCCCGTGAAAAATCCCTTGACACTTTTTCATCTACTGAGGTCCTCTATCGAATGAGATGGGTTTGACCTTGTCCCTCGAAATTTTTTTTGAATTTGTTGCACTGTGATATTAATTACTTAACAGGCAACTATAAAAAGCAAACATATGAAGTATTCATTCATAACGAACAAAAATTGCATAACTCAAAGTTTCTTTAAATTTACAATTTACAATATGTGAAAACTTTCTTTGCAAATTTAAGGCAGACATGGATTTTACAAGTAAAGCATTTGTAAGTAGATTTCTAAATGAGTTTTTGTGGACTGAACTTACAGCTCTTGCGAGATTTTTCTTCATCTGCCCCATCAACTCGAATCTGGTGATTTTCTGGCATGTCTGCCCCCAAAACTCTAGATAGGCTCATACGTCTTTATGTGAAGGTTCTACATCCTTTGCAGACTTTAAACGGCGAGATTGCTCTAAATAATTTTTCGTCGATGATGCTACTTCTATTTTTTATTTTATTGATTTTTTTTGGCAAAAAAACACAGACAACACAAACTGACACAGTCACAGACCGCGTTCGTTTTTCAAATCGGTCGTACTCACCAAATTTGCTCTCCGCGATAAAAACGCCACTATCGACGGCGTGAGCGCAATTGAACTTGAAGCTAATGAGATGCCTATGATAACAGTTCAGTGAGACCGCACGTCAGCAGTTAAAGGTTAAGAAGTTTTCTTCCCCTTATTTTTGAGCACATACATATATATATCGAAGATGAAACATCCGATCAACGCTAGCGGGCCACCGTCCGGAAATTAACGCCTTATTCTTAAATGGATATATAGATTGTCCAAATCAGATAAGATTTGGGGGAGTTATTGAAGCTGAAACATTAAAAAATTTGAATTTTTCTACCATTTTCGAAAATTTTAAGTTTATGAATGTTTCTTTCATGTTCATGTTTTGTTGATCGGATGATTCTTATTCCAGATATATCCTCATATCTAAATTAAGAGGAGGAAACCTGTTTTTTGGGAGAATCTTCGAAAACGCTTCTATAGAAAATTTTGGGTTTTTATTTTCGTGTTCGGCGACCCAGAACTAGGGTAAAAAAAAACTTGTGTTTTTAGGTGTACGCGATTAGCCCATTATTTGGCGAGTGGTGTTATTTACCGAACCGGAAGACTCAAATTGTTAAAAGATTTAATTTTTCATAGTGATTTACCGTATAATTGGCAATTTGACAGACGCCACTTTAATAACATGTCTTCTATACATAACCAAACAAATTTCCAATGTCTCTATTGAAGAGCTTTATATAAAGAAACACTGTGTTAAGACTAATGTAGTCTTCCTTAGAATCCCACTTTGCGAATTCAGTTTATTAAATTCATTCGCGCAGAGAAGCGGGTAATATTATAGTTAGTATTTATTATTGTTCGACCGATTAATCGGCATCAGGTACTATCGGCCAAAGGAATCGTTAATTTTTGTGTTTACACTTTCCTTAATTTTGTAAAACTGAATTTTTTTTCGTATCTCGCTTTGTTAATTTATTACATTTTTTATCTAAACGGACGTGTAGCGTCAAATACATTATGGATTTAATCATTGTGGTATGCTGCCGTATAACATATTAGAAGGTACCGCATTCAAACGACTTAATATTTCTGATCCCAATATGCAGACCAAGTATCGGAAAAAGCGATAAATTTTTCTGAAGGACTTCGGTGCCAGAAACATACAACAAAGTAAAAAAAGCAGCTGCAGAGTTGCTAAGCTGTACGACCAATATCTGGTCAAATTCAACCAAATCGTGTTCGTTGCTAAGTCATACCGCACATTTCCTTGAGAGACCACGAAGGTTAAAGTGATTTTGACAGCTAGCGTTATGCACTGCGACCACACCGCTGAGAATACATATTATTGCTGGTTTGAACAATGTTATGGAAGAGTGTCTATAATATCGGTTTGAAAATTCATTTAGTAGTATCCGACAATGCTGCAAACATGCGACTCGAGTGCACGGCACATAATTTGCAACTCGTTGTTTAGGATGTTATTTTCAACACTTCAAAAACTAAAGATATATCCCACAGTTGCCGTAAAATTCTAGGACACATTAAAAAAGTGAGCAGGCTTATCGGTACTTGTAGTTTGCAGACGGAATGGCACTTATTTAATGTTTAACAGGTTACAAAAGCAGAAAGCTGCTATAAATTTATATAAAGCCGAAAGAGGCTGCATTGAAATTTTAACTGTAGGCGAATGGACGGATATTTATAATATAATATTAGTAGGTATTAAAGCCATTTTATTAAGCAACTCTGAAATTGCCCTATGACTCTACGTGTGCATTAGGGATCGCAATTTTCGGCCATTTTGCATAAATACATGTTTATCATCTTCTTCTGATAAAAGGAAAGTTTCTGCATACATTGTTTAAATTGTAATATACTTAAAATTCTGATTGCTTGTTTTATTTGAAAACGAAATGGGGAAATCCCCTCGTAGATCTACAGCGATTTTAATGCAGGAAGGTGCGCGATGTCATACGGCGAATCAGTCAATAAGTGTTGCTAAAAGTGTATTTAAGATAGTATGGGAAGACTGGCCGGGAAATTCGCCAGATCTTAATCCTATTGAACATATCTGGTCTAGGATTCAAGACAGTATTTCGGAGTCCAAAACCTGCCAATAGACTTCAACTTATTGAGAGAGTAAAACAACAGTGGGATGCCATATCATTGGCCGAAACGACGGTCTTGTGCGAAAGTTTCCGAAAGCGAGTCCTAGAGTGCTAGGAAAAAATGGCACACATACACAATATTAATGATCAATTGAATTTTGCTTAGGTATGATTTAGTGGTTTAAATAAAAAAAACTTTGAAAAGCAATATAAATTATCCTTAACGGTGTTTTTTTTGTATGCAGAAACTTTCCGCCCACCGGCCGATTTTCATGGGGTTTCTTTTGCTGGATTCGTATTAAGTCAGTTCAGGTTCGCGCGAAAAAAAAATTCCGGAAAATTTATTGCAAAAGTCGGAAAATCCCTGCCATATTTGACCGTGAATTCTGAATATTTTCAGACGATAACTTTGGAACCATAAGTCACACATCAATTAAATTCACTACGGACTTACTATTTAGTCATGTCCTTCGACAAAGGAAATGGGGCGAGTATTGGACAAGGGGGCGTGGCACCACTCTTACAAGCCAAATCTTAATAATGGGATATCTTCGAAATTGTAAGTTATACAACACTCAAATTTAGTACCCGTCGTCCCATAGATGAGTCATTCTATTTATTTATTTTTATTTATTTATTTATTTATTTCATTACAAAAACATCGGCATTTAAGAGTTAGTTCTTTTGCATGCCACAAGTTGATAACAAGTTGATAACAATTCAAATCAATCTTAATTTTAACCCTTTCGGTTATTCTATGCCATATGGCATAGTCTCTTTTCAGTGCCTGTTTTAGGTAAAAAAACTTGTGAATACTATATTTTTTTTGTTCCTTAGAATAGTTTGAAGTTTTAAGAAAAATACGAAATTAATAAACTGAATATTTAAGTTTAAAGAAGAGAAGTATACACGATTTTTTAATGGTATATCTTGAGATAGTGAAGGAAGAAGAAGCAGAAAAAATTAGATAACTTTTTTAATTTGACGTTTTCTTTCAATTTAGATACTCTTTTAAAAAAAATTTTGGCTGAAGTAAATGAAGAAATATTCAAATTTTCGATATGCATAAAAAGTTTTATGTTTAAGTAATTGTTACAGCCACAACGATGTGGTTGCTCTCATAGAAAAACACTCTAAAATACAGGGTCCGCGTACAAAAATTTAAAAATTTCTTATGGATTGTTGCTAATATAACCACATAGAAGCCTAAAACGTAAAATTTAAAATTTTAACTTTTCCCAGTAAAAAGCTGTACCGAAAGGGTTAAAAAGAGAAGAAAGAAAAGGAAAAAAAGGGTGCGAAAAGGAGAGAAGGGCAGAGTTAAGAAAAGTATTTGAAAATAGAATGCTTAAAGTGGCGTCTATTGGCAATTGATTTAATTTGTATGGGCAACGAATTCCATAATCTAATGGTGCTAACAAAGAATAGTCGACTGGAGTTGGGGAAATTGTGGGCTGGAGGTAACAAGTTCATATGTCGGTGACACTTAGAGAACTGAAGTTTTTCATACAGATACTGGGGTCTTTTGGTATGGACAATTTTATGCAAAAAGATGCAGTTTCTTGCTTCCATATAGCTCTGCAAGCTGCAGCCCAGTATTTTGTTTCTGTAGATTGAGATGTGGTCAAACCTTTTGACACAGTAAACATACCGAGCTACATTATTATAAGCAACTTGTATCTTATGCATGGATCTGGAATCCAATTTGCTATACACCGCATCCGAGTATGTTATAATAGGCAGCAACAATTGAATGACTAGCTTCCGTTTAGTTTCGACTGGTACAAACCCCGAGGTCCGCTTCAGATTACGTAGTCCATAATAGACTTTCGACACAACAGAATTAATGTGGTCCACGCAAGACAGTGAAGAGTTAATGTGATACCCAAGATTTACAACTTTGCTAACATATTTCAGTTCTACGCCATTGAGAAGAATAGGTGGTAGATCTGAACAGTGAGAGACAGTTCTCGATATGGGTAGGACAAATGATTTCAGGGGGTTTAAAAATAGTTGGTTTTTCCGAGCCCACTCACCTATAGCTCCTAAGTCTTCATTAACTTTTGCACATAAATCCTCTACCATCCCAATTGGTCTCGACAAGTACAATTGTAGGTCGTCAGCATACGCATGCATGATAACATGACTGCAGCTGCTGAAGATATCATTAATAAACATCGTAAACAGCAGGGGACCCAGGACAGAACCCTGAGGCACCCCACTGGCAATACCCTTAAATGCGGAGAAAGCATCACCAACCTTCACTCTTTGAGATCTGCCAACCAGGTAGCTTTTTAGCAAGTTAACCGCAGAATCAGAAAAATTAAAGTAACATTCAAGTTTATGACAGAGCATTGCGTGATTAACTGTATCAAACGCTTTTGAGAAGTCTAACAGACAGAGTAAAGACAAGTGGCCCATATCATAAGGTACTCTAAGGTCATCTAAGATTTTAACCACAGCAGTAGAACAGCTATGTCCTGACCGAAGCTATGGCCTGATTGTAAAGAAGACATAAGGCTAAACTTGTTCAAGTACGTGGTGATCTGCTCAGCCATGACTGACTCACATACTTTGGAAATCGAACACAGAATACTAATGGGGCGAAAATCACCAGGTTCACGAGCTGCTGATTTTTTTGCTATTGGAATAATTGTTGCTACTTTCCACACTTCAGGAAATCTGGAAGTAGTGAAACAGTGGTTGATGATGTGAGTTAGAGGACCTAACACAGCGGGCAATATGATTTTTATAAACTTTATAGCTATTCGATCATCTCCAATGGCGTTCGACTTGATTTTCATTATGCAGCGAGCAACATCCATTTCACTAACCGCGTCAAATTGAAATTTAATTTTAGGGACTCGAGTACGTTGAGATACGGATGCAAAAGGCGCGCTAGAAACAGAATTGGAAATGAAATGATCATTAAGAATATTGGGATCAATCCAACATGCCTCTTATTTTCTTAGTTTCCTTATTACAAATACCTATTTGCCTCAAATTATTCCATAGCATTTTCGGTGGAAGTGACGGGCTAAGTTTCGACATGAAGAATTTTTTTTTCGAAATGCTGACAGCAGAAGTAGCTCCATTCCTGGCCCTCCTATACGTTTCCCAGTTATAGGCAGTAGGATTTCGTTTCCATTTGTTGTATGCCTTATACCGCTTCTTTAGTGCCAAGAGCACGTAATGTGTGAACCAGGGGCACGTATGAGCTGCGCCAGGAACTCGTTTTGTACGAAGCGGAACATGTAGCTCAAACAAATTATTGACCTTCTCAATGAAAAAATTCAGCTTATCATCAACAGTACGCAGAAACCAACAATCCGACCAATTTATACAAGACAAGTCATTGAACAGCGAAACATAATCAATTGATTTGTAGTCCCGAAAAGAGTAAAATGTATTAGAGGTTTCAGGGGCGAGGCTAATATTCAAAGTGCAAAAAATCAGATCATGATCGGATAGAAAGGAAATTTGATCAAACAGCAGCACAAGCGAAACATCCGAGACAACAAACAAATCTAACAAACTAGGACTAGAGTTGTGAGAGAACCTAGTTGGAGATGTAGTATTTACCACAGAAAGACCCACCTCGGTTAAGCAATCAAGGAATTTGATAGCAGCAGTGTCCTTGCTTAAAAGATTAATATTAAAGTCTCCACACAAGACAAAATGATCATATTCAGTAACACAGGTCGATATAGTATCAAACTACTCTACTTCTACTGGTAGGATTTGATGGGCGTTGGACAAGGGGCGTGGCACATTTTTGGGACCCAAATATTCCGCTGAACTATAAGTCGCACAGCAATGAAATTAAGTACGAACCTACCATTTTTTCATATCTTTCGACAGAGGGAATGAAGAGGGTATTGAACAAGGGGGCGTGGCACTGCCCATACAAGCCAAATTTTTAATAGAGGATATCTTTGAAATTGTTAGTCGTACAACACTGAAATTTAGTACCCCGTCGTCCCATAGATGAGTCATTCTACTGGAAGGATGTGATGGGCGTTGGACAAGGGGCGTGGCACTTTTTAAATACCGGCGTAACTTTGGAACTATAGCGTTCCCATCAATGACACTCGGTACAAACGTACGATTTAGTTGTGTATTTCGATAGGGATAATGGGGTGGGTTTTTGACAAGGGGGCGTGGCATGATTTCTCGGAATGAGAAATCGGGCAGCATTAGATGTCCACCGTTTAGATGTGCCGTTTCACTGGTAAAACTTTGTGGCCGTTGGACAAGGGGTGGGCACTTTTTAAGCAACTCAAATGTTTTGAATAGTTTTGGAACTACAAATTACACATCAAAGAGATTTGACACAAACTTACGATTTAGACGTGCTCTTCGACAGGGAGAGTGGGGTGGGTATTAGACGAGGGGCATGGAACCGCCCATAGAACCCAAATTTTTAATGTGGAATACCTTCGGAACAATAAGTTGGAAAGCTTTGAAGTTTTGTATACCATCGTCCCATAGATGTGTCATTCTACTGTCAAAATTTTATTATTTTATTTAGTACCCCGTCGTCCCATAGATGAGTCATTCTACTGGAAGGATGTGATGGGCGTTGGACAAGGGGCGTGGCACTTTTTAAATACCGGCGTAACTTTGGAACTATAGCGTTCCCATCAATGACACTCGGTACAAACGTACGATTTAGTTGTGTATTTCGATAGGGATAATGGGGTGGGTTTTTGACAAGGGGGCGTGGCATGATTTCTCGGAATGAGAAATCGGGCAGCATTAGATGTCCACCGTTTAGATGTGCCGTTTCACTGGTAAAACTTTGTGGCCGTTGGACAAGGGGTGTGGCACTTTTTAAGCAACTCAAATGTTTTGAATAGTTTTGGAACTACAAATTACACATCAAAGAGATTTGACACAAACTTACGATTTAGACGTGCTCTTCGACAGGGAGAGTGGGGTGGGTATTAGACGAGGGGCATGGAACCGCCCATAGAACCCAAATTTTTAATGTGGAATACCTTCGGAACAATAAGTTGGAAAGCTTTGAAGTTTTGTATACCATCGTCCCATAGATGTGTCATTCTACTGTCAAAATTTTATGGCCGTTGAACAAAGGGCGGCATACTTTATTTTGACTGAAATTTTCCGCGTAACTTTGGAACTGAAAGTCGCATATCAATGTAACCGGGTCCCACCCTTCGACTGGAGGAATGGATTGGGCATTACATAAAAGAGGCGTGGCATCGCCCATAGAGTGTACTATGACTTGATTTATTGGGCCCATTGACTTCAACCTTGCATGCAAAGCCGCAGGGCCCTGCTAGTAGAGAATATCTTCGAAATTGTAAGTTGTACAACACTGAAATTTAGTACTCCGTCGTTCCATAGATGAGTCATTCTACTGGTAAGATTTTATAAGCGTTGGACAAGGGGCGTGGCACATTGGTTGTGACCCAAATATTTCGCTGAACTATAAGTCGCTCAGCAATGACACTTAGTACGAACCATAGTGAAATTAATAAAGTGTGCCAGATAGCAGGAACTCTCTCTTCATCGTACACTTATTTTCTGACAGTTAATGTCATTATGATGAAAACTGCCAGATTTCATAACCCGTCTGTACGTATGAAAACATTTCAAAATAAATTGTTGTTTAAAAATACGTTCTGCACCAAAACCGACACATAAAACGCAATTACATTCCAGGAAAAACGTGCTGTCTCTGCAAAAAACCGCACGACAATGCAGTTTCTATGTTTTTCTAACATAAAATACATTCCGAAAATATATATTTCTGGAGTACTGAAAGTAAATTTTAAATTTTGTCCTATTTCAGCGACAATAA
This sequence comes from Melieria crassipennis, assembly GCA_963668005.1. NCBI lineage: Eukaryota > Metazoa > Arthropoda > Insecta > Diptera > Ulidiidae > Melieria > Melieria crassipennis. Next base: position 46,843,757 of record OY764961.1, read on the forward strand.
AAATAAAGGTTAATCGAACTGACACAAAGAAATTGACACATTGACAATTGCTACTCAGAGAAATAAGTGTACGTCATCTATCTGGTACACTTTATTGATTTCACTATGGTACGAACCTACCATTTTCTCCTTCGACAGAGGGCATTGTGCGTGTATTGAATAAGGGGGCGTGGCCCTGCCAATATAATTTAAATCTGGTTCAAGCGCAATCCATTTCTTTACTGAAACTTAGCAGCAACATTGCTTATTTGAGGGCCTCGATTGCGTTAATCAGTAGCTCTTCTTCTTCCTTAAGTTGGGTTTCTTCGTCAATTTGCATCGCCATAGATTCGCCATCTCGCGTATTTTATTATACAAAAAGAAATGTGCGAAACAAAGTTCGCCGGGTCAGCTAGTTATATTTTATTTTATACAGTCTATATAGTATACACCCATACCTCGCTATACGGCCTAGATACGTTCCACGAAACTTGGCCGCAAAGCGAAAAGCCGTATAAGGAATCAATTATTTTAATACAAATTCAATGGGATCGGTTCCAAATTTATTTTTTTTATTTTTATAACAATGTTATAATTTATTTTTATAATAATAACAAAAATATAGAAACAAAAATGAAAGAACTCCATGTTACATACAAATATTTTTTTTTAAATGGCTTTAATCTGAAGATGAAATGGAAATGAAATGCAGATCACTGTCGTCATCATTTTTCGCTAGTAAGGATGGGCGTGGCTTAAAAAAATTGTCCAACGTTGTTTGTCTTGCCTTCTTGTCTATTTCGATCTTCAGTGATTTATAACAGCTAATGGCTGAGTTAATTCCTCGAGAAACGTTAGCGCTACGTTCGACGTCAGGATCTTTTTCAAGGAGGATGTTTATTCCTTGTTCGAAATAGGAAAAAGCTTTCGATAAATTTTTTGATGTTAGCTGTTTGGATACATCAGGCTCTGTCTGTTCATCTAATGCCAGTTCTGTTTGCAACTGAATGAGTTCCTCATATGAAAGGGGTTCCCTATATTTTTTACGTTGCTCGGTAACGTTTGAATCTGTTATTCCACCGGTGAGTGTGCTCGTGATTTAGAACTTGAGTGGTTCAGAACTTGGATAAGTTTTGCATACAAAATGCATTGGTGCCGGTATTTTCAACGTAAAAAATATATATTGCAAAATAATAGTTATCATTCAACGGAAAAAAAAATCCCATTCACAATAGTTACTGCCAACGGAAAAAATATTTCACACAAAATAAACGTTACCGAGAAACGTGATATATCGACATCGAAAAAATTTTTTTTTGGCCGTTATAGCGAAACATTTTAGGCCGTAAATCGAAAACGTGCCTTAATTGAAGAAGGCCGTTATAGCGAAAGGCCGTATAAAGAGCGGCCGTATAGCGAGGTATGGGTGTAGTCAAAATCAAATTAAAAAAAAAAAATGTTTAACTTGATGCTTACCCTTTTGTCCCTTTTATTAACATTAGACTATATTAATATGGCTATTGTCATCACTCGGAAAACTAACATTTTTTCTTATCATAATTCAACTTTGTTTTAAGAAATTTTCTTCGAACGTATACTATATAAGAACGTTGGTGAGGCAAAAAATAGTCGAATACAAAAATTCGTACAAAAGTTGAAATTTCTGCACATGAGGATAGCCAACAAGGCAAGTATTTATGGAGAAAAGGGCGTGACTGAGCACCACCCCACCACTTTTCTCTGCCCCACCACAACTGAAGTTGTTTATATTGTGTGCAGACAGCATGGTCATAATCGGAGTTGCCTGCTGGAGTCCTCGGTGGATAGTAGACAGACCTGGAAGGTTGTAGCTTTGTGTAGCTCAAATGGGAAAGGTGGGTTAATTGTTTGTATGGGGGTGGCAAAAGCAAAATGACAGCTGAGTTGATAAATGCACACACACACACACGGTGATATGTGCATATTTGCGAGTGGGCATCTGCACACTGGAAATGAAATTTGTATTTGAATTCTTCTGCGCATGCACGTGGCTGTGTGTGTGCGCGTGTTTGTGTGTGGTATTACGCAACGCTAAGAGAGCTGTTATTGGTGAGCGAACGGAGCGAACGAATTGACCCACGCGAAATGGGCAGATGAACGAGTAGCTGGTGGACTGATGGAAAGTTGATAATATGTTGAAACAACGGGGGTCATGACCATTTGGTTTCAAAAATAAGTTAATATTCTTCTCACCTTTTTATTTATTTTGTAAGTCTTTTTTCAATAAATTCCAACGAACATAATCCAGAAGGTTATTGCTTTGCTTGAAATATATACTTTAGCACATACATTGGTGACAATTCGCATAAACTCACCTAAATCTGCTTGAATTTTGTTACATTTTCTTTAAAAAATTTATTCAGTTAAAATAGTTTTACTGAAATATTTATTGTAAAATATAATCTATAAGAACCAAAAGAAGAAATCGCAAATAAGTAACTGTTCTGACAATTTATTTATTGTTTTCATAAAAATGGCACAATTTGAGGTAGCAATTCACATAAACTCAGTACATAAAAAATATAAAATTGCATAGAGTAAAAATTTTTTCATAGCTCAAGGTACTCTAAATAGTTTTTTAAAATAATTTCTCCATTTCCCATTGCGGAGGCACAAATAAAATAAGATTCTGAAGAGTTTGTGCCGGTATGCAAGACCCAACCGATTTAATCGCTTTTTTAAAGTCAATCTTTGAATAAAACTGTCGCTATGTTGCGTAAACACCTCGAGCAAGAACCCAAAGGTGCTCGATGTGATTTAAGTCAAGAATTCGAACTGGCCAATCAAAAACTTGAATATTTTTGTCCTTGAAAAAGTTCATTGTTTTTCTAGTACTGTGAATTGCAGCATTTTCCTGCTGAAAAAGAAATTCAGGCCCATAAAATTCTTCTGATTATTCTATTATCATTATGTTTATAAGTTCGCAGTAAATATAGAAGTCAAGAAGTCCAAACCATTACATCATCACCTGATAATGTCCGGCTCATACAGACTTCCTTTTCAACAAACTTATCGAGCTAAAAGTATTAAAAGCCGTCAGTACTTTCTAAAATGAACCGTTTTTGTTTCTAACCGTTTTTGCCTCTAAATAGCTTCTCCGCAAACTCCATTATTTTGGGTTTAAGACTAACAGCCAAAGGGGGGTTTTTGAGGCGTTTAGTGTAAACATCGCGGTTTGAATTTTGTAAAATTTTTCGAACATGTCGGGCCTTACAGACAGATCGATTCAGCGAACAAACTCCGTCAACATTATAATAATTTAATTGACTGGCACGACAGCCCGCTTACGCGAGACTAAGGCCTAGCTTCCCGCAACCACCCGTGTTGTGCGTGTGAATTTGTACGCGGGTGGAGGGACCTACAGTTTTATGCCGGTTCCGAACGGCAGGTTGGGAGCTTTTTCATAAGCAATTTTTACTCTCAGAGGTTTGCCATTTCCAGCCGAGAGGACAGCCACCGAAAGAGAAAACGAGTTTTCCCGTTATTTTTTTTAGGTGTTATTACAGGCAGTATTTGAACCTGAGGTTGCTGCCTTCGACTCGCGGTCCAACGCACTAACCAACTGAGCCACGGCGGCTGCCAACGTCCGTCAACATTAGGTTTTCTTTTATTCCCAATGTCATCACACGTTTTTTCCTTGCGATAATTTTCGTTTTTCGGTCATATCTTACGTTTTTCACACTCGTTTCTCCGCTATTTCCCGTATCGAAAACTCTTATTGATTGAATGCATTAACTTTTCTCTCTTCTTCAGGTGGCAATTACTATACTTTCCTCTTAGCATTTTCACAAGTCTGAAGAAAATACAAATTTTACTTTTTTAATAGTACAAACATCGACAAAATCAGTTTATAAAGGCATAACTTACCTCAAATTACTTATATTTTTGTTTCACTGATCAATTTAAATTGCTGAGTTTATGTGAACTGACACATTTCAACTCTGAGAAAATACGAATCGCTCTTAATGTTTTGCACGATCACGCAAACTAGAGTGCAGAATGGTACACCTGCCGTTTCTTACAGCAAACTATGGAAATGTGAACTACAACCTTTATTTGTTTTTTAAATCATCTCCTCCACACCTACAAGACTTTTCATACCTCAGCCAAAGTGAGTTTATGGGAATTGTCACCAGTGTATATGCATATGAATACAAATAAATACGTATGTATATGCATGTTCATAGTTATGAATGTTAATTTTGAAATAGCATTAAAAAAAATCGTTATCTCCGATGGCAAAGTTTTTTGAGTTGGGTTAGCAGGGTTTTAGTTTTCAAAATTCGACACAGCGGGATGAGTGCAAATGTGTACACTTTGGTGTTATGATGAATATATTTGCCATCACATTTTGCACACGACATGATGCCAGACGTAATCGCATACACATAATCGCGATTTGCAATATTATTTATTTTGATTTTTTGTAATTTTTGATGAAAGATTATTTGCTTATGCTTTTCCAAAAATTGTGCGAGTTATTCATACATTTTTCAGCCTTCAAGTTTTAATTTGGCAGTACTAGATTGACCTAGAGTTGTGAATTTAATTTTCAACCTAGATGCCATGAGGTTTTAAAAAGTGTGCCCATAGTGGCGGCAAATTTCTAGTGGCAATTTTGCATTCATTTGTAAAGCTACACACATTTAGGAGTCTTTGGAGCAATCAATTCGGAACTCATTTTTATGCCTTTCAGGAAATAGAGATCTTCATCTGCGTTTAATACGCTAGTTTACATAATTGTTTTCTCTCAACTTAAAATGTGATTGACCTTCAATAAACAAATTTCGTTGCACATATTCTATTTAGGCCGTTTCAATGGCACTGGTGGCTTGAAACTCACTTTTTCGAAAAAGTTTGTGTTCGTACCTAGTATTTAAGTTGTTAGATCCGTACATAACTGAACTTGTGAAAGTGCATACGTTTTATTACGTAGACAATACGAAAAACACAGAGCAGATTACTCGTTACATATCAAATATAAAGTTGTTTTAGTTGCATGAACTTTACACCTCGCCATGTGCTAGGCAGACGGCAAATGGCATTAGGCAAGTACTCATCGCTGACCACGATTGGGAAATTGCGTGCTTCAGCGTCGTTCATCGGCACTCACGCAATACATTAAGAGTCAGTCCTTTTCTGTTTTTTTTATTAACTTTTTTTGGTTTATGCTTTCTGGCTGTTACTTTCAGTGTTAAATACTCCCCTGCTTCCTTTACGGGCGTATTCGTAGTGGCTAAATTGAGCACGCGCCAACACTTTGCTGCCGCTCATCAAAAAAGTCGTTCATACACCATAGAATGTTTTGCCCGCACTTATCTGACGATATTATCTAATTAGAGCAGTTCAGAATTACAAAAAGTTCTGCCATTTGAGGGCAGCTTACAATACCAAAATTGTTGAAGGTTTCCAAATGGGCTCTTGTAGAAATTCATACATAGATGGAAGTAATAAGGGCAAGTGGAAGGGAAATAACTTGGTATTAGTCTAAGTAAAAGAGATTGAGGATACATTTAAACTTATTTAAGGGGACCCGGTGGTCTAGAAATTTCAAAAAATCGATTTTTTGTTTTTTCGATATTTCGAAAGTATAGTATCTTAACCCATTTTCGGCCGCTGGTCGATTTTTCGACCAGTCAATTTGAAGGATAGTAGCTCTGCACTTAGACATTATATCTTTGAACTTTTGATGCAGAATATAGCTTTGGTCTTTTGGTAACCCCTCGAAATAATAATTTTTTTTAAAAACGATAAATTTAGAGATGTTGGCGAAGGCACGAAAAAAGCATTTTTTTAGTCATATTTTGAATATTCTGAAAAATATATAACCTTTTCAAATTATTGATTTATGATTGATTATTTACGAAGCCTAAAGACCAAATTACCACAATCAATTGAAATCCATAAGATTATGAAAATATTTTTACCTCTCAGCACCGCGTACTTTTCAGTGGTCGAACAATCGACGATTGGCCAGAAGTCGTCATGTATGTACATATATAAGCCAACAATTGTTTGTTTTCATGCTTGATTATTATTTGACTAAAACTATGTACATATATATTTGTTTTTATTTGAAATTGAATTTTTATTAATTTATAAAAAAAATTTGTAAAAAACAAAAACACAAAAAAAATCCAAAAATATTCTTGATTAAGGTCCTAAATGTAAGTCCTTAAAAGGAATTAAAAAAATATTGGCTATTTCTGGTAGCGGCCGAAAATGGGTTAAGAATGTAAGAGTGAACTTTTCATGCGGAAATTCCCAATATTATAGCTTCTACAGCCCATTAACCAGGTATAGAGCGGTCCGCGCACTCCTCATGGGTCTAGCGCTAACTCATTTATCTCGAAACGACTTTTTTCGGTACGCCGCGGATGAAAACAAAAAAACTATTTAACTGAATCACTTGAAATTTGGATATGTTATTCACAACATGTATGACTATCGTCGGAACTAGAATCATAATTTTATTTAAATAATTTCTTATTGTTTACACTAAAAAACTAGTGAAAAAAGACCTGATTTTACGAACTTTTTTTTCAAAAGCGCGCCATTTTGTCAATTTTTAATTTTTTCGATTTGTTCTAGTTCCGACCATAACTGCACTCTTTCTGATTAAGAGTTTTCTTCAATTTTTTGTTTCAGATGAGTAGAAGTCTCGAAATCACGTACGCCGTCCGGGTCCATTATTTCGAGAGGGTCATCTTTAGCAGCATTTTTATAATAAAAAATATTGTTTTTAAAATGCAAAAAAAAATGTTTTGTATGCTCTATAAACGTAGTAATAAGCCCAAAACGTTGAAACATCGTTTTTTAAATTTTTAATGGCAAAAAAAAAATCGTGAAAACAGGTGAAATTTTCGTGCTCTAGACCACCGGGTCCCCTTAATTGCATTTAAAATAAGCCCACAGAAGGTGTTGCTTTAAATTTAAAAATCTTATAACTATTGTACAGCAAAATCATGACAGTCGATTTCGTTTTCGCGCGGTATAATAGAATATTTTATACTTTAAGAATGGAATGAATTATATATTCCTACAATTCTTAGGGCGCAAAAATGAAAATACCCACATGCTCTTATTGGTTGGGCCTACAACCATTTTGTTAGTTATATACATTCTGGATTTTCTGGATATTTTCGCAAAAAAATTTAATATATTTGAGCTACTTTCGGTAAATCGCATATTTGCAAATTTGTGTTAATCTTATTATCTAGAACTTATTTTAACTTAATTTTTTTTTAAGTTTTGTAATTTAATTTCAAAATTTTTCATTTTAATTTGTGTAATATCATTAGAAGTGTATGCAAAATATCAGTATATCGGCGGTTCACCTCATAGATGTTTGTGTAATGTAAACATCTGCTCGTTTGAATAACTAGGTGCGTTCCAAAGTAAACTGGAAAACAACAAAAATGAGTTAAGGGGGTCGTCTACGTACAAAGTTTTAAAAAATCGTTTTTTTTACATAATTTTCATTTGGAAGACGTGAGGAATGTTATTTCCAAAGGATTTGGGTAAACTCTTCACGGTTATTGCGCTGTAGAGCATTGAGCACGCTCGCTCACGGTGTTTCCGCACGCTCCCTGTGAACTTTAAACGCGTTTTCCCGAAAGTCGTATTTTTCTAACTTACTTGCACGATTTTAAGAAAATTTTTACGCGCATCGATTCGATTTTTTTTACTTGCTCAGAAAACATGTCGCTATGATTAGACACGAGCTTTTAACAAAATATTGTTTTTTTTTATTATAACAGGCAATAATTCCTTCGTAATAAATCTTGAGAAACAGGCTCTAAAATCAGGCCGCTAAGTAGACGACCCCCTTAAAAATAAAAACATATGTATTTTGGTCTATGCATAATTAACTTATTTTATTCACAATAAATAGTTACGCGGCAAATGTATTTTTCTAAAAAGGTGAAAGTCGCACGGTGCCAAATCAGGTCATTGGTCATTGGTCACAAGTGTCCTTAGAATATTGAATTCTGAGCAAGTTTTAGTCGTTAGTCAACTTGTGCAGATAAAACCGTGCACACAGTTTCTGTCGAATCACGGTGTAGTCCGATAAGCAACAAGTGTAAAGACAGTAAAGTTTGAACATGTAAATAAAGTGATTGCTGGTTATTAACTGCGTTTAAGAACTGAAGTGTTTTTTATTTCGAAGCACAATCCAGAGAGACGAACAAGCCTACAGAACTAATTTTCGTATCCAACTTGTTCGCACGACTTGAACTCGATTGAAAATATGTGGGGAGTACTTGCCAGGCGTGTCTATGGGGAAAATAAAAATACGAGTCTTTTGGGGACTTCGAAATTGCTATTTTAAAGGACTCGACAAAAAAATGGGTTCATCGCGTGCTCCTAAAAACAAAAGTATTTTTTAGACTAATCTTCGGCTGCTGAACACGAAACTGAAAATCAAAACATTTTCTTAAGAAGCGTTTTCGAAAAATCTTCGAAAAACACGTTTTTTCCCTCCTATTTTAGTTATGAGCACATATCTCGTAAACCAACCATCCGACTAACACAAGTAGCCCGTCGTTCAGAAGGCATTTAACTAACCTTTCCAACGATATATAGATATATATTGTCCAAATCATATGAGATTTTTTGACCATTTTCAAAAATTATATATTTTCGAATGGTTTTTTATAGATACAAAATTATCTCCTCAGGTTTTAAAATTTTAGATGAAAGATATATTATTTGTGCAAATATTAAGCCTAATATCAATATCAACCTTCTGAGTGTCTTATAGTGTGTGTCTTAAGTGTCTTATAATTATGATACGCACATACATACATTTTTTTAAATGATAAATTAATACTTACGTTTTTGTCTTTAATGTACATACTTACATAATGTGTATAAATAAATATTGTTTTTTCCTGTTAGTTAATTTATTTTTACGTTTTTATGTTAATATTGCTGTATTGGATGGGTAGTAATATACATTGAATATTTCCATTTGGCCTTTTTAAAAAATTATATTAGTTAAAAAGTTTGGCTTGGCCGAATGATTCAAAAATGGCGGAAACTTAGTTACGGTTTCGGCCTGAAAAGTCGATCGGCCGGATACAAATAACTACAGTTGTACCTCGGTTATCCAGGTTGCTCGGGACTGGGCTCATCACGGATAATCGAAAAACCCGGTTAAAAGAGGTTACATATAATCGTTTACACATTTCATTATTTTTATTTTTGATAAGAACATGTGAAACTGCTTCTATAAAGGTACATTTGCATCAATAAATCTTATTCTATTTAAAAAATGCATTTATTTAAAATAAATATGTATATTTATATGTGTGTTATACGGAAAAAAACAAACACAAGTACATGTGCTTCACGGATAATAGAGGTAAATCACGGTTAATAGAGGTATAAAATCAACCACTCAGCATACCGGTTAATAGATGTTCCCGGTTTATGAAGGCCCGAATCGATCGATAATCGAGGTTCAACTGCATTTATAATTATATTTTAGTCACACATATAAATAAACACTTCAGAAATCAGCTAGTATGACATATTGCTGGCCAGCCATTGTGCGTATGTATGTAAGCTATATGAACACTGGCACGACAGCCTGATTACAAGACCACGGCCTAGCTTCTCGCGATAATCGGAGTAAGCTATTTAAATGATGTGTAAATGAATGAATGGAACCTATTTGCCTTTGAAGCCCTTCTTGCAACAGCTCTGAAGTATATATACAGGTGCGTTGAATATGTACAAATAGTAGGCTCGAAGTGGACCTCCTGCATATCAACCATTCTCCAAAATTAGGTGTAACTGTGCGGACTAGCCACTGAACGGTTTGTTTTTACACTGTATGTCGCGTAGCCGACGTATTAGCCCGCGCATCTGTTACAAAGCATTTATCAAAATGTCAATGCAGCACTTAAGCCAAATCCATTAAGTAACATCCATTCACCGGTCATGATGAACACTCGCAGCCACACTCGATTTCCAGCATAAGTCTGTGGGTGCACCGTATACTTACCCGCCCCAGTGCCACGCACTACTGCACTAAGCCGCACCGTGGCGCACCAGCCACACCCGACTCGCAATCCTTTAAATGTATGCAAGTGCAATAATTTGTTTGCATTTTCGCTAAGTGCTCTATTTACTTCAAATGGAAACATCACACAAATAAAGCAACAACAACCACTACGAACAGTGCATTATACTAGACTGCACTGTGCCAGCAATAACCGCGATATGGTTACGCCATGCCACTCTATGCTGCTGGCGCATTGCTGGTGAATATCGGACAGCCCGCAGCGGGTGACGGTAGCGGTGACAGGGCAACAGGCGACAGGCTACGAGTAATAATTCAAAAGGGTGTTAACGTTTTCCTTAACAAAATCAATTCCAAAAGTTAAACACACAAGGAAGGCGAGAGGTAAGCGGGTGGACACCCCAGCGGTTGGACAGAGAAGGGGTGGGTGAATGGGCGAAAGCGAGCGGAACGGGGAGTGTGCGACACCATTAAGCAGCCGCATTTCCTTTCCATTTTTTATTGCGGGCATCGCTTGTCGTCTTGTTAAATGCTCAAACTGGAATGCCTGGCGCACAGAACAGTCGAGCATTTTTTGACGGAAATCCCGCTGTTTGTGTATTTATTAACGTGCTCTATTTAATGGCCCTCTTAATGCACCGTGCCAGCACAATGACAGAAGCATAGCACGGGGGTGGCTTAACCCGGTATGATGTCGTTGCATGTGTTGACGATGACGACTTGCGTCCAAGTGAATTGGTGTGACCGAAGTCGATGACTCTGAGGCAGTTGCTGCTTTGCTGGCACAGCCATGAAGTATGAATGTGAATACAAATTACAAATTCGTGCACAAAATATGGCAGAGTTGGTCGATCGGGCGATGGTGCAATATGTACATCGCAATGCTTTTAATAAAAATGAAAACTTAAGCCCTGAAATATCAATGCTAATGCAATCGTGAAAATTGTGGTGGGGTGGCGGATGGTCAATTATTAGACACATTCTTAGAGATACAACACTACTACTACATTACTTGTTATTGCTATAAATTTGTTGCTATGCGTGTATTTCACACGCGCAAACACGAAAAGCGCAAAAGCCAAATCATTGGCGATTTTTGAACACAGTGCTTCATTAAAATAACAAAAAATATTACAAGAAATTCAAGATATAATGCGAATTAACATATTTTTTAGAGACAATAAACCTTTTACGGACTACTTATTGTATGATTTTTTATAACAACTAAGAGAAAGTGCTCTTCCAAAATTTAATAAACTTTTTGTTTGTGCGCAACAGGAAAGAAATTGGTATAGAACAATCTAATTTTACTTTCCCCTTTACTTTAATTTAGGTTAGAGCATTGACCGCTATTCCGAAGCGATATAGAAAACCCCAATATTGCTTTGGCAGCTGCCCTCCTAGTAAGAATTGCCAATCCTCCGACAATTAAATTTCCTCTCAACAAACATGGTAAAAGGGCTCCGAAAAAAAATAATTCGGCACAAAAATCAATGACGGAGTGAATACTTGTTTATAAATGCGAAATATGTTTTTATTTGACTGTTGGTTTGAAACAAACTTAGTGAAAGTAATTCAAACACAGCTAAATAATTCGAGAGGGGACTGTTTTTCACTAGGAGAGTTCTCGCATGTTTTGATTTGGAAATATGTGACATCGTGATGGGGTGATGAATATATCAATGCATTTTTGAAATTCATGCCATTGGGATAATATAAAGGCAATGGACGCCCTCAAGGTGGTACGCCTAACTGCATCACATTACACATGATGCAATATAACGAATTTAAATTTCAAAGCAAATAGTATCTATCTGAAGCATATTCAATTTTAGACATGTTAAGAAAATTTATTAGAAAAGGTGAATAATTCTTGGTTAATAATATTTTTGAGTGACGTGATAAAAAAGCCATCGTAGTAACCCACCTCTTGATACACTATCTCTGCACAGACTGATCGGGTATGGGCTTGCGTGTTATAAAAAGCAATAGATATTAATTAATTTCGAATAGTTAGAAACATAAAAATATAACAAAATTTAAACCCGCATTTTTACAATAGAAATACATGACTAAGTAGCGTTTTCATACCGAATACACCGTGCGACAACAAATTTTACACACGAAAAAATCTATATACTCGCGAAACTAGGGGCCAAATGTAGTAAAACTGCGTTGTTAGTTTTTCTCTCTGACGTCAGGATTTTTTTTAAAGGACTTTGAAATTTCAAGGATATGTTTATTTCAAAAATTTTTTTTATTATTATTTTAAAATTTGAGCGCATTGTAGAATAACAATATGGGTATCAAATGAAAGAGAAAAATCCTTAGAATCTTAGAAAATTTAATGTTTTGTTGCAAAAGGACGAAGAGATATTGAAAATGTCCTTTTACAACTTTATCCCTGAATATACTTGCAAATTTCCAATAATTTTTTTTGAAAAAAATATATCTTAAGGACTACTATGTACACTACTACATCCTTGAATTTCGTCCTTCTTACTTTATTAGTTTAAGATATACAAAATTTAATACTTCTCTCCATAAAACAAAGATATATTGCACCGTACGACAAACATAAAATTTTTAATTAACTCATATATAAATCGTTATGCTGCTAAAACTAGAGGTCAAATACAATAATTCGGCAATTTCAAAATTGCCTTTGAACGTAAGGATTTATTTTAATCATATCAAGATGATTTACGTGATTGCAGAAGAAACAAGCTTCACATTGACAGTATACATATAACTAGGTATCGGATTTATATGCAAAAACTATGCAAAAAATGCAAAAATATGCAAAATATGGAAATATGTAGTGCATATGTTAGCTCATTATTAATATTTTTCAATAAAATTAGTTTCTGTCTTGGTCCCGTTCAAATCGGAAGCTCCAAAAAAATATGCGCTTGCATATAATTCCGATCCCTACATATAACATTTAGTATAGATAGCATAGATGATATACCTGCGTAGAAATTTCTTACTATAATCGAATTTGAAAATGTTTGCAAAATAAATAAAGACACATATTATTGAATCAACTAACTTAAAATATTGTATGATAAACCATAAATTAGAAACTTTAAAACATATTTATTTATGCAATAATTTTAATCGTATACGATATGCGATATGTCGAAAAATTACATAGCAAAAAATACATGCAGGAATGCGCATCTCTTTCTTGCTACCAACGCGCAATACGAGTAGTTACCCTGTTATACCTCTCATATGATTGTGTTCTTACCGGCGCACAGTGGGGTATTTGATGCCCAAAATGGCGATTAATTGAAAAAATAAATGGTCTACATTGAACGGTATTGTCACAGCACGCTTTGCAAAATGCATATTTGTTCATTGCTCCGTTGTGTTTAGAGCGCGTTACGCATTTGCCAGTGATTTGAAGTGTTTTTTTTAATATCATTCTTGCAAAACTTAATTTTTTTAATATGGAACCTTCAACCTCAGGTATTGTACTAATGTTTAAGCAAAATTATATTTGTAGAATATGTGTATTAATAATTTATAAAAATTTATAAGTTATAGTCTTAAAATTGTACATATTTAAAGGATATAGGTAGACGTATAGTTACTTTGGCTGTGAAAGGCCGTAATAATTTTATATTATATGTAAAGAACATATATTTGACTACTATATTGCAAAAAATTAAAGTGCCCTTTTGTGCCTTTTCTGAAATATTTAAGTCTTAGTGCTTCAAAGTCAGTGCCAAATTGTGTGATTTCGATTGATCTTCATGGAGAAATGAATGTTGTTGTTATCATGTGTTTCTGTTTTGTTTTTGTTATTCTATTGCAAGGCACTACATATAAGGTTGGGCATATAAATTTTGTTAATACTTTTATTGTACCTTCGTAAAAAAATGTTATATGAAAGTCTTATAATTTCTGATTTGACCAAATATTTTGACATTCCGAGTTAAAGTGACCTTGTCATTGATATATTTAGATAGATAGATTTAGATAGAAGTAGAAGGATAAAAGTAGCATTATGCTACTAATCTTAATTTTGGACGGTCAGTACTGCATGGTTGGATACGATTTTTTGAATGCCTTCTTCATTTATCGTACAAATTACCAATAAAAAAAATGGCAAGTAAGGTCAGAAAACGAGAAGAAAATTGTTAACGAAACAAAAAAATATTCAAAAGGGATTCAGAGAGAAAGCAGGTTTGATTGTTGATCAACCGAAACCCGGATTCGGCAACTCAAATGATGGAAATACGGCAAGAAGATTCTTTCGAAACGCAGAGCTATCGTCTGAAATCACGAATGTTGATTTGAACTTGATAAAAAGGTTGCACGTGGTTTCGCACATGATACTGCGAGAGATTTTGTATCAAAGTATCCATGGTGCAATATGCCACCTACGGTGCACAAATTTCTAATTCATGGGCCAGAAATAATACACCACGCTCTGTTACCAATTGGCCAATTAACTGAGGAAGCTCAAGAAGCACTAAATAAAGAATTTAAAAAATACAGAGAACAGCAGAGCAAAAACCAATCATGATATTTTGCATCGATTTCTTGTTGCTTCCGATCCAATTTTATCAAGTTTAAGGAAACTTCCTAAAAACAAGGTTCAACACCTACCACTATCAGCTATTGAACTTTTAAAATCACCATCTGCAAAAACTTCAACAGATAATACTAATTTCCAGTCTGTTAATGATATTGCGTTTGATGATGATGATGATAATGATGATAATAATAGTGATGACATTTAATAATTTTAGTGTCAGAAGCCCAAAATATGAAATATTTACTTAAATTTAATAAATTTAATAAAAAAACAACAACAACAACAATTTTTTTTTCCAATTTGTCTTATATATGTTTCATCTATGTAAAAAAATACTTTACATTCATTTTAATAGCTCAGGAGAATTGATCGCCGTTTTCAATGGTCAATACCCCACTGTGCGGCGGTGTCAGTTACACAACTGTTTGCTTACTGGTCAACTTACGTTGCTTAACTTAAACGGTCCCACTAAATGGTTCACTTAAGGAGCACACGTGACTGCAATTAAAGTAATTCAATACACAAATTGAATATGTACTTGAACCTCAAGCCATTCCAGGCCATGAACGCCGTCTGCGTTTCGTCGTGCAGGTTGTGAGTGTTCGTAATGCGTTAATGCTGCTAAAGAAGCCGCTTGCAATTAGGCTATGTTGCGAGCTTGCGAGCACATGAGCCTGGTGCTTTCTGCT
Organism: Melieria crassipennis; assembly: GCA_963668005.1. Lineage (NCBI taxonomy): Eukaryota > Metazoa > Arthropoda > Insecta > Diptera > Ulidiidae > Melieria > Melieria crassipennis. Next base: position 46,859,043 of record OY764961.1, read on the forward strand.
TCGCAGAACCGTTTATTGCCAGTGCGCTTGAAATGCGACGTTTGCCTCCTACTTTGTAAGTGCTACTGCGTCGAGTGGGGACCGCTTACGGTGGGTGTATGCTCTCAAAAAAGCCATGCAAAGGTTGCGAGCTTCCATTAACGAAAAGACGTTTACATTAATGGTAACACCAACCGTTTAACCGAAAGGACCTCCTGCCATAAAACCAACACTTTTGTCTTCTTAGTGCTTTGTAATTAAAATTGTCGCTCATGAAATATTAACCTACCTGCGTCTGGCATTGCAAGTACATGTAGATATGTTTTTCTCGAGGTTGGTAGAAACATGAAAACAAAATGGCATAAAGTGACGACGAAACATGTTGAAAGTAACAGGCGCCTGAGAAGTGCCACTACGGGTGCATATGGTACCGCGCTTTCTTTTGATGACAATGACAGCAGTCTGCTAGTAAACAACAAAAGATTGCAAACTGGGGCAAATGAAGAGAGTTCGTACATAATTGGCCGAGCCATGAATAGTCGCGGCAAGTGGCTTTGAATAGTTAATAATCGTTGTAAACGCAATTTAATGCACAATGAAATGATAAATGGAACTGACAATTGCGGTTTCCCGCATACATGTTGGCATTTCCCAACTGCTACGCTCACTATAGTAAAATCAATAATTTATGTAATGATTTTTTCGATTCGTTGTTCCGCTATTTGAAATATAAGCTATGGAATATTACTGTAAAGCAACAAGACTTAGGAGGCTTATTGTTTAAATAAGACTACGAGTATATGGGCCTATTGTTTTATGCTACGCTCACTATGCTAATAAGTTTCTGTAATAATATGCGGATTATTGAGTACTGACATACACATAGCTACGTTGGCCACGTTGTATTGGCATATTTAACGATATGGATATCGAACTTGTCTGTGTTTTATTGAGGCAAACCAATACTTCATATGCAATTGCTATGGCATAGTTTACAACTGTAACTACAAGTTACAAGTTACTACAAGCATTAAAATTCGGTATGGATTTAGACTTCATTGTTTTTTCCACTGCAGAAATGTCATAGGTGAAACAGAAATCGGCGGGACTAACCTAGACTTTCGTCGTTATGTTTAGTGTATTAGTTTATATTAGTTTATGTAATAGTGTCCGATCGAAGGTGGATTTTCGGCCGAAGCCGAACACTAATAAAAAATCTTTTAAGGAAAAAAAGGATCAAATTTAGCCTTTTATTTTTTATTGCATTTCTTTGACTCAGTTTAAGAATTACTATGTATATACACCCAACTCTTTTTTTACACGGTAGATACGTTCCTTAGAAAAGCGTGCAAAAAAAGATCGTGTAAAAAATACATGCGATATATGGTAAATTAGGAGATATGTTCCAAAATTAAACAAATTCGTGTAAGATGAAAAAACTTTAAATATTTAAAAAAAAAGTGCAAAAGAAGTAATAATGAAATCCATATTACATAAGTATTTATAGAACAAAAACAATTCATTTTTATTACAAAAAAATTAAAATTAGTTTACGGTAAAAATTCAAATTAAAATTAGGAACAAAAATCAATTTTGCAACTATTCACCGCTACTTGATAACAAGCGTGTACGTTTATTATTTTTTAAATAAGGGTACTGTAAAAACGATGTAAAATAATAATGCTTATAGAACTTTTGTAAACCGAAAATTTAACACAATATTACATTTTTTGTGGTAAAAAGTTATCAACAATTTAGATTAAACTGAAAATTTCACCACCTAATTAAAAGAACTTTAATTTGAACATTAACTTTTAGAACTTTATTGTAATTATTACGTCAACACAACATAGAACGTAAAGTAAACAAGCCTTGAAGTAGAGTTGCCGTATAGATAAGTTTCTGAAAGACACTGTCAAATTAAAATTAAAAAACTTTTTGGGGATTCGCGCTAAAAAAAAAAATCTAAAAAAGTGTATTTATTCGTATTGATGAACCGCGTTATTTCAAAATCGTGTAAAAAAAGAGTTGGGTGTATATATATATCTACATATATAAAAATGAATTTCTGTTTGTTTGTTGGTCACAAAACACTTAAACTCAAAAACTAGAAGGCCAATTGAGCTGAATGTTCGTCTTGAGTAAATCTCGGTAAACCACATAGTGCGAATACGACCCGACATGTGGGTGTTGCACCTTCCATATAACCTAAATTTTTAATATGGAATATCTTCGGAATTATAGTTCGGACGGCATTGAAATTTGGTACAGGACCACCGTTTAGGTGTGTCGTTTCACTGGTAAAATTTCATGTGCGTGGCACATTTTAAGCGACCGAAATGTTTTGAATTACTTCACACATCACATATCACAGGTCACACAACAATAACATTTGCCACAGACTTACGATTTAGTCGTGTCCTTCGACAGGGGGAATGGAGTGGGTATTCTACGAGAGGCATGGCACCGCCCGTACAACTAAAATTTGTATTGTGGAATAGCTTCGGCATTCTAAGTCCGAAAGCATTGCAATTTTGTATACCGGCGTCCCATACATGTTTAATTCTACTGGCAAAATTTGAGGGGCGTGGTACTTTTTTTGTGACTCAAACTTTCTGCGTAACTTTGGAACTGTAAGTCGCACATTAATGAAATTGGATTGCACCCTTCGACTGGAAGACTGTGTTGGGCATTGCATAAAAGAACGTGGACCCGCCCCTAATACTCAAATCCACAAACATATAATGACTGACTGACTGATTCATCCCAAGCACAGCCCAAACCGCTAAAGCTACAAACATGAAACCCGATCTGTAGGAACATTTAAAAAATAAACTCCCGCTAAAACGGGATTTTTTGAAATTCGTATTCTAAAAAGGCAAGAAATTGGGCCCATTGACCAAATTTGCGTGCCGCGGGGCTCTGCTAGTATAATAAAGCACAGATAACTCATCAGTGATATAACAGTAGCTTAAGTCGAAAATTGAAGTTTGAAAACCATGTACCCATAAATTGTTCTGACCAATGCATGGTTCTTTTAAAAGACGTGAGCTAAGAAGTAAACACACATAATATTGTTAATGGACAGGATTTTTCAAATCGAATGAAATACATTTAAGCGCCTAGACTTCTATAAAGCTCCAAACTCAACAATAACTAAATTCTCTTATGTCGACTTAACTTACTCTTTCATATGACCACAGATATATACTATATATGTATTAATAAACAAAAAATCAAAAACAGTCTTACAGTTCAGTTTCTAACAAAAATAAAAAACTTAACAATTCAGTTGACAAGTGCAAAACTAATAATTATAATTCAAGAGCTTTATACTTGTATTATACGCCAAAAAAGCAGCTTCTCCGCATTTTTGCCGAGGAAGTTGGAACGCCTTTCTTTACATATCTGCCCGACGGCACTGAAAAGCTGTTCACTTGCCCCGCTCATTGGCGGAACAGATAAATATCTCTCTGCCATTTTTTTAAATGTTTACAAAGTTTGAGGAATGCCAATAGTGAAAAATGTTTACATTGCGAAGCACGGCACAGGGTTGCATGCGGAATCGAGCTCAATATACGGGAGATTTTTTTAGGATAAATTGAAAAAATAAAATTAAAGAATTTTCTTAATTGTACAATTTAGCAGGGTGTCTGAAAAGGATATTCTAGGGCGAAAACCTTCAGCTAAAGTATTCGGCTATTTTGGCCGAGGCCGCAGATTTAAAATTGGCCGAAGACGAATATTCTGTCGGACACTAGTAGTTGTGTTTATTTACTGTAGAAGGGTGACAAGCGTTAAATAACGAGTAGCACCTCAAATGAGTACATCTAAGTATAATTGTTATAATTAGATATTATAATAGTAGAGAAAGCTTCTAAACTATGAATATGACGACATTAACATTTTTATGAAGCTACTAGCTGACCCGGCGAACTTCGTCCCGCACGACATTTGTTGTTTTGTTATAATGAATAAATGAATGGCGAATCTAGGGCGATGCAAATTGACGAAGAAAACCAACTAAAGGAAGAGGAGGGAAGCTACTGATTAACGCATTCGAGGCCCTCAAATAAGCAATGTTGCTAAGTTTTAGTAAAGAAATGGATTGCGCTTGAACCATATTTAAATTATAGTGGCAGGGTCACGTCCCCTTATTCAATACCCGCACAATGCCCTCTGTCGAAGGAGAAAATGGTAGGTTTGTACTAAGTGTCATTGCTGAGCGACTTATAGTTCAGCGAAATATTTGGGTCACAACAAATGTGCCACGCCCCTTGTCCAACGCTTATAAAATCTTACCAGTAGAATGACTCATCTATGGGACGACACTATACTAAATTTCAATGCTGTGCGCCTTACAATTTCGAAGATATTCTATATTAAAGATTTGGCTTGTATGGGCAGTGCCACGCCCCCTTGTCCAATACTCGCCCCATTCGCTCTGTCGAAGGACATGACTAAATGGTAGGTTCGTACCAAGTTTCATTGCTGTGCGACTTATAGTTCAGCGGAATAATTGGGTCACAAAAATGTGCCACGCCCCTTGTCCACCGCCCATTAAATCTGACCAGTAGAATGACTCATCTATGGGTCGACGCTATACCAAATTTCAATGCTGTGCGCCTTACAATTTCGAAGATATTCTATATTAAAGATTTGGCTTGTATGGGCAGTGCCACGCCCCCTTGTTCAATACCCGCCTCATTCCCTCTGCCGAAAGATATGACTAAATGGTAGGTTCGTACTTAGTTTCATTGCTGTGCGACTTATAGTTCAGCGGAATAATTGGGTCACAAAAATGTGCCACGCCCCTTGTCCACCGCCCATTAAATCTTATCAGTAGAATGACTCATCTATGTGTCGACGCTATACCAAATTTCAATGCTGTGCGCCTTACAATTTCAAAGATATTGCATTATTAAGATTTGGCTTGTATGGGTGGTGCCACGCCCCCTTGTCCAATACTCGCCCCATTCGCTCTGTCGAAGGACATGACTAAATAGTAAGTTCGTAGTGAATTTAATTGATGTGTGACTTATGGTTCCAAAGTTATTATCTGAAAATGTGCAAAATTCACGGTCAAATATAGCATGGATTTATATATATAGATTTCCGACTTTTCCAATAGATTTTCTGGAATTTTTTTTCGCACGAACCTGAACTGACTTAATACGAATCGAACAAAACAAACCCCATGAAAATCGGCCGTTCCGTTTGAGCGTGATGCGGTCACAAACCACTGTGCCACTCTCTTTTATATATATAGATTATGTATTATTACTTGTGGAGAAATTTGATAAATCTTGGGCTGGACCCTTGCCCAACTTAAGACTTCTAATAAGGTATAACTTAAGGGCTATATGTAGGGCAGTATTAAGATCATTCTCTACTGGGCAGATTTTAAGGGTGCTGGTCATTGGGATACAGTAACACAGGCGTATGAAATAGATGTATTATATTTAAATGATGCAATAATATCGGTGACTGTCGTTTTGCTCGCTCTGAGCAACTGCTGGCCTCTTAGCATGTGGGAAATATCGAATATTCGAGAACGAGTTGCGCTTCGGCCAAACAAGTATTAAAGGCAGCCGTGTTTCGGCGAGCAACACTACAACACGGATAAGAAAATTGAAGTGAAAGTAAGCTGAACAGTGAATCAGTGACTACGTGTTTGATTTTAGTGTGTTTGATTTTGGCTCAGTCCACCGATATGAACTACGTCTGCTTTGGCTAGCAAAACTAAATTTGCATAACAATAATCATATTCTTCAGCCTACAGTATATTACATGCTAAGGCATTAATTAAAAAGTTAAAATAAACAATGTCTCCATTAATCATCAGGCACTCGCGAGTACGTACCTTAGTATGTCGTTACTTTCAGTATAAACAAGAAGTATTATAGTTATACCTCTTCCTCAAAAGCCATAAAAATGCCGTGCAGTGGGTTGTGTGGTCCCTGACCCCACCTTCCCAATTGCTTGATATTGTACTCGTGGATATAAATGTTGTGATACATTTTGCCGTCAAATGCAAAAGGAAGAAGCCACCAATTTTCCAGTTATCAAACGAAATTCAACATTCAACCCCATATTGTGAAGTCCTTTTGGAAGTGTATGCGCTCGTGGCTGCGCGTATATTTGTGCGTGTATCTTGCGGCTTAATGCCAAGTGTTCACATCACCCGAACAAAGTCTGTCGACTTGCCGACGGGCAAACTTTCCAATCGTCCACAGGCCTGGGAGAGCTGGTGTTGACCATGTTTAAGTGATGGCGGTGGTTGCGGCGGATGATATTAGAGCGCTGGCAGTACCCTCAAAACATATGAACCCAATTTGAAACTGTATACGCGTGGAAATGTTCTGGTCTTGTAGCACCAATATTTTTCTACTTCAGCGCAGTCGAATCCGACAGCAGGATAAAAATATATGACGGAACGCAGTCGGGGGTGTGCCATAACAAGCCCCCGAGGGGGTGAACTTCTATGAGCTCATCTCCGTTTATTGTAGTCAATGAATAACGAGAACACACAACAATTCAAAGATAAACAATAAAACCAACAAAACGGTGGCAACATCCGAATTTTCACTTAGGTTTGAGAAATGCAACTACATTAGACTACAAGGCGAAATGAGAAATAGAAACTGAAAGTAAATTTCATTGACTAGCATATAGCGTTAAAGCTTAAAAGCAAAACATTATATGAACTTTTTTATTTCGAGCTTTTGTCTTCAACTGCTATTGTAAAGTTAAACGAGTGCTGATATCTAATTATAACTAACTAGCTGACCCGGCGAACTTCGTCCCGCACGACATTTGTTGTTTTTTTATAATGAAATACGCGAGATGGCGAATCAATGGCGATGTGGCAAATGGCAAATTGACGAAGAAAACCAACTAAAGGAAGAGGAGGGAGCTACTGATTAACGCAATCGAGGCCCGTAAATAAGCAATGGTGCTGCTAAGTTTCAGTAAAGAAATGGATAGCGCTTGAACAATATTTAAGTTATATTGGCAGGGCCACGGCCCCTTATTCAATATCCGCACAATGCCCTCTGTCGAAAGAGAAAATGGTAGGTTCGTACTAAGTGTCATTGCTGAGCAACTTATAGTTCAGCGAAATATTTGGGTCCCAACAAATGTGCCACGCCCCTTGTCCAACGCTTATAAAAACTTACCAGTAGAATGACCCATCTATGGGACGACGGGGCACTAAATTTCAGTGTTGTACGACTTACAACTTCAAAGATATTCTCTATTAAAAATTTGGTTTGTATGGGCAGTGCCACGCCCCCTTGTTCAATACCCTCATCATTCCCTCTGTCGAAAGATATGAATAAATGGTACGTTCGTACTTAATTTCATTGCTGTGCGACCTATAGTTCAGCGGAATATTTGGATCACAAAAAATGTGCCACGCCTCTTGTCCAACGCCCACCAAATCTTACCAGTAGAATAACTCATCTATGGGACGACGGGGTACTAAATTTCAGTGTTGTACGACTAACAATTTCAAAGATATTCTATATTAATGATTTGGCTTGTATGGGCGGTACCACGCCCCCTTGTTCAATACCCGCACCATTCCCTTTGTCGACTTATAGTTCAGCGAAATATTTGGGTCACAAAAAATGTGCCACGCCCCTTCTCCAACGCCTATCAAAATTTAACAGTAGAATGACACTTCTATGGGAGGATGTCAAACCAAATTTCAATGCTGTGCGACTTACAATTCCGAAGCTATTCCATATAAAAGATTTTAGTTGTATGGGCGGAGCCACGCCCTCTTGTTAAATACCCGCCCCATTCCCTCTGCCGAAAGATATGACTAAATGGTACGTTCGTACCAAGTTTCATTGATGTGCGACTTACAGTTCTGCTGAAATGTTGGGTCATAAAAAATGTGCCACGCCCCTTGTTCTTTTCCTGAATTTTCTTTGCTATAAACCTCACACAGCCCGAGACCTTTCCAACGAATGCAAAACCGTGGAAATCGGTTCGTGCGTTCTGGAGTTATAGCGTCAGGAAGGAAAACCCGACTTATTTTTATATAGTAGAAGATTAGTATTTGACTGATTAATTTGGCATGGACCACGGTAGCTAACTTTTTGGTGCTTAAAAAATCAGTCAGGCTTAGATTGAAATTGGTTGTAATATGCATTGTTGTTGCTGTGGGTGTAGCATCGCTTAGGGCGATGTTATGCTGCCGGTCAAATGATCGTCGGTCACGTCACTTTTTACGCTCTCGTTTTAATTTCTCTACTCCATGTCCAAAGCATGTTATGCTGACGGTCATTTGATCGCCGGTCACCACTACGCTTTTCGCTCACTTTTACTACTTACTTTTTACTTACTTTTTTCCGCACTTTTTATTACGACTTTACTTTTTCAACTACAATTAGCAATTAAAATGTAAAATTCTTACTCGCGCTTGCATCGGTCTGAATAGCACACATTTCTAAAGGGACTCCTGCTCCTGGAACATTGTTATCAGCGCCTCAGTAGTTGATTGGGCTAAAATTCTGGCATTCTCAGCTAATAATTTATACATGAAATTAATATAATATGTGTGTGAAAGTATCACAATATTTATTTACCATTTAAATTTCCATTTTTCTTTCTTCTTTTCCACCGAAAACACAAATATAAACACACGATAGTAATGAGGGTTGCTACCAACCCTTTTTTTGCTTATTGCATACACATTTTCACCAAAAGGGAACAAATGTGTTCCCAAAACACAACTATTGTGAATAATCTCACGACGCAACACTGATTTGATCGTTTGATTTGGCATCGAAAGCCTCATCATCCGGTGATCGGTGCGGTCAAATTTTATCCGCTCGCTCGCTCTCCCAATTTTCTCTTTTACATTGAAACAACAACAACTTTATCCGTGATTGTGATCCGTGACCGGCAGCATAACATCGGCCTTAGGGGTATGTTATGCATACGGTTAAATGATCGTGCCGAAAGCATGTTATGCTGACGGTCATTTGATCGCCGGTCACAACTACGATTTTCACTTCCTTTTACTATTTTTTCCCTCACTTTTTATTGGGACTTTATTTTTTCAAATACAATTGCAATAAGCAAATAAATACGCTTGCATCGGTCTGAATAGCACACATTTCTAGAGGGATTCCTGCTACTGGAACATTGTTAAAATCGGGCGAAATTTCTGGCACTCTGAGCTAATAATTTAGAAATGAAATTAATATAATATGTGTGTGAAAGTATAACAATATTTGTTTACCATCTAAATTTCCATTTTTCTTTCTTCTTTTTCACCGAAAACACAAATATAAACACACGCTAGTGATGAGGGTTGCTACCTACCATTTTCTTGCTCATTCCATACACATTTTCACCAAAAGGGAACAAATTTGTTCCCAAAACACAACTATTGTGAATAATCTCACGACGCAACACTGGTTTGATCGTTTGATTTGGCATCGAAAGGGCGATGTTATGCTGCCGGTCAAATGATCCCGGTCACGGATAAAATTGTTGTTGCTTCAATGTAAAAGAGAAAATTGGGAGAGCGAAATTTTTCTCTTTTACATTGAAACAACAACAATTTTATCCGTGACCGGGATCATTTGACCGGCAGCATAACATCGGCCAAAGCCTCATTATCCGGTCACCGGCGCCACCAAATTTTACTCTCTCGCTCACTCTCCCAATTTTCTCTTTTACATTGAAACAACAACATTTTTATCCGTGATCGTGCCCGTGACCGGCAGCATAACATCGCCCTTATTATGATGTTATGCTGCCGGTCACGGATCACGGTCACGGATAAAATTGTTGTTGTTTCAATGTAAAAGAAAAAATTGGGAGGGCGTAATTTTACTCATTTACATTGAAGCAACAACAATTTATCCGTGACCGACGATCATTTGACCGGCAGCATAACATCGGCCTAACATCGCCCTTAGTGGTGTGTATTAGTACCTTCTAAAAGCTCTGTGCTGAAAGAAGTTCTGTGGTCAAAACTTATTAGCGCTGAAGACGACTTGAAAAATAAACATATTCACTAATGTTGTAATAAACACACATTTACAATAAACGCTTAAAATTAATTAAAAGTTTGGCTTTTTATTTTTTGTTTTACATTTTGTAAATCAGTGGAAAAGTGCCAGCATTTCAAAAATCACCAATTTAGAGTCAAATGGTTATTGTAAACTTAGAATCCTGTTCAAAATTCCGTAACTTAAATAACAACAAAAACTTAACTGAAATAACAAAAACATGAGTCGATATAAGGGTACTAGATATTTAATAAGAAGGGCAATAAGAATTTGTTTCCTTCAAATTCATAACTTCATTGAGTTTAGGATGAGAAACATCTGCTTCCCACAGTTGACAAATCAGACATTTCGCTATGTTCCGAGCTTAGTAAAAATTTCTCTATATTTCGGAATAAAATGTAATTTGTTCTACTTACGAGTATGTGGGTTTGTTTTTAATTTGAATCAATTTCTGTATTATTCTAAAGAGACTTATCTTTTATCAATATATTTTTTCGAGTTAGGTAGGTACCTACTTAATTTTGAATAAAATGGTCTCTTTTTAAAGGGAACATTTTCCCAAAATTTTTAATGAATAACAATACATATAGTATTGTAATGATGAGGCACTCTGTGCTGTGCATGAATGCTTTTCCAAGCATACTTTTAGGCATGCACTTTGGAGTACGGCAAACTTGCTATAATTCCGATATGGCGAGGATGGTTCGCGAAGGTGAGCTATGCTAGAACAATCGAGATAGAGAGTACATCTAGAATGTGCAAGAAACATCGACGCGATAAGAAAACAAGTATAAAAAGCAGCAGTGTGCAGCGCAAAGGGTCGAGTCTGTGTTGAGCAAGCAAAGGGGAAGCATGCAATAGTAGTAGTGTAAAGTAGTAACAAGTGTAAATTTGTAATTAAAGCGATTGTTGGTTTTTGACTGCGTTTGCGCTGAGTAACTGAAGTAGTTTTATTTCCACAACGAACGAATCCAAAACGAACTTAGAGAAGTAATTTTCGTAACCGTATTTATAATGAAAAATTGTATCTGAGCCAGTAGGAAGTACATTTTATCTACCACGGTGACAATTGTTATTGTACCTTTAACGAACAATGAATGCTTGCGATCGCTGAAGTTAATCTTGGGTGATCATGTGTAAGTATGTATTTACATGTATATATTCGCTAAAATAAATTTTACTTTATCTATTATCCAGTTTATCTGAGCTTGCAGCTTCTTTTTATATATGTAACTCATGCTACATTAAAAATTGCAAAATTTTGCCACTTCACTTTGCGGACCGCGAAAAAGGTGTGAAAGCTTTGCTGGTAAGGATAATTTCAATCTGTTGCTCTACTGCCAGAATAAATAATTTTTTGAATTTGCATGCTGGATCCAGCCACGACTCATTTATGTTCAATATGAGCAAATCAAGGCAGGTTTTTGTAAGAAAGTTTGAAGCATGCGAGCGAAATTCGTGGCTGCTAGGAGACACAGGCTATGAGTATCCTAACAACCAGGAGTATACTCCTTACACAGTACAGATCCAGCAGCTGGCAGTTCCCAGCATCGTTCTAATAAACAGCATGCGAAAGCTCGGAATGTTATAGAAAGAGTTATTGGTGTGCTCAAACGCAGATTTAGATGCTTGCAATTACATAAATTTACCATATTCACCACAAAAAGTTGTGAAGATTATGAACGTTTGCTGTGCGCTCCACAATATTTGCAAGTTTTGCAATGTAGAAGATGACGAACAAATGACGACAAATGATGACAAATGAGGAACTGAACAATCGGAACCACAACGACGATCACTCAGCAGTGGATAAAGAGCCCTTGATTGGTAATAGCAGATACCAAGCAATAGCCATAAATAATATTTATAAATAGCATAATGCACCGTATTTAAATTTTTATTTTCATTCCGCATTTCATCAATTTCAACGTTTTTCTATTGTCCACAAAAACTAAGAGCATTCTGTATCTTATTAATAAAAATTGTTAAATTAAAAAAAACACTGCGTGTCTATTTATTTTTTCATCTTTCAATTATTTTGTAGTTTAGATAAATTAAGTTGTTGTTCCTCAATTTCCACCATTTTGCGTTTGAGGTTCACTTTAGATTTTCTTCTTTTCCAATTTTTAGAAGTTGATTTGATGTTTCTAAAATCTTATCTAAATACTGGAAATTTGGGCCACGAATGCAGATTCATCGTTCATCTTTTTTTAAGGTTGGCTTGAAACCCATCTGCTTCCCTCCGTACATGTTGTTGAGGAGTGTTTATGTTAAGTGAGGTTTCTTCCACAACTTGCAGCACTACTTCATCCGACGGAGTGTTGACACCATCGTCAAATAAGCTGCAGTTGGGAACACCATCCATCAACTGCAACATAAATGCCACATATTGTGGCGGTGGTTTCTTCAGTAGGTGTAAGAATGTGTTAATTGAAAGGACCTCCACCAGTAGCGCTCCTTTCTAATCTTTTGTGTGCGACTTTCTTTTTCACGCACGCTTTCCAGTCGCATCTGACCTAAGGTAGATTATCAGCAATTATTACAAATAATGCATATCAAAACTTTAACCGTTTACCTTCTTCCAACCTGATGCATACTTTTGTGGAGGCCCTTCTGCGTTAAGTTTTTTGACAAGTGCTGCCTAAACTGTCTCTGCCACCACGCGATCACCTTTAATACAATTTTTGGGATATCCAAGTGTTCCTCCATAAATTGTATCAAAATTGTTCCTGCGCAACATTCCTTTGTTTACCCCTAATGTATTTATTTATTTATTTATTTATTTTATTACATAAACAAACACAGATCACAAGGCAAATAGTTTTCACTTGCCATTTCATACGAAATCGATTTCCATCACATGGCTGTATAAGTCTGACAGCATAAATGTGACATAAATGACCATAAATGTGACATTCTACTGGTAAAATAAGCGTTGAAAACACCGTGCGACAAAAATTAAAACAATTTTTTACACCGGAAAAAATCTATATGGGCGTGTAACTAGAGACCAAACATAGTAATACTGCGTACTGAGTTTTTCATTTCTACATCCTTTGTCTTCAAAATTTTGAACGGGATACAAAATAAAAAAATATAAAAAATACTTAACTAGGTACAATATGGCGATATGTATATCAAATGAAGGAGGAAAGGCTCAAAACTGGATCGCGCCCTTCGAATGGAAGAATGGATTGGGCATTGTGTTGCGTCGCCCATACAACTCAGATCTATATACATATCCCTACACTTCGAAAATCCCACTCCCTCTTATAGTGCACGATGCATGATCATCGATTTGCTTTTTTAAACAGCAGAAGATCATTCCTTTGTATAATGTTTATCTTTGATTTAATTCGAGGCTATTGACTCGTGACATCGTGCATACTTCAGCGTATACACTTTTTAGCTCTGTGAGAACTCTTCGGAGTCAAGATCTCGTTCTCATTCCGCGTTGTAAAATAAACTATACTATTAGAGCCCCAATTTTGCGACCTTTGACTGAGGCTAACTTATACTCAAATTCTTTAGATTTTTCATTATCTGAAAACGTTTTTAGGAATTTGCTGTATAGGCTTATAATATAAGTATTTCAATTTACACTATTTTAATGTTTGTTAGTCTGTTTGAATTGTTATTTAAAATTGTTATTTAATTCGAGGCTATTTCTAATAAATAAATAAATAAAATATAAAATTAATATAATTGTTTGCCGTGGCTGACTGATTGATGCATCAGCGCCCAGCCCAAATCGCTAAAGCTACAAACATTAAATTTGAACTGTAGGTACATTTAAGAAAATAAACTTCCCCTAAGACTCGATTTTTTGAAATTCATGTTCTAAACGGGTAAACAGGGCCTGGGTTAAAGTGTTATACAAGGTGCGTCCCAAAGTAAACAGGACTTTTGCAATAGGGACGTTTCTGGTGGCGCCATCTATGTGTGAGGACATGCGTTGGAAAGGTACATCTTTCATTCACATACTGTCTAAATTTCATGACATTTGGTCTAGTAGGCGCCGAAATATCCCGCTCAATGTGACAGTATGTTTTTAACTTTGGTACGAGAATGTCGATCGAACAAAGAGCTAATATTAAGTTCTGTTTTAAACTTGGTAAAACTTTTACCGAAACGTTTAAATTGTTAAAGCAAGTTTATGGTGATGATTGTTTATCCCGTGGCCGTGTTAATGAGTGGTTGAATCGATTGAAGAATGGTCGTGAAGACTTGAATGACGACGAACACGTCGGCCAGTCGAAATTTGTGATTACTGACGATGCCATCAAAACTGTGCGTGATTTTATCAAAATGCAGCCAAAATCATCATTGGAATTGATGGAAATGGAATTGAACATCTCCAAAACATCAATTGATCGCATTTTAACCGAACATTTGGGTCTCCGTAAAGTGTGTTCTCGCTTCATTCCGCACACTTTAACCGACGACCAAAAAGCGCAGAGAATTGAGCACGCAAAAGACGTCGTTTGGGAAGCCAGACGTGATCCAAATTTCTTGTTCAACATCGTAACCGGTGACGAAACGTGGTGCTTTCAATATGATCCCGAAACAAAGCGTCAAAGTGCCGAATGGAAGCACCCAGATGAGCCAAATCCGAAAAAAACCCGCCGTGAGAAGTCAAAAATCAAAACTCATCTCATTTGTTTCTACGATTCAAAGGGAATAATTCATCGAGAGTTTGTTCCACCGGGAAAAACAATTAACGCTTTGTTTTATGTTGAAGTTTTGAAGCGTTTGGTGCATCGCATTCGTCGTATTCGGCCAGAATATCGCGAGGAAGGAAGTTGGCGTTTATTGCATGATAATGCACCGGCTCACAGAGCCCTAGTTACGACCGATTATTTGACCAAAAATCGCATTTTTACCATCAATCATTCACCGTATTCGCCTGATATGGCTCCCTGTGACTTCTACTTATTCGGTCAGTTGCATTTGCCGATGAAAGGAAACCGTTATAAGGACGTTGAGGACATCCAAAAGGCTTGTACCAACATTCTGAAGGCGATGCCGGCCGATGGCCTAAAACACTCATTCCAAATGCTTTTGGACCGTGCAAAACGTTGTATCGAAGCAGAAGGAGAGTATTTTGAATAAATAAAAAGAATTATACAAAAATAATCATCCGTTTTCTTTATTTTATAAAAGTCCTGTTTACTTTGGGTTGCACCTTGTATAAAGAAACTTGATTTATTGGTCCCATTGATTTCAAACAAGCCGCGGGCCTTGCTAGGCACTTTCCGAAATATCGAAATGTCCGGATTACCAAGATAACAATAAAATCGATAATATACTGAATACTGATATACAATACAAATTAAACTTATTTTTTTTTATTTTTTTTAATCTTTTTATCTTTTATTTTTTATGTTATAAACCTTTTTGATGATTTTCAAAGTTTTGTTCATTTTGGTAGAAATTTTAGATTTGCATACATTTTACTTCATCTGCCAGTTGACGAAGTGACATCCATCGTCCATCGTTAAGAATGTAGGTTTTTTAATGTAGGTACATATGTAAATATGCATAAATAGAACTGAAGGGCAACAATTTACTGATCCACAAATATCTGAAATTTCGGAAGTAAAAATGGTCTAACATGAAATTTTCACTATATTTGGTGGATTGAACCAATTGTAACTATTTTAATTTGCACAGTTTTTCTAATCATTCAACCTCGTGTACTTGTTAGGCCACTTTAAATGATTCGTTTGGCTAGTCGGCATTGCATAGGAAACATATTAAAATCGGTAAACCAAATCGTAAAAGAAGATAATAACTAGATACATATAAACTGGCATTCGAGCGGCTCACTGCTCACTTCTATGTTGCGCTATTGTTTCGGTTCCCCCATTCGCCCCAATTCCGTTCATTCTGCTTTTACGATTATTTCTATTCTTCTTATTTTACGCTTTTGGGGAACTGTTCGAGAAATATCTTTTTTATTTCCATTGAAGGGCTTCAAAGGTTTATTGTGCTCTCTATAAAAATTTGTACAGAGGGTGATTCGGTGAGCTTTCGCAGCTGTACATTCCGCACCCTTGTCCCTTGCTGGGTTGAATTTTTTGTTGCTTCATGCTAAGCAGCTCACACAAAAATATTCGTAATAATAGTGCCCAAATAGTGAAATGCAGAAGTAAAGTAAACAATGTGAGAGCATTAGAAGCACGTTCCCAAGAAATCCTTCTGACATCCGCACTGGTTAGTTGAGAACGCACGTATGGTTGGCATTTGTACAAGAGTACCCAACCAGTCAACCAACCGCCCACACACCCATTACACCACCCAGCTGGTTGGTCTTTATTATTTTTAGAACCTTTTTGTTCATCGTCAGAGAATGTGCACGTAGCGATAGGCGAACAGTGCCGCATTCGCACTCAGATTGCGCTTCATTCATGTGCGACTCACTTAACGTTTTCAGCTTTTTGTACTTGCTTTTTTCAAAGTTTTTGCCATTGTGATATTTGTTTGAATGCAAATGCTCACATGAATGGCGGAAACGGCAGAAATGTTCGAAGCCTTTGTTTGGGAGGTATATTAAGACAAATTATCTACAACTGAAGTAAATAATCAACCGCCACGATTGTCTGTTGCTTCAACCCCGCCGCTTGAAAACAAAAGTTTGCGACGATAGAGCCTTAGATAGAACTAAGTCAATGGAAGGGGCAAGCATACATATGGTTTAAAACTACGAACGTCTGACAATAAGTAGTCACAATTTTGAAAAATAAACAGATACGAGTATTTTTATCACGGCATATTTATGTATCTCCCCAACAATTCTAAAAGAATATTTGCATAGATATCTTTGGTTTGTCTACTACTACAGCTAAGATATGATAATTTACGTAAGCACAAGTTACATTTACGGGTTCAAGTTTTTTCTGGTTCGAATTGAAATGACACTACCATTTCAGTAAATGTATGATGTTTTTAAAGTACAATTTTGCATACTTATTCATTTTTTAAGAAATTTTTTTTTAAGAATTTTAAGAAATTTTAAGAAAGAATTTTTTAACTAAAGAATTGCTGAGATTTTGACTGATTAGATTAGATTTAGATTTCAAATCTAATTGAGTGGGCAAGGTACATTCGTACCTTACTTCTTGGACACTTCTTAGTCTTGATGAAAATTGATTTTATTCTCTTGTAAATTGAGTGTATTTCACGAATTTTTAAATCCAAGAAAAATGCATGTGCATTTTTAATATACATGAATGGAATTGACCTTAAGTTCTATGTCTATTCAGAACGATGTTTTTGGAGCTTTTTCATAAGTAAGTGTTTTACTCCCCAGAGGTTTGTCATTTACTGCTTAAAACGGAGCTAACAACAATAGTCCCTTCAGAAATACATAATTCCTCATTTTCGTTTGAAGATGGTTTGACAAATGAATATGACCAATTCTATACAGCCTATATTCGCCTCAGTGGTTTGTTACCCATATCGCCTGACGAAAGTACGCCACAGCTGATGTTTGTAAGTACAGCAGAGGGACAGGTGAGCGTGGCCAACCTTATAAAACCTATACAATCTTGACTTACATAAGTACCTATTTCGACCGACTACGAAAGATTATGGTATTACAGCACCAACACTAGCACCACAGACAACACCAGTAGATAGCGAACCTTATGTCGCAAATTATGACACAGGTCACAGCATAGCCGCAGCCATAGTCACGACCACAGCACAGTCGCATCCACAAAGCGATTATATTTCCGACGACCATATGTTGCAAAAGCAATTTGACATTTCCTGAAGTGTACACTAGTGCCCACCAACGCACTGCATTGCCAACGGGTGGCAAATTGTTTTTTTTATTATTCAGTGATACAACGAAGGGGGTTGTAAACTACCATCGCCACTTAGAGACTCTTGCCTTCCCCTCCGCCTTGCTTTCCCTCCCTTCCCGGCCAAGAGCGAGAACAAAAACCTTATGTGTACATACCTAATCCCCTATGCGGAAACACATAAAACTTTAATGGGACAACAAATCCGGTTGTTAGCGCTAATGTAAGTAATTGAGTGCGAAAATGTTCTCGTATTTAAGTCGTTTTGTTTGCGTCTGCTGACACGGCTGTACAGGAGACATTTTAGACGACTACTTAATATTTCATTGAATGTATTGATAATCTCGTGCTAGCGTTATTGACGTCTCACCGGTAATCGAAGCGGGTAACTCATGTCTACAAAGCCAACAATATCATTGGTATTGAGATCTTAACAATGCAAACATTTGCATTTTAACACGAAAACTCGCATACCTTTTCAGCATTAATGTGCGCAGTAACCGACTGGAAGAAAATATTATTCCACAAATAAAGCAGTAATAGCGACACGCTTCTGATGGAACCCTGCAATATCAAGCAAATTGAAGTTGAGATTCAACAAATCCTTGCAGGAGCAGTTTTGAAATAAAAAAACATGTGCAGACTATAAACATCCTGAAATTTCGTCAACTTGCTAAAGCTTCGCGAGCCATAGTCTGTGTGCTGCAAATTTTATTATTGGCGTTGTCTCTCCGTATTACCCCCCACAAAAGCAAAGTTGATGCACATACATTTTGCACTGCACATGCACGTAACATACACTACAAAAAAATTCCGGGTACCAATTCTTTATGATTAAAATTTTCATCATTTCGCTAAAAGAAATATTTACATATATTATTTTTTCATAATACTTATAATTTATTATACACTACAATTTCTTTTAGTATCAACATGTTTTAAGCCTTTCGCATACATACATATGCGATTTAACGCGAATTACACAGATTTCAGAGCGACGCCATTTCGAATTTCGAAACCGCATGAGCCCACCCACTCGCGCGATTTTGTCGGACTAAAATCGCAACAGATCTTGCCAGATTCTTAATTGAAATCATCATGAAGAACACCACGCTTTCATTTTTTATATTAATCTTTCATAATATCTAATACTAGTATCTAATATTATCAATAATGTCATCGAGAAAAATAAGTTGCATTTCTTTCAGTATACGTTGCTTTCAGTATACTTTTTCACATACGTACAGCGGCGCAGCCAGAACTTGGTCATGGGGGTTTTGAAAAAATTGTTTCGGCCAATTTAGTATTACGTACTTTCTAATGTAAGTTGCACTTTTCAAATAAAGCTTTTTTGTATTAGAAATTTACATTTTCCGCGATTTTCAGTCAAAATTTAATGAAATTTGGTTCACTGGAAGTGAAGTTATTGCGTCTGAAGTAAAAGTACGTTTGTGTCATCGGTACAAAAATGATCATCGTACAATGAGCCAATATTAAGTGTTGTTTTAAAATTGTTAAAACTTTAAACGAAACATTTCAATTGATGAACCAAGTTTATGGTGATGATCGTTTATCCCGTGGCAGAGTTTATGATGATGACTCAAAACCTATGTGATAATTCATCAAAGACCAGTCAAAATCTTCATGGAAACTTTTGAATCTGGATTTAAGCATATCTGTTTTCGCGCGGATGCGGAGGAAAAGAAAAAGGTGCTGGAGTTTTCGGGTTTAGGCGGGTTTTCATTTGTGACGTGGCAAAGCTTAAGTTGTTCGTAGCGATTAAACTATAAAACTGATCTTATATCTAAGGGAACCGGAAAGGATACACAATTCATTTTAGGAGTAGAAAGAAAGTGGGTAAGGAGGAGAGAAGAGAGAGTGCCGCGTTGGGCGTGGAAGTGTGTGTGTGCGTGTACGAGAGTGAGCCGCCGAGTCAAAGATCAAACAGTTCTATTCGTCGGCGGTATCAACAACCTTAATAACATAAATTTATTGCATTTCAACTGAACATTTGGCTATCGAAAGTCGTCATCTCATTGATAGACACTTGTGACTGATTTTCGACTAAAAGTTGCATTTTAACCATCAACTACTCATCTGATGCGGCAGCGTCTGACTGTCACCTTTTCAAAAAAATTCATTTGAAACAAAGCCATTGAGGACGTAGGTCATCCTGAAAGACATCCCGGCCGACGATCTAAGACACTCGTTAGACGTGCTTTTAGATCATGTAAATTGCTGTATTGAGGCTGAAAGGGACTATTTAACAAAAACACAAGTCGATTTTGCAAAAAAAAAGTGTTTTAGTTATTATTTTTTAAAGACCTTTTTGCTAATGTTTCAACGTACATTCCATGCATAGTGATTACAAATTTGGAGTAATTATAAGCAATGGGGGTTCTGACACCCAAACCACCACTCCCCCTTGGTTACGCCAAGGGGGAGTGGTGCTTGGGAGTTTGACGCAAGAACACAAATGCAATTTTTACTTTTTCATATCCGAACGTGTAGCACGTTTGCAATTTTTTGAATTGCGCTACCTGATTGCACAATTCTTCTTGCTGAGTTGCAAATAACACCTTTTGCTAAAATGCACGCAGCAGTCAGTGAGTATCCAGATATAACGTTCGCTCTTCACTACTTACTGTGTACGTGACCACATCGTTAGAACTGATAGATATAAGTCATAAACTTCAATCGGCTTCCACAAAATTATTATGCATAGACAATTCTTAACTACTCACGATCCGTTTGAAAAAAATTTGCTCAAAAAGTGGAAAATGCTGAACAGGATTTATTTATTTATTTGGAATATTAATAAAACTAGATGTAAGAGAGTAAGAACTAAGTCTTTTAATTACACTTCAATCTGAATTAAATTTTGTCACCATATTGGAGAAGAAACCAGTAGGGGCGCATAAGAATTTGCAGGAAATGTGCTCCTCAAAAGAAGCAAATGAATACGTAATTTTTCAGATGCTAGCATATACATATGTAGATATGTATGTTAGTTATGCCGGATTCTCACCAACTAAAAACTCGCCGGTTGAGCATTCGCCGAAAAATTCCATTTTAACGGGCTTCTTTTCATTCCCTATACGAAAAGAATTAATCGTCCAGGGGTTTGGCGTAGTCATTGATCTCCCTCCTGATGACTAAATGTTTCCTTCATTAAGTCCGTGTGCTGTATGGCCCACAACTAATCGTCGTCTTTGCATGTTTGTCTCATGTACATACTACTGTGGGCAAAAAATAGTAAGACTTTGTTCATAATTTTAAAATTATTTATTTATTCTTCCAAATCTATTTCGTCCCCCAATATACTTGTGTCAACGTTTTTTCCAATCCTCGAAACAGTTGTTAAAGTAAATTTCCGGAATAGCCTTCAATGCGCGTAGCGATTCACGTTTAATGTCTTCAATTGACTCAAAGCGGTTTCCCCGGAGCGGTCGTTTGAGTTTGCTGAACAGCCAGAAGTCACACGCTAAATCAGGCGAATACGGTGGTTGTGGAACGATATTGATGGAATTTTTGGCGAAAAACTCACGAAGAATCAATCAATGCGACGGTGCATTATCGTGGTGCAAAAACCAAGAGTTGTCGGCCCATAATCCCGGCCTCTTTTTACGAATAGCTTCGCTATTGAACGTTTCGGCACCAGAAATTTGATTCCGCACACAAAATTTAATGGAACTTCTTTGTTGAATAATTTCACTCATTGTAAAAATCGCCGAATGTACTTTTTGTACTTCAGAAAGACAAGTATACTAAACACTAATGATTATTTTGATGGTGACATTTGGCACAGATATCACTGACAGTCATACCAACCTAGAAAAAAATATTTCGACGAATGGGTTTCCGCGCGAAATTTCAATTAAAAAGTCCCGCAGCAGTATATGGTCTCTTCAAAGCTGTCTTTGTAAAAGAAGGTACTGAGATGGGTATAACGAAACACCTGTTTCAAATTTCAACTTCCTAAATGAAATCTTTCAGCAAAGAGTTCAGGTATCCATACCAACATTATTCGTTGTCGGGGATACCGTTTTGGTGCAGTTGTGATTAGCATCCATGATCATTTGATTTGCGGTTAAATGCACTAATTACCGAGTCACGGCGGCTGACTATAACTTGCTACATAATCTTAAGTATTTAAAGTTTTTCAAAATCGTATTTGTTTTAATGGTTCTGCGCAAATGCTTTTGTGAAATGTTAACGATTAAAATACTTATAAATTATATTGCCTTCGTTTCCTCCGTTAATACGTATGAACGTACTAGTATATGGCAAGGGCTGATGCACGCCCACAAATTGCATTATTGCTTCTGGGCACATTGTTCAGAATGTGGCAAATGCATTTTAGCTTTTGATTATTTTCCGCGCCGTTGTGTCTATTGTTTGGTGCAGATTTAAACAGGTGGTCTCAGCGTGTGCTCGTTCTTTTGTTTTCCATTTACAAAGCATTTTTATGTTTTTCTGGTGGCATTGTGGTTGTCAGTCCAGTTCTTCGATCACTGCGTACAATGTGTGTGTTGTTTGTTTTTGCATAGATATATATATAAGCTTGTAAGTGCGTTACTTTTAGGGTGAACTTAAACTCTATTGTGCTGCGTACACCACAGTGTAATGAATGTTTATATGGAATACGAGAAGTCAATTCACAAATATTACGTATTTCCACCTGAATAATAAGACGATAATTTAAAAATCTGGTTCTGATGCTGCCATTATAGCGGGTTTTAAGAAGATTAGTTTGGCCCCAGTGATGCCAGTTTCTGCAGAAAGTATTTTCAACATGCACAGTGACCGCAGTGGCTCAGGGATAAATACATTGGGTTATCAAATTCGGTTTTTGTTAGTTTGAACCCTGATTAAAGAAACCCTAGTTTGAGTTTAAGAAATCCTATTTTAAGAACCCCAATTGAAAAACTGTTATTTGTACAGGGTTTTCAGCAGTCATTGGGCAACCTTTTAGAGAAAGAAGTGCAATATAAACGGTGGGCGGAAAGTTTCTACATACATCGTTTAAATTGTAATATACTTAAAATTCTGATTGCCTAAATCCCCTATATGGAAATCCCCTATAATGTGATGGTTTAAAAATTCTAAACAGTTCCCTCGTAGATCTACAGCAATTTTAATACAGGAAGGTGCGCGATATCATACGGCGAATCAGTCAATAAGTGTTGCTAAAAGTCTATTTAAGCTAGTATAGGAAGACTGGCCGGGAAATTCGCCAGATCTTAATCCTATTGAACATATCTGGTCCAGGATTCAAGACTTAGTATTTCGGAGTCCAAAACCTGCCAATAGACTTCAACTCATTGAGAGAGTAAAACAACAGTGGGATGCCATATCATTGGCCGAAACGTCGGTCTTGTGCGAAAGTTTCCGAAAGCGAGTTCTAGAGTGCTACGAAAAAAATGGCACACATACACAATATTAATGATCAATTGAATACTGCTTAGGTATGATATAGTGGTTTAAATAAAAAAAGCTTTGAAAAGCAATACAAATGATCCTTAACGGTGTTTTTTTTGTATGCAGAAACTTTCCGCCCACCGTGTATACAATATTAAATTTTGGATATTATTTGAATTTTAATGAGGTTTGCTTTACATGCCGCGAATTTTTAATCAGTCCCTCGAACGTAAATTTTTCTGAAAGCCAAATTTTTCACCCACAATTTGGAAATTTGGAAAACCTTTAAGGATAAAACAAAATTTATGGTGTGACAGAATAAAATCCATCCAGTGTCCCAGCAAAAATTTTGACGATTTTTTTAACCCCTTGCGGTCGTAACTACTTACATAATGCATTACAGAAATACCACAGCACGAACAACAGCTTATTTAATCGATTATGGGTAATGCATGGAGTCATGCCTCATTTACAGATTATTCTTTCGCTTACTTGTAATGCAATGGAAAATATACTTATTTAACTAGTTACTGGTAATGCAAAGAGTAATGGGAGAATGCTGAGCACATACACTAGTCAGAATAAGTTTGCGTACAAGGGGTACATAGTTTTTTCATATGAAAAATAAATCACTTAAAGTAATTTTTCAAAAACAAAATATTTTTTATATTTTCCATAAACTTAGTTCTTTTTCTATTAAGATAATAATAACAGAAACTTGACCAAATTGTAAAAGAAGGGCCAAAAACAAAATGTGTTATGAATTCACCTCAGAAAAAGTTTGCGTACAAGATAAGGTTATGTACCAAAAATTAATTTTAAACTAAGTTTTGTCCAAAAATTAATAACTTTTGGGATATGCTTCTCTTATTGGAACTCCCTGCACAAGTTTCGGCATAAATTTTATTAAATTATGTGTTTTTCAGCTGTTCTTTTGATATATCCCTGAATTGTTATATTTGTTTACTATATCTTTGAAGATGGAGTGTTGTTGGGCTCAGGGTTCAAGTAAACCCTCATATATTTAATTAAATGCACGTTAGGTGACTAGTGAGAAACTTTTTTCACTTTTTTGAGCCAGTTAATAGCAAAGATAGCTTCACATCGTATGCATTGCGCCTTAATGTCATCGTAAAGTTGAAAATAATTGTTGGAACCTGATCCAAAATTTTGAAACCTTGGCTTGCATAAGCTTTTAGAATATGTAAATAACCCCTCGGAACCATTTCTGAATGAAAAAACACAGCCTGCTCACTCCTTTACTAGACATGCAGCCCCATACCATACCCCCTCATATGCTATGCTTTACTGTTAATGTCAGATTTTTGTTATTAACTGAATCATCTTCAAATTAGTTGATGCATTTTAATGCCAAATATGCCAAACCATTATCAGAGAATAATAAATCTTCCTACTCCATAGATAACAACACATAGTCCCGGAAATCCGGTTTGCTAGACTCTTTGATGGACTCTTTCACGAAAGCAATTCTGTGCTCCTTGTAAGTAAGCTAAATATGGGCTTCTTACATGCTGTTATGTAGGGAAATATGTATTTTTCATGACTTTTGTTATAAAGTCACTGCTACTAGGTTTTATAAAATATTTCTGTACATTTCTGAAGATATTGGATGCAACTAGCCTAGGATTATGACGCACTGATCGCAAAACAATCTAATCCTATTGCTTGGGTAGCTTAAGAAAATGGTCAGATCGTAGCAAAGAAGCAAGAATTTCTGGTTTTTCGAAATTTAAGATGGCTTTTCAAAATGACGAATGTGCCCTTCCAAAAGTTTCTCTAATTTCACGAAATTTTTAGTCAATTTGGGAAAGATTTAGTAAGATTATTCTTTTATCCATTTTTATTTTTTTTCGCTTGGGTTCTATTGCTTTCTATATAATTTTAAAATAATTTAATTTAATTTAATTTTACGTTTAAAAATAATTTACAAGTCCGTTTACTGTTCAATGGAATACAAATTTCCAAATAAAAATTGAAAGCATAACTGGAAATTCCCGTAATTAGTTTTGTACGCAAACTCGATAATTCTAATCTCGATAATTCGGACACTCGCTAATACGGACAACGCGGTAATCCGGACACTCATTTCTATTGTAGACTCTGTAATCCGGACACTCAATTTCTATTGTAGACTCTGTAATCCGGGCACCAGTGTCCGGTTTTTAATTGTCCGGATTATCGAGATTATACTGTATATTGTCAATAAATACGAATATATGGAAAATTATTGTTTTAATGCATCTAAAACACATCAAAAAGTGCAGTTCAGGCATATATGAATAATGTTGATAAGTTTTGGTAAACAGAGAACACATTTTTGAAGTAAAAATTGATGATAACATAATTTTGACTTGCCTGTACGCAAACTTTTTCTGACTAGTGTACAAGGTGCAACCCAAAGTAAACAGGACTTTTATAAAATAAAGAAAACGGATGATTATTTTTGTATAATTCTTTTTATTTATTCAAAATACTCTCCTTCTGCTTCGATACAACGTTTTGCACGGTCCAAAAGCATTTGGAATGAGTGTTTTAGGTCATCGGCCGGCATCGCCTTCAGAATGTTGGTACAAGCCTTTTGGATGTCCTCAACGTCCTTATAACGGTTTCCTTTCATCGGCAAATGCAACTGACCGAATAAGTAGAAGTCACAGGGAGCCATATCAGGCGAATACGGTGAATGATTGATGGTAGAAATGCGATTTTTGGTCAAATAATCGGTCGTAACTAGGGCTCTGTGAGCCGGTGCATTATCATGCAATAAACGCCAACTTCCTTCCTCGCGATATTCTGGCCGAATACGACGAATGCGATGCACCAAACGCTTCAAAACTGCAACATAAAACAAAGCGTTAATTGTTTTTCCCGGTGGAACAAACTCTCGATGAATTATTCCCTTTGAATCGTAGAAACAAATGAGATGTGTTTTGATTTTTGACTTCTCACGGCGGGTTTTTTTCGGATTTGGCTCATCTGGGTGCTTCCATTCGGCACTTTGACGCTTTGTTTCGGGATCATATTGAAAGCACCACGTTTCGTCACCGGTTACGATGTTGAACAAGAAATTTGGATCACGTCTGGCTTCCCGAACGATGTCTTTTGCGTGCTCAATTCTCTGCGCTTTTTGGTCGTCGGTTAAAGTGTGCGGAATGAAGCGAGAACACACTTTACGGAGACCCAAATGTTCGGTTAAAATGCGATCAATTGATGTTTTGGAGATGTTCAATTCCATTTCCATCAATTCCAATGATGATTTTGGCTGCATTTTGATAAAATCACGCACAGTTTTGATGGCATCGTCAGTAATCACAAATTTCGACTGGCCGACGTGTTCGTCGTCATTCAAGTCTTCACGACCATTCTTGAATCGATTCAACCACTCATTAACACGGCCACGGGATAAACAATCATCACCATAAACTTGCTTTAACAATTTAAACGTTTCGGTAAAAGTTTTACCAAGTTTAAAACAGAACTTAATATTAGCTCTTTGTTCGATCGACATTCTCGTACCAAAGTTAAAAACATACTGTCACATTGAGCGGGATATTTCGGCGTCTACTAGACCAAATGTCATGAAATTTAGACAGTATGTGAATGAAAGATGTACCTTTCCAACGCATGTCCTCACACATAGATGGCGCCACCAGAAACGTCCCTATTGCAAAAGTCCTGTTTACTTTGGGACGCACCTTGTATATGTGATTTATTCGTTCACTTACAAGTAATGTGTAATCTGCTATTCATTTGAAATTTACGCAGCAATCAATTAAATCTAAGAAAATTCATCCTGTCGAAAAATCCCTGTCGGACCTGAGACAACTGGTTCCCAAAATTCATTGGTCTTTCAACTGGTTTTTGTAAGTCAATTTGACAACCAGTTGTCCAAGTGACTGTCAGCGGATGCAGAAGTCAGTCAGTTCGCGTCTAATCGTTCACGTTCTGTGTGCGCGTTCATAGGCGAGAAGAGCACATAAAAATGAGAAAAACGAAACAGAGGTGAGAGAAGCAAAAAAATACTGTTAAGGCTGATCTTGCGATTGTTCTGCTACAACAACAACGTAGAAATGTTTGCATTTTTCGAACTTTCTGTTTCTATGACACGAAGTTTGCTCGATTTGCACGTTTTGTCTTGAATGATTTTAGTTAGAATTTTGCGTGGTTGCGTAAAGCAACGAATTGCAGCGGCAGCTGAAAGGTGTGTATTAATATATTTATTTATGTAATTATTTATTAATTCATTTATTTATTTATTTATTGCAGGCGAAGTCAGGATGTTGTATTGCATCAGGCTCAAACAGTTTCGGCAGAAGTGTGTCAACAAGTGGAAGTTTATCTTGCTTCATCTATACCATAAATGCACCAACAATTTTTTTTATTCGCGATGATTTTTTGTTTTTATTTTTAAATATTTTTAAAATAAAATAATTATTTAAAAAATTTAAAATTTAAAAAATGTTAAAATATTTTTAAAATAAAATCATTATTTAAAAAATGCACTGTTTTATTTTCCCCATAAAAAAAAAAAAGTTTTCTAACCACTCGATGGTTAGAAAACTAATCCAGAATAAACTAGTTTGCAAACTAGTCGCTTTGCAACTGGTTTGAAAACTGGTTTACTTCGGACTAACCTTGTTGCAAATGGATGCAGACGGGGACAATTGACCGTCGCACACTGGGGTAATATAAGTTAACGAATGTTAACATTTAAATTTCTAAAATATGTGCACGGTCGAATTTCGACATCACCAAGTGCATTGCTTTATTGACCCATAAATAAAACTGAAGTGCATTGCTCTTTTGTCGCAATAAACAAAAGTGCAAGCTGGTCATATTACCCAATCGCCACTTGAGCGACCACCAGTACCGCTTCAAGTGGGTCAATCGTAAAATAAACACAACGCAGCATAAACGCCAGTATGCTGATACGTCGCCTTTTGCGTTTGCGCTGGTAGGCTAGGTTAAGAATTAAAATTGAAAAATAAAGCAGTCTTGATCAGTCAAGCAATCAAGTAACAACTCCAAAATCTTTAACTGGCGCCCGAGCAGGGACCAATAAAGAGTAGTGATTTGCAGTGCCGGTCCTTTTAACCAAATCATCTCGAGGAGGAACAGTGAAAATCGGAAGTTTCGCGAAGGCCAGTGGAAGCAGTGGTGAATAAGCGAATAGCAGCAAGCAACAGCGATTAGCAGCAACAAAAAGCAACAAGCAGCGAAAGCAACAGGTAGCGAAAGCAACCCGCAACAACCAGCAGGAAACGGGCGTTCAACCGGAGGACAGCCAGACGAACAGGATCGAAACAGTTCCCCCAATTGGTCCCGATACCCACCCGCAACGTACCAAAT
The DNA here is from genome assembly GCA_963668005.1 of Melieria crassipennis. Classification (NCBI taxonomy): domain Eukaryota; kingdom Metazoa; phylum Arthropoda; class Insecta; order Diptera; family Ulidiidae; genus Melieria; species Melieria crassipennis. Next base: position 46,887,652 of record OY764961.1, read on the forward strand.
GGCGATTAAATTATTGATACTAATGTAAGTCCATTCCAATTTTATTTTAAGAAGTGAAACCATACGAAAATAAAAGATTATAAAAAAGAGTTTAATGAAAAAAAAATTAAATAAAAGGCGACAATTAAGCCAGTAAACAACGGAAACCCACCAAAAAGGAAATTAGAAACAAAAATATAAGAATAACTCAAAAATTTAACGGGAATTTTTCGAATATCCCGACCCCAAATAAATAAATGTTATGAAGCTCACGCAGGTAGAAAAAGCGATACAAATATTTACAAATAGAGCAGATCTTTATTCTAGAGGAGACGAGTCGGCTAAATACAAAAAATTGGTAAAAAAAATTAGAATATTTAAAAGAAATACTTATACAAAAAGAAAAACAAGAAGACGAAAAAATTTTATTAAAGGATTCGTATTACATTAAATAAATAAAATTAAAATTCACAAATAAAACACAAAAACACATCTGAACAACGATATTCGTAGAAAGGAAAAGGAGCAGCCGGAGGAAACCCAAGGAAAATTCGAAGAATAAACAATAAAAAACCAACAAGAAGCAAATTAGGAGAAATATTATATTGTTAAGAAATAGTATTTAAGTAACATTCATTTTCTTAAATTTAATTTTTCACAACACAAATATGAATCCCAACAACTTAATAAGACCAGCTCGTTTAGAGGCCAATCCAGGTCCTAGTGCCGCACCATCCCCAAACCCACCCACCCTTCCACCTTCAAATCCTACCCCCTTCAATCTAAATGACATGACACAACAAATAAGCAGAATAGTCGCAGACATTCTAGCCAGAGACGGTAGACAGATATTTGAGAGTATAATAAATCCAGGTTCAGACATTACCGACGAGACTGACCAATCCATCGACGTAAATATAGACAGAAATTTGGCCGAATTAGACAGAATACCCGACGTGGTAAAAAGCCTTAGGGAATTCTCGGGACAGCCCGGAGAATTCAGCTCGTGGAAAAAAAGCGTAGACCGCATCCTAAAAATTTACGAACATCTTAGGGGAACGCCAAAGTATTACGGCATTTTAAGCGTAATACGGAACAAAATTATTGGCAACGCCGATATAGCCCTCGAGTCATACAACACGCCACTAAACTGGGCAAAAATTTCAAAATGTTTAACACTGCATTACGCAGATAAAAGAGACTTAGGAACTCTCGAATACCAAATGACGACTTTAGTCCAAGGCAGCAGCACAATCCCCGAATTCTATCAAATAGTCTACCACCAATTACACTGAGCAACAGCCAAAATTTTTCCGAGTTCTAGTAAACCTTTTCTAAAGGATTTTTGGACGCTGATCACAACTGCGTACTTAGTTTTTTGATTGTTTGAGCGGTTTGTAAGTTATTGGTGGTTTTTGCTAGGATGTGTTTTTCACGATTTTTCATCTTTGAATTTTTATTGCATTTATAATATGTTGAAAAACACGATAATTTTTTCATGACACAATAACGAATCCTCAAGCTATAATTTTGACCATAGTCGATTTCGATTGGTCAAGGGTTAACACGGCTATGGCTCTTCAAAGTTCAATTTTCGCGAATTTTTTATAAAAATTCATTTAAATTCGGGGTTGCAATTTTCAATTAGGAGTAAGTGTGTAATGTATAGTGGAAGGCTGTAACTTAAACTTATAGAACAGAATTTGTTTATCGCATGTGCCATTCTCGGCCTATACTCATTAGAGTGTAACTGCGACTTCACCTTCTGAACACGTGTTTGTATTGAAATCTTCTAATGCTCTTGGCGTCATTGACGAAAGTATCTAAAGTATTTTTGCAAGCGTCAATATTTGTCTTTTCAAGGGCATTAACAAAATTTGAATTGGTTCATTACTGTAGGAGCTATTCTAAAAAGAGTTGCATCACACAAGTAAAAATTTCAACCACACACACTTAGCAAACTACTTGTTGTTTTTCCATATTTCATTGCGACATATTTTCAGGGCGCAAAAAAATCAAAATACGAAAGGTGAAAATTTTATGAATTAAGGGCTTTTGATGAATGTAGCATTTTTATATTGCTGCCTAAAATTGTGCTCCAATATTATAGCTCAAAAGTAAATCCTTGCTTTTGTTGCTGAATTTATGAATGGAGAAGTTACATATTTGTACACACACTCTATTCAAAACATCGTATTTCAAAAATGTCTTTTTTAATTGAAAGCTGCAACATTCTTCTTTCACTATATGACAATATATATTTTTTGGAAGCAAAATTCTTTTGTGTATTCGCAATCTTGCAAAGTAACTGAAAATTTGACTTTGCAAATGAATAACTCTTGCAAATTTGAACCGATTTTAATGTTTTACATTTTAGATACATAGCTAGAGTATTGTTAATCTATGTTAAAAAAATGGGATTTAAGACTTCAGGTTTGTAGGAGCTACATGCATGTCATGGTCAAAAAACATGTAAAACGCCCTCTAAGGAAAACCATCAATATTTCCTAAGCCGCTCAAACAATCAAAAAACTAAGTACGCAGTTGTGATCAGCGTCCAAAAATCATTTAGAAAAGTATGGTTTGATTTCAGAAAAAAAAAATAATGTAGATTTTGTTGCTCTGTGTTATCACTCATACTTAACAAACTTTCCTGCATGGATATGGGCCAAGATTCACTTGACATGACCATGAACATGACCAGATCTTATAGGGAAAAGGCACTAGACACATTCGTACGAGGTTTGAACGGCGACTTGCCAAGATTGCTAAGCATCAAGGAACCCATCGATTTGCCCCAAGCATTACATTTATGCCTTAAGCTCCAAAATGTAAATTACAGAACTCAATATGCGCAAAATAGCCAAGTAACCCATCATCGATCCAACTACCAATCCGCCAAACCACCACCACCCCCCCGAAGACAAACGCCGAACTTTACGCCGGCCCCACGCAGAAATTTTTACCCAGAACTTCTCAATAACCCCCAAAGACCACAAAATCCACACTTTAATCGCCAATACCAAACGCAATTCAGAGATAATAGACAAAATCCATTACCACCAAAACCATTACCACGACCCGAACCAATGGACATAGACCGCAGCATCCACACTAGACAAGTGAATTACGCAAACAAACCACAATTCGGAAATAACTACGCTCAAAAGCGATTTAACCCAAACCAATCAACACAGGCGGCCGTACCAAACAAATATCAGCGAATTAATCACGTACAACATGAAGCAGACTTAATACAAGAAGATACTTATTACGAAAATTCAGAAGCCTATGAACAGATAGATTTAACCAATGAACAAACAGACGAAAACCCAACATACGAGGAACAACTAGAACTGGAGGACATTCATTTTTTAAGACTAGGCCCCTCTTCGCTTCTTTACTTTGAACACAAAAAGGGAAACGGAGAGGTGCTCAAATTTTTGATAGACACAGGTTCGAACAAAAATTACGTCATACCAAAACATATTCGGAATCCAATACCGAACGAAAAGAGCTTCTTAGCAAACTCAGTAGGAGGAAACGTAAAAGTAACACATCATGCCTTAGTGGACCTTTTTTGTCTCAAACACAAACTTAAATTCTACATCCTTCCGAACCTAACCACATTCGACGGCATCATAGGCAACGACACACTTCGCGATCTTAAAGCAATAATTCACACTGAGAAAGGTTATATGGAAATTTCTCCAAAGATAAAAATTGAGCTCAAACACCACCCTTGTGAAAATGTCAACAATATTAATTTACTTTATTTAATTGTCCAAAGAATGTTGCGACAAACTTAAGTCAATGGTACGCAATTGTCCCAAACTCTTCTCAGACCCCGAACAAAAGTTAACTTACACAACAAAAGTCAGAGGCGAAATTAGAACCACCACCGATACGCCTGTTTACTCAAAATCCTACCCTTATCCCATGGCATTGAAAGATGAAGTCGAAAACCAAATAAACGAACTGCTAAAAGATGGCATAATTAGACCATCTAAATCCCCTTATAATTCTCCCGTATGGATTGTGCCAAAGAAATCGGACTCATCAGGAAAAAAAAAATACCGAATGGTAATAGACTACAGAAAACTAAACGCAATCACTATACCAGACAAATACCCAATCCCAGAAATCAATGAAGTCTTTTCTAAACTAGGAGAAAATAACTATTTTTCAGTTCTAGATCTTAAAAGTGGCTTCCACCAAATCCCTCTTAACGAGAGAGACATCGAAAAAACTGCATTTTCAATCAACAACGGAAAATTTGAATTTGTTAGATTACCCTTTGGACTGAAAAACGCACCGTCCATATTTCAAAGAACCCTCGATGACATATTAAGAGAACACATCGGCAAACGATGCTACGTCTACATAGACGACATAGTAATTTTCGGAAAAACAGAAGCCGAACATTTTGCTAACTTAGAGAAAGTCTTTAAAACATTAGAAGCAGCAAACCTCAAAATTCAATTGGACAAATGCGAGTTCTTACAACCCGAAATAGAATTTCTAGGCTTTATTGTAGGAAAGCAAGGCATAAAACCAAACCCGAAGATAGTTCAAGCAATAAAAAGCTTCCCACCTCCTCAGAACCTAAAAGATTTAAGATCCTTCTTGGGAATGTCCGGATATTACAGACGGTTTATTAAGGATTATGCAAAACTTGCAAAACCTTTTAAGAGGGGAAGATGGACGAGTGTCCAAAAATGTATCAAAAAAAACCCCGATCCATCTAAGCGATACAGAATCCGAAGCGTTGGATAAACTGAAAAACTCCTTAATATCTAAAGAAGTAATCCTAACACACCCAAACTTCGAAGAAGCTTTCGATCTTACCACTGACGCTTCTAACTTCGCCATCGGAGCAGTCTTATCACAGAAAAACAAACCAATAACATTTCTTTCACGTACCCTCAACAAACCGAGGAGAATTACGCAGCTAATGAGAAGGAAATGCTTGCCATTATCTGGTCACTAAAAGCCCTCCGAAATTACCTTTACGGCTCTAGACAAATCAACATTTACACCGATCACCAACCCCTAACTTACGCACTAAGTAACAAAAACTCAAACAGTAAAATGAAGCGCTGGAAATCAATCTTAGAAGAATACAATTATGAACTTAAATACAAGCCTGGAAAAGAAAACGTAGTAGCCGATTGCTTATCAAGACCCCCTGGTCACACCGTAATAAATTCTCTAACACCAACGCTCCACAGCGATGATAGTTCATCCCATCACCTTATTCCTGCAGTAGAATCACCTGTTAACGCCTTTCGAAATCAACTCATCCTAAAATTAGGAAACGAAGAAAAACATGAAACTGAAACACATTTCTCTAAATTCATCAGACATACAATTGTTCGACAGGACTATTCAGAGAACAACCTCAAGCAAATACTAAAACAATATCTAGACCCCAATGCTGTCAACGGCTTATCAACACCCGAAAGAATCATGGGTTTGATTCAAAGACTCTACCCTCTCCATTTTAACAATTACAAAATCCGATACACACAAAGCATTGTGCAAGACGTAGAAAACGAGGACCAACAGGAAGAAATAATTTGCGCAGAACATCGCAGAGCCCACAGAAACGCAAATGAAAATAAACTACAAATTACACAGGGCAACAAATTTCGACTTTTGGTCGGCTTTTCTGGGTTTGACATCAGTTTTAGGGTAATTAGGGACCGCTGATTTCGAATCCGCAAACCGTTTTGAAAACTTAGTTTCCGTTTTCGCAAAAAATGGGCGAGTCACTTTTCCGGATTTTCCCTGACTTTTTTCACGTTTGGGATTGTAATTTCTAGACCAATAAACCGGTTGACACCATTTTCACCTCGTTGCATTATCAACACCGCACGGTTTCTTTTCCGATGCAATTTATTTTTATAGGTTTTAAAATTCCGCGGCAATTGGACCTCAAAGTCGGAAAATATGGAATTTCAAGGCGTTTTCTTTGATGTTAAAAAACAAACACATTTTTCTTAAATCAATTATCGAGATGTATAACAAGAAAGCGGAAACATCAAGTAATGCAACACAGCGACATTTTTTGGCGTGAGTCCCATTCTCATCGAAATAATAGCAAAAATGTACCAAAGTAATTTTCAACAGATTTCAGTTTTTTTCCTTTAAAAAGTAAGAGCCTCAAAATATGCAAAGTTTTTAATTTTGTTTTGTTTGAAGCAATTCAAAATGTTGTTGTTTTTCGCTTGTATTCCAGACAGTGAATGGAATATATAAAAGAGCATATTTTGAGGCCCATAATTTTTTAAGGAAAACGACTGAATTTGACTATGGTACATTTTTGCTATTATTTCGATGAGAATGGGACTCACGCCAAAAAATTTGGCTGTGTTGTATAATTTCATGTTTCCGCTTTCTTGTTATACATCTCGATAATTGATTTACGAAAAATGTGTTTGTTTTTCAACATCAAAGAAAACGCCTTGAAATTCCATATTTTCCGACTTTGAGGTCCAATTGCCGCGGAATTTTAAAACCTATAAAAATAAATTGCATCGGAAATGAAACCGTGAGGTGTTGTAAATGCCACAAAGTGAAAATCATGTCAACCGGTTTATTGGTTTTGAAATTACAATCCCAAACGTGAAAAAAGTCAGGGAAAATCCGAAAAAGTGACACGCCCATTTTTTGCGAAAACGGAAACTAAGTTTTCAAAACGGTTTGCGGATTCGAAATCAGCGGTCCCTAATTATCCTAGAACTGATGTCAGAACCAGAAAAGCCATTTTGCTGTTGATCAGTGTTATCAAAAAATTCTATTTCCCCAAAATGTTCTCCAAAATCAAATCAATAGTGAAGAAATGCACCGCTTGTAAAGAAAATAAGTACGATAGACATCCTAACAGCATAGAAATACAACCTACACCCATTCCGCAATACCCCGGACATATTATTCATATAGACATTTTCTCCACCGAACGCAAACTCGTGCTGACCGCTATCGACAAATTTACTAAATTCGCTGTAGGTAAAATAATCGAATCCAGAGCAGTCGAACACATTAAAAAGCCCCTCCAAGACATCCTTTTCCAATTCTGTGTCCCACAAATGGTAGTAATGGACAACGAGAAAGCTTTACACTCAGCTTCAATCCTAGCAATGCTTGAAGATGAATTTCACATAGAAATTTATAGCACTCCCCCTTATCGAAGCGAAGTCAACGGACAGGTAGAACGCTTCCACTGAACACTTACAGAAATCATGAGATGCCTAAAAGCGGACGACAACAAACGAAACTTTGAGCAACTACTTGAACGAGCTATTAACGAGTACAATTCCACTATTTACTCGACGACAGGAAAGAAACCGGTTGAACTCTTTTATGGCCGCATACCACACATAAACCCAGAGGACTTTGAAAAAATCAGAATACAAAATATCGAAAAAATTAAAGAAAAGCAGGATAAAGACTTAAAACACCACAATAAAAATAAGAGCCTTATTAAAACATACAAACCTGGAGACGAAATTTATGTAAAACACAACAAGAGAATAGGATCAAAATTAACAGTCAGATACGTTAGGGAAATAGTCAAAGAGAACAAAACCACTACAGTCACTACCGAATCTGGTAAAGTCGTTCACAAAAATAATATTAGGAACTGTTAATTTCAGGTTACTCATCCACAAAGGATGCAGCGAAATAAAAAAAAATCATCGATCTTGACCAGTACGAAAACGAAATAGCAACGATTAAGCAAACAATAGGAAAATATCCTGACCACTCCCTGTTCCCATACCTCAACCATGAACTCACACAAATACAAGGACTGGTTGACCATCTAAAGCCACGAAAGATCAAAAGGTCTCTAAATTTTATAGGCACAGCTTGGAAATGGATTGCAGGAAATCCTGACCATGAGGATTTTGAAATAATAAAAAATAAATTAGACAATAACTTAGAAAACAACAATCGACAAGTAGTGATAAATTCAATGTATCAAGATAGGATAAATAGCATAACTAAAATTGCAAACGAGATAACAAAAACATTGAAAGACGGCAAATTAATTAACCAAGAAATTGTAAGCAGCATTCAATACAAATTAAAGATTTTCAAAGAAGAACTGCAAAATATAAACCTTTAAATAATAAATTCTTTAGTATTATCAAAAGAAGAAATTCAGACAGCTATAAGTACTTTAGAAGAAGAAAATGTGCCCTTCGCAACAATAGAAGAGGCCCTCAATCTGTCCGAAATTAAAATTATATCGAATCAAATATCAATACTTTACATTATAAGCATACCTGTTGTAAACAACAAAAATTATGAGAACATACTAATTAAACCCGTAAAAAGAAACAATAATGTTATTGACTTACCATTTAATAATGTCTTAATAAGCAAAAATGAAATTCTAGGAATAGTAAATAATTGTAAGAATTATGATTACTTAACTTTATGTAAAGCGCAAAACGTAATCGACATAACGAACATGACTTGTATCCCAAATCTTTTTAAAAGCAAAAAGGCAGCTTGCGATTTTACGAATGGGCAACATATTTTAACTATTGACGAAATATCGTCCGATGTAATTCTCCAAAACGATTTCAACGGAACGCTCGAAATCGAATCCGTTAAACAAAACCTTAATGGAACCTTTCTGATAAAATTCCACAATATCACTATTTCATTGAACGGCAGAGTCTTCGTTTCAAAAGAAACAACTCATTTTCAAATCCTTCCAGCGGTCTTGCAACCGACCCCCCACGAAGAGAATTGGTAAGGGGTATATTGCACTGAGACCAGGATTGATCTATTGTGCCCCGACCCCCCACGAAAAAGAATACAGAAAATTATTATCGCTCCAAATGATGGACGAATTGCACATCAATAATACAAAAACAATAAAAATATTGAAACTCGAGACTACTATCCACATGGCAACCACTTACGGATTACTTACCATTATAATGATTGCAGCAATTGTTACCACAATCCTCAATAAAATCCAAAGTAGAGAAAAACCACACATCAATATCAACAAAGAAAGAGTTCCAACTGCTCAAATCCATGACAATTTAAACACCACCGTAATAATTCCAAACCACACTCCCAAAGTCAGATTTAATGACATACCGTACTTCTAATCGATTAGGGACAATCGATTTTTGAGAAGGGAATAGTTAACGAATGTTAACATTTAAATTTCTAAAATATGTGCACGGTCGAATTTCGACATCACCAAGTGCATTGCTTTATTGACCCATAAATAAAACTGAAGTGCATTGCTCTTTTGTCGCAATAAACAAAAGTGCAAGCTGGTCATATTACCCAATCGCCACTTGAGCGACCACCAGTACCGCTTCAAGTGGGTCAATCGTAAAATTGTATGCTGATACGTCGCCTTTTGCGTTTGCGCTGGTAGGCTAGGTTAAGAATTAAAATTGAAAAATAAAGCAGTCTTGATCAGTCAAGCAATCAAGTAACAACTCCAAAATCTTTAACTTATATAAGTAAAGTGGCGATTAATTCAAAAATGAAAATTAAAGGTACTGATCTTTTTTGGTACCGGGTTAAAGTATATAAAATTCCGCATCACTAGGTGAAAGAATTGTTGTAAAATAATTTACCGTATTCCTGCAATCCACTCTGAAAGTTGACATTTCTTTTCATTTGTCGTACGCGCAGCGTGAAACGTGAATTTTCCAATTATTCAAATCAAATTTCTTTAACAAGTCTTTAAAGTAGCATAAAAGTGATGATGGAGGCTTCTTGTTCAGGTATTTAAGTATTCAAATATTAATCTTTTTTTTTTTAAGTGTTCGTAAATATTTTTGTTATTTTTTTTAAAAAAAGCTTAAAAATTGCCTTATTTTGACCCTATTCATAGACATATAGTTGTTTGTTCAGTGATGTTCACCTAAAATATTGTCATAATCGTAATCTGTGGATATTTTAGCAACTTTCTACGAAAAAAAAGTTGCGCTATTGTTGCGCACTTTTGCAGCATTTCGATTTTTGTATGTGAAGTCTTGGCAAAATATGCATGCGGTCCGTGAAAGGAAAGTGAAGAAATAAATGTAAATGCAAAAAATATGAGAAAATCAACAGGCGAATTGTTTTATGTTAGTTTTGTTGTTGTTCAATGTATGGTTTTTAGCATTGCCTTATGCTTTTTACCCTACATTACAGGGGCCGGTTTATTAGATTTATATTAGCCAGCATATTAGGCGATATATAAGTCGGGATATCGCGACACGTAAGTATTTTCGGTTTTTAAGATATTTGTGAAACACAATACAAAATCGTATCAAATGATGCAGAACCAAATACAATTTCGATATCTTAGATTATTTCATTTGTCTATGTTGTAGGGTGTGTGCAAAACTAGGTCAACTGACCTTATTTATCAGAAGTTGCAGTATTGGGCATTGTTATTGTTTGTATTATGATTGAAATAACCGCGATTGAAATAACCGCAGTGATGTGCATTAAACTAATTCGGTAGAGGGTAACTGCAAATGACTACTTTTTCAAGATATTAAAAAAATTGGAACGAATCCTTGTTCATGTAGGAACGAATCCAAATGTTATTTGGTATACTCGTCAAAGTTTTTATGACATAATGACCAACTCTTTGCCTTAAATTGTGCCAAATCTTTCGTTGAGTACTATCCCTGGTATAACATGCCTACAACGGTTCATAAATATTTAATTCATGGACCAGATGTCATAACTCACGCCTTGTTGCCAATCGGTGAGTTATCTGAAGAAGCTCAGGAAGCGAGAAATAAAGACTTTAAGGCTTTCAGGGAATATTTTTCTCGAAAAAGTAGCCGTGAAAAAAGCAACGAAGACATTCTAAATAGACTGCTTATAAGTTCTGATCCCATTATATTATCTGTAACGAAATTGCCGCATAAAGAAGTTTCGCGCATGCCAGGGGAAGCATTGGATTTGTTGGTAATTGCGGGAGAAGAAGGCGATGATATGAACAATGATGGTGATGATGACAACGATGAATGCGAAGGTGAAACCGTGGGTGAATACAATGATAGTTCTGATAGTAATTAATAAATATGCGAGGAATTCTGTATTAGACCCTTTTGTACGAATTTTGTATTTTTTGTCATAAATAAAAAAAAATCCACTAAAATATATTCAAATACATTTATTTTTCACTTCTTGATGTATAATTAACTAAACCTAATACTTTTTTCATGTATAAATAGTCCGGGTGAATTAATCGCCAAAATCGGCATGAATTACCCCAGTGTGCGTCGCCTAGGACACCGCCATGTTAAAAGGGTTAGTATGCTCCAAGAAAACGAGTCGGTTCTGAGGTCATATATGACTGTCAAGCGACCAGTTGAAAAACTACACTTGGACCAGTCCGATTTCAGGGATGCGTGTAGTCTTTCGCGTGTGAAAGTTCGAAGAGTCAAGTGGTCAAATGAATAAAATCGTAAGAGCGACTAAGTTATAATTTAAGCAATGGAGCTGAGTTTTTCGATTACTTTAGACATTACCAACTACATACTCGTACATATACACAAATACAATAATCTGAGATTGGGCCGTTGGATAGTGTCATTTAAAAACCTTGAAAGGGTTACTATAAGTAAACTAAGTTCTCGCTTTTTCTTGATGAGATTTAAACTTTTTTTTTTAATTTTTAAAATATAGATATACGGTTTCCGTATATAAAAATTGGTGTCGGTGTGAAGGTTAATAAAGTTAATGTTATTTAGGTCACTTCCATTTCTAATCTAAACATATTAAACATATCGCTCCTTCGCTGCAAGAACGTCTTAACTCAAAAAAAAAAGTTTTTCAGTTTATGGCAACCCTGTGTGTATCTGCATATGATCTTTTATCTGCCAAAACCATTTTGTAAAATATTCAATACTTTGCTCACAAGACGACATGAAACATTTTTTGCTACCTTGAACTCCCTGTAATGGTAAACTTTAAAATTGAATTTTCTCGGAATGATGTAGTTTTGAGTTATGACGTTCTTGCAGCGAAGGAGCGATATGTGTACTGGTATGAAAACAGTTAGGGCTGCCGGTTATGTGCTGGACTGGAGTATTAACAAAACAAAAAACAAAAAACTGTTCCACATCTTAAACAAAATCACTTTGCATATTTGTAGGCTCTTAATAATAATTAATAATTGACTGGCACGACAGCCCGCTTACGCGAGACTAAGGCCTAGCTTCCCGCAACTACCCGTGTTGTGCGTGTGAATTTGTACGCGGGTTGAAGGGACCTACAGTTTTATGCCGGTTCCGAACGGCAGGTTGGGAGCTTTTTCATAAGCAATTTTTACTCTCAGAGGTTTGCCATTTCCAGCTGAGAGGACAGCCACCGAAAGAGAAAACGAGTTTTCCCGTTATTTTTTTTAGGTGTTATTACAGGCAGTATTTGAACCTGAGGTTGCTGCCTGCGACTCGCGGTCCAACGCACTAACCAACTGAGCCACGGCGGCTGTAGGCTCTTAGTTTTTAAAATAAATCATTGACAAAAGGGTGAAAAGTGATGAAAATGATAATGATACATTTTTGCTATTGTTTCGATGAGAATGAGAATCACGCCAAATATTTAGTTTGGCTATGTTGTATTACTTGATGTGTCCGCTTCGTTATACATATACCTCGTTACTTGATTTTTTTTCGCCATTTTATTTTTTCGCCATTAACGAGAACGCCTTGAAAATCCATATTTCCGACTTTAAGGTAGAATTACTGTGAAATTTTTAAACTTCGTGGTGCAATATCTGGGGAATATGGGGGGTGGGGTAAGACTTCCCATTTGATCGTTTCCAAGTAGGTCTTAACGGGTTTGGCAACGTGAGGCCGAGCGTTGTCATGCAGTAGAATCACTTTTTGTGCCTCTACTCATATTATGGCATTAATTAAGTTCAATACCGTTCCCCAGTGATGGTTACGTTCGGTTTCAACAGCTCATAATAAATAAGACCGTAATGGTCCCACCAAATACACATCGTAACCTTCGCAGCATGAATATTCGGTCGAGCCGATGATGAAAAAAAATCATTCTCAACGCATCAAATCGCTTGGAAATGGTTTGACGGTTAACTCTGAAAGCTAATAGCCTATTTCCACCGAGCGCTTAAATGCATTTAAAGGCTCTGTTAAGCTTGAGAACTGTCAAGCGTTTCCACCAAAACTGAGTTAAATGCAACAGCTGGTTTTTATTTACATTTTTAGTTGGTCAAGCCAAATTCTGCATTTATTTCTGGACAGCTTATAGCCTATTTCCACCGAGCGCTTAAATGCATTTAAGGGCTCTGTTAAGCTTGAGAACTGTCAAGCGTTTCCACCAAAACTGAGTTAAATGCAACAGCTGGTTTTTATTTACATTTTTAGTTGGTCAAGCCAAATTCTGCATTTATTTCTGGGCAGCCACAGCTTACCCATCGCCGCCATCTCCTTGAATACGTATGTATGGTTTCTTGTAGCCCCTCTACTGCAAGAAAACCAATTCGCTTTCCTTTTCAACAGTCTAGGAATGCCTGCGTTTTCATATTTGTGAAAATTTATTTCATTTGTCAATGTTTATTTCATTTATGAAAGTTATCAGCTGATTGATACCAGAGCTGTCTGAATTTTTAATGTCAAGAGGGTTCATGAGAAGTTCCACGTTTTTGATTTTCTCTTTCAGCATTTATTATTGGCAAATAATAGAAGTTTTGACTTTGATTATGACAGACGATATGTATTTTTACGAAAAATTCAGTAAAAAGTAATTGTCTTAGCAAAAAATCTACCACCCCGAACGCAATTCGAATCCCCTCTTTCGTTTGTGTTCGTACGGCTCTTGCAGCGCCGAAAAGCATGCTATCAAAATTTGTACATTTGTCAGTATTGCTCCAGCTTTAAACATAACATATTCTGTTAGACGTCTGTAAACGGCAAAACTGAGTTAACTCAGTTTTGAAAGTGAGTTAACTCACTTTGATACAAAAACAATTGCATGGGAATTAGAGCATTTAACTGCGATGTTAAATGCATTTAAGCGTTAAATGCATTTAAGGCCCGGTGGAAATAGGCTATAAAGCAAGCTCTTCTTGCGTTTGGCACGAAACCCCATCGAGCAATGCCTCCAATCAGCGTCTTCGAAGGTTTTTGGCCTTCAACAAAGAAGAATCTCAACACTTCCCGCAAATGGCGGTTATTTGGCACAAACTCAGAAATTTTCAGCAAAACTAAAAGTACAAAACGCAAAAATAAAATCACTAATATGTTAAAGCGGTTTGTTTCCATATGTCCAAGCTTGGTTCATGACGCTGGAGCCATCTATTGACAAACAGCGAGAACTGTTAATTATAATAAGTTGTTTGGAAAACCGATTTAGTTAATTCATAATAGTCCCCTTCGGACTCAATATAGCGATTTGTATGGTCTAAAACGCACGTGAAACGCGTGAAAAAGTATTTAGTTAGTTAGTTTAACTAACTATTTAACGCATTTTACACGAATACATATTGAGCGATTAAAATATGACCGCATGCAGATCTCTGGTATACATACTCAAATAATAAAATTAATGTAATAGTTTTAAACATGAAATGAAAAATGTCCTTTATCGAACGAAGTAATATTTAATTCATAATACGTGTAATAGATTATAATAATTAATAATAATTTGTAATGTTAAAAATTTTTAGAGTACGAATGGTGGGTTTGCCCGTTGTCATAGAGTATTTCATTGATGTGGGTCCAATTACCGACAATTGATTCAATCATCATATATTTGGAGTTCCATCGTGTTTTTAAAGTATTTAACCATTTTTGTTTTGCATGATTCTATAACTTTTAGACTTCAACTTGCTTAAAAAATAGCAGCAGTTGAGGTGGCAAAATCCATGCCGCAAACATTTCTTCCAATTGCGTATACCTGCTTCATACGCTTCGCGAATTGTGCATTATGTATACTTGTACGCATTGCTTTCAATCACTGCAAACAACGCATACCGCATAATGATTGAATTTGGGATACTTATGATTTGCGGTGGTTATGAGCAGTAGGTAGTAAAAAGAATGAGTATCAATGCGGTGGTGACCAAAACTGCGCGACTCGATTTGTGCAATATGCATACGATTACGAAGTCGTCGTGTAAGCAATACGCGAAATGAATCGATGATCGCAAACTCGTTCGGGTTTTGTATGCGTGCGGTTGCGATACTTATGTTATGCGGTGCTTATGTGTAGTAGCACAGAATAAACAGTATACAGAATGCGCATGTCGACCAGCGAAGCAATCTGAATTTCGGGTGCGGGCCGGAAGCAGCAGGGGGAGATAACAGAGTTTGTTGAACAGAACTTTTGTCTCTGTTAATTTCTCGTGCGATGATGATCTCTGTTATTGTCAACTTCGCTAGGTGCCGAGCAGTGCAGAGCGAGTTCGTGCGCTCGACGCCGGCCATAGAAGTTACTGTTATTTTCAATGAAGCGAATGAAGGGCGATGTGCTATCGTTGATCAGCGAATGAAAATTGTAAATTTTGAATTTTTATTTCTGGCTGACTTTGGCTGGCTATGGCCGACGTGTGTCGATTAATAGAACACGTTTTTTTTCATGTTATTATGCGATCGACCTTCTCCGTGAATAGATTTTTATCTTCTTATGAGCACTTGAAGGCTAAGTTTCGCTAATTTTGGCGTAAATGACTTCTCGCCGCGATTTATTATTTTATCCCTATGCCTTTTATCCCCATTTTTTTGGCCCAAACATTTGTTTGTCAAACCTAAAAAAATTAGAGGTTCCGAAGAATCGTAGTTACAAATTTGTGCATTTAATGATGTCTAATGTATGTACATATCTGTTATAAAGCAAAAAGTTATAGGAAAAAAGTAAGTAAACAACGACGATCCCGAATGATGGCCGAATACATTTTTTGTTTTGCTTTTTTTCGATATACAGTTTGTCAAGTAAATGTTTGTAAACTTAAAAAGGTAGACAAATTATTTTGAAAAGCTTATAAATATAACAGAAATTGCAATATTTTGACATTTTTTAAGATATAGATTAATAGTAATGTCTAGTTAATACGCGAAAACAGTGTAAAAAATCAAAAAAGGAAATGAAGCTATACTTCAAACTGTCAAAAAATTCGTCTTCTTTCAAAACCAAGATTGCATTGAAAATTTTGCGCCGTACAGTTCCGAACAGTTTCATGAGATACATCAGTTCCGCATTCTATTTTTATATCCAAAGCCATTTCCCTTATTGAGATACGGGGGTTTTCACGAATTTTTCGGATGATTTTTCTTTCTTTTCTGTTAGACAGTTTTCTGGGTCGTCCAGGAGATACTTCCAAATCAACTCGCCCTTCAATACGCGAATCAAATAGACATTACTTTGATATTATATGAGAGTGAAATATTCAATTAATCTATATTTTTCAAATAATTTCAAAATATTTAAATTTCTGTTATATTATAAGCTTTTCAAAATAATTTTCTACCTTCTTTAAATTTGCAAACATTTACTTGACAAACTGTATGTATGTAAATCCATAATTTAAAAGATATTTCGTACATAACGATTGTACTAAATCGTTTAACTATCTTCAATATTGAAAATAGTGTGATAACTTAATAGCGTAGTGAGTTTTTAAGTCGATAAGTTACCCCCTTTTGACATTCGTTCTCATATATTTTTGCACGCTACACTCCGTCGAAAATTACTTCCGATAGCGTATGTACGCATTGCGCTGCACGCAGAATGAACCACAAAGCAAAAATAATTCGAATTCAATGTTTCATTTCCTAGCCAGCAACAATAACAACAACCATAGCTTATTGCTCTTTTCCCCGTATAAGAAGCAAGTGGCACTTCGTTTTGTTGGCCGACAACAACAGCAACCACAGCCTGACGCTATTTTCCCTTCAATGCTTCGCGGAGCCGCATGCGATCCATGATGCAATTATTAAAGGTGATGTACGTAGACACCCATCTCGTTCTAATTTGACAATGTTGGCTCTCTTAGCAAATCAGTAATGCTTCTTTGAAAAAGTCCTTTTTTATTTAGAAGCAAATTTGAAAAAAGTACTTACAAATAGTAACATTCTCTAAGAAAAAAAATGGGGATTACTGAACCATTTCACGCTGTTTGTTTTGATTCTTTTCGTTGAATTTCACGCTGTTTGAATAAATCTATTCTCGTTGTATTTGAATTTGAATTGCGAATTTCGGTATTTCAAAAATTCTACCATCAACTACCTTGAGACTGGCGGCTAATTCAACTGCACATACACAAAACAACTGCAATTCCCACCCGCTGCAGCGATTATACAGAGAAATACTCAAGCCCAAGCGCTAACGTCTTGTTGCCAAATTTCTGAGCAACCAACTCCTTCATTCAATCTCTCATACGCTTTTAAGGTTGGTTGAAATCTTTGATTCGCTGGATACCTAGATCCACCATTCTCTATTCCAGCTACTGCAAATCGCTGAGGCTGCCAATATGCCGAAAGCAAGTTGCGCATTGTGTCATAAAACTTGGACGCATGAAGGCACCAAGTTTTTTCATGTCCCTTCAGACGAAATGAAAAGAAAGAAGTGGACCGAATCTTGCGGCGTCGTTCTGCAGCCCGGTGCAAAAATATGTGCACTTCATTTTTCCACTGCTGATTTTGTGTCTGGCTCAGTGCAGAAAAGGATGAAGTTATGCAGTGATGCCATTCCTATGATCGTTGAAAGCCTTAGCGCTTCGAATGTGTCGGATCACGAAAACTGCAAATTCGTTGACGTCTCAACACAGACTGAGTCAGTTTACAATTTGTTTTCAAAATGTAACAATTATTAATATGATTGTTACTTTAGGTCAGATACAGATCAGCGGGTATCAATGCTAGAAGAAGAAGTGGCAAGATTGAAAGGGCAAGTTATGGAGCTGCAGAAGCTTCAATCAAAAGTTAAGCAAATTTTTACGGAAGGTCAGATCCGTAAGATTGAAGATCCCACTAAAAATATTCATTGGCGGTGGGGTGACATGTCTTCGGCCATAGCGCTACACTCAGCCGGCCCAAGAGCCTATACACACTTGTATAAGCATGGGTTTCCACTTCCTTGCGAGTCCACTATTGCGAAATGGCTGCAGAAGCTTAAGTTCGAGGACGGTGTGCTACACTTTTCCTTAAGTGTAATGCGTAGCGCGAACGAGGTGCCTGTTGCAGACAGACTTTGCATACTCTCTTTTGACGAGATGAAGGTCGAATCTGTCTACGAGTACGACAGTCTATCAGACACCGTCCGAACGCCCAGCAATTACGTGCAAATGATTATTGCACGGGGTCTTAAGTCTTCATGGAAGCAGCCCATATTCTGCGCATACGATTGCAAAATGTCAAAACAAATTTTGGACAATGCAATTACTTTGCTCCAAGAGGTGGGCTATACGGTTGTTGGCATCGTGTCTGACATGGGTGCGGGCAATCAAAGTCTTTGGAAGGAACTCAATGTGTCAAGCGGTATGTGAGATTGAAACAATCGCCGGATTGTTGGCTTTTACATCTTTTAATATAATATTTTTATCAGAACGAACATGGTTTCCAAATCCAGCAATTGATGGCAAAATTTTTGTGTTTGCCGACACACCACATTTGCTGAAGCTCTTGCGAAACCATTTCCTGGATACTGGGCTCGTGTATCAAGACAGCCTATTGACGACACGGACGATTGCGCAGTTGCTAACACACGCGTCGGTATCTGATGCTTCCATAGTGCACAAACTAACAGAGAGCCACCTTACAGTGCACCACGCGGGCCGTCAAAAAGTGAAGCTAGCTGCGCAACTGTTTTCACACAGTACTGCGAGCGCGATCCGACGTTGTTATAGTTTAGGACTCGAACTATACAACGCCTGCGAAACGGCAAATTTCTTTGAGATTGTGAATGATTGGTTTGATGTTTTTAATTCCAAATTCTCAACATTCCAATCATTCCCCGCAAAGAAGCCGTTTGGAATGGAGTTGGAGCATCAATTGGACATAATATCCAAGATGGACAATTGCATGCAACGAACGCGAGCACATGGAAAGCAACACTTGTTGCCATTCCAGAGGGGCATCCTCATGAACAGCAATTCGCTCCGGGGTTTATATCGATATGTGCAGGAGAAGTACTGCTTTAAGTATATCTTGACATATCGATTAAACCAGGACATCCTCGAACACTTCTTCGGTGCAATGCGCGCAAAAGGCGGCCTTTTTGACAATCCGAGCCCCATGCAGTTTAAATACAGATTGCGAAAATACTTACTAGGTAAATCTTCATTTATACATTCGCTGTCGGGCACAATTAATTAGGGGGTCTATTTTTTATTCAAGCTCGAAATACGGAAACACTTGCAGGTCGCGGAAATGTGGAAGCTGACGACACCGAGTGGCTCCACCTCGACTCAGTTGAAGAACTGCATAGTTTTTTAACTGAAGACGAGGTTATAGAAGACGACGCATTTCCCGACGATACTGCAAACAATACAAATTTTGAAAGCCTCCACGAAGACGCACTCGAATATGTCGCTGGTTACATTATTCGTAAACTGGGGCTAAGCGAGTGCGTATCGAGGGAGCCAACATACACGTGGGTGGACGAAGTGTCAAGGGGCGCATTGACAAAACCGTCATCTAATTTTTTAACCAGCATAAAGCAATTAGAAAAAGTATTTGCGGCATATAATGGCGAAATAATCAAATGCTGCAATAGCTACATGGTAAACCTATTAAAAAAAAGTGAAGATATCACTCTAAACTCTGAAGTGAAAAAATTATTTTTTAAATGCCGAATGCACTTTCGCATCAAATATTTAAATAAGTGCATGAAAAATAAAACCAGCAAAAAATATTTGAATTTCTTTTCTTTTCAAACTGATGTTAACATTTCTTTAATTTTTTTTATGTTTTAGATATATTAAATTCGAACAATTCGACTGTCTTACATTTAGGCAGTTTTTAAATACCTTTTCATGAAAAGGCCTCAATTTATTCCCCATTTCCCCTGCTTCTGAAATACAACATTGAGCTAAGGGAGTGTCAAAACTCGGCTGTCACAACGTACATCACCTTTAATAATTGCATCATGCATGCGATCATTACTTTCTTCTTATCTCTGTGCTGTTTGTTCTGTGAAATAACAGAAACGAAAGCTGTCTAGTGCTGTTCGTAATGTTAATAGCAGAGGACGTAATGTTAAATTAACAGTGGTCGTAATATTACGACCCCTGAACAGTTTTGAATTTGTATGAGATGCGCGTTCTGTATTACTGTTTATTCTGTGGTAGTAGGTAGTAAAAAGAATGCGTATTAATGCGGTGGTATCCAAAGTTGCGGTACTCATTGCTAATCTCTGATGTATACATTTATTGTAAAACATAAAAAAATTGGGTATATCCTAAAAAATGCCTGTCATTTCTTTTCTTTGCTTAATCACAACAAGAGTCAAAGAACAAGTGCGAAGCGATATGAAAATGCGGTGGTATGCGGTGTTTCCATTTTTCCTTTGGATCATTCGCACCACCGCATTCTCATATCGCTTCGAATTGCGGTGGTGCGAATGATTCAAACGAATATTTCCATCTTTCGTTTGGATCACTGCCGATCATTGCCGTCTTTGTTTGAATCATTCGCACCACCGCATTCCGAAGTGCATAGTTCGTTTGGATCATCGGCAGCACCGCATAGCCGAAGTGAAATGGAGATGCGATAGTTTGCGATCGTTTAGTAATGCAAGCTGATGATTCGTTCGTTCGGATTATTATTATTATTGATGGGGATGATGCACTGCGACCTGTAGATCTATTGTGCCCCCTACTAGGACTTCACAAACTGTCAGTGAGTCCGGTATCCAGGAGGAATTTTAGTATACTTCCTACATCTCTGGATACCCAGTCCGTACCTGGTATAAGATGGGCCCCCAGGTATTTCTTTCTTTTATGCATGAGTACAGGGCACTCTCCTAGTATATGTAATGCAGTCTCGTTTTCCTGCAAGCAGAACCTGCAATACCCGTTTTCACGGATTCCTAGTTTGGCCAGATGATAATTCAATCTGCAGTGCCCTGTTAGCATTCCCGTGATAATCCTTAGATTATTCTTTGATAGGGTCATGCAATCCTCGAATCTTTTCCTGTTGTAGGACCCGATAACCATCTTGGAATGCTCCAGACCTGGTAGGTTTTCCCAGTATTGAGTCCTTCTGGTTATCTCGTCCTTTCTCGTTAGGATAGAAGAAGCTCCTTTTCCCAAACCACAAAAGGGTTCAGGGCCGACAAAAGGTGTGGAAGCTCCCCTCCTTGCCAGTTCGTCGGCCCGTTCGTTTCCCTCAATGCCAGCGTGGCCCGGAACCCAAAGTACCCAGACCTGGTTGTAACGGCCAAGTTCGTTGAGCTTCTCAAGGCACTCCACAACCAGTTTCGAGGACACCTGGTAGGATCTAAGAGCCTTGATTGCCGCTTGGCTGTCGGAGAGGATAGCAATCTTACGGTTCCGGTATCCCCTCGCCAGATTGAAGTATGCACACCTTTCAATGGCGTATATTTCCGCCTGGAAGATAGTGGTGTGTTTTCCCGTAGGTTCCGAGTATCTTATCCTCGGGCCGTATACTCCTATCCAGGTACCCTCCTCCGTTAAGGAGCCATCTGTGTACCAGGATATCATATGCTGGTCTATCAGATACGTTTCCGATATACCTACCCAGTTCCTTTTGTTACTAAGTTCAGTTTTAAATCTTTTAACAAAACTGAATTTCAGTGAGATTGTGTCCCTCGGTATTGCAATGTCAGGGTACTGATTAATAAGAGTATCAATCCTCTTACGGCTCAGAAAGCCCACATTCCCGATATTTATGTCAGTCATCCGTAGAAGAGCCCTCTTCGCCTGGGTCTGTATGTGTAAGTGAAGAGGTGTTAGTTCAAGGAGAACCTCTATGGATGCTGTTGGACACGTTCTCATAGCCCCTGTTATGCATACGCATGCCAGTCTTTGTAGCTTGCTGAGCGCCTTGATAGTGGTTAGTTGGCTGGTCTTGTTTACCCAGACAGCTGAACCATACGTTATCATAGGTCTCACGATCGCCGTGTAGATCCATCTCAGTATAGTCGGAGTGCAGCCCCAACTTTTACCTGCTATGGACCTACAGATCATGAAGACCCTGGTGGCCTTCCTTATCGTCTCCTCCAAATGTCCTTTCCAGAGTAGTTTCTGATCTAGTATAACTCCTAGATATTTCACCTCCTTCTTCAAGCTCTATCGCATCCAGACGGATTGGTCTAAGAGCGTCAAGTTTATATCTTCTAGTAAATGGTACTATGGTGGTCTTCGCTGGGTTTATGTTCAGCCCCACTTTTGTGCACCATTTCTTGGTTAACCTTAGTCCTAAGGTTATCCTATCCCGCAGGGTATCTTCAAATTTCCCCCTGCACAGGATTACAATATCATCCGCATAACCCTGGACCGTTAGGCCAGCGTTAGTCAGCTCCTGTAACAGGTCATCAACCACTAGGCTCCACAGAAGAGGGGATAGTACTCCTCCTTGTGGACAGCCCCTGGTTGTGTTAGCTATTACTAGGCCGCCCGTACTAGTCTGTATCTCCACCAACCTAGTAGCGAGCATACTGTGTATCCAACCTCTTAGAGGGTTTGTCAGGCCCCTTCTGGTTAGAGAAATGTTTATAACTTCATGAGAGGTGTTGTCGAAAGCCCCCTCTATATCCAGAAAGGCACATAGAGCCATTTCCTTCTCTTCTAGACTTTCCTGTATCTCACTTGTCAGCTGGTATAGAGCAGTTTCGGTGGAGCGTCCTGCCCGATATGCGTGCTGACAAGTGTGAAGAGGACTGTCTAATAGGACTGTCGTCCTTACATAGTTGTCCACAACTTTCTCTAGAGTTTTCAGTACAAATGAAGTAAGGCAAATTGGTCTGAAGGATTTCGGGTGAATCGGATCCTTCTTCCCGGCCTTCGGTATAAAGACCACCTTTGCCCTTCTCCAGGCCTCTGGTATATATCCCAGCGCCAGACTGGCTCTAGTTATCCTCACGAGATGGTGCCCGATAATACCCATCCCTTTCTGTAGAAGTGCCGGAAAGATGCCATCCGGTCCAGGTGACTTCAGTGGTTTAAAGGTATTTACCGCCCACTGCACCCTTTCCTCCGTGCAAATTTCCTTTGCCACTAACCAATCTCTTTTTGAGATCCAGCGTAGTGCATCATCCTGTCCCGCCCCTTTCCAAGCAACAGAGCCCGGGAAGTGAGTATCTAGAAGTAGTTGAACCTTCTCTTCCTCACCCTCGGTATATTCCCCATTGCTTTTCCTGAGGTTGGTCGAGGACAGGCTGTGCCCCTTTGCCATAACCTTGTAGAGTCTAGATGCCTCACAGGTTTGCTCAATATTCTCGCAGAAGTTCCTAAAGTTCCTGCGCTTGGCTTCCCTGATCTCCTTATTATATAGGGTCAGTGTGCTCCTGTACTCAGACCAGTTCCCGGTACGTTTAGCCCGGTTGAAAAGCCTGCGAACCTTACTTCGCAGTATACTCAGGTCCTTGCTCCACCAGGGTACATCCCTGGTGGAAACAATCTTGCTGACTGGGCAGCTGTCCTCATATGCATCAATAATCGTTTTATTGAGGCAATTCGCTAAAGTTTCTAGTTCCATGGAGTTCCTGATGTTGTCCCCCAACCCAGAATTGGTGGAGTTTAAGCTCAGTGTCTCCTGGAACCTTTCCCAGTCTGTTTTCCTGGGATTTCTCAGAATCTTCCTAACCGAAGCAGAGCCTTCAATGTCAAACCGTATTATTCTATGATCCGACATTGAAGGCTCACCAGACACTCTCCAGTTTTTAACCAGTTCGGAGCTTAGAGTATTTCCTAGGGTAATATCTAGGACCTCCTCTCTCGAACTGGTTACAAACGTTGGTATATTCCCCACGTTAAAAATTTCTAGTTTATTACTAAGAATAAATTCTAAAAGGTACTCACCCCTTTGGTTGGTATCGCTGCTACCCCAGGCTTCGTTGTGCGCATTTGCGTCGCAGCCTAGTATCAGTGGCAGCTTTCTCTGCTCACAGTACTTCACCAGTTTAGAGACAGCCTCTGGCGGTGCCAGGGTGTCCTCTCCTGGGAAGTAGCCTGTGGCCATCACAATGTCCTGCGCGGTCCCGTGTATTTGAACCGGTATTTGTACCGCAACCAGATCCCTAGAAAGGAAGTCTGCAAGACAAAGATAATTCAAACCATTGGTTATTAACATGCAGGCTCTTGGGTTAGTACACCTAATGTCCCAAATTACCTGTATGTTCTTTTCTGCCAAACCTTTAATTTGGCCCCTGCACACCCAGGGTTCCTGGACCAGCACTACACTCAGTCTAGACCTGAGGGTTGCCCTCGCAATGACTGCCGAGGCAGCCTTCGCGTGGTGCAGATTAATCTGCGCAACTTTAGTGCTGGTCATCTCCGTCTCAGGATCTCTCGGCTACGCCTTCATCCTCTGTCAGACCGCCTTCTTTGTCCAGGTCCGACAGGGTTACTCTGTCCGAGTCTTCCTCCTCGGCGGCCATGCTCAGCATTGAGAGGTCAATCGAGTCGATCCCCTCAGCTTCGTGAGGTAGAAGGCTAATTTCCTCGATGACTTCATTGCTGGCAGCCTCCTTTTCGACCAGAGTAGCCACCTCCTTCGGAATCTCTGTAACTTCCGCCGGAGTATTGGCTTCTGGTGCAACTGCCGCGTCTGGTGGTTCTCGGCGCTTGTGCACGTGCACCGGAACTGTACCGAACCGGTACCTCAGAACGCCATTGCATTTCTTTATTGCTTCCAGCGATTGGTCGTCGACCCCAATCGTTAAAACCTTGCCCATCTTCTCGTCCCTAGAACGGAAGATCCTCCATAGGTTTGTATACAGCCCCTCGTTTTGGGCAATGAGGAGGTCGAGGAGCTGCTTGTTGTCCTTCCCTGCCGCCTTTGGGAGGTATACCGTCAACAGGTGTACTCCGGGTATACGGTCCCCGTCGCACGTCGTCAACTTTACCCCTTTCCAGCCAGGTAGTGTGGGGACAAGGCCTTTGAGCCACTCCGCCGTGTCAGCACCCACGCAGTCCACCAGTATAAGACCTGGCCTGAAGTGGATACCATCAAATTGGAGTTTTGCCCTCCAGCCTTTGCACATTTCCGCGACAAGCGCGTCTTCAATCTCTCCCTGCTCCTCCCTAGAGAGTATCTTAACAGGGAAAGATTCCGGGAGTATCGCCAGTCTGATGCCTTTAGCAGCACTGGCATACGTGCTGCCTGGCTTCCTGAACCCGGTTTTCCGCTCCAGTGCAGGCCGCGTACGCGTCTCAGTCTTGGGCTTCTTAGCAGTGTTGCCCTCCTGAGGAGTGATCTCGACCGCACCCCTCTTTTTCGCCTCAGGCGAAGTGGGTTTCGTGCGATCCAAGACCTTCTGCTTTGCCTGCTCTGGTGTGAGGCCTTCTTTTAAGTAGCGCCGATACCATTTGGCACCTGCACCACTCAAGCCGATCGACTTCCTTACCTCCCCAAGCCTGAGAGTCTGTCCGGAAGTCAGACCAGTACTAGTCGAGGGAAGTGGTTTCGCGTCCTTGGGCGCCGAAGCGCCCGCAGACCCCACTTCCACTCGGATTTCCTTCCGTGTTTCCTTAGCCACGGTCCTATCTGGCTTTGGCCCAAATTTGCCGACTTTGGCGCCAAACTTGCCAGACAATTTACGTTTGCACGTCTTCATACTCCGAGGAGTAGATACCTGGGAGTCAGTATTTTGGGCGCTTTGCTCCACCTGACTCGCCAGTTGAGTTGCGGTATAAGAACCCGGATTACTAGTATTCGAAATTAATGAAGCATTGCGGTGGTGATCACATACTGATATCCGTTTTTTTGAGCAGTGGCACATATCGCACCGCATTTTACACGAATACATATTGAGCGATTAAAATATGACCGCATGCAGATCTCTGATGTGGGTATAGCTTTGTGTACACGCAGTACAGAAATACCTCGAAGTAAGTGCCGATTGTAAAAGTAAATCACACCATGGAAAATATTTACAAAATAAAAGAGAGCCTCTTTGACCGAGGCGGCATGTTGTAAACGCCTTTAGAAGTTTATTTACGAAGCAATTGAAACTGTCTTATTTCTAATCGAAATTGGACATAGGAAATTCATAAAATCTTATCAAAAACAAAAAAGAAAAACCAAAAAATGTAGAAGTCTATAAATTATCAGCTCGAAAGTGGCTGATAATAACTGACGGCAATAGCTATCATATCAAGAGGAGCGATTAAAAACAGCTCACTGTAGAAGTCGTGCTGCAATACACAAAAGCATGTGCGGAGTTGCTTGAAGTCAATTTTAACACGTTCGGAAATTATACAAAAGTAACACTGTGCAACACAATAAAACTACTCGGGAGGACATCACTGTGCTAATGGAGTGCTAAAAAATTGTTCAAAATTTGTTTGAATTGCTTTTTAGAAATTTAAAGATGACGTGCCCTGTACTGGCATCTTCACTACAATAAACCGATGTATATTTATCATTCGAGACTACTACAGCACTTCCAAGTAATTTGGGATGCGTTGAAGCAAAATCTAGTACACAAACATTTTCA
This sequence comes from Melieria crassipennis, assembly GCA_963668005.1. Lineage (NCBI taxonomy): Eukaryota > Metazoa > Arthropoda > Insecta > Diptera > Ulidiidae > Melieria > Melieria crassipennis. The sequence continues at coordinate 46,914,262 of OY764961.1, forward strand.
TCTGAAATTAGTTTGGTTAAGTTTCTTGCATAACAACTCGAAGATTGTTGCTCTATTAAAAAAGATCGATTTTTCAGGATATGTGAAGATCCTTTTTATTTAAAGTCCTTAAATTTCGAACAAAAATCAGTCCTTTTAAGTTAAAATATTTTAGCATTTAACGTCATTGCCCAATTGCCCAATGCCTTATGCTTAAACTTTATCAAATTTTGTTTAATGGTTGCATTGTGTAATTGGCTTTCAAAGTAAATATACTTAATTTTGCCGCACAGTGACAGCTTTTTATGTTGACTACGTCATATGTTTATTGCTTCACTTTGAAAATTCGTCACTCGAAGCCATCCATATCAGAAGCGTGTGATAAGGTAAATAATCGAAGCTATTACCATTAAATATTGACATATCGAATATTCTATTGCTTTATAATGACAATTTATTTACTTTTGCGGGCACTGATTTTTGAGACACAATTCCTCAAGTGGAATCTTGAACCCTGCAAGTAATTAATGTTGTGGGCAACTGTACTACTGACGTGTTCATTTGTTAATCGGGGAGGTGTGGATGATGGCTTTCCTGAATATTGCTCCATTTGGCTAACTGTGGCCACTTGCGTTGTATTTCGCCACGCGAACTGTGTAAAATACTCGTACAATGCAGCCATGCACACCTTAATATTTAATTTGATTCGATTAGTCATGGCATCCATGGCCCTTGCAGATCAAATAATATAAACTAACTGAAGTCTAAATATAGAACGTATATTTAACGTTTGAAAGAACAAAATTACAAGCATCGTTGTACTTATAGATTAAATTAAATTCAATTAATACTCACGATCGTTGTGCGGTGGTTAATGCAATGAAACTAAGGAAAGCAATTGTCCATGTTGTGCTTGTAATTTTTCCACTTTTATGCGAGCCATTTGTTATTGAACAGGTAACTGCCGATAGAAAACTTTTTTCTATACACCCATACCTCGCTATACGGCCTAGATACGTTCCACGAAACTTGGCCGCAAAGCGAAAAGCCGTATAAGGAATCAATTATTTTAATACAAATTCATACAAATTCAATGGATCGGTTCCAAATTTATTTTTTTTATTTTTATAACAATGTTATAATTTATTTTTATAATAATAACAAAAATATAGAAACAAAAATGAAAGAACTTCATGTTACATAAAAATATTTTTTACGTCATCGCATAACTGTTATGAGAGAAAAATATTTTTTACGTTGCTCGGTAACGTTTGAATCTGTTATTCCACCGGTGAGTGTGCTCGTGATTTAGAACTTGAGTGGTTCAGAACTTGGATAAGTTTTGCATACAAAATGCATTGGTGCCGGTATTTTCAACGTAAAAAATATATATTGCAAAATAATAGTTATCATTCAACGGAAAAAAAAAAACCATTCACAATAGTTACTGCCAACGGAAAAAATATTTCCCACAAAATAAACGTTACCGAGAAACGTGATATATCGACATCGAAAAAATTTTTTTTTGGCCGTTATAGCGAAACATTTTAGGCCGTAAATCAAAAACGTGCCTTAATTGAAGAAGGCCGTTATAGCGAAAGGCCGTATAAAGAGCGGCCGTATAGCGAGGTATGGGTGTATTTTGGTGTTGGCTGGTGTAGGTCGAGTGTCGCTTTAGCCTAGCGGTTAACTAGTTGAGCGACAACCATCGTCATCAATAAACACAATTTTCACGCATTCAGAACACTTGTCTCGACTTTTTTCATATGTATATTTTCTGTGTTTTTTGCAAAACTCTGTTAGAAATAAAATGCCAAAAAAACTGTAAATTGTGGCGACTATTCGCCAATACTACGACAAGTGCAATTTGGAATTCATTGTTACGATTATAACTTAATACGCAACAAGAGTAATAGACACACATTTTTTTCTCAAGTGAAGTTATTTTTATCAAGTAACGACAAAATATTTGAATTTTGTCTACCGCTACGTAGAGAACTGTAAAATTGGTGGTGAAATTCTCGTGCCGTCTTCAATTGCTTGACGACCATTAATTAATCGAATTCCGGAAAAAAATGTTTTTGACAAAGCCCAAATTTTAATTATAAAAATTTACAATTTGTAAGCGTTATTCGGTTTTGTGTTTCTGTATGACATATGAATGATAAAAGGTCAATTGCGATAAACATCATCGTTGTAAAAATGCTCACATGTACTAAGTACTAAAATATACGTGCGAGTATAAGTATAATGTACACTCTCCTCTCAGTGGCGTCCCCAGGATTTCGGGAAGGGGGGATATGCAATAAATCCAGTTTAACACCATTTTGAAAACTCCTAATAGAATTACGAAAAATTCAAAAGACCTTGTTTTATTTGCACAAAATCTCTACAAGCTCTTTTTTAATTTACAACAGCACCTCTTCTTTTCTCAGTTTTTATTCACACTAAAAAATCTCTACAAGCAATTTTTTCATTTTTTCTTTTTTTTTAACGTCAAGCACCCATAGTGCCCATAGTGAAATAATAAAGTGAACCAGATACTGACAACTCTCTTGAATCGGCATGCTTATTTTATGTCATAGTGAAAAAACATGTCAAATGCTTAACTCTTTTTTATTAAAAAATTTTGTTTTCATAGTGAAAAAAGCAAAAAACAAAACGCAAACAAAACAGGAAAAAATATAATAAAAAAATATATCAAGAAGTAGAGCAGGTAGATGTTGCAATTTTATTTTTTATATTGTTGTAGAATTAAGTATTTAAATAAATTATTAAAACAGAAACAGTTAAAGCAGAAATGGTTTGCAAATAAAAAGATGTTTAAAACTGTTACGTGAACATATATGGTATACAAGGTGCGTCCCAAAGTAAACAGGACTTTTGCAATAGGGACGTTTCTGGTGGCGCCATCTATGTGTGAGGACATGCGTTGGAAAGGTACATCTTTCATTCACATACTGTCTAAATTTCATGACATTTGGTCTAGTAGACGCCGAAATATCCCGCTCAATGTGACAGTATGTTTTTAACTTTGGTACGAGAATGTCGATCGAACAAAGAGCTAATATTAAGTTCTGTTTTAAACTTGGTAAAACTTTTACCGAAACGTTTAAATTGTTAAAGCAAGTTTATGGTGATGATTGTTTATCCCGTGGCCGTGTTAATGAGTGGTTGAATCGATTCAAGAATGGTCGTGAAGACTTGAATGACGACGAACACGTCGGCCAGACGAAATTTGTGATTACTGACGATGCCATCAAAACTGTGCGTGATTTTATCAAAATGCAGCCAAAATCATCATTGGAATTGATGGAAATGGAATTGAACATCTCCAAAACATCAATTGATCGCATTTTAACCGAACATTTGGGTCTCCGTAAAGTGTGTTCTCGCTTCATTCCGCACACTTTAACCGACGACCAAAAAGCGCAGAGAATTGAGCACGCAAAAGACATCGTTCGGGAAGCCAGACGTGATCCAAATTTCTTGTTCAACATCGTAACCGGTGACGAAACGTGGTGCTTTCAATATGATCCCGAAACAAAGCGTCAAAGTGCCGAATGGAAGCACCCAGATGAGCCAAATCCGAAAAAACCCGCCGTGAGAAGTCAAAAATCAAAACTCATCTCATTTGTTTCTACGATTCAAAGGGAATAATTCATCGAGAGTTTGTTCCACCGGGAAAAACAATTAACGCTTTGTTTTATGTTGAAGTTTTGAAGCGTTTGGTGCATCGCATTCGTCGTATTCGGCCAGAATATCGCGAGGAAGGAAGTTGGCGTTTATTGCATGATAATGCACCGGCTCACAGAGCCCTAGTTACGACCGATTATTTGACCAAAAATCGAATTTTTACCATCAATCATTCACCGTATTCGCCTGATATGGCTCCCTGTGACTTCTACTTATTCGGTCAGTTGCATTTGCCGATGAAAGGAAACCGTTATAAGGACGTTGAGGACATCCAAAAGGCTTGTACCAACATTCTGAAGGCGATGCCGGCCGATGACCTAAAACACTCATTCCAAATGCTTTTGGACCGTGCAAAACTTTGTATCGAAGCAGAAGGAATATTTTGAATAAATAAAAAGAATTATACAAAAATAATCATCCGTTTTCTTTATTTTATAAAAGTCCTGTTTACTTTGGGTTGCACCTTGTATATATTGTTATTTATTGTATTGTTATTTCATTGTTACTCACATTGTTGTTTCTATATTAAAAAACATGTTAGAAACATACAAAAATCATTAAAAATATATTCATTGCAATTTGTATATTGTCAAATTAAAATATTTGAAAATAGAAATAATCGACCTCTAAACAATTTGCATTTTTGAATATGGGAAATTGCAGTGATTTCAAAAATTCTAAGAGAGTGCTTCAAAAGATTGCTGTATGAGCAAAGGCAAGTTCCAGCAAATTTTCACATTCGTCGTATATACATATTTGATTTGGTAACATTTCGGGAACAGCAAACTCAAACGGGTTAATCCAAAACGAATTGACGTGAAACAAATTTTCAAAGCAATTGACATTTTTTAAGCATGACTCTCCCTAGCTGGTTCACTTTATTTATTTCACTTTGGTCCCTGCCACGCCGTCAGGCGTGAACAGACCTATTTTAAAATAAATCGAAAAAATAAAATAATAAAATGTACGACGTTCTGAAATTTAATTATGATAGAGGTGACCATGTTTTCCATGTTTACACACAATTCGCTAAAAAAATGTAATTGCATTTTTTCAAATTTCAACAGATGGTGCAGGGTTGGCATGAAGCCTGCGTTTGACTACCACTTTGGTAAATAGTCGATACTTTTGGGAACAATGAAAAAAAACTATTGTGCGAGAACAAATGCAATACTGATTTTTGGTTTCATTTATTCTTAACCCTTCTGCGGGCATCCGGTTCTGGCCAGACCATATCGAACTTTGGATCCACTATAGTAATGTTGTAGTTAAGCTATCGAACTCATATTTCATCATATCCTCAACTGATCCTTTCTAAGTACTTAAACCAAAACCATGGCCTGGCCAGACCATGGTCTATTTTCATATAAATTTGCCAGTTAGTTACAATTTCTTTTGTAATTTCCCACGTAATTATTGTCGGAATGGCTTAAAAATCTTTTTCAGCCCTTTACGGAGCATAGGCCTTCAACTAGGCTTTTCCATTTGACTTGATTTGAAACCCTTTTTTCGTGCCATCCCATGTAATCTACCTGGTCCAAGTGTTTTTCACACGTCTTGACTTTGATTTTCTTTTGGGTTAGTAAATTATAATTTTTTTGGAAAATAATGTCGGAACATATTCAAAATTAATATTTATCCATTGTACTCATGGTTATGTCCGTGTTTTGGTGTCAATTCAATTACATTCCTGAAGTGTCGGAAGTATTTGTGGTCTTGTCGTATCTGGTTTTTTATCAATTCGATTGGGTGTTTTTTGTGGCAGAGATGGAAGGAAGCAAATGCTATTTTGAGGATGAGGTGGACATTCTTTTTGAACTTCGACGCTGGAGTTAAATCAGAGAGGACAATTTCTCTGAATAAATTATCTAAGCAATAGCGGAAACTAATGCTTTAGAGCAACAAAATTAAGATATTAATTAATTGCTGCTAGAGGTAAAAATAAGGGTGCTGCCAATTTCACGCTTTCATTTGGCCCTAAACAAAACGAAGCTTCTGATTCTGATAAAAAAGTGGTCGTTTAGATAGTTCAATGCGAAGATAGCGACGACGAAGGCGACAAGGAAAACAATATCCGGCCAGTTTAGCATGAACAATAACATCTGAGCATGTTCTACATGTTTTTCTTTGGCGAAGCAGCTCAGAATTGTTAACAGTGCAAGAAATACAGAAATAATAATAGATATTCTTATAACGCGATTTGTATGTGTCCAATGTAAAATCTTAATGTGTTTAATCATAAGTAACATTTATAAATTTTTTTTACTTTCTTGCTTTATTGTCGTATTTTTTGAATTTCAAAATTAACTCATTGAAGTTGTAACTCGCTATTTACTTAATTATTCTAGGATATTTTTACCGTTTTACGTAAATAAAGTGTAGGCAAGCAAAAGAAATCATTGTGTTCACACTTTCTGGTTTTTATATCCTTAACAACAATCCTCGACTATCCTCTTGTTTACACCATGGTCTGGCCAGATCATGGGTGGTTCAACTATTCGGTTTTAAATGGGTGTTCACAGAAGAGATAAAGGAAATAGTAAAAAGGTTCCAGAATTCTATATTGTTGCATCAAATTGGATAAATTAATTTATCCACCAAGGAAGGGATCTATCCCCTAATCGCCCCCCCCCTGGGGACGCCACTGTCTCCTCTCCATCCCTATCCCCTATGGGTGTAGTACAATGGTCCAAAATGGACCGAGTGCTATGGAAGGCTTGTAGCCTTCCTGCCCACCCTCACATCACATCACATAATGTATACTAAAAGTATGTCATACTCAACAATTTTAAAAATGTGAAAAATTCAAATTCAGCAAAATTATTTGCTATTTATAGAAAATAACACGGTTAGCAGACAAAAGGTGTGTAGGTAAATCACAGAATGCAAACAATCAGTTAAGACCAACTCAACCACTGTTACTTTTTGAATAAACACATCTTACAAAACGACCCGTTGGATATTCTGCTATTGGGATACAAATAGAATAATTAATTAATTGACTGGCACGACAGCCCGATACCGCGACTAAAGCCTAGCTACCCGCAACCATCTGTGTTGTTTGTGCGAATTTTTACAAGGTTGGAAGGGACCTACAGTGTTATGCCGATTCCGAACGGCGAGTTTGGAGCTTTTTCATAGGCAATTTTACTCTCAGAGGTTTGCCATTTCCTGCTGAGAGGACAGCCGCCGAAAGAAAAATTGTTGTTTTTTTCGGTGTTAGCAGCAACAGAGTCTTGAACCTGGGTTCAAGCGTCGCATTTGACTCGCGGCCCAACGCACTAGCCAGCTGAGCTACGGCGGCTGCCAAATAAAGGCGGGATACAAGTAGAACCATACACAAAAACCTATAGTCTATATTTCATATATTACATATTTTCCATATTTGAAATTTCATAACTTTTGATGTAAATATTGAATAATCATATTTTATATAATCTATTTATTTGAACAAAAAATTTAAGAAAATCATTTAGGGTCCAGCGAACAGTGAATAGCTTAGGTTATTAAAAAGTTTTACATGCAGAATTAAATGTTATTTTTTAAAACAATTCTAGTACCTACATTGAGTGGTTTATATTTTTACAATTACTATAGCGACTAAACCTGACTTTAGATGTCCGGTGTTTTTGCGGGTAGAAACTATTGAATATAACCCCGCGATTTTGGTTTCGGTTTGACCAATATTAAAAATATGACTAAAACTTAGTTTACTTTCCGGCCTAAAAAGTCAATTTCGGTCGGACACCACTAGAACGGAACATATCGGGCTCAATTTGAACTTGGATAATTTCTTGATAGCTTTTTATGGTATAAAAACACATCGATTTTACTATATAGAAATGTTGGTTAGTTGCTGTTCTGTTCATTTTAGCGAAATGTAGTGTTACGTAAATTAGGGTTTGCTGGCTAACGTAGGCGTAGTTCGTATCACTAGTTTGTGCAAAAATAGAACGCTTTAAGGGGTCATTCTCATGTGAAATTTTGTAAAAATAAATTATTTTTTTTAACATATTTGGAATGTATCATCCTTGAAGAAGGTGCTGTCAAAATTTTATTGGAAAATTTCAAGTATTTCGGCTTCTACAGACATTTATATAACGAGCGGTCAAGGTTTCTAGCAAGGATTCAATAAGTTAGTCAAAACTTTAAACGTGTTTTTCTCGGAACGCCTTTTTTTGAAATGGCGGGGATGATTAAAAAAAAACCATTAATCCGATCTCTCTGCGATTTTGTCACGTCATTCTGCATACTGTTAGCTATCGCCCCTAGTAAATTCACTCTGATATGTTAAAAATTTCATATTTTTTTTCATTGATAAAATCTACAAAAACAACCATTTTTTACTGCTCTAACTTCCAATGCCTGCCATTTTGTGAGATTCTTATGAAAAAATTCAAATTTACTACGGGCGAGAGGTACGTTCATACTGATTAAGAATTTCTTTGAAATTTATGTTTCAGATAATCCTGTGACTCAAAACAATCCCCGCCAGCTGACCATGACGCGGCAGAAGCCGTGTCTTTAATCGAAAAAAAGTGTTTGAAAAAATTAAAAAAATTTTTTTTTATTTTTTTATTTTTGTACCATAACAATGAATAAATTAAAGTGGAATATCTTTTTTTTATAATTCCTCGTATTCACAAAGGAAATAATTTCTGAAAAATGTCCATTTTTCCTGTCCGCGCATGAGAATGACCCCTTAATGTTCTTTAACGCAGTTCACCAACATTGTCGCTTTATTTACAATTTAACACTTCACTATGCTTACACTTGTCACTTATTTCACTTCACTGATTCACGAAACTTCACTCTCACTTTACTTTTCTTATTCGTTTTGCACCGTTGCTTGTAAAACCCAAAACTGACTGACTGCGCTCTATCCGGCTGCCTTTTATACTCGTTTGCCAGAAACGCAACTCGTTCTCGAACATTCCAGCATTGCCCCGTATAGTCTTTGCGATAATTCCATCGAAATTAGCATGTCCCCTTAAAGTATGCAATCCCGCTGCAGCGAAAAAATCCGTCCGCTCAGTCGTGCTGTGTCATGTTGCCTATGCTGGAGTGCCCGCAATTGCGTAACTACGTAGAGCAAAATGCATTATCGTCGCATCGTATTAATTTACATCATGGAATACTTTACACATGCCACGACATGTCATGGCAAACCCGGGCCTACGGCAGTTCTACTTAGGAGTGTATAAAAATTCATTCTTTCATTAGACAAATCGAAATATCCGATAGTTCAGTTTTTATAACAGAGTCCAGTTGGCAACCGAAACTTTACTTTAGATTTGGATTATACGATATATTCTCTTATTTTTTATTAATTTTGTTTTATACTGTTTAATTGTTTACTTTTCTAGAACCGTTCCCATTAGCGACTTTATATTTCTTTTGGGCACTTTCGGACCATTTCATTTCCATTTTGACTAGATCCAGAGCCAAGCCAATTGGCCTTGATTCCCGGATTTGCTCTTTTTTGCTACAAGTACAGATAAGCAACACAACAAGAGATTTTCGTGTAAATTATGACTGCCTCTTAGTTTTGAATTTGCTGTCAATATTTTCTTGGGAATCTACGGCTAAATACTTTTCGTTATTCATAACGCAGCTATTCAAACTATTAACAAACATACAGGCTTATCCATTTAGTGGTTGCAAAACCGCCGGTCTGGTAAGGCTGTCAGCTGTTAAATATCTGTTACCTGAAATGTCATTTATTTAGTGAAAGGTTTGCTATTTACGAATATGGATCGTTTTACAACCGACGAACGCGTACAAATAGTTAAAACTTATTACAAAAGTGGTGGTTCAAACGTGCCCACTTTACGATCATTACACGGTGATTATGGTCGTCATAATCGACCTACTGTGCAAGGAATTGGCAAGATTATTAAGAAATTTGAGGAGACTGGAAGCATTACAGATGTGGTCAGGCCTATGCATCATCGCAATGTGCGTACTGCCGAAAATATCGCTTCTGTTAGAGAAAGTGTGGCGGATAATCTGAATTTGTCGACTCCACGGCGTTCTCAGCAATTGGGCCTATCTTACGGCTCATTATGACATATTTTGCACTTGGATTTGCAGCTTCATACACATAAAGTTCAACTCACGCAACAATTAAAGCCGGATGACCATTCACAACGCCGTAGGCTGCTAGAGCAATTGGCTCTTAATGCTGATTTTTCGAACAAAATTTTCTTCAGCGATGAAGCTCATTTCTCACTCGGTGGTTACGTCAACAAGAAAAATTGTCACATATGGGGCTCGGAGAACCCAGAAGTGATTGTGGAAAAGCCAATGCATCCGGGAAAATTGCCTGGTGCGCATTATGGTCTGGAGGTGTCATTGGGCCGTATTTCTTCGAAAATGATGCTGGAAGAACCATTACCGTCAATTCAGAGCGCTATGATCGTATGATAACCAAAGTGGACGATATGTGGTTTCAACAAGACGGTGCCACGAGCCACACAACACGACCGATTTTGGCTTTATTGCATGGGAAGTTTCCAGAACGCGTTATTTCACGTTTTGGCGACGTCAATTGGCCACCAAGATCATGCAATTTGACACCGTTAGACTTTTTTGTGGGGGTACGTCAAAGTCCTTAACGTTGGAGCATTTTAAAACCTACATTCGTCAAGTTATCGCCGAGATACCGCCCGAAATGTGCGAAAAAGTGGTCGAAAACTACCACTGCTGCAACCAATCTAGAGGCGCTCATTTGACACATTGACATTGTATTTCGTACGTAATGGCAAGGTCTAAGCATTATCATAAAATAAAAGTTTCAACGAAATTATATCTTTATGTGTGCTGTATTTAACTTTACTTTTGAAACAGATAAATGGATAACTCTGTTTTGTCCATAAGCTCTTACTAGCATTTTGGTCCGGAATTGTTTGCATTTTTAAGCTTCCCTTTAAATCCCGCGTACAAAAGTATCTTGATGTCTAAATATTTGATTTCTTCTTCTGCAGAACTGTGACTTTCTTCGTCTTCTTTTGTTACAGAACTAACTGTTTCAACAGTGTAACAGTTTCAGGGCTGATTCTTAATACCCATCTTCCTTTGAAAATTTGTCAATATGCCTTTTCCCCCTTTCAGTTCACTTGCCATTTTTAAATTAATAAAAGTATCATCCTACAATTTTCTGACATTCAATACGAACCCAACTAAATACGTAAACAATTTAAAATTAATTTATTTTTCAAAACGCTGTAGATACAGGCGGGCTGATCCGCATTAGGGAAAAGCAAAATAAAGAAATCCAAAGGTTGTTTTCCTCGGCCGCCTTCTGAGTAGGAAACGGCAAACCTGTAAAAATATAGTAGCCTGAAAAGCTCTCAACTCGGGAAGGAAGAAATCGCTACATAAATAGGTACATGCATACATACATAAATATATACTATGAGGGAAACCAGATACATGCAATTATAATCCCCAAATTTTGGGGGTGAGTCCTATGTTAACAACAAAAAGAGGAGATGCTTACAAACAGCACATACAAAACAACACATGATATGCAATTCGCCGATATTGTTGTGCAAGTTTTCTCGCTAAAACCTATAATTCGGTAAACATTCACTACCCCACTTGCTACAGATTTCAAGGAATGTCGTTTATTGCAACCCGCGAAAACTGTTTTAAGTTCAAAATAAATTTACGTTTCAACAGTTCTTACAATTCTTATTGTATTGTTTCTTACAGTTCTTATTCTTGTGAGGATAATTAAAGTGGCAGGGTCGCAAAATTCAATTGTTATATCTGCTAGCAGCACACAAGCAGGGTTGTCAAATTTGTCAAAAAAAAAGCTCAAGTCCAAATTGGAAAAATCCAGCGTTTTTTTATTGTTCATCAGCATTAAAGATTTGCAGCGTTTATGCAATTCTTTGACCAATGCAGATACTCGGCGGCTTCGAAAGTGTAACACTTTCGCAATGGAAGCCCCTGGCGCACCCAATTTCAAACAGAGAAGTGTACGAAGATTGCGTCTACTCCGAGGTGCTCGTTTGAGTGTTTCTAAATATTTGTATGCACGAGTATGTTTGTTCGTTTGTACTTGCGTGTGTAGTTGCTGCAATGTTGCTGGCAAAGCAATGTTACAGTTCGAACATTGCTGCTGCGGTTGCTGTCGACGATAAGAGAAACACAAGCGCACTAATTGTCTGCGATAACGAACTGTTTTCAGACACAACACTCGTAAGTCGCCCTGAACTACAAACATCGTACTAGTTTTGGACCATATGTCTGTCCATGCAAAGTAAGGATACAGAAAATTACACAAGAAATATACTAGAAATCATGAAAATTTGTCCAGTATTCGATTTTCTTCACACGCAAAAATGCTGGGCGAATTATATCGGATTTCTACTTTAATGTGGCAGCAATTTCAAGGATTCGTCCAAACTTGTCACTCACGGAATTACAATGCAGGAAAGGTAATCAAGTTTCTAAGTCATGTACATATGTATGTAGGAAAAACAACATGAGTTTGCGTTATGATTTCCGTTTTATTGAAATTTGCACATTTTATTATAGTTTGCACATTTCAGGTCCGAATTGTCCGTCTGCATCCGCTTCTCTCGCTCAACTCCACGTCGTCCGTCTGCTCGTCGCGCCTCTTTCCCCTCCTTGCAGGGTCGCATTCTTTTTCTGTCCGGATTGCCTACGTTGATGTCCGTTTAGTCCCTTTCTGTGTGTCTGTCCGCTTCGAGTCTATCCTACATGTATGTAATTTAAAATTAGTTACTTTTGAACTATGGGCAAGCAATTTTTTTAAAATTTCGTTTACTTAACAGTTAATTCCTAAATGTTAATTTAATTTGCTTTTCAACTAATTTATGACTATTTGTCATCAAAGTAATTAATAATTATTTAGCTAATAGCTTTGCCTCCATGCGCTTCGCTGCCCCACAAAAAGTTTCGATCGCATTAGCGTGTATATTAATTTCACTTACATTTATGCTTATGCACTCCCGGCCATCTTTTCTATTCGAAGTATACGACTAAATAGTAAATTTTGACCGAGTTTCATTCATTCGTGACCAAGAGTGGCCCACAATTTATTTGATTTTGAATCAAAATTAAAATCGGTATAATTAAACCGTTGTGCGTTGGACCGCGAGTCGAAGGCAGCAACCCCAGGTTCAATACTGTCTGTAATAACACCTAAAAAAAATAACGGGAAAACTCGTTTTCTCTTTCGGTGGCTGTCCTCTCAGCTGGAAATGGCAAACCTCTGAGAGTAAAAATTGCCTATGATAAAGCGCCCAACCTGCCGTTCGGAACCGGCATAAAACTGTAGGTCCCTTCTACCCGCGTACAAATTCACACGCACAACACGGGTGGTTGCGGGAAGCTAGGCCTTAGTCTCGCGTAAGCGGGCTGTCGTGCCAGTCAATTATTATTATAATTAAACCGAAAATGATCTTGAGAAGGAGTAAATGCCATTTCGCAAAAAAATATGTGTATGTATACTTCAACTTCTGCCGCTTCCGCCACCATTTTGAATAGAACTCACACAAAATTTTCTTTTAGGTACCTCAGTATGTGTTCAATAAACCCTTTGAAAAGAAATATTCTAATATTTTCCATAGTCGCAAAATAAATCGTTAAAGTTAGGCCTTTTTTCGAAAAAAAAGGAAGATACTAAATACTGAGGTATGGAAAACATTATGTATTTTTATTTATTCGAATTTTAACCATCAACCACTCCTCGTTTTCTGAAGGAGACTATTTAAAAAATCATATCGGTTTTACCGAAAACATTTTTTGTTATTCTTTCCAATGTTTAAAGGTGAAAAGATCTTTTTGCTAATGTGGGAACGTACATACCATGCATAGTGATTCAAAATTTTTAATAATTATAGGCAATGGGAGGTTCTGACACCCAAAACCTCTTCGCCCTTGGCTACGCCCCTGGTACATCACCATAGCTTATTTTAATTTCATTTGTTAATTGTTTATACGCATTTTCGAAACGACTTGAAAATTTAAGAACTCATGAAATCCATATTGACTCGATACGCTTAAAATTTTTAAGGCGGTTTGAAATCGTGTCGCCAAAAATGGGCCACGTCCCTTGTCCAACGCCCATACAATTTTACCAATAGAACAACACGTCTAAACCGTCTATGGGACGACGGTATATTAAATTTCAACGATGTGCCACTTATAATTCCATTACAAATTTTGGTTGTATGGGCATTCGTGCCAAATGTCATTGATGTCTGACCTATATTTCCAAAGTTATTTAAAACATTTGGGTCACTTGCAAAATGCAACGCCCCGTGTGGCCTAAACCTAAATTTTAATACTGTCCGACTTATAATGCCGAAGATATTCCATGTTAAAAACTAAGGCTGTATGGGGGGTACCACGCGCACCTATCCGGTCGTATTGACACTATATGCTTTACCGAGATTAGTCAAGAGGAAGATTCTGTGAAGGATTCAGCTCAATCGGTCGTCTGGTTTTTGAGTGTTAGTGTCGTCGCAACCAAGCAACATTCTTTTTTTATATACATAACTATATCTACATATACTCACGGAATTACAATGCAGGAAAGGTAATCAAGTTTCTAAGTCATGTACATATGTATGTAGGAAAAACAACATGAGTTTGCGTTATGATTTCCGTTTTATTGAAATTTGCACATTTTATTATAGTTTGCACATTTCAGGTCCGAATTGTCCGTCTGCATCCGCTTCTCTCGCTCAACTCCACGTCGTCCGTCTGCTCGTCGCGCCTCTTTCCCCTCCTTGCAGGGTCGCATTCTTTTTCTGTCCGGATTGCCTACGTTGATGTCCGTTTAGTCCCTTTCTGTGTGTCTGTCCGCTTCGAGTCTATCCTACATGTATGTAATTTAAAATTAGTTACTTTTGAACTATGGGCAAGCAATTTTTTTAAAATTTCGTTTACTTAACAGTTAATTCCTAAATGTTAATTTAATTTGCTTTTCAACTAATTTATGACTATTTGTCATCAAAGTAATTAACACTTTCGCGTCCGATCACGTATTTTTACGTTTTTTGCCAAACAATCCTAGGAGCCGTTCACGTATTTTTACGTTTTATGCCGAACAAACCTAGGAGCCGTTCACGTATTTTTACGTTTTATGCCGAACAAAAGTAGGAGCCATTCACGTATTTTTATGTTATTAAAAATTGTAATTTAACTGTTTCCGGGGCACTACTAAAAAAAAAAAATTAAAAATAGCGGCGCCAACGCAACGGCAGACGTAAACAAAGCGGCAATAGGTTTTAGTTTAACTGCACAGAGAGCGGACGCGAAAGTGTTAATAATTATTTAGCTACTAGCTTTGCCTCCATGCGCTTCGCTGCCCCACAAAAAGTTTCGATCGCATTAGCGTGTATATTAATTTCACTTACATTTATGCTTATGCACTCCCGGCCATCTTTTCTATTCGAAGTATACGACTAAATAGTAAATTTTGACCGAGTTTCATTCATTCGTGACCAAGAGTGGCCCACAATTTATTTGATTTTGAATCAAAATTAAAATCGGTATAATTAAACCGTTGTGCGTTGGACCGCGAGTCGAAGGCAGCAACCCCAGGTTCAATACTGTCTGTAATAACACCTAAAAAAAATAACGGGAAAACTCGTTTTCTCTTTCGGTGGCTGTCCTCTCAGCTGGAAATGGCAAACCTCTGAGAGTAAAAATTGCCTATGATAAAGCGCCCAACCTGCCGTTCGGAACCGGCATAAAACTGTAGGTCCCTTCTACCCGCGTACAAATTCACACGCACAACACGGGTGGTTGCGGGAAGCTAGGCCTTAGTCTCGCGTAAGCGGGCTGTCGTGCCAGTCAATTATTATTATAATTAAACCGAAAATGATCTTGAGAAGGAGTAAATGCCATTTCGCAAAAAAATATGTGTATGTATACTTCAACTTCTGCCGCTTCCGCCACCATTTTGAATAGAACTCACACAAAATTTTCTTTTAGGTACCTCAGTATGTGTTCAATAAACCCTTTGAAAAGAAATATTCTAATATTTTCCATAGTCGCAAAATAAATCGTTAAAGTTAGGCCTTTTTTCGAAAAAAAAGGAAGATACTAAATACTGAGGTATGGAAAACATTATGTATTTTTATTTATTCGAATTTTAACCATCAACCACTCCTCGTTTTCTGAAGGAGACTATTTAAAAAATCATATCGGTTTTACCGAAAACATTTTTTGTTATTCTTTCCAATGTTTAAAGGTGAAAAGATCTTTTTGCTAATGTGGGAACGTACATACCATGCATAGTGATTCAAAATTTTTAATAATTATAGGCAATGGGAGGTTCTGACACCCAAAACCTCTTCGCCCTTGGCTACGCCCCTGGTACATCACCATAGCTTATTTTAATTTCATTTGTTAATTGTTTATACGCATTTTCGAAACGACTTGAAAATTTAAGAACTCATGAAATCCATATTGACTCGATACGCTTAAAATTTTTAAGGCGGTTTGAAATCGTGTCGCCAAAAATGGGCCACGTCCCTTGTCCAACGCCCATACAATTTTACCAATAGAACAACACGTCTAAACCGTCTATGGGACGACGGTATATTAAATTTCAACGATGTGCCACTTATAATTCCATTACAAATTTTGGTTGTATGGGCATTCGTGCCAAATGTCATTGATGTCTGACCTATATTTCCAAAGTTATTTAAAACATTTGGGTCACTTGCAAAATGCAACGCCCGTTGTTCAACGTTCATGAAATTTTACCAGTGAAACGCCACACCTAAACGGTGTGGCCTAAACCTAAATTTTAATACTGTCCGACTTATAATGCCGAAGATATTCCATGTTAAAAACTAAGGCTGTATGGGGGGTACCACGCGCACCTATCCGGTCGTATTGACACTATATGCTTTACCGAGATTAGTCAAGAGGAAGATTCTGTGAAGGATTCAGCTCAATCGGTCGTCTGGTTTTTGAGTGTTAGTGTCGTCGCAACCAAGCAACACTCTTTTTTTATATACATAACTATATCTACATATAGATTAGTAATTCGTGGAAAATCATGCAAGAAATTAAACTCCTTATAATCTTTATTTTAAATGATTTAATTTTTGTAAAGGTTGAAATATCACTTGCCAATCCATGTCAATTTATTCTTCGTTTAGTGTTGGCTGCTCGGATTCAAGAGCACTATCTGTTTTCTGATCGAGTGCGCTCCGTAATTTTTTGTTTATCACTGCTGCGCAGAATACAATTTCAAAGTTTTCGTTAGCTTCCACTAAACCAGTAAATTCACATAAAAAATCTCCGAATTTGGTAAACTCTGGGTCATTCACTTCAAGCCAACACTTATTCCCCGAACGATACGGGCGCTCGTGAACTGGCTGCTCCGGGATGATCTTTAAACTATTTACAAATTGTGAAATACATAATTTTAAAGTAGCTTTTTCTGACAATTGATTATTTTTCTACTGCAAGGTTATGAGTGGACTTTCAAGCTTCCTGGCAACATGAACAGAAAAATGTATATCCGCAGTGTTAACAACGGCGAATAAAACTCTCATCAATCGACGCAGAAAATAACATACAGACATACAAAAAGAAGGACTGCCAAAATCACGTAATTTAATAAAGTTCGCAGCGGGATATTGTTTTATTCCCCCTTATACGAAATGGTATTATTCGTGCTCTCATGCCAACAGACACAAGTACGCTAGTTAAGTCCAGTAATACGCCTATGTACGGCTGAGACAAGTCGGTATGTGAATATTTCCAAAAATATTTGCAGGAAGTTCATGCCTACTTACATCAGTACTCCGTACTGGGGTGCAGGTGAGTAAGTAAGCAGTGCCGAAAGTAAGGCTCGCATATATAGTATGAGCATATACCATATTTATGTGTACGAACATACGCACACTTATGAAATTATCAACAACAGTATGCGCAGCGAAAGACTGCCGTGGTGGCAACAGCTCTTACAAGGTTCAAGGCAAGGTGTATTAATAAGGTGATGGCACTACGATTCCCATGTCTTTTGTTAGTGCTTTTGGGCATCCTCGTTGTCAAAATCAAATCAAAACACAAGCAACACAAAAACAATTTTTCCAATTTTTGACAATGAGGATGTCCATTCGCGAAAATACAAAAGAAAATCAGAAGAGTTCAAAAGAGAATCAGAAGAAAAAAGTTTAATCAGCTATGTTGCCACCACTACCTTATTAATGTGCCTTGGTTCAAGGCAAGTACCAAGCGGCCAAGGCAGTGGTGTAGACAGCTGCCGACCAGCGTGTCGCGCTGATATGACAACAAATTGGATTGCGAAAAAATACCAAAACGCAGCATTGCTAGCTGCCCCTAGGAAGTGAGATTCTTGGCCTTTTAGGAGAATTTTTAGGAGGAAGAATTGTTTAGGAGAAAGTTTAGGAGATTTACATTTTATGTTAGGGGATTTTTCGGATCCTTAGAGGATTTTTGGGAGATTTTTGGATAACGAAGTATGATGTATTGGGAACACTGGCAACAAAACATATTTTGGCAACTACTTTAACAGTCAAAGCACCCTGTTAAAAATTAAAGCACCCTATTAAGTTAAAAATTTGGAAGCTTACAAATTGTAAGCTCGTTCTATCTCGTTCTCACTTATTGCTCTCACAATGAAATCCCGCCAAAAAGGGCACTTTTTATTTAATTCATTTGTTATATGTTTTGTTATATTTTTATTTTTAAATAAAATTATAACAAAGGCGCAAATTATAAAAAAATTTTAAGAGATTTTTTTAACTTTTGGGAGGAAATTTCAGTATTTTTTAAGATTTAGGAGAAAGTCATTTCAGGTATCTGGCAACACTGGGTGGTATATCCACACCACGGTTGCCACAATTGGTAACTTTCTATCAAAATTGGTAACTTTTAAACTGTTTGGTAACTTGGTAACTTTATTTTCATTTTGGTAACTTTTGCAATCAACAATTGATTTGAAGTACATAATATGTAGACAAGAAAATTTGTTTTTTTATTTATAAATTTAAATTTATTTATAAAACCAAATTTTTGAAAAGATTTAATTTTTACAACATAAACAATTATAAACATAAAATGTTGCGGCAATCTTTTCAAAAATTTGGTTTTATAAATAAATTTAAATTTATAAATAAAAAAACAAATTTTCTTGTCTATTATCCTTTCAAATTTGGTGTTTCTTTAATCTAGAGGTTTATACATGTTTTGTTTGTTGTGAAATGCATTGTTTTGTATATTTTCTTTTTTTGTCAATAGAAAAATGTGTAATTTTTGGTACCTTTTTATAAAAGATTTTGGTAGAAAAAATTTTAGGCCAGTAGCAACCATGATCCACACCGTCGTCGTCGATTGGTGCCGTCTGGACATCTTCACCACTGGGGGTATTGCTCCTTTCTCCGCCTGCGAGCAGCTTGGTGATGTGCTCCTTCCACAACCTCAGTACACCCTGCGTATCTGTAACCAGATCCCCGTTTTTGTCTCTGCAGGAAGATGCCCCGGGCTTATATCCTTCCGTCAGACGCTTGACTTTTTGGAAGAATTTTCGGGCGTCATTCCTGCTCCTACACTCCTCGATTTCCTCACGCTCGCGCCTTTCTTGCTTCCGTTTCTTGCGTCTAAAAAGGCACCTCTCTTTCTTCCTCTCCTCCTGATATTTTTCAGTCATGGCTCGTGTAGCAGCAACAGGGTCTTCTTGTAGGCAGCATTCTTCGCTGCAATGGCTGCGCGACACTCTTCATCGTACATTGGTTTTTTGGTAGTGGGCGTCGAAAACCAAGGACATTTTCTGCGGCGGCGCGCATAGAGTGGGATAAGGAGCGACCGAGCTGGTTGGAGAGTTGAGCGGAGTAGGCTTCGGCTACCCCTTGTGATCGCAGCTTACTGATGTCCAGCTTTCTTTGCAAGCTAGGTTGCGCGGTCTTCGCTTCGCAAAGACGCATACGTACAAGGTACTGGTCCGAGTCGATGTTGGGTCCTCGGAACGTGCGCACATCTAGAATGCAAGAAGCATGCCTTCCATCAATCACAATGTGATCAATCTGGTTGCAGGTGGATTGATCTGGGGATAACCAGGTGGCCTTGTGGATATCGAGGTGCTGTAATCTGGTGCTACTAACTACCATGTTTCGTGCTCGCTTGGAGCAACCTTGTCCTGTCCATCGCGTTTCCTGGATGGAAATTGTTCGCTTCGAAAATGCGTATAAACGGTTAAATATTTTCAAAGTGCTTTGAAAATCAGCTGATGGTGATGTACAGTTAGTTTTTTGTAAATTTGCAAGTAAAAAGCAAGCAACACCAACAGTTAATATTCATCATCATTACATTACATTACATAGTATAAAGCAAAGTCGCTGCCGCTGTCTGTCCCTATGTATGCTTAAATCTTTAACACTACGCAACGGTTTCTTAAGCGGTTTTTTTTAATGGATAGAGTGATTCAAGAGGAAGGTTTATATGTATAAAACATGCATAATATAGTAGAGAAACACTGATAAATTTAAAGGTAAACATTATAAGGAACAAACATTAGAGTGTATGTATAGCAAATTACATTCAAACGTTAGGGTGTGTCTATAGCAATTTACATTTCAAACGTTATCGTGCATTCGGTGACCGAACATCCCGCCCCCATGGAAAGGTCTCTTTCAAGAAGGCAAAATAGCGAGTTTCTGTATAGGTCGACGAATGATTCCTTTGGTTGTCCGTATATTGGAAAAATAATTTTTTTTCATCATTGCAAAAATGCTTAAAATTTCAGAGAAAAAGAGTTGGCTGGCAATGCTGTTCGCCGAATGTAAACAAAACAGACAAAAGACAAAGAAAAAACAGACAGAAAACCGCTTTTCAACTCGAGTGTTGTATTTTAGAGCTTTTTTTCTTTTTCTTTCGGTGAACAGCATTGCCAGCCAACTATTTTTCTCTGAAATTTTAAGCATTTTTGCAATGATAAAAAAAATTATTTTTCCAATTTTCGTTATGATGAATAAGTATAAGGTATACTTAATACTTATAACTTGAAAAACGACTGGACCAACTTGGATACTTCCTTCGGCAGGTTTGTTCGAAATTGTTACGTGAAGGTTTATAAAAAAAAAAGTCGGGAAAACGGGGCGTGGCACCACAAGAATACATTTTTAGACAATAACTTTGGAACCATAAGTCACACATCAATTAAATTTGGTACAAACTTTCTATTTAATCGTATCCTTCAATAGAGGGAATGGGATGGGTATTGAACAAAGGGGTGTGGCACCGCCCATACAACTCAAATCTTTTAAATGGAATAGCTTCGGCATTGTAAGTCGCACAGCATTGAAATTTTGTGCACCGTCGTTTCATAGATGTGTCATTCTACTGTTAAATTTTGATGGGCGTTGAACAAGGGGCGTGGCACATTTTTTAAGACCCAACATTTCAGCAGAACTGTAAGTCGCACATCAATGAAACTTGGTACGAACCTACCATTTAGTCATATCTTTCGGCAGAGGGAATGAGGCGGGTATTTAACAAGAAGGCGTGGCTTCGCCCATACAACTCAAATCTTTTATATGGAATAGCTTCGGAATTGTAAGTTGCACAGCATTGAAATTTAGTATGACATCCTCCCACAGAAGTGTCATTCTACTGTTAAATTTTGATAGGCGTTGGACAAGGGGCGTGGCACATTTTTTGTGACCCAAATATTTCGCTGCACTATAAGTCGCACAGCAATGATATTAAGTACGAACCTACCATTTATTCATATCTTTCGACAAAGGGAATGGTGCGGGTATTGAAAAAGGGGGCGTGGTACCGCCCATACAAGCCAAATCTTTAATATCGAATATCTTTGAAACTGTTAGTCGCACAACACTGAAATTTAGTACCCCGTCGTCCCATAGATGAGTTATTCTACTGGTAAGATTTGGTGGGCGTTGGACAAGAGGCGTGGCACATTTTTTGTGATCCAAATATTCCGCTGAACTATAGGTCGCACAGCAATGAAATTAAGTACGAACCTACCATTTATTCATATCTTTCGACAGAGGGAAGGATGAGGGTATTGAACAAGGGAGCGTGGCACTGCTCATACAAGCCGAATTTTTAATAGAGAATATCTTCGAAGTTGTAAGTCGTACAACACTGAAATTGAGTGCCCTGTCGTCCCATAGATGAGTCATTCTACTGGTAAGTTTTTATAAGCGTTGGACAAGGGGCGTAGCACATTTGTTGTGACCCAAATATTTCGCTGAACTATAAGTCGCTCAGCAATGACACTTAGTACGAACCTACCATTTTCTCTTCGACAGAGGGCATTGTGCGGATATTGAATAAGGGGTCGTGGCCCTGCCAATATAACTTAAATATGGTTCAAGTGCTATCCATTGCTTTACTGAAACTTAGTAGCAACATTGCTTATTTAAGGGCCTCGATTGCGTTAATCAGTAGCTCCCTCCTCTTCCTTTAGTTGGTTTTCGTCGTCAATTTGCCATTTGCCACATCGCCATTGATTCGCCATCTCGCGTATTTCATTATAAAAAAACAACAAATGTTGTGCGGGACGAAGTTCGCCGGGTCAGCTAGTTAATAATAATACAGGGTTTTTCATTTCGAACCGAAAACGTTGACAGCCCTGCGTTCGACAACCGCAGCTGCCATCTGTCGTTGCATTGTGTTAATATTGTAGTTTAGTGTTTGCCATTTATGAAAATGGACCCATTTAGCATCCCTCAACGTGTAAACATAGTGAAAATTCACTACAAAAATGGTGAAAATTTAAGCACCACTTTTCACGCACTAAGGAAGGATTTCAGACGTCACGGAAGGCCTGTTTTGTCAACAATTTCGGATTTATTGGCGAAATTCGAACGAACTGGTTCTGTACAAGATGTACAGAGGCCAATATGTAATCGCCCTGCTCGTTCGGCCGAAAAATTTCTGCTGTAGCTGCCAGTGTTGAAGATGACCCAAATTTATCGCTTCCGCGGCGTTCACAACAATTGGACATCTCCATCACCTCAATTTGGCGTATTTTGTATTTGGATTTGCATCTTCATCCATATAAAGTTCAGTTGGTGCAGAAATTGGAGCCGGGAGATCACAGAATGCAGTCCGAAAATCCAAATTTTTCGCACAAAATTTTCTTCAGCGATGAAGCACATTTTCATCTCGGCGGTTACGTTAATAGTCAAAATTGTCGTGTGTGGGGCTCAGAAAATCCACACGTGGTTGTCGAGCGCCCAATGCATCCACCTAGAGTCACTGTTTGGTGTGCATTATGGTCCTGTGGTGTCATAGGGCCATATTTCTTTGAAAATGACGAAGGGCAGACCGTTACCGTCAATTCTGAATGTTATGGCCGTATGATAACCGAGTATTTCTGGTCAGCGATCGAAGATATGGATGTGGAGGAGATGTGGTTTCAACAGGACGGCGCTACATGCCACACAACACGACCGAACATGACAGAATTGCGAACCAGGTTCGATGAACGCATAATTTCGCGTTTTGGTGATGCCAATTGGCCGTCAAGATCGTGCGGTCTGAACCCTTTGGACTTTTTTCTTTGGGGCTACGCAAAAGACCAAGTCTATGCAGACAATCCGCAGACTCTGGAGCATTTGAGGGACAACATACGTGCAGTTCTTGGCGCCTTACAGCCTGCTATATGTAAAAACGAATCGATGTGTGCCAGGCTGCTCGTGGCGGTCATTTGAATGATGTCATATTCCATTACTAATGGCACAAACCAAATATTATTTTGATAATAAAGTTTCAGCAAAATTCAAATTTTAATTGATTTTTTTTCTTTACTTACTTTTTCGGCTCATGATGAAAAACCCTGTATTTCAATATTCATTCCAATTCGCTTCTGAACTCAATGTATAAACACCTGGCTCGAAAGCCTATCGAGTCAATGCGAATCGACTGAGAACGTCGTATAAACATGGTATCAGACTCTGGCATCCTTGACGAAAAACAGTCCGGATGTTGTTAAGAAGTTGTATGTTGGGACAATTAAAGTGTGGTGTCTCTGGGACTTAAAAGGTTTGAGTTTGAAAATGGAGTTTTCCACTCCTTTAATCTGTTGATGTCCGCCACATGTACTTAGTAGATGGAGAGAGCTACGTAGCTGCTAATACCATGTATAAACTTTTTACTTCGAAGCAAGACGACAGTCAAAACTTACGCCACTTATTCAATTAAAAAGAAAAATATTATTTTGTGTAATAAGTATATGGATATGACAACGTGGCATATCAACACCTTAATACCCTCAATACGCTCTTAATCAAGAATATAAATACATTATTGCAAATTTGTTATCATACTGTACCAAATTTTTGGAGTTTTCTGCAGATATTTTTATTTTCAGACTTTTCCACATGATCTCAACACCAAAACAATAGAAAAATATGTATATAGTATATACTATATGTCAGCGTCAATATATTCAGTGAAGGTATGACGGTGGCTTTATTGATTTATCCGCTCGCACTTAACGTATCTATTACATTAAGTACATACCCACGCGACTCTCAAATTGCTCCTTCTTTACTCATCCGCTGCAACTTTGCTTTACGAATTTATTTCGTTGCGTAAAAGAAAACAAGTAAACATAAATATGCCATTATTTATTCAACTCGTAGGGTAAATATTAAGAGAAGCCGCAAAACATACGACCACACAAAATGCGCCAGAGAAGTACGCATTTCGGCAAGAGGTTTTATAACTATGTACCATTGTATGCTGAACGAAAGCGAAAGTAATTCTCGACTTTCGATTGAATATGCCGAAAAGTTCATGTTCAGACGAACTTTGAGGTGGTGATTTAAGTGCATAGTATACAGTGGAGCAGTAATAATTTTAATAATTAATAATAATAATTGACTGGCACGACAGCCCGCTTACGCGAGACTAAGGCCTAGCTTCCCGCAACCACCCGTGTTGTGCGTGTGAATTTGTACGCGGGTTGAAGGGACCTACAGTTTTATGCCGGTTCCGAACGGCAGGTTGGGAGCTTTTTCATAAGCAATTTTTACTCTCAGAGGTTTGCCATTTCCTGCTGAGAGGACAGCCACCGAAAGAGAAAACGAGTTTTCCCGTTATTTTTTTTAGATGTTATTACAGGCAGTATTTGAACCTGAGGTTGCTGCCTGCGACTCGCGGTCCAACGCACTAACCAACTGAGCCACGGCGGCTGCCAGTAAAGAATTCAAATTCATTTGCACGATTGAATGAGAGTAAAATACACTATGTATTTAGTTCTTTGTGATAACGTACTACAAGTATAATTGTTGCACCGTTAATTTTTAAAAACTGCAAATTTATATAGTTGGCCCAAAACACTGTTTCACATTTGTTCCTAGAAAAGTTTTATTCAGTTTCTAGAAAGTTAGTATAGGGCTGTTTTTAGTTCAGAAAGATTAATCGACTGTTACCATTGCTGGCGGGGTTTGAAAGTTCAAACCCCCGAATACCTGTTTGTTACAAAAATGTTGGGGGACAAATCTAGTTTCAGATTGTATTGAGCCTCAATGACGTGCACAGAAATCGTACATACTATGTCCCAAAAGTATCAGTTACTTTAAACAATTAAATTTACTTCTAACGTCCCAAGAAACATTTTCTAATTTCGCTGGATTACAATCCTTAAATAAGTTGTGTATCCATATCTCGCTCTTTATACGATATTTCCCTCTAACGATCTTTTTAAGTACGGAACCCGTTTAGTGTTTCGTTACACGTTGTATGGTGTCAAAAAAGAATATTAATCTTAAATAGTTTATGTATGTTCTTTGCCTGAACCCAGAGTCTAAAAATTCGTGCTTCTTTTCAATTAAATGAGCGACGTGCGCTGGATGACAGTTGTCGTTGTTGTTTCGCTGAACGGCCTTTGATTTTTGGTTCACGTTTCTTCTTGCATGCGTGCTTTCAGTCTTTGATGATTGATATTTGTTTATTACTTCATTGTTCTTTGCATTAATTTTTTATAGGAAATTAATATGCTTAATGGATTACAAACTGTTTTAGCCGAATTGAATTTGTATGGGTTTGTATCAACACAATTGATTCAGTGAATGCGACCAACTTTTTCGGAACGTATCTAGGCGTAAAGCGAGGTATGGGAGTACAAAAAATTGACATACCATTTTAAGAGGTTATATACGTTTTGGTACAGGAAACTTAGGGCATATTTGTGATTTATTTGGGCTATTTGAAATAATTTATTAGAAACTCGCATAACAGGTATACATAGTACACATTCTTACGAAAAAAAAGAGTGGTCGAATATGAAAAAATATTGAAAATTGTAAAAGTTGTAGCTCTTGTCCTGATGCGCGTTTTTTCTGCAGAGTCTGGCGGTGACCACGTTTGAATGCCAACAACTCAACTGTAATCAAAAAGACAAAAAATTTACAGTTGTTTACTACAGCGCCGAGTACTTGAACGAAAAATTTCGAAAAAAAACCCCTTTTTTTCATACGGAAACCATAATGCAAAAAAAAGCGAGTCTCGAAAATGTATTTAAAAAGATTACACAATGCAACAAATTTCTACTTTTGGTCGGCTTTTCTGGGTTTGACATCAGTTCTAGGGTAATTAGGTAGCGCTGATTTCGAATCCGTAAACCGTTTTTAAAACTTAGTTTCCGTTTTCGCAAAAAATGGGCGTGTCACTTTTTCGGATTTTCCCTGACTTTTCTCACGTTTGGGATTGTAATTTCTAAACCAATAAACCGGTTGACATGATTTTCACTTGGTAGCATTTACAACACCTCACTGCTTCTTCTCCAATGTAATTTATTTTTATAAGTTTTACAATTCCGCGGTAATTGGACCTCAAAGTCGGAAAATATGGAATTTCAAGGCGTTTTCTTTGATGTTAAAAAACACGTCCATTTTTTGCGAAAACGGAAACTAAGTTTTAAAAACAGTTTGCGGATTCGAAATCAGCGCTCCCTAATTACCCTAGAACTGATGTCAAACCCAGAAAAGCCATTTTTCTGTTGATCAGTGTTATTAGTTAAGACAAATACTGCAAATGAAAAAATGATCGTTCAAGTACTCCATATTGTAACTAGGAAAAAAATAAAAAAAAAATTAGATGAATTGGTCAAGTACTTTTTGAGATATCGTGGTCACCGCAAAGGCATTTTTAAAAAAACATCATTTGGAGAAAATCACGTTTAAAGTTTTGCGCGCTACAAATCGAGTTGCTACTTACGATCTACTGCTCGGATTGACTTGAAATTTTGAACATAAACTCTTGAAAGTATGTTTGTTCGAAATAAATCATAACATTTTTTTCGATTTTTTGACTCATGAAAACGTATATAACCCCTTAATGGCTTTTCCCACAAATTCGCGTGCATCAATCGCGATTGGTGCATTGTTTCGGCCGATAGATCTTTTTACCCACTGTTTCTACAACGGAACATCCACTTTGGAAATAATAGGAGCATTCCCTGAGTCTAAATGAAGAAAATATAAAAGCTCTCGAAAGCACAGTAGTCAAAAATTATATAAGCATCTACGCTTCAATGCAGCTTCCAACGGTTAGTTGGAGGTTGGGCATTACTTGCGAAGAAAGCAGCTGCCGAAACACAAATGATTTCTTTCTCTATGTTTGGTTTCGGAATTCGAGCAAAGGTCCCCTGACTTCTGACACAACGCTATAACGAAAACGCCATATGGAATTATGATCGAATAACAGATTGATATTTTTTTATCGATATTTTTCCGATGTCATACAACACTATCTTCGTATTCCATGAGCACACTTGGAACTTGGAACGTATGCACTTCTTTTTATTTGTTTTTAAACAAAACCAAACCATTGAATAATTTTCAACCTACGCTTCCTTGGTAAAAAGTGAATGTACTAGTGCACTTGGTTCGTAATCAATAGCACTCGGTGGGAATTGACCCCACTCTAATTTAATAACTTTTAATAATGCTAATAACAATAAAATCCCATTCTCAAGTGCGTCGGCTTAACTCAAGTACGTCACTCGACAGACAGACAAGTCCGTGCAGGCAGGCATACACACGCATATGCTTTCACCGGTCGAGCACAGCATAGCGCCGGCGGCTGTAAACTTGCGGGATAAACGACTGGTTCCACATGAGGCGAATTGTCGAAATGAATCGAAAAGTCGAATTGAGGATACAATGCAATGTTGACATAAAACAAATTACGATCAACCCCTGGAGCTGGAGAAGGGAAGAGCATGTACACGATAATTCTAGGCCGCATAGTGGCACGCGGCAGTGGAAAGGGGAGGAAACAGGTCCTTGGTGTAAGAACAGCGGCCGGGTGGGTGCGGGCACCAACTAAACGGACGCGTTAAGTGCGTGCGGCAAGTGCAGCAAGTGAAATGACAAACATATTTACTCAATTTTTGACAGTGAGCAAACAATTACTCTCAATCAGCGAGCAGACAGCAGCGGTCCCTCAGTGAACGCAAAACTGCAAAACACCACCATCGTCGCTCGGAGTGTGGCGTTGTGTACAATGAGCTCGTACGCATGTGTATGTTGATAATAAAATATTTGTTTCTGGTTACAGGTTTCCGGTTACACAAAAGCCTCAAGCAAATAATTCAATTTTTCTGCTCGTTTTGCAAATCGAGCCGAATCAACGTTTGCGTCCTCTGGGATTATGCGCTGGGAAAGTGAGACAACTAGACAAAAAATATATTAATGACACGTGCCTGTTGATCCTCAAAAGAAAGAAACAGCCGAGCGTGTGGCGGGTGCTGTGCACTTCGCGCTTGGCGCGGAGCACTGAGGCGATGCACACCGCAATCGGAACACACTGGGAGGTGGCAAAACACCGGAACGTGTGCCGGCTGGGCGTGTTACCGATAACTAAAGCGTGAATTGAAGAGGTTGCATGAAGTACGGGATTTCGTTTCGCAAAGCAGACAACCATTGCTGGCCGTTTTATGAGCAACGACGCTACCGCCAGTCAATCACGTGTTCGTGGCGGATGAGAAGTGCGTGGCATGCATTATGTGATAGGGGAACTAACAATCTAAAAATATATAAATGTTATTTGTTTGTATGTAATAATAGTTGTCACAAAGCCGGACTCATGTCCTCTGTGGCACATTACATGCAAACAACACTCAACGCATTCACCCCACTCCTCTTCGAATTGTACTGTGTCATCTTGTACCCTGCTGTTTTATTTAAATTCTTAATGTTTTTGTTCAAATGTTAATAGAAAAACTTTTCTTAAAGCATCGTTTGCAGAATTATGGTTTTCTTGCTCTACTCAGTAATGTCGCTTGTATAGCAACTTGGCAAAAGAGATCTGTTTATAACCTAATCGCACTCCAGCCAGCTGCAGGTGCATACATATTCCAAAAATAAGTCAACTAAGACAGAAAGATCAAGAGAGAGAAAATCTTAAAAACAAAATAAACAATTTACAATGGCCGCTTTTTCAATGCTTGAAGCTCCTGAGCCACCAACTATGGGATGGGGTTTCGAGTAAAACAAAACTAATATTGTTCGGCAACCGAAGCCAAATACCAAAATTTAACCTTCCGCAACACAGCCAATAAGCTTTGACAGTTCAAACAGCGTCAGAACCTTAGATCCTGGATATTCATATTTTTTCCAATAAATGGACTATCTCAAAAACGCCTTAGCTAATCACGGTGGGTCATTATGACCCACCTTACTTAATTACAACGTTCTTGAAGGTCTTTCGAGTGCATTCGCCGATGACCGCCAAACTGCCTGCCGATTCTTTTCTATGTAAGTATAAATAATAAAAGGAACGAAAATTATTTTTACTTACCCTCAAGTGCTCTGTTTCTTGAAATTAAAGCGAGCACCATCTCACGATTTGGGTCATCAGCAAGGGGTTTAGAATTAATGTCTGGTTCTTTTTGTTTTTGCTGCTGACACTGATGATGTTGCTGCAGGCTCCCGCTGTTGTTACTGCTTCCGATGCCGGTGTTTCCCGAAGAAGACTGCTGCGGCAACGCTAACGTTGGCGGCGGCGGAGGTGGAGGCCCAAGGTGAATTTGTGGTGACGGTTGCATCATCGTTTGCGGATTCGGCTGATTGTGCTGCTGGTGCAGTATTTGGTGCTGCTGTTGCTGCTGATGGATATGGTGGTTGTGGGTGTCCATTGCGGCCAAGTTGTTGGCGAGCAACGTCGAGGCTAATGATGAATGTTGCGGCTGATGGTGATGGTGTAGTGGTGGCGGTGGTTTCAAAGTTTGCATCATAGCTATTGCGAAATGCATGAAACTGCAAAGCTAATGACCACTCACACGCAGACTGCAGTTAGTAGAATGACAACAGATTAAAGGAGTGCTCCGCGAAAGCCTCTCGACCGACGGCCGATTATCGCTAGCGGCAGTTTGCTTCTATGTACTGTACCCAGCAACGTGCACTCCGAATGCGTTTTCATTTACACGCAAGAAATTTCGCATTGCAATCGAGAACTTTAATCAATTAAACACATTAATTCGCAGATAAATGGTTCGCTTAGACGTTCGATTTCGTTTCCGTGTGCTTTGCGCACCACGCACGGATCACTAGAACACTCGTGCATACAGGCCGAGACGGAGACAGCACAACCACACCGTATTTGTGGCAAAGCCGCAATGTTTATCACCTTTTTATTGGGGAGGCGGTAAGGCGGTGTGCATGACGGTGCTCTCGACAATGTGTAGTAGTAACTTCTTATCACCTTGGGGCTCGTGGTGTTCGCATTGGATACGGCACAACACGATACTCCACTACACCTCTTTGCGTCTATCTTGTGTTGCTTCTCTCTGTTGGCGGCCCCAAGGCTTGTTTAGACCCATTAGTTGCTAACGTACATATTCGTACTCGTACCTACTAGAACTTGCATAGTTTGGCCTTTTCAACACTGTGTTATAGTCACAGATATTCGCATTTTATGTTTCGTTTGTAACCGTTAAAGGTAATATTGGGTTTCTGATTACTCTGTAAATACCCAACTAGTTTTTATGTAAAGTTTTCAAGTGAGATTTTTTCCAATAACAGCATGGACAAAGAACCTGCTCATTGCGTATTTAATAGTGATAGAAATTTAACTTTTGATAACGAAAAGTGCGGTCGGCTTTTATTGTTAGATGCATAAAACACATTAAAAAACGGTGTTGTTTGTACAGTTTGCAGTGTGCGCGACATTCTCCGTTATCAGTCGGATAAGATCCGTTCATGCGTAGTGCATTACAGCGCTGAACGCTGAAAAAAGTTGAATAACCTATTTTCAGTAGCATGTAACAACAAATGCCTGTGAAATATTGAATATTATTAGCTGAGTATTGCGAATGGCAAATAGGCGGCTGTCTGGTTCAGCGTTTAGTGAGTTAGACCGCGAGTCTGAGGGGACCTTCGACTCCAGCACATATTTACATGTGAACTATATTTATACGAGTGAGGTATTTTTATCACCTTTCAGAATCTGTATTGATACCAATATTTTTTTTTTTTTTAGTAGACATATTAGGAATTTTTTGTAGAAAAATAGCCTAAAATGAACTTTTAACTAATAAATTCCGAATTTTCTTCGATTTTTTTCGATAATTTTTTTTTTTTTGCAGATTATGAAAATTCAGATAATTTCCAACAACTTTTATTACGATCAATTTTTTATTTTTTTTTTCCTAATATGTCTACTAAAAATAAAAAAAAATATTGGTATCAATACAGATTCTGAAAGGTGATAAAAATACCTTTCAAACAAGCCCAGATTGAGAAATCTACTATAACTCTATCCGAATTTATGACGAATTTAATTAAATTATTCTATGTATATATTGAAAAATATCTATTTTGAAATTTTGGGGGGCTCCAAATCCGACTTAGCTATGGTCTCTTGAGCAAAATTTCTCAGAATCACCTATAGATTACGTTTTTGCTATACGCTTCATCAAAAAAAATCGTTCTATACAATTTGACCCGCCCTAATAAAACATGCATATATTTATTGAGCATGTTTTACGTTTTATAGAGGTGGCGCTATTTATTTGATCAAGAAAACGATGGATCGATGTGTATGAGTACGAATCTTGCAGGAAATCGTGCTACCGTATGTCCGTGAAAAAACGGCACTGCTTTGGGTCTTTCAACAGGATTATAACCTAAAGCATACAAGCAAGTTCGCACGAAAGGGGCTTCGCAAGAGCAGTATTAGGGTTATGGAATGGCTCGCACAATCACCAGACTTCAATACAATTAAAAATTTGTGGTTCGACGTGAAGAGAGCAGTTGCTCACTATAATCTAACTAATAATAATCAACTTTGAGAAGCAGGAATATATAATACCTAGAGAAAGATATGAAAATTTGGTTAATTCAATGCATCGGCTCTGTGCTGCAGTAATAGCGAACAACAGTTACGCAACTAAATATTAATTTGAAGAAAAATGATGCTGTTACTGTTTAACCACTAAATCTTTTAAAATGTAACAAAATGTTTCCTTCATTTTTATGAAAGTAAAGCGAACTACTATTTTTTTGACCGTCCATATTTTGGAGCTTTTGGCGCATTTAATTTAAATCAAATCAAACTGAGTTTAATTCTTAAATTTTCTTTTATGATTGCATTGTTAACACATATAACTTGTTAAAAAAAATACAAAGAAAATATTTGTAAAGAAAAGCAGATTATTTTTTCTTAATTTTCTTTTCGTTGTATGCGTACTACTATTATTTTGACCGCAACTGTATATATATATATATATATATATGAAATTGAATTTATATATAGGTATATATATATATATGTTGGTTTATATACACATATGTTAATTACCGAAAACGTGAGGTTTCACAAGAAATATGGTCAAACGCGTAAACTAGTAAACCATGTAAAGTGCGTAAATTTATGAGCCTGCTGAAGGAACACCATATTTTTGCACTCGTAAATTCAGTAGTTTTACAGCTTTACCAGAGTTCTATGGAATATATTTATGTTATTTGTTAGTTAAATTCTTTTTTTTTGTTATATAGGTATTTTTCTTACGTTTTCCATTTTGCTTTTTATTTGTGCTCGAATAAAAAGCAAAATGGTCGGGCGAGGGTTGCACACAAATTTAGTTTTCATAAATTGTGGCACGAATTAAAGCATAATCGAGCAGAAATAACTGACCTCAATCAAAAATATGTTTGCATTTACTTAAGCTAACTAACCTAACCTAACCTACTTAAGATTTACAGCCAAAGAAATAGTTATAATTGGTTTTTAGTTGAATTCATTTAAAAGTTTAAAGTTTTCATTTTCATTTAGTATCAAATTTGCAACACTGAATGACTCGTGTGCTTTTACGAGGCTGTTTACGCGTCGTTTTGCTCGTGTACTTTTCCGAGGGTAACGTAAACTTATCTCCATACAAATTTTGACATTTCATTTACGAGGCTCGTAATTTTCCGAGGTTTACGCGGCTTTTAGGAGTTTGAGCGAATAACCTCAGTAATAATAGTTTATTTATTATTTAACAAAGATATCGGCATATAAAAAGAATTCTTTTGATACCACAAACATTATCATAACTAACCCATAGCTACAAACCTAATTAGATTAATTTAGATGTATATATCTTAACGAGCAGAGAAATAAGAAAAGTGAAGTTAAGAGAAGTGTAGTAGTAGTCTTCATATACATATATAGGCAACAAAAGAAACATTCTAATTGTGCTGAAAACCATCTGAAGGTTTTTTATTTAAAAACTAGCCATTCTTCGATGCTCTTTAGAGGAAAGCTGCAAGGGTACGGTTTCCATATTAAGCGATGAATCCAAACAGGATGAGAGCGGGACTACTTTTTGCAACGCTTCAGCTTCAAAAATAATTTAGGTTTCCACACCTTTGTAGCATTCCATATGCTTGTCTCTTGGATTATAGTAAATACAAAATTCAATTGTAATGTAATACACTTAAATAAGTATAAATACAAGCAAATTGTAATAGGTTAATAGAAATTATATTTAATATAAAATTTTGTTGTAATTTTTGCTAAATTACTAAACATCATATATTAATTTAGTTCACTTCTAAAGTTTAATATCGTTTTTAATCGCTTTTTGGCACCTCGTATTATGTATTCCAAAAAAATTATTTTTATATTAAACCTGATAAAAAATTTCAAAGAATTGCAAAATAAAAAAGGTAAGAATCTAATTTAACAAAATTGATATTTTAACTATTTAACTTTTTAATTTCGGGAAATTCGAAAGAGGATGAATACCTCCCAATGCTTGACGGATGCACAGACTCCGGATCTTGTGCAAGCAGTGTCCGAGGTTGAGGTATTTGAGGAATTTCACTTTTTCGCTGACTCTCGGCATTTGAATTTTATGCATTTGACAACTAACACAGCTGATCGATAAAGAGCATTTACACATTTACTTTTATATGTGCGTTCATGTAACACAGTGCGTAAATGTATAAATATATGCGGTAGGTAAACTTAAACAAATACCCTTACTGCCTGTTTTTTCTACAATACTTTTAATTTTAGTCTGAAATAAGTACATCTTTTCTTCTTCATGTTCACTTTCCTTATCTGCCAAAACATTCCAGTCGAAATCGGTAATACTTTGTATTTCCCGCTTCGAGAAGAATTTCTCCCGCGGTTTCATGCGCCATAGCGGCCCAGAGTTGCATAAAAGCGACGAGTTTCCAAACGGGTTACGCAATAAAATTAACACAAAACACAAAATTGCCTTTTTAATACTTGTTATATTTATGAAATTAATATATACTTATAAGTAAATGTATATATTTGTGTTTTAATATGTATTATTGTATACTAAAAACTTTTCCGACGACTTCACTTTGCAGTACTCTGAATGGATACAATTCCGCTGTACTTTATGGAAAGGAGCTGTAAAAGTACCGATACAATTGGCATGACTTCTTCTGGTTCCACTTTTAAAAACATTATCCTGTGCGCGTCTACTTTAGGGTGTCGCAATAAAAGTACACGATTTAGCTGCCGATTCAGCTACACAAAGGTACATCGAACGCGTTATCATTGTAAAAACAATAGATTTATTCGACCAACGTTTCCGGTAATTTTAATGTCAACTGGCCACTAATACCTTGCGTTATCTTTCTTTAGGGTTTTGTGAAATCTCTGCTCCATCCGAATAAACAATTTCTGAGCTCAAGGCCGAGCTCAATAAATATGCATTTTATTTTTAAATTCAATTGTAAATCGTTTTTTGTTAGACATCTGCTCTGAGGCAGTTGTATGATCGAACGAATAAAAGTACATACTTAAATTAACCTTTATTTAACCCAACCTAACCAGCAATTTTTCTATACTATACTTTTCTTACGAATAGTACGCCTATGTACAGACCATTTTAGGAAAACATCTTATTTTAATACAAACAATTAATGGCGATGATTTGTTTTAATAAATGAAATTGCAATTAGTTTTAAAAACCAATAAGTAAGACGTTGCAAAGTTATAATGTACGAAAATTCAATGAAGCTAAAAACGAACGAAGCTAGGCCTTAGTCTCGCGAAAGCGGGCTGTCGTGCCAGTCAATTATTAAATTAAAAACGAACGATGCAGTCGTAAGAGAATACTCAGGTGGAAGTAGCCCTTATCTTGAGCGTGGTGCCGTCACAGAATACACACGCGGGAAAGATGCGCCTAGGTGCACCGAGTAAGTAAGACTCAGTTACTAGAGGCAATTTCTTTACTTTCGAAAATTTGCCATTTCTTGGTGAAATAGCGGTCCGAAAGAAAAACTGTTTTCTATATTTTGGGGATTTGATCCTGGAGTCAAGGGTCACGTCACCGATTAATAACATTAATTCAATCACCTTAAATATCCGACAAATCGGTTATATACATATGTACATAGATATGTAATTTTAAAAAAGTCCACATTATACAAGTTGTTTTTATCAGGTCGTATATTAAATATTTGTGAACCACTATTTAAATAGTTTTTTAGTGTGCAGAGTTGGTGAAAGCCACATTTTTTCTCAACAATTAAACCGTTCTAAGAATCCAAAACTCTCAATAACGAAATGAAGACTGCTAAATAAATAGAATACTGCATAGAAGAAAAACCGTGCTGCGGGATTTGTTATTCACTGGTTGCGGAAAGTGGTAGCTTCCATGTATGCTCTAATTTGCTTTACATCATTTCTTGCTCTGATGTACACTTTTATTCGCGCAAAACAATTGATTAACACTTGGTTTTCACGCGCTAGAACAGAACATTACCTCCCCGGGTTACCGACGGACCATCACGCGCCATTTATATGTATAAACTGTAAGGTTGCGACCGACGGGCAGACAGCTGCAGTCACTGTAACGGGTTCGGCTCCGGTTGCGGTTGTAGCCCCGACGCGAGCACGTAAATACGAGGTGCTGATAAGAGCGACGCTGCACCCCCGCGAGTTAGGGCCGAACATCGACGTCAGCCGTCACGGCCTTCGCGAGGATGGCCCGGCCAGGCTGGTCAACACATTTCATATTTGAATGTTTACCAATTGATCTTAATGTGACACAAATGATATGGCGAAACGGCAAGGCAAACAGTAAAAATGGCAAAATGCAGCAATTGCGACCGGAACTGCAGGAACGCTCGGATGTGCACTTTTAGACAAATACGTAAACAAGTTGTAGTGCGCAGATGTGGGTGTGAATATGAGTGCGGCTGTGGCTCTGGTGCTGTAGCTGCAAGCCGGACGGTGCTGGTATTGGTGCTGATGGCGCCCAACTTGCTGTAAGGACAAAAGCAAAGAAGATGATTATTTTCCTTGCCGTTTCCTTTTTCTCTTCTTATGCGTGCTGTTATTGTTGTGTACTTGTGCAGCGGATATCAATATATATACAAGTATATGTGTGTATTACACAAAAGTATCTCTTGTTCCGCTTGTCTTATTGAATGTTGTTGCCGAAGTCATTCGTTTTCTTTTGTTGTTCTTGTTTGTTGTTGCTGTCGTTTTTGTAGGTGTTGTTATTGCTTTTGTTGTATTTACATACGATCCAAAGTTTACTTTTTTTGGATACATGGTACACATTTTCCGCCATGCTCCTTCCCATGCTATTTCTGCATTTAAGATTTGTGAGAGTGCGTGTGTTTATTCATAAATGCGTCTCGTTGTGTGCGTCTGGCTATATACGTATGTGTGTAACAACACCCCAAGTTTGCGACACCCTATTCCCAAGTGAACAGCAGTTAAAGGCTCTCTAGCTATGGCTATAAAGCAAGACAAAAATAAGCAGCAAAATAAGAATGAAAGAAAAAATTTTGAAGAGCACAAGGCATGCCGTTAACTCCACCCCTTTTGAGGTACTGGAAAGCGCTACAGCCCACAAGGCCTTATCTTATCTCATTCTCTTTCTAGTCCTCCAGTGAAGGTTGGAGGCAAACTTCCAGCGCCGTCGCATTACGCGTTTCATTTTAACAGCACCACCAACACCCAAGTGTGCAACGAACTCATTCAGCTATTCAGAGCTGATTCTCTACAGAATTTCCAGGAAATACCAATATACATACAACAAATGAAGTAATCGTTTCGAATTTCCAGCTTTTTAACTATTTCGACATTACTATAAATGGCTAATTTTGCCATATGTGACGAATGTGAAAAAAATAAAATCACAGTATGACAGTAAAGACATTTTAATATTTTATCAACAGATATATTTCTCGACTATGTCCTCATCTACGTAAGCACTAACGATAACCATTAATCCCAATAATACTTATTTTGCTCTTTGTTATGGTAATTTCCATTGCAAACAATTATTTGCTTCAGAGACCTAAAATAATTATTATCCATATTTTTGGAAATAAAAAATTGCTCTAATTTAATAAATTTCTATAATTATTGCTTAATAATTATTATTCTCAATAAGAAATTTTTTACGTCGCCTATGACAATTATCTTGTAATAAATATTTTTGATTTTTGATATTTCTCGTTGTCGATAACACAGTACAACAGTAAAAAAACCCGCGGAGTTCCTCAACTGTTCCTTATATTTTCGGAATCGCTGATCACGAATATGTAATTATTTTTTTGGGGTCACCTCTAGTTTGGGTTTTACAGGGTCTTGAAGTTACAAGCTACACCCCAATTAAAAAAATTAATTTAAATGGTTGAACTTATCCTAGTCTAACAATATTGGTATCAAAAGAAAGAGAATTATGTCTCCAACTCAAATCAAATAATTTTTTTGTAATTATCCTGGCGAAAGGATATAAAAATGTCCTTTAAAGAATGTATCCTTAATTATCCTGGAAGTTTTTGTACAAACAAATTTGAAAATAAATATATTATAAAACCCTTACCATGCACCAACAACTTGTGAAATTTCATGTTAATCAGTCCATTGGTGAAGCTGAAAAAAATTGTTGCAGTTTATTTCAACTCAAAAACTTAAATTATTCCAAAATTTTTCACAGTGCAAACAATTTCAGCTCTTCACAAAACCCGCCCAGTTTCTGAACTGTTCCTTATAATTCCGGAACCGCTGATCACGAATATGTAATTTTTTTTTGGGTCACCTCTAGTTTGGTTTTTACAAGGCCTTGAAGTTGCCAGCAACACCCACCTTGAAAACGAATTTAAATTATTGAACTCATCTTAGTCCAACAATATTAGTATCAAATTAAAAAGAATCAATTCTTTAGCCCAAAGCCATGTCAATGTTAATTGTACGTTATATTTTGAACTATTTTTGAACTAGAAAACATTGCACATTGAAAATTCAGTCGTGTTTATTTAATAGTAGTAATAATAGAAGGGCAAGTAATTGGTACTACATTTATTTGGTAAACTAACAATATATTAATTTTTAGAATTGACTTTGAGCCCATGTCAAAGCTGAGTCGACACTGTGCAAGCATTGTGCATCTTGAACATGTGTTTTACAGAGAAAAGAACGACGAAGGCCGAGTCATCTGTTTCAAGTTTTTTCTCAGGAATCAAAGATGTTAAAAAAAAATTTCATAGGCAGCCACAAATCAAAGACTATAAAGAATTAGTACAACGAATGAATTCTGCATTCGCAGATATGAACGCACTCATATAGTTGAAAATTCATATGTTCCATAATCATATCTGGGTTTTCCCTTTAAATATGGAATATTAATCTGATCATCTAGCAGGATTCCACCAGAAAATGCACCAAATGGAAACTAGATATAAGGGAAAAGTTCTGGAGTGTGAAGGATAGGATAGGATAGGACCGTTGTGTGAAAAGCACGAAAGTAGTTGAATTATTTCGTCCTTTTGACACAACGGCTGTATTCAAGATTTTGACGTTCCAAGAAACCAAATTCTTACCGTCATTTAAGGTATATATGACAACATCATTTTTAATGTGGGTTTTGAGGGAACAGACGCAACACAGTCTGGGTAAAAAAAAGTGTAAAATTTGGTTAAGAAAAAACTTAAAAATAAAAACTGAAGGTTTTTCTTGCGGTGAAAAATAAATTAAATACGTGTAAAGAACTAAGGTAAATATCAGCGTTGGACTTAATTTTTAGTGCTTTTTCATAATCCGAATTGATATCCGATATCGGGAAAATTACTTTTTATTGCTCGGAATCGTCATTAAAATGAATTTGAAGTGTTCTTAGTCAACTTTTCTCCAATCCTATCATGGGGAATGTATTAGTTCAATTTTGTTTATTAATTTCCATATAATTACCGTTTTATTCGTTACCATTCATTTTGCATTTTGCTTCCTGTCATTTTCTATTCAAATTAAATTCAATAATCTTTCATACATTTTCTAAATCATGCATTTGTACTTGAGATTTCTACGTTTTTCGCGATTTTTTTTTAGGGGGTGGCACTTTACATAAAAAAATTTAGGGTGTCGATTTTTAACACTTCAGGAAATTGGCTCTAAAAGTCGTATTTACGAAAAATTCAAATGAAGTGTTTCCTTGGATTATAGCTCTTTAAACCCTCTTTCCAACGGTATACACTTTGGTGATAAGTTAATTTTCTAACGAGTTATGGGCACATTACAAAGAATTCCCCTACGTATTTATTTTGTATACTGTCATTTAGACGTGTCGTTCCACTGGTAGAATTACGAGTACATTAGCTCTGGCGGTGCCTGAATATAATTGTTTGTTTCTCTATACATATAAATTGTCCTGACTGACCGGTTCATCATCGCCCAGCCCGAACCGCTGCACAGTGAAGTAATATACAAGGTGCGTCCCAAAGTAAACAGGACTTTTGCAATAGGGACGTTTCTGGTGGCGCCATCTATGTGTGAGGACATGCGTTGGAAAGGTACATCTTTCATTCACATACTATCTAAATTTCATGACATT
Organism: Melieria crassipennis; assembly: GCA_963668005.1. Lineage (NCBI taxonomy): Eukaryota > Metazoa > Arthropoda > Insecta > Diptera > Ulidiidae > Melieria > Melieria crassipennis. The sequence goes on from OY764961.1 coordinate 46,954,256, forward strand.
TGGTCTAGTAGACGCCGAAATATCCCGCTCAATGTGACAGTATGTTTTTAACTTTGGTACGAGAATGTCGATCGAACAAAGAGCTAATATTAAGTTCTGTTTTAAACTTGGTAAAACTTTTACCGAAACGTTTAAATTGTTAAAGCAAGTTTATGGTGATGATTGTTTATCCCGTGGCCGTGTTAATGAGTGGTTGAATTGATTCAAGAATGGTCGTGAAGACTTGAATGACGACGAACACGTCGGCCAGTCGAAATTTGTGATTACTGACGATGCCATCAAAACTGTGCGTGATTTTATCAAAATGCAGCCAAAATCATCATTGGAATTGATGGAAATGGAATTGAACATCTCCAAAACATCAATTGATCGCATTTTAACCGAACATTTGGGTCTCCGTAAAGTGTGTTCTCGCTTCATTCCGCACACTTTAACCGACGACCAAAAAGCGCAGAGAATTGAGCACGCAAAAGACATCGTTCGGGAAGCCAGACGTGATCCAAATTTCTTGTTCAACATCGTAACCGGTGACGAAACGTGGTGCTTTCAATATGATCCCGAAACAAAGCGTCAAAGTGCCGAATGGAAGCACCCAGATGAGCCAAATCCGAAAAAAACCCGCCGTGAGAAGTCAAAAATCAAAACTCATCTCATTTGTTTCTACGATTCAAAGGGAATAATTCATCGAGAGTTTGTTCCACCGGGAAAAACAATTAACGCTTTGTTTTATGTTGAAGTTTTGAAGCGTTTGGTGCATCGCATTCGTCGTATTCGGCCAGAATATCGCGAGGAAGGAAGTTGGCGTTTATTGCATGATAATGCACCGGCTCACAGAGCCCTAGTTACGACCGATTATTTGACCAAAAATCGAATTTTTACCATCAATCATTCACCGTATTCGCCTGATATGGCTCCCTGTGACTTCTACTTATTCGGTCAGTTGCATTTGCCGATGAAAGGAAACCGTTATAAGGACGTTGAGGACATCCAAAAGGCTTGTACCAACATTCTGAAGGCGATGCCGGCCGATGACCTAAAACACTCATTCCAAATGCTTTTGGACCGTGCAAAACGTTGTATCGAAGCAGAAGGAGAGTATTTTGAATAAATAAAAAGAATTATACAAAAATAATCATCCGTTTTCTTTATTTTATAAAAGTCCTGTTTACTTTGGGTTGCACCTTGTATAAGTAAAGTACCGATTAATTCAAAAACGATAAATCAAGATAATCAAGAAATATGTTTTTGGTACCAGGTTAGGTTAGGTTATGGTAGCTGCCTCTATAAGAGACACACTCGGAGGCCTATTATGAGGCCCATTGTGATAACACATATTTCACCCGTTTTTGAAATGTGTATGCAAGACCGTCTTTCCAACATATGTTACAGCACACATTTCAAGCGGATGAGGAAAGGGAGGCAGTTTTTCTTTCACGCTTAGAGGTTTTGCCATTGCCTATCAAGAGCGCACTTGTGCGATTCTTGTAATTCTCATCTGCTTCATGTGGATAGCGATAGAAGTAGATGAGCGTTTTACCAGCCCGAGCCAGGAATCAAACCTGGGTCTTCGGTATGAGAAGCCAGCGCGGTACCTGCTGGACTATCGAGGCCGGCCGTTAAAGTGGATAAAATTCTGCATCACTAGGTGAAAGAATCATTGCAAAATAGTTTACCATTTTCACGCAAAGGACTCTGAAAGTTGACATTTCTTTCCAGTTTTTGTGCACACAGCGAGAAACGCGTTTTTCTTCTTTACTTCAAAAATATTTCTTTTTGTGAATTTCAGAAACTATGTTCAGGTGTGTATGCAGTGTGTATTTTGTTTTGTTAAAAAGTGTTTTATTTCATCTTTTTGTTTAAAAGCTTAATAATTGTCCAATTTTGGCCCTTTTCATAGACATCTAGTTGTGAGTCTTGTGAGATCGAGCAAAACTGTTTTCAGTAGCGTATAGCTGAGATAATCCAGTAACATTTTATGAAAAAAAAAGTTGCGTTTTTGTATGCGAACTCATGGGCCAAATGGGCCATGTATGAGAACAAATAGAAATGTGCCAAATAGATTTTTTTAAATTATTTATTTTTAAGATGAAAACAAATAAGCAAACGGTTTTATTGTTTTTTCAATCGATGTCGACTTGAATCAAAACATTCACACCATTTTATGGTTGTTTTTAGTGAACATCAAAACGAAATAGAAAAATTTCGCAGCTTGTATTAAAAACTATAAAATATTTGATACTTTGCTATTCCTTGTAAAATATGGACACAATTTTCCACAAATAGTTTTTCATCGACCGCAAATCATATCGCATGCTTTGTTGCCAATCGGCCAACTGTCGGAAGAAGCTGAAGAAGTACGGAATAAAGATTTCAAGAGTTGCAGGGAGTATTTTTTACGAAAATGGAGTGAAAAAATACCATTGATAACACAGCACAACAAAAAAACACTTTTTTCTGTTGCATGGAGTTTTTCTACTGTTTCTTACTAATTTGGGTGCGCTGATTTCGAATCTCAGATTTTTTCTAGCAGCTCTAGTTAGTGAGATATAGGTACCATGTCATTTTTTCAGTTTTTCCTCTACTTTTTCCATATTTTTGATCGTAATTTCTAAACCAAAAAACCAATTGAGTTGACTGTAATAACACCTAAAAAAAAATAACGGGAAAACTCGTTTTCTCTTTCGGTGGCTGTCCTCTCAGCTGGAAATGGCAAACCTCTGAGAGTAAAAATTGCTTATGAAAAAGCTCCCAACCTGCCGTTCGGAACCGGCATAAAACTGTAGGTCCCTCCAACCCGTGTAAAAATTCACACGCACAACACGGGTAGTTGCGGGAAGCTAGGCCTTAGTCTCGCGTAAGCGGGCTGTCGTGCCAGTCAATTAATTAATTATTATTTAAGTTTTAAAATGCCACGGTAATTGGACCTCAAAGTAGGAAAATATTGAATTTCAAGGCGTTTTTTCTGATGGCGAAAATTGTAGAGATGTTTCATAAATCAAGTTACGAAGTATATAAATATCTTAAGAAGAAACATTAAGCAATACAACACAGCCAAATTATTTGGCGGAATACACATTCGCATCGAAATAATAGTTAAAATGTACCATAGTCATTTTCATCAAAATGTATGAAATTTCCTTAACAAATTAGGAGCCTCAAAATATGCTCTTCTATATGTTACATTTCTAGTCTGAAACACAAGCAAAAAATAAAAAGATTTTGAATTGCTCGAAACAAAAAAAATTAAAAACTTTGCATATTCCTACTTTGAAACCTTATTACAACGCCAATTTAGAACGCATAAAATTGATTAATGGCAGAAAAGATGGCGTGAAATGTTGTAAGTGCAACTATATAAAAATCATGTTGATAGGATTATAATCCAATAATTATTGGTTCAAAAATTAAAGTCGAAAACGAGAAAAAAGCCGAGGAAAATTCGAAAAAGTGACACGCCCATTTTTTGCGAAAACTAGAACTGTTACATAAAAACGGAGTATGGTTATGAAATCAGTGTGGAAAAACGATTCCGATTCATGTAAAAAACTCCATGCAACAGACATGCTGTTGTGCAGTGTAATCATCATCATAATGATGATATTGAATTGGCAGCAAGAGGTGGGGATGAAATGTTTCAATTAAACTGTTCAACTTAACTTTCATTCGAAATGTGCAAGATTTATCTTTTGTAACTATTTTAGTTTTTTACCGTTTTTTTTTTAAGTATATCCAAAAACATTTGTTTTTTACTTTCTAATATTCGATTAACTAAACCTAATAGTTATTTCATATCTAAATCTAAATAGCCTGGGTGAATTAATCGGCATTTTCGGCATCAATTACCCCACTGTGCGCTGAAACTACAAACATGAAATTTAAACTGTAGGTAATTCTTGAAAACGAACCTACGCTAAGACGGAATTTTTTGAAATTGAAAATGGATTAAGGTATTGTTTGGTTGTATTATTGATTTCAAAGTTGGTGAAAATGCTTCAAATCATAAATAATTGGACAAATACTTTTTATTTTTTCGAAAAATCATGAACCGAAGTGCCTTTTGACCTCAAACTTGTCGAAAACGCTTGAAATTAAAAATAATTTTAAAAATAAAAAACGTGATTCTAATTTTTTTGAAAATCAAAAGGGGTGATCCAAGAGTTAAAAGTTTGTATGAAGAAACATGATTTTGTATGCTTTTTGACTTGAAACTTGGTGAAAGTACTTCAAATGAGAAATCATTCGATACGTGTTTTTAATTTTTTCGAAAATCAAAATCGGTCGGGTTCAACGACGGGTTAAGGTGCGAACACGGGAAGACTGCGAAAAACCATGAACCGATGGGCCTATCTATATATTTATTTGAATAAGGACGCTGAGATCTCGCTATCCACATATCGTACAATATCATATGATACATCATTTTAAAGCTCTTGATGAGCATATTTGCACAAAAAATGTAGATTGATAAAGCCTATCTGGAGATATTTGCATCGAAAGTTGCATTAATTTCCCTATTGGAAACAGCATTGCTCTTTACGTTTATCAAATCCAATCAGAAAGCTGTGCGCTTGAGCGAGAAGATGGGAATAAGCAAACAAACAAAATCGTGCATGGAACCCACACGTTCCACACACGCATGTGGTGAGAGCACGGTTGCCAACTTTTCTATTTCAGAAAATTTTCAAAAATCACTAAATTTAGTGCGAAAAGCACTAAGTTGGCAACAGTGTTATGTAACAAAATTTTGCATTTTTATGTTTTGTTTTGATCACGTTATTCTTAAGAGTCCAATTCAAAACTTACAAAAATGTAGTTAGAGTCAGCGTTGCCGTTTTGGTTAAATTTAACCAAAATTATTATTATATAGTTATTATAGTTATTTTTTTTCGTATGGTTACATGGTAACATGCTTCAGATTTTGGTTCTTTTTTTAGCAAGCTCAATACAAGTCTGCTTTAGGATTTATAATCTGTTACTTTAACATATGTGTATGTTTTTAAAACCAAACATTTTGTGAAGTCATTCAAAATAAGATTTGTTACGTTATGTTTCGAAATAAAATGTGTGATCTGAAGTTTTTGTCAATGTACCAGGCATTTGGTTATTTTTTTCAGGATTTGGTAATTTTTACTTAAGAATTTGGTAACACATTTTTTTTGGTCGTGGCAACACTGGTTAGAGTATTTTTTTGGCAACAAATGGCAACATCGACTACAAAAAGAACGAAGGGAGGAAGTTTGTTCCCTCCCTTTTAACGAAGGGAGGAAGTTTGTTGCTATAATTAAAAATTAACCACATCGATGACTTGACCAGTGCATGTTCACATTGTAAAGCCAAGCATTTTGTATCCGATGTGAGGTAAAAACGTTGTTGTTGCGCTGGCGAAAGGCAAAAATTGTAAAACGATTTCTATTTTTTGGCAAGCTTTTGTTCTTCTTTAAGGCTAGCCAGTGCTGCTATGTTCCAAATTTTGCATTTTTATGTTTTGTTTTGATCATTATTATTCTTACGTTATACTTAAGAGTCCAATTCAAGTTTTACAAAAAAGCCCATGTGAACGCAGACGCCGAATGTAGGATTTCAAGAAGTACTATAATGCAAAAAATATACATTAAATTTTAATAACATAAACCAAATGGTAGTTTTTTGATTACACCCGAATTTCGGGAGTTACAACTAGTTGACTTTAAACTTGGCGAAAGTACTCTTAGTGAGAAATAATTCGACACGTGTTTTTTATCTCTTTTGAAAATCGAAATCCAACGGGGTGAACCAAGAGTCAAATGTTTGTATGAAGAAACATGATTTTTTACCATGATGAAATAAACAAGGTGGTGTAAATATTGACAGGTCGCTTTTGACACTCCCTTGTTTAGGGGTTGCATTTAAAGGGATTGGAAAAGGGGAATTATTTTGATCTTTTTCTCTAGATGGCGCTAATAATTTAGTACTTATTTTATACTTACAACCGGAAACAGTCTTAAAAATGTTTTTTAAGCGATAATCTGAAAAAAATTTAATCAAAATTATTCCCTACGAGCTCCTGACTCTTCTGTCCACCACATTTCCATCCATCAGGTTTCAGTAGCCATACAAGGAAGTTATTACAGTTGTATTTCAATATTTATTTATTTACCAATGAAAACGAAAGCCAACCAACTATGTAGTGCTGGACTTTGAACCGCTGAGCTAGTGCCATTAGTCCTTCAATATTTTTATTTATTCATGCTGATTCAAACATATTAATTGCCTGATATTAAATAAAAATTTTTCCTTGATGATACATTCAAGCAATTTACAAACAGACGACAGCTTAGAGCACTCTGTGGGAAATCGGACTGGTCCAAGTCTAGTTTTTCAACTGGTCGCTTGACTCGTTTTCTTGTAGCATGGCGGTGTCCTAGGCGACGCACACTGGGGTAATATACAGTACATTCCGTTTAGCTGCCTATTCGCTTAGGTGCATTTTGTGCTTAGCTGCATGATTAGGCCAAAATACTACTTCGTAAACCGAATGTTCTTTGAAAATGTCACATTTAGCTGCATTTCGCTTAGCTGCACTATTCCGTTTAACAGCCCTGTTTTTGAGCAAGTTTTCTTTGATTTGTATGAAAAATACTTCGTTTAGCAGCACTGGAAAATTTTCACGAGTTAAATTTTATTAGCAATCTACCTCATTTCAATACGCACTCTTCGTCATTTCAACGTCGCTTTTGAAATGGAGGCAATGGTTGTGAAATTGTCAAAAAAGAAATATTCGCAGGGTAAAATTACCGATTATTTTACATAAAAGCATATCAGTAAGAATATGTACGTAAATATTTTCATTATATCCAGCATCTACATATAAGATAGCGGTTGATTTGCTAATAAAAATTTGTTCAGTATGGTGTAATCTTTTCAATAATTCAATAGATTCGTTCATGCAAAATTTTGATATAGGTATACTATACAATATATCAATGTTGGTATAATATATATATCGTATATATATAATTATATAAATATTTTGACATTTTTATATAGGTCCTTACTACATCAAAAAAATTTAGCTGTTTCCAAAAACTTTTTTAGAAATTCCGCTTACCTGCATTTTTCGCTTAAGTGCCCCGAATCATGTGCATCGAAGGTGAATGCAGCTAAACGGAATGTACTGTATAAGTAAAGTGGCGATTAATTCAAAAATGAAAATTAAAGGTACTGATCTTTTTTTGGTACCGGGTTAAAGTAGATAAAATTCCGCATCACTAGGTGAAAGAATTGTTGTAAAATAATTTACCGTATTCCTGCAATCCACTCTGAAGGTTAGGTTAGGTTACGGAAGGGGTGTGTGCGGCAAAGCACTTCCACTCGGAGACCCTGTTGGGTCCATTGTGAATCCCTTCATTTTTCGGAAAAACCGGTGTCCTTCTTTTATCTGCTAGGATCCCTGTAGATCCAAATGGGATCTTTTGGGAACCATTTGGTCTTCGCGAGGAAATTGTGTAGATCAGTCAACTGTGCATCCGCTACTTCCGCGAGCCCGTCAAAGAACCTTGCCCCAAGAGTCTGGAGCCGTCGTCCTTGTAGTGATGGGCAGTGGCATAGCAGGTGCTCGACTGATTCTACTGCATCCTCATCTCCACAGCTTCTGCATAAATCGTCGGTCGCCAGACGCCATTTGCATAACATAACACCAATGGCGCAGTGACCTGTGATTACCCCCGTGACCATGCGTACAGCATGTTTGTCGAGGAGCAGGAGGCTCTTAGTTTTTCTCATGTTGAGTGCTGGCCATAAGGTGCGTGCAATCTTGCAATCACACCTGGTTGTCCAGGCTCTATTTGTAGCTTGTGTGAGCCACTCTCCTATTGAACCCATCATAGCAGAGATCGGTCGTAGCACCGTGTTGACCGCCTCGCACGCCGGCATAGCTGACCCTGCACGGGTTAGTCCGTCGGCTTGCTCGTTCCCTTCGATATCACTATGTCCGGGAACCCAGCATAGACGAACCCTGCATTGTCTTATGCCACCTAGTGCTTTCCGACAGTCTAGTACTACCTTTGACTTCACTACAGTGGATTCAATTGCTTTTAGAGCAGCCTGGCTATCAACACAAATGACGGCCACACTAAGTGCCGAGTGTTTTATGTGTTCCGCTGCTTTCATGATGGCGAAAACCTCCGACTGAAAAACGCTGCAATAGTCTGGTAGTCTATAAGACCAGTAGACATTTTGCGTTTCACAGTAGACACCCGCCCCAGTTCCATCCTCTGTCTTCGAGCCGTCGGTGAAGTAGACCCCTGCAGAGTCTTCCACCTCCGGCTGTTGCCAGTTGTCCCTGGAGGGATAGTCAATGGGAATCTTCAATTCAAAATCGCTGCGCTTTACCAGGAAATCGGTGGCCTTATCTAGAAGACCTTGTCCGGTAGAGCTAGTCGTAAGAACGTTCAGGATACTGGAATGTCCGTATCCGCCTGGCCTCAGTTGGTTAGACTCCCTCAATCTGAGGATTGTCCTTGCTGCGCTGGCCTTTACGAACAGGTCCACTGGGGGAGGTGCAGAAGCATTTCCAGAGCCATTCGTGGAGCGCTTTTGGCCGCTCCCGTGATCGCCATCGTGGCAAGTCTCTGCACCCTCCCCAGATTGCTCTGGTTGCTCTTTTTGTCAATGGCTGGCCACCAAACATGAGAACCATAGGTGATGATGGGTCCGATTATCGCCGTATACATCCAATGGATAATATAGGGTTTTAATCCCCATCTTTTACCAAAGGTTCGCTTGCAGGCATACAGCGCATTGAGCCCCTTTTTCATTCTCTCTTCAATGTTTCGCTTCCACGAAAGTTTTAAGTCCAGAATGATGCCAAGATATTTGGCCTCTTTTGATAGTTTCAGGGGATGCCCTTCCACACAGGGAAGAGAAAATTCCTGAATCTTCGTTTTCTTGGTGAACAGGACTAGTTCGGTCTTCTCGGGATTTATCCCTAGACCGTTGTCTCTTGCCCACACTGACAAGTCGGCTAATGAGGATTCCATCAATTCACTGATAGTAGGCAAAAATTTGCCTTGTATCATGATGACGATGTCGTCCGCATAGGCCACTATTCTAATGCGTCTTCTCTGAAAGACTTTTAGAATCTCATCCACTACCAGCAGCCATAAGAGAGGGGATAGCACCCCCCCTTGGGGTGTTCCCCTTGTGGCTCTCCTTCTGATGGAAGCCGGACCTATCGTTGAGTTGATTATCCTGTCTTGCAGCATCGTTTCAACCCAATCGATAGCGAAGCTTTCCACATTGTGTGCACGAAGTGCTCTTGTTATGGCCTCAGTGGTGACATTATTGAAAGCCCCCTCTATATCGAGGAAAGCAGCCATTGTGTACTCCTTTAAGGCCAAAGAATTCTCTATAGGGTCTACAACACTGTGCAGTGCACTGTCTACCGACCTCCCCTGGAGGTAGGCGTGTTGTGCCCTGCAGAGTTCAGAAGATAGTCCCCGGTTGTCTCTTATATATCTATCCAACAGCCTCTCCAGCGTTTTCAATAAGAATGAGGAGAGGCTGATAGGTCTATAGTCTTTAGCCGTAGTGTGGCTGGGCTTTCCTGCCTTCGGTATGAAGACTACTTTGACCTCTCTCCACTGCTTTGGAACTACATTCCCCAATAGGCATCCCTTAAAGATGTTTACTAGGGGTTGCAGAATACAGTCTCCGGCCTGTTGTAGCATTGCTGGAATGATACCGTCAGGGCCTGCGGACTTGTAGGGGTCAAACGACCTTATGGCCCATTCGACCTTATCTTTGTCCACTATTTTGGCGACAGTTTCAGGTGGTGTAGTGGTTCCGAGTTGCTCTCGAAGATTATTCGAGTCAGTAGGAACCTGACACTGAGAAAAGTGTGCCTCCATTAGAGTCTCAAGCGATTCTTCACTAGACTCTGTCCATGATCCGTCCGGCTTGCGGATGCAGCTAAGAGCGCAATGCTGCTTAGACAAAACCTTCCTTAGCCTGGACGACTCGTTGACACAGTCTATGGATTCGCAGTAGGCTCTCCATGATTCTCTTTTGGCTTTACAGATAGCCTTCTTGAAGGCGTTGAAACTGGATCGGTACGCGTCCCAGTCCGTTTCCTCCCTGCTTAGCTTTGCCCTATTGAACAGTCGCTTAGTCTCCTGACGTAGTAGTCGAAGCTCAGGATTCCACCAGCTATCGCTGTGCTTCCTCTTGACACGACTTATCGTACAGGAAGACTTAAAGGCAGCGTTCAAAGTTCCCGTTAGGAGTTCAACCGAGTTCTCAATTGTACGCTCGTCTGTGACTAGGGCGAAACGTTTCGGCCTCAGTCTTGAACGAACGACGGTCGCGAATTTCTCCCAGTTTGCACTCCTTGGGTTCAGAGGTGGTGGATTGCAAACCGTGTCAAAATTGACATCGAAAAGTATTCGGTTGTGGTCCGAGAAGGAACAGTCGTCCGATACCTTCCAGTTGTCAATCCTGACGTCGTTTGCCTCAGAAAGCAGAGTCAAATCAATAACTTCTTCCCTGACCCTATTCTGAAAGGTGGGCGTGTTGCCCTTATTGCAGATAGATAGAGAGGTAGAAAGAATAAATTGAAAAATGGACTCACCTCTCGCGTTGAGGTTGCTGCTTCCCCATTGCGTATGATGGCCGTTGGCGTCGCAGCCCAACACCAGCGCGTGCCGTTTCGCAGTGGCGAAGCCGACCAGGTCTCGGACCGCCTGGGATGGTGGGTCCAGCTCCTCGTACGGCAGGTACGCTGACGCCAGAATCAGGCCATGCCCTCCTCTTCGTTCAACCATACCCGCCGTTAGGTCTCCATTGCTGTATTGGGAGAGAAGAAATAGATTAATGTCATTCTTAACCACTATACAGGCTCGTAACCTACCTTCGGTTGAGGGTTGATATGTTTTATATCGAGCTGACCCCAATCCAGAAATTTTGGATCTTACAATCCACGGTTCCTGAATTAGGGCCACATCGATATTCCCCTCCTCCATGAACCTCATCAAGTCGTGGGTTGCTGCTTTGGAGTGGTGCAAGTTAATTTGCACCAGTCGTAGCTGCTCCTTCAGTGGCCTGCTCACGGATGCCCGGAAAACGTGCCTTGACGGAGCCCAACCCGAACTTGATGACGCCCGAGCGTTGAATGAGGTGAGTGTATGACTGACGATCAATAGCGATCGTCAGATCATTTCCCACGCCATTCTTGCTCTTTGCGTTCGTCAGAACTCTCCAACTCTGGACCGCCAGTTCCTTGTTTTGCACACCTATAATCTTCAGCATAGATTCGGCCTCCGGAACCGGAGGCGGAATCCAGACCGAGACTACAGGCCTCAAAGGGAGGATGGATCGGGAGACGACCTCTAACTTGGCGCCCGGCCAAAGTTCGCCAAGGCCACCGATTGCGGAACGGATGAAATCCAGAGATTTCGTGTTTCCGCAGCCGATGACCTTGACGCCTCGTTGCCAGCCCGCCCCGTCAAAGATGGCCTCTTCTCCATCAGCCCGATCGGTCAATAACGGCTGCTTGCAACTCATTGGGGACGGAAAAACTGGTAGACTGGTAGGTCTTTGGTTTTTTCGCCTCCTTCTGAGCATCCTCACCGGATCTGGCCCTTTTGGCAGCCTTGCTAACCTTGGTGGTAGCCGTGGCTGTTTTCGAGCCGTCCCCGGTGATGATCGGCTTATCAGTCTTTTTGGCAGCTTGAACAGCCGCAGCCGCAGTATTACCAGCGGCCACTGCTGTCTTACCGCCGAGGGCGGGACCCGCGCCGGCTAGGTCCTTAGCGGCCTTGCCACCGGGTGGCTTGTTGGCTGCAACGTGGACTGCCGTTGCGTCCCCCCCCCTCTCGCGGGAGCTGCCTTAGGGCTATCTGGAGCCCCAGATTTCCCTGGCTCCGCCGATCCGACTGTTGCCGTTTTTCTCTCGAACTTTGCAACAATCTTCCGGTGTTTCTTGATGAGAACTTTGTCCCTGTTTGTCAAGGACGACGGTTCCACCAAGCTCATTTTGCGGAGATACTGAGCTGAACATTTGTAAGCCTTGCGGGCTTTCTGGTCAGCGGTTCTCTCCACAGCTTTCGACTTCTTCGGGGGCTCACCTAGCAAAGTGGCTTCCAGATCAGGGTCCAGTGTATCGATGCTGCTGCCTTGTGATAAGGTGGTAGCCTCATCGTCGGTGGCAGCCCCGATGCGCAGACCGTCCAATCTGGAGCCTATGTCTAGGCCCTCCTCATTCGATTCCACTCTGAAAGTTGACATTTCTTTTCATTTGTCGTACGCGCAGCGTGAAACGTGAATTTTCCAATTATTCAAATCAAATTTCTTTAACAAGTCTTTAAAGTAGCATAAAAGTGATGATGGAGGCTTCTTGTTCAGGTATTTAAGTATTCAAATATTAATCTTTTTTTTTTAAGTGTTCGTAAATATTTTTGTTATTTTTTTTAAAAAAAGCTTAAAAATTGCCTTATTTTGACCCTATTCATAGACATATAGTTGTTTGTTCAGTGATGTTCACCTAAAATATTGTCATAATCGTAATCTGTGGATATTTTAGCAACTTTCTACGAAAAAAAAAGTTGCGCTATTGTTGCGCACTTTTGCAGCATTTCGATTTTTGTATGTGAAGTCTTGGCAAAATATGCATGCGGTCCGTGAAAGGAAAGTGAAGAAATAAATGTAAATGCAAAAAATATGAGAAAATCAACAGGCGAATTGTTTTATGTTAGTTTTGTTGTTGTTCAATGTATGGTTTTTAGCATTGCCTTATGCTTTTTACCCTACATTACAAGGGCCGGTTTATTAGATTTATATTAGCAAGCATATTAGGCGACATATAAGTCGGGATATCGCGACACGTAAGTATTTTCGGTTTTTAAGATATTTGTGAAACACAATACAAAATCGTATCAAATGATGCAGAACCAAATACAATTTCGATATCTTAGATTATTTCATTTGTCTATGTTGTAGGGTGTGTGCAAAACTAGGTCAACTGACCTTATTTATCAGAAGTTGCAGTATTGGGCATTGTTATTGTTTGTATTATGATTGAAATAACCGCAGTGATGTGCATTAAACTAATTCGGTAGAGGGTAACTGCAAATTACTACTTTTTCAAGATATTAAAAAAATTGGAACGAATCCTTGTTCATGTAGGAACGAAGCCAAATGTTATTTGGTATACTCGTCAAAGTTTTTATGACATAATGACCAACTCTTTGCCTTAAATTGTGCCAAATCTTTCGTTGAGTACTATCCCTGGTATAACATGCCTACAACGGTTCATAAATATTTAATTCATGGACCAGATGTCATAACTCACGCCTTGTTGTCAATCGGTGAGTTATCTGAAGAAGCTCAGGAAGCGAGAAATAAAGACTTTAAGGCTTTGAGGGAATATTTTTCTCGAAAAAGTAGCCGTGAAAAAAGCAACGAAGACATTCTAAATAGACTGCTTATAAGTTCTGATCCCATTATATCATCTGAAACGAAATTGCCGCATAAAGAAGTTTCGCGCATGCCAGGGGAAGCATTGGATTTGTTGGTAATTGCGGGAGAAGAAGGCGATGATATGAACAATGATGGTGATGATGACAACGATGAATGCGAAGGTAAACCGTGGGTGAATACAATGATAGTTCTGATAGTAATTAATAAATATGCGAGGAATTCTGTATTAGACCCTTTTGTACGAATTTTGTATTTTTTGTCATAAATAAAAAAAATCCACTAAAATATATTCAAATACATTTATTTTTCACTTTTTTATGTATAATTGACTAAACCTAATACTTTTTTCATGTCTAAATAGTCCGGGTGAATTAATCGCCAAAATCGGCATGAATTACCCCAGTGTGCGACGGTCAATTGTCCCCGTCTGCATTGATTTGCAACGAGCCCAAGGTTAGTCCGAAGTAAACCAGTTGCAAAGCGACTGGTTTGAAAACTAGTTTATTCTGGATTAATTTTCTAACCACTCGATTTTTATGGGGAAAATAAAACTGCATTTTTTAAATAATTATTTTATTTTAAAAATATTTTAAAATTTTTTAAATTTGAAATTTTTTAAATAATTATTTTATTTTAAAAATATTTAAAAATGAAAACAAAAAATCATCGCGAATAAAAAAATTGTTGGTGCATTTATAGATGAACCAAGATAAACTTCCACTTGTTGACACACTTCTGCCGAAACTGTTTGAGCCTGATGCAATACAACATCCTGACTTCGCCTGCAATAAATAAATAAATAAATGAATTAATAAATAATTACATAAATAAATATATTAATACACACCTTTCAGCCAATTCGTTGCTTTACGCAACCACGCAAAATTCTAACTGAAATCAGCAAACTTCGTGTCATAGAAACAGAAAGTTCCAAAAATGTAAACATTTCTACGTTGTTGTTGTAGCAGAACAATCGCAAGATCAGCCTTAACAGTATTTTTTTTTTTGCTTCTCTCACCTCTGTTTCGTTTTTCTCATTTTTATGTGCTCTTCTCGCTTATAAACACGCACACAGAACGTGAACGATTAGACGCGAACTGACTGACTTCTGCATCCGCTGACAGTCACTTTGACAACTAGTTGTCCAATTGACTACAAAAAACCAGTTGAAAGACCAATGAATTTTGGGAACTAGTTGTCTCAGGTCCGACAGGGCAGTGATGGGCACTAACACAACCACGCATTTTGGCAATGTATTCGTGAAAAACACTGCACAAAATTAAGGCGTAAATTTGTTTAGCTCTAATATTTGAACTTGAAAAATATTGCTAGCGTAAAAATATCAAAGCCGGACGGACAAATAACGGACAGGTATAACAGGAACTAAAAAAAAGGAAAAGAAAAAAATTTGTATTTCCCATTCAACCTTAAACATTTTCTGGTTTACATGAATACTCAGTGTACACAAAAACATAAATATTCGCAGTATGCGAGCCGCAAACGAGCGTGAAGTTGCTTGCATGAAGTCTGACACGCAGTGTTGCCAGAAAAAAAATTTGGTTTGGAGCAAAAATTGTGAAAAACGAGCAAAAAAGAGCTAAAAAAATTTTTTTAGAGCTAAAAAAAGAGCTACATTTATTTTTTAAGCATTTATCAATATTAATATGTTCTTACGTATTATACGTTAATATATTTATTAACTAAACAACAGCTTATATATCTGTTCAATAAATATCTGTTAATTTAACATTAAATAAAATTCACTTTTGCACATTTGTCGGTACAACAAAACTTAAAAAGGCTTACATTTTTAAAATTACTTTGTAGTTTAAATAAAATACAAGTAGTTACAAACATCACAAATAGTTATTACGTATTTAAATCAAATATTTCATCTTCCGAAGAAGAATCGTTATTATTACAGTTGTAAATGTTGTTTGCAGTCATTAAGTTTAAGAGATCATCATTTATTGCAAAATCATGACAACATTTATTCAGTCTTTTAACCCTAATTCCCAGAAATCAGTCTCACTAAAGATTTCAAATGGTGATAAATCCTATACTAAAAGATTTTCGATTCCAATTTTTTTATGTAATCCTCTAATGGAATGTTAGAATTATATTTCATTTATAAATTTTACTTTTTAGACAGTTTTTCTACTTTTTTTTTAACAATTTTTTAAAAATGCAACGTAACCCCAGAAGTGAGCCTCAGAAGCTCATTTGAACAAAAACACAAATTTACTCAAAATTCCTTAACTTTTTGTCCACCATATGGAAGAATATTTTTATTTTTCATGTTTAGGTGCATTTTTATCGTATAACGTACAGTTCATGTCTTCATTTCATTTCATTTTCATTTATTCATAAAAACAATCATTGCACAATTAAGATTTCATCTTTTATAGTGCTTTACAAAGACTTATATTAAGATACACAATTGAGCTTACAAAATAAAAAGAAAAGAAATTTAGAAGTGAAGAATGATAGGAAGAAAAAGAGAAAAGAGCCATAGAATAGAAGAACAGAGAGAGGGCTCAAGTATTAATCTACATGGCATAAGTATCATAAACTGCCAGCTTGAATCGCCGTATATTAGTTTCGGCCTTTAAGTCATTCGGTAACGAGTTCCATAATTGTACAGCTCTAACGAAGAACATTCTTGATGAAGTGACAAAATTTGTACGTGGCACTATGAAGTTGCATGTACGACTAGATTGTGCAAAGCTCAGTTTTGAGAAAAGATAGCTTGGACAACGAGTATGAATTAGTTTATGCAAGAATAGTAAGGAGCGACGATTAAAGAATGAGTATATACTGCAATCCAGTATATTTATGGAGAATTTAGAGATGGAGTCAAATTTTCTTTTGGAGTATACATATCTAGCTGCATTATTGACTAATAGTTGCAACTTTCGCAGAGACGCACTATCAGGGTGACCATATATTAATTCCTGGTACGATATTATTGGCTTTATCAGGGTTTTAACAAGTTTGAGTTTTATGTCTTGAGGAATAAAACTAGCAGTTTTCCAAAGCTGCCTAAGTACATTGTACATCTTGCTGACCGAACAATTGACGTGATCAACGCATGTCAAGGTTGAGTTCAATTTAAATCCAAGACTAGTAACGACCTTCTCATATTTGATAACAGTATAATTTAATGTAATTGGTGAGAAATTGTTCAAATCGTAAGGATAATGGGATATAGCAATTGCTTTAGTCTTGGATGCATTTAAATTAAGATTGTTATGTCTAGACCATGAAAGAATAGATCAAATCATCATTTGTTCTTTGTATTAAATCCTCCACAATACATATAGGTGCAGAGAGATAAATTTGCGCATCATCTGCGTATAGATGTATAGAAACGCTTTGGCAGCACTGGACCATGTCATTTATATAAATACTAAAGAAAACTGGACCAAGGATAGATCCCTGCGGCACACCTGAAGTAATCATTTTAAGCTCTGAATGCTTATCTTTCGAAACCACCCTCTGCCATCGATTTGTAAGATAGCTTTCTATGAATTTATTTATTTATTTATTTAAGTCTATGGTATAACAACCTTACAGACTAGATAAAAATTAAAATGTACTTATTAGTAGGTGCACATAAATTACTTAAAAATAAGAAAGTAATTCATTTCTAAACGAAAATTGGCTTAGAGAGAAATCTAAACAAGGAAACTTATTTAAAGCTAACTTGTTAAATTCAACTAAAGCCCGTGTGATTGGATCATTCAAAGCATAATTCGACTTATAGGCATTAACATAAAAGGTGTAGTGCCGTCTAAGATTTCTGGTAGGAGCATTAAACCTTACCAACTCCAACAGTTGCGGGCAATCAATATTACCATTGATAATGTTGTAAAGGAAAGTTATTGCTGCGATCACTCTTCTATTTTCAAGAGAATGCAGACTTATTAGTTTGCACCTTGAACTATAAGGAGGCAGGGGTAAGTCAAAACGCAAATGTGCCAAGCAGTACTTCATAAAGATTTTTTGCACACGTTCGATTCTTTTATTGTGAACTTCATAAAGCGGATTCCATATTATGGAGGCATATTCGAGACTAGATTTTACGAAGGCGTTGTACAGTAACTTTTTAGTGTACGGGTCCTTAAATTCAGAACTATTTCTTTTGATAAAGGCTAGAGATGAGAAAGCTTTAGGAATGATAAAGTTGAGGTGTTCAACAAATGTGAAGGCAGAATCAAAAACGACGCCAAGGTCGCGTATTCTATCTACACTAGTTAGAGGGGTATCAGAAAGAAAGTAAGTTGACAGTATTTTATTTTGCTGCTTGGTGTAGGTTACAGAGTAGCATTTACTTGTGTTTAATGCTAATCTATTTCTGCAACACCAGTCATAAAAGCTATTTAACTCAGCTTGAAGTGCTTGTATATCAAGCAAGCTTTTGATTCTAAAGAAAATTTTCAGATCATCAGCATATAAAAGATAGTTGCAGTTCTTAAAGCAAACACTGACATCATTAATGAAAATAACAAACAAAAGAGGACCTAGTATACTTCCTTGCGGAACCCCAGAAGTGGCAATATAGGGGAGTGACCTTGCATTGTCAATGACGACATAATTTACTCTCTTAAACAGGTAGGACTCAATCCATGACAAAAAAGATGAATGAAATCCTAATACTCGCAACTTGGCTAATAGCGCGCTATGAGAAACTCTGTCAAAGGCTTTGGATATGTCCGTATAAATGGAGTCAACTTGACAACCATTCATGAAAGCTGAGACACAGTAGCTTGAGAAAACAGAGAGATTAGTTACAGTGGATCTCCCAGGAACAAAACCATGCTGACAAGGGCAAATAAGGTGTTTGACAGCAAAAGATAGCTTAGGAATTACAGTTTTTTCAAATAACTTCGAGATTATAGGAAGCTTCGAGATTGGCCTATAATTAGATACCTCATTTTTTCTACCACTTTTGAAAATAGGGTTTACAAAAGTAACTTTCCAGTCATCTAGAAAATTTCCAGTTTTTAATGATAAATTGAGGGGTTCAGCAATTGCCGAGACAGACTTTTTAAGGAAAAAGGATGAAATATTGTGAACATCACAGCGCTGGGAATTTTTGAGGTTCTGAATACCTAAAATAATATCATCCTTATTGAGAGTTAACGCACCGAAATCTAGAGATGACTTTATATTTCTTAATATTGAATCATCATGCCAGGAATCATCAACAACAAAATTTGCTTTAAAGAACTCTGCAAATAAATTGGCACAGTCGTTGGACGAAGATGAAGACTTGCCCTGGTACGACATTGTCTTGGGTATACTAGAAGAGGAACGTTTCGACTGAATGTAGGTCCAGAATGATTTTGGATTCGACTTAATATTATTCTCAAAGCCTAATAGATAGTTCTTGTAAAGAAACTTATCCAAACAATTAAATTCATTCATATAGCTCAAGTACCGAGATTTATGCTGAAGAGACCCTGTTTCTTTATATAGCTTATAAAATTTATTACGCAAATTTTTGAGTTTTTTTAGGCCTTTTGTGTACCATGGCAATTTGTAAACCCTCTTAGGAAATTTGGGGATCATTTTGTTAGAGATATCGAAAATTCTACTTTTAAAGAGTTCAAAACAGCAACCAAGATTACGATTATGGAAAAGAGATTGCCAGTTTATGTTGGAGATGAGATCATTTATCAGACCAAAATCACAACGGCTATAGTTGAATCTAATATCATTATCCAGAGAAATTAATGGATATTCATAAAATTCTAATTCCAAAATTACAGGTACATGATGCTTATCAGTAGGACACAGAGGCAATACAGATTGAAATAGGTTATACTTTATATCATTACTAATAAAAATAAGATCCAAGATTTTTTCAAGCCTATTTACAATGTTATTAATTTGGATTAATTGCAAACTATAAAAACTATCAATTAAATTGATTTCATGAGCATTATTAACATTCGATGGTACAAGAAAATCGTCCCCAGGGAGATAATCCCATGTGACTTTACTTAAGTTAAAATCTCCTAAGACGCACAGCTGCCCGTTAAAATTTGACTGCGTAAGATGCATTATATTATCAACATGATCACTATAGATCTTATCAGGGCTATTTGGGGGGATATAGGACACACAGATGCGAAGAACACCTGCATCAGCACCAACATCAACACAAAGTTGATCCAACAAGCTATCGGAATTGAAAAGAGAAACAACTGAGCTGTGCAACTGTCTCCTAACAGCAATGAGGACTCCTCCACCGCGAACGAGACCTGTTCGTTGGGAATCCCTGTCTTTCCGAAAGACGTTGTATACGTTTTTATTAAAAAATTCTTCATTAAAGAAGTCCGAGGTTAGCCACGTTTCGACAAGAACAACTACGTCGTAATCGCCATGAGATGTAGCAGTATACACGACGTTAGCCTTTGTTCTCATACCGGACATGTTTTGATAATACATACAATACAATTTAATTACATACAATACAATTTAATTGCATTATTACTAAAACTGAAGTATTTATCAAGCTTTTGGAGAAGTATAGCGTGACTAACAGTGTCAAAGGCTTTTGAAAAGTCCAGCAAGGTAAGAATTGTGAGCTCGCCTTTATCAAAAGACGGTCGGATATCCTCCATTATTTTAAGCATAGCAGTAGAGCAACTATGTCCCTTACGAAATCCGGATTGATTTTCAGCAAGTAATTTATTCTCATATATGTGCTTCATCATTTGAGCTAAGATATGCTTTTCAAGTACTTTGGATAAGGAGGGTAAAATACTGATGGGCCGAAAGTCTTGAGGTAAAATGGGATTATTCTTCTTCGCAACGGGTACTATGTTTGCTATTTTCCAAATATCAGGGAATCTCAATGTTGTTAGAGAAGAATTGACGATATGTGTAAAAGATGAAATTATGTAAGGCAGAATCAACTTTATAAATTTCAAGCTAACTTTATCCTCACCTACTGCATTAGACTTAATGGAAAGAATATATTGCGTAACTTCAGACTCCGACGCATGTGAAAAATCAAATTTATTGGGCAGGTCACGCACTAATTTAGGATTAGGCTCAAAAGTACAATTTTGCTCCAACGGTTTTAATAAAAAGAACTCATTCATCACATCAATATCAATTTTACAATCATTTTTCAGTTTAGGCCTCACATTAAGGGATTTTAAGTTATTCCATAGCGTTTTAGAGGAAAGATGTGAATTAAGTTTAGATTGGAAAAACATCTCCTTAGCCTTACGCGTTATTGCAGTAGCTCTATTTCGCTGGTATTTGTATAATTCCCAGTTTTCATTTCTGTTACTACGCTTCCAAATATTGTAGCTAATATTACGCTTTTTAATTGCGCTAAGCACATCTCTAGTGAACCAAGGCTGTTTTTTGTTAGTGATTTTAATTTTTTTCTGAGCGACAAATTTGTCAAAAAGATAGTTAACTAATTCTGTAAAATGACTGAGTTTTTCATTTACATCAACCAAGAACCAGCAATTATTCCACAGGAGGGAATTAGCCTCAGCTGCTAAAGCTTCTACGTTAATATTCTTATAATCTCTGTAGTAGAAAAAATCAGACGACTCACTTGATAAAGTATTTAATTCAAAGTTATATGAAAGGAGAAGTAAATCGTGATCACAGTGGCGCACGCAGGATTTTGTTTCGGGGGGGGTTTCGTGTAACTTTTTTGAGAACTTTGAAATGGAATAAAATTTAGATGTATGAATCTATAGACTGAGATCCAAAACATGTACAGTATGAAGGTACTATATATCAGTATGAAGTGAGCCTCAAGATACAAATGTCTCGATAGGGAATATTTGTTGTGAACGAGCCTTAATTTTTGTTTTGTTGCTATGACATCTGTCAAGCATATTTAGTATACATCAAGTCATTGAACAAACAACATCATATTTGTTCATCGTGTTAAAAATGTCGAATTTTGTACCAGATAGTGATCATTTGCGGAAAGCATTAATTTGTTGTTTTCATTTGAAGAAAAGTGCTGCAGAGTCACATCGAATGCTTGTCGAGGCATATGGTGATCATGATCTATCAAGAGCAACATGCAAAAGATGGTTTCAACGGTTCAGAAATAACAATTTTGATGTGAGAAATGAAGAACGTGGAAGACCACCAAAAAAGTTTGAAGACGCCGAATTGCAAATCTTTATCTAATATAAAGATGAGACTTTGAGTCAAAAGCAAATGGCAGAAAGGTTATATGTTGCACAAGGAACAATTTCTGCCCGTTTAAGAGCTATGGGAAAGATCCAAAAGTGTGGAAAATGGGTGCCACATGAATTGAATGAAAGGCAGATGGAAAACCGAAAAAACACTTGCGAAATTTTGCTTCAAAGACACGAAAGCAAATCAATTTTGCATCGAATTGTAACTGGCGATGAAAAATTGATCTATTTTAGGAATACAAAACGGAAAAAATCATGGGTAATGCGGGACAACCTTCAACATCGACTGCAAAACCAGATCGATTCGGCAAGAAGACAATGCTGTGTGTTTGGTGGGACCAGAGCGAACGGACCTGGCGAAACCGTTAATACTGATCGCTACCGACAACAAATGATCAATTTGAACCATGCATTGATCGAAAAACGACCAGAATGGGCCAGAAGACAGGGCAATGTAATTTTGCTCCATGGTAATGCACCTGCACACAAAGCAAGACCGGTTCAGGATACAATCAAAGCTGGGAGCTGCTACACCACCCGCCGTATTTACCAGGCTTGCCTCCTTCCGACTACCATTTGTTTTCATCGATAGGGCACGCATTGGCTGACAAGCACTTCGATTCCTACGAGGAAGTCGAAAATTGGGTGTCTGATTGGTTTGCTTCAAAAGACAAACAATTCTATTGGCGCGCTGTCCACAAATTGCCTGAAAAATGGACAAAATGTGTGGCTAGCAATGGCCAATACTTTGAATAAAAAGTTTTTTACTTTCCCATTAAAAATTAGTGTTTTATTTTCGCAAAAAAAGGCTCACTTCATACTGAAATACCTGGTATGTTTCCCCTACCTGACATATTTTGGGCCTGAAAGCTCAAAATAGAAAATTTATTTAAAGGAGACTATTTTTCTCTTTTATTTGATACCCATATCTAGCACAACCGCAAATATTTGAAAAAATATTTGAAATGTGTATGTACCTTAAAATTTTAAAGTCCTTTAAAAATCACTTTGGGTTAGAAAATGAAAAACTAAATAAATAAAATTCCAGGTAAATGACCTCTAGTTTCACGCCTATATAAACATTTGGAAGGGTCACGGTGTAATATATGTAAAGTTGGTGTTTTCACTCAGTGCATCATAATTTTGTCATTTTTCTTTCGATTCCATTGATGGTAGGCTTAATATTTGCGCAAATAATATGTTTTCCATCTTAGGTCTTAAAACCAAAGGAAATAATTTATTTTATCTATAAAAAACTTTCAAAAATTTATGATTTTTGAAAATGGTCGAAAAATTTAAATTTTTTACAACTTTCATCGTCAGTAATTTCTCCAAATCTCATCTGATTCGGACAATCTGTATATCTCTGAAAAAGCTAAGGTATTATCTTCTGAACGACGGACATCTTGTGTTAGTCAGATGGTTCGTTTACGAGATATGTGCTCATAACTGAAACAACAGGGTAAAAACTGGTTTTTCAGAGATTTGAAAACGCTTCTCACAAAATTTTTTTGATCTTCAGTTTCGTGTTCAGCGGCCCAAAGTTAGTCTAGAAAACACTTTTTTTAGGTGTATTTCTTGTGTCGAGTCGTGTTATTGATGATTTAACATATATGCGACCGTTTTAAATTAAATTTCTGTACTAACTTAAAAATATTTCGGGGGGGGTTTGAACCCCCAAACCCCCCCCCCCCCCCTGTGTGCGCCACTGCGTGATCACTAGTACCACCCAGGCAGAATTGTTCAAAATGTATCAGATTGGATAGATCAGAGATGCATAACAAATCGAGCAAGGTTGGTCTACAGCGCGGACCGAAACGAGTTGGATAATTGTTAATAATGTTTAAACCGAGAGCAGACATATTATGACGCAAATTCCTAGATCGCTCATTTTCAGTTATTAGGTCAATGTTGAGATCGCCACAAAGTAGTATATGTTCGTAGCATGCACTTAGTTTCGACATTTTTGAGAAAAAGTCGTCAAGATCAAAAGATTTGTTGGGATTATAAACGCACACTACTAAACACCGTTGACAAGTATCGAAAAATTCAACCATTAAGAACTCAACTTGATTAAGATGATCAGAACGGCAAATTACCTTATGTTGCAAACAGCTCTTATAATAGATTGCTATGCCACCTCCTCGCTTGTAATTTTTTCTATCATTTCTAACCACACAGTAATCGCACAATGGATAACAGGAGTCGTCAGTATCACTTCTGAACCACGTCTCAGTAATGCAAACCACATCAATGTTCGCAGTCTCGAAAATGTAATTAAAGTAATCTAATTTTGAATAGTTTAAGCTACGCGCATTGATGTGGCATAACTGAAACCCCGGATGTAAGTCACTTGCCGATTTCAAAAGTGTTTTTAAATTGTTGTCGTTAGAGCTGTCGGTCAGTTCATACTCCACCATGAAATTGTTGTTGTTGCTTCAAGTAGGCAGTTTTTGGATATATAGTACACACGATCAGAAAAATACAGGTGCAAGTAAAAGTGAAATTAATTAAGTATACATTAAAGAACAAATCAATAGTATAAGAGCAAAGAAATACGAAAGAATAATGGGAGAAAGGAAATACGAGAAGATTAGGTAAGGAGAGATAACCAAAATTGATTGAAATGCTGAGACAGATGGAGAAAGATGAGAGAGGTGACTTAAATACTAAGCTTAAAGCATACGTGTAATAGAAAAGAACACTGCAGCGTAAAGAGCACAGCAAAGGCATTCTAATCACGCTTTACTCCTTTGTTCGTGCTGACAAGAGCATCAACGTCTTCTCTGCTGCCCACCATTTTTGACTCTTCATTTGGATTCAAACGCACAAAGATTTTTCCCCGTATAGAGAACGCAGATGACAGCAGCTCACGCATTGTTTTAGTTAGACTCTCGTGTATATATATTTTTCCGTCGCCTGGTAGATGAATATCAGCAAGTGTGAGAGATCTTTTTTGATGTTTACAGAAGTTAGCGATGGATTTAAACAGCCGATTGCGCTCAAATGCCGACGCCAACTTCACAACAACAGGCGCTTGCTGTTTGTCCTTCGCGAGGCGAAGCCGAAATGCATCACGTATGGCCGGAGGTTCGTGCTGAACTGCATTGCAAATTTTCGCGAAAGCATCAGGCAGGTTCTCATTGTCCGCATGAGGTATGCCGTTAATGATGATATCTGAGGCCAAGGTGTATTAATAAGGTGATGGCACTACTGCAAAAACAAAATTCCCATGTATTTTGTTAGTGCTTTTGGGCATCCTCGTTGTCAAAATCAAATCAAAACACAAGCAACACAAAAACAATTTTACCAATTTTTGACAATGAGGATGCCCATTCGCGAAAAATCAAAAGAAAATGAGAAGAAAGCAAAAGAAAATGAGAAGAAAAAAGTTTAATCAGCTGTGTTACCACCACTACCTTATTAATCTGCCTTGTCTGAGGCTACTGCACTGTTCTCAATCTCGCTCAACTGTTTGCGAGCTGCGACAAGCTACTCACGAAGAGTGAATACGTCGGCACATTTACTTTCAACAATTGTTACTCTCTTTTCAACAGCTTTAACTGTAGCCTTAATATTCATAATTTCAGCAGACAGCTCACCACTTTTCTGCATTACCCTTTCCTCAGAACTCCTCATAATTGCAGTCAGCTCCTCAACTATGCTCTCTTTTTGATGATGAAGCTTCTTCTCCAAATGATCAAACATCGCTGATGATGGTGTTAGAGGGGTCTTCGGGGGGGATGGCGGCTTTCGTGCTGAATTTTTTCTGCTAGTCATCTTACTTGGTGATTTTTTATTTTTCGAAAATCGCTGCTATACTCCACAAGATCACGATGACAACAAGCAACAACGGCGCGAAACTTTAAGTCAATGCAATGATGTGCAAATCAAACAGAAAAGGTGAATATTAATTAGGAAAAACGCGAAACTCTTAGGAGCACCAAAAATGCACGTCTTTACTCCATCAGCGACTAGTCCAAGTCCAATCCCGATAAATATGTAAACAGAATATGGAAGTGCGATGGTGCTAATACCTCCTGAAATGCGATACTCATGCAAAGACGGTAATCAAGGAAGTGTGGGTAATAATGACTAGCTAGTTCACCAGTAAGGAATTAGCCTATAGTTTATTGGATGCGGGGTTCGTATACTCAGAAAAAACAAAATTTGTATGATGAGTACATAAAAAAACGCAAACCTAATGAATGGCCTCTAGCTTTCTTTATACATTTGATTGATGCTGCTGGCATTTCGACATATGGCTAAAAACACGTCTTTACTGGAATGAGGATATATGTATATAGCAAAAGATGTTTTTACGATAACTGGGGATTTTTTTTATCGCCACGAATATCTGCGAGCGATAACTCAGACAACAATAGATGCGGTATTACTGCAAAAGGTCAGTTCGCAGGCGCCCAATTCTGGTACACGTAAACAAAGTCGGTGTCATATTTGTCCACCACACATTTCCAAAACGCAGGAACATGTTTACAATAAACTAAACAAATCTCCATTCCACTTCCACCCAAATTTGACAAAGATGTGAATATCTAGATTAATTAATTATATTTTTGCAGTAACAATTGTTTACCAGTGGACCCTGTATTCACAAGTTCTTTACTAAAAATATATATGTAACTTAAATAAAATCGTCTTTAAGTAGTAATTGGATTTGGAAAAGTAAAATAAGTTGAGTTTTTCAATTGTTTTGCTCATATGAGCCTGACAGTCTCACTTCTGGGTTTACGTTACGTTTAAAATTCTGGGAATTAGGGTTAAGGCCACTTCTTACTGTCAACAGCGAGTTTAACATAAATAAATTAATTTTATTCCTTTGCTTGTTTTTATTAAAGTTCATCATGGAAAATGATCTTTCAACTTCCTTCAGCATTGCTGAGCGGTAGGACAAGAAGAGTAAAAACAAAATTTACCAGGTCGTTAAATGGATTTTCATTGACTGAATTCTTGAACTCCCTAACCTCGACCCAAAAATCTAATAATTAATAATAACACTGTGCAAGTCCAAAATTTAGACATGGGGGGGACCTACTGGGTGAGTTTCCTATAGGTATACTGAGTTGAGATCCACCAGCGGTTTGGTAAGATTGGCTCTAGTTTAAGAGAAATCCGACTATGAAGTTTGGTAATTTTCGTCAAGTTTGTCGCTTAAGTCTTCGAACGTTTAAATGCTAATAGGTCCTAAATCGTTCCGAATATCGCTTTACTGTCTTCGGCAAGTTTGTAGATATTTTAACGACCAACACATTTGCTTAAGACACCAATCCAAAAAAATTAATTGCGATATGTGCATTTTTTGGCGCAGCGCAACATGGCGTATGGGTGTCATTTAATTATAATTAACACTCATATAATTGACACTCATACGCCACGTTGCGCTGCGCCAAAAAATGCATTCTTGTAGGGACGTTTGTCCAGTCTTTAGAGTGCGTGCGTTGGAAGGTGATACAAAATCACATGTACACAAGAGTTTCCGTCAGATTTTTCACACGCTCTGAACAAATCTAACTGAAACGTTGTTCCGGGCGCTAACAGATATATCAGTTATACACTACCAGTTATATAACCGGTTATATAACCGGTAGTGTTCTTGTAGGGATAGCAATGCCGAATAGCATTCGCAGTAGTATGTGAAAGAAGCTGCGCGGCCAACTTCACCTTCTGCCTGCCTGAATGATGCGCTGTCAGGTGCTCTTCTGTGAGTTTGTGTACAATCAAAGAATATGAAGTGTATATGTTTATTTTCTTTGGTACAATGCAAACGTCAGAAGTTGATGAATAGTTCATAACATGTTTCACAGTTTGCACCGTTATGAATTTCTCATCGACAACGAAGCCAGTGTCGAGAAAGTGGTTTCGAAAAAGTTTTAAGAGATGCGGGGCATCAGCGAAGACGAAAACTTTGTTCTCTTCGTTTGATGGGTTTCGAAACCACGTTTTCTCTGTATTTGGGAAAGATATGAAATTTATAATTATATTGTAAGGCTAACGAGTTAAAGCACCCGCACACATACCCGTCGACACTCCCAGTTCCTTCCACAAAGCTTGGTTACTTCCTCCCATGTCGGAAACAATTGCGACCACCGGGTACCCTGCTTCATCGAGCCGCAAGATCAAGGCGTCGAGTATTGATTTCGACATTTTGCAGTCGAAATCGTAGAAGACTGGCTGTTTCCACGATGTCTTCAACCCTCGAGCTATAGCCACTTGCACGTAATTGCTTGGCTGTTTTACGCTATCTGTTAGTGGATCGTGTTCATACACGGACGCCACTTTCATTTCGTCGAAAGCAAGGACGCAAAGCCGGTCGGACAGTGAAGGATGTTCGTGATTCTCCATTGCATCAATTATAAAATGGAGAATCCCCTCCGTGATTTGCAGTTTTTGAGCCCATTTTGCAATCGTTGACTCGCACGGCAGTGGGAAGCCTTTACAGTACAAATGGTTATACGCTCTGGGACCAGCAGCGTGTAGAGTAATAGCCCACGAAATATCTGCTTCTGTCCAATGTATTTTTGCTGATGGGCGTTTCAATTTTCTGATCTGCCCCTCAGTAAAAATTTAACGCATGCTCTCGCGAAGTGCATCAAGTTCGCTAACTTGAGCTCGCAGCTTTTCATTTTCACTTTGCAGTAATTGCACTGTCTTGCGCAATCGCTCGTTTTCGAGTTGCAATGCACTTTCGGTGAATGGACTGCAAAGGTAATACCCTAACATAAACATTTCAGTACCATTCAAGATTTTATTGGGCTTACTCTGTTTGCGTGGAGCCGTCTTGGGTGCGAGAAGTTTCGGCACACTCATCCCAAGAATCAAGGCAATCTATTGCCATTGGGATAGCGTTTTTTCTCAACCGCCGTTTCTTCTCGCCTGACTCAGAGCAAAAGTCCTGCGTAGAAAAATGAAGAGCATACACCTTCGCGGTGGGAATGAAGTTCACTCCACAAGCCTTGCTCCATTTTTCCCTCGTAACCGGGTTCTGCGGCACATGAAACAGGGACACATTTTCGTGTGTCCAAGTTCGATGGCACAAACTGCAGCTGGATTTCGGCATCGCAAATTTAAAAAACACAATCAAAGAAAAACGAGCACAATATATTTGTTTGAAAATAACTGTATTTTGAAACATATGTTAATATGTACATCTTTGGCTGAGAAAACGGATGCCTTATGTTCCATTGAATCAAATTGAACATACGCCATTTGTTTTCTGAGGTGATAAAATTCAAATTAGAGACAATGTTGTTCGTTATGTTTTCTGCTGGAAAGTACTATTTCTTGACTACGCTATTTTTTTGCTAAGGAAAAAAAGTATTTTTAAAAGAAGCAACAATGTTTTTTTCAAAGGAGCATGAACTGCCAAAATCGAGGAAACTGTCACGAGCTTACACCACCTTGTTTATTGCATCATGATTTTTTACGCCTTTTGACTTCAAACTTGGTGAAAGTACTCTTGGTGAGAAATAATTCGACAAGTGTTTTTCACTTTTTTGAAAATAAAAATCTAATGGGGTCAACGACGGAGTAAGAGTTTGTATGGGGAAACACGACTTAATGCGCTAATGGACCTCAATTGTGGTGAAAGCACTTCAAATGAAAAATAATAAGATTTTCATAAAAATCTGTATTTTTCATAAAAATCTGACAGGATCAACAAAGGGTTCATAAGAACTTGATTTATTGGCCCCATTGACTTCAAACGTGCGTGCAAATCACTGTGCAATAAAAGCCCATTTCTAGTCCCCGCCACCTTTCATTTCATTTCATTTCATTTATTTATAATTAGTCAAAGAACAATTGTTTCCTTACTGACTAATAAAGAACACCATAATGGATAAGTAACAATGTAAATATTACGTAACAATCGATAAACTTAATTAAAAACAGAGTTTAAAAAGTTCATAAAAATTGCTTTAGAAATAGTGAAATCCACCGAAAAATTCATTGAGATCTTATTAAATTCTATTCATTCACTACCGACTCTGATTCTGGCCTGCTGAACCACCAGTTGTTTCATTAACCACTGAGCAGTGGCGTATCCAGGGGGGATTAGGGAGATAGATCCCCCATTGGTCGGACGATTGGAAAAATATGTAGTTCTTTTACATTTTAAAAAATTTACATCATTTTGTCTTCAGCAAATCTGACATCGCCGAAAAAGAAAATTTGCAACCCTGAGTCAGCAGTGGAAAATGCTTTATTTTTCTTATTGGATTTCCAAATGTCATTGTGAGTAGTGAAAGTTCATTTGAGTGTTTTATCAAAACAAAGAAATATAAAGAAAAAAATACAAACAAAAACGATGGACATTAGAAACTTTTTCAAACGAGGTCATAGCTCTACGGAATCTGCGCTAAAGAGGAGAAAGTCGGTAGAAGAAACAAATGCGGCTGCAGAAATTATTCTGCCTCCTAGTCATAGCAAGAAAAAAGCATTGATCCCCTTAACCCTTTCGGTACAGCTTTTTACTGGGGAAAGTTAAAATTTTAGATTTTACGTTTTAGGCTTCTATGTGGTTATGTTAGCAACATTCCATAAGAAATTTTGGAATTTTTATACTCGGACCCTGTATTTTGGAGTGTTTTTCTATGAGAGCAACCACATCGTTGTGGCTGTAATAATTACTTAAACATAAAACTTTTTATGCATAACGAAAATTTGAATATTTCTTCATATACTTCAGCCAAAATTTTTTTAAAAAAAGTATCTAAATTGAAAGAAAACGTCAAATTAAAAAAGTTATCTAATTTTGTCTGCTTCTTATTCCTTCATTATCTCAAGATATACCATTAAAAAAACGTGTATACTTCTCTTCTCTCAACTTGATTATTCAGTTTATTAATTTCGTATTTTTCCTAAAACTTCAAACTATTCTAAGGAACAACAAAAATATAGTATCCACAAGTTTTTTTACCTAAAACAGGCACTGAAAAGAGACTATGCCATATGGCATAGAATAACCGAAAGGGTTAAGCAGTCGTCTGTCTTAAGGGGATCAATACGTGTAAATTTACAAAATTTTCAAACATTTTTGTTTTGTAAAATAGACTCAGGGGGTTTTAAGAATATCCCCCTCAAGTGGTCTTTAATTCTGATGACCCGTTGCCCTGCAGCAGCGCTTTATTGATGGCCAATTCGTTCCGCATGATATCGGTAACGCAAAGCTTAAACCGAATTATTTCGAAACACTGGTTTTTTGATTATGGAAGTAGAATATCTCGGCAAGCTTTAGTCCCACTGATCTAAAATTTGGGCAGCAACTTTTTGAAACATAGAACCTCTAAACTAACTAAAAATGTCATTGTTTTTGGCGAAATCCGCGGCGCCATTTTCGGGAAATTAAGAAAAAAAGGTCATTTTTTTCGGTTGGAGCGTAGTTTTGTATTTTCGAGAAAATATTTTTTTTGTTAGTTCGTTTAGAAGGTACATATATTTTCTACTTCTACTAGAATTTGGGCCCAACGTTGGACCCCCACCACCGCCGCCATTTTGAGCACGCCAAAAAAATTGTTTTTCTTGCACTGCTACCTTTTAATAAAATAATGAAAAAAAAAATTGTATTTGTAAATTGTAAAAATGTATATTGCATTAATTTTTTCCGGCGTATGCGCGATTCCAAAAATATACCGTTTACACGTATTGACCCCCTTAAGCAACGATATTGGGAGCTTTGCGCGGAAACGTCTTAATCTAACGTCAGAGGAGAGACTTTGAGAGAGAGAGAAATTTGCTGACCGCCGCTTAAAGTTTCAATTTAGTTGGCTCAGTCAATTCAATTGGCTAGCATATTCTCAGTTGGACCAGGGAGCTTATTGCAAGCCCTACGTGGGATTTGCAAGAACTGATGTAGCCCATGGTATCCAATTCGGGCATTTCGTCCAATGTAAATTTGACAATTGGAAAAAAGCTAAAGAAGTAAGTAGCCTGACAGTCCAGCAGCATTTTTGCTCAAAAGTAAACGATATACAAATTTCAAAGGGCATGTCGATTTTTGTAGAAAAAGTGATAGTCCAGCACGTTCTACTTTTTTGATCAAATTTTAAACTCAATAGGCAAAAAGATACACACCCTTTGACTGATGATTTGCTGCTGTGAGCATCTCAGTCGATGTAAAACCGCTCATCTCGCCAAAAAAGTGGTAAAAAATCCTCTTATTAAATTTGGGAAATGTTATATATTGTTACGAAAATGACTTCTCTAAGTTCGTATACTGGATTGTGCTTGAAAATAAAACTACTTCAGTTATTCAGCGCAAACGCAGACAAAAATCAACAATTGCTTTATTCACAAACTTCACACTTTGCTTGTATTTACACTTGTTTCTACTTTGCTTGCTCAGCTAAGACTCGACTCGTTGCGCCGCGCACCGCTGCTTATATACCAGTTTTCTTATCGCGCCGAAGTTTCTTGCAACTTCCAATTGGAACACGCTCGACCATTCTCGCACAGTTCGCGAACCATCCTTGCCATATCGGAATAACACCAAGCGAATTATACCAAATTCGCCGTACTTGAAAGTGCATGCCTAAAAGTAGGCTTGGAAAAGCGTTCGTGCATAGACAAGCACTCAGCACATTGCCGCAATCGCAACACTGCCCACCACTTAGACTTGTTCGTCCCGAACAATTGCCGAGGCTCCGCCGGAGTAAGACGCCAGGCGCTCCAAATGGACTACTTTCAACCTGGCGTTTCTTTTGCAGCAGCGTTGAATCCTGTACACCACGTCATTAATCCTGGTCACGACCTTGTATGGTCCTTCCCATGACGTTTGAAGTTTTGGAGACAAACCTTTCCTCCGCTGCGGGTTGTAAAGCATTACCAGATCGCCTTCTTGGAACCCCGCTGTGTTAGCCCGTAAATCATATCTGGCTTTCATCTTATCGCTGACCAGTTGGATACGGTTCCTTATAAATTGGTGGATTTCTTCCAGCTCCGACCGCTTATTGACTGCGTAATCAGTCTTAGCGCCTTCCGTCGTGCTGACCACTCCGAACTTCAAGTCAGCAGGCAACCTCAGCTCCGTGCCGAACACTGCTCGGGCTGGAGTGAGTGATGTCGTATCGTGCGGGGCTGACCTATGTTGGTTGGTTGGTTTTAGTGGCTGCCTCTGTATGAGACACACTTAGGCCTACGGGCCCGTTGTGATACCACAAATTCCACCCGTTTGAAATGTGTATGCAACACTGTTTTTTCCAACATGTGATACAACACACATTTCAAACGGATGAAGAAAGGGAGGGAGGGGACCTACAGTTTAACGCCGAATCCGAACGGCAATTGGCAGTTTTTTTCTTTCACACTTGGAGGTTTGCCATTGCCTGCCAAGAGCGCACTTGTGCGATTCTTGTAATTCTCATTCCCTTCATGTGGATAGCGATAGAAGTAGATGAGTGTTTTTTCCAGCCCAAGCCAGGAATCGAACCTGGGGCGCTCGGTATAAGAAGCCAGCGCGCTACCCGCTGAGCTATCGAGGCCGACCAAGATGACCTATACGCCATCAAGAACAGCGGAATATGCGTGTCCCAATCCTTTTGATTTCTGCCTACTACTTTCCGCAGATATTCTTCCAGCGTCCGATTGAATCGTTCTACCATGCCGTCGGACTGGGGATGCAATGGACAGGTGCGGGTTTTCCTTATTCCTAGTAGCTTACACACTTCCTTGAATACCATAGACTCGAAATTTCGGCCTTGATCCGAGTGCAACTCCAGCGGAATGCCAAATCTGGCCACCCAGTTGTTTACCAGCATTTCCGCGACCGTGGTGGCCTCCTGGTTAGGAATAGCATACACTTCGGGCCATTTGCTAAAATAGTCCATTACCACCAGCACATATTTGTTGCCTTGAGTGCTAAGTGGGAATGGCCCGGCGACGTCCATGGCAATTCGCTCAAAGGGCGCTCCCACGTTGTACTGCTGCATGCGGCCCCGAGATCTTCTTGTCGGCCCTTTCGCAGCCGAACATCGTTCACAGCTTTTAATCCAATCGGCTACAGACTCCTGGCATCCTACCCAGTAGAATCGTCTTTTAATTTTGGCGACAGTTTTTGTGATGCCTAGGTGCCCTCCGCTGGAGTCGTTGTGGTATGCTTCGATCACCTCGTTGATCCTGCATTTCGGGACTACAATTAGAGAATTGCTAGTCCGGCCATCCTCGCTCTCCCACTCGCGGTATAGGCAGCCATCAGACAGCCGCAGGCTTTGCCACTGTGCCCAGTAAGCCTTCGCGATCGGGCTCTCACCGGCCATCTGCTGCCAGTCTGGACGTGCGCCCAGCTCCTTGCCTTCAATGATTTTTGCAATATCCGTATCCTCGCGCTGGTCCCTTTGTATCCTCTCCGCCGACCACTCTTCCTCTGGCATAACGCTTACCAATCGGACGTCCACTATCTGCTCTTTGCTTTCGGCTCGTGAACAATGCCTGCATTCGGCCTTGCACGGACGGCGTGACAAGGCATCGGCATTTCCATGGCTGCTACCCTTGCGATGCTCTACCGTGTAGTCGTAGCTCTGCAACCGCTCGATCCATCGCGCCAATTGGCCTTCCGGATCTCTAAAGTTCAGTAGCCATTTCAATGCAGCATGATCTGTGCGTAGGCGAAATTTCTGCCCATACAGGTATTTGTGGAAGTCAGGCGCGGATCCAGAAAAATATTTCGGGGGGGTTTTAAAATGTAATTCTTTAATATTTATAAAATGTATTTTAATTTGTATGTAGTTTTATAGCCGATCCACATATTTCGGGGGGGGGGTTCCAACCCCCAAAATCCCCCCCCCCCCCCCTGGATCCGCCACTGGTGGAAGTGTTTCACGCATTCCAATACTGCCAGCAACTCTCTTCGTGTCACACAGTAGTTGCGTTCAGGCTTTGACAAAATTTTGCTGTAGTATGCTATGACTTGTTCTTGGCCATCTATTATCTGTGACAGCACACCGCCAATACTATGCCCACTTGCATCTGTATCCAGCACAAACATCTCTCCAGGCACGGGGAAGGCCAGAATTGGAGCAGTGCACAATTTTCCTTCAATCGTGCAAAAGCCTGCTCCTGCTCTTCGCCCCACGCGAAGGCTTGATTCTTTTTCGTCAGTTTGTGCAAGCTGCCAGCTATGTTCGCAAATCCAGGAACGAATCTTCGGTAGTAAGTGCACAGGCCTAGGAAACTGCGGAGTTCGTGTAGATTGCGTGGTCGGGGCCACTCTTTCACCGCTGTGATTTTGCCTTCATCCGTTTGTACTCCGCGGGCGGAAACCGTGTGACCCAGATACTTGACCTCCTTTTGAAACAGCGAGCACTTCTTTGGGTTTAGTTTAAGGCCGGCGTTTTGTATTCGCCCAAATACCTCCCTCAGCTTTTCCAGGTGGTCGTCGAAGCTCTTGCCCATCACGATTATGTCGTCGAGGTATACCAGACACGTCCGCCAATGCAGCCCTTTTAGCACACGTTCCATTAGCCGCTCGAATGTTGCTGGTGCGTTGCAGAGTCCAAACGGCATGACGGTGAACTGCCACAAACCGTCGCCAACACTAAAAGCCGTTTTCTCCTTGTCCTTGTCTGCAAGCTCCACCTGCCAATACCCGCTGCGTAAGTCGAGTGTGGAAAACCACTGTGTGCCTGACAGTGTGTCCAGGGTGTCATCGATCCGAGGTAGTGGATAGCTGTCCTTCTTGGTCACGTCATTGAGCTTTCGATAGTCTACACAAAATCGGGTACTGCCATCCTTTTTCTTGACTAGCACGACCGGCGAACACCAAGGGCCTGACGAAGGCTCTATGACCTTTTCTTTACCCATGTTTTCTATCAAAGTGGTGACCTCTTCCCTCTTGGCCAGAGGAACTCGTCTTGGCTGTTGGCGGATCGGTTTCGCACTTCCGGTGTCGATGTTGTGCTTCACTATGGCTGTTCTTCCGCCAGCTTCTGCTGCAAATATTGACCCATAGTGCTGTAGGAGTGACCGCGCCTTCTGTTTCTGTTCGGCTGTCAATTCGCTGCTCCACTGGTTCTCCTGCGGTATGGCGTCCATGTTAGAACCGCGTTTCCTACTTCCTCCGGGTGGACTGCTCTCGCAATTGACAACTGCTTCAGCCTCTCTACACTCGCCAATGACCGCATCTTTTCCGACAAATTTGGGTGTGTTCAGTGGGTTGAGTATCCTGACTGGTATTTTGCCATTTCTGGGTTCCACTAATGTACGCCCGATAATTATGTTGTCGTATCCTTGTTTTGACGCTTCTACAACCCACAGCCGACTTGCCCCATCGTCCTCGTCCACCTTTGCCCACACAATCGCCTCGGAATTCGCAGGTATCTTCCGGTGTTGACACGAGACGACTTTCCTTACCGCCACGCTCCGCTCATAGCCGGTGTGCAGGGGGAATTCAACGTTGGCATACCTCAGCACATTTTCTTTCAGGTCCAGCGTAAAACCGTGCCTAATCATGAAATCCACGCCGATAATCACGTCGTCCATTATATCCGCGACGATGAACTCATGTTCCAGGCTGCTGGTGCCGATAGCAATTGTTTTTGTTACTTTCCCTTTTACCGGCGCACGCTCGCCAGTCGCAGTCCTCAGCTGTATGCCATGCAGTGGTTCCCAGTTCTTCAGAAGCTTTCTTTTTATGATCGAATATGACGCTCCAGTATCCAGTGTCAACACGAACATCTTTCCATCTATCTTTCCTTCAATCGTCAAGCTGCTGGGTTGTCGTTTCAACTGCGAGACAAGGACGGTGGGGCAGCAGGTTGTGGGGATCAGCTCACGCCCCTTTGGGCTGACCCGTTTTAGTTTAACGACTCCTCGTCCTCAGCCCTGCGCTTGTTGGCTGAGCCGCGATTGTCAGTGTTCCTCGCTTCAGGCGATTGCGATCGAGAACGGGAACGCCTCTTTCGTTGACGACAGTCTCGTGATATGTGACCCTGCTTGCCGCATGTCCAGCAAACAATCTTAGAGGAAGCCAACCGTGGTCTGACCTGTGTCTCAGAGCTTATGGCCTGGATCGGAATGTCGCTGTCGGGCTGGATTTGACGTATCCTTGCAGGTGCATACCGAGTGCATCCAACCCATGTCACCTCATATGTCATCGCGCTGGTCACCGTCTCCTTAAATGTCGGCTTGCCCATCATCAACGCACTGCGACGTGTCTCCGGGTCATGAAGACCTTCAATAAAAGACTCAATCTTCATCCTCTCGAGATCATCAGCGCCGAATTTCGGGTAGCACAACTGTACGAGCCGCTCAATGTCTGCTGCATATGTCTGCAGCGCCTCGTTGGCTCTTTGCCTGCGGTTCTTCAGCTCACAGTAGTACAGGGTATGGTTGTGCTCGTTGCTGTACTTAGCTGCCAACGCTCTCATGATGGCCTCGTAATCACTTCTTTCACATTCTGGAACCGACTTAATTACCTCAGCCGCAGGACCTTTTAACGCCAGTGCCAATCTGCGACCTTTCCTGATATCGGTCCACTGATTTTCTAAAGCAGCCAAGTCGAATTGCAGCTTGAATGTATCGAACGGCGCAGCACCATCATAAGTAGGCACTTCTGTCCTGGTAGCAAAACTTTCTTGAACTGGCGGCAACCATTCCCGCGGCTGTACCTCCTTAAGCCGCTCCTCCAGACTGTCAACTCGTTTGTGCAGGGAATCATCCAGGTCGTCAACCCGTTTGTCCCAATTGTCCATTCGCGTCTCGAGATGCTCAACTTTCACGTTCAGGCTATCGGAAATTTCCTCCACCTTCTGCTCTATGCGCGCAGAATTTTCCGCCATTTCTCGTTTCGCACTTTCGACTTTGGCCGAAATTTCCTGATTCGTAGTTTCCAATTTCGCTGCCATTTCTCGGTTCGCAGTTTCGACTTTGGCCGAAATTTCCTGATTTCCATTTTCCATCTTGGCTGCCATTTCACGGTTGGAAGTCTTGAACATGCCTTTAAGTGCAACCATTAGCTGGCTCATGTCCAATGCTTGTGGTGGCGCAGCCGCTGCAGCCGTACTTTGCATCGTCGCAGCACCAGCAGGCGATTCCTCCACCTTGGCCGACGCCTCTTGCTCCTGCGTTCCGAACTCGTGCGCGGCCCAATCGATGCCTCGTGATTCACACGCCTCTCGCAAGCGCAGCTGCAACTCCACCTTTCCCCCCGCAGTCGGCAAATTCCAGGCAGCCAGCTCCTTCTTCAGCTGGTCCACCTTCAGTTGCTCGAGTTTAACCATGTCTGCGTTTTACAATTTTGATTTATTTCCAGTAGCACAATCTCACTTCTGACACCAAATGTTACGAAAATGACTTCTCTAAGTTCGTATACTGGATTGTGCTTGAAAATAAAACTACTTCAGTTATTCAGCGCAAACGCAGACAAAAATCAACAAATGCTTTATTCACAAACTTCACACTTTGCTTGTATTTACACTTGTTTCTACTTTGCTTGCTCAGCTAAGACTCGACTCGTTGCGCCGCGCACCGCTGCTTATATACCAGTTTTCTTATCGCGCCGAAGTTTCTTGCAACTTCCAATTGGAACACGCTCGACCATTCTCGCACAGTTCGCGAACCATCCTTGCCATATCGGAATAACACCAAGCGAATTATACCAAATTCGCCGTACTTGAAAGTGCATGCCTAAAAGTAGGCTTGGAAAAGCGTTCGTGCATAGACAAGCACTCAGCACATTGCCGCAATCGCAACAATATAGTGTTCGACCAATACCATTTTTTCGGCCAATGCCGATACCGATGTATCGGCCTCCTAAGTATCGGCCGATACTGTTTTTGGCCGATGCCGCTACCGATTACCACATAAAAAATGTTATATATTTCAAATTAAATCAAATATATCTATTCAATCACAACCAAAACAAAAAAAAACATTAATAAGCATTTCAGTCACATTTTTAATAGGGGTACCGGTTAATTCGTGCGGGTTTTTTTTTGGGAAAATTGAAGCTTTATTGTGAAAAAATGGTTACAAATTTAATATTCAAAGTATTGTCCATCACTAGCTATAACTTTTTCCCATTTTTCTGGCAATTCACGAATACCCTTTCTGAAAAATTCGGCCGGCTTTTCCGCTATCAACGAATCGATCCAATTTTTGACTTCTTCATAATTGGAGAAGTGCTGGTCAGCCAGGCCATGTTGCATTGATCGGAAGAGATAGTAATCGGATGACGCAAGGTCTGGAATATACGGCGGGTGGGGTAGGACATCCCATTTAAGCGTTTCAAGGTAGGTTTTGACGACCTGTGCAACATGTGGCCGAGCATTATGTTGCAAAATTACCTTGCCGTGCCTTTGTTTATATTCCGGCCGTTTTTCGCGCAGTGCTCGGCTCAAACGCATCAATTGTCGTCGGTAGACTTCCCCTGTGATCGTTTCATTCGATTGCAACAGCTCATAATAGATCACACCCAGCTGGTCCCACCAAATACACAGCATAACCTTCAGGCCATGAATATTCTGAACGGCCGTCGATGATGATGCATGGCCGGGGTATCCATACGTTGCTCGACATTTTGGATTATCGTAATGGACCCACTTTTCATCGCCAGTGACAATTCGATGCAAAAAACTTTTTCTTTTGTGCCGTTGAAGCAGTTTTCCACACGTGAAAAATCGGCGTTTGACGTCTCTTGGCTTCAATTCATATGGCACCCAATGGCCTACCTTCCGGATCATTCCCATTGCTTTTAGACGATCGGAAATGGTTTGTTGAGCGACGCCAAGTGATTTTGCAAGTTCTTCTTGCGTTTGGGATGGATCTTGGTCGAGCAATGTGTCCAATGTCCAATTCGTGATCTTCAAACTTTTTTGGCTGTCCGGGCCGTTCATCGTCCTCCAAGTCAATATTGCCACTTTTGAACCGTGCAAACCACTTCTGGCACGTACGCTCAGCTAGAGCATGCACACCATACTCTTCCACCAAAATACGATGACTTTCGGCAGCCTTTTTCTTCATATTGAAGTAATGAAGAAATACTCTCCGCAAAAACACTTTATTCGGCACAAAATTCGACATTTTCAGAGTAAAAAAAGTGTTGTTCTTTACGCTTCAGCTAAATGACACATACTGATTCTGAAACTATATGACAATAGCTTTCCAACACATATTTGGAAAGGTGAATCACTGTTCACAAAATCAAGTTACGCCATCTGTTAGAAACCCGCACGAATTAACCGGGACCCCAATTATATAGAGGTCAAATAGATAAAAACATAAATAAATATTCATACATGCGTATAGATCAATAAAATTCAAAAATAAATAACTTAAACTTCGATTAAAAAAAGTAACATTACCTTCAAAGCACATGTATGTAACTGATAATTTTTATGTCTTGATAATTTTCCTATATCCAAGAAAAACATCAAAATCAAAATACCATAAACTCTGCTGAGTTTTTGATGGTTGGCTACAAACATACAAACAGAAATACGGCACACAGACGGACAGATATATGTAAAAATAAAAATAATTGCAATATTTTCATACGTCATTAACTAATTTTTTATAGACTTCAATTCATTTTCAATTCAAATTGTATGAACATTTTCCGAAATGAATCGGCCATTTTTGGCCAATACCGAATCGATGCCGATTACAAAGTTGTTGGCCGATATTGGCCGAAACCGATGCCGATTAATGGGTCGAACACTAGTTATATACCATAAACATTACTTAATGCTAGTACAAATCAAGTTCAGCCATAGAAACGTTCAAACAAATTCGATTAGCGGTTTTGCCAGACAACAGCCTCAATTTTTGGGCTGTGTCGGAACAGCATTGGACAGGTACTTAATAACGTGTGATATAAAAATAAAAAATTCTTTTTAAATTGTTGTTTTTTTTTTATTTCAATCAAGAAACGCCTGAATGGTTTAGCAATATTGGCAGTACACAATGATGTACCAATAACGGCAGAAGAAGTGATCGATAAAATGTGTACTAAGCAACGAAGGCTTGATTTTATTTTGTAATATAATATTCATTACAAAAATTCAATTGTTATGTAATTTAATGTATGTGATTTTGCTTTGAGCGAAAAGCAATTAAAACAAATAAACGCAAAGCTTAAAGCGTAAAAAATTGTTGAAAAAAGAGTAAACCATGTTGAAAAAAGTATAAAACTATGTTGAATAATTCTTCCATATCGTGGTGTTGTGCATTATGAATTCCTTCCGCCGGGCCAAGCAGTCAACAAGGAATATTATTTGAACGTTATGCGTCGTTTGCGTAACGCTATCCGCATAAAAAGATCGGAATTGTGGAAAGACAATTCTTGGTTTTTACACCACGATAATGCACCATCCCATACTGCACTCGTAATTCGTGATCATTTCGCCAAAAACTCAACCCATATCGTTTCGCAACCACCGTATTCACCTGATCTGGCGCCGTGCGACTTCTGGCTGTTCAGCAAGCTCAAAAGACCGCTCCGGGGACACCGTTTTGATACGATAGAGGAGATTCAAGCCGCAGCGAAGACGGAACTGAAGACCATCCCGGAAAGTGACTACAATCAGTGTTTCGAAGATTGGAAAATCCGTTGGCATAAGTGCATTGCATCGGGAAGGGATTTCTTTGAAGGGGATGAAATTTATTTGGAAGAATAAATAAAGAATTTTCAAAATAAATACAATGTCACCTTATTTTATGGACACAGTAGTACATATGTGTACGGATGAAAAGGTTCAACTCCGAATGGCAATTAGGGAGCCTTTTAGTAGGTACTTTTATACTTTTCTACTATAGCTACCGAAAGAAAATTGCTTCTTTTTTCTATATTTTAGTGTTGCATACAAGGCTTAAACATTTGAAGTTA
Source organism: Melieria crassipennis (assembly GCA_963668005.1). Classification (NCBI taxonomy): domain Eukaryota; kingdom Metazoa; phylum Arthropoda; class Insecta; order Diptera; family Ulidiidae; genus Melieria; species Melieria crassipennis. The sequence goes on from OY764961.1 coordinate 46,995,734, forward strand.
CTTATTTGTTTCTCAGAAACAAAATGTGTTTGAATTGTTCCTTAGATTTAAAAGAAAATACAGGTTAACAAAATTGAAAATATGCATTACATATTATTTTTATTTGTTAATCGACGTAATCAGGTTTGACCAGGGGCGTAGCCAGAACTTGGTCATAGGGGAGGAGAAGTTAAAGGGGAGGGGGTTAAAAAATATGTTGTTGGCCAATTTAGTACTACGTGCTTTTTAAAGTAAACAGCAATTTTCAAACAGAGCATTTTGTGGTGGCGCCACCTATATATATTTATATTTTATATATTTTTTCCCGATTTTTAGTAAAAATGTCATGAAATTTAGTTTACTGACAGCGACGTTTTTGCGTCTGAAGTGAAATTATGTTTGTGTCATAGGGACAAAAATGAGCATAGAAAAATTGCAAATATTACATTTTTGCTCTAAACTTGGTAAAACTACAACCGTAAAATTTCAATTAATAAACCAGATTCCGTCAACCAAAATCTTCTTGGAATTCTTGAAATTGGATTTAACCTTCGCTTTATTTATACCCACCCGGGTGATCCTTTGTTCAATATCTGTCAGAGTTTTTAATAGTGTCCGACCGAAACAACTTTTTTGGGCCGAAACCGAAACCAAATTTCGGTTTTTTTGTTAATATTCGGCCGAAACCGAACCAGAAACCGAACATTTCTAGTTGAAATAAAAATCACCATATCAAGCATTTTTTTCAACAAACGAATATTACTTTGCGTAAATGAAGAACAAACAAACAAACCTACCATAAATAAATAAATACTTATTAATAAAAACAATTTCTTCATTTTTTAAAAAGATAAAAAAATTACCCTCGTACCTTACTCGCTAATATTCAAAATAAAATAATTTAATAATATATGCTAAAAAAAGCATCTAAATGACTCCTTCTTTCACTATATATCTGCTCGGCTGCACTAACTAACTGTTCACTCGCTACACAATAAAATGTAAAAAATATTCTAGAAAGTTTCGGCCGTTCGGACATTTTTTGGCCGAAACAGAAACCGAAACACTTATTTGGGCCGAAACCGAAACCGAATATTCGGTCGGACACTAGTATTTATCCAATGTAGTTATGATTTCGTCTCACTGAACAAATTCGATAGATGTTTTCAATAACACAAACAAATATTTTCCTTGGAAATTTTGTTATTTGAATGAATGAATGTATGAAAGTGCAATATCACAATTTACATACATAAACTAACTTATGACCTAACTATCTAAACTAGAATGAGACTAGCTCATTAATGTGCTCAAAATCGGAGTTCCGACACCTTATTTCAAACGTAATTGACAACTTTTCCAGCTTATCAGCAACTGATTTTATGCCCGACATTGAGGTTAATCGACTTATTGAAAAGTGCCAAGGCAGATTGTAAATAAGTTTCAATACTTTGTTTTGACAAATCTGTATCTGGTGTATATGGCATTTGGCGCACTTTGATTTTGTTATTTATTATTATTTATACACAAAAATATCTGACTGATTTTTGCCGTTCTCACCTGAAGCGGCATCGTAGAGACTTTTCAAAAAATGCATTTGTCGGTGAACCAAAAGCGTTTTGAGGACATATGTACATAGAAGCCTTCCAAAAGGCATGTACCGACATCCTGAAGGGCATTCCGGTCGACGATCTAAAATACTCATTAGACATGTTTTTTACTTTATTATTACTGCAGTAAGCCTAAAGAGGACTATTTAAGAAACAAAATCCGTTTTGGCAAAAAAAAATTTTGTTATTATTCTTTGAAATGTTTAAAGGTGAAAAGACGTTTTTGCTAATTTGGGAAAGAACATACCATACATAGTTATTGAAAATGTTGAATTATTTTAGGCTATGGAGGTTTTGACACCCAAACCCCCTCCCCTCCCTTGGTTACGCCCTTGGGTTCGACAGAAAAGGCGGTTTTTGGACGGCACCAGAAATAATGAGTTGATTGCATGCCAAGTAAACATTGTGCAATTCCAGCGTTATTGCATAAATTTCGACAAGGGCGTGACAACGGTTCCAGTTCGGTTTAGTTTATCGCACTTCAAAGCGCTGCGTTTGCATATTTCCAAGCATGCCAATTAGTGCATCTTAGCTCGAAAGCACTTTTTTGTTGCTGCCGTTGTTGTTGACACGACCGCTGCGCTGTAAATGAATTAAATGTAAATAATATGCTGATGCTATCATGTCTTTATGAGTATGTGAATACCTTACGCTGTCCACAAATCAGTCATCATCATACTTTCATGCTAGAATAAGATCAGTGAAGTGCATCGGCGAGCGCCAAGTTATCAACATTTTCGGTTTTATTCACACTTTTATACTTTGACAATAGCCCAAATTTGAATACACCACGTTTCCGAACGCACTCGTCGACGCATTTATATTTGTTCGCAATATACCTATCTGTCTATTTATATTTTTTCGCTATATAATGGATTTTGATGAGTTTCGTGAGTTCGGTATTGCATCCATAGAATTCATCATAAAATACTTGGGGGGAGTACGGGAGCGGTGAGTATATTCCTTGGGCGCTTGTCACGTCATTTGCGCAACGCATCACAATTCAATAACAATAACGACCGTCTACATGTACCTATCTATGCATATATGCATCCGCAGCGATGTTCTTCCATTTACAGCGCCATGTTCGATCATACACAGTTTACCAAAAGAGCTTCCCGAGCAACCTGAACACTGGAAGAATATTTTAATGGATTTGGAAGATATCATACTGCCCGGACTGACACATTGGCAGTCGCCGAATTTTCATGCCTTCTTCCCTTCAGCTACATCCGCAGGGTCCATTGTTGGAGAACTTTTGATTGCCGGAATCGGTGTTTTGGGCTTTAGTTGGGTATGTCAGATGTTCCATTATCTTTCAAATGCTCCTTTTTTGTCTCTTCATATTGTATTTTCTGAATAACTGCGTATTACTCCTTTTTCAAGGGACAATTTCTGTATTTCGAGGATATTTCTGACTTTTCATTCAGAAAAGGTTTGAAAAATCTAGTGTCCGACCGAAACCACTTTTTTGGGCCGAAACCGAAACCGAAACCGAATATTCGGTTTTTTTTTAATATTCGGCCGAAACCGAAACCGAACCCGAAACTTTCTAGTTGAAATAAAAAACACCATATCAAGCACTTTTTTCAACAAACGAATTTTACATTAAGTAAATAAAGAACAAACAAACAAACATAGCATAAATAAATAAATACTTATTAATAAAAACAATTTATTCATTTTTTAAAAACGTAAACAAGAAGAACCACCCTTTCGTACCTTACTCGATAATATTCAAAATTAAATAATTTAATATTATATGCTAAAAAAAAGAAGTTTGTTTACATTGCTGGCATCTAAATTACTCCTCCTTTTACTATATATCTGCTACACAATAAAATGTAAAAAATATTCTAGAAAGTTTCGGTTTCGGCTATTCGGCCATTTTTTGGCCGAAACTGAAACCGAAACCGAAACCACTTATTTGGGCCGAAACCGAAACCGAAACCGAAACCGAATATTCGGTCGGACACTAGAAAAATCCAAATTATTGTAAATGCTGTTCTTTCTTCAAGTATCCCAGCATATTGATAACACTTACAACAATATATTGTAGATTCATGATATTGATAACAATACGTTTTTGTCGGGTACATAAGTTTTTGAAAAAAAAATATTATAATATTAATAGAAAATTATATATATCGAGGGTTTATATTCAATAGGCTCTATATCCATGTTTCACTTCATCACTTCAGTGATATATATATCTGACATAGTAGAAATTTTCATTATTTCTCTATCTATAACGACGAATACTTTTGAATTAAATTGCTTCTATTTGCGTGGTTTTATTGTTTCGAACAGTTGTCTGACGCATTATGTGTGATTCAAAAAATGTTATGGAGTTAGGATATCACACCCAAATTTGGTACAAGCAATTCAGAGTACCACAAAAATGGATGTAATATGTAGGGTTGCCAAATATAAAAATTTTTTGAAACATGAACATTTCATTATATGTATATCAAAAAAATTTTTCCACGCATAGAAAATAACAAAGTTAAAAGTTTAAAAAGTTTTTACATTTTAAGTTTAAAAAGGATTTTAAAGAATCAACCATAAGGTTTTTCTGTTTTTAGCATGTAAGTGAAACCATTTACATACTTACCATTACATACTTATACGATACTAGAGGAAATCGAAGTAATCGCAATGCTACAATATTAACGTTGAGTATACGTCTAAAATGTTATCAGCGTTTAAAAACGTTAATAGCCCAACTATCAGCTCTGGGCTCGTGGAAATTCATTTACTGTTAAAGATAACAACCGATTTATTTTGTATTTAGCGCGTTTTTGTCTTTTCGTTTTTCTTGATTATTCTCATCTTACCGGACTTTTCCCGTAAAGTATTTTGCAACAGTAGAGTTGTTGCTGCGAATTAATGTTAGGAAGGAACTAAATTTGGGCCGAGCAAGCAATTCCTTAGCATGCCAACGGACAAACGCCTGAGACAAATATACTTTCGAAAAATGTATGCATATAATTTACATGTGGTATAAAAGTGAATGTGGAAATAGCTTATATGTAGAGCTTAGTACATGTGCAAGTGTACGGAAAAAATAAGTTTTAACGGAAGGTACGAGTCATGATACAATAAGGGCCAATTTTTCAGTGCGAAATTAAACCCAGTTCAAACGTAGTTTGCTTGAACTTCGTTTAAATTTAAACTAAGTTTAAACGACAAAGCAGTTTTTTAGTGCTAGGTGAAACTTCATGACAACTCCCAAAATGGTATTATGTCTTTATGTTCGAGTGTTTGATTCCATTTAGTTGCTGGGGCACCCGGGTAACCCAACACATTTTTTATGGAGTTGCATGGATTTCTTAGATTTTTCTTGTAAGTAAAACTTTCTAAAGCAAATAATTTGTAATAGAACAAATTTTATCAACAAAAAATGGCAGCCGCTTTATTTGTTTGGGCTCGTAAAGTTCGGCTAGCATCGTTATCGAGTAAGAAGTGTTCTTTTTTTACCACACACACAAGGGTTAACTAAAGCAAATATTATAGGCAAACGGAGCCCACATTTTTCGTCTCGGGAAATCGAATGTCTTCTTGCATTTGTGAAAAAAATAAACAAGTGCTCGAGTGCAAGAAAACAAACAAACCAAATGGAAAGAAATTGGAGAAAATTTAATTCAAAAATTGTTGAGAACTTCCGGTGCGCGAAAACGTTGCGCACAAAGTATAAAAATCTAAAAAAAAAGTATAAAAAAGAATTTCACGACAAGCAAAAGCTGTACAAAACAGGAGGAAGATTTTCAAATATCCAAAATAAATGAACTGTCAGAAGCTGTTGACAGTTCAAACTTAGTTTAACCCATGATACAAAAATAGAAGGTAGAGCCGATGCTTCTTCTCAGCCGCCATATTGCGCATCTGACACTAAAGGTCTTTTTGACGTTCTTCTTTGAAAATGTGCTACCGTACTGTTGTTAGAAAATCCCTTGAACATTTTTTTAATCCTGCAATGAATTATCTGCTGTTGGATTCGCATTAACATTTTTATACTTTCGCCCAAAATATAGAAGTCACAGTGAAAGGTCTATTCCGTGTTTATTTAAAAACAAAACTTAATATTTTTATAACCTTAAATCTCGTTAATTAGGTATCACGTGGTGGCATCACGACTCAATCTTTTGACAAATACGAAAAATGTCAATAAGCACGTTTAGTGTCAAAACAAATGACAGCGGTTCTACCTTCTATTTTTGTATCATGGTTTAATCGTGCAGGGTTGGGCGTTTAAACTGAGTTTAAACTTCAGTCAAGTTTGTTTAAACTAGAAACTGAGTTAAACTCGCACTGAAAAATTGGCCCTAAGCAAGATAATGTTACGAAAATGACTAGCTCGTATCTGATTGTGCTTGAAAATAAAACTACTTCAGTTATTCAGCGCAAACGCAGACAAAAATCAACAATTGCTTTATTCCAGACTTCACACTTTGCTTGTATTTACACTTGTTTCTACTTTGCTTGCTCAGCTAAGACTCCACTCGTTGCACCGCGCACCGCTGCTTATATACCAGTTTTCTTATCGCGCCGAAGTTTCTTGCAACTTCCAATTGGAAAACGCTCGACCATTCTCGCACAGTCCATTCGTTCGCGAACCATCCTTGCCATATCTATATAACACCAAGCGAATTTGCCGTGCTTCAAAGTGCATGCCTAAAAGTATGCTTGGAAAAGCATTCAGCATTCATAGTACAGTGTGGGCCAACACAAAATGCCTCCTCGTAGCACTGCCCACCACTTAGACTTGTTCGTCCCGAACAAGTGCCGAGGCTCCGCCGGGGTAAGATGCCAGGCGCTCCAAATGGACTACTTTCAACCTGGCGTTTCTGTTGCAGCAGCGTTGAATCCTGTACACTACGTCATTAATCCTGGTCACGACCTTGTACGGTCCTTCCCATGACGTTTGAAGTTTTGGAGACAAACCTTTCCTCCGCTGCGGGTTGTAAAGCATTACCAGATCGCCTTCTTGGAACCCCTCTGTGTTAGCCCGTAAATCATATCTGGCTTTCATCTTATCGCTGACCAGTTGGATACGGTTCCTTATAAATTGGTGGATTTCTTCCAGCTCCGACCGCTTATTGACTGCGTAATCAGTCTTAGCGCCTTCCGTCGTGCTGACCACTCCGAACTTCAAGTCAGCAGGCAACCTCAGCTCCGTGCCGAACACTGCTCGGGCTGGAGTGAGTGATGTCGTATCGTGCCGGGCTGACCTATACGCCATCAAGAACAGCGGAATATGCGTGTCCCAATCCTTTTGATTTCTGCCTACTACTTTCCGCAGATATTCTTCCAGCGTCCGATTGAATCGTTCCACCATGCCGTCGGACTGGGGATGCAATGGACAGGTGCGAGTTTTCCTTATTCCTAGTAGCTTACACACTTCCTTGAATACCACAGACTCGAAATTTCGGCCTTGATCCGAGTGCAACTCCAGCGGAACGCCAAATCTGGCCACCCAGTTGTTTACCAGCATTTCCGCGACCGTGGTGGCCTCCTGGTTAGGAATAGCATACACTTCGGGCCATTTGCTAAAATAGTCCATTACCACCAGCACATATTTGTTGCCTTGAGTGCTAAGTGGGAACGGCCCGGCGACGTCCATGGCAATTCGCTCAAAGGGCGCTCCCACGTTGTACTGCTGCATGCGGCCCCGAGATCTTCTTGTCGGTCCTTTCGCAGCCGAACATCGTTCACAGCTTTTAATCCAATCGGCTACAGACTCCTGGCATCCTACCCAGTAGAATCGTCTTTTAATTTTGGCGACAGTTTTTGTGATGCCTAGGTGCCCTCCGCTGGAGTCGTTGTGGTATGCTTCGATCACCTCGTTGATCCTGCATTTTATTTATTTTTTTATTTATTTCATTGTTTAAGTAATCCAGAAGTTTTGTATTACAATTCATACAGATTACTACGAGAAGTACAGTGAGATATATAAATATCCTAGCTAATTAAATCATTCAATAGCAGTTTAAAATGAGTTTCGGAATAGGAAAAATCCAAAACAAAAGAATTTGAGAGCGAGTTCATTTCTTTTAAAGCTCTAAAAATTGGGGCAAAAGAAGCGTAATTTGTTCTTACCCTTTCCAAAGCGAAAGTGGCATGATTTCTTAACGACCTTTGCGGAATAAAAAAATTGATACGACCAAGTAGGCAAGGACAGTCTATCGCACCCCGTATTAGGTTAAAGACAAAGGTAAGTGAGAGAATACTTCTCCTACCCTCCAATGACTTTAAATTAATAAGTAGACATCTAGACTGGTATGAGGGAATGGGGTAAACAAAATGCAAAGAACGTAGGGCATAACGAAGAAACCTTTTTTGGATTCGTTCAAGTCGATTGATGTGACACGCATAGTAGGGTCTCCAAATGAAGGCCGCGTACTCTAGCTTAGACCGAACCAGGGAGGTATAGACCAACTTTAGAGTATACGGATCCGTAAAATCAGAGCTGAAACGGCGAACAAAGGACAGCATAGAGTATGCCTTTGCAATCGTGCTGTTTAAATGACTTTGGAAAGAGAACCTATTATCAAACACGACACCAAGGTCAGCAATTTCAGTAGGATTCACTAGGTGACAGCCACCAATGTTGTAAGAAGTGGGAATAGGGGACCGGGATTTTGAGTAGGTCACATGGAAACACTTATTTATATTTAAATTAAGCTTATTTTCTACACACCAAAGGACAACGTTGTCAAGGTCCATTTGAAGATTGCGAGAGTCTGAGAGACACGATATTGATGAGTAAATCTTCAAATCATCAGCATACAAAAGGTACTTGGAGAATTTAAAGCAACTGGCTATGTCGTTGATAAAGATTACAAAAAGAAGGGGACCTAAAATACTACCCTGGGGTACGCCAGAGGAGGCAATAAAAGGATGTGAAAATACATTGTCAACTACAACAACACAATTACGGCGAGCCAGATAAGATTTCATCCATCTTAAGAAGATAGAATGAACTCCAAGACTATGTAACTTCGAAAGCAACAAAGAGTGGCTAACCTTATCAAACGCTTTTGAGAAATCCGTATACACAGTGTCGACCTGAACATGGCTGTGAAAAGCAGATATGCAGTATTCAGTAAAAACTGCCAGGTTAGAGACTGTGGACCTACCGGCCATGAACCCGTGCTGGTTTCCAGAAATCAAACGGTTTATTGAAAAATAAAGTTTTTGTTTGACAATGAATTCAAATAATTTTGAGACCGTTGATAATTTGGAAATGGGTCTGTAGTTCTCTACATTGCTCTTATTTCCACTTTTAAAAATTGGGTTTATGAGAGTAACCTTCCAGGCGTCAATAAACTCACCCTCCTCTAGTGATTTATTATAAATCAATAATAGAGGATAGGCTAAAGCATAGCAGCTCTTGAAGAGGTACGAGGATAAACCATCCACATCAGAATGAGATGACGATTTGATTTGCCGTATGCCGTCTTCCACATCGTCAATGGTTAAAGAAAGTGAACCAAAATTAACTGAAGAAACATTGTTCCGGAGACTATTACCACTTACATCAGTTTCCGGTTCAAAATTGGAATTAAAAAAATCCGCAAAAAGATTCGCAGCTTCAAAAGAAGTATGAGCTTGGGTATCATTAAGGAATACTACAGAGGGAATACTAGAACAAGATTTCTTAGACTTAACATAACGCCAAAAAGCTTTGGGATTGGATTTTATATCTGACTCAAACTTACGAACATAATTACGCTTCAGCACCTTACTCAATGATTTAAACTCTTTCGAGTATTGCAGATACTTATCTTTGTATATAAAGGAATTCGATGATTTAAATTTCCTGTAAAACTTGTTTCTCAAATTCTTGAGTTTCTTAAGCCCTTTAGTATACCAAGGAATCTTATAACATTGCTTTTTAATAATTGGTATGTTGCTTCTGCAAATTTCACTAATCTTATGTTTAAATATATCAAAGCATTTGGCAACTTCAACCGCAGTAAATAACGAATCCCAGTCTAAGGACTCAACTGCAGCATTTACAGCCTCCATATCACCATTTCTGAAATTAAAACACATAGAATTACTGTCCACGCTGATAGTGTTAAACTCATAAAACTCTAAGTGGAGGACAAGTGGAACATGGTGCAGACCAGGTCTGGACAAGGGATCAAGGCATTCCAATAAGGAAGAATGCATATTGCCTTTGATAAAAATGAGATCTAAAGTTCGGTGCAGTGTATTTGTAAAGTTGTTTATCTGCATTAGGTCAGAACTTAAAAAGTTATCCACCAGATAGGTTTCAGCAAAAGTAGAAATAGATTTTGGATATAGCCCACGACCATTACTCATACTAGACCATTCGATATTACTTAGATTGAAGTCACCAATTACACATAAATTTTCATGATTTGAAGCTAGAGCAAGAACATTGTCAACGTGAGCCTTATAGATTACGTCAGCACTAGATGGTGGAATATAAGAAACGCAAATAAAAAATTTAGAAATGCCATTCACCGAAATACAAATTTGATCCAAGAGAGTGTCCGCATTCTTTAAAGGCAGCAAGGACGCGCGGTATTTTCGGTTAACTGCTATCAAAACGCCTCCGCCTCTTGAGAGCCCAGTTTTTGACGCATCACGGTCTTTGCGGAAAACATTGAAAAGATTACAGTCGAAGAATTCATTGTCAAAAAAATTTCCGTTGAGCCATGTTTCCACAAGGATAAAGATGTCATAATCCATATGGGAACTCATGGCAAAAAGTTGTTTCGATTTAGTTCTGAGACCCGATACATTTTGAAAGTATAGTTTTAGATGTTTTGGGGCGACATCAGGTGGAGGAACTACGCGTCCCGTTGATTCGCAGCGTCTTTGGGAAAAAAACGGAATGGACGGATCTTCACATTCGTTGGCCAAATATCCGCGTTAAGCACCTTTTCAAAGCAGCATTCCGACACTCCAAGTTTAAAGTTGATTTTTTTTAGTTTACACACCTCCGCGTCTTTTTTAACAAGCATAAAACAGGCCAACATCTTTGAATCAATCGCAGCATGCTTTGAAACATAAGCCAAAATATCATCAGCTGTTACATTACTGGAAAAGGATGATACGTGCAACCATCTCATAATAGGCACAACATGCAGTTCTTGATTGCTATTCGATCCGACGACAATAGGTTGTCTAGCAATTCTACGGCTATTTTTGGAGACGAAATTCCACTCGGGCAACTGGTGCACAGATGAATTCCCAGACGAAGCAGCAATACTAGCATAAGAGAACGCCTCAGTAACAGGCGCATTATTAGAGGGCGCAGTAAGAGCGGCATTTAAAGTTGACGTTAAATTCTCCTTCCCTGCATTACCGACGCACGCACTTTGTGAAACAGCAGGTAGCGGTGCAGCGCAGACAGAAGCACGAGAGCCCGACACAGTATGCTCAGCAACAACAACAGGACCGCCAGCAGACGAAGATGACGAAGAAGAGGGAGCAGTAAAATGAGTCTGACTAGCAATAGTAGTCACATTATTGTTTTTATTGTTTTTATTGTTTCTGACATTACCAGTAGGAACAGGGTTTTGTTTGTATACACTAGCAGAGACAATACTCTGCAGAGTTTTTAATTCCTGTGCTAACGAGGAAAGCGCAGCATCTTTATCACTAACAATAGATTTCAATGATAAAATCTCTTGATGGAGATCATCAGTTTTTTTCAGTAGGATCTCCCTATCTTCAAATAAAGCATTCACTACTGAGAGTATGCGAGCGTTATCCGCTCTTAAAGCGACAATTTCATCAGCCACTGTAAGCAATGTAGTTTGTTGCTTATTATCATGCGAAATTAGGCGTTCAGCTTCTTTGTTTTTTGCCACTAGCGGAGGAGCAGATAACGGTGGTGAGCGAATAGAGGCGCGACGCTCAACCGCACACGATTTACAAAAGAAAGGCTTCTCCGAGGCTAGCAAAAAATCGAGATCTGCTTGTAAGATACCAACACAGTCAATATGGAAAAGCTCTTTACACTTCGCACAGATAATTTTCTGTTGAGCACGGTCAACCTTTTGTCCACAACAACACGGCATTTTTAGTTCAACTTCAAATTATTGCATTTAGAAAAATTAATGTTTGAATATAGCAACTGCATTAAATTGTTTTATTTTTGCAAATTGTTCAACTGTTGGACTTTAATTAATCCACTTCGTCACTTTGAATTCGACTAAGTAACTGGTAATAATTGATTTTTAATTGACAAGAGACCGACCAGCGAAAACACGTCCGATCCGCTTGCACGACTCGACTCGACTGAGTCGAGTCGTGCAAGCCTACAATTAGAGAATTGCTGGTCCGGCCATCCTCGCTCTCCCACTCGCGGTATAGGCAGCCATCAGACAGCCGCAGGCTTTGCCACTGTGCCCAGTAAGCCTTCGCGATCGGGCTCTCACCGGCCATCTGCTGCCAGTCTGGACGTGCGCCCAGCTCCTTGCCTTCAATGATTTTTGCAATATCCGTATCCTCGCGCTGGTCCCTTTGTATCCTCTCCGCCGACCACTCTTCCTCTGGCATAACGCTTACCAATCGGACGTCCACTATCTGCTCTTTGCTTTCGGCTCGTGAACAATGCCTGCATTCGGCCTTGCACGGACGGCGTGACAAGGCATCGGCATTTCCATGACTGCTACCCTTGCGATGCTCTATAGTGTAGTCGTAGCTCTGCAGCCGCTCGATCCACCGCGCCAGTTGGCCTTCAGGATCTCTAAAGTTCAGTAGCCATTTCAATGCAGCATGATCTGTGCGCAGGCGAAAGTTTTGCCCATACAGGTATTTGTGGAAGTGTTTCACGCATTCCAATACTGCCAGCAACTCTCTTCGTGTCACACAGTAGTTGCGTTCAGGCTTTGACAAAATTTTGCTGTAGTATGCTATCACTTGTTCTTGGCCATCTATTATCTGTGATAGCACTCCACCAATACTATGCCCACTTGCATCTGTATCCAGCACAAACATCTCTCCAGGCACGGGGAAGGCCAGAATTGGAGCAGTGCACAGTTTTTCCTTCAATCGTCCAAAAGCCTGCTCCTGTTCTTCGCCCCACGCGAAGGCTTGACTCTTTTCCGTCAGTTTGTGCAAGCTGCCAGCTATGTTCGCAAATCCAGGAACGAATCTTCGGTAGTAAGTGCACAGGCCCAGGAAACTGCGGAGTTCGTGTAGATTGCGTGGTCGGGGCCACTCTTTCACCGCTGTGATTTTGCCTTCATCCGTTTGTACTCCGCGGGCGGAAACCGTGTGACCCAGATACTTGACCTCCTTTTGAAACAGCGAGCACTTCTTTGGGTTGAGTTTAAGGCCGGCGTTTTGTATTCGCCCAAATACCTCCCTCAGCTTTTCCAGGTGGTCGTCGAAGCTCTTGCCCATCACGATTATGTCGTCGAGGTATACCAGACACGTCCGCCAATGCAGCCCTTTTAGCGCACGTTCCATTAGCCGCTCGAATGTTGCTGGTGCGTTGCAGAGTCCAAACGGCATGACGGTGAACTGCCACAAACCGTCACCAACACTAAAAGCCGTTTTCTCCTTGTCCTTGTCTGCAAGCTCCACCTGCCAATACCCGCTGCGTAAGTCGAGTGTGGAAAACCACTGTGTGCCTGACAGTGTGTCCAAGGTGTCATCGATCCGAGGTAGTGGATAGCTGTCCTTCTTGGTCACGTCATTGAGCTTTCGATAGTCCACACAAAATCGGGTACTGCCATCCTTTTTCTTGACTAGCACGACCGGCGAACACCAAGGGCCTGACGAAGGCTCTATGACCTTTTCTTTACCCATGTTTTCGATCAAAGTGGTGAGGGAAGACCCTCTTGGCCAGAGGAACTCGTCTTGGCTGTTGGCGGATCGGTTTCGCACTTCCGGTGTCGATGTTGTGCTTCACTATGGCTGTTCTTCCGCCAGCTTCTGCTGCAAATATTGACCCATAGTGCTGTAGGAGTGACCGCGCCTTCTGTTTCTGTTCGGCTGTCAATTCGCTGCTCCACTGGTTCTCCTGCGGTATGGCGTCCATGTTAGAACCGCGTTTCCTACTTCCTCCGGGTGGACTGCTTTCGCAATTGACAACTGCTTCAGCCTCTCTACACTCGCCAATGACCGCATCTTTTCCGACAAATTTGGGTGTGTTCAGTGGGTTGAGTATCCTGACTGGTATTTTGCCATTTTTGGGTTCCACTAATGTACGTCCGATAATTATGTTGTCGTATCCTTGTTTTGGCGCTTCTACAACCCACAGCCGACTTGTCCCATCGTCCTCGTCCACCTTTGCCCACACAATCGCCTCGGAATTCGCTGGTATCTTCTGGTGTTGACACGAGACGACTTTCCTTACCGCCACGCTCCGCTCATAGCCGGTGTGCAGGGGGAATTCAACGTTGGCATACCTCAGCACATTTTCTTTCAGGTCCAGCATAGAACCGTGCCTAATCATGAAATCCACGCCGATAATCACGTCGTCCATTATATCCGCGACGATGAACTCATGTTCCAGGCTGCTGGTGCCGATAGCAATTGTTTTTGTTACTTTCCCTTTTACCGGCGCACGCTCGCCAGTCGCAGTCCTCAGCTGTATGCCATGCAGTGGTTCCCAGTTCTTCAGAAGCTTTCTTTTTATGATCGAATATGACGCTCCAGTATCCAGTGTCAACACGAACATCTTTCCATCTATCTCTCCTTCAATCGTCAAGCTGCTGGGTTGTCGTTTCAACTGCGAGACAAGGACGGTGGGGCAGCAGGTTGTGGGGATCAGCTCACGCCCCTATGGGCTGACCCGTTTTAGTTTAACGACTCCTCGTCCTCAGCCCTGCGCTTGTTGGTTGAGCCGCGATTGTCAGTGTTCCTCGCTTCAGGCGATTGCGATCGAGAACGGGAACGCCTCTTTCGTTGACGACAGTCTCGTGATATGTGACCCTGCTTGCCGCATGTCCAGCAGACAATTTTAGAGGAAGCCAACCGTGGTCTGACCTGTGTCTCAGAGCTTATGGCCTGGATCGGAATGTCGCTGTCGGGCTGGATTTGACGTATCCTTGCAGGTGCATACCGAGTGCCTCCAACCCATGTCACCTCATATGTCATCGCGCTGGTCACCGTCTCCTTAAATGTCGGCTTGCCCATCATCAACGCACTGCGACGTGTCTCCGGATCATGAAGTCCTTCAATAAACGACTCAATCTTCATCCTCTCGAGATCATCAGCGCCGAATTTCGGGTAGCACAACTGTACGAGCCGCTCAATGTCTGCTGCATATGTCTGCAGCGCCTCGTTGGCTCTTTGCCTGCGGTTCTTCAGCTCACAATAGTACAGCGTATGGTTGTGCTCGTTGCTGTACTTAGCTGCCAACGCTCTCATGATGGCCTCGTAATCACTTCTTTCACATTCTGGAACCGATTTAATTACCTCAGCCGCAGCACCTTTTAGCGCCAGTGCCAATCTGCGACCCTTCCTGATATCGGTCCACTGATTTTCCAAAGCAGCCAAGTCGAATTGCAGTTTAAATGTATCGAACGGCGTAGCACCATCATAAGTAGGCACTTCTGTTCGGGTGCCAAAATTTTCCGGGACAGGCGGCAAACATTCTCGTGGCTGTACCTCTCTAAACCGCTCGTCGATTTTTCTGTTCACCGAATCCTCCAGACCGTCAACTCGTCTATTCAGGGAATCATCCAGGTTGTCGACTCGTTTGTCCAAGTGTTCCACTTGAGCTCCCAGGTGCTCCACCTTCACATTTAGCTTGTTGGAGATTTCTTCCACTTTCTGCTCCAAACGCGCAGAATTTTCCTGCAGCTTGGTGGACAGCTCGCAATTTGCGCTTTCGAGTTTCGCTGATACTTGCGCCGATATTTCATGGGTCGCCGTTTCCATGCGCGCCGAAATTTCCTGATTGGTAATTTCCAGTTTCGCTGCCATTTGCTCCGAAAGTTCCTGATTGGTAATTTCCAGTTTCGCTGCCATTTGCTCCGAAAGTTCCTGATTGGTAATTTCCAGTTTCGCTGCCATTTGCGCCGAAAGTTCCTGATTCGAGGTTTCCAGTTTCGCTGCCATTTGCGCCGACATTTCGCGATTTTCACGACTGACATTCTCAATTTTCGCAGAAGTTTCCTGAAACATGCCTCTCATTGCAACCATAAGCTGGCTCATGTCCATGGCTTGTGGTGGCGCAGCCGCTGCAGCCGTACTTTGCAGTGACGCAGCACCAGCAGGCGATTCCTCCACCTTGGCCGACGCCTCTTGCTCCTTCGTTCCGAACTCGTGTGCAGCCCAATCGATGCCTCGTGATTCACACGCCTCTCGCAAGCGCAGCTGCAACTCCACCTTTCCGCCAGCAGTCGGCAAATTCCAGGCGGCCAGCTCCTTCTTCAGCTGGTCCACCTTCAGCAGCTCGAGTTTAACCATGTTGCGTTTTTATAATTTTATTTATTTTTATTTTTTGTTTATTTTCGGTAGCACAATCCCACTTCTGACACCAAATGTTACGAAAATGACTAGCTCGTATCTGATTGTGCTTGAAAATAAAACTACTTCAGTTATTCAGCGCAAACGCAGACAAAAATCAACAATTGCTTTATTCCAGACTTCACACTTTGCTTGTATTTACACTTGTTTCTACTTTGCTTGCTCAGCTAAGACTCCACTCGTTGCACCGCGCACCGCTGCTTATATACCAGTTTTCTTATCGCGCCGAAGTTTCTTGCAACTTCCAATTGGAAAACGCTCGACCATTCTCGCACAGTCCATTCGTTCGCGAACCATCCTTGCCATATCTATATAACACCAAGCGAATTTGCGGTGCTTCAAAGTGCATGCCTAAAAGTATGCTTGGAAAAGCATTCAGCATTCATAGTACAGTGTGGGCCAACACAAAATGCCTCCTCGTAGCAATAAACTTAGTACGGAAAGCCTTCTCCAAAGTTTTTTGTTTACGTACGCCAATTTGAATCACAGCAAGAATTTGCGGCTCCCAAAGACCATGGTTGCGTTTTGCAAGTAGTAGTTCGTAGCAGTGGCGTCCCCAGGGGGGGGGGGGGGGGTGATTAGGGGATAGATCCCTTCCTTGGTGGATAAATTAATTTATCCAATTTGATGCAACAATATAGAATTGTGAAACCTTTTTACTATTTGCTTTATCTCTTCTGTGAGCACCCACTTAAAATCTAATAGTTGAACCTCCTATGATCTGGCCAGACCATGGTGTAATCAAGAGGATAGTCGAAGATTGTTAATTGATTGAAGGATATAAAAAACCAGAATGTGTGAACACAATGATTTCTTTTGCTTGCCTACATTTTATTTACGTAAAACGGTAAAAATATACTAGAATAATTAAGTAAATAGCGAGTTACAACTTCAATGAGTTAATTTTGAAATTCAAAAAATACGACAATAAAGCAAGAAAGTAAAAAAAAATTTATAAATGTTACTTATGGATCTGATTCAATTGCTTGACCAATACAATTATTGCAACGATATAATGCAGTATTATGATTAAACACATTCAGATTTTACATTGGACACATACAAATCGCGTTATAAGAATATCTATTATTATTTCTGTATTTCTTGCACTGTTAACAATTGTGAACTGCTTCACCAAAGAACAACATGTAGAACATGCTCAGATGTAATTGTTCATGCTAAACTGGCCGGATATCGTTTTCCTTGTCGCTTTCGTCGTCGCTATCTTCACATTAAACTATCTAAACGACCACTTTTTTATCAGAATCAGAAGCTTCGTTTTGTTTAGGGCCAAATGAAAGCGTGAAATTGGCAGCACCCTTATTATTACCTCTAGCAGCAAATTAATTAATATCTTAATTTTGTTGCTCTAAAGCATTAGTTTCCGCTATTGCTTAGACAATTTTTTCAGAGAAATTGTCCTCTCTGATTTAACTCCAGCGTCGAAGTTCAAAAAGAATGTCCACCTCATCCTCAAAATAGCATTTGCTTCCTTCCATCTCTGCCACAAAAAACACCCAATCGAATTGATAAAAAACCAGACACGACAAGACCACAAATACTTCCGACACTTCAGGAATGTAATTGAATTGACACCAAAACACGGGCATAACCATGAGTACAATGGATAAATATTAATTTTGAATATGTTCCGACATTATTTTCCAAAAAAATTATAATTTACTATACTCTTTTGAATTTTTCGTAATTCTATTAGAAGGAGTTTTCAAAATGTCATAACTAAAAACAAACTTGAATTTTTTAGTTGGGATTTTATGACTTAAAAATACATGTCACTTGAATTTTTCGTTTTAAGAATTTTATGTTAGCATGCATACATACATAAATACATATACATATGTACAATTTTATGCAACATGTATTAAAAATAATACGCAAAGATAAAAGTGTAAAAATGGTGTTAAACTGGATTTTTTGCATATCCCCCCCTTCCCGAAATCCTGGGGACGCCACTGGTACGAAGCATTGTATTTCAGTATCTTCGTTAGCAATCAAAATAAAATAGAAAAATTAAATAAATATTGTAAGCAATATTCTATTATGCAACTATTTTGTTAGCAAATTTTCGATTTCAATAATGGACTTTTTAATACTTGTGACATCCTGGCAATCTGCTTTCTTTTCCTAAGTTTAAACTGCAGCAAACCACCCTGTTCAATGAAAACATTTGACGACAACTGTAATTTCTCGTACGCCAATTTTCATGGCCCTCCGTACTTATGCGGCCCATACACGTTGCGATTCGTTGTACAACTGGACAGGGTTGTACACAAAATCGCATCGTGTGTAGCGCAGTTGTACGTGTCGCACAACCGGTTGTATGAAATCAAAATATTTTGATATTTCGGTCGTGTTGTGTAAGCGGTCGCAACGTGTATGGGCATGTACAATTTCGTGCAATTTTCTGAGTTCATTCGTGTTTCAGCTTTTGTGCGTTGCGAACGAAATGGACGAGCGCAACGAAAACGAAGCTTATCGAAATTTTCCGGAACTATGGAACAGCAAATGTGGAAAATACAAAAATAAAAGTTTTCGTCATACCACACATGAAAAACTTTTGACAGCCTATAAAAGAATTGATGCCAATGGTAATATTGAGGGCGTGAAGATGAATGAACTGAAAAAAATTTACCAAAATAAAAATTCGGACGATGAATTGGAGAATATTTCCACGGACACTGCGTTTAAGAAAACACTGCGTTTCAATTTTGAATTTCCACTGCTCTCTTCCTCTTCTATAATTTCATTGATGATCAGAAGCGCAATTATTTTGTTTGTCATTTCGTCTGCACTCAACAAAATTTATGAGAAAAATGAAGTTGGGCGAACGAGTTGTGTCGGAAATCGCAACGTGTGTGTCCTAACGACCAACCTTTCGCACGACCAGATTGTATCGTGTATGGGCCGCTTTAGTCTACCTTGTTAATTGTATCATGGCACGTGTCAACATATTTTGCTACTTAGAGTTGCCAATTTTTAAACAAAAAATTCGCATCCATTAAAAATATGGGATCTTTCAATTGAAAAAACCAAACAATGTATTCCTAAATTCCAATCAATTGCATTAAAACAAAATTTATTGATTGATCTCAACACAACAGCAATGCCAATATTAACACAACGGTGACTCTAAGTGCAATGTGCAATGTACGTTTCGGGTCGCTCTCTCCCATGCACGCCAAAGTAAACGAAGTATGCCCAAAACACAACTGATAGAAGAAGAAAGTTTTACGAAAACCAATAATCGAGTTGCAATAATCGATATTGTAAGGGGCTTTATAATTTAGCAACAAATTATATGAAACGGCGCCAAATGAGCAAGCACTATCAAGCATATTTTTTTGTGAAATTAAAAACGACATTACAACAACAGTTTACTTGAAAGCTTTAAAAAAGCTGTCGGCACGCAGCCAATATGGGTTGAGTTTCTCTTCTAACCACAGATGTCATCTGCGCCTTTCATACATGACGTCATATATCTCTTAAACTTGCTAAAAGAGAAGCGTGTGCTGCTTTTCATTTTTACCACGGCGCACAGTATTTAAACTTCAGATGTCTCGGCTAACGGCATAGTGGTTGGACGTATTCACGGGCTAAATATTTAAATTGGAAGCGGCAGTTTCGTGGCATTGTTAAATTTGACTTGTTTTAAAAGTGTCAATATTTGAATAGGGATTAGCGCTGCTGAGAACTCAAATAGACATGGACGCAAAGACTTTCCGTGAATTTGGTAAAGCCGCCGTTGACTTTGTAGCCGACTATATGGAGAATATCCGCGAATGGTATTTACCCAAGGCGAAGGCGACGCAACCGTTTATTTAAAAATTTATCCGCAGCGAAGTCTTACCATCGGTGAAGCCCGGATACCTCTTCAACCTTTTACCAGGGGAGCTGCCAGAAACTTCTGAGGACTGGGGAGTTATCCTGCAGGATATCAGCAAATACATCAAGCCCGGCATCACTCATTGGCAGTCCCCAAATTTTCACGCGTTTTATCCGACTGCATGTTCGTACCCATCGATTGTTGGTGAGATGCTGGCAGCAGGATTTAGCGTCATTGGTTTCAATTGGGTAGGAGAAGTGTGATTCTTTTTGCGACCTAAACAATGGCAGAGTGTTGGATCGAATGCTTCACATTTTGCATGTGTGACCATTTCTAAGATATTTCACCAATCCATGTGCATGTGCATTTAGTGTGTAGTGTGATGTGGTGAGAAGATGTTCGCGTATCAGCATCTCAGCAAGTGTGCGCAGCACTTTCACTTATAAGTCTGTGGCCCAGCGAATCTGTTAAACTGGTTTTAGTTCGAGTCAACGCTGAAACGTCCAAATACCTTTAAAATAAACAAAAATACACACCGAGCAGCCAACTCTAAAATATTTGGAATATGCATAATGATGCGTAGCATGTTAAGGTGGACCTTACTTGTGATAGCCATAGTTTTTGCCAAATATTTTTAAAGCATTAAATTCTCCCACAAAGCGTTGAAAATTAGACTCTGTGTATGCCACTGTTATAACGGCGGATCACAAGTCAGAAGGTAATGGGTTCAAAATGTATATAACTCAACTCATATAAAGATAATAATTTCTCTTGATCAGTAATTTAATGTGTTTTCTGCATAACGCGCAATACTTACACCCGCATATGTAGATACAGATTTACAGTGCAGTGCCACCGAATTATGAACACCGCTATTTTAAACTAAGTTGACTTCGTGTTTTTCAGGATATATATGTTATCTCAATTAAGTTAAATCCTAGTTTTTTTACGATATAAAACCTGGAACCGTTAGAACCGTTAGGTAAGGTTAGAGTGATTGCCTTTGTATGAGACTCACCTCGGCTTATGTGAACTGTGGTGAAATCACAAACTGCACCCGTTTAAAATGTGTATGCAACAATTTTTTACAACATTTGCTATAACACACATTTACACGCCTGGGGAAAGGAACGGAACTAATCCCCTTTTTAATTGTTATTTTTATTCAATTAATGCAAAATATAGGGTAGGTTTAAACCTGACATTCCAGAATCAAAAAAGAAGTGATGCGCTTCTTTTTCCCTGGATTTGTAATATCTCAGCGTCATTGCTTAGTTTTCATAATTCGGTGGCAGTGCGCTGTAAGTATTTTGAGGATCTGACATGATACTTGTTGTGCATAAATATAACTCTTAGTATGCTAAATCACTATAGAAACTGACTTGTTCGCCCACAGATCTGTAGTCCAGCTTGCACCGAGCTCGAGGTCGTCGTAATGGATTGGCTTGCCAAATTTTTAAAGTTGCCCCCACATTTTCTACACTCGGCAGATGGGCATGGCGGTGGTATTATTCAGGGATCTGCCAGCGAAGCGGTTCTGGTCGCTGTTATTGCGGCGCGCGAACAAGCCGTGCGCCACTTCAGACTAAAGCATCCAGAGATGAGTGAAAGTGACATTCGCGGCAGACTGATAGCGTACTCGAGCGACCAAAGCAATAGTTGCATCGAGAAAGCAGGTGTCTTGGCCGCTATGCCAGTGAAATTGTTACCAGCAGACCAGAATTTTGTACTACACGGCAAAGTGCTAAAAGAGGCTGTGATGGAAGATGTGGCAAAGGGTCTCCTCCCAGTTATATGCATCGCCACGTTGGGCACCACGGGTACCTGTTCTTATGACGATATTGAATCGTTAGCGCCCATTTGTCAGCAACACAACATTTGGCTGCATGTTGACGCAGCGTATGCCGGCGCCGCTTTCGCACTGGAGGAGTGCGAGCACTTGCGACGTGGCTTAAATGAAGTCGATTCCTTGAATTTCAATTTACATAAGTTTCTCATGGTTAACTTTGACTGCTGCGCTATGTGGCTGAAGGATGCGCGCAAAGTGGTTGACAGCTTCAATGTAGATCGCATCTACTTGAAGCACGAGCATGAGGGCGAGTCACAGATGCCGGACTTCCGGCACTGGCAAATCCCGTTGGGCCGGCGCTTTCGAGCCCTCAAAGTGTGGATAACATTTCGGTCGATTGGTGCGGTGGGGCTCAGGGCGCACGTGCGCAAACACATGGCGTTGGCAGAGCGCTTTGAGCATCACGTTCTTTCCGATGAGCGTTTCGAAATCATCTCAAAGCGCACACTCGGCCTGGTGTGTTTTCGAGCCATAGGTGACAACGGACGCACCACTGCTTTGCTGCAGCGCATAACAGACCGTAAAAAGCTGTACATGGTACAGGCATCGCACCGCGGTAAACACTTTTTACGCTTTGTTGTTTGTGGCATGGATCCCAAAGAGAATGACATTGACTTTGCGTGGTCTGAAATCCAGTCGCAATTAACAGAGGTGCTACGAGCGGAGATCCTGATGCGCGCCGCTCAACAGGAAAGCATTTTCGACGCCGACAGCATTACAGGGAAAGGCGAAATAACGATAAGCCAGGAATTGTCTTCCGGACTACATATCGGAGCAAGTGCAACGGAAAAGTCAAAATAAAAGCTGATGTGAATGAAAAGGAAACCCCTTTACTCCAACATATCAATTTTGATGACACATATACTACATCTGACGCGTATTTTAACCGTTATGTCTATTTATTGACACTAATTAAGTTAACTTATAATACAAAAGTGTGTTACATATTTTTACACTTTCTAAAACCATTACAGATGTGATTTGGGGAAATATATCTTCCCTTGCTGCGAAAATTAGAATATGGTATATGCTTAAATTAGCAATAATATTTGTGGTTTTGGATTTAACTTTAACAGAAATAAATTTAAATGTTCTATTATTTTTTTTTATATTTTATTATTTCATCTAAAAACCCAACAGGTATTTCGGAAATACATATCACATCACAAGAAAAAAGAAGCATCTCATTATAAACATAACACACATTCCTTATGGCTTAGTGCTTATATATGGATATGTTACTAGGGCAAGGAAAATCATATTCATATTTTCTTGGGTCTAGCTTAAAACGAAATGGTTAAAATATCTTTACAAATCATGAACACTTCTTTGAAGTGAAATTAAAGATTTTGGCATAATTTGGCTATACCTATATGCAAATTTTCGTTATGCGCATGATTTTCGGCAAATTTGCAATATGCAGGATATTTTAGTTATAAATGAATTTTTTCGCATATTTTTTGTAAAAATAATGTTTATAGAATTTTTTCAAATTTATGTACATTCCAAATCTTATAAGAAGAAAACATAATTTCTTACCAGCATTTCTTTTTGCATACCAATATTTTGCTAATAGAAGAGCCAAGCACAAACATTTTTAATCGTTAATTTAATACACAAAACCATAAAACTTTTTACAAAATACTAAATTGTTTTGTAAATTTGTTTGCGCAAAGATATTCGAATTAATTTAAATTGAGACCGATCCGACTATCCGATCCGGTATATACTATGCATTGATATAAATTCATTCCCGTTTGTAAGAACTTGGACTTTGTTATCCTACTAGAATGCCGGGCCAATCCAATCTTCCTTAAATGACCAGACGGTGTCGTTTTGACCCCCATATTGTCTATTTCTTTGTTTTATTAATTTTTAAGTTAAAATTGCAATAAAAAATATATTTTATTTTTGCAGTTTTTACAAAGAAAAGTCAATTATAATAATGTACCGCAAACATCAGCGAGAGAAAATAGTTAAGCATGTAAGTTAAATCGTTTTTCGCTTCGTTTTATCATTTTCTTTCACGACACAAGTTCTTTCACGTCTTGCAGTACAGATACATTGTAAGCAAATCGACATACTATATGTAAATCTTTGTATTTTGCAATTGAAAATGCATATTTCCCACAGAAGTTATTTATGTATAATAAAACAGCTCAATGGAGTTATTTTGACTCCCTTGGACATTCTAGTGTTAATAAGTATTGTTCATATATATACTATATATATGAATATAAAAGTATATTCACTGGTTTCAAGACATTTTTAATAGTAATAATTAGGTATCGGATTTATATGCACTCAAAATATGCACGAAATATGCAAAATACATATTTAGAGGCTCCATGTCAAAATTTGGGTGTTCACTATATAGGGTGTTCACTATACCCAGACACGACTGTATATGCAAAATATATGCAAAACATATGCACTCCAGCCATGTCGAACCGCTGAAGCTACAAACATGAAATTTGCAGTGTAGGTATCTTGATAAATGAACCTTCGTTAAAAAGGGATTCTTTGAAATTCGGGGTCTAAAAGGACAAAACACGGGTTAAGGTGTTGTATGAAGAAACGCATTTTAATGAGTCTATTGATTTCATATTTGATGAAAACACTTCAAATAAAAAATAATTCGACACGTATTTTTCAATTTTTCGAAAATCAAAACTTAACGGGGTCAACCAAGGGTTAAGGTTCGTATACGGAAAGACTACGAAAAAAACATGAACCGATAGGCCTATTGACTTAAAAATTGGTGAAAGCATTATAAATAAAAAATAATTAAACACATATTTTTACTTTTGTGAAAATCTAAATTTAACGAGGTAAACCAAGGGTTAAATGTTTGTATGGGGAAACAAAATTTTGTGGCCCGTTCTTCACTTCAAATTTGGTAAAATTACTTCAAATGCAAAATAATCAAACACGTGTTTTTCAGTTTTTTTAAAACGATATCAAACAGGGTAAACTAAGGGTTAAAAGTGTGTATGGATAAGCATGATTTAATGGGGTTTCTGTCTTCAAACTTGGTTAAACTTGGCACCAAATTATGTATACAACGAAACGTGCTTTTATTTTTTCGAAAATCGAAATCTGACGGGGTCAACGATGGGTTAAGAGTTTGTATAGGGAAACATGATTTAAGGGGTCAAATTACTTATAATATGATGAAAGCCCTTTGAATAAAATATAATTAGACAATTATTTTCTCGTACGAATCTGACTGGGTCCACGAAGGATTAACACTATGCCGTCCGACGACACCACAGTGGTGTCGTGCGCGAATTATATAAAACAAACAAATTTTGTATTTAGTTACGTATGTAATATATATCTTCGAAATTTCATGAAAGTAGGGGAACAAGGTTGAGAACTTATGAGAACTAACGATAAGATTAGTAAAACTTAACAATTCATAATCTCCCGATAATATCAAAAACGGCCGGCGACAAGCCAAGTAATCCGAATTAGCGCTGCCGGCGCCAAGCAAATAAATAAATATTTAACCCGGCATTGGTGTGGTGGGGTATACCATACCCCAGAGGTTGTATTTTTGTAAATAACACGGACATCAGTTTTATGCGGGCACTATTGCTTCTAGTAGCTGTTTATAACAGTCCAACCATACACATTTGCTATCCAAAAACAACTTAAGTGTGACCAGATTTGAGTCACATCCCGCTAAAGTTCATTGGGGTATGACATACCCCACCACACCAATAACGTAACTTTTTGTGTAAATGATTTTGAATTCAAATTGTTATTTTCGATGGTCTAGTAGTCATCGATTTGTTAAAAAATTCACCGTACGGAAAAATAAGAGGCAAATACCAACTGCCCAAGTGCTACGTGCAAGAAAAGCTCCTAGTTTAGTATTCGCATTTTGTCACCGTAGAAAACGAATGTCGTATGTTTCATTGAATTTAATAGCACATACGACAATAGTTTTCATCGTATCATATGTTCCAAAAAATATCATTAATACACAAAAATATCATGATTCTGTAAATCCTTGAAATTAGGCGAAGCTGTACCAAAACGTCGTGAGTACAGCACTCGATGTTCGGTTTGTCCGAGAGCAAAAATCTTATACGACTTGCGAAAAAAGCACTAATTTTGAGACCCTGTAATTCGCTCCTCTTTCAGGGTAGCTACCAACAATTTAATGTCACATAACTATATGTATTTCATTTTTAAAACTGACTATGTTTTTTGGAAAATGATATACAGAAATGTTTTTAAACCCCATTATTTGAAGTCAACTTATAAATATCGGTACTTTTCGTTTATTTTTGTTATATTTGATATTTTCTTTTACAAATTGCTTGCACATGAAGTGCTTTTGTATTTTCTTGCGTAAAACTAAAAGAAGAATAATATAAAATTGCTATCTTTTATATTTGTGTTGTTTCGTGAGGTTGCTGCTATATCAAGTCTTGGGGTATGTCATACCCCACCACACCAATAACGTAATTTTTTTCCACCACACCAACGCCGGGTTAAAAGACGTGCGGACGGCAAATTGTTAAGAGAAACTTGATTTATAGAGCCCATTGACTGAAAATTTCCGTGCATGTGGAATGAAAATTTTTTTAATAAAAGTATGAAATTCTTCCGTGCAAAGCCGAGGATAACTGGTAGTAATTCCTGGAATAAGTATAAGAAAACTTATTCCAGGAATTTAGTGAAATTTGGATATAATTGCGATCCTTAGTAATAATAATGTTCAGTATGATCTCTTTTGGTAGCCCCACTCCTTTTCTATAAAACATCAAAAACCATACATTTTATTTTTATAAAAGTTATAGTTAATAGCTGAAAGTTAATAGGTGAAAAAGCCAAAGTTTGCTACTCTACAGTGTTGCATACACATTTCAAAAGGATACAATTTGTGGTATCACAATGGGCCCATATAGAGGCCTAAGTGTGTCTCATACAGATGCAGCCACTACAACCTACCCTTGAAGTGAAAAAAAAAATCGTCTTATTTCATTAAGAATAGAAGCATGTTTCATGGATCCTATTATCTAAAAACGAAAAAGTGAGGTTTGAAAGTTTTTGTCTAATATATTTTTATTTTCCAACACTGATTTTATATTAAGATAGAGCACGCCCTCTGCCAACAAGTTCTGCAAGCATTCTCCAATACACAAACCAGCACAATGGCAGCTGTCAAAATCATCGAGAATTGGTCCGTCAACAAATTATCAAAGCAGGTAAATAAAAATGCTCACTAGTTCGACATAGATTTTCTTTTCGGCGAAACAAATTCAAAATTAAAAGTGACTTCAAAAGGATTTTTTATTATTGCAAAAAAAAAATTGAAATACATGTATCTGAAATGATATGGTAAGTGTCAAGTTGTGAATCAGCCAAATTGGTGTCAATTGGGGTTCGGAAAGCACACAGCTCATTACGGCACTTTCAATATGCTGACGAACATATTGGAATTTTGAGAAATATTCCTTGTATATCAGCTGTTGCTGCATTTGATGTCTGATTTTAAAGCACCTCAAGTTGTCAAATCCTTTTTTAGAAACGAATAATAAGACGGAATGACGGCACTTCCTGAAAAAGGAAACCCAGAATTTTTTTTTTTAGAATATCGACCGTCACAACCTAACCGATATTTTAGTTCATAGCAGATGGCTTAAGAGTTTTCGAAACGAACCATTTGGCCGGCAATCATGATAAAAAGTCAGGGTGGATAATAATCCGTCGCATTTATGTGCCATCGCTACTCCCCAGAAAGTCAATGATCCAATTGATCAATTGGTTTGAATTTATATTAAGATTTGTAAACGCAAAAGCGACATTTCTTAATTTTTATTATGTGTTCAAATCACATTCACTTGTATTAATAAGCTATACCATAAGCGATTCGAATTAATCATATTTTCAGTTTCAGAAATTTTAGCAGACACCTCTTCAAGTCCACACTATCAACTTTTCACAGTAACATACTTAAAGCTGAAAAACCGTTGGCTGACGTTCAAATTGTTATTGTTGGAGCTGGCCTGGCAGGGCTCTCAGCGGCCAATCATCTAATAAAGAATGGCTTCGAGCGCACAATTGTCTTGGAAGCAACGGATCGCTTTGGCGGCCGCATCAACTCCAAGCAATTTGGGGATGCCTTCTGTGAGCTCGGTGCAAAATGGGTGACAATAGATGCGACGAAAGACACCGTGTACGATATGCTGAGGCAGACATCGGGGATACATAGGGAGATACTACAGAAAGACGAAAAATTATACGTGAATACACTAGGCGAAAAGATTAATCGGAAGTTGCCTGAGTTAATTAATATCCTTTACAAGCGGCTATGCTCTAGAATTGAACTCGACGAGAAGTATAAAGCTGGCGATCTGCACGATTTGAATAGTGTGCATACTTACTTCCAGGCGGAAACAACAAAAATTGTTAACACCATTTTTAGGGGAGAAGACCAAAAAATCGCTAAGGACATATTCAATTCGCTTTTCAAGGAGTTCGGTAGTTTACTAGGTTGTTGCCTTGAGTATGTGAATATAGAGCACATAACAAAGCAGCAAAACCACACCGCTAGCTATATTTACATTCCGAGTGGCTTGGACAATATTCTGAATAACGTGGCAAAAAGCATTGGTGGCGATCACATGAAGGTGGGGAAACCAGTAGGCGAAATCAACTGGTATGGCGAAACGTGGAAATGTGATCAAAAGTCGGTTGCCTGTATAGATGGTAGCGTGTTCTCTGCTGATCACATAATATGCACGTTGCCCCTGGGAGTATTAAAAAATTTCTCCAACTACATGTTTAAGCCAACGCTGCCCAAAGAGAAACTCAACGCA
Source organism: Melieria crassipennis (assembly GCA_963668005.1). NCBI lineage: Eukaryota > Metazoa > Arthropoda > Insecta > Diptera > Ulidiidae > Melieria > Melieria crassipennis. The sequence goes on from OY764961.1 coordinate 47,024,321, forward strand.
ATAAATAATCTGGGCTTTGGTAATCCGGTAAAAGTTTACTTTGAATACGAGCATAACATACGGCCATGGTTCCGGAACAACATACGTCCGCTGTGGGGCTCGAAGGAAAGGGAAGCGGATCGAATGTGGACAAAGCAGGTTGTGGAAATATCGAAAGTTCCCAAAAGCAATCGAGTGCTGGAAATATTGGTCGGCGGTGCGTTTTACAATGAAATCGAAAAGCTGCCGGACTTCGAAGTGCTGGATGAAATTACAAAGTTACTACGTACCTTATTACGGAATCCAACAATTCCTTACCCGTCATCGGTGTTGCGCTCTAAATGGAGCTCGTTGGCCTGTTACCTCGGTGGGCGACCATACTTTTCAACCGTGAGCACTGTGCATGATGTGAACACTTTGGCTGCACCATTGGGTGATATGCCTAGCCTACTTTTCGCTGGCGACGCGACGATATTGAATGGGTTCGGCACGATTGATGGTGCACGCATGAGTGGAATCAGAGAAGCCGAACGCATTATAAAGTATTACAAAAAACCGCAGATTGACTCATGATTTTACCAAATGTATGTTCATGTAATGTATTTTTAAGTCACTTTTATTAAAAACACAGTTCTGGCAACTTACGCTTAACTTTTAGAAAAGCAGAATACGAAGATTATTAAATTGCATATAAATTTTTGTTGAGTTTTTATGAGAAGTTACTATCACTCACTAACAACAATACAATAAACAAGTTACATCCAAGTCATCTTACATACATATACGCTTAAATGCGTCCAAAAGTACACAACATCTAATGAAGCATTCGAATTCTTATTATTGGTCCCTAAATTAGTCGTTCCTTTCGTTTGTTGTAAGTATTATTTTTGGCATACTTTGGGCTGTTGGAATAGCACCGCTTACTCCTTCAGTAACTCGTCGGCGGCAGCGCTGACTTCCTGCCAGGAGTAGTCCATGTCGACTGGTTTAGTAAATCTAGAGCATACTGCCATGCGTAAAAAATATACGTCGCGTATTTTGGCTGGAACCATGTGTATGTTGCCACGTCCATTGATCCGCTTAAGCAATTTCTCGCTGGTCTCGTTTGTGCCCTTTAGACGGAAACAGACGAGACCCATATTGACGTCGCCTACTACCTCAAAGCGGGTATCGGATTTACACAGATCGGCAAAATGTTTTGCATAACCGCAGTGACGCCTAATATGCGCCTGAATATTTTCGACACCATACAAGCGTAAAACAAACCACAGTTTTAGTGCACGGAAACGCCGGCCTAAGGGAATCTGCCAGTGTCTGTAGTCTGGAGCTGAACCTTGCATATCGTGCTTCAAATATAGCGGATCCACATTGAATGCATTAACAACCCAGTTGGGATCCTTCAGCCACATAGCGCTGCAGTCGAAATTTACCAGCATCCACTTGTGGGGATTGAAGTTGAACGAGTCCGCCATTTCAATGCCCTTCATCAGATGTCGATACTCAGGGCAAATGAACGCTGCTCCGGCGTAGGCTGCATCGACGTGAATCCAAATGTTGTACTTGTTGCCAATGGGACCGCATTCATCCAGATAGTCAAAAGCACACGAATTAGTGGTGCCCAAAGTGACAACAGCCTGTAAATACATACATAGGTGTGTCAAAGGCAATAACCATAAATTTCTCATCGTCATCAAACATACATAAAAAGGTATGAGGCCGTCCGCAATATCCTTCTTAATAGCTTCTTCTAACGCCTCGCCGCGTAATCTATTATTATCATCCGCAGGAACCGAGCGCAATCGCACACCGCCCAGCAGGCCAGCTCGCTCAACGGACGAGTGCGCCTGCTCCGAACTGTAGAAAACCAGTTTGGAGATTATAGTATTGTCATCCCACTCGGGATGCAGCTTTTTAACTTCTTCGATTTTCTTCGCCTTCGCGCCTAGCAAGGCCACTAGTGTCGCCTCACTAGCGGTACCCTGAATAACACCGCCGCCCTTTCCTCCCGAGCAGGCCAGGAACTCCTTTGGCAAATTCAGCATTTTGCCCAGCCAGTCCAGCATAACCACCTCCAATTCCGTGCAGGCCGGGCTTGCAATCTATGAGCAGAATTTAAAATCAATGAGTATTAAACCTAAAGCAAATTAATCGGGAGCACTTACCCATGTAAAGCCAATGCAGGCAATGGCACCGCTTAGCATGTCAGCAACAATAGCCGGGTAGGAGTTGGCAGTGGGAAAGTACGCGTGGAACTTGGGACTGTGCCAGTGAGTAACGCCAGGCATAATGACGCGCTCAATATCCTTCATAACATCCTCCCAAGAATCAGGCTGCTGGGGCGCGCTGTCTGGAATTAATGGACGCAAATAGCCAGGCTTCACGTCTGGCAGCACGCGCCTAAAATCGTAGACCAAAGAATAATAGAATCCAGCAATACCATATCAAGGTTTATAGATCTTGATACCATATGTTTGTGTATACGCATATATTTAGGCATAGTTAATAATAGAGTAGTCTATTAAAAACTCCTTCTCTCTGAGCAAACACAATTTTTTGAAATTATGAAAATTATTTTTCCTTTTGTTTTTACTACGATTTTATTTGAATGATATCGCGACTGCGGTTTAACAGTTTTTAAACTGACAAATTTCAGACATCAAAATTTACGTGATTTGAGAAATGTATCCAAAAACATCTTGTTTGCCCTGAGGGGAGGGTTTTTATTCGACTTATTTGTTATTATACTATTGAAAAAACGAAAACGAAGCAGAGAAAAAATTAAAACTAGCATTCGACAGAAAAAACGAAATAATTTTCTAGATATGTGTGTACATAAGTACTTGTATGTTGAATTCTCGGAAAAGAGTAATTTAAACTAGTAAAAACAAAAAAATATGTATGTTGGTATCGAAGGACGCAATTTCTAAAAGTAAATGCAACTATTAACCCCTAAACTCTTTCTATCGAGTGTACTCGACATAAAGATAAAAACAATGCATTCGTATTATTATTCAACGAGTCAACTGTATTTTGTCTGATATGTTTTGAGCTACAATCACGCAAAAACCACAAACCTGATTTATATTAAATAAGTAGGTACCAAATGATTTATTATGTATATTCCTTCATAGCACATAAGTCCACCTGATACGCCTTCTTGCTACGCCCACTATATTAACTGATGTCCGTTATGGTATATTAGTGTATTGATATTACTTAATCATATCAATCATTCAAGAGGTGAACATACGCTTTATAAGATTGACCACACCCACCTGGCGCACCTCCCTTCCACGCCCACCATAGTGACAGAAATTGTGGTATGCTTTGTGAGACGATAGGGCGCTTAATTTTTGTCATAGTTGCCTAATTTTACAGGCAGAAACATTTTACTCTGTTTTCGTCGAATATACTCGTCTTCTCTAAAAAATAATTAAAAAGTTGAGGGGTTGAAGAAGTTGAAAAATTTCTACGTCCAGTTAACCGACGTGTATGAGTCTGCATAAATCAGATAAAACCGAAATTATTCTTCAAAAATTTGGTAATATGTAGAACTAAGCAATGTCGGTCAATATATATCTATATATATATATAACAGTTGGGCTGAAAAGTTCGTATCGTTTTATAGAAAAACACATTTTTTTGGCAAAATTCGATTTTATAATTCAACATAGTTGCCATCGAGGGCGATACACCGATTATAGCGATCTTCCAACTTTTCAATACCATTTTTGTAGTACGATTTGTGTTTAGCCTCAAAATAGGCCTCTGTTTCGACGATTACTTCCTCATCGGCTTTAAATTTCTTTCAAGCGAGCATTCTCTTGAGATCTGAGAATAGGAAAAAATCGCTGGGGGCCAAATCTGGAGAATACGGTGGATGCAAAAATTCACTTCTATTGCGGTTGAACAGCTCCAAACATTGCTCTGAAGCAACGACACGTTCTTGTGTTTGGTCGATTGTGAGCTCGCGCGGCACCCACTTTGCACATAGCTATCGCATACCCAAATACTCATGAACGATATGTCCAACACGTTCCTTTGATATCTTTAGAGTATCAGCTATACAAATCAACCTCAATTTACGATCTTCCAAAATCATTTTGTGGATTTTTTTGATGTTTTCGTCCGTAACAGCCTCTTTTGGACGTCCACTGCGTTCATCGTCTTCGGTGCTCATATGGCCTGTACGGAATTTAGCAAACCACTTACGAATGGTTGCTTCGCCCGGCGCAGAGTCCGAATAACACTCATCAAACCACTTTTTGGTATCAGCAGCACTTTTTTCATCAAAAAATAGTGTTTCATTAAAACACGAAATTCCTTTTTATCCATTTTTTTCAAAATAACAAAAGTTGCTTCACTCAAAATGCTGTATCTGACAAACTAATAATCAGACAGCTGTCAAATTTATACACGTTTCTTTTGAAGGTTGGTACTACGTAAAAATGATACGGATTTTATTCCAGTGGTGCCATCTCATAGAAACGATACGAACTTTTCAGCCCAACTGTTATATGTATATGTCAATTTCTCCAATAACTGCAGAAGAACAGGATAGTATTCGAGGATGTATACAATTGCAGCATTTTTTGATATTTAAAATAATATTTTAAAAGCTTTTGTTGAGAGTAAAGTTTATCGTTTCTTAAAAACCCCTTTAAACTTTTTTTAAGAAAATTTTTAGACTAAATCTGTTAATATTTCCAAGGCAAATCCTATATCTTTCAAATATTAAAAAAAGGAAGTCTCTGAATTTCAATATAGTATATGTATATGAGGTATATGTCCTCATAATTGTAAATATATATATTTATGTTTTTCAGTCTATGAATAGACAAGTAACAATATTAAAAAACAAATTGATTTCAAAAAGTCAACTAAATATTTTAAAACTATCGCTTTTAGAAGCACGAGATCTAGATGTGGAATTAGAGTTAATTCAGAAAGAGCTCCAGCTATAATAATTTAAGACATAAGAAGACCTTATGCTGAAACAGATTCACTTATACCCTTATAATGGTTGGCAACCAAGCTCTGTGGAATGAGGCAACCGAACTTCTCTTTAGTATTAAGAGTGGCAACTTTTTTTAGTCGCCCTTTCAATGATGTTGCAGCTTAAAATATTGAAAATTTTCGAGGAATAAAAGAGCCGTTTCATAACAGCAAAGAATTTAAATGTGCAAAAGCGAAAAATTGATTTAAGATAAAGTGCAAATAAGCACCAGAAAAGTTTAAAATGGATATTAGCTACTTTTTGAGGATAAGGACAAGAATATTAGATGCAGCTGTTCCGGTGGAGCTATCATGCACAAAGTAATGAAACAATATTATTGAAGATATGTAGATTGTAGGTTGAGTAAAGAAGCATTTTGCTATTTACTTGACGAAATAAAGGATCACTTAATAATATCTGTCTGTAGTATGGCTGTTCCACCAATATTGAAATTGTGTGCGTCTCTCAGATTTTTACTGACGGAAGCTATCAAAAATTCAGCGACAACGACTTCAATATTGATCTGGCGTGACCAACAGTGTCTTTTGTTTTGGAGGAGATTCTGGGAAGTCGAAAGTGAATAAAAGCTGGCCAAAGTCTTGGTTTTTTTTTTATCAATTCGACCAATTTTTCAAATTGACTTCGTGTCGTGTTTTTTATGTTCCTAAAAATTAGTTTATAGGTAGGTTAGGTTAGGCTGGCTGACCCACGGAGGAGTCTCACATAGACCAAGTTATTTTATAGGTAACAAAGTGTGTTCTATTATGTTCTCTAAAAACAGCAATCAGCTTAAGGGAAGGGCATTAATGCCCCTACTATGGTAATGAGCAGTAAGCAACAGTTGCGAAATGCTTATTGCAACTGTTGACACTACTAAGGGGCCTAATGATCCCTATGGCTGGAAGACGTTGAAATGCTTCCAATTTTGCCAAATTCGATTTTGGTTTTAGGGAAATTCACTAGGCGAGACTTTAATATAGCAGTATTAGTCTAACAATCGCAGCAAAAATACACTCAATAACCTTGAGCCAAACAAGGATTAGCATGTTGCATGCCGGTGTCACTCTCTGGTCTATGTTAAACTTTCAGAATAGTTTTTTTGTCAACGATAATGTTTAAAAGGTATGTCTGTGTTGATAGCTTTCAACTTTTTTATGCACCTTAAAATCCGTTAAATCCTGGAATCTTATATTTTCTTGCGAATAGAGTCAAGCTAATTTTGATTGAAGTAGCTGAGCTCAATTTTAAAATTTTGTACAGATAAACAAAAAGGTTAAGAAGTGTTATTTTCAGGCGTTTAAAATAATCTGTAAATTTTTATTTTTGAATACTAGTATTTTCCTAAAATGAAAATCTTTACTTTACTAGAAATAAGTTTATTTATGTTGAAAAATGTTTATAGGAACAACCGCACATATTATGAATTCAATGCTTATTTAGTAACAACTATTTTGTAATTTTTTCTGTAAAAGAAATACAGGAAGGATATTAAATTATAAAAGGGGTACCGGTTAATTCGTGCGGTTTTTTTTGGGAAAATTGAAGCTTTATTGTGAAAAAATGGTTACAAATTTAATATTCAAAGTATTGTCCATCACTAGCTATAACTTTTTCCCATTTTTCTGGCAATTCACGAATACCCTTTCTGAAAAATTCGGCCGGCTTTTTCGCTATCCACGAATCGATCCAATTTTTTACTTCTTCATAATTGGAGAAGTGCTGGTCAGCCAGGCCATGTTGCATTGATCGGAAGAGATAGTAATCGGATGACGCAAGGTCTGGAATATACGGCGGGTGGGGTAGGACATCCCATTTAAGCGTTTCAAGGTAGGTTTTGACGACCTGTGCAACATGTGGCCGAGCATTGTCATGTTGCAAAATTACCTTGCCGTGCCTTTGTTTATATTCCGGCCGTTTTTCGCGCAGTGCTCGGCTCAAACGCATCAATTGTCGTCGGTAGACTTCCCCTGTGATCGTTTCATTCGATTGCAACAGCTCATAATAGATCACACCCAGCTGGTCCCACCAAATACACAGCATAACCTTCAGGCCATGAATATTCTGAACGGCCGTCGATGATGATGCATGGCCGGGGTATCCATACGTTGCTCGACGTTTTGGATTATCGTAATGGACCCACTTTTCATCGCCATTGACAATTCAATGCAAAAAAAGTTTTCTTTTGTGCCGTCGAAGGTGTTGTTCACACGTGAAAAATCGGCGTTCGACGTCTCTTGGCTTCAATTCATACGGCACCCAATGGCCTACCTTCCGGATCATTTCCATTGCTTTTAGACGATCGGAAATGGTTTGTTGAGCGACGCCAAGTGATTTTGCAAGTTCTTCTTGCGTTTGGGATGGATCTTGATCGAGCAATGTCTCCAATTCGTGATCTTCAAACTTTTTTGGCTGTCCGTGCCGTTCATCGTCCTCCAAGTCAAAATTGCCACTTTTGAACCGTGCAAACCACTTCTGGCACGTACGCTCAGCTAGAGCATGCACACCAGGGGCGGACTGGGGCTCCAGGGGCCTCCCGGGCATATTGAAAGAAGGGCCCCACATTAAAGTTTTCTGTTAGATAATAAATTAGTAATAACAGTACAAGAACTTTTTGATAGTAAATTCCGTAAGTACAGGTGATAACGGAGAAATTAAATGTACATTCATATATAGTTATTGAACGAAAAAAAATTTATTCAAAAATTATTCATACGCCTCTTAAAGTTAGGTATTTTTAACAGTTTTCATCGGAGAGTAAATACATTATTTGCCTATATGTAGTTATCAATATCAGACTTAGGGAATAATATTTATGGTTTCCAAAAAGTTGCTACACTCTCTTACTCGTGTCATTACTGACTTATGTTTTTAAACATTTTTGCATCAAACTACTTTTAGTTGCCAGTGAATCAATTATTTTTTCATTTTTAATTTTATTTAAAACAGGAAATTCAATAGACATGAGCATAAAGGTTTCGAGATGTTCTTGAGTCATTGTATTTCGCAAACGATTCTTTAAATGTTTTAGTTTGGAAAATGATCTTTCACAAGCAACTTCAGTGCAAGATAATGTCAGTAAAAGTTTGTAAGCCAGAAAAACTTTTTTGTACGTCGTGATATGAAAATAATGTTTTCGTAAAACATTAAAGCAACATTTTATACAATCTCGACAATTTTTTTTTACCATTTTCTTGTTAGCTTCTGAAGAAACTTGATTCACGTTCTCAGCTTCTTTGTCGCTATAATCGCTATCATCTTCCGTTGAATTTACACTTTCATTCTCGACTGCTCGCGAATACTCTTCGGTAAGGGTCATTTTTATTTTTGGCCAAGAAGAAGCAAAATGAACTAGTTCTGACCGTAACTCAGCAGAGCTTATATTACAAAATTTCCCCAAGAGTTGTGAAATGTTTTCAAGGGCCTTGTCAGGAATTCCGTTTTGCAAAATATGTAGGAAATTTTTGGGGTCAAAACACGAAAAATCAGCTGCAAGGTTACCATGAGCTGCAAATCGAGTCTTCAAAGTGTTGATACAAGTATCTAACACAACGTTGTAGACTTCAGTCTCGAATTTCTTCTCAGTATTTATGATAGGTTCATCTCGCGCTTTTTCTCCAGGCATGAGTTTTTTTCTTCGAACCCTTGACGCAGGCAATTGAGGTTCAATGATGAGCTCAGAATCTTTACCTTCTAATGAGCTGTTTGCCCAATCCACAAATTTTTTTTAAGTAACAAATATCTGTGAACAAACCATATCAATGAAATATGAAAAAATGTTAAAAACATATTTTTCTTCCATATTTTTGTCTTCTGATGAGCCTGGGGCCCATCGGGACCTACATATTTTTTCTGACACATATTTTTCTTTCATATTTTTGCCTCCTGATGAGCCCGGGGCCCATCGGGGCCCACAAATTTTTTCTCACACATATTTTACACATATTTTTCTTACATATTTTTGCCTTCTGATGAGCCTGGGGCCCATCGAGGCTTACATATTTTTTCTGACACATATTTTTCTCCCATATTTTTGCCTCCTAATGAGCTTGGGGCCCACATATTTTTTCTCACATATTTTACACATATTTTTCTTACACATTTTAGCCTCCTGCCCCGATGGGCCCCCGGTGCGTCGGGGGCCCACCGGGCATTTGTCCGGTGGCCCGGTGGCCCAGTCCGCCCCTGATGCACACCATAGACTTCCACCAAAATACGATGACTTTCGGCAGCCTTTTTCTTCATATTGAAGTAATGAAGAAGTACTCCCCGCAAAAACACTTTATTCGGCACAAAATTCGAAATTTTAAGAGTAAAAAAAGTTTTGTTCTTTACGCTTCAGCTAAATGACACACTGATTCTGAAACTATATGACAATAGCTTTCCAACACATATTTGGAAAGGTGAATCACTGTTCACAAAATCAAGTTACGCCATCTGTTAGAAAACCGCACGAATTAACCGGTACCCCTATTAGTAAAAGACATGTGAAGCCATCTCGAACCAAAACTCAGAGCGTTCAGAAAAGAAGAAAGTTGCGCAAAACAGTGAATATGTTAATATGATTACTTTATGTCCAGAAAAATCCAACTATGTTTTTACACATTTTAACGATTTAAGTTCTCGCTATACACCAATGACTTCAAAATGTATACTACTGCCCGCAATTCTCGCGATACTGATGATCTACAGAGTTGCACAACGTCAATTTGTGGTGCAGTAGACTTACCATAAATCTAAAAAATGCTTTTATATTACCAATACTAAATATCATCTTCATCCCGTGCACATACTCGTATGTTAAAAAATTGTGTTGCAATCAAATTTCAAACGGGAAATACGAGATACTCGTACTATACATATGTACATACATACATTAAAACACACATTTTAAACGGATTACTAGAATAATGCAAAATATAGGATAGGTTGGAATCTGAGATTTCAGATGCAAAATATGATGGCAGCATCATTCTTGAGTACAAAAAATACAAGGTAGGTATGTTTAGAAGAAACATTCGGAAGGGAAAATAAATGGATGTCGGTCATACATTTGATACGTCTGGGGGCAACCTGGGAGCAGTGGGAGCCTATTTTATAAAAATTACAATTTTGTATGGGAGCCCCATCAAGGGTTGGAGATAGAGGTGAGTATGTTTGAAACAAATGTTCAGTAAGGAAAACAAGAGGGGTCAGTCATAGATTTTAAGAGCAAGTTCTGACCAGCTGTGGAGCAATTTGTCGAATTTCCCAGCTTTTAACTTACCCCTTTCAGTCACAATGTCCAATATATTGGACTACAGCCCATACAATTCATACAGAACGGGTTTATTTTCATGTCGGAAAGGGTTAAAACTTAAACTTTGACCTCGATGAGACGCCATTTAGCCCCACCCTAGCCCTAAAATTTTTTGGCTCAGGCACTTTTTTACCAAACCGCATAAAATGAGAGGTTGCGGAGCATCGAAATCGAAAAATCGTGTACTAAATCCAGTCTAATGTACATAGACTATACATAAGTATAGACATACAGTATCAAATGGTGTTTTCTCATGTATTCAAAAAACCTTCTCCGCTCACCATGGTCGAAATATAACATTACCACGAATATAAGTACGAGCCTTTATGTAATTACTAAAGTGTTTGTTGAAAAGCAAAAAACCGCTTCATTGTACATTCTACTTCCCAAACAGTGCGCCGCCACTGCTTCTGATCACGCTTGTACTCATAGCTTAACTGCTTCTCTTGCAGATACAAACGCGTCAAGCTTCGAGTATTTTAAAAAAAACTTCAACCACTGCTTATACGACAAGATATAAGTATAATTGTTGGCCTGTGTATAAATTTCGAAAGTGCACAACGGTCAAGGTTGGCAATTGAACGGAAAGTTCGAAACCTAATAACTTCGATTGTTCGCAAAGAACAGCAAACGGTTTTTCGTTTCATTTTGATATTTCCGACCTTGGTTGATCTCATTCACTCAATGTGATTTTTTTCGCGTGTTTCGTAGTTACATAGTTGCCATATACACATACATCGACAAACTTAAACTACAAGTACGTTCCAAAACAAATGTGCACTTGAATTTTCTGAAAGTCTCAGAAATTAGCAAGGCTATATAGTCGGACTTCACCGGTCAACCAACCATACATTTATTATTAGAATCCATAAACGCCAGATTTTTTATATGTAATTTCTGTCTCTTTCGTATATCTCCCAACGGAACAACTTCCTGGAATTCCTGCTCTGATATGAACGTGTTATTCGGTGACGAATGCAGTTATTATTTTTAGCTTCAGTTTGAAATCATTAGAGTAAACTCACGCCCATGCACATAAGATGGCAGTTCACTCACCGCTCACGGATGTTCTCCAAGTAATCAGCGATGTAGTCCACCATATTCTTGGCGAATTCTCTAAATTCGGGTGCCTCCATGTCGATCTACATTAATCAATAGAGATGTATGATTATTATAAAACGTATTTATTCGAGTTTCTAATTGAAAAAAAGCGTCCAATTGTGGGAACAGGCATTTGCCATTCTTCTCGTTTGTGAACGAATTCACAGGCTTCGTGTGGAGTTTCGGATGGCCAAACCACAAACAGTTTTCAGAATATCTAACTACCTAACACTATCCTCTTAGTGAAGATAGAGGAAAGAAAGAAAACCTACCGCGATACAGCATCGGAAGAGGTGCGAAATTACTTATCAGCGAAAAGGGACTACATCTGCGCCAACACCAGCAGCAATCAGGGACGTCAAATACCAAAACCCACCCAAACTCCTACGTTTAATTCCTCTAACAGCACAAAGCGGGCGGAAGAGATGAATAATGGTCGCAGAACTCCACTGCAATACCCCACTGCTACCTATTTACCAGCGAATAAATCATTCTTAATATGGACTATTTAAACGTCTTCGAGTATACGAGTATATGTACCTGCATTCTGGATAATTGAATTTTATGTACATATTAAAATGTTTCATAATGCTTTTTTTTTATATAAATGTTCTGTTTCATACTATTTAATTAGTTTTATTTTACGAGGAGCTCGACGAAGCAATGAAATTGAAAATAATTTTTATCTATGGGATTTTGTTTTATCCTTCTTAAGATCAACTTAGAAATCGCCAAACCTTTCTGACAACTTTTCCGCCCGTATGTTGACGTATTGTATTGTAAGAAATATTGCCAAAGTTAGAAGCCAAATCTGCAAAGTTTTTTAATTCATTTTGCTCCTAATTGTAAATGCCCATACCCTCACGACGCATTTAATTCCTATTTTTTAGTTGGCATCTTGCATTGGTTGACTTGTAAACTAACTTTCTACCTGATATTGACGTCTTAAACTGCTCGCTTTATTTGATTATTAAGTATGAACTAAACAAGCCTGTTGGCTAAAAATTCTGAAGTAGTCTTTGGAAGGATTTTATTTCTAAAAAAGAGCTTTTTATTGCATATGTATATGTATTAGACATCTCAGTATTTGTCCAAGTATAAATATTCATAGCCGCCGTCGCTCAGCTGGCGTTGGGCCGCGCGTCACATGCGACGCTTGAACCCAGGTTCAAGACTCCGTTGCTGCTAACACCGAAAAAAAAGAAAAACAATTTTTCTTTCGGCGGCTGTCCTCTCAGCAGGAAATGGCAAACCTCTGAGAGTAAAATTGCCTATGAAAAAGCTCCCAACTCGCCGTTCGGAATCGGCATAAAACTGTAGGTCCCTTCCAACCTTGTACAAATTCGCACACACAACACGGATGATTGGGGGTAGCTAGGCCTTAGTCTCGTAATCGGGCTGTCGTGCCAGTCAATTATTATTACTATTATAAATATTCATAAACATGTTTTTTCATATTGGGGATACAAATAAGTTTTGAAGGATTCACATTCACAAATCGCATCGGACCATCTTTTAAATGTATTTATCTTAAAGCGTTGCTTCGCTGAAGCTTAAGCAACATACTTTCTTTATGATTATGAATTTATTTATACCCCCAAATAATTAAATTCGAACGCATACATAAATGTCTATGACTATCCCACTGTGATAAAAATAAATACAACAAGATGCCGTTTTTGTTATTAGTAATTAATCATTCATAGTTATGATCTTGTAACAAAAATTGGGAATGAATCGTATACCATCTAATCATGAAAATTTGCATGTTGGTTTTATGTGAGATATACTGAGAGCTTGCTGGTTGTTAAATGATCGCATAAACTAAAATATCCAAAAGGGCATGCTTAAACGATAAATTGCAATTTGGTGAATTTTATAAATTAAATATAACAATCCACTATAAAATGGATTCATTTATTAAATGTACTTAGAAATCGAGCTTAACCCTGCTGTTAGGTTAGAAAAGGGACCATTTGGTCCATACTGCAATTTTCGTACAAAACAATAATTTATTTAAATTTTTTGTATTTATTTTGGTTCATTCATTCTTTACTCAACATAACTGATGTAAAAAATAGTTAATAGTTAAATAGTTAGTCAAAAGTTACAAAGGAAACAAGCCAAAAATTGGACCAAATGGGCTTAACCTAACAGCAGGGTTAAGAATATGTTGAAATGTTGATAAAAAGGACGTTCAACGATCGAGTCGTCAATATTGTCAGAAATATATTTCATAAATGTAACAGTATAGTGGTCAAGTCATGTCGAATTGTCGCAGCTAAACATCGATTGATGGAAAACCAAATCACCGATGGCGATGAAGATTGTATATTCTCTCACTTTCTACTGATTCGTACACGATGATGATCGTGTAAGATAATTACTAAAATACCGACCACAGTCGTTATCGTCGGTCTGTCATTATGGTTGGTGCATGATCAGGATCTATTGAGAAAAATTGGAGATCGACATATCACGATCAAGACTATAATTATGATTTTTTTATGTAGACAAAATTTAATAGTGAAAATTATGTGATCAAGAGTGTGCCAATACGAAGACAAATTGTAATATTATCAAACAAGCACTTACTTACCGACACCGAAGGATCCAACTTATCCTCTTGTTTGTTAGATTTAGATTTTGATGTATTCAGATCAACCGTTCCCAAAGTATGATTCATGTTAGTGCGGCTCTAATCGATTATAATTAGGTAGCATAGTTTACAATGCAATTAGTGCATATTATTAATAGAGTTATAATGTAATATTTGTTGTAAGTGCATGTGTCTAACATACCCTAACGTCGACAAAATCACTCAGCACAGACAACACAAACCGAAAACCGTCACCATATTCAAATTTACAGGCGACAATAATTTAAAGTATGTAGTAGCACCATACTGACTGTTTTTTAAACAGGTTCCCATCAAATCATTTTCAAGTTTATACTGAAATTGCATTCTATGTCAAAATAGCAAATAAAAATTTAAATGTAAAACTGGCAGTCTTGTGTCGAAAAATCTACAAAATATGTATACAGGTCGATATTGTTTTCAGAGCGCTGCTATATCTAGTTACAATTGAACCATGAACTGGTCAAATCAGTTCGCTACACCAGGGCATCACGATTTTTTACAACGAACGAATCTATTGAATTAAGAGTTTTAAAACAAAATGTTTCAATAAAGGAACAACGATTTCTATGAAAGCAACAAAATTAATGAAACGGCAACCGCCTTGACTCAGCTGGTTAGGGCGGTTTGCCGCCCTTTCAGCCTTTGAGAGTAAAATTGTTTATCAAAAAGTTCTCAGCCGCCCTCCTGAATCGCCATTAAACTTTAGGTCCTTTCATCCGTGTACAAAGTCACACGTACAACACGAATTGTTTTGGAAAGCTAGACCCGAGTATCGTAATTGGACTGGTGTGCCTATTTTCGTTTATATGTGTGCATAAATGAAAAAATTTGTTATAAATTTCACAGTTCCCGAAATGTTATCAAAAGTTTGAGTAAGTTTACTATGAAATATAAATACTATTATAGCAAATATTTAGTATGTATGTAGGTATATATCTAAACACCCAGAACACACGTAAATTATTATTATTAATTAATTCATTATTATTGTTGCAGAATACGTTCACTATTAACTAATTCAGTAAACTTAAAGTGTACTTATGCGTAAATATTTGCCTTCCCAGCGAGCAAGTTATTGTGCTATCATGTCGTTGAGAAGCATTATGCCAATTCTGATATTTGCGCGTACGAAATTAGCTGTCCGCGAATTAAGTAGAGACGTGCGAGTGCGTAGTAAAACACTTGAATTGGGCGACTTGAACTGGTTGACGGCCTTGGATTGCATTCAACTAATACAAGAACGTAAGAATACTAACAGCTATTCACGTGTGCATACTCACTTGAACGTAAGTATTTATGGATCTGTAATTTGCACTCGTGCCCATGTATGTGTGCATGTATCTATACATCTACATGCATTACACAATTTCGAAGAAAACAATCACATTACGCCAAATCACCCTTTCCCAAACGCTTTTATACAGATAGTTGTGTATCAAAAGTTTTTAGGCTTTTCATTTACTCAAGGTGGCGCTACGTATGCCGTACTTTTGTGGGTTGCTTTTTTAACACTTACCACTTAAGCTTTACTGCTAGGAAGTTAGGTCACACGAATTGGCACTAAATCCCAGATGCACCGTTCACTTATAAACACAATAATAGTGTATTTAACTTCAGCACGCGCGTTTATCAACTGAGCGCACGACAGTGATTCGAGCGGCATTTAAAGCAAAAAACCACACCAGGACCGGTTCAGCAGTCGATTCCGCACTCCGCATTGCTAGCGTTGTGCGAGAATATGTATGTAAAGGGGCGATGTGTTTTTTAATCGCAACTGCGTCTTTGCACACGATCCGGTGGTTTGCCGCGGTCATAAACTAATTAGCTACAGCAAATTAAATCACACCTTATCCATGGTCGCCGTAGATGTCCTGTGCATTTGTCAATCGTGCCTTACCGTTGATCAACCACAAGCAACAGCAACTCCTGTGTAAAACTTGCTTGTTAAATAAGCGCCACAATAAGGATAGGGTATGGAAAGATAGCATTTAAGGTCATTTCGCTAGAATGGAGCCGCCTCTCTGAAAGGTCAGTGGAAAATCCAGCCCTGTACAAGTATCTGTATTGTTGCACACCACTTGCGGTGTCCTCGGCGCTACATTTACAACTTGAAATTCAGTGGTAACGTTGATTCTTGACACACGCCTATTTCATCCAATCGCGCGACTACATCTACATCTACATAGTTGCAGCACACATTCGTGCAGCGTTTTCGCATTAAAACGCTCACTAAAATAAGTTGTCTTCCCACTTGTGAATTACGTGAGACCGAGCTGCAAATGTGCATTAATCAGATCGAACGTAGGGGAGCATGAATTGAACACAGCAGCAGTAGCTCAGAGTACGCATTTTGCTTATTAGCTTAGTTATTCCACTTTGTGATTTTTTTACACTCAAATGTGTGTGTGTATCTGCCAACGAAGTTGACTGCTTTGGCCCCAAGTTTTGTCGTAGTATTCGTAGTGACGCAAGCACACCACGTTGGGGGTTTCCTCAACCTAACGTTTTGACCGAAAGCAAAGCGCCAACTGCCAGTGAATCACTTTTGTGCGCTCAGAACCAGTCTACGGGGATGCTGCGCTCGCCATTGTTGCCTCTCCGCCACCTTCTCCATCTGACATTTTAGCACTTGTGAAGCAACAGATTTTTATGTAAATTTCAATGACCTGTTGATAAGGGAAGTAAGAAATCCACCCACCCATTATGTGGGAAAGCTCTCAGCTCCTTCAAGTTCTCATTCTCAAGTATCTGTCCATCAATAACGCAAATACACTGGGAAAAAATTAGAAAGTCCTATGCAATATAACGTATATTCAAATTCTCATGAGTATTGACGTTACCTGATTACCCAATGCCGATTGGCAATTAAAGAATAAAATATTTTTCAATCCAAAGCGGAACATTTTCATTCAGCGGCTTTTCAGCAGAAAATTTCAACCTTATGAGAGAAAAGTAAAATTATCTATGAAACCCGTTATTATTACCTATTAGTTTCTGACTATTATTTTTTGAGCAAAAAATAAAGTTTCTCATTCTCAGTGTTCTCATTTTCGTTTCTCATAATGTACACTACCACATCCTTCTAACTTAATTAGCTTAGGACTTATTCATGGTTAATTAAATATTTTCTGTTTGCCGTACGGTGCAATACATTCTATGCATTCTTTACATCCAATTTTTTGTATTCTATTCTACATTGCGCTCAGTTTTTCAAATCATTTTTGGATATATTCAGGTCCTTGAAATCTCAAAGCCCTTTTAAGGTATCATGGCACGTTAGAAATAAATTAATTATTAAGCTTTCGGACACAGCAATTCACCATAAAAATAAAAAAACGCTAAAAATACCATAAAAAAAAAAAGGATTGGAGCTTTTTCAAAAAAAGTGTCAAAAATTGACTGCGTTTTTCACCTTTTTTCCCAGAAAAAGTACTTTAAATTCAAAATTTTTCTTCAATATTGTGGTGGATTCTTGTAAAAAATAAGTTAATAAAAAGAACTAAAAAAAATTTGTTTAAAATCAGTCGAGCCAATCCGGAGATTAAGTGTCCGCAATGGAGGATGTGTTTTTTTCTACGCGACTTTTTTTGTGTTCCTTAAACCTTCAATATATTGTAAACAAATTTTCAAAAAGATTGATAATAAAGGAGCTGAAAAATAAATAATTTTGTAAATCATTAAAAATTTCCCCTTTCTAACGTGCCATGATACCTTAAAAAAATCCTGACGTCAGAGGGTAAAAAAGCAGTTTTACTATGTTTGGCCTCTAGTTTTGCGAGTATACGAGTATCGATGTTTTCGTGTGTAAAGTTGGATGTCACGCGGTGTTATAAGTCAAGAAGTAGCTTTTATCTATTCTCAAAAAAATTAATTAAAAAATTTTGAAGCAAGACATTTAATGGAAACCTAGGCTACAAGGATCCCATGGTCTACTTGAAGCAGTTCCTACCCATGATGCAATAATAAAAGGTGATGTACATTGGACGCCGTCTCGTTCTAATTTGACAATATTCGCTCCATTAGCAAATTAGTAATGCTTCTTAAAGCGGATACTATTTTTTTCACAAGTAAAAAACAAAAAATTGTATTAAATATGCTACAATCTCCCCCCAAAAAAAAGTGGGCATTACTAGGCCAATTTTTGTTTGTTTGTTTTGAATTTTTCGTAAACAAACTCAAATTCAAATTCAAAATTTTCTTCGCGCAGTCGACACGTTAGCTTGCAAAAATTGAAGAACTAATTGAAAAAGTCAGCCGAGAGTCAGCCAGAACAGCCGATATTACACCCATATTATCGTATTGCTGGGTTTATGGAATGAATACGGAACACGTGTGCTGATTTCACGAGATTCGTATACGCAGTTCACATATTTTCTGGGTCACAGTTTCATTTGCGCTGCGCTGCCCTGTCCTGAGTTGCGCGGCCTGCGTATCCGTATACGCCTAGGCTAACTGTTGTGCCAATTTCAAAATAATTTCTAAGGCTAAAATCAATCTGAAAAATCAAGGAAAAAAAAGACCTTAACCGTTAAGCTAAGGTCCCACGATTGCCGCAAATGCGCCGATCATAGCCCGATCTGGTCGGGCATTGACTACGCAGAACTTGTCAATTGGGCAAAACGTTTTTTATTTGGATCACACGATTGCCCCAATTGCGACAAATTTTGTCGACTCAACCTAACGAACAGAAATATCGCACCGAACGATTTCATAGGTAGGTCACACGATTGCCCGAATCAAAAAAAAAAATTGAAAAAAAATTGGAAAAATTGAAATAAATTCTCAAAAAATTTCAAAGCACCGACAAAATTGTCGGCCCCTATGGTTGGTGCTCGAGTTGCCGACAAAATTCGGCTCAATTTTAAATTTTTTTGTCTGCCTTCAACTGTTCACACGATTGACGCTACAGTACCGATTTCGTTCGGCGCAACAGGAGACAGATCGAATATTTTTGACATTTGCGTCGAAACCGAATCGAGTTCACACGATTGGCATTTGAGTTTTTTAAAAATGCGTAAAATTTCTACGCATTGCGGCAATCGTGGGACCTTACCTTTAGAGTGCTAAGCGGCGCAAAACTGGCTTGAGCGTTTGTGTCGAAAAATGCGGAGAGGCGCAAAACTGCTGCGCTCTGCAGTGTGCTTTTGGTGCTCCGTGGGAGTAAACGTATTCTAACTTCGCGCATAATTTCATTCAATTCAATTCAATTTTTTTCATAATGTATAAAAAACATTTTTCTTAATAATAAAAAAAGAATTATGAAAATTAATTCATATTTGTCTGAATTAGAGTGTTTTATTTGACACCATTATTTTTTCCTT
Source organism: Melieria crassipennis (assembly GCA_963668005.1). Classification (NCBI taxonomy): domain Eukaryota; kingdom Metazoa; phylum Arthropoda; class Insecta; order Diptera; family Ulidiidae; genus Melieria; species Melieria crassipennis. The sequence goes on from OY764961.1 coordinate 47,043,655, forward strand.
TAAAATCATCAAAATAGGCATAGCACACATTTACAAAAATTGCTTAGCACTCAAACGGTTAAAGTGGAGTTACAGACCATCCAGTATATGCGTTATGGATTGAATGCAGTACTTGCGGTGCATGCATTTCGTACATTGAAGTTACACATCTTGCATTTTGTGCCAGGGCATTTTTTAAGGATTTTTCACTAGGTGGCCAAAATCCCCCTGGAGGTGTGACCCCCTCCAAATATACTTACAAAGGAAATTATTATTTTAAAAGGAATCAAAGATTCACTTAATATTAATTAAAAATACATTAATAGGAATTCCTGTATTTCTTTCAATATACAGTGCAAGCACGATTTTTGCGACTAATTAAAAACCAGACCTGTCGTGAAAACTGAATTTTTGCGATGACAGAACCCAAAATTTTATTGAAAAATGTTATGTAATTTTTAAAATTAGAATTGTTTTTATTGATATATTTACATTTTAAACATTTTTAAAGAAATTGCAGATTTTGAGTTGCTTTTTTGGTAAATTATTTTTTTAAATAACAGCTGAATCGCGTAGTTCATATAGTACTGTTGTCGGCTTATAATTTTCCAAAGCCCATTGTATTCATATGTTTATCGATGTTATAGCATCGTCCACTTTAATTTAGTTTTCTTCATGACAACTATCGTATAAATCCTCCGATTCCGTATCTGATGATTCAATTTGCTCCTCATTACTTTCCACATGAAATTCTTCTTGAATCCAGTTGTTTATGTCAGCATTCGTTCCGTTGTTCCGTTCCAGTTTGAGCTACAAGTGTACCAATAGTTGAAAGATCTTCGTTTTCTTCCTGAATTATATTTTGTAAAATATTTAATGGCATGTTATCCTCTTCACTCCATTCACTACCGAATTCGATCAAGGCGTTCCAGGATTTTTGAATATTGCACACTGATATTTTATCCCAGGACGTAGCTAGAATCTGAACTTATTTTTGAGATTGAAGTTTTTTTAGTTTGAGCCATGATACAAAAATATACAGGTAGATTCAATCGAGCAAAATTAAAAGTCATTTGCTTTTTTGACAAATAAAAATAAAATTTTAAGGGTGCAAAAAAAGTAAGAAATACAGAAACTGAATGATATACTACATAAACTAATTGTGTGAAATTGCAGCTCTGTAGCAAAAATGAAAACAGTAGTACAAAATTTGTAAACAAATATTTTTTTCCAAATTTTCTAAATTTTATTTTTGTCTGTCGCATTGAAACTACCTGTATATTTTTGTATCATGGTTTGGTTTGTTTTTGGTTTGTATCCAAATTTGTTCACTTCTCGCCAAGCAAGTGGGTGAGCAGTTGCTTTTTGTAATTTAATTTGACCAAGTTGATAACGTTTTGATCTAACGGTTGAATAAGCGCAGTGCAATTGGGTGGTAGATTCATTGCTATAATTAAACCATCACTTTTTAGTTCATCAACTGGGTGACACGTCGCGTTATCTAAAAGCAAAATTGCTTTGCGGCAGACCTTTTGAAGCCAAAAATTCTCGGACCTAAAAAATGTTTACGTATGAACAACTTATTATTATTATTATATAGGCTATAGTGCACTGCGACCAACTTGATCTTTTGTGCAGCCTTTGTTTTAACCATCCAAGTTAAGGCTTTTTTTTAAATTTTAGCACTTTTTGGGGTTGCATTTTCCAGATGGTTGATGGCGGTATTGACGCCTGACCAAACTGGAGAAATCTCTCGCACACATCCGTTGAGGATATTCCCATATTTTTGAGATGGTACCTAAGTGAGCAATGCCCTGTTAGGTACCCAGTGAGGATGCGAAGGTCCTCTCGGTTTAGCTTGAGGAGTTTGTTGGATATCCCTCTGTCCGGGGCCAGGAATTGTTTTGCCTGCCGTAGTCCCGTTGTGTTGGTCCATTGGTCGGCAAATTCCTGGTCAACCCATTTCCGTAACCACTCCTGAATGTGTCCTCTAGGTAGTCCACAGAATGCTTCCGGGCCTATCAGTGGGCGTAAGGCACCCTTTTTTGCTAGGCGGTCGGCTTTTTCGTTGCCGTCATGTCCTTCGTGCCCTGGTATCCAGTGCAGTTCTACAGAGTTGCGCCTGCCCAGTTCATTCAAGAGATTGCGGCAGTCCGTCACCAGCCTTGAGGTAGTCGAGTAGGCTTCTAGCGCCTTTAGGACTGCCTGACTGTCGGACAGTATATAGATATGTGTGCCAGACGACTTCCTGCGTAGGCACTCGCTGGCACACTCTATAATGGCGTGTGTTTCCGCCTGAAAGATGGTAGCTAGCTTCCCCATTGGAAAAGCTTTGTGAAACCTGGGACCATATACCCCGGCGCCAGTGCTCCCATCTTCCAACTTCGATCCATCCGTGTACCAAAGTTGCGACCCTGGGTCTGGTATGAATCGATTTGATCTCCATAATTCTGTGGTCAAAACCAATAAAAGCTTAAGTCGATTTAAGACATAACTGAGTTAAGGGTGCTAGCATCTTCCTTTTAAGCGTGGTGCTCAAAATAGTACTTATGAACTTAAGCGATTATTGCTTTTGACCACAGAATTATCTGTCCAAGATGTTAATCTTGTACCTTTTGGAGAATTCCACCTTTGGTGGAATAATGTCGGAGATCCTGAGCATTGGGTCATTTTCGAGCATTTTTAGTATGCTCATGTGTCCCTTAAGATCTCCACTCTTTAGTTCAGTACTGCAGACAAGCCTTAAGGCCTGAGAGCAGGCTTCTTTCCTGATGGCTATGTTAAGAGGAGGCACACCTAAAATTGCCTCCATTGCAATTGACGGGCACGTTCTCATTGCCCCACTCATGCCTATACACGCCAGACGTTGCAGTTTGTTTAATTTTCCGACTGCACTTTTTTGTTCAACCTTATGCCACCAGATTGCTGATGCATAGGTGATTATTGGTTTAACTATGCTGTTATAGGACCAGTAGACCATTTTTGGTTTCAGGCCCCAGGTTTTACCGTAAAGTCTTTGACAGGCATACATTGCCCGCGTAGCCTTGCCGATAACATTGTTCAGGTGAGAGTTCCAAGTCAGTGTCTTGTCCAGGGTGACACCCAAATATTTAGCCTCATCTGAGAAATGAATTACTTTACCATTCAGTGAGGGATTGCTGAGACGTACATATTCGTCTTCTTCTCGTGAATGGTACTAGTACCGTTTTATCCGGGTTGAACGAGAGACCTTTGTCTCTGCACCATGTATTTGTTATACAGAGGGCCTGTTGCATTTGACTCGCAATGGTTGAGTCATCCCAGCCCACAACGTAGATGGCTCCATCATATGCATAACCTATTGTGCTAAATCCGAGGGCGTTTAAGTTGGTTAGTAGTTCATCAATCACCAGAGTCCACAGTAGAGGAGAGAGTACTCCCCCTTGAGGGCAACCTCTAGTGGCTTTTATTTTCTGGTTCTGCCCTACTAGCTCAAGGTTTATCACCCTGCTTTCTAGCATGGATATTATCCAATTTATGATCATGGGGCTTATCCCTTTCCTGATCATGGCCTGTTTGATGGCTATATATGATGTGTTATCAAAAGCCCTTCAATGTCGATAAAAGCGCAGAGGGCTATTTGTTTAGCCTCCAAGGCCTTCTCAATCGACCTTGTCAGGTGGTGTATCGCTGTTATCGTCGATTTGCTTGTCTGATAGGAAAATTGAAACTTACAAAGTGGGCTATTCTTAAGGTATGCCTCTCTGATTTGTAAGTCCAATAGTTTTTCTAAAGTTTTTAGAATGAAAGAGCTAAGGCTAATGGGTCTATACGATTTAGGCAGTTGTTCTGGCCTTTTGCCTGCTTTTGGTATAAACACCACCTTAACTTCCGACCAGGCTTTCGGAATGTGGCCTTAAATAAGGCTGGATTTGAAAATCCTGACTAAATAGGGGACCAAGATTTCCCTTCCCTGTTGTAAAAAGCAGGGAAGTACATTATCTGGTCCAGGAGATTTGTATGGGTTAAATGAGGAAATCGCCCATTGTACCTTTGCCGGAAAGTTCGTGGATATTTCGCTTTACGGGAATGCTTATATGGGTCAATATTGCGATTCAAATTCCAAATGTACTCTGCGAGCATTTTCCAATGGAAAATATATTTTTTTTTAGTATTCAACATTTTTCTCAACATCTCAAGCAGAGCTAGCAATTTATGAAAAAAATATTAAATGAAGGTTTCGTGTTTAAGGCTTTTTATTTTGTTGGGGGGAGTTTTGAGAAAGTTTTGGTGTTTGAAGACCCCCGCTATTTTTTAATGAAGAATATTTTCCCAAATGACACTATGGTATTTTTTTCAATATTTTACTCAATACAAGCTGAAAAAGGGGTGTAAGGAAAGGGGGAGGGGGGTTCATGTGTACCCAAAAAATATTCACACTTTTAATGCAAACAACTTTGTCCTAGACATCAAAGCTCTAGCTCTTCAAGTTTTTATACTTTCGGTGTAAAAGTCTATAGGGACCCCTTTAACCTTTATGTGCAAATTACAAAAAACTCAGACGTGCTGGAGTATTACTTTGTTTGGCAAAAATGATCAGTATGATGTCCTCTTTCAGAAATATATGGTCGTTACTCTGTTGCACACAAAAAGTTTAAAATTGTTGTACTGTGTTATTAAATAAAAATTTACTTACCCTGTATATGTACCCTTACCCTGTATATGTATTTACTTACCCTGTGTATGTATATATTTAAAAACACTTTTCTAAATCAATGTGTAGCCTTGTTTTAATTAATTTTTTTAATTTCCAATTTTTAGTTCTAAAATATTTTAAATTTTCAAACATAGCTGCAGTTTCTGGCAAAAATCGAAACAAATTACGATAAACTAAGAAAGGGTTAGGAACCCTGAAAGTGTTAGAAGCACTGAAATCAGTCAGTTAGTGCGTTGGACCGAGAGTCTGAGGTGGCATTCGATGCCGGCTTCAAGCCTCCGCTTGAACAGTGTAAAGAATGGACTAAAATACAAAATAAACTTTGTCCTGAATTTGGTTGGCCCATTTAAAGAATTATTGCGCAGAAATAGAGAAGTATAAAAATAGACATGTAAAGAACTGAAAATACATATAAAGTCGAGAAAAGATTAATTTGATTAGTTTAGCGCGGCTTTAAATGAGTAAGTCCGGAAACTTCTTGATTATGAAAGGAAATTCCCGAAATTCCTCTTTTAGGCCAAACGAGTTTAAGATATTGTAAAATTAATTTACGTTACGTATACGTAACTTATAACTTTCTATATAACTTATAACTTTCTTTTTATAACATTAAAAACACGGAGCTATAGTAAAAATTTAATATGACAGTTTTGAAGAAGGAATTTGGATAAATGAGTTGAATATTAGACTACTTTTATTCACACATGACATTTTAATTCTTTCGGATGATATTGACGTGCTGCAACAGATGATATTAAATCTTGAAAAATTCTCCGATATGTGTAATATGCAGGTAAATCTCTCCAAGTCGGCCATAAAAAACAAAGTTTTAAAAATCATGTGAGCAATAAAAATAGTTTGCCAAGGAACAGTACAGAACAGTATTAATGTGATCTGGCGCAATTTCCTAGCCAAAAATAAAATTAGGTTATCCAGTAAATAGAAAGTTACGCTGCCCAAGTGTAGAATTTACATTGTTTGAAGAGTCTATAAAGATCAATTTTTTTTTAAGATATTACATCCGCATCACTTTATACAGACTGTATATACTCACATATGTACTACTGTGTCCAAAAAATAAGGTGACATTGTATTTATTTTGAAAATTATTTATTTATTCTTCCAAATCAATATCATTTCCTTCAAAGTAATCCCCTCCCGATGCAATGCACTTATGCCAACGGATATTCCAATCTTCGAAACACTGATTGTAGTCACTTTCCGGGATGGCCTTCAGTTCCGTCTTCGCTGCGGCATGAATCTCCTCTATCGTATCAAAACGGTATCCCCGGAGCGGTCTTTTGAGCTTGCTGAACAGCCAGAAGTCGCACGGCGCCAGATCAGGTGAATACTGTGGTTGCGGAACGATATGGGTTGAATTTTTGGCGAAATGATCAAGAATTACGAGTGCAGTATGGGATGGTGCATTATCGTGGTGTAAACTAAGAATTGTCTTTCCACAATTCCGGCCTTTTTAGACGGATAGCGTTACGCAAACGACGCATAACGTTCAAATAATATTCCTTGTTGACTGTTTGGCCCGGCGGAAGGAATTCATAATGCACAACACCACGATAATCGATAATTCAAATGTCACCTTATTTTTTGGACACAGTAGTATATGTGTATACATTCACATATATACAGAGAACTTGATCAGAACGTTGGAACCAGTTATTTAAATGATAACACTGCACAACAGCATGTCTGTTGCATGGAGTTTTTTACATGAATCTGAATCGTTTTTCCACGCTGTTTTCAAAACCATACTCCGTTTTTATGTAACAGCTCTAGTTTTCGCAAAAAACTTTTTCACATTTTCTACTGTAATTTCCGAACCAATAATCCTATCGACATGATTTTTATATCGTTTCACTTAACATACAACATTTCACGCCATCTTTTCTGATATTAATCAATTTTGTTTTTTTTTTTTTGATTGGCGTTGTAATAAGGTTTCAAAGTAGGAAAATATTGAATTTCAAGGCGTTTTTTCTGATGGCGAAAATTGTACAGATGTTTCATAAATCAAGTTACGAAGTATATGAATATCTTAAGAAGAAACATCAAGCAATACAGCACAGCAAAATTATTTGGCGGAATACACATTCGCATCGAAATAATAGCAAAAATGTACCATAGCTATTTTCATCACTTGTCATAGATTTTCCTTAAAAAATTTGGGGCCTAAAAATATGCAAAGTTTTTAATTTTTTTTGTTTAGTGCAATTCAAAATCTTTTTGTTTTTTGCTTGTGTTTCAGACTATAAATGTAACATATAAAAGAGCATATTTTGAGGCTCCTAATTTTTAAGGAAAATGCATGAAAAATTATGAAAATGACTATGGTACATTTTTGGTATTATTTCGATGCGAATGTGCATTCCGCCAAATAATTTGGCTGTGTTGTAATGTTTGATGTGTCGGCTTTCATTATACACTTAACTCGTTAATTGATTTACGAAAATTGTGTATGTTTTTGACCATCAAAGAAAACCCCTTAAAATTCCATATTTTCCGACTTTGAGGTCCAATTACTGCGGCATTTTAAAACTTATAAAAATAAGTTGCATCGGAAAAGAAGCCGATGTTGTTAATGCGAAAAGGTAAAAATCATCTATCGGTTTTTTGGTTTAGAAATTACAATCAAAAATATGGAAAAAGTAGAGGAAAAACTGAAAAAATGACACGGTACCTATATCTCACAAACTAGAGCTGCTAGAATAAATCTGAGGATAGATTCGAAATCAGCGCACCCAAATTAGTAAGAAACAGTAGAAAAACTCCATGGAACAGAAAAAAAAGTGTTTTTTTTTTGTGCTGTGTAATTTTTTCAAATAAAAAAATGTGAACTTTTAAGGCTAGATGCAATTTAATATACCTAGAAGGTCACAGTAACTTTAATTGTACTCTCTGTAATTTAAATGAGGTAGAAGACACAACGCACTTTTTAGGACGATGTTCAATACTAAAAAGGATTCTGGTATTTCGGCAAATTCGGTTTAGATACGGTTAAAATCTATTTATATAAATATCAGGTCACATATCAATTAAATTCACTACGAACTTACTATTTAGTCATGTCCTTCGACAGAAGGAATGGGACGAGTATTGGACAAGGGGGCGTGGCTCCACCCATAAAAGCCAAATCTTAATAATGGAATTTCTTCGATATTTTAAGTTATACAACACTGAAATTTAGTACCCCCTCGTCCCATAGATCAGTCATTCTACTGGTAGGATTTGATGAGCGTTGGACAGGGGTCGTGGCACATTTTTGTGACCCAAATATTCCGCTAAAATATAAGTCGCACGGCAATGCAATTAAGTACGAACTTACCATTTATTCATATCTTTGGACAGAGGGAATGGTGCGGGTATTGAACAAGGGGGCGTGGCACCGCCCATACATGCCATACTGAAATTTAGTACCCGTCGTCCCATAGATGAGTCATTCTACTGGTAGGATTTGATGGGCATTGGACAATGGGCGTGGCACCTTTTTTGTGACCCAAATATTTTTCTGAACTTTAAGTCGCTCAGCAATGAAACTTAGTACGAACCTACCAAAAAAACAACAAATTTCGTGCGAGACAAAGTTCGGCGGGTCAGCTAGTAAATAAATTAATATTCGGTAGTCTGTCAACTTTATTTATCTATACTATAAGCTGGGCCCTGCGAATTTGTTTCCCTTCATACAAATTCTTAACCCATAGTTGTCGTCAGATTTTGATTTAAAACAAAATATGTGTCTAATTATCTTTGATTTCAATTGTTTTCACCAAGTTTGAAGTCAATAGGCCGATTAATTCATGTTTGTCGCCGTTCCTCCATACAAACTTTTAACTCGTCGTTGGCCCCGTCCGATTTTAACAGTCGGAAAAATGAAAAACACGTATCGAGTTATATCACATTTGAAGTACTTTCGCCAAGTTAGAAGTCGAAAGGCTCAACAAAATTTGTTTCTCCATACATACTATTAACCCGTCGCACAGTGTCGCGATCCCATATAAGCCGTGGCCAAAAATACTTAGCGTTGTCCTATTTCGATGAAACTTGGTGAGATTGTTTTCGTGGTGGAAATTAAGAATTTTACAAAAAATCATTAAAATTGGACCACTACCACGCCCACCTCCCATACGAACGGAACTGTAATATTGAAATAACTTTCTTAATATTAGTGACAGAATTATGAAATTTTGTATTTGAGCTTAAAATATTAACATAAAAGCTCACACTAAAAATGGGCGGTCTGCCACGCCCACTTTCAAAAATATTCATATTTTACTACAACTAAAACTGTTTTTTTAGAAGGCTGTTTGCGATACTCGTTCCACGATGTAATTTTAATTCGTAAGCTTTCTAAAACCTAAAAGTGGGCGTGGTAGCTGGAGCATATATAAAAACTGGCCAAAACTTTGCCTTTATGAATTCATGTTTAATTTTGTCAGCTTGTGATACCATATTTTGGTATAAATGTTTAAATTTTTAAAGTGGGCGTGGCATTCTGCCTACTTTTGATGATACGAACAATGTGCCAACCTTGTCCTTTATACAGCTCATAATTTCAGCCGCTGCTTTGCCGCTACTTTCATTGAACGTCGGAAGCCATACTTCGAAAAAATCACCATTTTTGACTGTAGGTGCAACTACAAAAAGTAAATGTTTAGGTGGGGACGCAAACTTTGCTTTTGTTCATAATTAACATCAACGCCCGTCTTATCTTTAAGTAAATTTATAAGAAAATCAAGTTTTATTGATCGCTTTCTGGATTCAGCTTTACGCCACACTTCGAAGAAATCACGTATTTTTAGTGGATGCGTCACTAGAAAAATGCGAATAACAACCAAATAGGCACTTAAAGGCAAAAAATTACTCCGGATTATGTTAATACATACTTTTTTGAGTAATTTAGGGTTGGAACTAAAAAAGTGTTTTTTTACGTTTTTTAAACTTTTTTCCACCGAACTTTTGGTTCTTTGTTAGAAGCAAACCGAAAAACGTAATTTTTCAATGTAACGGGATTTCACAGTTATTTCAAAGCACAAACCAAAAAATTGTACTGCCATACAGGAAAAATTCCAAAGTTTTATTTAATATATAACTTGACTATATTTGTACATAAATTATATTTTTATTTGATTTTTCATTCAGCATAAAGAATTACCCACAAATTTGGAACGAATGCGTATTTTTTAACACCAACTTTGATGCTACATAAAAATGGATCGGAGTAGAATATTGAAGATCGGAAAACGGTTTTTTCTTAGTTGAGATATTATCTGTCGATTGTCATATTCATTTTAGTCATTTTGTAACATTGATTTTTACCATTTTTGGCCACACTCTCGACACTGTGCGTCGTTGATCCAGTTAGATGTCTATTTTAAAATAATGAGAAACACGTGTACATTTTTTTTCAAGTACTTTTACAATTATCGGCTCATGTTTTTTCGGAGTCTTCCCGTAAACAAACCTTAACCCGTTGTTGGCAGTTACATTTTTTTGGAATTTTCGAAAAATTATAAAATACGTGCCGAATTTTTTTTGGTTTCGAATATTTTCAGGAAGTTTGAAATCAATAGGTATGTACATATATCTAATAAATCACGTTTCTTCATACAACACCTTAACACATGTTTTGCCCCTTTAGAACCCCAATTTCAAAAAATCCCGTCTTAGCGGAGGTTCATTCTTCAAGATGTACCTACACATCAAATTTCATGTTTGTAGGTTAAGCGGTTTAGACTGGGCGATGATGAATCAATTAATCAATCAGTCAGCCAGTCAATGTTCACAATGTTCTGGTAAGTGCCCAACGCCCATAAAATTTTAACATTAGTATGACACTTCTAGGCCGTCGTGCCGTCAGTCACTCAGGGGGATCAACATGTAACACTGGATAGTGTACGTGCCGTAACTGAGTTGGCTGATGGAAGCGTGTGCTAACACCTCCGCGTGGTGACGGCTGGAAACGGCCACTTCCAGATCTGGTTCTGGTCGTGGTCGGCTAAGGTAGCACGGCGAAAACCTCCCTAATCCGGGGTGTCATGCGACCCGTGCCCATCGGACTGATTTGCAGCCAGGGAGTAATATCGGCTGTATTCGAACGGAGCTTTCCTGATACCTGGCCGCCTCAGGAAGGAACGGTGGCCTTATCACGATAAGGGGCTATGCCGTGACAATCTTGCCTTGGTCACCGTGTTAGCACTTCGGTGTTTTAGCACAGCCCGCCAGGTCGGGCAGGTGACCGTACGAACCAGTTGACATGCACAAACAAAAACACAGCCTCGGACAAAATACGACATCGGACAAGGACAGTAGACGAACGGACAGGAGAGAAGTTCCGGGAACATCCTCCGAAGACGAACTCCTGGCATCAAGCCAGGACACAATCAGCCCTATTTCCTCAGAGACGCCAGAAACGCCACTGTGGGTCACATCACGCCAATCCTCTCTGAGAATCCCTCGACATCCTTTGCAGCAAGGGGCCAACTGAAACCGGCCAATCCTAGACCACCGTACAGGTATAAGCAGTACCAGAGAGCTTTGGCTATCCTCGGCAGGATTAGCAAAAACGAAGCCGCTGGTACTGCCCATCACAAGGATGCGGAGGACAAGGTGCGGTTTCAGAAGGTAGTCGATGAGTACCGGGAGTACCAAGCGACCTTGCCAAAAACTGAAGCGACGAAGCGAAACCGGTCTACTCAGGAGAAGTCAGACCGCGACACCAAAAAACCCAAAGTGGCTGGGACAGCAGAACCGTCGAAACCGAAGAGGATCTTCAGTGACGTTGTGCGTGACCATCTGCAGGTTGCACTCGTCGACGCTACCACCAACCGCGGCAAAGAAGCATTAAAACGTGGGGAGAGATCGAGGCCAGGTTGACCCAACTGGTAATGGACCATCTAATGGGCAACCTGACAGCGAGCCCGGCGGCACCTCTTCCCAGCTTCGACTCTGCGGAGGTTATCCGGGGATATAGGGTAATCAAATGCGAGGATCAGTTTTCTAAGGATTTCCTGGAAAGCTGCATCTCCAAGTTAGGGGAGGCAGCGGGAGGCTTAAGGCTTAAGCTTATCCCAGCCAGTGAGATCCCAAGGAGACCACGAGCTCGCATATGGTTACCAAATATGCCACTGGACACCGATAAACTGGTGACGTACATGCAAGCGCACAATCCCTCCATACCGATGACTGACTGGCAGGTGATCAAAGCGGAGGCTCCGCAGAAGGCCAGCATGTCATTCCTCCTCATGTTAACCGAGGAGAGCCTGGCCGCCCTAGAAAAAGCAGACCACAAGCTTCGCTTCGGCGATCGGCACGCGAAGGTGTTCCGCTCATCCGGCGGAGGCGGACGTCGACATCGCCCTCGTACAGGAGCCATGGGTGCGGAACACTATGGTGAAAGGGCTCCAACGAAGCGACTACAATCTCTTCTATAAAAGGATCGACGGTAAGCCGAGGACCTGTATGGTCGCACCAGCGCCCCCGGAGGAGGTCCGAAGACTGGTGGCTGGCTGTACCGGTGAACTGCTCCTAGGGTGTGATGCCAATGCCAGGTACACACTATGGGGGAGCACTGAGACCAACGAAAGGGGTGAGTACCTTTACGACTTCATTATCAATACTAACCTGGTAGTGTGTAACAGAGGTAATACTCCGATCTTCACTTTTCCTAGCTCTGAAGGCTTCAGTGGCTGGGAGGAGGTCCTAGATGTTACACTACAAACTGAAAATGAACTAGTATCCATGGATAAGTGGAGGGTATCCAATCAGAAGTCCTTTTCGGACCATGCTTGGATACTCTACGACTTAAATGTTCGGGCCGAACCCCTCCACCCTATCGAAACCCCAAACGCATCAACTGGTCTGGTTCGCTAGGATAGCCAAGAAGAAGATGGGTAGGGCACCCAATTCAGACATAACCTCGGCAGGAGATGTAGATAGCAACGGTTAGAAAACGCGATGGCATCCGCGTTTAGAATATCCTGTCCAGTAAAATACTCCAAAAAATCATTTCCTCCCTGGTGGAACCAGGATCTCACTAGCCTCAGGGCGGAGACTCGTAGGATGTTTAATCAGAGTAGTGTTGAGCAAAAAATCGCAACCGGTGATTTTTTCACTGTGATTTTGTAATCACAGTGTCATACTGCGATTGACTGGCAACGAAAACAGCGATTGTAAATCACTGTTTTCCAAATCACTGTTTTGCCAAAATCGCTGTGAACAAATGAGAAGCGAATCGCACATTGACTGGCAACGAAAACAGCGATTGAAAATCACAGTTTTGCCAAAATCGCTGTGAACAAATGAGAAGCGAATCGCACCTGGACTGGCAAGGAAAACAGCGATTGAAAATCACTGTTTTGCCAAAATCGTTGTGAACAAATGAGAAGCGAATCGCACCTTGACTGGCAACGAAAACAGCGATTAAAAAACACTGTTTTGTCAAAATCGCTGTGAACAAATGAGAAGCGAATCGCACCTTGACTGGCAACGAAAACAGCGATTGAAAATCACTGTTTTGCCAAAATCGCTGTGAACAAATGAGAAGCGAATCGCACATTGACTGGCAACGAAAACAGCGATTGAAAATCACAGTTTTGCCAAAATCGCTGTGAACAAATGAGAAGCGAATCGCACCTGGACTGGCAAGGAAAACAGCGATTGAAAATCACTGTTTTGCCAAAATCGTTGTGAACAAATGAGAAGCGAATCGCACCTTGACTGGCAACGAAAACAGCGATTAAAAAACACTGTTTTGTCAAAATCGCTGTGAACAAATGAGAAGCGAATCGCACCTTGACTGGCAACGAAAACAGCGATTGAAAATCACTGTTTTGCCAAAATCGCTGTGAACAAATGAGAAGCGAATCGCACCTTGACTGGCAACGAAAACAGCGATTGAAAATCACTGTTTTGCCAAAATCGCTGTGAACAAATGAGAAGCGAAACGCACCTTGACTGGCAACGAAAAGAGCAATTGTAAATCACTGTTTTCCAAATCACTGTTTTACAATAATCGCTGTGAACAAATGAGAAGCGAAATACACCTACACATACAGCGATTTCAGCACTCGTTTCTCTGCTTTGTGACAATGCTGCTAACATTTATTTCACTTTCTAGTCCTCCCTTTTCCACTACAGGCAAATGATGGATATCGCTTTGAGAGACTATGTATATCTTTTTCACTTGCACGCATGACTCCATCCAGCATATCTATTTGCACATTGGCAGTATGAAAATTGTATGAGAAAAGCCGTAGGAAGAATGCAGAATTGTAACAATACAAGGACCAATGGCTAAAATTTAATGATGATAAACTCCTCACCTTTTCTCTTAAGTTTGAAAAATAACATATAATCTGCTTCCGGTACAGATTTTAATATAAAAAAAAGTTCTATGGCCCAACTTCCAGTCGCGGAAATTTTCGCAAGAAACAGCTGATATTACTATTTCGTTTCCACCGCGAATTACAACCCCATCATCAAAGTGAAATTTGTATGGAAGGTTGCTCATATATAATGCAAAACTGTAGCAACATAAAGTCATAAAGTTAATATTTTTTGGGTGTAAATTGCTAAGAACTGGATGTGTAACTTCCTTAATATTACACATTTTCTTCCGGCTAACATTTGAATGGAAAACCAATGTTCATTTTTTCGCATTCAAACAAGTCCGCGAGCTGCCGCGTGCGATAGATAAATTCTTGCAATAGAACTGTGATTCAAAATCACAGTGATTCAAAATCGCAGTTTTCAATCACAGTGATTTTCATATCGCAATCGCAAATCACACTGTGATTTGAAAATCGCCGTTTTGCTCATCACTAAATCAGAGCTACTCCTCTGGCAACTACAAGGACAGTCTCAGAAAATACAAAAAAGCAATCAGAAATTCCAAAAGCAAGGGCTGGAATGATTTCTGTTCTTCAATAGAAACCACCAAGGATTCTGCTAGGCTAAGCAAGATCTTATCCAAGGACCATACCAGCCCCTCTTTTATAAAGAAAGCGGATGGTTCATGGACAGGTAGAACGCAGGAAGCCTTGAATCTACTTCTAGAAACTCATTTCCCAGGATCTTCGGATGAAGAGCAGGATTTTGAGCATCAGAGTTCACCTACCACGGGTATTGGTACCGTGATTATAACGGAAGACAAAGTCGCATGGGCAATCAAAAGTTTTTCAGCCTACAAATCACCTGGACCGGCTGGAATCTTTCCTATGATGCTTCAGGCTACACAGGAGTGGATAATTCCTTGGCTCGTTGCAATTTTCAGAGCATGCATAACAATTCCATACGTCCCTTCTAGAAGGGTCAGAGTTGTCTTTATTCCCAAGGTGGGGAAAAGGGGACACGAGTCAGCCAAGGATTTTCGGCCGATAAGTCTAACATCCTTTGTACTTAAAACCTTCGAGAGGCTGCTCGACCTGCATATCAGGAATGTGGTATCAAGCTATCCGATGCCCAACATGCATACCTAAAGGGGAAGTCTACGGAAACGGCACTCCATGAGGTTGTAAGAACGGTGGAAAAGTCCATAGAACACAAAGAGTATACACTGGCGGCCTTCATGGATATTGAAGGGGCCTTCAACAACATCCGAATAGATGCGATCCGGGAATCGCTAGAATACCTTGGAGTTAATGTAGACATCTGCGGCTGGATAACAACAATGCTCCATTCAAGGGCGATCAGCGCTGAACTGGGAAAAAGCACGCTGATCAAATACCTAAACAGAGGCACCCCCCAAGGAGGATTTCTATCACCTCTACTTTGGGTTTGTGCCCTGGATAGAATACTAGCTGAATTAAACGGTAGAGGTATCAAAGTTGTGGCATACGCGGATGACGTCGTGGTGATGGCATCGGGGATGTGTCTCGAAGTGATTAGTGATATCCTTCAGGCAGCGCTGAAAAGATTGAGGGCTTGGTGCACGGGTCGTGGGCCGTGCCTTAATCCAAGTAAGACTGAACTGATGCTTTTCACCACACGTACTAAGATACCTAGATTCAGATTACCTATGCTGAACGGAACGACACTATACCTCTCGTCTAGCGCCAAGTACCTGGGGGTAATCTTGGACCCAAAGCTAAACTGGAAAACGAACATCGAACACAGAATCAGCAAAGCGGGCTTTGCTCTGTACGCCTGTAAAAAGATGATTGGCCGGAAATGGGGGCTCCGTCCGGACCTAATGCTATGGATGTACAAAACGGTTGTACGTCCAATCCTTTCTTATGGTTCCTTAGTTTGGTGGAAAGCTCTCAGGAGAGACTATAACATCACAAAGCTGAGTAGAATACAAAGAACGGCATGCACGATAACAACAGGGGCGATTAAATCCTGCCCTACAGAGGCTCTGAATGGCGCACTTACTTCCGATAGACCTTCATATCGTCAACACCGCCACTCTAAGTGCTCTTAGGCTAAGAGAGATAGGTTAGGTTGCGGTGGCTGCCTCTGTATGAGACACACTTAGGCCTCTTAACGGGCCCGTTGTGATACCACAGATTCCACCCTTTTGAAATGCGTATGCAACACTGTTTTTTCAACATGTGATACAACACACATTTCAAACGGATGGGGAAAGGGAGGGGAGCGGACCTACAGTTTAACGCCGAATCCGAACGGCGATGGGCAGTTTTTCTTTCACACTTGGAGGTTTTGCCATTGCCTGCCAAGAGCGCACTTGTGCGATTCTTGTAATTCTCATTCCCTTCATGTGGATAGCGACAGAAGTAGATGAGTGTTTTTTCCAGGCCAAGCCAGGAATCGAACCCGGGGCGCTCGGTATGAGAAGCCAGCGCGCTACCCGCTGAGCTATCGAGGCCGAGAGAGATAGGATGCTGGAAGGATAAACCGTATGGGCACGGGTCTATACTAGAACAACTGTAAAATGCACACACTGCGGAGACAGACTATAAAATTCCCACTGTATTCTTCGGGAAAAGGTATGGGATACGAATTCCCTCCCGTTCGGAATGGAAGAAAGGAAGAGTCACAAGTGGGACCGATACCGAAATCTACACTGATGGATCAAAGATGGACTGCGGTGTAGGAGCGGGAATCTACTCAGAGAAGCTGAAGCTCAGCAAATCCATTCGCCTCCCCAACACAGCTAGCGTCTTCCAGGCGGAAGTTTTCGCTATTAAAGAGGCCTGTAGGATGGTAATGGACGATACCACCTACAAAAACAGCATATGCATACTATCTGATAGCCTAGCTGCCATCAAAGCGCTGGGCTCGTCTGTTATAACATCCAAGCTGGTGTGGGAATGTAAGGAGGCTTTAATGGATCTGGCTCGTCGGTTCCAAGTTACCCTAATCTAGGTGCCGGGGCACAAGGATATTGAGGGTAACGAAAGAGCGGACGAGCTGGCCAGGGGTGGTTCCGCACTTGAGGAACGTGTAGCGGAAATGGTCCGCATCACAATCGGTTCCATCAAGAGCGAAGCTCCAAGGGCTTCCTTGCTAAAGCCGATACCAGATGGGCCCGGATGCGTTCCTGTAAAATCAGCAGATCCTTATGGCAAGGTACGACAGGACCAAATCAGCCGAATTAATTAACAGAGGCCGACGTGATGCAGCCAGGCTCACCGCTGTCATCACGGGTCACTGGCCCATTGG
Source organism: Melieria crassipennis (assembly GCA_963668005.1). NCBI lineage: Eukaryota > Metazoa > Arthropoda > Insecta > Diptera > Ulidiidae > Melieria > Melieria crassipennis. The sequence continues at coordinate 47,060,966 of OY764961.1, forward strand.
AGAACATGCTGCCAAAATGGGCATTCCTCATAATACCTGCTGCAGAAGCTGCAACAATCCCGAGGAAAAGGAAACGATCCAACATTTCCTCTGCGATTGCCCGGCCCTAGCAAGGAGACGGTGGAAAACTCTAGGTAAACCGACGTTTACGAACGTTGACGAAATTAAAGACTACAAGGTACGCTCACTTCTTGCCTTTCTAAACCTCTCGAAATGGCTGTAGCGGATAAGTTATCGGGAGTGCAACAACCATCTACCTAGGTTGAATCAAGATAGTGGTCTCAAAACGGCGTATCTGCGCTAATTGGATGCCTGGGGCATCACCATTCTAACCAACCAACCAATCAACCAACCATGACACTTCTATGGCACGACGTCATACCAAATTTCAATGCTATAATAATAATAATAATAATTAATTGACTGGCACGACAGCCCGCTTACGCGAGACTAAGGCCTAGCTTCCCGCAACTACCCGTGTTGTGCGTGTGAATTTGTACACGGGTTGGAGGGACCTACAGTTTTATGCCGGTTCCGAACGGCAGGTTGGGAGCTTTTTCATAAGCAATTTTTACTCTCAGAGGTTTGCCATTTCCAGCTGAGAGGACAGCCACCGAAAGAGAAAACGAGTTTTCCCGTTACTTTTTTTAGGTGTTATTACAGGCAGTATTTGAACCTGAGGTTGCTGCCTGCGACTCGCGGTCCAACGCACTAACCAACTGAGCCACGGCGGCTGCTTTCAATGCTATGCGACTTACAATTCCGCAGTTATTACTTATAAAAAATTTGAGTTGTATGTCCGCGCCCACCATAGTGACAAAAATCAGCTATGGTATACTTTGTAAGATGATATGGCACATAATTTTTGTCATAATTGCTTAATTTTACTGGCAGAAAAATTTTACTCTGTTTTCGTCGAATATACTCGTCCTCGCTGAAAAATAATTCAAAAGTTGAGGTGTTAAGTTCAAGTAAAAAGTGCATAACCGAATAATGTGAAAACATTACAAGCTGTAAGGCAAAAAGAGTCGTAGTCGGTGTCGAGTCGTCGGGTGGTCAGACGTTCGCGGCACATCACCAAAATCCAGTTGTCAGTTACACTTAAAATTGTCAATAACATTTAAAAATAAAATAAAAGAACATAGTCATCCTTGACATATGTATACTATTATAGTATAGGTACATGACTTTTTCTGCCTAGTCATATGTTATATAATATGTTGTTGTACGAGATTTGCAGCCACAACGCAAAAACAGAGGAGACAAATGACACGAATAACTTTATCTTTTTGAAGAAATCACAGTACAAAAGAGAATCACTCTTCACTTCTACAAGAACATTGCAAACTCAATCATTTCGGTCCTAAGTAGGCTTCCCAACTATTAAAACGATTTAGGGAGGACAAAATTTCGCTTGAGGAGGACTTTAAATGGGAACTATTTTGTTTCAGGAGGACATCACACTCCTTCAATATTTCACCATGTTTTTAGAAAATGCAAGTGTAAAAAGAGAAAACATAAAAGCACAAGTAAATTTTAACTTTTTAACCACTTTAAAAAATAAAGCAAAACGCATATTTGTGCGACTGTAATCAACAATATCAAACAATATTTTCAATATCAACATCGAGATCAGACAATGCTTTTTTTAATGCAATTTGTATTATGTGCGCGTGACAATTGCCTTTTAATATATTTTGGTTTGAATTCTTAAGATTAACGAAAAGGGACATATTTTTACCAAAGTTTGCATTCGTATTATCACCAGGCACACAACATTTCTTATTGTTAAGTCTAGTTTTTCCAATGCGGCCTTAATCATGTTGAACATTCCAGCAGCTGACTCATCTGGATTTTCAACGAAGTCTATAATTTTATTTTGAATGCCTAAAGCAGCATCGAAATATTGGACACAAATTGGAAAAATTTTCCTCATTAATTGATTAAGTTGCCACACTTGAATAAAAAAAATTAAAAAAAAATTGAAATTTAATTTGAGCTTGAGGAGGACTTTTTGGCCTTTGAGAAGGACGGAGGACATTTTCTGTTCAAGGAAGACTGTCCTCCTCAAAGTAGGTCGGTTGGGAAGCCTAGTCCTAAGGGATGACACCATTCTAGGATTTAGCAAAAATAATTTTTTTTGGCTTAATCAATACTTTGGGATCATAAAAATAATATTCAGTTGTTTCTAGTTAAACAACAAATGTTAACTGGCTCAATTCTTACACAGCGCGCGGGAGTGCGCACTGAGAGCTCGCAGTTTCACACATTTTTTTCGAAACCACTTTTTGCGAACTGGGTGGACAGATTACTCGAACACCGTTGCATGGATTGATTTAAAATTTTGGCAGTAGCTTCACAATTTTATGCTTTAAGATACTAACCCGAATGCGCCGGAATTCTTTTTCTTTCGAATATTGCGATAACATTTTTGTAGAAATTTATTATGAAGCATAATTGAAAAATATCAATCTTTAAGACAATGTTTGGTGTGACCATATGGTCATACCACTATACTATACTATAGCACTATATCATACTATGTAGCTATACTAAGAAAACTACACGTTATCCATTGCTCAAAACCTAACCGCTGGCGTCGAACTCCTCTATCTCACGACCAGTGGTTTAAGAGCAAAATTTTCAATAGTAAAACACATATTGGAAATCCCACAGAATTTGCGATGGCCGGCACCCATACCTCTTTTCAAGGGCAACGAAAAAATACAAAAAGGAAACGTTTGTGTTATCATTGGTATCCATTGCGTATTTGTTTATATTTTCGTTTTAAAACAATTTTTCGTAAAATCATTCCGAACAATTTCCGCGTCGATTTTGAGGAAACACGATATAATCGGAAACATCCGGAATATCTACTCAGCGTAATAATCCACTCAGTGCATCATAATAATACTAATAATTAATAATAATTGACTGGCACGACAGCCCGATACCGCGACTAATGCCTAGCTACCCGCAACCATCCGTGTTGTGCGTGCGAATTTGCACAAGGTTGGAAGGGCCTAAAGTTTTATGCCGATTCCGAACGGCGAGTTGGGAGCTTTTTCATAGGCAATTTTACTCTCAGAGGTTTGCCATTTCCTGCTGAGAGGACAGCCGCCGAAAGAAAAATTGTTGTTTTTCTTTTTTTTCGGTGTTAGCAGCAACGGAGTATTGAACCTGGGTTCGAGCGTCGCATTTGACTCGCGGCCCAACACACTAGTCAGCTGAGCTACGGCGGCTGCCACTCAGTGCATCATACGCTCCATTAATTCCCACGTAACACAATTTGAAAATTAACTTTCACTTATTATTATTACAACTGACGTTGGAAAATAATTTGATATAGTAAATGATTAAGATGTAAAAGAAATCGTAACGATTAAATGCCAATGTTCCCAATGTAACAAAGTTTTACTGCGTCAAAGTGGAAGGCAGATTAAGAAGTGTGTTCTGGCCACCTGGCAGATAAGCAACTCCTCGAGACCTAGACAGTTGGTAGGCGATATCTTCGGCCGCCTCAATACGACGCAACTCGACAAGGCCATCACCGGCCGCACCGAAGGCCTTCGCCAACAAATCTGCAGCAGCAGCATCTCCCTCGGCGGATATGATGGATGCCAACTTCTGCTGCTCCGCCTTCTCCACTACGAAGCGTGCCTTTTCGGCCTCCTGCTGAGCAACTTGCTTCATTTCAACAGCCAGAGTAAACTCACGTCCAAAAGTCAAATGTGTAATCGAGATGTCGTCTAAAATAAAGCCGAATTGCTTGGCACGCTCTGTGAGCTCATCGGACACGCGCTGGGACACCATCTACAATCACATAATTCTGACAATATAAAAAACAAGCCGGTATTTTAACCAATTACCTCACGCTGTGTAATGAGTTCGCCTGCATCGAATTGAGCAACCACTGACTTTAATACCTCAGGTGCAATGGAGGGCAGCACCCTTTCATCATAGTCCTGACCCAAAATTGTGTAAATCTTGGGCAGCTGATCGGGAATAGGTCGGTAGAGAATACGAAGCGTTATATTGACGTTCTGCAGATCTTTGCTACCAGTGATGACAGGCACGTTTCTTGGCTGCGAGCGTATATCGTAGATAACGGGACGCTGCACCCACGGAATAAAGAAGTGTGTACCTTCGCCAACAACATCTTCCTTAACGCCAGTAAAACGATCGAATATAACTGCGCGATGCCCACCATCTACATTATATAACGCAGAGTTCACAACGCCACCAAGAACGGCAACACCCAGACCCAGCTGACCAATACGATTGAAAAATTGTGCAGCCATTATTGTTCAGCTCCACCACCTGTAACACAAATACAAACAGTCCTGCTTTATTATCACGCACAGTAGAAGCAAAAAATTTGCCAAACTATTTATCATGTTGTGGATTTCATCACTTTTTATAGGTTAGGGAATCATTTTTCCAGCGACAACTTGCTCCGCACAATTAGAGCCGGCTTTTTGCAACTACTAAATAATGCACATATCCTTCGACCCACCGGTCAAGGCGAGACATTTAAAGCGAACTTATATCTAAATTTTTTACCTTTTTTTCTTTTAAATTCAATCAGAAAAATACTCCGACGTAAAACCAGTAAACTATAGAAAGATGCCCACACGCGCTGCTTTGCGTGAATGCTGCCAGATATTTATAAAAAAGTTTCTGAAAATCCAGCAACAATTGTTTTTGCCTCAATATCAGAACAACCGTAGGAAAGCATTCGATCCCGGGATCTCGAATTCCAAAATCTTAGGATCAGTTTAAAAATGAAAAAAGAAAGCTTTGTTCTGATTGGCTGATTTTGACAATCTAAACCCAGAAAACAAAAACAAAATACATTGAAATTTTGTTGCTGCCCTTACGCTATCACCTGTATGAATTCGCCTTGATCCTGTCTGGCTTTAGCAGCTCCGAAATCCCGGGGCTGATGCTGCGGGATAGATATTAATGATTACGGTTCGGCCCTACATTTAATCAACTAAAAATAACATCAGCTTCTGAACAATTTCCTAGCCCTTTTGTAAACTTAGAAGTAGTCACAAAGTGGAAAATTGTGCTTTAAGCCATGCCTCTGATCTCCACAAACTAAGTTTTAACTTATTGTAGGTATTTTGCTTACAAAAGATTAATGAAATTTAATGGTTTTGTTTTGGTTTGCGAATTATAAAAATGTCATACAACTTTTGTTAAAATAAAAACATTTTTCATAAAAACTACTATTTCATTTCTTAAACACGACAACATAATACAACACATAACAGAAAAGGATTTTTACTATTGTACGTTAACACTTTGCGTAAGGTCTTACCTCTGCCCGATAGTGTCTGGCTAACTAGTCACACCTCTATTTCCCAATTGCCATTACCTATTAACCTTTCTTACCTTTAGCTCCTTTATGCCCCCTCCAACTATTTTGTTGTATTTTAACGAAACTACTCTGTCTGGCAATTTGGCATGAAAGTTGGGAAATTTGAGTCAAAGCCAGAAAGCACCAAACCAACGAAGAAAGGACAACTAAAAAAAGTTGTGTATAAGTGGGGTCTGCGGGTACCTTGGCACCCAAGGACATGAAACCGCGACTCTCAACTTATACTGGATTGACTTCAGGACAAACTCTTAGATTTGGGATGTTAGGAAGCTGACGGGACTGAGTGGCACAGGTTCCAAATAGTGCATATGTTACCTCAATGACGGCTTAACGCCCGCCCAGGCCAAACAAAGGTCTTGGGTCGCGCAAAACCTACTTCGTCCGATATGAAGAAAAGGGGCGCAGCGGAAATTAGTCCTGAGGAGGTCAAGACTGTTAAGAAGTCTTAGACTTAGCAACTGACACGAACGGCACCGAAGCCAACGATGGGGGTCAGGAAACCAGGTGGCAGCTATCCCAGCGCCGTCAAGGGCGTTAGACTGGCGATACTCACGGCATCTTTCCCTGTATGCATACTCTTCATACCAAAGACGCACTCGTGACGGAAATGTGTAAGGGCCGGAGAGCGGAACTCCAGTTCGACGGCAACCACTTTCAGCCAGGTCTAATACTGGTTGACTGTGCTGATGCGGGCACATCGGAATGGCTTAAAGACTTAGTCCCTATACTGCCTGATTGGAAGGAGGTAAAGTTGACCACGTGCGACAAGGATTACATTCCTGGCGTACACATGTAAACGGTTTACCTCCCGAAGACGACAAGTATGGACAATAAACAGCTCACAGAATTATAGAGAATCTTCCGTAGCAAGGACGAGAGAAGGCAAAGTCCTGACAACCGGGATCAGACAATCGTTCTTTGGAGGCCATTAGGAAGTGCAACTGCGTTCTGAAGTACAGGTTGGGAACTGCTTCAGTGCACGTGCATAAGCGTCGGGAGCAGCCAAAAGCGACCGATATCCCAGCAGCCAATACTCCGGCAGAATGCATCGTCGATATTCCGAAAGAAGTAGTGAGTATGGTAAAGAAGGAAGCTGTCAGCAGTGAGATCGTGGAGGAGATTAGCCTGCTATCTCACGAAGTTGAATGCATCGACGCATTCGACCAGCGGACGAGGAAGATTCCGACAGAATCACCCTGTCAGAGTTGCACAAGGAAGGCTGTTTTACAGAAGATGAAAGCGTTGCCGGTCGTCGAAAAGGCACCGATGACCAGCACTAGTGTTGCGCTGGCATCCTGCACCAAGGTATCCTCTGCCGTCATCGTGAGGGTAACCCTCACACAAAACTGAGCGTACTGCTGATCCAGAAACCTTGGGTGTGCAGAAACCAAATTAAAGGTCAGCATACAAGATACTTCCCATGAGAAAACACGCTTGCTCCGCCGGGTATAGTCTTTGGACTGGTTGAGTACTGTGAGCGGAAAAAGCTGCCGCTTATACTGGGACATGATGCCAATGCACAAAGCAAAGCCTGGGGGAGCAGCGACATATATCAGAGGGGTAAGTGCCTTAAGTGAATTTAAAAAATCATTGTTGGTAATAAATTGGAATTTTTTAACGTGGGAAATATACCAACATTTGTAACCAATGCAAGAGAAGTCTTAGATATGGTTTGACATTGAAGGTACCACCTCAGTTAAAAAATCTTAAGAAATCCCAGAAAACGAACTGGGATAACTTTCAAGAAACCCTGAGTTTATACTGCACCCACCCTTGGAAGGGAAGATAATATCCGTAATACTAAAGTTTTCCTGGGTTGGAACTAACCAATTGATTCCAATATACATGTGCACTAGCCTTACATAACAAGGAAAGTAGAGAAGCTAAGCGCAGAAATTTCAGGAACTTTTGCGAGAATATAGAGCAAACATCGGAGGCATCAAAACTCTATAAAGTTATGGCCAAAGGCCATAGCCTGTTCTCTACTAGTCTTAGGAAAAGCAATGGGGGTTTACCCAAAGTCAGAAGGAGAAGTTTAACCTACTTCTCAACACCTTTTTAGAACTAAAATAACATGGAATTTTAATATATCTGCCCTACTACAAAAGGGGATAGACTGTATCAATGGCAAAGAAGGGGGCTATCCTACGGATGACTGACAATAATATCGGGCCGCGGGGTTTTTAAGTCGCAAGAAGATTGATATTCTTATGAACCAATATCTCGAGATCACAATACCGAAGGACTTAATTACACCGAAGGTGTTTTCTTAAAATATTCAAAACCGAAATAAGTAATCAAAATAGCAGGGCAAGGATATCAGAAACATGTCTGATAGACCAGTACATGAGAGCCTTCTACACGGATGGATCTTTAACGGAGGAATGTGCAAGGATTGGCGTATATGGGCCGAGGACAAGATCCTCGGAACTTACGGGCGAGCACACAACTATATTTCAGGCGTAGATATACGCAATTGAAAGGTGTGCTTACAATTGTGCAATTTTGCGAGAAAATACCGGAACCGGAAGATAGCCAAGCTCCAATCAAGGCATGAAGATCATACCCTCGAAACTGGTATCGGAAGGTGTTGATACGCTTAACGAACTTGGCCTCTACAATCAGGTAGAGTTATCTAGGTTCCGGGTTACGCTTGTATTGAAGGAAATTAAAAGGCCGAAAAACTTGCAAGGAGGGGCGCTACAACTCCCTTTGTCGGTCTAGAATCTTTTTGTGGTTTAGGCAAAGGATCTTTATCCATCCTAACCAGAAAAGACGAGATAATCAGCTGGAAAAATTAACCAGGTTTAAAACATTCCAAGGCGATTATCGGGTAATATAACAAGAAAAGTTTCGAGAAAAATATAAGTCTTTCAACGAATAATCTGAGGATTATTACAGTCATCCTGACAGGGCATTGTAGGTTGAACTATAAACTAGTTTAACTAGGAATTCTTGAAAACGAATGTTGTAAGTTCTGCTTGCAGGAAAATGAAACTGCAATGCACATATTAGGAGAATGCCCTATATATGTATTGTATGTGCATATGTATAAGTATATATATATATATACAGTGGACCTCCAATATAACGAATCTTATGTTGTACCCCCAATTTGTTAAATCGAAAAATTCGTTAAATCGATCGACATTGTTTTTTGTTTTAAACCATCCTTCTTAAAGAAATAAGTCTCACATATTCAGTTTTTAACCTTCTGCCTGTCCCTTGGGGTCTATTTGACCCCAGGCGGAATAAAAAAACGGTTGAGCGGTTTTGTGCACTCGTCTACTTGTGTTATTTAGTGTTAATGGCGCTTACAACCCAATAACCCTTTCCCTTTTTTCCCACTTTTCTTTTGTGAGTTATGTGTAACATAACCTTCATGTTTTGTCAGTAAATTATATAACCGTTTGATTGGGGTCATCCTGACCCCAAAGGACAGCGAACGCAATTTTGAGCAAAGGACAGACAGAAGGTTAAACAAATATCATGTTTAATTCCAGCATTTTCAAAATACAAATATGGCTATGTGTGTACAGTGAAAAAGTCTTCGATGCGCGATTGCCTCTTTACCGCAAGTAAACTTTTCTGTATGGCAATTTCTCTTGATTGATTTTTGAAATTTTCATTTTTAAAAGAAAAAAGCCGACCGAACGCAACACAAATTCTGTGAAAATGATCAGCAATGCATACAAACAGAATTTGAAAATGTTGGTAAGTTGACGTGAATTTGAAAGTTTTAACGTAACAAAAACAAAAACAATTGAGGTACCGTTCACTTGACGAAACATTCATTGTTATTGTAAAGAATGTGAATGCTCAAATAAAAACAATTCGAAGGGTGAAAAACAACATACATATTCGTTATATCGAACAGCAAATTTCACTTTTGTTCGTAATATAGAACCATCAATGGAAAAAATTTGGCCGCAATGGAAAGTTCGTTATACTGGACGTCCACTGTACTAAAATTCCTCCCGGAATTGGTTCTTGAAATGATACAATGGACGAGGTCGACTAAATACGGAGGACCAAGAAATCCGCACTAATACAAGGATAACATCAGACCCCAAGGTGGATTTTGCCAAACATCAGACCCCAAGGTTGCGCAGGAACGTAATGTTGATTTCCCATACAAGTGCCATGGCTAGGGTTGCGTTTGCTTTCAATTTTGTAAGCATAGGAAAATAAATTGTTTTTTGTTGTAATTATGTATGGGGGAAAAATGCAAACTAGTTTCTAATATATACGTAGAAAAAGATGTGGATTTCCTTTTTTTTCAATATTTGTTAATATTTTTTGTTAATATTTTCATTAAAAAATATATTTAAGTTTAACATCGTATGAAAAGCAAATGTAAAATGTCATTTTAAGCAAATATCTCTCTACATTACTACTTTTTCCTAACATTTTCATTTAAATTAAAAAATTTTGGAAGTTTCCTATATTTTCTTCATGTTAAACTGCCTTCTAGTTACAATAAGACTGCGAACATACTTTTGTACACTTATGACAAAATTGCAACCTTGCATTAAGAGCAAACTTCTAGCAAAGAAAATAAACATACAGAATGCGCATGTCATACAAGCAAAAATTTTGTATGGCGGGTTCTAACATTACGACCCGCGCTCTGCTTTCATAGATCAAATATGTGGTGAGAGCGTTGGTTTGCAAGTGAGAGCGTAGTTCTATCCAAGATTCATTGAATTCAATGTATTCAATGAATCTTGGTTCTATCTGTGTTGCGCTCTTTGGTTGTGCTCGCTGCAGCGATTGTGCGTTAGCACATTGCTGTGGCGTGGAATGATTGCGAGGTGAAGACGAACGCTGTTGTTGTTGCGCTGGCGAAAAGCTGAAATTGTAAAAAACGATTTCTAATTTCTGGCTGGCTTTTGTTCTTCTTCTATAAGGCTGCACGGCGTCGCATATTGCTCCTGAACTTATTGCAGACTGTAGTGTGCGCCAAATCATAGAAAAGAAAATAAAATATGGTTGGCATGGCGACTCATATTGTCGCTACAAACAAAGTTCCTAAAGAATTTATCAAAAAAGTAGACCTAATATTTTATTGCATGAATAGGGCAATCGGATAATTGCTTTAGATCTGCTTTACAATTAAATAATGAGTCGTACAAATTTATAAAGACTTTTTTAAATTATTTGAAAGAAGTTAAATGTATGGATGATAAATGTCTTTTTTAAAACAAAAATCTGTTTTTTAATCACTGATGAAATTAAGCAAAATAAATAAATACATAAATACATAAATTATGTATAACAAATAAGTTTTTTAACCAAGATAAACTAGAAAATACTTTTACAATTTTGGGACAAAATTCAAATATCACTCGGTCAAGTGTAGCAACTAATTCGAAGATATACAGGATTCTATGGATCAACTCCTATTACATGCTGAGACAGACGAAACTGTCTTTTGTATTATTTTATTTCAGCAGTAATGATCACGCAAAATATTTTGTAGATAAGAAATATTAAATTATTAATGAAACAATTAAAAAATTAATTTTGGCATCTGTTTCCAAAAACTAAGATATGATGACGTTTTCACTGCGCTAAGTGAAACATGTTCCATAAAAATTTTAATAAAAATTATCAATCGATTACAGACTTTTGTTATAACCTATTTGCTCCTTCAGATTCCCTGATGACTGCTGTGACAGTAAATTAAAAAAAGGAAGTTCCAAACGATGCAAAACATAGACAATAAAAAAACAACAAAGGAAGAGCTGTTTTATTAACCCGCAATAAATTTTAAATTCCGTTGTTTGGAGCTTCCTTTTTTTATGGCCCACATACAATGTTTGCGTAAAAGAACCAAAATAAGAAAATCTAGGATTTTCAATTTACTGTCACAGCATTCATCACTGAACCATTCGGTAGTAGAATTCTTGCATAAGTCGGATATATATGCCTTAATACCAATTTTTTCAGGCTCCGACTCAAAAATTTTGTGAAACAACAGAATGTGTTTTTGCTTGCTTCCATAAGGAAATCCGAAGGTGCTAATAGGTTACCAAAGTCTGTAACCGATTGATAATTTTTATGGAAAATAAATATTTCACTTGGCGCAGTTAAAACTTCATCTTCCTTTCTAAAGTTTTGGAAACATTTTTGAGAGAATTTTGATTTGATTGATAATGGCAGTAAACACTGTTCAATATTGACGTCACATTTTTCTCGAACTGTGTTGCAAAACCAATCGCCAACACAAAAAGCATACACACAAAAACTACAACAACAAAAAGCATTGGCGTCGTTGAAGCGACGATCATTGCGCTGGCTGATGTGTTGCTGTGAGAAATTTGCACAAAAAATGATTGAGAGTCCAAAACAACCACCAACACCTCAAAGTACACAGGAGAAGCGGTACTTTTACTTCATGTATGTTTGTGGTGGCGTGTGCTTCAGTTCGCACAGTCAATGAGCGTAAACTAAAGCGCTTGCTCTCCTTGCACCGCTCTTTCCCTTTTGTGGCTTCCCCCCGCTCTATGAAGCTCGCAAACAAAAATTTGAATTTTTGAGCTCAGATGCGCCTTCTATACACTTCATATTCTTTGCTTCTAGTCAGCTGCTTGCTACAATTCGAATTGTTCCACAAAGAGAGAGAACTGGCAGGGTTGACGATTTTATTTTCAGCTCACACGGATTGTGTTCGTTTGACCAAAAAAAAACAGTTTCCTATCACTTTATCACTGCTCTTTGGGAGACGCTAATTCTTGCTGTCATTCAAATTGGCGTAGCGTTGGCGTACGTAAAAAAATAATTTTAGAGAAGGCTTTCCGTACTTATGGTGATTTCGATTCTACCATCAAAAATTACCTTTTCATTACCTACTTCCTATTTTTTGTTCGATGTTGTTGTTTGTGTGTTTCGTGTTCCTTTCTCAAAATGACACGTCTTGAAGGCAATAAATGCAAATTCGGCACCCTACCAAGTTTTGACAGGGGAGAAAGTTGCTCTTTAAAGGGGGAGTTTTCGCAAAAACGATGATGAATTTGGACAAATTTGTCCAAATTATCCGTACCCCAACAGACGTATTGCAAAATGCATTTGTTAGATAAGGACAAAAATATTACACGACAAAAAACAGCCGATTGGTATGGCAGGGTTGCCGGTTTTTTTGTATTTTTCTCAATATAGAAAGTTGCCTTTTCACAGGATTGAGTGCGACTTTAAAAACATTTTGCGTTGATGCATTGTGACATTTTGCGGTAGAATCGCAATCACCTTTAGTTACTTTGCTTATTGTATCATGCGTGGTGTGTACATCAACCACATCCAGAAACCAAATGTCGTATGCATCATACAAATCAATTGAATACAAGACATTCCTCACAGGGACCGCCGAAATTAAATGGGTTTATATTGAGCCCAAATGCGTGATTTCAAATGAGTAATTTCAAAGTAGCCGCCGTGGCTCAGTTGGTTAGTGCGTTGGACCGCGAGTCGAAGGCAGCAACCTCAGGTTCAAATACTGCCTGTAACACCTAAAAAAAAAAAATAACGGGAAACTCGTTTTCTCTTTCGGTGGCTGTCCTCTCAGCTGGAAATGGCAAACCTCTGAGAGTAAAAATTGCTTATGAAAAAGCTCCCAACCTGCCGTTCGGAACCGGCATAAAACTGTAGGTCCCTTTCACCCGCGTACAAATTCACACGCACAACACGGGTGGTTGCGGGAAGCTAGGCCTAAGTCTCGCGTAAGCGGGCTGTCGTGCCAGTCAATTATTAATTATTATTATTAATTTCAAAGTGTTTACATTGCTTCATTTGCATTTCGTTTGACAACTAATGTCAAACACTCAATGCTCATGTCCTCTTGACGCAGATCACAGAGCAGCGCCTCCCGATTGTTGACTAAAGAATTTGTTCCTTTTTTGCTGCCTCTATGTTCTACACACTGCAAAATTTAAATACAAATATATTACATACCTTACATGTAAGGAATATTCTACAAATTTCATGCAAGCAAAAATTTCAATTAAAATTTTTGATTTTATTAATTTGTTGTTTAGATTTATCGGTTTTTTATTGTCAACTACCCCGAACACATAGACGACGGCAGCGAAACGAGTGCATCGGTCAAAATGTAGAATTAGACAAAACCAAAGTAATTGCTTTAAAAGAGATATTTTAAATGGAATTATTCTTCCTTTTTCGGTGTGCTTTGAACAACAATCACAAATTTGTTAGCATTTCAGTTAAAAGTTATTTACAATTTAAACTTTGTGTTTTAGAGCTCAAAAATATGGTTGACACGGCCGAAGTGGACGCCATCTTAAAGTTGTGTGGCCGTATCGCTGGCGTCTTGAATGTGTTCGGGCCATCCTTTGTTTCCTTTGTCAATGTCAAGGTATATTTAATTGTGCCATGGTAATTGTTCTGCAAATAAGTAAACAGGATGTACCGTAAATCTCAAGTAAAGGATTAACTTTGCAGGAAGGCTATTAGAAATAACGAGTTTAAAAATGAACCATTTATAAATTTAAATCCAGTATATGTATACAATACATTTTTTTGCAATGCCATATATCTGCACGTTGCAACTTAAACTAAACTATGCGATTGCTACTATGAAAAACATTTTTACATTTCTTTAACACAATCATTTCATTCATCTTTGCTGCTGACATACATGCATATATGTACATATAACGCTTCCGATATTGTAGACCATACATCCCAATTCATTGGTTGGGTCATCTCAAATTTATGCAGTCGAACAATTCGTTTTTAGTGATTTGTAGAAAACAACGATTGTACATACAGAAACGAAAGAATAGCTAAATCAAAAACATCAAATGTACAATAACTATGAACGTAATTTAACACAAAACTTGCGGAAAATAACATTTATGGGTTTTCAATCTTTACAAGTAAGTTAACGTTGAAAAACTAATCCTTAGGATCATAATAAGTTCTACGTCATGTTCATATTTCCATCCCGTTTAAAGAAATCATGGAATATATTTGAGCATTGGCACAATTAACTTCGTCGAACATACAAATAAAAGCGATACTGAAAGTATGAGCTCAATACAGGTAGTAAAAATTTACTTTCTTATACGATTTCTTAGTTTACCTGGAACGGAACCATTTTTGCTTCGTGTGTACAAAGTATAAATAGTATAAATATATAACAAAGTATAAATGAAAAATTCAAAGTTTAATTCTTGTATTTATATACAGATGGTGGCTTTTACATATCACCAGCTTTGTCCAAAAACTAATATATAAATACAAAGTAGGTTTTAATGCTTTTTGACCTATAACGACGAAAATATTCACATAATGGGACCTTTTATCAGCAGTCGTAATTAGTAGTCGTAATAATTTCACAGATTAAACAAAATTTTCGTAGCCAACTCAATTTTAAATATTTCATAAATAATATACAATGAATAGCCCACGGGTAAATTATTTTATTGATTACTTGACGATTTTCAAAGCAATAAGCAATCACGCAAATGAACGACACAGTTCTGCCTTTACCACATTTATTAAACTTAATTGTTTTGTTAATTATGATTCCATTCTGTAGCAACAGTTCCTCTTAACTCATGCTCATTCAGAACTCACTCCGTCATCGCAGCACGCCCAGTGCCTTTCGGCATTTTCTTATTAGTGGAGTCCTCTAGCTCCTTGGCTTTGTAGTAGTGCGGAGCTACCTCTAGCAGCCATTTACTCTCAATTTCAATAACCTGTCGCATGAATTCCTTAGTCGTGAACACCAGCTCGTGGTACAGCACCCAGCGGGGCAACTCTTCGAACAGCGACGAATTTGGGTGTATCATAACGGTTTGGTTGTGCTTGATTGTTTTGTAATTCCCACCTTTCGACAGCTTGGCCACGTGATAAAAATAACCCGCAGTGATGGCCTTTCTCACGTTAACGGTCTCCGGCATACAAGACACCATATCAATTTCTACGCGTTGCATTAAGCCCACGAGTTGCTCACGCACGTCGCGTGCTCGTTTCATCGACCGGTACTGAATAAAGTTCTCGTAGCACCACTGCGTACTGTATTCTGTGTCAGCCCATTGATTGTACACCTGCAACAGGCTCAGGTGATCACCGTGTATGTGGTTGAAGTTTTTGCGCGCCGTGTCTGCGTGAATAATTTTATCCTTGGGCCGGTAGAAAATAGAACTGTTTACCGAAAGCATTGCCGCAATCGAAACCAGTTCCTCTGAACATTTGTACCTGCAATACAGAGAGTACAACATAAAGTGTGCGAGACTGCCATCCACTGTGCACTCACTTCTCACTGGCCAAAAGCATCTTGCCCATCATTGGATCCACCGGAAATTCCGCCATGCGCCTGCCCAACTTAGTCAGTTCGCCGTGATGATTCAGTGCGCCGAGCGCGTAGAGCTGCTCCAGCGCCAGCACGAGCGTCTCGTGCGGCGGCGGGTCCAGAAAGTCAAAGTGAATCAGATCGTTAATGCCCAATGCTTTTAGCATTAGAACCGCATTGCCGAGGTTTATGCGTTGAATTTCCGGCACTGTGTTCTCTTCTAACTCGTGTTTGTATGCCCAGGCAGTGTACAGGCGGAAACATTTGCCCGGCGCCGTTCGACCCGCTCGACCTGCCCGCTGGGATGGTTTTGGAAACATTTTTGAGAGAATTTTGATTTGATTGATAATGGCAGTAAACACTGTTCAATATTGACGTCACATTTTTCTCGAACTGTGTTGCAAAACCAATCGCCAACACAAAAAGCATACACACAAAAACTACAACAACAAAAAGCATTGGCGTCGTTGAAGCGACGATCATTGCGCTGGCTGATGTGTTGCTGTGAGAAATTTGCACAAAAAATGATTGAGAGTCCAAAACAACCACCAACACCTCAAAGTACACAGGAGAAGCGGTACTTTTACTTCATGTATGTTTGTGGTGGCGTGTGCTTCAGTTCGCACAGTCAATGAGCGTAAACTAAAGCGCTTGCTCTCCTTGCACCGCTCTTTCCCTTTTGTGGCTTCCCCCCGCTCTATGAAGCTCGCAAACAAAAATTTGAATTTTTGAGCTCAGATGCGCCTTCTATACACTTCATATTCTTTGCTTCTAGTCAGCTGCTTGCTACAATTCGAATTGTTCCACAAAGAGAGAGAACTGGCAGGGTTGACGATTTTATTTTCAGCTCACACGGATTGTGTTCGTTTGACCAAAAAAAAACAGTTTCCTATCACTTTATCACTGCTCTTTGGGAGACGCTAATTCTTGCTGTCATTCAAATTGGCGTAGCGTTGGCGTACGTAAAAAAATAATTTTAGAGAAGGCTTTCCGTACTTATGGTGATTTCGATTCTACCATCAAAAATTACCTTTTCATTACCTACTTCCTATTTTTTGTTCGATGTTGTTGTTTGTGTGTTTCGTGTTCCTTTCTCAAAATGACACGTCTTGAAGGCAATAAATGCAAATTCGGCACCCTACCAAGTTTTGACAGGGGAGAAAGTTGCTCTTTAAAGGGGGAGTTTTCGCAAAAACGATGATGAATTTGGACAAATTTGTCCAAATTATCCGTACCCCAACAGACGTATTGCAAAATGCATTTGTTAGATAAGGACAAAAATATTACACGACAAAAAACAGCCGATTGGTATGGCAGGGTTGCCGGTTTTTTTGTATTTTTCTCAATATAGAAAGTTGCCTTTTCACAGGATTGAGTGCGACTTTAAAAACATTTTGCGTTGATGCATTGTGACATTTTGCGGTAGAATCGCAATCACCTTTAGTTACTTTGCTTATTGTATCATGCGTGGTGTGTACATCAACCACATCCAGAAACCAAATGTCGTATGCATCATACAAATCAATTGAATACAAGACATTCCTCACAGGGACCGCCGAAATTAAATGGGTTTATATTGAGCCCAAATGCGTGATTTCAAATGAGTAATTTCAAAGTAGCCGCCGTGGCTCAGTTGGTTAGTGCGTTGGACCGCGAGTCGAAGGCAGCAACCTCAGGTTCAAATACTGCCTGTAACACCTAAAAAAAAAAAATAACGGGAAACTCGTTTTCTCTTTCGGTGGCTGTCCTCTCAGCTGGAAATGGCAAACCTCTGAGAGTAAAAATTGCTTATGAAAAAGCTCCCAACCTGCCGTTCGGAACCGGCATAAAACTGTAGGTCCCTTTCACCCGCGTACAAATTCACACGCACAACACGGGTGGTTGCGGGAAGCTAGGCCTAAGTCTCGCGTAAGCGGGCTGTCGTGCCAGTCAATTATTAATTATTATTATTAATTTCAAAGTGTTTACATTGCTTCATTTGCATTTCATTTGACAACTAATGTCAAACACTCAATGCTCATGTCCTCTTGACGCAGATCACAGAGCAGCGCCTCCCGATTGTTGACTAAAGAATTTGTTCCTTTTTTGCTGCCTCTATGTTCTACACACTGCAAAATTTAAATACAAATATATTACATACCTTACATGTAAGGAATATTCTACAAATTTCATGCAAGCAAAAATTTCAATTAAAATTTTTGATTTTATTAATTTGTTGTTTAGATTTATCGGTTTTTTATTGTCAACTACCCCGAACACATAGACGACGGCAGCGAAACGAGTGCATCGGTCAAAATGTAGAATTAGACAAAACCAAAGTAATTGCTTTAAAAGAGATATTTTAAATGGAATTATTCTTCCTTTTTCGGTGTGCTTTGAACAACAATCACAAATTTGTTAGCATTTCAGTTAAAAGTTATTTACAATTTAAACTTTGTGTTTTAGAGCTCAAAAATATGGTTGACACGGCCGAAGTGGACGCCATCTTAAAGTTGTGTGGCCGTATCGCTGGCGTCTTGAATGTGTTCGGGCCATCCTTTGTTTCCTTTGTCAATGTCAAGGTATATTTAATTGTGCCATGGTAATTGTTCTGCAAATAAGTAAACAGGATGTACCGTAAATCTCAAGTAAAGGATTAACTTTGCAGGAAGGCTATTAGAAATAACGAGTTTAAAAATGAACCATTTATAAATTTAAATCCAGTATATGTATACAATACATTTTTTTGCAATGCCATATATCTGCACGTTGCAACTTAAACTAAACTATGCGATTGCTACTATGAAAAACATTTTTACATTTCTTTAACACAATCATTTCATTCATCTTTGCTGCTGACATACATGCATATATGTACATATAACGCTTCCGATATTGTAGACCATACATCCCAATTCATTGGTTGGGTCATCTCAAATTTATGCAGTCGAACAATTCGTTTTTAGTGATTTGTAGAAAACAACGATTGTACATACAGAAACGAAAGAATAGCTAAATCAAAAACATCAAATGTACAATAACTATGAACGTAATTTAACACAAAACTTGCGGAAAATAACATTTATGGGTTTTCAATCTTTACAAGTAAGTTAACGTTGAAAAACTAATCCTTAGGATCATAATAAGTTCTACGTCATGTTCATATTTCCATCCCGTTTAAAGAAATCATGGAATATATTTGAGCATTGGCACAATTAACTTCGTCGAACATACAAATAAAAGCGATACTGAAAGTATGAGCTCAATACAGGTAGTAAAAATTTACTTTCTTATACGATTTCTTAGTTTACCTGGAACGGAACCATTTTTGCTTCGTGTGTACAAAGTATAAATAGTATAAATATATAACAAAGTATAAATGAAAAATTCAAAGTTTAATTCTTGTATTTATATACAGATGGTGGCTTTTACATATCACCAGCTTTGTCCAAAAACTAATATATAAATACAAAGTAGGTTTTAATGCTTTTTGACCTATAACGACGAAAATATTCACATAATGGGACCTTTTATCAGCAGTCGTAATTAGTAGTCGTAATAATTTCACAGATTAAACAAAATTTTCGTAGCCAACTCAATTTTAAATATTTCATAAATAATATACAATGAATAGCCCACGGGTAAATTATTTTATTGATTACTTGACGATTTTCAAAGCAATAAGCAATCACGCAAATGAACGACACAGTTCTGCCTTTACCACATTTATTAAACTTAATTGTTTTGTTAATTATGATTCCATTCTGTAGCAACAGTTCCTCTTAACTCATGCTCATTCAGAACTCACTCCGTCATCGCAGCACGCCCAGTGCCTTTCGGCATTTTCTTATTAGTGGAGTCCTCTAGCTCCTTGGCTTTGTAGTAGTGCGGAGCTACCTCTAGCAGCCATTTACTCTCAATTTCAATAACCTGTCGCATGAATTCCTTAGTCGTGAACACCAGCTCGTGGTACAGCACCCAGCGGGGCAACTCTTCGAACAGCGACGAATTTGGGTGTATCATAACGGTTTGGTTGTGCTTGATTGTTTTGTAATTCCCACCTTTCGACAGCTTGGCCACGTGATAAAAATAACCCGCAGTGATGGCCTTTCTCACGTTAACGGTCTCCGGCATACAAGACACCATATCAATTTCTACGCGTTGCATTAAGCCCACGAGTTGCTCACGCACGTCGCGTGCTCGTTTCATCGACCGGTACTGAATAAAGTTCTCGTAGCACCACTGCGTACTGTATTCTGTGTCAGCCCATTGATTGTACACCTGCAACAGGCTCAGGTGATCACCGTGTATGTGGTTGAAGTTTTTGCGCGCCGTGTCTGCGTGAATAATTTTATCCTTGGGCCGGTAGAAAATAGAACTGTTTACCGAAAGCATTGCCGCAATCGAAACCAGTTCCTCTGAACATTTGTACCTGCAATACAGAGAGTACAACATAAAGTGTGCGAGACTGCCATCCACTGTGCACTCACTTCTCACTGGCCAAAAGCATCTTGCCCATCATTGGATCCACCGGAAATTCCGCCATGCGCCTGCCCAACTTAGTCAGTTCGCCGTGATGATTCAGTGCGCCGAGCGCGTAGAGCTGCTCCAGCGCCAGCACGAGCGTCTCGTGCGGCGGCGGGTCCAGAAAGTCAAAGTGAATCAGATCGTTAATGCCCAATGCTTTTAGCATTAGAACCGCATTGCCGAGGTTTATGCGTTGAATTTCCGGCACTGTGTTGTCTTCTAACTCGTGTTTGTATGCCCAGGCAGTGTACAGGCGGAAACATTTGCCCGGCGCCGTTCGACCCGCTCGACCTGCCCGCTGGTTCGCAGACGCCTTTGAAATAGGGACGACTATCAACGACTCCATGCCGGTCCTTGAGTTGAAGTTGTTCTGCTTGGCGAAGCCGGGATCAATAACGTATACAATGTTTTCTATAGTTAGTGACGTTTCGGCGATGTTCGTAGCCAAGATCACTTTTCTCGCGTTGGGTGGTGTGGGCTCAAAGATTTTTGCCTGCATATCGCTAGGAAGATTCGCGTAAACAGGAATCACAATTAGCTCACGTATCTTCGAACCCAAACGCTTCACGCGGTCCTGCAGCACCTCTTGACACGTCTCAATTTCATCCTGGCCCGTAAGGAATACCAGAATATCACCCAGTGGCTGTGTTGCGTGTATCTGCAACACCGATACGCAACACGCGTCGATGTAGTCCGCCTCGGGAGCTTTCGTGTAAAAGATGTCCACCTAAGATGCAGACGCAGAGACGATAGATGGTCGAACGCATGCGGGATGCAGTTTTGGGCACTTACCGGATAACGGCGGCCGGGAATGCGGAATATGGGCGCATCATCGAAGAACTTTGAAAATTTTTCTGCGTCCAAGGTAGCGCTGGAGATAAGTAACTTTAACTCTGGCCGAAAACGGGCGATATCCTTTACGAGGCCAAAAAGGATGTCTGTGTGCAAGGTGCGTTCATGCGCCTCGTCGATAATCATAACGCTGTACGATGCCAAGTCCGGCTCGGAAAGAAATTCTCGGTGCAGAGTTCCGTCAGTCATGTATTTGAGGATGGTACGTTCTGCGCCGACAAAAGTATGCATTGTTTAGTAAAGTACACTAACGTATAACATACACTCACCTGACGTGCAGTCCTCAAAGCGGATACTGTAGCCCACCTCGTTGCCCAGCTTGACTCCCATTTCCTCGGCTACGCGCGCCGCCACTGACATGGCGGCTACACGTCTTGGCTGCGTGCAACCAATTTTCTTTTTATCCCTTGTAAAACCCGCCTTTACCAAGAACTGCGGTATCTGAGTTGTCTTTCCCGAACCTGTCTCGCCTTCGATTATAAGAACCTGTAATATGTAGCTATAGGGTTAGTAAGCTGCCGCTGTGGCAATTAACGCAGCACACTGCACCCACCTGATGCTCTTTTACTGCCTCAATAAGGTCATCTTTAAAGGGATACACCGGCAATGATCTACGTGTCTCTTCGATTGTCAGACGTTTACGCTCAACCTCAGACAATTCTGGTTCTTTCGACGTCTTGTCCCGAGATCCGTCTATGGTGAGTGCTTGTATGAACTCAATTTGATCCTCCAGCAGTAGCTCGTACTCCTTCCTGCTCTTTGCATCCTTGGCTCCAAACTGAAAACGTGCCGACGCCAACTGTTCTGCTTCCCACTTCTTTTGCTCTGAATTTGGTTGCCTTTCGATCTCATCAACTTCCACATACTCCTCTGTCAAAACAATATGTGTATAAAAAAACAACAAACAGCTAAGACGCTATTGCCGCACTTACCCCGTTCTCCCTTCTTTATATCCTGAGGCATATGGTATCGCTGAATCCGCTCCAGCTCACGCGCACGCTCATGCTCTTGAGCGATCTTAAGCAATTGTTTCTTATAGTCGCGATCCTTGCGCTCCCGCGCACTCAACCTGTGCGCAAATACGATTCAGTTCATCAAACTGACTAAAGACCAGGCAGACTCTACTTACACTGACTCCTCGAACAGGTACTCATCGTCCAATATGTCGGCCTCCAACTCCGCTACCTTGTCCTCTTTGCGTTTTTCCAAATACTTACGCCGCGATTCCTTGCGCAGTTGGGGCAAAATTTTGTCGCGATCCTCATGCTCTAGCTTGAGTCGCTTTGCCGCCTCCTCAATAGCCTTGCGACCAGAAGTCGATTCCAGCACCTTTCGCACGCGGCCCTCATCCCGTTTCTTCAAACGCTCAGTAAATTCATCGCGCTCTTTCAAGTCTTTGAGGCGATCTTCCTCCGCACTATCCACCTGATCGAACTCAACCTCCTCTTCATCAGCTTTTCGCCTATGAGGCTTTGTCATGGTTTTTTTTTTTTTTAATATCGATGTTGGTTGGCAAGGAACTTAAACGAGCCCTTACACTGCCAGGTTGTCTTTCAGCTAGTCAAGTAGATCCTCTTCAAATGTGATTGATGTAGTCTGCACGAATTCTCTCATCCAATGACCAGGAAAATCAGTTCCAAAGTATTACTAGGACCGTGATAGCGAGTGCAGCAGCTTAATTAGCAATGGTTCCAAATATGTTGCTACGGATTAATTTCAACAGCAAACGGCACCAGATGACAGAGTCTATACTAGTCTTGAAACTTCGCTCAATCGGCCAATCTGTCAAAAAATTTTGAACATATGGTTATCTTTGCGTATTTAGATAATAAAAGTGAGAGAGCAGCCAAAGCAGCTGTTCGCTATTTGCCCGCTGAAATGAATTTGTCGTACAACTGATTTCCACTAAAAAGGACTAGTAAATAAGATTTTCTGCTCATCAATCAATTTAAAATTGTTAACTATTTCATTCGCATGCAATGCGACCTCTTGCATTTTAGTTGTTTTCTGGTAGTTTTGCAAAATTCGTTGGTAATTTTTCATACAAATTTAATTTTGCTCTCTCTGTAAAAAAGTGGTGAATAAGTACACAGCTGTTTTTGTAGATACATTTCCGCGCCAAAAATTTATCTATCAAACGTGGCAGCTCGCGGACTTATGAAAATGCAAAATAATGAACATTGGTTTTTCATTTAGATATGACCCGGAAGAAAGTTTTTACTATTGAGAAAGTTCCACAGCAAGTTCTTAGCAATTTGCAATCAACAAATATTGTTCATTTTTGTTTATGTAGCTACAGTCTTACATTACATACGAGCAAATTTTCATATAAATTTCCTTGCGATGATGCTGCTGAAATGCGAGGTGAAAAACAATCAGCTGTTAATTGTTCGCGAATTTGCCAGCATCACCGCCTTTGCCAAACAATATTATTTTATATGAAAAACTACCCCGGAACAAGGATTTATGTGCTTTTTCGATTCTAACTGAATATTTAAATGCTTTGCCATCATAAAATCATATTCGCAGTTGCTTTTGTTGATACTTTTCTGGCATTATTCTGCCGTCACTTTCTATGTAATTGTTGTGCGGCCAATAAGAAAAAATCGTGGTGAACCTATATCAGCTGTTTCATTGTTATGAAAATTTCCGCGATTGGAAGTTGGACCACAGATTTAACTTTCATGCTGAAATCTATTCGGAAGAATATTACATGTTATTTTGCACACCTACAGGAAAATACAAGAAGGTTTGCATCATTAAAGTTTGTTCGTTGCCTTTGATATTGCTGCATTTTGGCATTCTTCCGACGGTCTTTCTCATACATATTTTGTGCTGCCAATAAGCAAAAGCCATGGTGAGTAAATATCTGCTTATTTGTTTATTCGTCGTCAACGTCCTCGTTGCTCGGGGTTAATTTAAAAATAATTATGTGCAATGCCGCAATTGTAAATATCGTTATTTACTACAAAATAACAAATACATCTTATGCTTTATGTTAGGTGTCAGTAAATTTATTACTTATTTTAATATTAAAAACATATATTTATAATATACATTTAAAATTTTGCATTTTCCGCACCACCATAGAGGTATGCAAAAAGGCGCGTTACCGAATTTTTTTTTTTGGGTGCTCGGTTCCCCTGGAGGCATATATCACCCATTACAATTTAAAATTAAATAAAATTCAAATAAATAAATAAATAAATAAATATGAATTCAATGCATAACAATAATATAATGCAAAATAAAAACACACATGTGCAAAAGTAAAAATTAAAAGTAGACAATTCAGTTGTTAAAAAAGGCAAAATAGACGCCATAACCGCAATACATGCATATTAATAAAGCATATACTATATGCACATATAGTATATATAAAATATAAATATATATTGGTATAACAAATAAAAAGTGAAAAAATCTTAAGCTAACATGCATTCTATTTACATTTTTATATACAACATATATACATATCTACCCTGAGCTTTTTTTCGAAACATTTTCGCGAAGTCTGAATTTGGATCAATCTCAACTACAACTTTTCTAACTGCACTGAAAACTTATTTATTAAATTTTTTTCGATTAATATTTACCATGTCGAGCAGTAGATCTAATTGTTATACCGCCCCTAAATAAAACAATTCAATTCAAACTATAAATGTGAAACACACAAAATTTTATGTTTGGACTTTGGAATTGATAGTTTTTTATTGAAAAACTTTAAAACGAAATATATTCTTACTCGCACAAATAAACAAAGGAGTTTGTCCGTGTCACAATTACTGCAACAAATATAAGGGTCAATTACTTTGAGGGCATCAAATATGAACATACCTACACCTACTCTATGTGCTTCAGAATTGAAATGTTCGCAAAACATTTCTTCTAATTTTTCTATGTAAGAAATAAACTCTACTGGTGGCTTCACTAAATTGCACTTTTGAAATTGTCTTTCTAGGGTGAAAATGAAGCGCTCAGATACTTCATCTTCCCCAAAATATGGGAGTGGTTCTGAGCATGTGTGCATTCTATAATTTTTTAAGTACAAATAGCCACAAAAATATGCCATTGCATTGCTTTTCAAAAAATTGTGTTCGTCAATGTTTACCTCAACCTGAACATCCTGGAGAAATGAATGTTCAGGCCGTGGCAAACTTTGAAAATCCTGCCAAGACTGGTCTTGAATCAAGACATCATTGCACACACGATTGAGTATTTCCGTAGAATGCTCAGAAGACAGGTCAGGAAGAGCAGAAGATAAGGCTGGAACAAAATCGGGAGCCTCAGTCATTGGCTCACAGTTTCCTCCTATTACTACATTTACATAACTCAGCCCCCATGATTTCTGAAAGAGACTGCTAAACATGGAGGCCGTGGTGGTTGATGCATTACCACCTCCTCTTCTCATCTTACCAAAAAAATGTTCCACCCCATCCTGACATAATCTTCTACTCTTAACACTATCAAATCCCTCGTGTGACAAAAATTGCCACAATCCTTGCAAGCTGTTAATATTTAAAATCCAGCCTTTTAAGAAAGAAAAACTACCTACAATACTACTTCCGAATTCATCTTCAATTTTAATTAATTTCAGAATCCTTCGGGCTTCGGTTAAAAATTCTACCTGTTTTATTGACCCTTTATATGCTAGTTGTAGGGGGAGTATTCCACTAGTACTACTGCTGTTAAACAAGTCGAACAAATTATTAAAAAAGTCTAAAAACTCCGCGGTATTTAAAAATGAACTTCTATCTTTAACAACTCCACAGCTATACATGGCATACATAGCTGACGCGACAGAGTTGCTAAAAATTTGAGACGCTAATTTTACGCTCATTTTCTGAAAGACTGAAGGTCTAATATGTGCATCTGTTAACTTATGTGCACATTTAATATTTAGTTGGGAATCGACATTATAAAAATGGACAATGTCGTCCCACTTAACGCGATTATTTTTAAAGAAAATTTTATTTTTACAATTTTCAATGCAGTTTCTTGTGCTTTTTAAAAGATGGGGAGAATCAAAGAAAAAAAATACCTTCTGGCCATTAACCTCGAAGTAAGGGTGGTCTTCACTAATGGTTAGAATTTTTGCTAAATTTTGAAAATTTCTACCCTGATCGCAAACAAAATGGCAAACAGTTAATCCTATGCTTTGCAGTTGGTTAATGGCCTCAAATATATATTTTTTGGCGACATCTCCTTTGCAAGTACCATGGACGAAAAAGTAAGCAAACGGTTGGGTCCATGGTTCCCCACCTATTCCTTGCACTAATATTGTTAAAACACTAGTAGCTAGCCTGTGTGTGCGATTTTCATCGCCAAAATCTTCCAAACCTATTATTTTGTCCGATTTACGGTCATATTGAAGATGTCGCTTCAGTGACATTTCATCACAAGCTAAAGAGACAAATTTTTGCTCACGCGTGAAACCTCGACTACGGAACTCTAACGCTTTAATACTGCTATTCGAGCAACCTGGGGAACGAGGCCAGTTAGAAACAAACTCATAGAGAGTTTTTTCCTCTGGCAAATTCAAGGACTCTTTCAAATGCCTATAGCACATGGGAGATAAAAAAAAAATTCCTAATGCAAGAGTCTTAAAAGAATCTACATACCTTCGGCCTTTTGGATTGCGGCAGCTATTTTTAAGACTATTTTTTACTAATGTCCCTAAATATTGCGGCAGTTTCAAACAAATTTCTCCTATCTTTCCTACCTCTTCCTCATACTGCCGACATCTTAGCTCCTCTTTGCAAGCTTTTAACTGCGCTGTCGCCTCATTAAGTTTTTTTTTTAAATCCCTAATCTCACTATCCCTTTCGCATAATTTATTTTTTAAAACCCTAATCTCCTCAGCTTGCTTTCGTTTTCTCGATGTCCCTGCGCTTAGACTCTTGGCTGTTTGGACTACTCTATCAACTCCTAATTTCTGCTTCTTCGCTACAGGGCTACAATCGACAAAAGGTAAAGGAGTAGCTGAAGTTGATGCAACTTCAGACGAAAACATAGGCAAAAGAGGCTTCCGGGAAGCTACTCTTGGAGTTGAAGTAATTGGAATAAAATCTTCAACTCCTAGTTCAATAATTGGATTTTGTTCACTCAGCGTAGATGAACAAGAAAAATTATTATTTAAATTTAAATCTGGGACCGCCCAACCTAAAAGCTTTTTCTTCCCACGCATCTCTGCTGAAAAATGCCGATCGCAGACAAACGATCCTTCCACACCTAAGATGCGGATCCATTCCTTGTGCCTACGAAATAATATTATTCTTTAGTACACTAATAATACTACATACTACATACTACTATATGCATATTACATAACCCTCAACCAAATTATTTACAAATTATTAATACCCAGGACCACACAAAACATTGCATTTTATATGAAGCAACAATTTTTGTAATTATAAAAAAATTTAACTTTAAATTTCGCAAATACTACCATTTGGACCGCTGAAATGCGTAACGGTCGAGCTCTGTCGCTGTTCAGCAGTGGTGGTCTGAGGATGAATTGCCGATTGCACATATGCAATTGTAAAAAAACAGTTTATGTTTAATTTTTATTAAAACATAAACGCACTTGAAATTAAGTGCGCTGGTCTTACACTATACACTTATAATTAAATGCACTTTCTTTAAACTCACCTGTCTAAATCCGATTCCTTATTGGGGAAGTTGTATAAGCTTCCAGGAAGAGGACATCCGAGGACACAACGTCGTAGAGGCATTTCTATAAAATAAATATAATTTTTGTAAGAAAATTCATTTGCAAATCGACGAATATACTTACTTTCGCTTAAATCGTGGTCAAATATTATTAAAGCACTTGAGTTTAAATATTTATTAAATTTTTTGACTTTTCGCTGTTTTCGCAATCAAACGAGCGAAATAATAACGATAGAACGTTGAAAATTACTTTTACCACGAAATTTGGCGGGAGAAATGTCGCTCCGAAAAACAAAATCGTATGTTGTCTTGACTTTTCGACAACATACGACAAAATCTTTCTCAGACAACGTTATCTGCGAAGTATCTTCCGTGGTGGGAAGCATGTTGCCGGTGACAGTCCTGATGTGACAAGCAAAAGTCTTGATGTGACAGTTCGATATGAGTGCTGCCAATTCATTTTACAGGAGTTTCAAGACTAGTATAGACTCTGCAGATGATTTGACTCCGTCCTGTCGAAAACAAACAATACAGACCAGTGATGCCAATACATTTTTAAAAAATCCCTACCGCATCTCAAGAAAATCCCTATTTTTCCATACGCAAAAATTTCAAAAATCGAAATCAAACGTCGCAAGCTGCACACTTGCATTTGACATTATTCGTTTCCATTTTTAAGCCATCCTTTGAATTGTTCCATTTCCAACCATAGTGAAATAAATAAAGTGAACCAGCTAGGGAGAGGCATGCTTAAAAAATGTCAATTGCTTTGAAAAGTTGTTTCACGTCAATTCGTTTTGAATTAACCCATTTGAGTTTGCTGTTCTCGAACGCATGTGTGCCGAAATTAGTATGACAAATACTTTCCCCACTTTCTTTTTTGCTACACATTTAAATGTACTGAATACATGGGGATCGTGCCCCATCAGCAGTTCTACATAGTGCGCACGATTCCTTCGGCATTTCATTAATTTTTATTTTGCTATGCTGCAGACGCCTCTTGAAAAAAAAATTATTTTTTGAACAAAAAGAGTTAAGTATTTGACAAATTTGTTCATAGTGACATAAAATAAGCATGCCGATTCAAGAGAGTTGTCAGTATCTGGCTCACTTTATTTATTTCACTATGATTTCCAACCAGCTGTCGTTAATTTTTTGCTTTCGACTTGCTTTTGCTCGCTTCGTAGAACCTGTTTAAGAAAAAAAAGATGAATTGGAAGAATTGCTTATTGCTCTATTACCAATTTTAAGTATTGAAAATTTAAAAAAGTATAACATTTGAAGAAACTTACGATTTTCTCTCCTTAATTCAGAATCTGGCATAGTGAAATTAATAAAGTGTACCAGGTAGATGACGTACACTTATTTCTCTGAGTAGCAATTGTCAATGTGTAAATTTATTTGTGTCAGTTCGATTAACCTTTATTTTTGTTGTCGTTAAATTTAAAATTTACTTTCAGTACTCCAGAAATACATATATATTTTCGTAATGTATTTTATGTTAGAAAAACATAGAAACTGGATTACCGTGCGTTGAACGTATTTTCAAAAAACTATTTATTTTGACATTTTTTCATACACCCCAGACGGGTTATGAATAATAATAATAATAATTGACTGGCACGACAGCCCGCTTACGCGAGACTAAGGCCTAGCTTCCCCCAACCACCCGTGTTGTGCGTGTGAATTTGTACGCGGGTGGAAGGGATCTACAGTTTTATGCCGGTTCCGAACGGCAGGTAGGGAGCTTTTTCATAAGCCATTTTTTTACTCTCAGAGGTTTGCCATTTCCTGCTGAGAGGACAGCCACCGAAAGAGAAAACGAGATTTCCCGTTATTTTTTTTAGGTGTTATTACAGGCAGTATTTGAACCTGAGGTTGCTGCCTTCGACTCGCGGTCCAACGCACTAACCAACTGAGCCACGGCGGCTGACGGGTCATGAACTCTGACATTTGTCAGCAAAATGACATTAACTGTCTGCTATCTGGCACACTATTAATTTCACTATGGAATCTGGTTAATAAATAAAATAAATTGAAAAATGTAGGGGAATTCTTTGTAAGGTGACACTCTTTGTAAGGTGCAACCCCTGCTCGATTTCGACATTACAGCAATCCAAGCAAAAAAATTCCTTCCGTCATTATGATATATAGAACATAAATTTTAATGTGGTTTTTGAGGAAACAGACGCTATAACACAGTCTGGGTAAAAAAGTGTAAAATTTGGTTAAGAAAAAACATAAAAATGAAAACTGAAGGTTTTTATTGCGGTGAAAAAGTAACCAAAAACTTATAAAAAACTAAGGTAAATATCAGTGTTGGACTTAATTTTTAATGGTTTTTCATAATCCGAAATGATATCCGAGCATATCGTAAAAGGAAATGATTTCCAAAATGGCATCAAAATGTAAAGTGCCACCTTTTTTCTTTGTAAGGTGCCACCCCCGTTTTTTCATTGTTTTGTTGTCCTATATCGGTAAAATGCCTTTTTGTTCCTCGGAATCGTCATTAAAAGGAATTTAAAGTGTTCTTAGTAAATTTTTCTCTAATCCTACCATGAGGAATAAATGAGTTCAGTTTTGTTTATTAATTTCCATACAATTATTCGTTTTATTCGTTACCATCCAATTTTCATTTTGCTTTCGGACATTTTCTATTCAATTCAAATTAAATTCAATAATCTTTCGTAAATTTTCTAAATCATGCATTTTTACTTGAATGTTTTATGTTATTAGCGGTTGTTTTAGGGGGTGGCACTTTACGTTACAAAATTTACGTATTTACGAAAAATTCAAATGAATTTTTACCTTGGATCATAGCTTTTTAAACCCTCTTTCCAACGGTATATTAACATTGGCGATACGTTAAGTTTCTAACGAGTTATGCGCAAAAAAGCTATGGGTGGCACCTTACAAAGAATTCCCCTACTCAAAAACGCGGCAAAAGTGAAATTAACCCTCCGATTAGTGAGTCGCCCGTTGGCCTTAGCGTTGTGAAAAGGTCCCCAGGGACCTATAACGCATTGTATAGCATTTTGCTTCATAGGGTGTGTTTTGATGGGGTTTTTAGGTTATATAAAGGAGTAAAAGGGAGCAATAATGATTGATTGATAATTAAATTTTGATTTAATATTATTTTTTTCTTATGTAGGAGAAAAATACATGACATTATTTACATTTACACAAACTTCAAATTTCCGCACTCGATTCACTGCTCAATATCTAAACTTTATATAGTTGGGTTTATAAAACTTTAGAACTTTAACCCTCTATATAAAACGTTAGAAATCGAAAAAATTTGTAAGCGCGTTTATGAATTATTTTTGTAACAAAGTCAATTTATTTATGCACATCTTCGTCTTCGCCAGACGAAAAATGTGTTTTCAAAAATCGAGTGTGTTATT
The DNA here is from genome assembly GCA_963668005.1 of Melieria crassipennis. Classification (NCBI taxonomy): domain Eukaryota; kingdom Metazoa; phylum Arthropoda; class Insecta; order Diptera; family Ulidiidae; genus Melieria; species Melieria crassipennis. The sequence continues at coordinate 47,092,104 of OY764961.1, forward strand.
AGCACTTATTATTTATTTTAACTTTCTATATATCAATTTGAATCCTAAAAATGTGTGCCAAATATTCGCAGCATGCTGCGAACTTGCTGAATATTAAAAAATGGATGATTGAGTATTCAAATATGGTATTCACAGTTTGTGGGAAAATTTATTTCGGGCTTTCGAACTTTCCCTAAAAAATTACAATTAAACTGTGAGCACTCAAATGTATATCTTTCAAACAAAGTTACTTACACTTACGCTTTGTTCTCCAAATTCCATTTTTGAATCACAATTCTTTTTGAACATCAAATAAAAAATCGTCCCGATAGTGGCATAAGTACTCAAAAAAATTCTCTCCGGAGATTGTGAGTGTCACTAATCCACGTACTAAACATTGTTAAACCTCAATAAAATGTAAACTATTCCTGGAAACACTTCGAAACCAATTTTAATAGCTTAAGCACAATTTTCTCTTGGAATACATGTCCGGTTCGAATATTCGACCCTTCAACAATAAAAAGTTGTGAGAGTTTGAAAATCGAAAAGGTCCCCAGGGACCTTCTCACAAACAGAAGGGTTAAACCCGATACGAACACCCGCAAAGCGTCTTGTCTATATTTTTCATTGAGAGCGTTTGCGAGGGTGCTATCGTACGTCATGATAGCCTTGTTTGTGAGTAAGGTTAGCTTTCTTTACACCTCATCATAGTACTGCAGGATGGTTAGGTCACCTTGCCTTAAAGTGCTCAACTCTTGCTCAATTAGGTACACCGGGCGTTGGTGGGCATACGTGAAATCGAACCTCACTATTATGGCTTTGAAGTTCAACACTGTGTTGAACGACGCAAGTACGGCATTGGCCGAACCCCTAACCTTATTTCTAATTATAGCTACTGCTTGGTAGTGTCTCGCACTACCGTTATGATTTTCGAAGACTTTATAGGCGGGATGTGCCGCCTGCCGCCAAGAAACATAATTCTCATGCTTCCCCTCAAATTCCGGGATTGATTTCACTATATCGAAGGACTCGTCGCACTTGACGCCCTCGACAATTTGGATGGGTTCAAATACCTCCACTACCGGCTGTGTTAAAGCCACTTCATTGAATTTCTTATCTTTTTCTTCTAGCTTCTCCGCGAATTCCTGCGCCTGCAGTTTCAACGCCGCCGTCACTGCGGCTTGAACTACTGTTTGTAATTCTTGCGCACTCATTTTCTTGTTATAAGCGTGCTGAAAATCTGTATTAACTTTCAAGTTCCTAATTCCTGCAAGTACCTGGTCTAATTCACTATCACTCATGAACACTAGTGGAATTGTAGCCGAAATCCAAATTTTGAATAACAATTAGCACTGCCGTAGCTGACACAAATTTCCGTAGCACGTGCCGTGGTCAACGAACAGCCACTTACAATTTTTCCATCTGGTTCTACTCTTTGTTACTGGGTTCGGGATTGAAGCTGCTGTCACTTATCCGCCGGTCTGGGGTGAAAGTTGTCGCTGCTCTTAGTCCGTTTTTCCGTTGTTGGGCGCCAATTATTTAATTCCGTTTATCCCAGTTAGAAATTACTTCATTACTTTATTCAGCCAGTCCCAACTGGGCTGGTTCCGTTCCGCCCAACGACTGACTGTCTTAGCCTACCCTACAGCCCTACCAACCATGCGCGCCGTATCATCCTGCTGATCTTGCAGTCCGACGATCGACCATCAGCAACAATGTTCGATCACAATTCGCTGATCTTGCAGCTCGTGCAGGAAGCGAGTGACCGACCGCCACCAGCAACAATGTTCATATTTGCTGACGGCAGTTATTGTGCGTCAAGTTCAGGTCGGTGGCCTGCGCTAGCGACGACGACGGTAGCGTTGTTTGCTTGCGCAACAATGTAGCGGGCTGTGGAGTCGCTGGTTTACTTCGCAGCAGCGGGCTGCGACGCCGTCGGGTTAACTTACCTACCTACTAGGGATTGGAATCCAAGACCAGTTTTACAATCCCGGGAATTTTCGGAACTGAAAATTGCAATCCCATGATTTTTTTCGGGATAAAATATATAATTTTAAGGAACTAAATCAGACGTCTTTTTCAATCAAATCAATTTTATTTTCGTATTAAATACAATTCTGTATTCTTACTTTAAAACTAAGGACAAAATATTCATGACAAATATTAAACTTACAATTAATAACTTAACTATGCATTTAATTGCCAAACTACCCGGCAAGCAGCCGCCGTAGCTCAGCTGGCTTGTGCGTTGGGCCGCGAGTCAAATGCGACGCTCGAACCCAGGTTCAAGACTCCGTTCAGCGATAAAAATTGTTGACTCCGTTGCTGCTAACACCGAAAAAAATAAAAACAATTTTTCTTTCGGCGGCTATCCTCTCAGCAGGAAATGGCAAACCTCTGAGAGTAAAATTGCCTATGATAAAGCTCCCATGTCGCTGTTTGGAATCGGCAGAAAACTGTAGGTCCCTTCCAATCTTGTACAAATTCGCACGCACAACATCACAAATGTATGTTAAATGTGTTTTTGCATGCAGATTCCGATAATACGAATCCAGTTGATGAAGGAATACCTGGCAAGCGAACCAGGTATGGGCAATCAACGGTGTGGAACTTTTTTAACAATTCGAGTGATGGCAAGTCTGCCAAATGTATAAAATGTGGAAAAACATACCAAAAAAGTGGTAATACGACTAGTTTGTCTGGACATCTAAAGCACATGCACCCTACTTTGACAGTAAACGAACTACCTAAGGCTGCAGGATCGATTTTGTCGTTTGTAGAAAATAAATACGAAGCAACATCAAGTAGGAAAAAGAGTCTTGACGGCGCACTAACTTATTACATCAGCTCCGACCTACGATCATTTTCAGTGGTGGAAAACAAAGGCTTTCGTCATTTTATCAACATGCTTGATCCTCGCTACGAGTTACCTTCTCGTACAACATTGCGAAATGTATGCATGACAAATCTTTTCAATGACATGAAAGCAAAATTTAGTGTTATTCTGGATGAAGTTGACTATTGCGCTGTCACCATAGCTTGCTGGATGTCGCGAGCAAACGAAAGTTACCTTACGGTCACTTGTCATTTCATTGCAAATTTTGAGTTACGCACAGCAGTTTTGTCAACCATGAAACAAACCACTCTGCAGAGAACACATCGAGTTCATTGCGTGATGTGCTGATTGAATGGCGGGTTTTTGATAAAATGACGGCCATTGTAACTGACAACGCAAGAAATATGATAAGAGCATGTGAGATCCAGCAAAAAAGACATGTGCTATGCTTTGCTCACTCGATAAATTTGACAGTACAAGACTGCCTGTCTCTAGAAAATATTAAAGCTATTGTGGCAAAATGCAAGCGAATCGTGGCGTTCAAAAGAATATGAAAAGAAGCGCAGAAGACGGACAATCCATATAGTTTAAAACAGGAATGCCCTACTAGATGGAATAGTACGTTTTACATGATAGAACGCATTCTTCTAACAAAAGTTGCCATTCAAAAGGTGCTCCTAAACACACCCAAAGCTCTTACGCCTCCATCAGTTGATGAAATGTCCGTCCTGGAGGACTTAAAGCAAGTTTTCTTGCCGTTTGAACACGCAACTCTACACACTTCATCAAGCGCTTTAGTAACAATGTTCAAAATTATACCGCCGGCTTGCGGACTTTTACACAATTTGTAAGCTTAAAAGTCAATCTAAGCACTGATGAAGGCCGTGAAGCTTGTACCAATTTGGTGGAAGGAATAAAACAAAGACTGTTACAGTATGAAAAGCGCAGTATCACACGAGTGTCAACACTTCCTCGTTTTAAAAGAGAAGGTTTCTTTTCGCCTTTTAATGCATCATAAGCAGAGAAATTGTTGGAAAACGAGCTGGCATTCCTTAAAGGTGCCTTGCCTAGGTCTTCCGTTTCTTCTGACACATGCCTGCCAACACCAATATCCACAGCAAAAAAAACATATCGCAAAGGATTAAGAGCAATCGAGTTGACTCCATTTTGACTCTTCGTCAATATTTCAATATTGAAAAATTAGAATCTAGCTTGAACCCATTGGATTACTGGAAGGTAATACTTAACAATATCGACTTTAATAAGTTTTTAATGATACCATATTTTCTTTACACATCTCAAACGATAAGACTTTACAAAAATGTATTCAAAAGTTCCTCTGCGTTCTGCAACGTCCACTGAAAACGAGCGGATGTTCAGCAAAGCAGGCTTTATAGTGAGCGAAAAAAGGAGCTCACCTAAATCCAAACATGTGGACATGCTGATATTAATTAACCGCAATGAATGGATCTCGACCATAGTTAAGTAAGATTTTGCTACTAGGTGGCACAGAATTGTTTTTTATTAATATGTTTAATTACACTGATTAACAGCAAAATGGCTTTTCTGGTTCTGACATCAATTCTAGGGTAATTAGGGACCGCTGATTTCGAATCCGCAAACCGTTTTGAAAACTTAGTTTCCGTTTTCGCAAAAAATGGGCGTGTCACTTTTTCGGATTTGCCCTGACTTTTTTCACGTTTGGGATTGTAATTTCTAAACCAATAAACCGGTTGACATGATTTTCACTTTGTGGCATTTACAACACCTCACTTCTTCTTTTCCAATGTAATTTATTTGTATAAGTTTTAAAAATCCGCGGCAATTGGACCTCAAAGTCCGAAAATATGGAATTTCAAGGCGTTTTCTTTGATGTTAAAAAACATGCACATTTTTTGTAAATAACTATCGAGTTATGTATAACACGAAAGCGGAAACATGAAATTATACAACACAGCCAAAACCTTTGGTGTGATTCCCATTCTCATCAAATAATGGCAAAAATGTACCATAGTCATTTTCATAATTTTTCATACTATTTCCTTAAAAAATTAAGGGCCTCAAAAAATACTCTTTTATATGTTCCATTCACTGTCTGGAATACAAGCGAAAAACAACATAATTTTGAATTGCTCAAAACAAAACAAAATTAAAAACTTTGCATATTTTGAGGCTCTTACTTTTTAAAGGAAAAAAGCTTAAATCTGTTGAAAATGACTTTGGTACATTTTTGCTATTATTTCGATGAGAATGGAAACCACACCAAATAATTTGGCTGTGTTGTATTATTTGATGTTTCAGCTTTTATTCAACACCTAACTCGTTAATTGATTTACGAAAAATGTGCATGATTTTCAACATTAAATAAAACGCCATGAAATTCCATATTTTCCGACTTTGAGGTCCAATTGCCGCGGATTTATAAAACTTATAAAAATAAATTACATTGGAAAAGAAACCGTGAGGTGTTGTAAATGCTACAAAGTGAAAATCATGTCAACCGGTTTATTCGTTTTGAAATTACAATCCCAAACGTGAAAAAAGTCAGGGAAAATTCGAAAAAGTGGCACGCCCATTTTTTGCGAAAACGGAAACTAAGTTTTCAAAACGGTTTGCGGATTCGAAATCAGCGGTCCCTAATTACCCTAGAACTGATGTCAAACCCAGAAAAGCCGACCAAAAGTCGAAATTTGTTGCCCTGTGTTATCGTTAATTGTTGTTAAATTCTTTCAATGGACCATTTTTATAAATACCATAAAGTGGCAAATGAATTGCCAAATTCAAATTTGTAAATACATTTTAAGTTTTACTTTGAGCCTATTTACACGAAGGCTTTTCCCCCTGCGTTTTTTTCAATTCTCTTTTGAAAATGCTGCGTAAATCTTCACGCATTTACATGAAGACTTTTTACTTGCAACTTTGCTTGAATTTTTTTTACGTTTAATCGGCCAATCTTCTTTCATTCACATTTTCGCGTAGTTTTTGATATTCACATTATTAAAAGAAAAATGGATTTAAACAAAGAAGAAATTATTGAAAATATTTTAGGAGTCACTGAAATGGCTATTAACTGCTCAAATTTAAATAATAGGGAATATGTAAATATAATTGTTAACAAAACGTTCGGCCGGTTTGAAATTTGAAGAAAAGTGCGAAAAAGAGCAAAGCAAATGTCAAAAAACTCCTGGAAATCGCTGACCGTGCGTGTTTGCCTACCCCGCTGACTTCTCACCACTTCTCGCCTACAAACTCGTCAGGCATGACTTTTAACGTAGGGGGAAAAGCCCTCGTGTAAATAGGCTCTTTATTTCAAAAAATTTCCCATTGGAGAAAGGTCGATGATCGTTTCCCAAAAACATCGATGTGGGCAAACATCGATATTTTTCCAGCTCTAGCGCACGGTGATTAGGGCTGCGACATCGACATCGATGTTTTATAAACATCGATGTTTTATAAACATCGATGTTTTAGAAACATCGATGTTTTGCATCAACATCGAGTGTTTTCAACATCGATGCTGAGAAAACATAAGGTTGCAATGAAAAACATTTGGTTCGATGTTTTGCGTCGATGTTGCAATTTAGTAAATTTTTTATGTAAGGTAATATTTTGGTTCAAACTTTTAAAGTTATGTGAACTGAACAGAAATAGTGAAATAAATCACTTCTTTTGCATATTATGTGAGGGGAATAAAGCATTATTACAATTTCATCACTTGAGACATATGTAGCTAACATTTCCATTAAAAAAAAAAATCTATGTTTTCTAGCCGATATTTTGTCAACATCAATACCTCCTTCCGCATAACATCGATGTTCAAAACATCAATGTTTTTCGGTCGATGTCGCATCGATGGTGAATATAGAAATGTATTTAAATGGGAATTGTTTGTATTGGTTATGATTCCATTTAAATTATTTGCTAATTTACTAATGAATACGAAAATGTTTTTCTGAACACATTCAGCATCTTTTGATTCCATTATACAATGTTGGAACCCACCATACAAAAAAGTTTTGCTTGTGTGACATGCGTCTTCTGTATCTTGATTTTCTTTGGTCTAAACCAGCAAAGTCAATTTACCTTAATAGAATGGGTGATCAAAATTAATGTAAAATGGAATTAAATACGATCTAACCATATCTAATCTTAAAATCAACTTCCTGTTAACCCTCGGCTCAAAAGTTTTACGTTTTAAAGATTTGAAATGGTTGGGCGTAGCCATGCCCCTTCCTTCAATAGGGGGGTTTACACGGTCCAACATGTGCGACGAACAAGTGCGGTTGCAACAATGTTGGTCCGTGTGAACGCAAGAAACAACCGCTTGACCGTCATGTTGTATGGTTTTCAAAAATTTTCGATTTTTCTGCTCGCTTGTCCAACCATCCAACCAATATAAACGCTTGTTCGTCGCACCTAGTGCATTTTGGCAGTTTCAGAAAGTTCGCGAAGCGTAAACGTAGTGATGGCGACTGTAAGTCAACTTCAGCTCCTGCAACAAAGTTGCGTGCGATTGTTTTGGCCTCCTTTTTAACCATTCCTTTGTCCATATTCTTTTCTTTCTTATAATCTCTTCCTCTTCATCCTCCAAAAGTTCGTATACACTGACTGCTGCGAGAAATTTTGTGGTCATGTTTCTTTGAAATCTTGTGCACGAATGATGCTGTCGCACAAGTGTGACCGTGTAAACACAAGAGAAGAATTTACCGTTACAGCCTCATCGCACTTGTTCGTCGCACATGTTGGATCGTGTAAACCTGCCTAATGCCCACCCCATACATCTACTCGAGGGTCACGTGTACCGATTGATATTCGATTTATCGTTCCAAAGCAATTTTGTGTCACAAAAACAGTGCCACGACCTTTGTCTAATGCTCATAAAATTTTACCTATCGAGCGACAGATCCATATCCAATATTATAGATATTAATTGTATGGCGGTGCCACGGCCCTTGTCCAATACCCAGCTTATTCTTCTAGTCGAAATGTGCGACTAAGGGCCGTTTTCTCATCTTCGCGTTAACTTTAAAGTTCAGTTTAACGGGCCGATAAACGCATTTTCGTTTTCTCATCTGCCCGTTAAGCTATCCTCCGGATAAAATTTACCCGGAGGATTGACTGCGTGTTAAACTTTAAAGTGAACTTTAAGTGGAAGTGGTGCCAAGTACATGCATATGTTTGTTTACAAACAAAAAACAGCTGGTAATGAAATTACAATTTGAAATGAAATTTGCATTTGAGATCTTTCGGTGTGGAAAATAGGCGTGTTTTTTATATTCATGCACTGGAAGACGCTTTTGAAGGTACGGAGTCGCAAAATGCGGCAAATAGAACATATAACAGCCGATTGGACAATTTCACTGCTTTGCACTGCTGGCATTTCCAATCGCTGCTGGGCCGCCACTTGCGCGATACGTCTCGCTCTTCTCCGCTGCAAGTTCCAGCTTGGACTTGCGCTTCAAGCTGTCGAACTTGTCCCTCAACGTTTTCCAGCGTCGGAACACGCCCCATTTGGCAGTAAAAGCATCAGCAAGATTTTTCGAGGCAAAATTCTTCTTTTTTTCCGTCCAAAATAATTATAATTTTTCAAAAACAGCTGATTGCGCCGCCAAGTGCTGCCCATCGTAGACAAGTGCTGCCCATCGTAGACCAGTGTTGCCAAAAAATCAGACTTGTTGAATTTATATTTATCACGAAGATGAGAAAACGAAAATATTTACCGCGCACTTTAAACTGAACTTTAGCTAAAGTTCACTTTAGCTAACCGCCACTTTAACGCGAGGATGAGAAAACGGCCCTAAGTGGTTTCAAGTATCATTGATGTGCGACTTTCAGCTCCGAAGTTACGCGAAAAAATTTTCCACGCCCCTTGTCTAACGCCCTAGCTGATCTGTCTGAAATAAGACTAAAATGCATCAAGTCCTATTTGGACGATGCGGGTTGGCTTTAGAGCCCAGTATTTTCTCCCACGCAGGGAAGACCCAGTCGAGGAGGCGACAACAAAACGGCACATAGTGCTACTTGAGTGTGCTCTGAGAGCACGCAGTCGCTGCTACCTACCTGTCTAACGCCGTCGGCCTCGATAGCTCAGCGGGTAGCGCGCTGGCTTCTCATACCGAGCGCCCCGGGTTCGATTCCTGGCTTGGGCTGGAAAAAACACTCATCTACTTCTATCGCTATCCACATGAAGGGAATGAGAATTACAAGAATGGCACAAGTGCGCTCTTGGCAGGCAATGGCAAAACCTCCAAGCAGCGATTAAGGGATTGGAAACTGGGAGAGTAAGCCGATTTTTGTGCGTTTTTTGCAATTCACGTACACAGTCTGTGTGTGCTGGCAGTGATCAACTCTTCACTGTTTCCGCTCTTATCCCGATATTAGGGATTATTGTGCAAACCAAAATTCCGCAAGTTTCCTTTCAATTATTTGCTTTTTAAAGTATTTTCTCATTAATTTTCTGCATCAAATACACAACATAACAACTTTTTTGGTTTCATTATGTAAATATTATTGATAAATAGACCAAAGAACACAAAGCATTGAATATGACAGGGTCAATTGCAGTTAGGCTTCTCAACTATTAAAACGGTTTAGGGAGGACAAAATTTGGCTTGAGGAGGACTTTATATGGGAACTACTTTGTTTCAGGAGGACATCACGTTCCTTCAATATTTTACCATGTTTTTAGAAAATGCAAGTGTAAAAAGAGAAAACCTAAAAGCACAAGTAAATTTTAACGTTTTAACCACTTTAAAAAATAAAACAAAACGCGACTGTAATCAACAATATTTTCAATATCAACATCGAGATCACACAATGCTTTTTTTAATGCAATTTTTCTCATTTTTTATTTTTAAGTCTAGTTTTTCCAATGCGCCTTAATCATGTTGAACATTCCAGCAGCTGATCCGGATTTTCAATTCATTTATAATTTTATTTTGAATGGCTAATACTACGTTTACATTGAGCCCAAATGCGTCATTTGGGCAAAAATTCTCAAATGCGAAGCCAAATCACGCATTTCCCCATACAAATTCAAATCTACGAAATGGCTCATTTCAACAAAACGACGAAGCAAATGCGATAAAACCTGACCAATTTTATCGAACGCATCACAAAATGAAAGCTCTTTCAAAAGCTCAAAAGCTTTTGCTACTTTTTGACAGTTCAAAACCAAAACAAACGAAAATTATCAAAATGGAAATTTTGCATTGAAATTTTCGTCTGGTTCAAATATGTAGAATATTCTTAGCATGCAAGGTGTGTAACAAGGCACATTAATAAGGTAGTGGTGGCAACACAGCTGATTAAACTTTTTTCTTCTCATTTTCTTTTGCTTTATTCTCATTTTCTTTTGATTTTTCGCGAATGGGCATCCTCATTGTCAAAAATTGGTAAAATTGTTTTTGTGTTGCTTGTGTTTTGATTTGATTTTGACAACGAGGATGCCCAAAAGCACTAACAAAATACATGGGAATTTTGTTTTTGCAGTAGTGCCATCACCTTGGTGTGTAATATACATGTATTCAACTATTGCAGTGTGTAGAACATAGAGGCAGCAAAAAATAAACAAATGATTTAGTCAGAAGCCGGAAAAGAGCTGATCTATGAGCTGCGGCAAGAGGACATGAGCATTGAGCATTTGACAGTAGCTGCCAAACAAAATGCAAATGCGATGCAAATGAGGCAATGTAAACACTTTCAAATGACTCATTCGAAACTACGCATTTGTGTTCAATGTAAACGTAGTATAAAGCAGCATCGAAATATTGGACACTAATTGGAAACATTTTGCTCATTAATTGATTAAGTTGCCACACTTGAATAAAAAAAAAATAAAAATTTAAATGTAATTTGAGCTTGAGGAGGACTTTTTGGCCTTTGAGGAGGACGGAGGACATTTTCTGTTCAAGGAGGACTGTCCTCCTCAAAGGAGGACGGTTGGGAAGCCTAATTGCAGTCCTTTTTATTTCGCATTTCTTCATTTAGCGAATCTCTAACACAGGGTTGACGATCGGATCAGAGCAGGTTGCTTTTGGTGCTAAATGCTCGAGTTTGAACGCAGGACTGTTTGTCCTGCGACCTGTTTGTTGGTTTTATAAGCTGCAAAAAGCTTATAAAACCTTAATTTAATTCAATAAAAAGAATACCAAACGGTTCTTTTGACACTTTTGGGCAATAATATATTTTGCAAAAAAAAAATACAAAAAAAATAAATATTTCTTTGGTCACAAAAAAAGACTCACACCAGCAACACTGGAAATTGAAATGAACTAGAACAACAGCCCCGTTTTTGAAATTTATATGGAGGAAAAACTACGTTCCTGATCAAGCTTGGGGCCTACTAGTAGGCCCCAAGGTTGCAATTTTGCAATAATGTTAGTAAAATTCTCTGTACGTATTTCTACCGGCTCTCCCAGTTTCACATCGCTTAATCGCTGCTTCAAGTGTGAAAGAAAAACTGCCAATCGCCGTTCGGATTTGGCGTTAAACTGTAGGTCCCTCCCCTCCCTTTCCCAATCCGTTTGAAATGTGTGTTGTATCCAGTGCTGCCACTTAAAAAAATTTTTCCGACCAAATCCGACCCCAAACGACCAAATTAAAAATGTGCGATATCTTTAAATTAATTTTCAAATTACAATTTTATTTTTTTAAGTAAATTTTTTGTACTAATGAAAAGATATTCACATCACAAAACGGACCGAAATTTGTTTAACCCTAATTCCCAGAAGTGAGCCTCACAGTCTCATTAAAGATTTCAAATGGTGATAAATCCCATACCAAAAGATTTTCGATTCCAATTTTTTTATGTAATTCTCTAATGGAATGTTAAAATTATATTTCATTTATAAATTTAACTTTTTAGACAGTTTTTCTACTTTTTTTAAACAATTTTTTAAAAATGTTACGTAACCCCAGAAGTGAGCCTCAGAAGCTCATTTGAACGAAAAACTAAAATTTACTCAGAATTCCTTGACTTTTTGTCCACCATATGGAAGAATATTTTTATTTTTCATGTTTAGGTGCATTTTTATCGTATCAAGTTCAAAGTTTTTGAGCCTAGCACTCATCTAGTCGGCATGGGATGAAGTCTATGAGAATGTTTGAAGATACTACAATATACGACATATTATGAAGACCTTATGGCTTGCCGAAGTTGGTGTTAGTTCATTCAGTTTATATCTTCCAATCACGATAAATATGTAATCAGAATATGAAAATGCTATGGTGCTAATACTTCCTAAAATGCCATACACATGCAAAGACGGTAATCAGGGAGCTGTGGGTCTCGCAAAAAGGGTGTTGAAAAACTGTGTGAGCCTTACAAACGCAAATGTAATAATGACCAACTAGTTCACCAGTAAGGAATTAGCCGATAGTTTATTAGATGCGGGGTTCGTACACTCAGAAAAAACAAAATTTGTATGATGGGTATATCAAAAAACGCTACCTAATGAATGGCCTCTAGCTTTCTTTATACATTTGATTGATGCTGCTGGTATTGCGACATAAGTATATCATATGGCTAAAAGCACGTCCTTACTGGAATGAGGGTATAGATACCAAAAGATAGATGTTTTTGCGATAACTGGTGGATTTTTTTTGTATAGCCACGAATATCTACGAGCGATAACTCAGGCAACATTATATGCTACTTTACTGCGAAAGGCCAGTTCGTAGGCTTCAAATTATTGTACACGTAAATAAAGTCGGTGCCATATTTGTCCACCACCCATCTCCAAAATGCAGGAACATGTTTAGAATAAACTAAACAAATCTCCATTCTACTTCCACCCAAATTTGACAAAGATCTGAATATCTGGATCAATTAATTATACTTTTGTAGTAGCAATTGTTTGCCAGTGGACCCTGTATTCACAAGTTCTTTACTAAAAATATAAAACTTAAATAAAAACGTCTTTAAGTAGTAACTGGATTTGGAAAAGTAAAAAAATTGAGATTTTCAGTAATTTAGCTCATATGAGCCCGACAGTCTCACTTCTGGGTTTACGTTACTTTTAAAATTCTTGGAAGTAGGGTTAAGCGGACCAAAGTAAAAAAAACTGACCAATTTTGGTCCGAAAAGACCAAAAGCGGCAACTCTGGTTGTATCCCATGTTGAAAAAAACAGTGTTGCATACGCATGTCAAACGGGTGGAATCTGTGGTATCAAAACGGGCCCGTTAAGAGGTCTCACACAGAGGCAGCCACCGCAACCTAACCTAACCTTGTCTAACGCCAATTAAAGTTTACTAATAGATCGACAGATATATTGCAACGTTATTCTATATTAAGGATTTATTTTGATTTGTTCAATGCTCACCCCATTTTTTTCATCTAAGATTTCGGAATATGAACATCGACAAATTATGCAATATACCACGCCTCTAGTCTTCACAAACAAAATGTTAATAAATTTATTTTTTTTGTTGACAAAAGATGAATGAATTTTGTTTTGTTTTAGTTCGCAATATTTTTATACGAATTCTATACATCTGTTGTAAAAACATATTTCATATAAAAACTTGTTTTGTTTCATTAAAGCGACAGCTTATCAAAAAAATTTGTTTATATACAAAATTTGACTAGCACTTATATGTTTTTCTGCAAAAGTTACACCCAACGAAATCTTGGAACTGCCATTTTTAAATCTCAAAAACCCGGGCCATCCAAAATGCTTCGGGATTGAATGCTGACTTGGCATCATTGGAGAAACGAGAAGTTATATGTTACCAGATTTTTTTAATTCCGAGTGCTGTCAACTATTTTGATGGCAACGCTACTGCGCTCGGAAGATTCCAATTATTGACTGCTGTCGTCGGTGTGCACTGATGCAATTCTAATTGTGTCTTACATTTGTTTAAAGTGTGAATTGAATCCAACGAAATAGACATGCCATCTGAGGATATGGAAGCCTTGTCACTGAGTAAGTAACCAATACGCATTAAAACAATTGGCGCATGTCTGAGCCGCGATTGCATTGGCAAATTTACCACGTTGATACTACCGACAACGTATGTGCATGTACCACTAACATACATATATAGATGAGTGGTTCAAAAAATCAAAGGCGCTATTACTACTGCTGCTGCTCTGCTACTTTGTGAAGTGAATTCAAGAACAACTGGATTTTAAGTTTTAATGTCAATGGGGGCGCTGTTCATATTGCCGACTTAAGTTTTGCGGATTGTGAATATGACTCATCCACTCCGAGAAAGATGCAACTAACAGTGGAAGAAAAACAAGAGAATCGGTTTCGGCCGTATAATTTGTAGATATTTATATCTAAGTGTCGATCCAATGCAAGTCATGACGCTTATGAGGACCTCGGCGTCAGCTTCTAAATTGTAAACTAGGTCAGTGTTCCGAAAACTTTTTGTGTTCAAGGTACACCTATCAAATCAAGAATTTTTGGAGGTACACCAAAGAAAAAAGCAATGTTTATCTAATATTTATTTATTACTAAAATCAATATACCTAATATGAAAAGTTGAAGAAGAAATGTGAGCCTGTCTAACCATGATACAAAAATATGCAGGTAGTTTCAATGCGACAGATAAAAATAAAATTGACAATTGGAAAAAATTATTTGTTTAAAAATTTTGTACTACTATTTTCATTTTTGCTACAGAGCTGCAATTTCACAAAATTAGTTTATGTAGTATATCGTTCAGTTTCTGTATTTCTTACTTTTTTTTGCACCCTTAAAATTTTATTTTTATTTGTCAAAAAAGCAAATGACTTAATTTTGCTCGATTAATGTCATGGATTCAATCCATATGTCACTATGGATTGAATTCATGAATCTACCTCTATATTTTTGTATCATGTGTCTAACTGAGCACAGGCGATCAAAATTTGGAGCAATCGTTGATAAGGCTGCTCTCATCTCTTCATTGATCGTCCTCAGGCGTTCTCTTTTCGTGAGAGTTGAAAATCCCAATTCGCATAAGTAGGTTGTGGCAAATGGTAATAGAATTGTAACAGCAGCCAAAAATGTGTTAGCTCTACTTCGGATCAGTTTTTAACTCCATGAATTCTTCCTGCTCGTTTATCGTTTAGTGTAATTATGAAACATGGAGGCTGTCCCGACCCTCGCGCAACAAAGCGCCTCGCTTTTATAGCTCAGCTATTTTTAGGTGCATTATCTTCATAAAACCTTTACTTTTTTCCGCGGCACACCAACTGATGACCACGGTACACCAGTGTGCCGCGCCACACGCTTTGCGGAACAATGAACTAGGTTAAGAGTGTAAAAAACAGGGTTTTTTTTAACTGGGGAGGGTTTCATCCTATTTCCCTTTACTTTCTGGAGAAGTCGTTTGGTAGGTGACAGAATCTTTACCTTCAGAGCCTTTTACAAATAATGCAATGACGAGTGACGCATATAAAAGAAATCAAAGGGCAGTGACACTACATTGGGCATATAGGTTGAGCGAAGTAGATACACAAAAGGGTGTCAATTTTATTTCTAAACCAATGCAATGTGTCCTTATTTGGACGGGTGAAATACTGGTTTCGTAGTTGATGTTCAAGTCGAGTAATTAGCACGCAGAAGGGTAAACTGTTTAATGTCGTTTAAAATTAATGCACATATTATTTTTCAGGTGCGCTCTTCACGTCTGAAAAGGACGGCAGTGATGAAGCTGGCGATGGCACCGAGGCAAAGCCGTTCAAAACAATTTTACAAGCAATGCGCTTCGCAGGAAAGGAGCCGTTTCCTACAATCTACGTAGACAGTAAAGACCCGAATGCGGCGGAGCGTTTTGAGCCAGCGGCTAAGTCGCAGCTGAAAAAAGTGCAGAAGATTTTTACTCGCGAGAGTTACAAGAATGCGGAAAAGCAGCAACGTGAGTCCGGAGATGCAGAAAAACGTCAACAAAATATTGAGGAGGCTCGGAAAGTGCAAATAGTTGAAAATGCCAACTTGCCGGCAGCGCGCAAAGTTCGCATATGCGAGGGCACCGAGAATCGTGAAGGACGTGTCAAGGTCTACGGTTGGGTGCATCGGTTACGACGTCAAGGCAAGGGTTTGATCTTCATCACGCTGCGAGACGGTACGGGCTTTCTTCAATGCGTTCTAACAGACAAGCTGTGCCAGACATACGACGCGCTCGTGTTAACCACCGAGAGCTCAGTGGTGCTGTTCGGTGTATTAAAACCCGTGCCCGAGGGGAAGTCGGTGAGTTAGCGTAAAAATCGATGAATATTATTTACTTATTTGCCTGCATTCTGTTTAGGCACCCGGTGGCCACGAACTTAATGTTGACTACTGGGAACTGATGGGATTGGCTCCCGCTGGTGGTGCTGAGAGCATTCTAAACGAAGAAGCACATCCGGACGTCCAGCTAGATAATCGGCACATTATGATACGTGGTGAAAACACGTCGAAAATTCTGAAGATGCGATCGGTGACCATGCAGGCATTCCGCTCGCACTACTTTGCGCGCGGCTACAATGAAGTGACACCGCCAACACTCGTGCAAACCCAAGTCGAAGGAGGATCTACGCTCTTTAAACTGCAATATTTCAGGTGAAGGATCACTCTATGCATGTAGATATGGATAGACTAGCAGGGGCCGGCGGCTTTGTACGCAAGTTTAAAGCCAATGGGCCCAATAAATCATGTTTCTCTTAACAAATACTTTATAGACAAATACTATTTTTCATTTAAGGGGGTCTTCTGGTTACGAGCTGAAAATTTAAGTCTATTTTTCGGAGTAAATTGCGAAGGAACTACTTGAGATAATCCAGTAATTTTTTTTATTTTATTGATACATGCTTTATCTTGTAAGATAAAATTTTGGAAATTAAAAGTCTTCCCACTCGCGACTTTAGAACGACCTTGAGGTTGTTGCTTTTTTCAAACTTGTTGGTAAGACTTCTTCAAGAAATATTAATCGAATTCGATACATTTTTTTTTCAGTTATTCAGGAGACATATGGCTATGTTTTCCCGAGTACGATTTTGAAATTTTTATATGTGTCTCCTGAATAACTGAAAAAAAATTGATCGAATTCGATTAATATTTATTGAAGAAGTCTTACCAACAAGTTTGAAAAAAGCAACAACCTCAAGGTCGTTCTAAAGTCGCGAGTGTGATGACTTTTAATTTTCAAAATTTTATCTTACAAGATAAAGCATGTATCAATAAAATAAAAAAAAATTACTGGATTATTTCAAGTAGTTCCTTCGCAATTTACTCCGAAAAATAGACTTAAATTTTCAGCTCATAACCAGAAGACCCCCTTAAAGGAAATCTATAGTCCTATTAAATCATGTTTCACCATACAAACTCTTAACCCATCGTTGACGCCGTCAGATTTTGATTTTCGAAAAAATGAAAACCACGTCGAATTATTTTTCACTAAGAGTACTTTAACCAAGTTTGAAGTCTATAGGCCTACAAATTCATGTTTTCCAAAGTTTCTTCATACAAACTTTTAACCCTTTGTTAACTTCGTCAACTTTTGTGTTTAATTTATGTATATATGTATTCAAACGAATCTTAACCCATTGTTGACCCTGTTATATTTTGATTTTGGAAAAACTGAAAAATACTTGTCAAATTATAGTATTCATTTTTCATTTGGAGTATTTTCTCCAAATTTGAAGTCAATAGGCCCATTTAATCACGTTTCTTCGTACAACACCTTTGGACCTTGAATTTAAAAAAATCCGTCTCAGTTCAAATTCATGTTTAGTTCAAATATCATGTTTGTAGATTCAGTGGTTTGGGCTGGGCGATGATGAGTTAGTCAGTCGAGACAAACAATTATATATACATCGATTTTCATATACCTGGGTTAGGTTATGGTGGCTGCCTCTATAAGAGACACACTCGGAGGCCCGAAAGACCCATTGTGATACCACATATATTTTTCACCCGTTTTGAAATATGTATGCAACACTGTTTTTCCAACATATGTTACAGCACACATTTCAAACGGATGGGGAGAGGGAGGGGAGAGGACCTACAGTTTAACGCCGAATCCGAACGGCGATTGGCAGTTTTTCTTTCACACTTGGAGGTTTTGCCATTGCCTGCCAAGAGCGCACTTGTGCGATTCTTGTAATTCTCATCTGCTTCATGTGGATAGCGATAGAAGTAGATGAGCGTTTTTTCCAGCCCGAGCCAGGAATCGAACCTGGAGCGCTCGGTATGAGAAGCCAGCGCGCTACCCGCTGGGCTATCGAGGCCAGCGATATACCTGGGTACAACTTATCTTTATTCTCTCCTCATAAAGGTCTTGTCCTTTATTTTTGCATTGATATTGCGTACCAGTGCCAGCAACAGTTTTTTTAGATGCCGAATTTAGCTCTACTTTTTATTTTAATATCTAGTGGAACATCCTAAACTTTTTCTTCCCCTAAAGAGAAAAATTGCTTTTATAGTAAGTTCGATTAATTAGAGGCGCCCAGGAAGAAAGTTCTAAAATTCCACAAAGATGGAAAAAAGTCTGGTCATTCGGTAAGAGAGTGAAAATTTACACCTCGTCTTCGATTCACACTCTCACAAAGGATGACCAAATCTACTCACTCGATTAATAAGCTGAAAGAGAAATAAATGTTATTTTGGACAGGAGAGAGGGGCAGTCAATATTTCCATTGACTATAGCAAAAATGAAAGCCATGGAAATGACAGCCCTCCTGGTTTCAAGTGAATTTAAACCCAGCAGAAGACATCTAGACCTGTAAGGAGGCAGGGGCTCAGAAAAACGAATGGAGCGAAGGGCAAACTTAAGGAATCTTTTTCCTACGCAGTACTGTAAGTTCACATCAATGAAACTTGGTACGAATTTTCCACTTAGTAGCACAATTCGAATAGAAGAAAGTTGTGAACATTTGACAAGGGGGCATATGTAAAATGGAGGCGGTACTCCATTTTACATATACATCTACATATGTTAGATTGTATGTCCTGACTGACTGGCCAATTGATTGATTGATTTATCATCGCCCAGCCCAAACCGCTGAGGCTACAAACATGAGATTTGAACTGTAGGTACATCTTGAATGAATTCGATATTTTAAAATTTTTCGAACATCAAAATTGACCTGGGCCAACAATGGGCTAGGGTTTGTTCACGGAAAGACTCCGAAACAAAAAACACAAACCGATGGGCCTATTGACTTAAAAAATTGTAAAAATAATTGAAATAAAAAAAACGTGTTTCTCATTATTTTCAAAAATCGAAATCTAACGGAATAACGACGGGTTAAAAGTATGTATGGAGAAACAAATTTGTTTGAGCCTTTTGACTTCAGATTTGACGAAAGTATTTCAAATGTAAAATAAATCGAACAACTCGACGGGCTCGACGACGCACAGTGTCGCGATAAGTATTTTTGGCCACGGCTTATAACTTGCTTAATATTAGTGATAGAATTATAAAATTTTGTATTTGAGCTTAAAATAATAGCTTAAAAGCTTACACTAAAAATTAGCTGTTTGCCACGCCCACTTTCAAAAATATTCGCATTTTACTACAACTGCAACTGTATTTTTAGAAGGCTGTTTACGATACTCGTTCTACGATGTGATTTTAATTGGTAAACTTTCTAAAACGTTAAACGTGGGCGTGGCAGTGGCCAAAACTTTTCCTTTATGAATTCGTGTATTAATTTTTTCAGCTTGTGATACCATATTTTGGTATGAATGCTTAGATTTTTAAAGTGGGCGTGGCATTCTGCCTACTTTTGATGATACGAACAAAGTGCCAACCTTGTCGTTTATATAGCTCACCATTGCAGCAGCTGCTTTGCCGCTTTAATTGTGCGTCGCAAGCCATACTTCGAAAAAGTCACAATTTTTTACTCTAGGTGGCACTACAAAAAGTAGTGGGGACGCAGGTCGACGCAACTAATTTTTCCTGTATTTGAAAGACCGTACTTGTATATTTGTTTTGCACTAATCACTCGAGAGAAGATTTAAGAAGCTTTTTTTTATCGTCTCCCAAAGTTAGCTATTTTTCTTGCTTTCGTTAGACAGAGCGTGTTTTTTTAACCCTCAAATGCATATGCTTGCATTCAAATGCATATGATGCCTTTAGGCACACTAACATATTTGAGTATATCTTCAAATTAAACCCCGATATAATATTTTGAAACGACAACCACATTCAAAATCTGTTTGCTAATATTTAGTAGTTTATTAATATTTAATTCACTTTTCAGTGGTTTTTGTGTTAAAAAGAAAATCCTATTTTCATTTAGCAAACGGGAAAATAATTCATGCGTTTGAGGGTTAAAGCAACGCACTCGTCTCCATATAAGCTGCGGCCAAAAATAGACAAATTTGTCGCAGAGCAACCAAATTTTCTACATAGGGCTTCTGGAGCAATTAAATAATATGCTGCATAAATCGGCGTAATCCGACCATAACCACGCTCACCTCCCATAGTAAACAAAATTTCAAATTAGCATAACTTCTGTTCTATGGAAGGTAGTGCAACGGAATTCGGTGTATGCATTTTCTTTTTTTAACACAAAAGAATGGTCGAAAAATGGGCGCAATCTAACAACTCTTGTTCTATAGAAGGTAGCAGCACCTCTCAGAGCTTTCCTCAAATTTCAGTGCCTGTGTACCACGGCTTGTGCTCGGTGTCTATTTCAATTTGTATAATTATTTAATTAACCTAAATTTTTGTAAATTTAAATTTAAGTAGCCGCAAACTTTGCTTTTGTTCATTATTAACATCAACGCCCGTCTTATCTTTAAGAAAAGTTATACGAAATTTATGTTTTGTTGACCGCTTTCTAGCTTCAGCTTTACGCCACATTTCGAAAAATCACGTATTTTTAGTGGAGGCGTCACTTTGAAGCTAAATTTTTCTTAGTTGTGATATTGCCTGTCGACTGCCATATTCATTTTAGTCATTTTGTAACATTAATTTTTACCATCTTTGGCCACACTCGCGACACTGTGCGACGGGTTAAAAGTTTTTATGCAGAAACTGAAAAAACATGAATTATTGGGCCCATTGACTTCAAACTTGGTGAGAGTACTCTTAGTGAGAAATAATTTGACACGTGTTTTTCACTTTTTTGAAAATCAAAATCTAACGGGTCAACAATGGGTTAACAGTTTGTATGGAGAAACAAGATTTATTGGGCCTTTTGACTTCAAACATAGTAAAAGAACTTAAATCGGAAAATAATTAAAATAATTAAAACGTGCTTTTCTGTTGTTTGAAAATCCAAATCTGTCGTGGTAAACCAAGGGTTAAAAATTTGTTTAGAGTAAATGTGAAAACACATAATTTAATGGGCCTTTTAACTTTAACATTTTTGAAAACACTTAAAAACAAAAATAATTAGGCGCATGTTGTTTTTTTAATCAAAAACTGACGGTGTCAACAATGGGTTAAGAATTTGTATCGGGGTAAACATGAGCGCGCGTGCAAAGCCGCGGGTCCCAGCTAGTGTTTCTATAAATATGGCTTAAATATGTTTATATAAATATGGCTTGTTAATTTTCTAAATTCTTCGGTGTAGTTCCAAAATTTTCCATTTATAATTTTCCCCTAATGTTTATAACTTTAAATTAATGAGGATATTCCCCTCATTCTACATCCATCCAAAACCAAAATAATGAATTACATCGTGCGACAGCCAATTTTACACACGAAAAAATCTATTTACTCGTAAAACTAGGGGCCAAATATAGTGAAACTGCGTTTTTAGTTTCTCTCTGATGTGAGGATTTTTTTAAGGGGCTTTGAAATTATACGGACATGAAATTTCAAAAAAATTATTGAGTGCAGTGTAGAATATGAATATCTTAATAAATAAATAAATAAATTTTACCCCTAGTTTCGCGGGTATATCGAATTGTTCCGAATGTTTTCATATTTTTAATTTTTGACGCACGGTGTTTTAGGGGTAAATTATACATTGTATAAAAGCACAGAACAAACGATATACAGAACGTGCAACTGGTGTAGGGAAAATTTTCTCTGCGGGTTCCAGCGGGAAGCAGTAGATGGGACGAGAACGCACAAACGTAAGAGCGTAAAATGGGAAGCTGTGAGAGTGCAAAATCAAATTTTCGAACAGATGGAAGATACGGGTGTACGAAATGATGACGCAATTTGAGAATGCAAGAGAGGATCACAAAAGAGCTCTACATTCGCTCGCGCTTACTCTCTCGTTTCCGTTTACATTTCCCTCACCTTTGCTGCTTCCCGCTCGCGTCTGTAGTAAAAGCGCACAATGTTTTCAGATGCGTCTTCTGTACATTGTTTTTACAAGTAGTCAACCTAATCACAAGTACAAAAGTCCAATAAAAGAACGGTCGGGGGTTGAGAGCAAGCGCTACTTATCAAAACAATCAGTTATAATACATACTTCCGCTTTGTACTTGCAGCGAAGAAGCTTACCTTACCCAAAGCTCACAACTGTATTTGGAGACTTGCTTGCCGGCACTAGGCGATGTCTTCTGTGTTGCACAGAGCTATCGCGCAGAGCAGAGTCGCACACGTCGCCACTTGGCCGAATACACTCACATTGAGGGAGAGTGTCCCTTTATCACGTTTGACGATCTTCTGGATCGTCTTGAGGATCTTGTGTGTGACGTGGTGGATCGCGTCCTTAAGTCACCTTGGGGTTACTTGGTTCATGAGTTGAACCCTGACTTCAAGCCGCCCCAGAGGCCATTCCGTCGCATGAATTACGCAGACGCTATTAAATGGTTGAAGGACCACAACGTCACCAAGGATGATGGTTCTTTTTATGAATTCGGCGAGGTAGGTCGTATGCACGCAATCATATTCTTGGTAACCGATTTTTGTTTTAAAACTCGTTGCGCTAGGATATTCCAGAAGCGCCGGAGCGCAAAATGACAGACACCATCAACGAGCCAATTATGCTGTGCCGCTTCCCAACCAACATTAAGTCCTTCTATATGGCAAAATGTCCGGAGGACGCAAATCTCACTGAGAGCGTGGATGTGCTTTTGCCGAATGTGGGCGAAATAGTAGGTGGTTCTATGAGGACACATGACCACGCCGAGCTGCTCAAGGGTTATGCACGTGAGGGTATCGATCCCAAGCCCTACTACTGGTACACAGACCAGCGAGTCTACGGCACACAACCCCACGGAGGATACGGCCTGGGGCTAGAACGGTTTCTCTGCTGGTTGCTCAACCGCTACCATATCCGAGAGGTCTGTCTCTACCCCAGATTCGTTGACAGATGCAAACCGTAATTTCACGCGGTGAAACAAACGTAAACTTGATGGGCAAATACCACTGTAACTATTTAATAATCTGCTTTATCGCGGATGAATGCATTTAAAATAAAATGCGACCATATGAGCAAATAAAGCATAAAATAAGTGTTGCAATTTGAAGAAAATAGATGCATGCAATATATGGGACGTAGAAGAATTTAATAGACAGACACCACATCACTTAAGAATGTATCATTTATTTGCAGTTGAAGACCACAAAATATGGTGCATGAAACATTTGTATACAGCGTCGACTTGTTTATTTCTTAAACATTTACTTAGCATATAAGATTGCTCTTTTAAACAAAGAGAGTACAACCGCAATTATAGATATATAGAATAACAATAAGTTAAAATAACATTAAGTAGAAAAAAATAAGAGATAAAAACGAAGACAACCGAAAAGGAGAAGAGATAGATGTATGGATATTGGGAGAGAATCAAGAGAAGTGCTAAAGTGCTTGCTTTAGACACTTTTGATTATGTGCAGTCCTTTTCAGATTACGTAAGGTTAATCTTTGCTTACCACGGAATTTATATGATCTTCACAGGAAAGGGTAAAACCCCAGATTTTAAAATTAACATTGTTGTTTCAAATTAACATTGGTTATAATTCAGGAAATGAGTAAACATTTTTCAGAAATTGGGCATAACAAATGATTTTACAGGATTTAGCCTTAGCTTATTTTCCCTAGCCCATCCTGCTATTGTGTTCAGGTCATCATTCAACATAACACGTAGGTCTTCAACGAGACCAATTGGTGTTGATAAATACAACTGGAGGTCATCGGCGTATGCATGCATAGTAATATGCTAGCAACATCATTTATGTACATCGTAAATAAAAGCGGGCCAAGAACTGAGCCTCGTGGCACACCGTAAGTTAATATATTGAATTCAGACAGACATTTACCAGCCCTTACCTTCGAGAGAACCAAAAACTTATTTTAAGTATTAAATGATCGGCAAAATCGGAAGCTTTGGAGAAATCCAATAGGCAAAGCAAGGTAGATTTTCCATGTCATATTACGCTCTGATGTCATCTAAAATCTTGACTACAGCTGTGGAACAGCCGTGGCCTGACCGAAAACCGAATAGAAAAGTTGGCAAAAGATCAAACTCATTGATAGAGATCTGTTCAGCCATGAAAGCCTCGCATACTTTTATTATTGACGACAATAAACTTACCGGACGGTAGTTGGATGATTCAGTGCTATTGGTTTTGTTTAGCTATAGCCCTTTTCCCAGATATCTGGAAAGTATGAGCTAGAAAAACATCTATCTATCTATCTATCTAAATGGACAGTGGACTTACTACATAAAACAAAATAAATTTAAAGAATTTAATTGGGATGCCATCTTCACCAACAGCGTTTGATCCTATTTTATTAATATAGAGCGCAACATCACACTTCCCAACAGCACCCAAATCGAACCGACATGAGGATATTTATACTACAGTTTCTTCTATTACATACAATAATAGCCGCCGTAGCTCAGCTGGCTAGCTAGTGCGTTGGGCCGCGAGTCAAATGCAACGCTCGAACCCAGGTTCAAGACTCCGTTGCTGCTAACACCGAAAAAAAAGAAAAACAATTTTTCTTTCGGCGTAGTTTCCCTCCCAGTAGGGAATGGCAAACCTCTGAGAGTAAAATTGTCTATGAAAAAGCTCCCAACTCGGATAGCTAGGCCTTAGCCTAGGCATATACGGAGACGCAGGCCGCACACGCAACACAACTCAACGCAGTTTAGTTTTTTGTAAATAACGCAGTACCGTATAACGGCGTATACAGCGACATAGTCGCGTGCGGCGGAGAGACGTGCCTGCGCACAACTGCGTCGCGTTGTAGTTGAAATACAGTTTCCTACGCGCAGCCGACACGTTAGCTTGCAAAAATTGAAGAACTAATTGAAAAAGTGCTTGAACAGCCGATTTTGCACCCATATTATATTATATAGGTTCTATTTCAAAGTCTAATTCAGACAAATAACTAGTATTGCTGGGTTTATGGAATGAATACGGAACACGTGTGCTGGTTTTACGAGATTCGTATACGAAGTTCACATATTTTCTGCCTCACAAAGTTTAATTTTCGCTGCGCTGCCTTGTGCTGTGTTGCGCGGCCTGCGTCGCCGTATACGCCTAGGCTAAGTCTCGTAATCGGGCTGTCGTGTCAGTAATTGTTATTATTAGTCTCTTCTATTATCGGATGTATTCAACGAGCTAGGAGCTACACCTTTTCAACCTCAAAATGAGAATATGTTAATTCATAATGGGAATACGTTAATTCAAAATGAGAAATATAAATACATAATGAGATTGCGTAAGTTCATAATGAGAAATATAAATTCGTAATGAGAATGCGTAAGTTCATAATGAGAAATATAAATTCGTAATGAGAATGCGTAAGTTCATAATGAGAAATATAAATACATAATGGGAATACGTAAATTCAAAATGAGAAATATAAATTCATAATGAGAATGCGTTAATTCAAAATGAGAATATTTTTTTTTTATAGTTTTGCACTTGGCCCCATATTTGCCAATGCCAATCGAAACTATTTGGGCAAAAATTAAAAATGAAGTGAAGTGTAATTTGCGCATTCCTAATGTCCACGCTCCTTCATTATGCGAACAACGTTTACAGTATCTTGAGACAATAATAGATAATGCAAAGCAAACCATTACTGGTGGAGATTGTGCCAGAGCTGTACAGCACACCACAACTTTTCATGCAAATGGCCTTGCTTTACAGGATATGGACGTAGGGATGTAAAAATTGTTTAAGCACTTTTCGTTTGCATTTTGTTATTAAAATCATATAATAAAAGTTACTTATACTAAAAATAAACCTTATACTACATAGTTCTAATTTCAAATTTTCCTTTTCCCAATTTGAATTTTCCTTTTCTCATTTTGAATTTACGTATTCCCATTATGAATTCATAGTTCTCATTATGAACTTACGCATTCTCATTACGATTTTATATTTCTCATTATGAACTTACGCATTCTCATTACGAATTTATATTTCTCATTTTTAATTAACGTATTCCCATTGTATTTATATTTCTCATTATGCATTTACGCATTCTCATTTTGAGGTTGAAAAGGTGTAGTTGACAAGAGAGTCATTGAGTAAATTAAGGTCAAGCAGACACCCATCGGATGCTTTGCTACATACACCGACCTGCCTCAAGTTTTTCCAAAGCTTTTTAGGAGTTTGAGTGGGCTGTATTGTGCATAAAATATTTTCGTTTCGCCCATTTAACAACATTTCGTGATTTTCCCAGGTAGCAGCAGTGTGATTTATTTTCCATTTGTTATATGTTTTATGAGGATATTTAACCCTCCATTACTATCGTCTATTTCACTAACGCCATTACTATCGTGGGGTGCAATCCACCCACAAATTTTTATTATCCGTTTTACTTATCCATGAAGGTAAAATAAACAAAAACCAAATTTTTTCATAATCAGAACACCATAACATGTAAAAACAAAAATAAATTGTATAGTTTTGTTAATTCATTTATTTAATAAAAACATTTGTTTATGTACACTTCATATAAAAAAAAAAGAAAGATGAATTGAAAGCCACATCTTGCACAATTTTTAAGCTATGTTTCTTGGGCTTAGTGATTTAGAAAGCTAAAAAAATAAGTAATAAATATTTATTTCATAATTTTTTTCGGACCGAGGTAAAATTTTGCGTAAAAACTCAAACAAAAATCAACAATATACCTGCTACTTTTTAAGGTTACACCGTGCGACAAAAATCAAAAAATTTCCAAACACGAAAAAATCGATATACTCGCGAAACTAGGGGCCAAATGTAGTAAAACTGCGTTTTTTGTTTTTCTCTCTGACGTCAGGATTTTTTTTAAAGGACTTTGAAATTTCAAGGATATGTTTATTTCAAAGAATTATTTTAAAAATTGAGCGCATTGAAGAATAACAATATTGGTATCAAATGAAAGAGAAAAATCCTTAGAATCTTAGAAAATTTAATGTTTTGGTGCAAAAGGACGAAGAGGTATTGAAAATGTCCTTTTAACTTTAACCTAAACTTTATCCTTGAATATCCTTGGAAATTTCCAATAGTTTTTTTTTTTTAATAGATCTTAAGGACTAATATGTACACTACTACATCCTTGAATTTCGTCCTTCTAACTTTATTAGTTTAAGATATAAAAAATTTAATGTTATAAAAATTTTGTTACTGATCCTAGAACATCATTTTTAAGGATTTTCTACTAAGTAAATGGTCTATACGTTATTTAAAAAAATTGTCGCCAAAAAGTGAATAAAAATATATAAATGTATTTTATAAAAAATACAACTTCATTACTAACAATCGGTGTTAAGCATCCAGCAATTTTATAACGCCACTACTATCGTGGGGTGTAACACACACGTGACTTTTTAAAACAATTGTATAAAAGCATCAGCTTTATTTATGCCTTCCTTCTTTTATTTAAACCTTCCGAAATATGCAAATGTGGATTACATTATAACTATGTTGGTTTTGGTTAAACAAAATCTATATTTTACTAAGGAATTGAACTCACGGGGTGGATTCCACCCCGACGATAGTAATGGAGAGTTAAGGGCAAATTTCAAGGAATGCGTAGTCCATTGACAAGAACTATTTGGGGCATGACGAGTACGTATGGGAACATCAAAGTCAAATCACAGATCTTACGGGTAAAAAAACTTAGCTTTTCATTAACAGAACTAAACCGTGCAGAGTAAAATGAAACTTTTCTGGTTTCAGCAGAGATACTTTCATGTATATACACGTTGTTATCTGAGTTGATTCCATCGTTCCTCAGGTTTAAACAGTTGTGTATAGTAGTAGTAGTTTCATAAGTGCTAAACGCAATTTTAATATTTTTTCGATTCCCCTTTTTTTTTTGTTTTGCTATAAAACTAAACCGTGTTATTGCTAACGAAATTGGAAAGTGCGAATGACGCAAGATGTCCGCACGGCTAAATCTCAGGGCAAAAAATCATTTGTATTGAATTCTTCATCTCCAGAGTCTTCTTCTGCTTCGTCACCGATGTCGTCCTTAAGAAAGAAAGCTACTATATTTTAGTTACGCCACCCCAGCATCTTCTCAACATACCCCATTACCCACGGAGTCCAACTCTGCATGTATCTGCTCCTTGCGGTAGTGACTGCGCAACAGTTCCTTTATAGCGTTACTAACGACTTGGCGTACCTGCGCGTCGAAACCGAGCGGTAGCCAACCGGTCCGCTCGTTGCACATGGCACCGGTCAGGGGCGAGGGGATTTTTTCGAGCATCTCCTGAATCTTGGGCATAAGTATGTCACAGTACTACCAGTAACAAAATTAAAACAATCAGGAAGTATTATGAGAATTATGGTGACTTACCCGCAAAATGCACTGTCTGGAGCGCGGCAGCTTGTTCTCTACCAAATAAGGATAGTTCACGTCCTGCACCAGTTCATGCACTTCGTAGGGATTCTCGTTCATTTTCTTTATCCGGTTCTTTCTGTTGGCTACCTAAGGACACGATCTGGGTGAATGTATGTACGTATGTATGTCATGATGGCCACAATTTATGCGAGCCGAACGACTTTGTGTATTGCTTACGAATTCCGCCATGCCAGAGCGAAAGCGCAGCCGGAAGTCGAAGGTCTGATAGTAGCGACTCTTGAAGTCTTTTCGCGGATCGTAGCCGTATCGCACATAGAGCGTCCGCCACGGGCCCGTTGAGAAGTAGTAGGCTAATGAGGGGGTAATACACTTGAGCTTCTCATTCGAAACACCAGACTCGTACAGCAACGCAATGCGCGTCCATATTGGGCACTCTTCAAAGAGCTGAAATGAGACGAATTGACAGATGTTGCTATGAATATTTCAGCTTGGTCTTAACGTTGCAGAATTAAATGTCTACCTACCCGTTTAACTTTCTCTAACTGTTCATCCGACACGTATTTAACTCGCATGCGCTTCACTATTTGAGAATCCGGGTGGACCGGGAAAGGATCTGTCATGCTGAACGCCACAACATCACGGCTGTCGTAGCTAGTTTTCTGCAGCACGCCCAAAACATCATGTTGACCATCTTCATGTGCATCTCCGCGAAAAACTCCTGCGTGCACTGTGTCGGTGCGGGCAAAGACTTGCGGTACACACATTAGTGGCATATTTGCGCGTCTGCCAAAATAAATCATGTTCGGCCGTTACTTCAGCCCTATTATAACTAGGGATCGGAATTATATGCAAGTGCATATTTTTTTGGAGCTTCCGATTTGAACGGGACCAAGACAGAAAGTACTTTTATTGAAAAATATTAAGAATGAGCTAACATATGCACTGCATATTTGCATATGTTTGCATATTTTTGCATAGTTTTTGCATATAAATCCGATACCTAATTTATAACCTATACACATGAAGCTAACGTAAAATACTCAGTGTCTGTAACTGACTCCGGCATCAGATTACTGAACTTGAACGATAAAGCTGCGCTTTGGCCAGCCTCTTTATGCAGCGGCAGGAACTGGAAATCACAAAGACCTGAGGATCGAAAATTGTTCTGAAAGGATTAATGTCCACTTTGTTATGGTTTGCACTTATTACTGCCGAAAGTAAAGACTCTTTTGCAGTAGCCGAGAATGCGTGTCTGGTACTCCGGAGACTTGTTAGGATACTTCTTCGAGCGGCGCACTTTTATTGACAGCAGCAGACCGACACAAGACATACTTTCTCCATATGTGGCTTTATTGAAAGGGTTCTCAGGGTGATAGCGAAGTCCTAACCGCTTTTGCTCCCCACCTAGCACCTGTGGATCAATACGAGGTTTGAATAAAAGTCCGCGGCACTAAGACAGAATTTAACCTGAGATATATTCGTAATACCGCCGAGTGTGTCAACCATTCGATCAGTATTCACAACCTTTCCGGGATACTCGATTACGTCAAGTTCTCGTCGAGAGGAGAAATTGAGTTGAACCGACATATTAGCACCAGTAATGTCGAAATTCATCCTTTCAAAATTATTTCATAGGTTTAAGTTACTCGATATTGTGAATTATTTGTCCAATTCGTAGTGAATATGAAACCATCCACAAAGGAAAGATAATAATTTGTAATAACAAATATCCGGGCAGCCTTATTTCGTTGATTCTTGGACGTATCGAAAATAGTAACGATATTGTACCATATCGATAGTTTTAATATTCGATGCCGATATTTTTTACTTGATTCTATTAACACGATATTTTTTTAAATCGAGTAGTCGAACCCCAATATCTTATCGAAATTTTCCTTAAAAAAATCATCTTTTACATTTTTTCGTTTTTATCATAGTGTTATTTTACTATGATTTTATATTATGCTTCTCTATTCTGACTTAACAAAAAGTCGTCGAATGAAGATTCTTATGGCTACGAAAAAGTTTGGTAGGGCAATTCTGTTATTCTTAACGTTGCTACAGCTAAATCAATTTTGTCGGTTGACTTTACAAACACTTTTTAGCTTTTCTTTTGTTGGAGCCCTTTTTTGGGTTAGATGGCTTTTTGGTAAGTTTTTTAACTATTCAGCCTTTGGAGGTATTTTAAGTTTAACTCAAACAATGAGGCTAGTTGCAAAATTTGTTTTAAAACCATTAAAACTAGCGGCAACACAACATGTTGAAACACGTTCGGATGCATCCTGAATTGTAGCCGATCAATTTTTTATAACTTTTTGAAGGTAGCACTTCGTCAACGCAGTCCTGCAGTGCTTTGCTATCACCGTCAAGCAGTGGTTCGGAAGGATCATCTTACAGCTCAAATTTATCTTTATATACCAGCAACTTCTGTTCCGTCGGAGTGACTATTTTCCAAGGCGGATGCATTAATTTAAAAGAAAACACCCCAATAGACTCGCAGGAAAAAAGCTAGACTAGTTGTTGTTTTTACCAGATTGTACCGAAGAAGAATGGTGCCTATAGTCTTTCACATAAAACAGTTATTTGTTTTTTCCTTTAATATTTAACCAATACAAGGAACACCCTGTATTTAAGAAACGCTTAAAAATTGATCTCAATGATTTTTATTTATTTAAATTTTCGTTAATGAATTTAATTTATGGTGTATGCAAATTTTGTGTTAACTTTTAAATTTTGTTAAGTTTTGGTTTTTAAGCTGCAAACTAAGAATTTGTACGTAAATACTTATGTATAGGTATTATAAATATAAAATTTAATGCTTTGTGTCTTATTTTAATTTTAAGGAATTTATACGAAAATTTAAAGTAGTTTAATTCGATACCGATATTTTCCATATCGAGTACTTTATGCTCAATATCGTGTATTTCATACTTTTAATCCAATGTTCGATACGAGTACTAAATCGATGTTTTCTATTCGATATCGTGTCCCTACCAGCGTTGCCGTTTTGGTTATTTTTAACCAAACTTGGTAACTTTTCTTGCTGTTTTGAATTTTTGGTAATTTGGTAGCATACTCTGCGATATGGTAGTTTTTTTTGCTTGGTTTACCTTGTATGTTACATGCATATTTTGCTCTCTCTTTCGCATAAAAAATCATATTTGTTTTCGCAATGACAATAACAGTGATGCCAATACTTATTAGATTGCAAATTTGGTTACTATTAAGTAAACCTTAATAATCGAAAGTGGCATATTCAAAAAAGTAACGCTTTTACATTTCACATATAAAGAAAAACGCGGGCGAAGCGGCATTTCAATTGCTCGCCAAAGAGCTTTTGCCAAGAAACATTGAATTTTAATATGTATGGACTCCAAAAGGCGAACTGCAGTTGGAACTCTGCTTTTGTGATTTATTGCAATCAGTTTTACTATAAGTCCACCAATTTCCTGGTTTTAATTTATTTTGCACCTCAAGGTTTTCAAAAGAATTTACAAATGTGCAAATGGAGAAATGTTTTAAGCGACAAGATGTGATTGTTTTTTGTTTTATAAATAAATAATTAAACGCATATTTATAAAAAAAAATTTGGTAGTTTTGGTAATTTTTTTTTAGAAATTTGGTAATTTTTTTCCGTTTGGTTGTGGCAACGCTGGTCCCTACAGCTGGACAGTGTTGCCGTTTTGGTCCAATTGCACCAAAATTGGTAGCTCCGTTTCATAAATAAAGGTTTTGGTAGGTTGGTTGGTTTGTTGTGATTTTCAAGGAATTTTGGTAGGCAACACACTGCGTTAATAAATTTTCTATTAATTTGTTTATGATTTTAAAATTACTCTGTAGCTTGTGAACAAATTTTACATGCAAAAGTTCAAACGTATCTGCAGGGAAGATCTGAAGCTATTAGAGAATATAACGCCACATTTAGCCTAGGCGTATACGGAGACGCAGGCCGCGCAACACAGCGAAGGGCAGCGCAGTGCAAATGAAACTGTGTGACCCAGAAAATATGTGAACTGCGTATACGAATCTCGTAAAACCAGCACACGTGTTCCGTATTCATTCCATAAACCCAGCAATACGAGTTATTTGTCTGAATTAGACTTTGAAATAGAACCTATATAATATAATATGGGTGTAATATCGACTGTTCACGCACTTTTCAATTAGTTCTTCAATTTTTGCAAGCTAACGTGTCGGCTGCGCGTAGGAAACTGTATTTCAACTACAACGCGACGCAGGTGTGCGCAGGCACGTCTCTCTGCCGCACGCGGCTATGTTGCACTATTTACAGAAAACTGAACTGCGTTGCGCATTGTGCGGTCTGCGTCTCCGTATACGCCTAGGCTTAGTCCTTTCTGAAGAAAATTTAACTCTTCTTCCTTTGATTTCAAAATTTAGTGGACGGTGATCCAGATAAAATTATAGTGCAGTAAAACTAAATTTTTGTATAGCACATTTATTTTGGTAGGCTGAGATTGATTTTGGACCAATTTTGGTAGGGGAAAAAATTCTTAGTGGCAACACTGCAGCTGGATGTTCATTCCAAAGCAGTGTTGCCGTGTCCGTAAATGTTATTTTTGAGTATTGTCTTTTGGTAGATTTGATTGCAGTTTGGTAGTTTTTTCTCGGAATTTTCGCCAAGGAGGTTGGAACGGCTTGCTGTATATAATATATATATACTATATATCTGTCTGGCGACACTGAAAAGCTGTTCATTTGCCACGCTCGTTGGCGGAGCAGATAAATATCTCTCTGCCTTTTTTTTAATGTTTACAAAATTTGAGGAATACCAATAGTGAAAAATGTTTACATTGCGAAATTTATGGGAGATTATTATACGATGAATTGAAGAAATTTTTTGGCTGCACAATTAAGCTGGCTGTTGGAATAGGATATTACAGGGCAGAAACCAGAGTCTATTTTGGCCAAAGCCGAAAATTTCAAATTGGCCGAATACCGACGGCGAATATTCGATCGGACACTATAGTAGTATTTATAAATGGATAAATATTATCTATTATACAAGTTTAGCCCTTTTTACGGCTAGTCTCTTATATCTGTTCAGCTAGAGCGCTGAACCTTTTACGGTTGGAAGTATTCACTAATAAAAGAGGAATTTAAAATTTTTAGTAGTCGCAGTTGTATAGTTTTTAATTTATTAATTTTTAAAATCACGAAAATCGTCTCGCAAATTTAACAACTATTCTTCAACCCCATATGAATGGCATTCACAATAGTATAAAAAACTGAAGAAATATCGATCACATTGCCATATTTTAAATGTTTAAATCTATATATATAAAAATGAAACTGGACCAACTTGGATACTTACTTTGCCGGGGTTGTTTGAAATTGATACGTGAAGGTTTATAAAAAAATAAAAGTCGGCAAAACAGGGCGTGGCACCACAAGAATACATTTTTAGACAATAACTTTGGAACCATAAGTAACACATCAATTCAATTTGGTACAAACTTAGTATGTATGTTAATCATGTCCTTCAATAGAGGGAATAAGGTGGGTATTGAACAAAGGGGTGTGGCACCGCCCATTCAACTCAAATCTTCTAAATGGAATATCTTCGGAATTGTAAGTCGCACAATATTGAAATTTGGTGTACCGTCGTTTTATAGATGTCATTCTACTGTTAAAATTTTATGGGCGTTGAACAAGGGGCGTGGCACATTTTTTATGCAGCAGAACTGTAAGTCGTACATCAATGAAACTTGGTATGAACCTACCAGTTAATCATATCTTTCGGCAGAGGGAATAAGGTGGGTATTGAAAAAAGGGGTGTGGCACCGCCCATACAACTCAAATCTTTTAAATGGAATAGCTTCCGAATTGTTAGTCGCACAGCATTGAACTTTGGTGTACCGTCGTTTCATAGATGTGTCATTCTACTGTTAAAATTGATGGGCGTTGAACAAGGGGCGTGGCACATTTTTTATTACCCAACATTTCAGCAGAACTGTAAGTCGCACATCAATGAAACTTGGTACGGACCTACCATTTAGTCATATCTTTCGACAGAGAGAATGGGGCGGGTATTTAACAAGAGGGCGTGGCTCCGCCCATATAACTCAAATCTTTTATATGGAATAGCTTCGGAATTGTAAGTCGCACAGCATTGAAATTTGGTACGAAATCGTCCCATAGAAGTGTCATTCTATTGATAAAATTTGATGGGGTTGGACAAGGGCCGTGGCACATTTGTTTGACCCAAACTATCCGCATGATTTTGAAACTGTTCGTCGCACATCAATGAAACTTAGTACGAATTTACCATTTAGTCATATCTTTCCACAGAAGGAATGGGCGGGTATTTAACAAGAGGGCGTGGCTCCACCCATACAACTCAAATCTTTTATATGGCATTGAAATTTGGTGTACCGTTGTTTCATAGATGTGTCATTCTACTGATGAGATTTGATCGGTGTTGGTCAAGGGGCGTGGCACATTTTTTATGATCCAACAGTTATGCAGTACACACACACACATCAATGAAACTTGGTACGAACTTTCCACTTAGTAGCACAATTCGACTGGAAGAAAATGATGAGCATTGGACAAGGGGGCGTGGTACCGCCTCCATTTTTATATACGTAGATTGTTTGTCTTGACTGACTGACTGATTGATTGATTGATTCATCATCGCTCAGCCCAAACCGCTGAAGCTACAAATATGAAATTTGAACTGTAGGTATATCTTGAAAAATGAACCTCCGCTAAGACGGGATTTTTTTAAATTCGGGGTGCAAAGGGGCAAAACATGCGTTAAGGTGTTGTATAAAGAAAAGTGATCTAAGAGACATATTGATTTCGAACTTCCTGAAAATACTCTAAATCAAAAATAATTCGACTCGTACTTTATAATTTTTCGAAAATCAAAATTTATCTGGACCAACAGTGGGTTAAGATTTGTTTAAGGGTAGACTCGAAAAAAACGTGAACCGATAGGCCCATTGACTTCAAAAATTGTAAAAATACTTGAAATAAAAAAAAATTGGACACGCGTTTCTCATTATTTTCAAAATCGAAATCTAACTGGATCAACGACGGGTTAAAAGTATGTATGGAGAAACAAATTTTTTTGAGCCTTTTGATTTCAAACTTGGTGAAAGTACTTCAAATGTAAAATAACTCGATACGTGTTTTTCATTTTTCCGAATATTAAAATCGGACGGGGTTAACGACGGGTTAAAAGTTTGTATGGCGCAACTGTAAAAAAACATGAATTAACGGGGCCACTGACTTCAAATTTTGTGAAAGTACTCTTAGTGAGAAATAATTTGACACGTGTTTTTCACTTTTTTGAAAATCAAAATCTAACGGGGTCAACAATGGGCTAACAGTTTGTATTTCTCCACGATTTATTGGTCCTTTTGACTTCAAACTTAGACAAAGAGCACTTCTATCGGGAAATAAAGAAAATGTGATAAACTAAGGGTTAAGAATTTGTTTAGGGTAAATGTGAAAACTCATGACTTTAAGGGCTTTTGCGTTCAAAATTGGAATTACTTGACATCAAAGATAATAGACATATGTTTTTTAAATCAAAATCTGACGGGGTCAACCATAAGTTCAGAATTTGTATCGGGTGAAACAAGAGAGCTTGCGTGCTCCAGCTAGTTCAGTATAAATGTACATTTAATTCGAGTTTGAGGAACATTTAAAAGCAGTAAAATTTAATTATTTTTGAATTAGTTGTATTTATTTTGATTTAAGGCTGACGACACAATTCCAACGAGGGCCGGTAACGGAAAAAGAATTATAATGCAGAAATACTTTGAACACTTTACTGATCCTTCGGCCCTTGCTCCTATGAGGGTTATTTTTGTAGCAGCCCGGCCGAAGGCCGGTCACTCAACAGAAATTTGAACACAGAAATACGGTAATTATTTTACTGAATCTGAAGCTCTACTTGCACCTAAGTGGCTTAATGTCCCTCTCCCTTGCTTTTCCTCCTAATCGGCAGGTAATTAAAAAATAAAATTTGCATTATGATAAAATTTAAAAAATGCATTAAAAAAACTATACATTTCCGACGGTTTTCCATTCAAGGGGGTATATGGGGGATTCCCCGTACCACCTCCCCGAATCTTATTCCCGTCCTCGACCGAACAGGTATAAGAGTTCTTCCCTTTTTACACTTTATGTGATGTAATACTTCAGAAATAATTTCAAAATAAAATGTTAATTTTATCTGAACAATTTTGGTAGAATTCTTCGTAGAAATATTTTTCGTAGTTCGTAGAAAATATTTTTCGGCTGTGGCAACACTTCCAGACACTAAAGGGTAGTGCGGAAAAACGTGCATTTGGAGGAAACAACATGGGTGCTTTGGCAGAGGTACGTACACAAAGATGAGTGGTGTTGTGTTTGGTGAGATTTATATACCTGTTATATCGACATTATAGGTAGCTGGCGATGAAAATAATGGTGAGGGTTCCCGGACCTTCGTTTTTCATGACGAGGGCCATACGTTGGGCAACGCTCTGAAAACCATAATTAGCCGATATCCCAAGGTAGACTTCTGTGGCTACACAATTCCTCACCCCACAGAAAACAAAATGCATTTTCGAATTCAATCTTCAAAAGAACGCGCCGTAGATATACTAAAGCGAGGTCTCGAAGACCTGGACAAGTTATGTGACCATACAATTAACACTTTCGAGTCAGAAGTAAAATTGTATATTGAGAAAAATAAAGCCGTATCTGTATAAATCTAAACCGCGATACGTGACTTCTTAGGATCAAAGTTTGGCTTCCGTAGGTGATGATAGTTGGGTAGTACTTTCCGCAAGAATTCTATCTGTAGTGTTTGAGACTGTAGAAATGTGAGCATTACAACATTAGGATTAGCAAATATGTTATAGGCGAAATTTGGCGTACCCCGTGCTTATCAATCGCTTCACGTTGCAAACAGTGTTTCCCATATATCACAGTGTTCTCCGGTAGTTCCTGTTCGCACTGAAGTTGCACCCCAGCCCCGACAATGCAACCGCTCGAAATAAAGACTTGTGGTCCGACATAACATTTGCTTTCAAAAACATTTTTTTCGCCAATGCGGCGTGCCTCCACTGTACAACCCACTTCAAAAACATTGTTCGCTCCGACATTGAGTACAGGAACCTCGCCAGCTAAAGCCATAATCCCACCAATAGGTGCGCGATATGCTATGGTAGCGTATTCTTCTAGTATGCAGTTTTCCCCTAGAACAATAGGTCCCGCCTCCGCGATGATAGTAGCGCTGGGGTGTATAACACAGCCGGGCGAAATGGTGACGTCACCACGCAGTACACAGTCTTCGCACACAATGGACTTTCCCATAACTTTAACGCTAGAAATAAATGTTTATTATGCTAATCTGCTTATGGTTTCACATTTTGCCATTGTATACTCGCTATGTTCGGACGCTGACATTTTTCAACTTTCTACTAAAAAACAATTCGGAATCAAATTCCTTCTTCTTATTTTGGTCTACTCGTCACCATGATACAATAAACAAGATAAACTAAACAAGGTTGCCGTTTTCGCCGAAATGTGCCAAATTTGGTAGATTTTTTTCGATTTGAAACATAACTTTCAGATTTAGTACATATTTTTACTATCTTACGTAAATTAAATTGTGACTTCAATTTTAAAATTTTCTGTTACATTTGTTATGTGTAAGTGAATTGTTCTAGTTCCGTTAAATTGTAAAGTGTTTATTATTTTGTTTTTAATGCATAAAAACTAAAAACCTATATTAGAATAAAAGACAAAAATTATCTCATTTTCTCACTGGTTTTGTATTCTGAGAAAATTTGTTGGTACATTTAGATCTGGACACCAAACAAGAGGGAAGTGGTAACCGTGAAACTAAGTTCGGAATGCTCTCTTTACGTACGCCAATTTGATTGATAGCCAGCTATGGTTATTTTTAACCAAAAATGGTTATTTTTATTTTTGAAAAAGGGTTTTGGTAATTTTTGATGCCATTTGGTTATTTTTTAGAATAGTGCACGCTGATACAAATGTATCATCTACCACAATGTTATTGGGAGTGGCAATAATATTGATATTGATTCATGGTAGCAACTCATAGCCATTGCTGTTTCTCGTAAAAAATAAAGCAGCATTGTTTAAATCGATAACTATGTTTTAAAAAAAGTCAACAACACGTTCGCGGACGTTGACAACTAATTTAAAATAATATCGCCTGTCTATTTTTGCAGCTCACTGAAATGTTTACTGTGCGTGAACGTGTTAATTTATTTTATGTCAAACATACATACATATGTGCCAAAAGCCTTTTAAATGTTCCTTAAATCTTGAAATTTATGTATGAGTTATTTATTTTGTTTATGTCGAATGAACATTTTGGTTATTTTTGTTACATTTTGGTTATTTTTATTTTTGTTCCTGGTTATAAATTGTTTTTTCTTGTGGCAACGCTGATGATAGCTGCAACTCGCGTCTCCCAAAATGGTTGCATTTTGCAATTAGGAGTTCGTAGAATTGATTTTCAGTCTCTTAGCATTCTGAATAAAATAGGCAAAACAACTGATATTGTGAGCGATATTCTATTAAAAATATAAATTTCAAATATGAAATATAAAAACAGACATATACAATTATTTTGTTAGCAATTTTTCGGTTGCAATGAACTTTTTGATACTTCTGACACCTTGGCGATTTTCTTTTTATATATATAACTTACAATTTATTTTGGGTATATAAAGCACAAAAAAGAGAAATAATGCTTCAGAATGAGTGGTAGATGCACTGGTAGATATTCCGATTTGTATTTATACCGGGCATTATGTAAGCTCGGATGAACATTTTAATTAAGAGAACATAAGCTGTAAAGCAAAGAAGGTGACATTTTATGGAATTTATTTAAACCATAACGAACAAAAAACTGATGTTAAGTAACCTAAAGAAAATATTGTATAGAATATCTAGTAGCACGCTTTTATTATTATTTTTGATTGATTATTATTAATATTATAATTATTATAGAGTTTCTCCATTTCGGTAGGGTCTGGCACTACCGGAGATAACATATTATTATTGTTATCATTATTATTATTATTATAATAATTATTATAATTATTATTATTATTATAATAATAATTATTATTATAATTATTATTATTATCGAAATATGCACTCTCAGCTGGTACAGCTGGAATTCACCTATACCCGGGTCCTCTGGCCAAAGGGGATAAGCTCGGTCGCTATTGTTTTATTATTAGGTATTATTAGGGTTATAGGCTAAATTTTGTTATGTGCTTTGATGGTTGAGGAATTTCCTGACTATTGTTGCTGTTTTTAATAGGATTGCCTTTATTATTGTTATTATTTTTATTATTACAGTATTTTTCGTTTATACCGTACCCGTTTAAAACGAACTTCCGCCTAAAACGAACCAATTTCAAAAGTACGCGCTTTATGTTTTCGCTTATTACGAAACCGTTTAAAGCGAACTTTCGGTTAAAACGAACCATTTTGCCTGTACCTCGAAGTTCGCTTTAAGCGAAAAGTACTGTATTCTTATTATTATTATGAATTCTACATTCTCAATCAAGGTTTATTGAATACTAGCTGACCCGGCGAACTTCGTCCCGCACGACATTTGTTGTTTTTTTATAATGAAATACGCGAGATGGCGAATCAAGGGCGATGTGGAAAATGGCAAATTGACGACGAAAACCAACTAAAGGAAGAGGAGGGAGCTACTGAT
Organism: Melieria crassipennis; assembly: GCA_963668005.1. Lineage (NCBI taxonomy): Eukaryota > Metazoa > Arthropoda > Insecta > Diptera > Ulidiidae > Melieria > Melieria crassipennis. The sequence continues at coordinate 47,132,291 of OY764961.1, forward strand.
TAACGCAATCGAGGCCCTTAAATAAGCAATGTTGCTGCTAAGTTTCAATGGATAAAGCAATGGATAGCGCTTGAACCATATTTAAGTTATATTGGCAGGGCCACGGCCCCTTATTCAATATCGGCACAATGCCCTCTGTCGAAGGAGAAAATGGTAGGTTCGTACTAAGTGTCATTGCTGAGCGACTTATAGTTCATCGAAATATTTGGGTAACAACAAATGTTCCACGCCCCTTGTCCAACGCTTATAAAAACTTACCAGTAGAATGACCCATTTATGGGACGACGGGGCACTAAATTTCAGTGTTGTACGACTTACAACGTCAAAGATATTCTCTATTAAAAGTTCTGCTTGTATGGGCAGTGCCACGCCCCCTTGTTCAATACCCTCTGTCGAAAGATATGAATAAATGGTAGGTTCGTACTTAAATTCATTGCTGTGCGACCTATTATTATTAATGGGGATAATGCACTGCGACCTAGAAGATCTATTGTGCCCCCTTCTTGGAACTCAAAGACTGTCAGTGAGTCCAGTATCCAAGAGGAATCTTAGTATGTTTCCTAAGCCTCTGGATACCCAGTCTGCACCGGATATGATATAGTCTCCCAGGTGCTTCTTTCTCTTATGCATGAGTACAGGGCAATTTCCTAGTATATGTATTGCAGTCTCGTTTTCCTGCAAGCAGAACCTGCAATACCCGTTTTCACGGATTCCTAGTTTCGTTAGATGATAGTTCAATCTACAATGCCCTGTAAGCATTCCCGTGATAATCCTTAGATTATTTTTTGACAAGGTCATACACTCCTCGAAACGTTTTCTATTATAGGATCCGATAACCAGCTTCGAATGCTCTAGACCTGGTTGATTTTCCCAGTATAGATTCCTTCTGGTTATCTCGTCCTTTCTCAGTAGAATGGAGGAGGCTCCTTTTCCCAACCCACAAAAAGGTTCAGGGCCGACAAAGGGTGTGGAAGCTCCCTTCCTTGCTAGCTCGTCAGCCCGTTCGTTCCCTTCAATGCCGGTGTGGCCCGGAACCCAAAGTACCCACACCTTGTTGTAACGGCCAAGTTCATTCAGCTTCTCAAGGCACTCCAATACCAGTTTCGAGGACACCTGGTAGGATCTAAGAGCCTTGATAGCCGCTTGGCTGTCAGAAAGGATGGCAATTTTCCGGTTCCGGTAATTCTTCACCAGATTGAAATGAGCACACCTTTCAATGGCGTATATTTCCGCCTGGAAGATAGTAGTGTGCTTTCCAGTAGGTTCCGAGTATCGTATCCTCGGCCCGTATACTCCTATCCCGGTACCTTCCTCCGTTAAGGAGCCATCTGTGTACCAGGATATCATGTACTGGTCTATCCGATATGTTTCCGATATACCTACCCATTTCCTTTTGTTACTAAGTTCAGTTCTGAACCGTTTGACAAAGCTGAACTTCGGTGAGATTGTGTCCCTCGGTATTGCGATTTCGGGATGCTGAAGCGTGAGAGTATCAATCCTCTTCCGACTCAGGAATCCCTCAGCCCCGATATTGACATCAGTCATCCGTAGGAGAGCCCTCTTCGCCTGGGTCTGTATATATAAGTGAAGAGGTGTAAGTTCCAAAAGAACCTCCAAGGATGCTGTTGGACACGTTCTCATAGCCCCTGTTATGCACACGCATGCCAGTCTTTGTAGCTTACTAAGCGCCTTGATAGTGGTCGCCTGGCTGGTCCTGTTTACCCAGACAGCCGAACCATACGTTATCATGGGTCTTACAATCGCCGTGTAAATCCATCTCAGTATAGTCGGAGTACAACCCCAACTTTTACCTGATATGGATCTACAGGTCATGAAGACCCTCGTGGCCTTACTTATCGTTGCCTCTAGGTGTCCTTTCCAGAGAAGCTTCTGATCTAGTATAACGCCTAGATATTTCACCTCCTTCTGGAATTCTATCTCCGCCCCATCCAAACGTATAGGTCTAAGAGCATCAAGTTTGTATTTTCTTGTGAAGGGTACAACGGTGGTTTTCGCCGGATTTATATTCAGCCCCACTTTTGTACACCACTTCTTGGTTAACCTTAGTCCTAAGGTTATCCTTTCCCGCAGGGTATCTTCAAATTTTCCCCTGCATAGGATTACAATATCATCCGCATAACCCTGGACCGTTAGGCCAGCGTTAGTTAGCTCCTGTAAAAGATCATCAACCACGAGGCTCCACAGTAGAGGTGATAGTACTCCCCCCTGCGGACAGCCCCGGGTTGTGTTTGCTAAAACTGGGCCACCCGTACTAGTCTGTATCTCCACCGACCTAGTAGCGAGCATGCTATGTATCCAGCCTCTTAGGGTATTAGTCAGGCCCCTGCTGGTTAAAGAATTGTCTATGACTTCATGAGAGGTATTGTCAAAGGCCCCCTCTATATCCAGAAAGGCACAAAGTGCCATTTCCTTCTCTTCTAGACTTTCCTGTAACACACTCGTCAGCTGGTATAGAGCAGTCTCGGTGGAACGACCTGCCCTATAAGCATGTTGGCAAGTATGCAGAGGGTTGTCTAATAGGACTGTCGTCCTTATGTAGTTGTCCACAACTTTCTCTAGAGTTTTCAGTACAAAAGAAGTTAGGCAAATTGGCCTGAAAGATTTCGGATGAAGTGGGTCCTTCTTCCCGGCCTTTGGTATAAAAACTACCTTTGCCCTCCTCCAGGCTTCTGGTATATAACCCAGTGCCAGACTGGCTCTAGTTATTTTCAGCAGGTGGTGTTTGAAAAGACACATACCTTTCTGTAGTAGGGCCGGAAAAATGCCGTCGGGTCCAGGTGATTTCAGTGGTTTGAAGGTGTTAACCGCCCACTGTACCCTTTCCTCCGTGCAGATTTCCTTTGCCACTCTCCAGTCTCTTTTAGAGATCCTGTATAGCGCCTCAGCCTGCCCTGCCCCTCCCCAAGCAGTGGAGCCCGGGAAGTGAGTATCTAGAAGTAGCTGAACCTTCTCTTCCTCACTCTCGGTAAATTCCCCATTGCTTTTCCGGAGGTTGGTAGAGGTCAGGTTGTGGCTCCTTGCCATAACCTTAAAGAGTCTGGATGCCTCACAGGTTTGTTCTATGTTTTCACAGAAATTTCTGAAATTTCTTCGCTTGGATTCCCTGATCTCCTTATTATAGAGTGTCAGAGTACTCCTATACTCGCCCCAGTTCCCGGTACGTTTAGCCCGGTTGAATAACCTGCGAACCTTGCTTCGCAGTATGCTGAGGTCCCTATTCCACCAGGGTACGTCCCTGGAGGAAGCAATCTTGCTGACCGGGCAGCTGTCCTCATACGCATCGATGACTACCTTATTAAAGCAGTTCACCATATTATCTAGTTCCATAGAGTTCCTGATATTCTCCCCCAGCCCAAGGTTGGCGGAGTTAAGACTCAGTGTTTCCTGGAACTTTTCCCAGTCTGTTTTCCTGGGATTTCTCAAAATTTTCCTAACTGAAGCAGAACCTTCAATGTCAAAACGTATTATTCTATGATCCGACATTGAAGGCTCCCCAGACACCCTCCAGTTTTTAACCAGCTCGGAGCTTAGAGTATTTCCTAGGGTAATGTCTAGGACCTCCTCTCTCGAACTGGTTACAAACGTTGGTATATTTCCCACGTTAAAAATTTCTAATTTATTACTAATAATAAATTCTAAAAGGTACTCACCCCTTTGATTCGTATCGCTGCTTCCCCAGGCTTCGCTGTGCGCATTCGCATCGCAACCCAGTATAAGTGGCAGCTTCTTCCGCTCACAGTACTTCACCAGTCTAGAGACTGCCTCTGGCGGAGCCAGGGTGTCCTCTCTTGGGAAGTAACCTGTGGCCATTACTATGTCCTGCGCGGTCCCGTTTATTTGCACCGGTATCTGTACCGCAACCAAATCCCTAGAAAGGAAATCTGGAAGACATATAAAATTCAAACCATTGGTTATTAACATGCAGGCTCTTGGTTTATTACATCTGATGTCCCAAATTACCTGTATGTTCCTTTCTGCCAAACCTTTGATTTGGCCCCTGCACACCCAGGGTTCTTGGACCAGCACCACGCTCAGTTTATTCCTGAGGGTTGCCCTCGCGATGACCGCAGAAGCGGCCTTCGCGTGGTGCAGATTAATCTGCGCAACTGCGGTGCTGGTCATGGCGGCCTTAAGGTTTTTCGGCGCCGCCTTCATCCTCCGTCAGACCGCTCTCCTTGTCTAGGTCTGACAGGGTGACTCTAGAGTCTTCATCGTCAGCGGCCATGCTCAGCATCGAGAGGTCGATCGCATCGATCCCCTCGACTTCATGAGGCAGGAGGCTAATCTCCTCGACGACCTCACTGCTGGCGGCCTCTTTCTCTACAAGAGTAGCCACCTCCTTCGGAATTTCGGCTACGCCTTCCGAGGGAGTATCCGTTTCTGGCGTGTCAGCCACCTCCGGCTGCTCACGGCGCTTGTGCACGTGTATTGGTACAGTGCCGAACCTGTACCGCAGGACACACTTGCACTTCTTGATGGCCTCTATCGATTGGTCGTCGACCCCGATCGTCAGAACCTTGCCATCCTTCTCGTCCCTTGAACGGAAGATTCTCCACAAATTTGTGTGCAGCCCCTCGTTTTGGGCGATGAGCAAATCGAGGAGCTGTTTGTTGTCCTTCCCTGCAGCCTTCGGGAGGTAGACAGTTAGCAGATGTACGCCGGGTATGAGGTCCCCGTCGCACGTTGCCAGCTTTACCCCCTTCCAGCCAGGTAGAATGGGGACTAGGCCCTTAAGCCATTCTGCTGTGTCTGCATTAACACAGTCAACCAGTATGAGTCCTGGCCGAAAGTGTATGCCATCGAACTGGAGTTTAGCCCTCCAGCCCTTACACATTTCTGCTACAAGTGCCTCTTCAATCTGACCCTGTTCCTCTCTGGAGAGTATGCTCACAGGGAAAGATGCTGGGAGTATTGCCAGTCTAACGCCCTTAGCGGCACTAGCATAGGTAGTTCCTGGCCTCCTGACTCCCGCCTTCTGTCTTGGTACAGTCCGAGTTGGCACCTCAGTCCTCGTTTTCTTGGCCACATTGCCCTCCTGAGGGCTGATCTCGGCAGCGCCCCTCTTCTTCGCGTCAAGCGAGGTAGGTTTTGCGCGGTCCAAGACCTTCTGTTTGGCCTGCTCTGGCGTTAAGCCCTCCTTGAGATAGCGCAAGTACCATTTGGCACCAGCGCCACTCAACCCAGTCTCCTTCCTGGTCTCCACAAGCTTGCCCGGCTTGAGAGTTTGTCCGGATGTCAGGCCAGTACTCGTCGAGGGTTGTGGTATCGTATCCTTGGGCGCCAAGGCACCCGCAGACCCCACTACCACCTGACTTTCCTTCCGTTTGTCCTTCGTCCCGGTCCTTTCTGGCTTTGGCCCAAATTTACCTACTTTGGTGCCAAAGGTGCCAGATGTCGTACGTCTTGCCGTCTTCTTACTCCTAGGAGTAGAAACCTGGGCGTCAGTGTCCTGGATATGCTCCACCTGACGCGCCAGTTGTGTTGCGGTATAAGAACCCGCTGCTGAGTTTATGTTCCTCAATTGTTTCTCCATACTTGATCCCACGAGTGTGGGGGTTTGGAGGTCCGCCGTGCCATAGCCCCCGATAGCACGGTAAGCCCACAGTTACTCTCTGAGGCGGGCAGGTATCAGAGAGGCTCCGTAAGAATACAGCCGGTATTACCCCCTGGCTGCAAACCAATCCAATAGGCACGGGTCGCGTGACACCTTGGATTAGGGGGAGGATGAGGGAAAAGGGTAGATTGAAAAGGTTGGAGAGAGGAGTTATAGGGGAAATCGACTAGTTAGCCAGCCACTATCAGGTAGAGACAAGACCCTACCCGAAGTGGCTGTTACCGGTGGCCACCACGAGGAGGTCTAGTCTAGTTTCCGCTCTAGTCCTTCCCCCCCACCAACCGGTATAAGGGCCCGATTGATGGATGAGAAGAGCAGGCGGCAGACCACCCTGACCTATAGTTCAGCAGAATATTTGGATCACAAAAATTGTGCCATGCCTCTTGTCCAACGCCCACCAAATCTTACCAGTAGAATAACTCATCTATGGGACGACGGGGTACTAAATTTCAGTGTTGTACGACTACCAATTTCAAAGATATTCTATATTAAAGATTTGGCTTGTATGGGCGGTACCACGCCCCCTTGTTCAATACCCGCACCATTCCCTTTGTCGAAAGATATGAATAAATGGTAGGTTCGTACTTAATATCATTGCTGTGCGACTTATAGTTCAGCGAAATATTTGGGTCACAACAAATGTGCCACGCCCCTTGTCCAACGCCCATAAAATCTTCCCAGTAGAATGACTCATCTATGGGTCGACGCTATACTAAATTTCAATGCTGTGCACCTTACAATTTGAAAGATATTCGATATTAAAGATTTGGCTTGTATGGGTGGTGCCACGCCCCCTTGTTCAATACCCGCACCATTTCCTTTGTCGGAAGATATAAATAAATGGTAGGTTCGTACTTAGTTTCATTGCTGTGCGACTTACAGTTCTGCTGAAATGTTGGGTCATAAAAAATGTGCCACGCCCCTTGTTTAACGCCTATCAAAATTTAACAGTAGAATGACACTTCTATGGGAGGATGTCAAACCAAATTTCAATGCTGTGCGACTTACAATTCCGAAGCTATTCCATATAAAAGATTTTATTTGTATGGGCGGAGCCACGCCCTCTTGTTAAATACCCGCCCCATTCCCTCTGTCGAAAGATATGACTAAATGGTAGGTTCGTACCAAGTCTCATTGCTGTGCGACTTACAGTTCTGCTGAAATGTTGGGTCATAAAAAATGTGCCACGCCCCTTGTTTAACGCCCATCAAAATTTAACAGTAGAATGACAACAAAAAAGAAAAAAAGCTCTAAAATTCAACACTCGAGTTGAAAAGCTGTTTTCTGTCTGTTTTTTCTTTGTCTTTTGTCTGTTTTGTTTACATTCGGCGAACAGCATTGCCAGCCAACTCTTTTTCTCTGAAATTTTAAGCATTTTTGCAATGATGAAAAAAAATTATTTTTCCAATATACGGACAACCAAAGGAATCATTCGTCGACCTATACAGAAACTCGCTATTTTGCCTTCTTGAAAGAGACCTTTCCATGGGGGCGGGATGTTCGGTCACCGAATGCACGATAACGTTTGAAATGTAAATTGCTATAGACACACCCTAACGTTCGAATGTAATTTGCTGTACATACACTCTAATGTTTGTTCCTTATAATGTTTACCTCTAAATTTATCAGTGTTTCTCTACTATATTATGCATGTTTTATACATATAAACCTTCCTCTTGAATCACTCTATCCATTCAAAAAAACCGCTTAAGAAACCGTTGCGTAGTTTTAAAGATTTAAGCATACATAGGGACAGACAGCGGCAGCGACTTTGCTTTATATATGTAGTGATGATGATGATGATAAGGTTACGACATCCGAGACAGATAATTTGACAGCGGCACTCATGACGTCACTGAAATTATGCCAATATGTCAAATTTTTTGTAGGAACAGTGGGACGAACAGCAAACTAAACTACAAAAAAATTAAAATTCGTGAAATTGTTTTTTGTTATATTTATTTTTTGTTTATATTTATTATATTTTAATATGAAGTTCAAAAAATTTCTTGCACTATTGCAATGATGGCGCGCGCACTCTGCGCTGGTGTGGTGACCACTGGCCAGTGCTTCATCCTTCACGTCTTCTCCCTCCTCCTTCTCTCCTCTAACTGTTGTTGTTTGTGTTACTGCTGCCACTGTACACGCGTTATTGTGTTAGTGGTGGTGACCACTGGCTGCAAAGTTCGGAGTTCCGACTCGTATTCAAAGCGATGGAGAAAGGCTTTGAAGCAGCCGTGTCCGCTGATCACTTCTATAAGGATGAAGTCAACCTTGCCTCGGTTCATGCTGAGCCACACCATAAGGATAAGGGATTAGCCGGTGGGTGCATCTGCCGTTACCTGTGTTGTCCCATCGCGTTTGCCACTTTGAGATGCTATTATCAATGCATTTTTAAACTCTGCGGTTGGCATGGTGCACGACGCTGCATTCGTGCGCCAGTAGATCCAGCAATTGCTGTTTGAGACTAGACACATTCCCTAAAGCCATTAAGTTCCTGTTGTTTTGCGCACATTTGCCCACTGCACAACGCATTCTGACAGAAATTTGTGTTTTCTATTTTGGGAAAAAAAACACGTTTTCACACAAAATTTGTACAGGAAATGCACTTCAATATTTACGGTTTTTGGGCAAAAATCACTTTTTGAGGGTAAAATGATAATATTCAGTAAAACTCGCGAAAAATTCAAAAGAAACCGTCGGCCAATCAAAATTTGCTGTTCAAATCGTTTCTGAATAGAGCTGCCGAGTGACATTTTTTGAAATTGAAAGTCGTTTCTTTTTTATTTTGAAATTTCTAACTAGGTGCAAAAAGTTCTTGTTCTGTGTGAAATTGGACTTTCCTTCAAAGTATTTGCATAGATTTAGATACTTATCAAACAATTTGGTATCAGAACCGATTTAATTGACCATATATTACGATAATTGTCTACGTTTAGAACTAAACTTTTTTGAAGGTGGGATGGTAACTCTAGCCATGGGCACGCGTGACGTCAGCACTCGGATGTCGTAATCTTGTATTCTTTCATTCATGTTCTCAATAGCTTTGCTATTGGAATTCACCCATCTCGGACTACGTCAAGAGATTGGGCTCAATATTATTTTAATTTAATTATTATTTAAAGGAGTTACGGACTGTGTGTGCAGTGGTCAAATAAGTTGGGCTTAAGTGCAGAATAGCGTACCCTCGTGAAAAAAATTAATAAGTATGCTTATACAAAGAAGTTTGGCTCCTGAGTCTAACAAACTAAAAATTTTGCTGGGGAAACGCTTACCAAAGGCGTGGCACGGGGTCAAAGTTCAAAACTTTTATCAAAATAACTCATTCAATTTTCAATCGATTTATATGATATGGGTATCAAACGAAAGGTCTTTTTCATACCTTTATTTTGGTGTACCACATTATATACTTTATATGTACGAGTAATAAATTATGAGCAAAAAATTATTTTTTTTTTATAAAATTTACAAAACCCGATTTTTTTCTCGAATAAAACCAAAATAAAGATATAATGAATTTGTTACCATATATTCTCTACGGAATTCCCTTTACAATGAAATATAGAACATTTGAACTTTTTTGTTTTTATATTTAAATTTATATTGAGTTAAAAGAATGTGCCTGCAAGGGGATTCTACGGTTTCCGTGGCGCCGCCATTTGATGATGTTTTTAGATAGATTGACCGAAAATAAATCGAAAATGACGAACAAAATTTTTCGATATCTCGCTTCGTTTTCGAGATATCGAGGTTCAAAGTTTTTATATTTCCATATTGTGCACACCTGTGTTGTGTTGCCTGATGTGGTGGTGACTCCCATGAGGGTTATTTTTCAAGCGCCCGGCCGAAGGCCGGCCACCTGGGAAAAACTTATGGCCAAAAAAACTATGGATTTGAACACAAAATACTGTTGCACACCTGACTGTTGCCTGATGTGGTGGTGACTCCCATGAGGGTTATTTTTCAAGCGCCCGGCCGAAGGCCGGCCACCTGGGAAAAACTTATGGCCAAAAAAACTATGTCTTGGAACTATGGATTTGAACAAAAAATACTGTGCACATCTGACTGTTGCCTGATGTGGTGGGGACTCCCATGAGGGTTATTTTTCAAGCGCCCCGGCCGAAGGCCGGCCACACAAAAGGTACTTGAATGCAGAAATTCTTTGCTTAGGCGCTATATTTAATTAAAACACGCATTGAAAAAAAATAAAACTGTATGTTTTTATATTTCATTGAAAAGAGAATTCTACACGCTATAATATAGTGTACATTTTTTTGTATCTTAATAACGAGGTTTTTCGAGAAAAAAATCGGGTTTTGTAAATTTTATAAAAAAAAAATAAATGTTTGCTTATAATTTTTTACTCATACATATAAAGGATATAATGTGGTACATCAAAATAAAGAAATGAAAAAGACCTTTCGTTTGATACCCATATCATATAAATCAATTGAAAATTGAATGAGTTATTTTGATAAAAGTTTTGAACTTTGACCCCGTGTCACGCCTTTGGTAGGCGTTTCCCCAGCAAAATTTTTAGTTTGTTACATTCACAAAACCAAGCTCTATACAGCCAAATTTTTTTTTTTTTTTCACGAGGGTACGCTATTCTGCACTTGTTCCATAAGTTGACCTGGTGTATTTTCATAAAGTTACAGAACCTCGTTTTCAACTCTTTTGTGCGTCGGATATCACTTCTAATCAGCTGTATCGAGTTTTAAAATGGAAAAATTGGTCAACAACCATGATACAATTAACAAGGTGGAGGGCCACAAAAATTGGCGTACGAGAAATGACATTTGTCGTCAAATGTTCTCATTGAACAAGGTGTTTGCTGTAGTTTAAATTTAGGAACAGAAAACATATCGCCAAATGTTTTTAAACCGGAAATTTGCTAACAAAATAGTTGCACATGCCTGTTTTAATATTTTATAATTGGATTTTTATATTTTAAACAGAACATCGTTCACAGTATTTGCTGTTTTGCCCATTTTATTTTAAAGGCTAACGAAAAGGCTGCAATACAATACTACAAACTCCTACATACTTACAAAATGTAGCCATGATCTTTGGGAGACGCGAATTCTAGGTGTCATTCAAATTGGCGTACAATTGGGATAAACAAAGAATCTCGGAGAAGGTTTTCCGTATTTAGTTTACCTTGTTTATTGTATCATGGGTTATAGCAACATACATCAAAACAATGTAGTGGAACTTATAAAATTTAGGAGAAAGGATTAGACAAGAATCATTATACTTCAAAATGTTCTTTCTCTAAATGAAAAGAACAAAAAATGTCAGCAATCTTATAAGGCGAACTTTCCCCAATGCCACTTTAAAGTTGCAAAAACTTGCAGCAGTAGCACCTGTAATACCACTGAAGAATCTTCACAAATTCTATTCTCGTGCTTACACTCTAACTCAACCTGATCTCAACCTGATCCAAATTACTTTTAAAACACAATACAATATTAGACATAATCTTTTAAGAGTGTGTGATCTCATTTACACGACTAACCTTCGCAGCAGAAATTAAGTTTGACATCTAAAATTTGACTTCAATCACTGTCAATATATTTCACTATGCTTCAATCAACAATCACAAAGTGATCCATTCAAAGTAACTTACAGATATTTTTATTAATTTATTTTAATAAAAATTTCACACTATTTTTTGCGATAGCCTCTTTGTTCCTCTCTCTGTTTCTCACGCGAGTGCAAGACGGCGTCGGTTTCAATGGTCGCGGTGTAGTTGGCAACGTGATTACAATGATGACCGCAGCAGTAGCACAACAATCATATGTTTTATGACGCTTGAATTTTCACGAGTTTGTATTTGTTTGGAAGTGTAAAGTTGAACAATAAATAATTTAAAATCGTCCGTTAATTTTGTTAACGCAATTACCAAAATAACAAATATTACGCATTTGGCTCATGGAGCAGCTGAGCAAAGTATGCAAACAAGCAATCGACGTTGCCGATTTACTTTGACAGATGCAGTCGTGTCGCTGCCATCGTCTGTGTTTATGAGTTGAAATCAGTGTTGCCACTTGAAAAATTGTTTTCCGAACAAACTTCCGACCAAATCCGAACCCAACCGACCAAATTAAAAATTTGCGTTATCGGAAGGACTCTTATATCCGCACATACGAGGAGGGGGATACAATTTTGTAGGGGGGTCTCCCATATATCCCCCTTGAAAGGAAAACCGTCGGAAGTGTATAGTTTTTTTTAATTAATTTTTTTTAAATTTTACCTTCGAAGCGAGAAAACTTGTAATTACTTGCCAATAAGGTGGAGTGGTTAGGTGGAAAAAGAGGGGAGAGGGGTAATAACCCTCTTAAGTGCAAGTAGGGCTTCAGATTAAGTGAAATATTTACAGTATTTCTGTATTCAAACTCCTTTTGTGTGGCCGGCCTTGGGCCGGGCGCTTGAAAAATAACCCTCATAGGAGCAACTAGTGCGCCAGGCATCAGTAAAGTGCTAACAGTATTTCTGCGTTCAAATCCCTTCTGTGTGGTTGGCCTTCGGCCGGGCGCTTGAAAAATAACCCTCATAGGAGCAACTAGTGCGCCAGGCATCAGTAAAGTGCTAACAGTTTTTCTGCATTCAAATCCCTTCTGTGTGGTCGGCCTTCGGCCGGGCGCTTGAAAAATAACCTTCATAGGAGCAAATAGTGCGCCAGGCATCAGTAAAGTGCTAACAGTATTTCTGCATTATAATTCTTTTTGCGTTACCGGCCTTTGTTGGAATTGTGTCTTCAACCGCAAATTCACAAATAAAATGTACATTTATACTGAATTTTAACATTTCAAAATGGCAATGCTGTCGATATTTCTTCAGCTTTTATCCTATTGTGAATGCCAGTTGTATTGAGTGGAAGAAGAAGTGTCAAATTGCGACGATCTTTGTAATTTTTAAAAATTAATAACTTTAAAATTAGACAACTCCGACGGCTAAAAATTTGAAATTCTTCATTTAATAGTGAATACTATCTACCATAAAAATTGTATCCCCCTTCTCGTATGTACGGATATAAGAGACTAGCCGCGTTATCTTTAAATTCATTTTCAAAATACAATTTTATTTTTTTTAATAATTTTTTTGTACTAATGAAAAGATATTCACATCACAAAACGGACCGAAATTTGTTTAAGCAGACCAGCGGACCAAAGTAAAAAAATCTAACCAATTTTGGTCCGAAAAGACCAAACGCGGTAACTCTGGTTGAATTGAAAGAGAAGAGCTGTTGTTAAAAGAAGAAGAAGTAATTATTTAATGTTGGCAGCTTTCTAAAACTGCTTGCGGATGCAACACTGGGTCTGCTGCGCAATGGCGCTTCTAGCTCTGTTGGTCTTTTCGATTCTACTTCGTTTTCAGTTTTTGTTTGGTAGCTGTTGCAAATGTTGCGTTGTGTTTGGTTGTGCGTGGGCGATAGAAGGAACAATCGTGAATTTCAAGAGAATGCAAAATTAGAAAAAAGTTTGCAATACAAACACAAAACATATATTTGAAGATAATTTGAATCGTTTTGCCCGTAAACAAAATAGACAAAGTTTTGAGGTTGGTGCAAAATAATATTGGACAAAAGGGAAGATTGAACAGGAAGAAAAAAGTAATTGAGATTGGTTCTGGTGCTGCCTTTGCTGTCGCGTCACAATGAACGACCTAACATTTGAACGACCGTTGCCAGTAAAAAAAGGTGCTGAAAGGAGAGACAATATAGCACAGTGCAGCCGTATTTATGCGAAAGGAGCCAGGAAAGAGGCAAACTAAAGCGTAAATTCTGAATATTGGTTGTAACGTGACGCGCATAAAAGAATCTGCCAGAATTGTGTGTTGTGTCAGTTGAATTGACTTGACGGCGAAAGTACCAAGTTTAACGACAGCACCGACTAACGGACCAAGCGAGAACGCACAGCAAGTACAAAACGCGGTAATTGAGTGGTGGTGCCTGTGCGGGAGGACGCCACTATCCGCATCTGGTGGCTAGGGCTGCAGTGGCAGAGGTGGCTGTCTCAATGGTGTTGGTTACTAACACGATGCACATGACAACAAGATCGCAATGAACTCAGGTTGGTTTTGCATCCTCTCATCCTTGTGAGTCGAGCTGTTGCTTGCTGACTTGTGGGTTCTAGAGGGGTTTGAAGCGCCCGCTGCGGATGTCGTCGCTCGCACAGTGCAGCCCCGCTGGTTGTATATCAAGTTAAGGCGGAAGCGAATTCCAATCTGCATTGCCGCCACTTAGCATCTGCGCGTGCTGTGAGCAGCGAACATAGGTTACGACGCTTTGTATCCCAATGATGTAGAGCGGGCGCGGTGCAACGCGTTTGCTTTATTCTCTGCCGCGCTCTCAGTCAACATACGCCGACTCGGCGATTGTGTGTATACACACAAATACACAGACGAGTTTCTTGTTCTTGAAACAACTAAGCGGCCCAACGACCGTCTGTTCGAAAAGACAGTAGGGGCGGGGTGAGATGGGGCACGCTGGCTGAAGCGGTGTGGATGGTGACTAATGCAAGTTGTGTTCCGTTGCCACATGGTTTCAAATTCGTTCAATTGTGACGGTTGGAATGCTGTATGCGTGTGGCCAATGGCCACAGACAAGTAGAGTCTCCTCCCGGTGTTGTGTTGAGTAGAGAACATAGAAATATCAGCACGGGCTACACGGCACGCAAAAGTTCAGTACTACGTTCGCTACTGCACGGTTCATGATTAGTAACGAAAAAGCATCATCTTCGCAAATCTCGCGTTTTCAGATTGGTATCCTTATTGCAATGACTACAAAAAATCAGTTTTCAAAGTTCGTGACTACACTAAATCTGTTGATTTCTGTCTGTTTCATTGTCTCGTTTGAATCGGTTTGTTTCATGTACCTGTGGCGTGGCAGTTGGGGCCGATACCGAAGCTGGGACTTAATTGTAGTGAAGCTATGACAGCAGCCTGAAATTAAAGGAGCTGCCATTTTGCATCGTTTTTCATTTCCACACAGTTCCCTTTGTAAAAGCAGCTCATTAGCCCTTTGTTATTCCGTCTGTCCTTTGGTTGTTTTGTCTGCAATATTGGCGGACGTGAGCGCGCTGGGTATGTATCCATCGTGTTGTGCCGTGCTCGCTCACTGTCCCGCCAGGCATAAGGAAACGCGCGCTCTTGCAAACGCAGATGCAAGCAAATGCGTATGTGTGCTCATGCAGTCTGCACTACGATGGGATTTGATGATTTTCGTCGTAGGCTGCGCACTGACATCTGCTGCCTTTGAATCTGATACTGTTGCCGGTGCCGGCCCAAGGCCTGTATGAGTGGTCCAAATAAAAGTTGAAGGGATTGCATTTGCTGGACTGGGGATAATTCGGCATCTATTAATTGTCCGAATACATTAAGGGAAAATCTGTACAAACAGGTAAAATTGTTTTTAAACTGTTTTAAACTGGACAGTTCCTCACAATGACTTAGGTAGTTTCTTATTGTGGATGTTTTGCGTCCCTCCGGTGTATTAAATATAAAAGGAGCAAATTTTAATTATCAAAACTTTCATTCATCGTAAACATACACCGGGCAGGAATCGTTTGCGTACAAAAATTTTAACTGGATTTTGCAGTTATGTCCATATTTTGCAATAAGTACAGTGAAGTGAAGTCTGAGACTTACTATATTCAGTATCTCCAGAAATGTACAGAAACAATACAAAAATTCCGTGGCAGTCTCTAACTAAATTGAATTTCTTTTGTCGAAGAATCCATCATAAAGCCCAGTTTAGTCCGATGAGGGCGTAAAAATATGTTGGTCTTCCGATAAAAGTTGTGCACATTTGGCATTAAAGGTCATTAAATAGTTTTTGAAAAACTCAATGGCAAGCACATGTGGTATGGCATAGGACTGCATATCGGGCAGAGAAATAACCTGGTTTTTATGAATTTGAAAATGGTTCCTGGTTATTTTAATATACTAAAAGATTAATAAGCAAAAAGTTCAATAACTTGGATAAGATTCAAATTTTTTACTTTTACAAGACAATGATCCTAACCATATACCCAAGATGTAAAGCTTTGTTTACTATTTAATGCCTTAAAACAAGTTAAAAGCCCCTTCCCAGTAACCTAATTTGTATGCAATTATATATGGGGTTTGTTTGAACGCAGAGTCCAACAACATAGTATAGTATTTAGAGGTATACATAATAACTTAAAAATATCAATAAAATCTATGCGAAAACGTTCGCGAAAGTTCCAACAAGAAAAGGTTGTTGGTTGTTAATTTTATGAAGAATTATATTTATGTTTTTAAATTACTAGAAGAGACTATTTTTCTTATCACAAATCTCTGTTCTATTGCATTTGGTAGTACGTTGGGTTTTTTCGAAATACAATTTTGAATTGTATTGTTTATAACAAAAAAGTTTCCATCAAGTCAAAAACTGGTTACATACTATTTACCTTAGAGCATACAATTGTGAAGTTACTGCCAAAATTTCAAATCGATCAGTGCAACGGTGTTCGAGTAATCTGTCCACACAGTTTGCAAAAAGTGGTTTCGAGTAAAGTGCGTGTGAAGCTTTGCTAGCGCTCAGCGCGTGCTTTGTGCGCGTTGTGAGAAAAATTAAGAATTTAACCTGTTAAAATTGTGTGTTGACTATAGGAACAACTGAATATTGTTTTCATGGCTAAAATATTGTTTAACCCATTTGCATTGCGATCATTGCACGTGGTCATTTATCCCAACATAATTTTTGGTGATAACGAATTTTTCACTTTTCTGTGTGATGCAAATGGGTTAAGCCAAACACAAAAAAAATATTTTTGCAATATACCCGATTTGTTGGCTTTAAAGTAGTACATATCCGTTTTTTGGATGTATCCGTTTGATGGGAACTTGTTTTGTTATATACAATTAACTGACAATTTTGTGACCAAAAATCGATAGCTTTTTTTTTTGCAAAAGTGCTCAACTTCTACAAATATTGATTTAGAGAAAAACCGCTACGTACTACCATAGACAATAGAACATTGATTATAAAATGTATTTGTTTTTTGTTCCAGGTTCTATACTTAACGAGAAAAAGGTTCACCCATTTGGGAGTTAAAAAATTAGGCATGACGCGTGACGTTTCCGTCGCCATTTGGAATATAAATAATAACTAGCTGGACCCCGCGGCTTCGCACGCGCGCTTATGTTTCCCCGATACAAATACTTAACCCATTGTTGACCCCGTCAGTTTTTGATTAAAAAAAGTGTTTAATTATCTTTGTTATTAACTGTTTCAAAAATTTTGAAGAAGCAAAGTTTGAAGTTAAAAGGCCCAATAAATCTTGTTTCTCTATACAAACTGTCAACCAATTATTGACCCCGTTAGATTTTGATTTAAAAAAAAGTGAAAAACGTGTAAAATTATTTCTAACTAAGAGTACTTTCACCACGTTTGAAGTCAATGGGCCCATTAATTCATGTTTTTTCACAGTTTCTCTATACAATCTTTTAACCCGTCGATGACCCCGTCTGAATGAAAAACATATCGAGTTATTTTACAATTGAAGTACTTTCACCAAGTTTGAAGTCAAAAGGCTAAAAAAATTTGTTTTCCATACATAATTTTAACCCGTGAGAAACACGTGTCTAATTTTTTTATTTCAATTATTTTTACAATTGTTGAAGTCAATAGGCCCATCGGCTCGCGTTTTTTTTTTCAGTCTCCGTAAACAAACCTTAACCCACTGTTGGCCCAGCTAAATTTTGATTTTCAAAAAATTATAAAATACGTGTATTATTTTCGATTTAGAGTATTTTCAGGAAGTTCGAAATCAATATGTCTATTAACCCTTTTAGTGCCTTTAGATATATCGGCTCTTGCTGCACTAGCGAGAAGTGCCAAAGCCGATATATCGGCCCGCGCCTTGTAGCGTTTTACTATTCGCATTGCGGGAGAACTCTATCTCAAAATAAAGTTGTAATACGTTTTAAATCAGGGATGAGGAACACGAGGCCCGCGGGCCGCTTGCGGCCCGTTAAACATGTTTATGCGGCCCGCCAAGCATTTAAAAAAATGGTTTTAATTTAACGATTTTGTTTTAATGTTCATTATAAATAAAGCTTTGTTAATCTATACTTCTATACTATTATATAAAGCCAAGTGTGACGTTGCTTTTTTGAGCCACAATCAGGCAAAAACCGCTGAACCGATTTAGATGAAATAAGCACCAACCATATTTTTAGCTGGGGGAATGGTACATAGGCTATATGAGAATGACCACGCCCCCTTCTTACGCCCACTATGGTAACAAAACTCATCTATGGTATGCTTTTGTAACGCAATATGGGTATCAAACGATTCAGCGTGTCATTGTGGCAAACATAGGCTATAATATAATTGGCCACGCCCACTTTCCGCGCCCACTAAACTAACAAAACGAAGCTACGGTACATGTCTGTGAATCAGTATTAATATCAAATGATTCCGTGTTTCATTGATGTTAACATAGGATATATAAGATTGACCACGCCCATATGATATGCCTTTCCGCCACGCCCACTATAATAACTAATCAGCCATGGTATATTTGTCACAGCAATATGGGTATCAGACGATTCAGCGTGTCATTGCGGCAAACATAGGCTATAATATAATTGGCCACGCCCACTTTCCGCGCCCACTAAACTAACAAAACGAAGTACGGTGCATGTCTGAAAATTAATCTTGATGTAAAATTATTCTGTGTTTCATAGCGGTAAACATAGGCTATATAAGGTTGACCACGCCCACCTTTTACGCCTTCTTGCAATGCCCATTATGATGACAGAAATTAACTGTGGTATATTTGTGCAAAACAATATGGATATAAAAAAATTTTGTGAGTCTTTGCAGCAAATATCTATCTATCACTGGTAAAATTTAATGGGCGTTGAACAAGGGGCGTGGTTTTTAAATGCCGGTGTAACTTTGGAACTACAACTGCGTTCACATCAATGACACTCGGTACAAACGTACGATTTAGTTGTGTTTTTCGATAAGGGGAATGGGGTGGGTTTTTGACAAGGGGGCGTGGCACCGCCCATACAACTTAAATTTTCAATATGGAATATCTTCGGAATGAAAAATCGGGCAGCATTAAAATTCGTTGCGGGGCCACCGTTTAGATGTGCCGTTTCACTGGTAAAACTTTGTAAGCGTTGGACAAGGGGCGTGGCACTTTTTAAGCAACACAAATTTTTTGAATAACTTTGGAACTACAAATCACACGTCAAAGAGATTTGACACAAACTTACGATTTAGATGTGCCCTTCGACATGGGAAATAGGGTGTGTATCGGACGAGGGGCATGGCACGCCCATAGAACTCAAGTTCTTAATGTGTAATATCTTCGGAATTATAAGTCGGCCAGTATTGAAATTTGATACAGCATCATGGCTTAGACGTGTCGTTCAAGGTTAAATTGTATGGGCGTTGGACAAGGGCGTGGCACTTTTTTAACGACCCTATTGTTTAGAATAACTTTGGAACTGCAAATCACACATCAAAGATATTTGGCACAGACTTACGATTTAGACGTGCCCTTCGACAGGGAGAGTGGGGTGGGTATTGGTCGAAGGGCATGGCACCGCCCATAGAACCCAAATTTTTAATGTGGAATAGCTTCGGAACAATAAGTTGGAAAGCTTTGAAGTTTTGAATAGCTTCGTCCCATAGATGTGTCATTCTACTGCCAAAATTTTATGGACGTTGTACAAGGGGCGCGGCATATTTTTTGTGACTGAAGTTTTCCGCGTAAGTTAGGAACTGAAAGTCGCATATCAATGAAACCGGATCACACCCTTCGACTGGAGGAATTGATTGGGCATTACATAAATGAGGCGTGTCATCGCTCATAGAGTGTAGTATGAAGAAACTTGATTTATTGCGCCCATTGACTTCAAGCTTGCGTGCAAAGCCGCAGGGCCCTACTAGTTATTAATACGTGTTACTTTATGTGCGGCCCGCCAACAAATGTTACAGATTAAATGGCCCGTTGATTAAAAAGGTTGCTCACCCTTGTTTTTGTTTTTTGTTTTAACTCTTTGTGGACGTTTATGTTATCGGAACTTTTCGGCAGCGTGTTATGTAAACAACTGTTTGAAGACTCTCGCGAAATAACGTTGCATTACCGCAGCGGGACGTAGGATCAGTTAGTGTCTCCTCGATCGTTGTTGTGAACAGTATATTTCGTCCCAGTTGCAGTTTGAAAGCGTCATTTTTGTTATTGCCGTTGTTTTCCGCTTGTGTCAAACATTGTTGTTTTTGACAAACCAACAATTAGCAATACATGATTTCGAAGATTCTATTCATTCTCTATTTCATCCTTAGTATACTGCTTTTTGAATCATGTAAATATTGTTTCTCGTTTGGTTTTTATGAGCATTTTCCCAAACCCTATTAAAACTAAAATTCGGCCGGTTATTCTCGTATAGCCACCTCTTTTTCGCCCGGCACTAAAAGGGTTAAATCACGTTTCTTCATACAACACCTTAACACATGTTTTGCTCCTTTAGACCCCGAATTTAAAAAAATCCCGTCTTAGCAGAGCTTCATTCTTCAAGAATTACCTACAGTTCAAATTTCATGTTTGTAGCTACAGCGGTTTGGGTTGAGCGAAGATAAATCAATCAATCAGTCAGTCAGTCAGGATAAACAATCTATGTGTACAAAAATGGAGGCGGTACCACGCCCCCCTTGTCCAATGCTCACAACTTTCTTCTAGTCGAATTGTGCTACTAAGTGGAAAGTTCGTACCAACTTTCATTGATGTGGACTTACAGTACTGCGTAAATGTTGGGTCATAAGAAATGTGCCACACCTCTTGTCAAACGCCCATCAAACATCAAACAACATCAACAACATCATCATCATCAAACAGTAGAATGACACATCTATGAGACGACGGTACACCAACTTTCAATGCTGTGCGGCTAACGATTCCGAAGCTATTCCATATTAAAAAATTGAGTTATATGGGCGGTGCCACGCCCCTTGTCCAACGCCCATTAATTTACCGGTGGAACGAAACGTCGACGCCATGACGCTGTACCAAATTTCAATGCTGTCTAGTTTATAATTCCGAAGATATACCATATTAAAAATTTAGGTTGTATGGGAGGTGCCACGACCACCTGTCGCACAAAAAAAATTTGGCTACACTGCACTACATTAGCTACACACAAAATGTTAAGTTTTTTTTATATACATATACATATGTATACACGGTGGACGGAAAGTTTCTGCATACATCGTTTTAATTGTAATATACTTAAAATTCTAATTGCTTGTTTTATTTGAAAACGAAATGCGGAAATCCCCAATAATGTGATGGTTTGAAAATCCTAAGCAGTCCCCTCATAGATCTACAGCGATTTTAATGCAGGAAGGCGCGATGTCATATGGCGAAACAGTCAATAAGTGTTGCTAAAAGTCTATTTAAGCTTGTATGGGAAGACTGGCTGTAAAATTCGCCAGATTTTAATCCTATTGAACATATCTGGTCCAGTATTCAAGATTCAGTATTTCGGAGTCCAAAACCTGCCAATAGACTTCAACTCATTGAGTAAAACAAGAGTGGGATGCCATATCATTGACCGAAACGTCGGTCTTGTGCGAAAGTTTTCGAAAGCGAGTCCTAGAGTGCTACGAAAAAAAATGGCACACACAATATTAATGATCAATTGAATTTTGCTTGGATATGATGTAGTGGTTTAAATAAAAAAAAATGGAAAAGCAATACAAATGATCCTTAACGGTGTTTTTTTTATGCAGAAACTTTCCGTCCACCGTGTAGATAATAAACACATTTTTTACCATATTTCAATATGTGGTGAATATACCCTTTGAAAAGAAATCTTCATACTTTTTCCATAGTCGCGAAATAAATCGTCAAAGTTAGACCCTTTTTTGGTCGCTAGAGTGGTGCTATCCATAGTGTGAAAAAATGGAAATAAAGTGCTTTATAATTCTTGGAAAGTTGGTACGGACCTTTTCGAATTTGAGTCTTATGTAGACCGCATCCTCTCATGTTTAGTTGAAGCTAGAATGTTTGTACGCATATACAAACATATAGGGTTTGTCATTGGCTAGTTCCTTCATAAAATTGCCATAATTTGTTTTCAATATCGAGGGCTTAAATCTATCTGAAAAATACATTTTTCCATAATAATCGGAATTAACCCTAATTCCCTGAATTTTAAACGTAACGTAAACCCAGAAGTGAAACTGTCAGGCTCATATGAGCAAAACAACTGAAAAACTCAATTTCTTTTACTTTTCCCAATCCAATTACTACTTAAGGGGCACAACTAGTTTGAAATTTTGAAAATTTCGTTTTTTTTGTTTTTGCATTTTTCGATAATTTATACCTTTAAAAATAACATATTAAAATCTTAAGTGAAAATCTTAAATAGTTTCTGAATTACAGCCTTCTACATAGCAGCTTCTCATTATTTAGAATGGCGCGTTACTTGACGGCCGTACCTGAGTTATTGTTAAACGCGTTTTTCTCAAAACTACATTTTTCAAATTTGCTGCAGCTGTAACTTGATAACAAATCATCCGATCGACTTGGGTCTTTTTTTAGCTTATTGTGTATTTGTTTTTCCATACAATGACCCTCCAGTTTAATGATATGATGAAAAGTATAATTATGCCAGGCCAGAAACCATCAGATTTTTCAGCAAAATTTTAATTTTTTTTTCAAAAAACCGCCATTTTGTTGCATTTTATTTTTTTTTTACAACCGAGGGTCATTGTATAGGAAATATAACCTAGTTAAGTAAAATTTTTAGTTTTTTTGATTTCAGGCACTGCGAAGGCTACAATCACTGCAGCAGTGGGAGAACGTTTTTTTTTTAAAGACTCAGGAGGTGGTGGATAACTTGCTGAAAATTGAATATTTTCATTTGAAAAAATTACTTTGCATTCATTATTTATGCATAAATATATCTGTAAAATTTTAAAACATTCGATGCAATACTTCACAAAATTCAAAATTCACAAAAATCTCCTTTTTTCAGGCGCTCAAACTAGTTGTGCCCCTTAACCCTGCTGTTAGGTTAAGCCCATTTGGTCCAATTTTTGGCTTGTTTCCTTTGTAACTTTTGAACGGTGGTATATACTGAATTAATTTATTAGCTCACGTGGTCTTTTTACAAAACGATGTTGTATGCAAAAATTTAATTGTCTGACATAAAGCAGGACTGAGAAAAATAAAAAGTTACGTATCTTAGGTTAACGGACCATTTGGTCCATAGTGTATTTTTCTTTGATTTTCTTTACATTTATTTCCAATAAATACGTTTTTGTTACTTTGTTTGATAATTTTTATCATGGCACGCTAAGCAAATTGTCTTTCGGTTAGTTTTGCAAATAAACTTGCCGCAAATGAAACATTGTATATCAGATTTAGACTTGCAGCAATTACAAATTTCTCGCTTTCTAGAAGTAACATTGCTTGAATTAGGAATAGTATTACTTGAAGAGGCCCCTGTGGGTTGTGTTCGTATGTTTTGCAATAACTGTGCTGAGAACTCTTGTTGAGGTAATCTACTCCGTTTCATCATATACGCCTTGGCCAAAGAAAGTGCTAGTTGTCGCACAAACTCTGGTCTCCTGCGATTTGTATCAGCTGGTGCCCATGATACATCGATTTCAGAAAACAGTATGTACGCGTTCAAAGCAGATATGTCTAGTATATTTGAAAATACAATGTTTGGCCATCGATTTGTTTTACGTTTTGTAGTGTAGGTGTCAATCATTTGATCAGCAGTATCTACGCCTCCTAAAAGGGGCAAAGCATAAAAAATTATAGGCGAACAACAAACTAGCATACCTTTTGTTGAATTGTAATAATGAACAATCTCCGGCTTTTTCTTCGATTCACTCTCATCAACGGCAGCTGTCTTGTGCATTGTACTAATCAATATCGTTGCTTTGTTTTTGTGGCTGATGTACGACACTAGTGTCGCAATGTCATTAAATGCAAAAGTAGACTTGTACAAAGGAAGTTTTTTGACAATCAGCAATTTTGGAGGAATGAAAGTTTTATTTTTGCGTACTGTTCCCACATATGTAAGTTTTCTTTCATGGAGTTTTTTTACCAACTCAAATGTGGAAAAGAAATTGTCGCCTGTTATATTTTGCCCTTTCAAGCCTTCTGTTAAGTCTAATACAACGCGTTGTCCTTGGTTCTTTTCAGGCTTTGCATTTTTAGATTTACCAAGATATGGTTGTATCTTCCATACGTAGCCTGACTTTGAGTCCACCGATAACCAAAACTTCAAACCATACTTTGCTGGTTTTGATGGCATAAACTGTCGAAAAGAACAACGCCCCCTGAATGCAGCAAGTCGCTCATCAATAGTTACATTTTCGTGGCAGTTGTAAAACATTGGAAGATGATGGGAGCAAATTTGTCGCTACTACGCATTTGTCGTCGACTAAAAACATCATCGAAACGGAGTGCACTCGAAATCATGTGGAATGTAGCTTCAGACATAATAGATCGGAAAATAGGGCGACCAAATGTTTCATCAAATAAACCATGAACGTCTTCATTTCTTCCGCTGTCGTAGACAAAAGTTATATTAGCAAATTATTGTACTGAAATAAGTAAAAAATTAATGAACACACCGACATACGCCTGCTAGAATGAGTACAGCAATACATGCCCGCAATGCGTCTTGATCAATATCGCACCATTTGCCATCAAACTTGACCCTGCCGTACTTATTAGTATTTTCAATGACAATTCTTTCTATTGGAGGCGGAAAAAACAGCAAAAAAGCTGACATTATGTCATTGCATCTGGACACTGCAAATCGAGTTGGTCCCGCTTGTGTTGAGATAATATTCTCAGCCGCGGTTCCAATAGACGTAGGTAATGGAGTGGCACTCCATACCATATTATTTTTAGCAATAAAAAGGGGGTCAGCAGAACTTGCTGAAGCTACGATTGGTTCACTATCCGTTTCAGAATCACTTGTTTCGTTATTTTCCGAAATATAATCAATATTCGAATCTGAAATATCCGAGTCACTTTCTGCATTGACCATTTCACGTATATTATCTTCTTTCAAGTACGCCATTTCGTATTAAAAACACGTCCGAACAATTGAAAGCAGAACACAATTTGTACGAAACGGTGCAAATCTTGTGTTTTTTCATAGCAACATTCCAAAAAGGGGAATCCCACAACTATTTTTTTCATCAGGTGTGTTCCTTCAAACGAAATGCAAAAAAGGGGAATCCCCGAACTATTTTTTACATCAGTTATGTTGAGTAAAGAATGAATAATAATATTTACGCAATATTGAACCAAAATAAATACAAAAAATTTGAATAAATTGTTGTTTTGTACGAAAATTGCAGTATGGACCAAATGGTCCCTTAACCTAAGATTCGTAAGTTTTTTCTAACCTAACAGCAGGGTTAAAGACGATTTTATTTAAGTTATATATTTTTAGTAAAGAACTTGTGAATACAGGGTCCATTTGCTACTGTAAAAGTATAATTAATTAATCCAGATATTCACATCCTTGTCAAATTTGGGTGGAAGTGGAATGAAGATTTGTTTAGTTTATTGTAAACATGTTCCTGCGTTTTGGAGATGTATGGTGGACAAATATGACACCGACTTTGTTTACGTGTACTAGAATTTGGCGTCTGCGAACTGACCTTTTGCAGTAATACGGCATCTATTGTTGTCTGAGTTATCGCTCGTAGATATTCGTGGCTATACCAAAAAAATCCCCAGTTATCGAATAAAACTATCTCTTGCTATATATACCCTCATTCCAGTAAAGACGTGTTTTTAGTCATATGACATATGTCGCAATGCCAGCAGCATCAATCAAATGTATAAAGAAAGCTAGAGGCCATTCATTAGGTTTGTGGTTTTTGATGTACCCATCATACCAATTTTGTTTTTTCTGAGTGTACGAACCCCGCATCCAATAAACTATCGGCTAATTCCTTACTGGTGAACTAGCTGGTCATTATTACATTTGTGTTTGTAAGTCTCAAACAGTATTTCAACACCTTTTTCGCAGGACCCACAGCTCATTGATTACTGTATTTGCATGTGTGTGGCATTTCAGGAGGTATTAGCATCATCGCACTTCCATATTCTGATTACATATTTATCGGGATTGGAAGACATAAACTCATACATACAGACATAAACTCGTACAGTAAACTCATACTGACATCAACTTCGACAAGGCATAAATTCTTCATATTATGTCGTAGATTGCAGTATTTTTTTAATTTTTAATTGACTTCATCCCATGCCGACTAGATGAGTGCTAGGCTTAACCCATTCGAGACCGTTTGGACACCGTGTGTGCAATGGATTTCCGAGGCTATAAGGCAGCCTGCACACCGTGTGTGCAATAACAGTAATGTGCAATTATCAGTTTTATCAGTTATTCTGAGTAAAGTAGTCGTCGAAATAAGATTTTTCTGGAACTAATGAAATCTGTAAAGTACAGGAAAACAAATTTTTTCATTGGTTTTACTGTGTACCAAAAACTCTTAAAATTATCTGAAGCCTTTCTAACATTTAAAATACTATGAATACGCATGCTCGCTCCTGGGGACCGTGTTTGAAAAAAATCGTCGTCTCAAATGGGTAAATAAAAACTTTGAACTTGATACGATAAAAATGCACCTAAACATGAAAAATATAAATATTCTTCCATGGTGGACAAAAAGTCAAGGAATTCTGAGTAAATTTTAGTTTTTGTTCAAATGAACTTCTGAGGCTCACTTCTGGGGTTACGTTGCATTTTTAAAAAATTGTTTAAAAAAATAGAAAAACTGTCTAAAAAGTCAAATTTATAAATGAAATATAATTCTAACATTCCATTAGAGGATTACATAAAAAAATGGAATCGAAAATCTTTTGGTATAGGATTTATCACCATTTGAAATCTTTAGTGAGACAGAGGCTCACTTATGGGAATTAGGGTTAATACAACAAAACGAGAATATTGCAATTCAAATATTATGTTGAAGTTGAGCATATAACGACTATTGCTCGTTAATAAAAACGGTCTTTGTTATGAACCCTATGATTTCCTTAATTTTTAAACTCGGCTCATAATAATGGATTTTTATCCAGCAAAAGTGATAACGTTTAGAACATATAATTCAACGTTGACATTGGAATTTTGCGATTACTTCGACACCGCTTTGTTTACAGTATTGTAATAATAGTGAATGACTATCTGGTGTAAATAAAGACTTCGATTTTTCATTCCAAGAGCCGATGAGCTTATGCTTGGTTTTGTAAAACCCGTTTGATAAAAATCATAAGATTACTTATGGTCTCAACTGGTTTATTTGCTCTCTGCAGTATAGCCACGCCCCATTTGTCTGAACAAACTGTTTTGGTGAAAAATCATTACGAGCATTAGCGCACACAGCGCCAAACACAAAAATTGTTGGTACAAAATATGGTTTCCAACGGTATTCGGCTCAGAAGTTGTACGCAAATCTCCCCCCCCCCAGTGATACCAATGGCTTTGGTTTTGTCGCCTACGAAATAGAGACTAGCTCTAAAGTTGGCGACAGCGACATCTGTGTTCGTGTTGTCGTGCTGTCGTCAAAATAATCGTTCCCATACGATTGTTCTGATTCTATACTTTGACAGATGCAGTCGTATCGCTGCCATCGTCTATGTGTTCGGGGACCTTTTTTTTAAGGTTAGTTATAAACTCAAAATGTTGAAAATCATGTATTACTGATGTGCAATTAAGAGAGCGAAATCTCTCACTGCGCTACCTCGTGTCCTTTAAATAAATATACATATGTATATATGCATACCTATTGAAAAGGGCATAATTTTGATACTTCTGCCATCGCACATCATGCTTAAGGCAGGTTCTCACCTTGTGGGGAAAAAAACCCGACTTTTTTTTTGACTTATCGTGTAGATATATGTATGTTTCAAAAATGTGCTCCAGAAATTTCAGATCAAAATCTGAAAAATTACAAAAGTTACAGGCCGTTACATAGCGCAGTGTCGAGCACCGGCCGAGCGCGCTTTAAACTTTAAACGCGTTTTTCTGAGAACCACATTTTCGGACCTTACGGAAGTGATTGAAGGCGCTGGAATGAACCAATCGTCAGCAAATTTTTTTAAAATGTTCCTTAGGGTTTTTTCTAATAAACGAACCACGATCAGCCAAAAATATTGAAAATTGTTTATTTAAAAAAATAATAAGTGAACAAAAAAATGCGAAAATCTTAATTTTTTTTTCAAAACCTCATAACTTTTGTAATTTTAATTTTTTTTTCATGATCTTGGTTCATTCAATAGATAATACGGTACACATTAAGAATGTGTTCGATTTTTGTGTTTGGGATGACGGGTTTTGACGGAATCACTTCCGGTAGCGGGACACCTCCTCGCCGACATGCCGCCACTGATGGACGCCCCGTGGCCCCCTTTTTTTGATTCATTCAATTTGAAAAATTGTATTCTCTAAATAAATGTGTGTTCATATCCAGAAAATGTCAGCTTTGTATCTTTAACCGTTTTCTCAAAAAAAATTCCTAAAAAAAGTGCACTTTTTCGGATCCACAAGGTGAGAACCTGCCTTAATACATTCACAGTGCCTGTGCTCAGTTGTTCAAGTATTGCCTTATGTTCATTTTATCAGCAGAATTCATGCGCGCTGTGCGACAAGCATATGCTGTTCGATACCCTGTTATGGTCGTTGGCACCGTATTTGAGGTCGCCGAAGGTGTCCTGTCGTTAAAAATTTCCAGGGTGGCTCGGTTTTTGCATTGGTGTTTGTGTCGTCAGGGTCTGCTCTGTTGAAATTGTGAAACAACACCAACGCGTATAGCCAGCAATGATGGCAGCGACCACATTAGTGAGGGGGAAAATAGTGTACGAGCTGAGACGAGGGGTAAAAATAAATGATGTTACTTTGTCTGAAGAGAACAATGTGCATGGTGGCTGCATTTTCGGTCTGTATGTATATGTGTGCGTGTGTCCGACGAACAGATCTGTCCAGGTGTCTACAGGGCTGGCACTATAAAAGACGGTGACTGCCGAAAAACAGGCCGCCAATGTATCAGTAGTTAATCGCATAATTTCCTATTGAGAAAGGAGTCCGATAGCAGTTGACGGACGCGAAGTTTTGAGAAATATACGAAAGTCATTAAAAGGGGTGTGGCACATGGGCTTATCTTTCACGGGCGCCAGTACAAAGTTACCGGCCCTGTGCGTGGCTACGTGTGAGCTTGATACTAAGTGAGAGAATATGCTGTCTGGCAATGCAAGGGTTTTAATCGGCGCATACTTTACATTTGCAGCTGCCGTCATCGGTTGGCAATTTATACGCCGCAGCGCTCGAAACGAAGGGTGGCACATCGTGCTGTTCGCCAAGCGACTGGGGTGGTGTGGACGACAGTATATTTGATATTTCTACGTATCGAAACTTCAGCAATAACACTAATTTGATACTTTAGGGGTGTTTGCCCGAATTGTTCGTGTATGCGTGTGTTTGCTTGTACACCGCTGCGCCAAATATGAACATCTTTTTCAGTCTTGTTGACTAAAACTTTGTTTTAATGTTGTATAAAATTGAGCAAATGTATTGCATTGGTTTCAAATTTTCATTAACTTTAAATATTAATATAAATATGTCTTAATTTCTGTTTAGATAACTTAAAAAAAAAAATAAAAAATGGATTTGAATTGATGGTTTTATTCATCGAAAGAAAATTTTGTGGTGACTCTCCTGATATTAAGAATATGTGAAAAATATTCATGGTCTATTATAGAGACTGTCTGTTATGAAAGAAAAGCATACTTAAGTTTTATAAGGACCGAGAAGCTGAAAACAGAACATTTGAGCAGTTTTCCTAACTAACCCATCCGTTTTTTTATGATTACTTTAATTTTTGATTTACATGTGGCAAAATAAAATGTGTGTGGCATTTAACACAGTGAAGTATAGTCGTATATTGAAACAGATTTAACTATTACCCACCTCGTATTCAATGGCTTTCTAACACTAGTGGCCAACACCACTGTTTGACGTTTACTTTTGAAGTATGGAAGAAAGAACTGCATTTCTTTTTTAAAAACATTTTTTAAAACTTACACACGGATGGACGAATTTCTGGTAAAGTATAAGACATAATTTGTATAATCTATTGCCTATGGGGATAACGGTTTTTTCTAAATCAAATTTTGTAAAAAATTGTACAGTTTTGAAAAAAGCAGAGAGAGTTTTTTAAAACTTATATTAAAATAAGAAACTGTGACGTCTTCCCTTATAGAGAATATAAATGTGAAACTACTATCAATATTTCAAATTGATCCATCCAACGGGGTTTAAGTAATCCAGTAATAAAGTTGTACGAGCACTCAGCACTCAAGAGCACTTTAGCACTTTAACAAAAAAATTAAATAAAATCGTGTTTTTAGATTGATGTTACCTCTTAACAGGAAACCAAATAGTTACCCTCTGTTGTCAGCAAGAAAATCCTTTGAAGAAATATTTAGCGGCCCATTATAATGCTCATAATGTGCCTTAAATGTTAAATAGCGATTTAACCGAAAATGACTTTAAAACCTGTATATATTTTCCGTTGTTGGCATTCACTGAACCCTTTTTTTGAAAATTTGTAACAAGAGAAAAAACCTTTCGAAATAGAAATGATTTCACAACTCTTCGGCGCTTGCTTTCCGTGGATTATTTCGTTGGGCTCTAAACACGTTTTGCTGATTTTTATAAATTGATGGTGGTGCGTTGTTGTTGCTTTTATAATTTAGTCAGAACTCGTGTTTTGTTCTTTGAATGTGTGATTCAGACAAAAAGAGTTAACACAGACTTCCATGGGGAGATGTGAATGTACTCGGCCTCAGCGACCAGCAGACACACGAATGCACATTGATGTGTGTTGGTGTGAGCGTGTGCATGTGTGCGGCTCAGACGCAATAGTGGCGAATGGTATTAAATCATGTACATTGGAAAATGTGGTTATAACAAACAAGCACGTTGAATTCAAAACTCCCAAGATGTTCTGCTGGTTGTCTGCTCGTGTGCTCGTCCGCCGTTGCTGTCGCTGCATGTGTCACTCACCACTGAGAGAGGGACACGACTCGGTTCAATTTGGCTCAGAGAAGCTTGGCGTATTTACATATGTATGTATGTGCGTACCTATTTGTTTTGTTTTTGATTTATTTTCCACCAACGAATATTTTAATGACACTCAGAATAAGAAGTGGCAACAGCAGAACTGGGAAACAGCAAGCAGCAGTAACACTTTAAATTTTTTATTTGATATTATTTGTTCTCATTTTATTTAATGAAGGTCAATGTTCGTTCTAAACACTTGTTGTTGCTGTTGTAGAATAAAAATACACTGCCGAAATGCTAAATTGCCAGTGAATTGGTTATTTCGTTTCGATAGATAGCACTTTTGAAGTCTACAAATGATTTAGTAATTACGTGGTTTTTCCTAGTTTGATTTCTTACAATTGCGGCCAGCGTGTGGCGATTGTTTCTGCTGCGGCACGGAGGCAATTAGTTCCTTCATTTGAATCTAATCGGCCCAACAGTTGACATTTTTGTTTAAAAATTCAGCTTTTCTGTGGGACTTTAGTTCTAAAGTGTGCGTTCAGTTCAAAATATTCGTGGTTTCGTGTATGTAGAAGATGCGCTTTGTGTGGGTAGCAGCTGTGTAATGATGGGTAAAATTCACATTGATACAACAAATGTTGATCTTGGCTTAGATAGTTTCATTGCTGAAATTAAAAATTGCACGTGCACGTGCCCCACCAAAATAAGTCCTTTGCGCAGAATTTTTGCGTGTTTTTTTTTGCAATCACAAAACATTTTTAATTTTTCGCTGGTGTAAAAGCAAGTTTCCGTATTGTTAGAAATGGTGGAAATGTGTTGATGCATTGATATAAAGTTTTTAACTAGTTTATTTTAATGGGAGAACTAAATGTTTTCAAATCTATTGGGTTGTTCGGAAAGTAATATCGTTTATTTTTGCAAAAATTAAGCACGAATTTCTTATATTGAATAAATATTTTATATATTGTTGATTCCGGTTCAGTTCCTTTTGCCATCTTTCCGGCAGGAGCATGATTCCACGCACTTACAAGTTTAGTTCTTTGCTGGCAAAAAACTGATCCAGGTGATTGTCATTTAAAGTTAAGGTTCTATCATCTAAAATTTGTGTAGAGGCAGGAACAAATAATAATACGAAAGGCCAGATCTGGAGAATATGGTGGGCATATTCAATGCAATTTTTGCATTTGGCAAACAATTTCATCTGTTTTATAAATCTGATTGATGGGACAGTATCAAAGCGAAAAAAAGCGTGAATTTCAAAATTAACCCTCGCCCCGGTCAAGCTGCTACAATCATGAAATTTTAACTGTTTACTGTTCAACTGATCTTGCCGGCCTCGATAGGTCAGCAGGTAGCGCGCTGGCTTCTCATACCGAGCGCCCCGGGTTCGATTTCTGGCTTGGGCTGGAAAAAAACACTCATCTACTTCTTTCGCTATCCACATGAAGGGAATGAGAATTACAGGAATCGCAAGTGCGCTCTTGGCAGGCAATGGCAAAACCTCCAAGTGTGAAAGAAAAACTGCCAATCGCCGTTCGGATTCCGCGTTTAACTATAGGTCCCCTCCCCTCCCTTTCCCCATCCGTTTGAAATGTGTTGTATCACATGTTGAAAAAAAAAACAGTGTTGCATACCTACGTATTTCAAACGGGTGGAATCTGTGGTATCACAACGGGCCCGTTAAGAAGAGGCCTAAGTGTGTCTCATACAGAGGCAGCCACCGCAACCTAACCTAACTGTAGGTACACTTTGGAAATGTAACTTCCGTTAAAAAGGGATTTTTCGAAATTCGGAGTCTTAAAGGGCAAAACATGGGTTAAGGTGTTGCATGAAGAAACTTCATATAATAGGCCTATTGATTTCAAACTTGGTGAAAATACTCCAAATAAAAAATAATTCGACCTGAACCGATTGGCATATTGACTTCAAAGTTGGTGAAAAAACTTGAAAAAAAAAATAAAATTTTACACGTGTTTCTTTTCTTTGAAAATCAAAACTTGAGGGGTCAACTAAAAGTTAAAAGTTTGTATGAAGAAATATGATTTTTTTCGCCTTTTGACTTCAAACTTGGGGAAAGTACTTTAGTAAGAAATAATTCGACACGTGTTTTTCATTTTTTCGAAAATCAAAATCTATCGGGGTCAACAATGGGTTCAACATTTTTATGGAGAAACATGATTTTATGGGCCTTTTGACTTCAAACTTAGTGAAAGCACTTAACATGCGAAACTCGATACGTGTTTTTCACTTTTTTGAAAATCGAAATTTGATGAGGTCAACCAAGGGTTAAATGTTTTTATGGAGAAACAAGATTTTATGGGCCTTTTGACTTTAAACTTGGTGAGAAATAATTCGACATGTATTTTTTCGAAAATAAAAATCTGACGGGTCAACGATGGGTTAAGAGTTTGTATGGGGAAACATGACATAATGCGCCAATTGAAAGCACTTCAAGTGAGAAATAATTATATAAGTATTTTTTCATAAAAATCTGACGGGATTAACAAAGGGTTAAGAAAAACTTGATTTATTGGCCTCATTGACTTCAAACTTGCATGCAAATCCGCGGGGCCCTGCTAGTATTACAAAAAAGTGTTGAGAGAATGGACTTACACATTTCGTAATGTGAGTAGCCACAAAGGTATAAGTGTATAAGTATAATGTGTGTGTGTTGTTTTTTTAACGAGGAGGGAAGCATCGAAAGCCTTAAGTCATTGCTGAACTTTAAATCGCTAAACCCTCCTTGTCGGACGGTCAACCCTCCTAGAACCACCGCATTGTCGCTCAATCGTCTATTTAGTCTGTCTTTCGCTGCAGCTAGTGCCTTGTTATTGTTGGCGGCGCGGTTCATGTTACCGCTGTTGATTTGGATCGATGCGCATTTTGTTCATCGACTTTCAGCCGGACCATGATGAGCTTTATAATTCTGCTGCAGCCCTCCCTCCCTCCCTGCGTCTGGAGAGCTCAGCATGCAGTTCGCCGTCTAGCGTCATTGAAGCGGCTGCATTCTAATAAAACATGCTCCGCGTTTTCAAGTTTTCCGGCGCATGTCCATGCGGACCATGTCCTGACAGCATTTGGGTACGGAAGAAGTTTTCTTCGCCGTGGGTTCTGTTGCACCAACTGGGCTGCGCGGGTGTCTGAAGCATTCCTGCCCTCGCGACACATTGTTGCTGCCTCCTTTGCGAGTGGCTCTATTGGACACCTTCCTGCAATTACAGTGGCTCAAAGTTAGAATGGAATAACCCACTCAACAAAATATAACATATGTATACAAAATTTTGAGTCATATGTTTGATATACCAAAATAATTTTTTTATTTAGGAATTAATTAAGGTAAAATTAATGTAGTACTGAGTTGGAAGGGTAGATATTGTGCACGAACGCCAATTTAATGCATTTAGACATTAATTCCACAAATTTGGAGCATTGGAAAGGCTGGAATTGGTCCGATCTTCGATTATAGCACACTTGACTAGATTTTTTTTATAGTGAACTGAGCATGCGCAGATTACAATTTTCCTTTAATATAGGAAAACGTTCTGGTTGCTTCTGCCTAAACCGGTGCCGTATACAGGCACGCTTACACTAGCCGGAATTTTCTCACTTGTTGCCTGGGGCCGCCAATGTTGGGGATTACCCTTGCGATGGCTGCGCTGGTTCGTATAGCCTTCTCTTCAGCGTATCGCGAGGTATAAATGTGTCAACATACGAGGGAAGTTTGAGAAGTCAGTGACTTAATTTCCCGTGTAGTAACTTTAAATGCAAACCTGCTACTGTCAATTGCCCTCTCTAACAGTCAAACCTAAATTGGAGCGTCAGCGGCAAGCAACTGTCAAAATTGCTTCATGCCCATACAAAATGTATGGGGCAAACCGCAATTGAAACGCTCTGACGCTGAGCTATTCGAATTTCCAATTTTGACAAGGCGTTAGCGGTTGAAGTTGGCTGCGACTAACAAAAACGCCTGTAATTTATATTTGATTTGATTTAAATTGTGAGGAATTTATTCAAATAAGAGCTAAGTTTTGCAAAATAATAATAATTTGTTTTTTTTTTGGCAACTAAACAGATATTTTTTACATTTCATGATTTTTAAAATCCCAACGCAACGCTTCAATTTCGGTATGCCGCACTGAGCGAAAACGCAACGCTCAACGCTCCAATTTAGGCTTCACAGTTAGTAGGCTACATACAAATTTTGAGCATGATACGTTCTTTAGTTTGTGTTTTACAGTCATTGAAAGCAGACAACTTTGTGAATTTCGACAAAAATGAAAAAAAAAAGTGAATTTCGCGTGCTGATAAAACATTATTTTTGCGTAAAAACCCATCACCGAAACCAAGGAAACGCTTGACCAAGGAACAGTCAAAGCAATGGACTTCTCCCAGTGAAGGTGCACCAAAGAAGGCTAAGGCGGGTCTGTCGGCCAACGAGGCCATGGCTACAGTTTTTTGGGATGCATTTGGTGCCATTCTCATCGATTACCTTCAAGAGGGTAAAACGATTGCTGGGACATATTATGCAGAGCTGTTGGATCGATTCGACGCCGATTTGAAGCAAAAACGACTGCATTTGACGAAGAAAGAAATGTATATTCCACCAGGACAACGCGCCAGTGCACACGTGTGTAGTTGCTAGTGTCCGACCGAATATTCGGTTTCCGTTTCGGCCCAAATAAGTGGTTTCGGTTTCAGTTTCGGCCAAAAAATGGCCGAACTGCCGAAACCGCAACTTTCTAGAATATTTTTTACATTTTATTGTGTAGCAGATATATAGTGAAAGGAGGAGTAATTTGGCAGCCGCCGTGGCTCAGTTGGTTAGTGCGTTGGACCGCGAGTCGAAGGCAGCAACCTCAGGTTCAAATACTGCCTGTAATAACACCTAAAAAAATAACTGGAAAACTCGTTTTCTCTTTCGGTGGCTGTCCTCTCAGCTGGAAATGGCAAACCTCTGAGTGTAAAAACTGCTTATAAAAAAGCTCCCAACCTGCCGTTCGGAACCGGCACAAAACTGTCCCTTCCACCCACGCACAACACGGGTGGTTGCGGGAAGCTAGGCAATTAATTAATTATTAGGAGTAATTTAGATGCCACCAATGTAAATCAATTTATTTTTTTAGCATATAATATTAAATTATTTAATTTTGAATATTAGTGAGTAAGGTACGAAAGGGTGATTTATCATGTTTACGATTTTAAAAAATTAATAAATTGTTTTTATTAATAAGTAAGGAAAAGGGCTGGGTTGTGATCCATTACTGTTTTTTCTTTCCCTAATTGACATATCGCCAATCTTTCAACTGTCAAGTTTGTCTTTTGATATGACTGTTTTTGTGGTTACACCGAAGCGTAAACACGTATTGCTTGTGGCAGATACAGACATCGTGTTTGAAAATCGACTGCGAAAACTTGTTTGCTTTTTTGAAAGTGCTATCCAAGTTCTTGAATTTATTCAAAAAATTTAAGTGTAATACATATTTATTTAGGGGTTTGATTCTATTTTACGCTCCAATATTTGTTTATGTTGAAATATGATTAGAAGAGTCGTTATTTTTAAAGTTTCCAAAATGGCATCGTGGTTGGGCTATGAACCACTGTGGGGGCTGGGTTATGAACCACCTGTTTTTCGTACTACATTTGTACTAGCACGGTCAAATATCGCCGGATTTATTAAAATAAAGTAATTTTATGTAATTTTACTCGATTTGCGGTGAGTTCACTTGAAGTGGGCCAATGTGAACCCCATGCAAACATTGCGACACCGATTAGGATGAAAATGAAAAAAATTGAACACTTGCATTTATTGCGATTTTTCTTGAGGCCTCCTGATTAAATAAATTCTCAACTTATTTAAAAATTATGGGTGTTTTCTTCGTATTTTCCGACTTTAATTGGGATTTGCCAGATGGTTCACAACCCAGCCACTTTTTTTGGAAAAACGAAAAATCACGTCCAAAAAAAATTGGACGTATAGAGTTAAATTTTAATCAAATCGGTAATCTGTCTTCATAACAAATTTGCGTTTTATATTCACCTTTCCAACGGTATCTTTGATTTTTCGATATCTTTATTCTGTGAAGAGTTAGAGCCAAAAAACAAAACCCGGTTCACAACCCAGCCCTCTCCCTTATTTATTTATCTATGCTATGCTTGTTTGTTTGTTCTTTATTTACTTAATGTAAAATTCGTTTGTTGAAAAAAAGTGCTTGTTAAGGGGATTTTTATTTCAACTAGAAAGTTTCGGTTTCGGCCGAATATTAAAAAAAACGAAATTCGGTTTCGGCCCAAAAAAAATGTTTCGGTCGGACACTAGTAGTCGCTATGACAAAAATTCATCAGTTGGGCTACGAACTGCATATTCTCCAGATTTAGCCCCTTGCGACTATTTTCTGTTTCCAGACCTAAAGAAATGGCTCGGCGGTAAGAAATTTGGCTCGAATAAAGGGGTCATCACTAAAACATATGGCTATTATGAGGACCTTGAGAAAACCTATTATTTGGAAGGGATGAAAAAATTGAAAAAAGACGGACTAAATGTATCAAGCTAAAAGGAGACTATGTTGAGAAATAAACCGGTTTTTTGCCGAAAAAATGTCTTTTATTCAAAAGTCACTGACTTGTAAAACTACCCTCGCGTAAATATATATATATTATTTATATATAAATGTATGTACAAACATTGCCAGCTTACGATACTGAGACCTACCTTCCTGAAACCTACAGCTTTATGAGGACTCCGAACGAAGAATTAGGAGTTTTTCATATGCAACTATTTTACTCAGAGGTTTGTCATTCCCTGTGAGGAGAATATGTAGCTACTGAAAGAAAGTGTTTTTTTTCTATATTTTGGAGTTGGCTAGGGCGATGCTTGAACGTAATTTTGGACTGTGGATGCAACACACTATTGGCCGCCAAAAGTATTTGCGGGAAATTACCGAGTAGTCGTTTGGAAAAAATATTTTACTTAGATGGTGCAACTGCTCTAAAAAGTTCATTCCGCATTTCTACATTTTCCAACGCTTGCTGAAAACCCTTTTTGCCTAACCTGACAACAAACTTAGACTCTGACTCTACTCATGGACTTTGAAAAAACAAGAGTAATGGACGAAAGTGTGTTTTTTTGTTGATGCTGGTTTTGTTTGGCATGTTAGGCTGCGTAGGGCGAATATACAAGTTTACAATTAAACAAGTGAATTTCGACTAGTTCTTTATGTGCGCCTGTGAGGCAAGGGATGAATCAGCACTTTAACCCCGATGAACTTGTTAGTTGTAGCATGTGTTCTTTTTTCACCGCTTTCGCGTGTTCCGCTTTGTCTTGCTTCTTTTTCGCAAAAATGCCATAAAGCAATGGTGGTTATTGACATCGATCGGAGCCAAGCGTATCCGCACAAAATGTAGCTTAGCTCTGAATGTATTGTTTAATTCAAGACCATGAAATTTGGGAGTACATTGACTTTTGCGCTATTATATGTGAATAAAAAAATAAACTGGCAATTCTCTAATTTTATACATGTATTATTATGTATAATGTACATAAGAATATATACATACACGGATATTTGTGTCTGTTATAAAGATGCATTATTATATGTTAGAATAAACAGTTAACATTTTTTATAATGCGTTTTGATTGTTTTCATAGTAACATTGTAATTCTGTGGTCAAAAGCGATAACCGCTTAAGTGGACTTCAGACAGAATTGAGTTATGGATGCCACCATGTTCCCTTAACTGTGCCGTGCATTTGTGTTTGAACGGGGAGTTTCATTGTAACTAAAAAAAAACTGTTTTTAGTAAAAACATTCGCTTATGTTGTAATGAACACATATTGACTTTGTAATAATCATCCAAGTTCAATGAAGAGTTCCGCTTCTATTTTTTAATTTTGTTTTTTATAAAGCTTACATCAATTTAAGTTGTTATATCACATTTTATAAATCAATATTTTGCAAAATTGCCAACATTTCAATAATCGGTAATTTCTAGTCAAGCGCCTATTGTAAATTTAGAATTCTAAGCTACAAATTGCTTAAAGCTAATATTGACAAATTTAATTTCAGTCTGCATTACTACTTTTATCAAATACTCGCTTAAAACTTTAATACGAGAAACTGCACAGAATTATTAGATAAGTGCATAAGTTCGTGCCCGATATCACTAGTTGTCGTTCCAATCGTTCAGGGTTGGTGCTCGTAATTGAAATGAATACTTGTTGAAATTCGTTGGAAAGGTCACAGAATCAGAACATATCACTTTAGAATGTAACTTAGTTGTATTACACATTACTGGCTTCTAAAAGTAATATAGTTATATTACATATTACTTGAAAACTAAAGTAATAAATATCGCTATCCGCCTAAAAAGGCCGGAATTGTGGAAAGACAATTCTTGGTTTTCACACCACGATAATGCACCATCCCATACTGCACTCGTAATTCGTGATCATTTCGCCAAAAACTCAACCCATATCGTTCGGCAACCACCGTATTCACCTGATCTGGCGCCGTGCGACTTCTGGCTGTTCAGCAAGCTCAAAAGACCGCTCGGGGGACACCGTTTTGATACGATAGAGGAGATTCAAGCCGCAGCGAAGACGGAACTGAAGACCATCCCGGAAAGTGACTACAATCAGTGTTTCGAAGATTGGAAAATCCGTTGGCATAAGTGCTTTGCATCGGGAGGGGATTACTTTGAAGGGGATGAAATTGATTTGGAAGAATAAATGAAGAATTTTCAAAATAAATACAATGTTACCTTATTTTTTGGACACAGTAGTATAGTGTCCGCGTCCAGTTATTATAGCGCCCGGTTATTGGAATGATATTCGTATGGCAAATTTATTGAAATTGCTGTGTCTGCGAAATTTGTCCGGCTATTGAAGCTGTCTGGTTATAAGGACTCCATAATGAGGAATTTTACTGTATATTACTTATGCCGAATATGGCAAATATTTTTTTTTTGACTCGAACAAACGCGCAGGGATGACCCCTATTAATGCGTTGGTTCAGGAAGGATATAAAGGTTAGGAGATAGGACTAGATATTGCGCACAACTTTATCTGCGTTAAGGGGGTCTTCTGCTTACGCGCCCGGAATTTTAGTATATTTTTGGAAATTAATTGTAAGGAAACTATACAAGATAATTGAAAAATTTATTTTATTATTTTTGTACATGTTTAAACTTGAAAAATGACAAATGCCTTATGTGTGTGGTGAATCCTGCACCTTTGAGAAGTGGTCAAACTAGTACTGACGAAAGTGTCCGAGTCAACTTTGTGGTATGACATCCACCCCCACAGTTGTCTGAAATGTGAAAAGTAAAATAAATTTATTTTCAGTTTTACGTTGGCTGTGCTTCTCCGAGACCGATTTTTTTTATTTTTAAAATTTTTCAAATTATACGGTTTTTTGTGAAAAGTTGTATTTTCAACCACGTTTTTTGACCTGTTGAGGGTCATAAAAATTGAACAAAACAAAATTTCAAAAATCGTACTCGGAGAAGCATAAAGTGTTCTATGAAGAAGTGAAAAAAAAAATTAGTCAAATCCGATGAAAATTACTTGTAGAAGTCATACCACAAAGTATAAAAAAGGTGATTTTCGGGAAAATGCGTTTAAAGATAAAGAAATGCTCGAAACGGCTGGAGGCGGCTATGTTTCCGGCTTCGAAAACCCAAGAAGGAATGTGTTTTTCACGAAACCGTTTATAAGACGTATTCCTTATATCCTCTATATTCAAAAAATGCAAAAAAAAAATCGATTTTTTCAATCCGCGTAAGCAGAAGACCCCCTTAATGTAGTATAAATAATTTTTGCTGAATACCTCATTTGTAAGTTTCCTGCACCCTTATTTAACTTAACAAAAAAAATATTCCCCGTAAAGATTTTTTCCAGGAACATAACCTCCGTGTTAAACCAGGTGTACCTGTACAAGATAATATTTACGGGGCTACCCGTTGAGCTGAAAAATTCCTCTAACTCTCAGCCGGACTTCGTTTTGTACTTTTTTATTTGGGGATTGTTGTCTGCATAGCAGACAAAGATGTCTGCAATAGCTAGTCAAATATTTGCCATATTCGGCATTTTATAAGTAATATATTATATATTGGCCCTACTCACAATCTTGTGCAAACCGTCTTGCATTGTAGCATTTGCAAATTGGTGTAATATATTTTTACTTAACACTAACAAAATACACAGAGATGCATTTACTATATTATATCCAAGTAAATATTTACATTTTTATTTTTTTTAATATTCTATTTTAAATATTAAATGAATCTTATCTTATTTTAACTTGGTTTTATGTTTGTTCTGTAAACTTAACATTTGTCACGTGGTTAAGTAAGAAATCCAGCCAGCAGCCAGTGAAGTGACAGTTTTCTGAAATATCTGAATAATTCGGTTGTTTACTCTTAAAGGCTAAGGTAAAAAAGCGGGGAATGAAAAAAATATACTGCACGTATAGTGGTCGTGGAATTCGTTGGCAAAAGAAGCGACTTTAAACGAACTAACTAAAGCGCATTAAAGAATCACTGACCTTGACTTTTTCAAAGTTTAAAGCCCTTTTCGAACACAGACACATGTCAGAAACAGAACCGCACATGTGCCGAGTACTCGTTGTATGAGTATTTGTCCATTCACACGCACAAGTGTGTGCAATGATGTTCTTTAACGGCGGACTGGTTTGGTAAAACATCGCGCCGTCGTGGCCGTCGCCGCAGTGCCTTTGCTCTGAAGGGAGATCTATTTCTCAGTAGCATTTTAGGAATAATTATTAGTTCAAGACTGAAGCTTACATATTCCAAAAATGACTGGATGTTAACTCACCAGAATGCACTGGTACATTGGCGCACACGGGGTTTTGGGGGTTAAAAAAATATGGTTTCGAATAGTATTCGGCTCAAAAGTTGTAAGCTAACCCTCCAAATTGAAATCCTGTGTGCGTCACTAGTATGTAGTACTGCGACTTGTAGTGGCCCTAAAGTCGTGACCGGTACTTGACGTCTGGTTAATTAACAAGGCTCTGGTCAAAAAGGATTGTAAGTCGGCATTTTACGAATGCTATGTTTTCTAAGTGCAGATTGGTGTACACTTAGTATAATTTACGTCCTCAAAGTGCACTACTAATAGTAGTTGCGATCTTAAGAACCGGTGGGAAAAGTCTATAGATTTTTT
Organism: Melieria crassipennis; assembly: GCA_963668005.1. NCBI lineage: Eukaryota > Metazoa > Arthropoda > Insecta > Diptera > Ulidiidae > Melieria > Melieria crassipennis. Next base: position 47,174,220 of record OY764961.1, read on the forward strand.
GCACTTATTCAAACTGATAGTCTTGGACTACGTAAGTTCCTGGCTAACATTGCCTTGTGGCCCTGCTGCTTCTGTTCAGGTAGCAAATGTCACAGCAAGTTTTAAAGTGGAGAAAAGTAGTGTTACCACGGTCAAAACCACAGGTAAACGCTTCCTTTGTTCATGTGTTGTTTATTTTTATTTTTGTATTTTCGACTTTGGCAGCTTTTGTTTTTGCTCGTTTTTTGACTTGATTTGTTGTCATTCCATTAAAGTTTTCGTTTACTCACAAATACACCCATACGTGTGTACCACATGTACGAATTTATATCTTCGTGTATATGTAGCTCGTATGTATTTTCATTGTGGCTTCAGCTCGTTGTTTTTGCTGACTCTCCGTTTGAGTTCATCAGCATCTAAAACTTCTCGGCGTATACACGCGGTTCTTTGTTGCTAGTGTCGCTGCGGTTGCTGTTGTTCTTGTGGTCGTTGTCAATATTGTTGCTGTTGATGTTTTAGTTGGTAGTGTTTGTAGGTACTGTGTCTGTAGTCTTCCTGTATTGTTTTCGTCTTCTCTTCTGTTATTCTCATATTCTTGTAACTTGTGCTTCTTTGTTGGTTTTTTGTTGTGTTCGCTTCTTAATCGGGGCCGAATCGAGATGGTCGTCCGGTCTCGGTAATAGAGCGTAGGTTAAGAGAGTGTTGTAGACACTGTTCATATTTGAGCATTCACGTGCTGAATATGAATTACACAGTAATGAAATAGCACCTTATCGAACATGCTCATGAGCGTCTGTAAAAGATACGCTACAGAAAACACCTAAAATTATAAACTTTTACACTTTTAACCGATTACAGTAGAAACTCGATATTTGCACACTTCGGTGCTTGTGACTCAAAATGTTTTCCATTTTCAGTACTTGCGAGATTCGAAAATTTTGACCTCGATAATTTCTACATTTTTAGTTTTGCCTTTGTGCGCTGACCATTTTTACGTTGTATTTGTGTGAATAAACTTCGGGGAAGAACCGTAGATTTCATACTGGTAACGAAATGTCTTGAGTTTAATTAGTTTTAAGCCGAATTAAGTTATAGAAAGTCCCGCCTAATTCATACCCTGACGAAGTGACAGTTTTGTGTTGACTTTTACATGATGCGTTCTCATAGTGGCAAAAACGTTTACACCGCTTACAATTAAATTATATGCTTGGAGTGGGCGAGTGGCAGCCGCCGTGGCTCAGTTGGTTAGTGCGTTGGATCGCGAGTCGAAGGCAGCAACCTCAGAATCAAATACTGCCTGTAATAACACCTAAAAAAAATAACGGGAAAACTCGTTTTCTCTTTCGGTGGCTGTCCTCTCAGCTGGAAATGGCAAACCTCTGAGAGTAAAAATTGCTTATGAAAGAGCTCCCAACCTGCCGTTCGGAACCGGCATAAAACTGTAGGTCCCTTCCACCCGCGTGCAAATTCACACGCACAACACGGGTGGTTGCGGGAAGCAAGGCCTTAGTCTCGCGTAAGCGGGCTGTCGTGCCAGTCAATTATTAATTATTAGTGGGCGAAGCCAAACATTGCTTTCTTAAGGGATGTTATCACGCGCCAGATGCTTAGAAGCAGTGCAGTACCAAACGTTTGCTATTCCACGTGACGAGGGCAGCCGTCGAAAGAAAAAAGTTGTGGTATGTTTTAGTTTGAGATACAGCGGAGAATCCTGGTCGAGGGTCGCCTACGACTTGCGGTCCAATATATTAATTAGCTGAGCCACGGCAGCGACTATTATTTTGCTTTTTTCTGTTTAATTGATTCAAAAAACCATTACGGCGAACGCATTTTAGCAGCCAAGAGGAAATAATGCAAAAATCGGAGACGGCTCTAATGGACATACCGATCAAATAAAAAATTCGCCACATGTTTTTAATTTTTTGAACATTATCATCTAACTGAGCCAAAAATTGTCTACCTTTGTTACCCTTAACATGTATTAAGAATTTGTATGAGAAAAATTATTTATGGTGGTGGAAAGGGGGAAAATACTAGCTGTAACACAAAATATCAAATAGTTTTCTTTTATTTGATTGGTACATCATTCAACTGGACATTCCAGTGATGCAGGCCTCCCTCTTTGATTTTTTCGATTTTTCAAAAGTGTCTCCACCACCCCCTTAGCGGGTATATAATTTTTTGAATAAATAATATTTCAATGCAATTGTAAAATTTATGCGTGCACACACTGCGACCATAGTAATTCCAGTAAAATAAAAATCGCATATCGCAACACTCAGTTTTGCATATTAAAAAATGTATTTGCTAGAGACTTCTTACACATTCGTAATGTGACTAGCTGAAAAGTACACGCTAGAAAAGGCCGTGAAAGTAGAATCCAACCAATATTTCACAGGCGGATGCACAAAATAGTTCTTTCCGAAATCCTCCATTTTAGAACGATTGCCGCAAAACTAAAAGGCCTAACGGTTTACTTATGACCACTAAAGCATTTCCTAGTGTAGAGAAGGGACCACAGAAAATGGGAAGCATGTCTCAGGGCACTGTTAACTTAACCGTAATGTATGCATTTACCTTTATAGGTAAAAGTAAAATATGATCATTTTCCTTTCGAGTAAAAAATATTCCACTCATAATTTACAAACACACTAGTTGCGCAAAATGAAATGTCAAAAAGCCTTATAATCGTCTATAAAACCGTTGATACATAAGTAACATTAAATACCCTTATAAGTGGTGCATGGCCCCGCACTCTTCCAATTTTTCCTGTCCTCTATTTATTTCGTAGCCCAGCAACATACCCCATTTCAAAAACTCGGACCCTCAGATGATCCTTCCTATGCACAATAATGCGCTCTGCGGCTGTGAAAAGAAAACAAATGTACAGCTTACACTGTGCACCAGCGACGCCTGTAAGGGGAAGCTGGTATTAGCGAAAAACAGCGCACTAAACCGATATAAGCGAAGTCCCCAACCATCCTGCTGTCACCTCCTTTATATAAGATGGCGCTATTAGCGGTAGCTTACAAATTCGGAGGGGTTGTTCCTAAGCGGCGATAGATGACCGCTCAATCACTTAGGATTACCTGCGACAGGTCAATCACCCACCCTGGGAGAAAAACACAACCGATTAACGTAACCAACACAAGGCAATGTCTTGTGGACGGCCTATGCTCCCGAGAGGAGTGAACAAGGGGAAAAAATAAATACATTTTAATCAGAAAATATTTAACTTTTGGAGTAGTTTCGCATTTAGTGATAAGTGCCCTGAGGCACTCCTACTAGTCAGAGAGTTAATACGAGGGTTGCCTTTTATATTTCGGGATTAGAGAAGAAAAACAAATATTAATCATCGAAAATCACTTTATTGTTTTCCAAAATATTCCCCATGAAGATCTATACACTTTTGCATGCGTTTGAACCAATTTTCGAAGCACTTTTGCCACTCTGATTGAGTTATCTCCAAAACATGCATTCTGAATGCAGCAACCGCTTCTTCAGGTGTCGAAAAACGTTGACCTCTCAGTTTGTTTTTTATGTACGGGAATAAAAAGAAGTCATTCGGTGCCAAGTCAGGACTATACGGCGGATGACTCATCAAATGGATGTTTTGGGTGCATACAAATTCAGTTGTTTGAGCCGACGTGTGAGAGCTCGCATTATCGTGGTGAAGAGTGATCCGTCTTCGGCGGTTGGTTTTCCTGAGTTCCATGGCACAATAACAAGGTAGTGTTACGGGCGAGAGGATTTTATTTTTTTCTCGTCAGAGTTCGGTAGGTTGTCAAAAATTTTTGTTGGTTTTGTTTACATTCGGCGACCAGCATTGCCAGCCAACTCTTTTTCTGTGGAATTTGAAGCATTGTTGCAATGATGAAAGGAAATTATTTTTCCAATTTTCGTTAACTTTTATGAATTAATGCAAAATCGGCGAACTATGGACTTAGCACTTTTGCCCCTCATTGTAAAACAACAGATTAAAACAAAGAAGCTATGTACTTTTGCTGTTAATTGGTGTATTTTTACGTTTTCGAATAGACCAAGTGGTCTATTATTGTGCCATGCTGAGTTCTTGGAAGACAACTGGCAAACAAATGGTTTTGTACCACTCAGAATTGACTGTTCTGCGATGTTCTAGTGGTACGGTTGCGATATGTCCAGTTTTTCCGAAAAAACAGCGACTCCATATATTTTGGTCCAAATATTTCCGGACATGCTGAATTACCTTGAAATCCGGTGATTGAGCGGGCGCTTTAAGAACTTTGGGGCAATTAAACAGCGTCCACATACGAGGAGCATGCGCGGTATGCTTTGGGTCATTGTCAGCATACAGTTTAAATGTGTTCAAAATACCTATTTTCTCGGCACTTTAAGGTTATTCTTTAGTATACCTAAATACTTCCATTGATTCATGCGGCCATTTATAAAAACTAGATTTCCAACGCCAAGAGATGACATACTCCCCGACACTATTAATGAGTCTCCACCATGTTTTACTGTGGGTTGCCAATTTTTGAGATCCATTTCTGTATTTGGTATTCTCCAAACATTCACCTTACCATCCGATGTAAACATATTAAATTTTGATTCGTCTGTAAAAATTACGTCATTCCAGAACTCTGGGGGCTGTTTAAGGTACTCTTTTGCAAATTCGAAACGTCGTTTTCTTATTCGCTTGTTGATGAGTGGTTTGTTGCGTGCAGTGCGTCCATGGTAATAATTTTTTCTTAGAACTCTTCGTACTGTGGAGTCGCTCACATCCTTTTTTAGGTAAATTTTAAGGTCTGCGGCAATTTTAGGAGCGGAAATGCCTGGATTAGCTTTAACTTTCCTTATTATCCAACGTTCATCACTTCCAGTTAGCTTTTTCATTGACGATATTTTTTTTATTTGCGACTGGGTTTTCTTTTTTATATCTCGAAATTATGTATTGAACTGTGCTTCGACTTCGATTAATAATTTTAGCAATTTCACCATAAGATTTACCGTTTTTGTCATGCTCGATTGCAAGTTCACGAATGTCAATAGTTGTCTGCTTAATTTTTTGTTTAAGGGGTCATTCTCATGTGAAATTTTGTAAAAATCAATATTTTTTTTAAACATATTTGGAATGTATCATCCTTGAAGAAGGTGCTGTCAAAATTTTATTGGAAAATTTCAAGTATTTCGGCTTCTACAGACATTTATATAACGAGCGGTCAAGGTTTCTAGCAAGGTTTCAATCAGTTAGTCAAAACTTTAAACGTGTTTTTCTCGGAACGCCTTTTTTTGAAAGGGTGGGGATGATTTAAAAAAAACCATTCATCCGATCTCTCTGCGATTTTGTCACGTCATTCTACATACTGTTAGCTATCGTCCCTAGCAAATTCACTCTGATATGTTAAAAATTTCATATTTTTTTTCATTGATAAAATCTTCAAAAACAACAATTTTTTACTGCTCTGACTTCCAATGCCTGCCATTTTGTGAGATTCTTATGAAAAAATTTAAATTTGCTACGGACGAGAGGTACGTTCATACTGATTAAGAATTTCTTTGAAATTTATGTTTCAGATAATCCTGTGACTTAAAATCATTCCCACCAGCTGACCATGACGCGGCAGAAGCCGTGTCTTTAATCGAAAAAAAGTGTGCGAAAAAATTAAAAATTTTTTTTTTATTTTTGTACCATAACAATGAATAAATTAAAGTGGCATATCTTTTTTTGATAATTCCTCGTATTCACAAAGGAAATAATCTCTGAAGAATGTCCATTTTTCCTGTCGTGCCAGTCAATTATTAATTATTATTATTATTATCGAAACTATCTGATAGTTCGACTATCGATAGTTTTCCAGTTCTATTGGCACGACAGCCCGCTTACGCGAGACTAAGGCCTAGCTTCCCGCAACCACCCGTGTTGTGCGTGTGAATTTGTACGCGGGTGGAAGGGACCTACAGTTTTATGCCGGTTCCGAACGGCAGGTTGGGAGCTCTTTCATAAGCAATTATTACTCTCAGAGGTTTGCCATTTCTAACTGAGAGGACAGCCACCGAAAGAGAAAACGAGTTTTCCAGTTATTTTTTTTTTAGGTGTTATTACAGGCAGTATTTGAACCTGGGTCGCTGCCTTCGACTCGCGGTCCAACGCACTAACCAACTGAGCCACGGCGGCGGCTCCACCCTGTATAGCACAGCAAAAACCGCATTTTGTTTTTTAATCATAAACGGAAGCACAAAGATATTGTTAAAAGTGCAGTAATGACTGCTGTACGATTTTGGATGACACTCACTATATATAGGTGCGTATCATAATTATAAGACACTTCGAAAATTTCACTTTGCAGCCTCGCTAAATCTAGGTAGTAATTTTTTTAGAAAAGCAAAGACGCAGAGGAATATTTTAAAGGGTCCGTTTTAATTATAAGTGAAACTTCTTAAAAATTCTTAAAAATTCCTGTCAAATATACCGTTAGCTTTTATGGGAATGAGTAAGAATTTGGGTAGCTGCAATCGTAACAAAACTATAAGACATGTGTTTTTTTGGTTTAAATTAGGTGGGTTGGTTAGTTCAAGTGGCGATGTTCCAACATCCAATTACAAATAACGTTTGTAGGATGTGTCCGACAATGCCATCCTGCACGCTTCCCTAATAGCAAGCACCTCCGCCTGGAAAGCGCTTGCTGTGTTGGGGAGACGGAAAGACACATTTAGTTTCAGATGTTCGGAGAAGACTCCTGCTCCTACTTCGCATTCCATTTTGGAGCCATCAGTGTGGATTGTGGTATTCAGGTTATTTAGGATGATCCCCCTCTTCCATTCTAGACGAGAGGGGATACGGATATCGTAATTTTTCTCAAAGACAATGGTAGGAATTGCGTAATCCGTAGTTGTAGGCAGGCACCTTTGCCCTTGTGATAATAGACTGCCGTGGTCATACGGTCTGTCTCTCCAGCAACCTGTTTCTCTCAGCCTAAGATCAGCTTTCATGATATGCAGATCAACGGGAAGCAGCTGCGTCAGCACGTTTAGCGCCTCTCCAGGGCTGCATCTAATCGCTACCGTAGTTCTGGCACAAGCTGTTCTTTGTAGTCTACCGAGTTTGGTGATGTTGTACTCCCTCCTGGGGACTTTCCACCAGACCAGAGCTCCGTATGATAGTATTGGACGTACAACCATCTTGAACATCCATAGCATTAAACTCGGTCGGAGGCCCCACCTCCTTCCTATCATTATCCTGCAGGAGTAAAGTGCAAATCCTGCTTTGTTTATTCTGTGCTCTATGTTAAGCCTCCAGTTCAGTTTGGAATCCAGGATTGCCCCGAGGTATCTGGCACTGGACGAGGGGGGTAGTGTTATGTTCCCAAGATGAGGTCGTCTAAAAATTGGTATCTTAGTAAGAGTGGTAAACAGCATCAGTTCAGTTTTGCTAGGGTTAATGCTTAGTCCACGTCCCGTGCACAAAGCGCTTAACCTATCCAGGCCAACCTGAAGGATTCCGCTAATCACATCAGGGCACATTCCTGATGCCATTAAAACCACGTCGTCACCATACGCAACCGTTTTGACTCTCTGGTTGAGTTCTATTAAAGTGTTGTCGATGGCACAAACCCACAGAAGAGGCGACAGTACCCCCCTTGTGGTGTGCCCCTGCTTACAAATTTTGTACGGTGGGTGTTCGATCGATTGGAGCATTGCAGTAACCCAGCTGCGTACCTGTATGTTGACTACAAGGTTTACCAGCCATTCCTCTATCGCATTAGTCTTTATGTTATTAACACTAGAATGCCCGAAAATCTGACCTACCTAAAATGCCCATAGGTAGTCATTTTGACTACCATATTATTTACTGACTTTTTTTTAATTTTATTGGTTTTCAAGTAGCAAATATGAATCAATGCGCATTATATTAAATTAAAATAAGTACTTCATTTTTATTTTTTATGGTTTACAAAGAAAATTCACTAAAATATAATGGCGTACTTTACACATCAATGGGATAAAATGGAATGAAACTTGGAATTTGGAATTTGTAAATGAATTTTGTGAGTGAATTTTTGATTGAAAAACTTGGGAATTGTCACAGCCTACTATGATATTTTTTTTTTAATAATTGCAATTATTTGAAATTTTCATATTTCGCAATTGAAGATGCATATTTGTCTTTTTATCAGTGAGATTTGCTGAAAATTGTATATAGGTAGTCAAAATGACTACCTTTGGGCATTTAAGGTAAATTTTGCAAAATTGGGGTAAAAATTTTTTTTACAATATTTTTAATTTATTTATTCCATTTAGCTTTAAAAACTAATAAAAGTCACGTAAGATATTTTTTTAGAAAGCGATACAACAAAAGTTATTTACAATAAAAGACCTCAAGGTAGTCAAAATGACTCCCTTGGGCATTCTAGTGTTAAAGGCACCCTCTATGTCCATGAAGGCTGCCAGTGTGTACTGCTTATACTCCAGTGACCTGACTCCAGTGACAGTGACCTTTGCCCTGTTCGTACTACCTCATAGAGGGCGGTCTCCGTTGACCTACCCTTGCGGTAGGCATGTTGGGCTTTAGATAGCTTATGTTCTACTTCCTCGCGTATGTGGAGGTCGAGTAACCGCTCGAAGGTTTTAAGCACGAAAGATGTCAGGCTTATATGCCGGAATTCTTTCGCTGAATCGTGACCTCTTTTTCCTGCCTTCGGGATAAAGACGACTTTTACTCATCTCCAACTGACGGGGATATAATTCCAAACTAGGCAGGCCCTAAATATGGCCTCTAGCCAAGGTAGTACTGAGTTCTGTGACAAATGTCCTGGGAAAAATGCCATCTGGTCCCGGAGACTTGTAGGGTGAGAAGCTTTTCACAGCCCATGTGAGTTTTTTCTCGTTATAATGTTGTTATCATCGTTTATCAAGGGCAGTTCTTGCACTGGATACCTAATCGAGGTGTCCTCCTTTGTGCAACCTGGGAAGTGTGTATCCAACAGCAGGTCTAAGGCCTCCTCGGTACTTTCAGTCCAGGAACCATCTGGTTTCTTTATGAACGAGGGGCAGGTGTGATCCTTGAAAAACACCTTCCTAGCCTTGCCGAATCCTTCGTAGTTTCTATAGCTTAGAAAAATCTCCTCCAACCCTTCTTTTTAGAATATCTGATTGCCTTATATTTCCTTAGCCTATCCTTGTAACTTTGTCAGTTACCTGTAGAATAGCTTAGGGTGAATGAACTCCGGACCTCCGATCTCTGACGTGATAGATCATCATCCCACCAAGGTGGGAATGATTTTTTAGAGTATTTAAAAGGGCAAGACGTTTTGAACGCGGAAGCCATCGCGTTTTCCAACCGCCCGCTGATGATCAATGTCTTCTACCGAGGAGATATTGACTGGGGAAGCTAGGGAAGGCTTTCTATCCTATTACGGATTATACTAGCGAAACGATTCCAGTTAGTACGTCTGGGATTGCGATATGGTGCGGGTGCTTTAACCTGAAGATCCAAATCGAATCGATCCATGCATGATCCGAAAAGGATTTCTTGCTGGATACCCTCCATTTGTTCACACCCACCTGTCCGTTATCAGTTAGTAGAATAACATCGAGAACCTCTTCCCACCCACTGAAACCATCAGTGCTTGGGAAAACGAAAGTGGGGGTGTTGCCCCTGTTACACACTACTAGTTTAGTGTAGTGTGTGCCTTGCGTTCACGTCGCACCCTATCAGCATCGTACCGTGGGATTTCCTGTCGGTCACGAGCCTCCGGATCATCTCGGGTAGCGTAGGCCTGTAGTGCGCCATGTAGGCCGGGACTATCAGGAGCGTCTTTTCACCACCGTCGTCAGTGCTGTGGTGAGGTAAAAGGTACATGTTAAGGTGTTTTTTAGCAACTACGCACGTCCTTGGCTTACCTTCCCCTCTCTTATGGAAGAGGTTGTAGTGGCTCCGCCGAAGTCCTTTCACCTCAGTGCTCCGCTCCCCAGGTTCCTGAACTATGGCGATGTCCATGTCCTCGATAAGGTTGTCCGTTGCCAGCTTCGAATGTTTTGGTTAACTTGGACAACCTTCACCCCAAGCCTATTGGTCTGCGGTGGTAGAGTCCGGATCGTCGAGCCTTACGTCGTCCAACAACTTTTGGGCATCGACAATCTCATCTGTGTCCTCTTCCGGATTAGAGAAGCGGAAGACCTTCAGTCTAGAGTGCCGCACGCCGAACCGAAGCTTATAATATGCCTTCTCGAGTGCAGGACTTTCCTCACTGATCAAAAGGAGGAAGGATAAGCTGTTCTTTTGCGGAGCCTCCTCTTTTATGACCTGCCAGTCTGTCATTGGCACTGTTGGGTTATGTGCCTGCAGGTAGGGTACCAGCTTGCCACTGTCCAAGGACATATTGGGCAACCAAATGCGAGCCCTTGGTCTCTTCGGGATTTCGTTGGCGGGGATGAGCTTGAGCCTCAAGCCTTCAGTTGCATCTCCAATCTTGGAAATGCAGCCCTCTAGGAAATTCTTAGAGAATTGGTCATAGCATTTAATCACCCGATACCCACGAACAATTTCGGCCGAGTCGAAACCGGGGAGACTTACCTTCGGGTTTGCTGTCAGGTTGCTCATCACATGGTCCATGACCATCTGTGTCAACCTGCTCGCGATCTCTCCCCATTTGTATTTGTATTTACGTCCAAAAAATATTGACTGACTTTTCAATACCTTTTGTGTAGTACGATTTGTGTTTAGCCTCAAAATAGGCCTCTGTTTCGGCGATTACTTCATCATCGGCTTTACATTTCTTTCCAGCGAGCTTTCTCTTGAGATCTCAGAACAGGAAAAAGTCGCTGGGGGCCAAATCTGGAGAATACGGTGGATGCGGAAGCAATTCGAAGCCCAATTCATGCAATTCTACCATCGTTTTCCTCGATTTGTGACACGGCGCATTGTCTTGATGAAACAAAACTTTCTTCTTCTTCAAATGGGGCCGTTTTTTCGCGATTTCGTCCTTCTAACGCTATATAATAGTCGCTGTTGATGGGTTTTCCCTTTCCAAGATAGTCGATGAAAATTATTCCATGTGCATCCCAAAATACGGACACCATAACCTTACCGGCCGACTGTTTAGTTTTTCTACGCTTTGGATTCCGTTGATCGCGTGCTGCCCACTCAGATGACTGCCGACTGGACTCCGGAGTGTGGTGGTGGATCCATGTTTCAGCGATTTTCACATATCGACGCAAAAATTCAATTCTATTGCGGTTGAACAGCTCCAAACATTGCTCTGAAGCATCGACACGTTCTTGTTTTTGGTCGATTGTGAGCTCGCGCGGCACCCACTTTGCACAAAGCTTTCGCATACCCAAATATTCATGAACGATATGTCCAACACGTTCCTTTGATATCTGTAGAGTGTCAGCTATACAAATCAACCTCAATTTACGATCTTCCAAAATCATTTTGTGGATTTTTTTGATGTTTTGGTCCGTAACAGCCTCTTTTGGACGTCCACTGCGTTCATCGTCTTCGGTGCTCATATGGCCTGTACGGAATTTAGCAAACCACTTACGAATGGTTGCTTCGCCCGGCGCAGAGTCCGGATAACACTCATCAAGCCACTTTTTGGTATCAGCAGCACTTTTTTTCATCAAAAAATAGTGTTTCATTAAAACACGAAATTCCTTTTTATCCATTTTTTTCAAAATAACAAAAGTTGCTTCACTCAAAATGCTGTATCTCACAAACTAATAATCAGACAGCTGTCAAATTTATACACGTTTCTTTTGAAGATTGGTACTACCTAAAAATAATACGGATTTTAATCTAGTGGCGCCATTTCATAGAAACGATACGAACTTTTCAGCCCAACTGTTATATGAGCTACTTTCCATACAAATTTCACTTTGATGATGAGGTTGTAATTCATGATGGAAACGAAATAGTAATATCAGCTGTTTCTTGCTTGCGAAAATTTCCGCGACTGGAAGTTGGGCCATAGAATTTTCTTTTATATTAAAATCTATGCCGGAAGCCGACTATATGTCGTTGTTGCTTGTATTGTTAAATTTTTGCATTCTTCCGACGGCTTTTCTTATACAATTTTCGTGCTGCCATGGTGCAAAAGATATGCTGGATGGATAGGACAGAGCAGAGAAACGAGTGCTGAAATCGCTGTATGTGTAGGTGCGTTTCGCTTCTCATTTGTTCACAGCGATTTTTGTAAAACAGTGATTTAGAAAACAGTGATTTACAATCGCTGTTTTCGTTGCCAGTCAACCACAGTGTGACACTGTGAACACAAAATCACAGTGAAAAATCACCGGTTGCGATTTTTGCTCAACCCTACTTGGTACGTCAAGTACTCGTCGCCAACCTTCTGTAACCGTACCTTGTCTTCCGCGTCCTTGGGATGAGCAGTACCAACAGCCTCGTTCTTGCTAATCCTACCGAAGATAGCTAAGGCTCTCTGGTACTGCTTATACCTGGACGGTTCTTTAGGCTCGGTCGGTTTCTTGGCTTTCGCTGCCGCTGCTGATGTTGTTTGTTTCTTGGTGGGGGAAGGGGTGCTGTGGCCCACAACACCTGCTCCTACCAAGGAAGTCATGGTTTCCTGGCTAGATGCCAGGAGGTCGTCCTCGGAAGAAGTGCCCACCTCTCTCCTTCTGCCCGTCAGTCGTTTGTGCATGTCTGTTTGTCGTTTGTCCGAGTACATTCTCCGTTTGAGTTTTGGTATCTGGCACAGATATACAGCTGTCTAGCTCGCACCTACTATGGCAAAAGATTGAATGGGCAGCTGTTCGCTCGCAACTTCTATCGTTGTGGTTTGAATTCCTTGTGATTATCAAGCTCCCTCACATCAGCCTTCAACAGAGTTTCTGTCAGTCCTGATTAATCAGATGATTAATCAGCCCTGATTGACTACTGATATCAGGGCTGGTGTATAAACCTATCAGCACTGATTAAAAGTAATTTTTTGTTGTTTAATTGTTTAAATTTACTTTATAATAGTAATTCATTTATTTGCAAACAATGGAATTGAAATGAATTAAACTAAAATAAATCAAAATTGTTAATTTGATTATTAACTAAATAATTTAAATCATAGAAAAAAAACTGAAATTAATTATTACTTTGTCTGCAAGCGTTTTCTTCATTACGATGCTGATGTCTCCATCTCCAGTTGAACCTTTGATTTTGAGCAAGTTCGTGGTCTGAAATAGGGGTTAAGGAAGGGGTTATCATTTAGTTATGAATTTTGATATTTTCACATGATTTTTCCGCCATTCCATTGCTTGAGCAGATTCCCGAAATTTCTTAAATTTCGAGTCATTGGATCCTTTTCTCTCTACTCAAGCAATTTTACAACGTTATTTTTTTAATATTATTAACTTAATTTACTAAACACAAATACTTATCTTTATTTTGCTTTTCTTTTTTCCTTTTTTCGCCTTTTTCCATCCTTTCTTTCCTTTTTTTTATTCCAGCGTCCGTCCGCAAGCACACAAAACGCACAAACTTCACAAAATGTCACGATTTTTGCGCGTCATGTGCACGATCACCTGTGAGGTTCACGAGCCAATGTATACATTAGCTATCTCGTTCTCTCATACATAACTTCACGTTCGTAAGAAATGTAGCCGAACTATCTCTTTTATTATCATTGGATTAATAGCAGAAAACATTTTTTTTAATTCAAAGGGAATATGTAAATGTTTTAGTTTCAGCGAGAATTTTTGTGGATGTGTTGGAGTTTCCCCATCAGTCCTGTCTTGCAGGGTTTTGATCTCCCTTAGTGACTGACGGCACGACGGTTTACATTAACAAATATTTTATTTATTAAAAATAAACGTTGAATCAATAACACTTCGACAAAAAATGGGTCAATTGCGTGCACCTAAAAACAAAAGTATTTTCTAGACTAACTTTTGACCGCTGAACATGAAATTGAAAATCCAAAAATTTTTAAAAAAGCGTTTTAGAAAAATCTTCGAAAACCAGATTTTTCCCTGTTGTTTCAGTTATGAGCATATATCTCGTAAACCAATCATCCGACTAACACAAACTGTCCATCGGTCAGAAGATAATACCTTAGCCTTTCCAGCGATATACAGCTTGTCCAAATCAAATGAGATTTGGAGAAATTACTGACTGAATTTTTCGACCATTTTCAAAAATTATAAATTTTCGAATGTTTTTTATAGATAGATAGAATAAATTATCTCCTTTGGTTTTAAAATCTAAGACGAAAGATATATTATTTGTGCAAACATTAAGCCTAACATCAATAGAATCGAAAGAAAAATGACAAAGTTATGATGCACTGAGTGAAAACACCAACTTTACATTTATTACACCGTGCGAAACAATTTTTTTCTTGCCGAGACCCATCCCAATGTTGATATAGACGTGAAACCAGAGGTCATTTAAAGTATCCTGGCATAGTCAGTTTTTCATTTTCTAACCCAAAGTCCTTTTTAAAGGACTTTAAAATTTTAAGGACATACACATTTCAAAATATTTTTTTAAATATTTGCGGTAGTGCAGTGATGAAGATATGGTTATCAAATGAAAGAGGAAAATTTTCTCCTTTTTACTAAATTTTCGATTTGTAACACCAACGCCTGGCAAGTACTCGTGCGAACAAGTTGGTCGGTCCATAGTTTCAACAGAGCAATATTCTAAAACCCTGTTGTTTGCAGACTTTTATGAATGGCCGCGTTATCTTGCATACAAATATATGGTTTATATCTGTGTTCTAATCAAACCCGAAGAACGCTGCGATCCAACACTCCAGTATATTCTGTACTGCCCATTCTTGAGCTCTTGAAGCGGAAATCGACCGTTCCATGTTTGTGAAATACGCCCCACACCATCACAGATCCGCCACCGAAATTTCTTTTAGAACATTTTAGGGGCTCCTTACTGAAAACCCTCCAATATCATCGACAATCATCTGGTCCATCCAAACTTAATTTATTTTTATCAGAAAAGATAACATTTTGGAAAAAAATATGCCTTTGTAGTCATGTTAGTTAACATATTAAAATATGTTTGCCATGTCGCAGCAAGTATCCAGATTATTTCGCGCAAATTGGAGTCGTACAGCTTTGTGGCTCGGTGCCTTCTTCATAACAGCTCGTACAATATTATCCGAGTTGTTTAACAAACGCCAATTGGTCAATTTAGATACTGGCCGGCTGCGAGCTGCGAATAAGAGGTGAACGAATTGCTCGCTTTCAACAAAATAAGGAGCTTTTCGTGGTCAGACAGCTTTTGTTTACGACCAGTACTTCGTCGTTTAGCGTAATTATGTGGATCGCGAGAAATCCTGCAATATCAGAACGAGAACGACCAATTTCCTTCGAAATTTCGCCTACACTAAGTCCGACAACCTTAAAAGCTTTGTTCCTTTTCGGATGACAATTTACCAACCAGCGTTTTATTTTAGATTAGGTTATGGTGGCTGCCTCTATAAGAGACACACTCGGAGGCCCGAAAGGCTCATATTTCACCCGTTTTTTTGAAATGTGTATGCAACACTGTTTTTTCCAACATACACTCCGGGCCACCAGAATAGGTTCACATTTTTTTCTGAAGCAAAATGAGTAGTGTTTTTACAAAACACGGTTTAACCTTATATATTGGTATCAAGATGTTCAAGGCTTCTATCCTGAACCTACCTGTCCAAAACACAACTTGACATGTATTGACTTTTTCGTTTTTGGCCCACTTTTGTAAAGTGAACCCCAAAACTGAATACATTTTAGTGGGCCATGAGAATAGGTTCACTCTAAAAATCGCTGCTTTTTGGGCGAATAACGAGACTTTTGGGAACAAAACCAAATTTGTTCATTCCATTGAATGTTTTTCTTAACGTTTGTTCGAAAATGGGTCGCGGAAAAGCTCTAACCTCCGAAGAAATCGCTCAAATTGAAGTGCTTGAAAGCGAAAATTATTCTGCGCGTAAAATAGCGCTTAAAATAAACAGGAGTCAAAATGTGGTGAGCAATTATTTGCGAAATAAAAGCACCTATGGAAAAAACATGAGGCTGCACGGATTCGGTGACAACATCTGCAGACAAGCGTGCCATACTGCGATGTGCTTCAAATTCCGCTGACTCAGTTGCCAAAATCAAGGCTAAAACTGGACTTTCTGCAAGCTATTCTTCGATCAAACGTGTCATTCGGAATGCCCCCAACCTAAAAAGAAAGAAGCTGCAAAAAAAACCACCGCTTACTGCTCAGCGCCAAGAAAACCGCTTGGTATTTTGCAGAAATCATATGGCTTGGAACGACAAATGGAAGTACGTCGTGTTTTCGGACGAAAGGCGGTTTAATCTTGATGGTCCCGATGGCTACAATTTTTATTTCCATGACCTTAGGAAAGAGGAACGCTTTTTAACACGCCACCACGGTCGAGAGGGTGGAATTATGGTATGGGGAGCGATTTCCTACTACGGAACTATCAAGCTGCAATTTCAAACAGCCAGAATGACGGCAATGGGTTACAAAACCATGCTTGAGAGAGTTTTTCCGCAACTGTCTGACTTGTTTGGTCCCATTAAGTGGATATTCCAGCAGGACAATGCACCCATCCATACTGCACGGGTCGTGAAGCAGTGGTTGATGCAGCAAAACGTTGATCAGCTGGAGTGGCCCCCCTACTCTCCTGATTTTAATATCATTGAAAACGTATGGGGATGGTTGGTGAGGAAGGTCTATGCCTCCGGACGCCAGTTCGACAACAAGGATGAACTAATTTGTGCCATTGAAGCAGCGTGGGAGACTATTTCCTTAGATTATATTAAGTCTTTATACGAGTCAATGTCGACGCGAATTTTTGAAGCCACATTAAATAAAGGTGGCCATACTCGCATTTAAAATCAATAAATTAAAGTGTTGTTTACCAAAAAGTCCATTTTATTTGCATTTACCACTGTTTCAATCTCAATTTTTAGAGTGAACCTATTCTGGTGGCCCACTAAAATGTACTCAGTTTTGGGGTTCACTTCAAAAAAGTGGGCCAAAAAAGAGAAATGAAATAAATGTCAAATTGTGTTTTGGACAGGTAGGTTCACAATAGATGCCTTGAACATGTTGATACCAATAAATGAGGTAAACCTGTGTTTTGTAAGAATACTACTCATTTTCTTCCAGTAAAAAATGTGAACCTATTCGGGTGGCCCGGAGTGTATGTTACAGCACCTAGGGGACCTACAGTTTAACGCCGAATCCGAACGGCGATTGGCAGTTTTTCTTTCACACTTGGAGGTTTTGCCATTGCCTGCCAAGAGCGCACTTGTGCGATTCTTGTAATTCTCATCTGCTTCATGTGGATAGCGATAGAAGTAGATGAGCGTTTTTTCCAGCCCAAGCCAGGAATCGAACCTGGGGCGCTCGGTATGAGAAACCAGCGCGCTACCCGCTGGGCTATCGAGGCCGGTCAGCGTTTTATTTTAAATTAACTGAAATTAACTAAGAAATCAACGCCGAAGTCGATCAAAAAAATCGATCTGCGCACTATAAATACTTTTAGCATGTGTCTT
Source organism: Melieria crassipennis (assembly GCA_963668005.1). Lineage (NCBI taxonomy): Eukaryota > Metazoa > Arthropoda > Insecta > Diptera > Ulidiidae > Melieria > Melieria crassipennis. The sequence continues at coordinate 47,191,698 of OY764961.1, forward strand.
ATAATTTTGTTACGATTGCAGCTACCCAAGTTATTACTCATTCCCATAAAAGCCAAAGGTATATTTGACAGGAATTTTTAAGAATATTAAGTTGCGCTTATAATTAAAGCTGACCCTTAACAATATTACTCTGCATTTTTGCTTTTATGAAAACAATTCTACCTAAATTTGGCTGCAAAGTGAAATTTTCCAAGTGTCTTATAATTATGATATCATATGCACCTTACATATTTTTGATTAAAAAAATACGCGAAATTTCACATTCAAACAGAACAGCGCTTGATATACCATATTATCAACATATTTTTTTTCTGGGTCAGGGTTTCTTATGTTTAGCGAATTTCGCAATGTCAAATATAGTTGAGCAAAGAGTATCTGAAAGTTTGTGTTTCCAACGCCAAAGCGTTTGAGGGGAAATGTTTGTAGCAAGAACTTACACATCCCATCTTGTACGCGACTATACCGTTCCGGAAGCTCCGTATTCACCGGGCATATTTCCTTGTGACTTTTTCCTATTACCACGACTCAAATTACCACTTCGCTGAAAGCGTTTTGGGACGATTGAGTCGATAAAGGAGCTAAAGGCGATCCTAAATTCAGCCGACGAAAAGTGTTTTCAAGGTTGGAGGAAGTGTTGGAATACATATGAGCATTGCTTACAATGGAGATTACTTAATGGAAATAAAATGAATGTCGATGAATGATTGAACCGTTTTCGTTTTATTGAACACTTCCATGTTTTTTTAATCAGAAGTATAGGTATATTATATACTACTGTGTCCAAAAAATACCCGGAATTGTGTTATAAAACATCGTGCGACAGCATTTTTCGCACTGGGAAAAATCCATATGTGCGTGAAACTAGAGGCCAAACATAGTAATACTGCTTACTCAGTTTTTTATTTCTACATCCTTTGTCCTTATAAAAGGACCAAAATTTTGAAAGGGATAAAAAATAAAATATACTTAACCACGTTAGAATATGGCGATATGTATATCAAATGAAAGAGGAAAGGCTCAAGAATTTAAATAAAATTGACTTTCATCTATTTGTAAAAAAAGGATATGGAAAAGGTCCTTTGAAAATTTTAATCCTTTACATCCTTGAAAATTTATATAGAACTTTTTTGAAAAGTAAGTATATTAGAAACCCAAAATCTCCTTGATCACGTGTCAAAATTTCATTACTGAATTCATAACTTTATTGGTTCGAAAGTTATTTACAAAAAGGCGGAAGCTGCAATTCTAATGAAGTACAAAAATTCTAAATTATTTGAGTATCATTATTTTAAATAATAAAAAGATACAAAATCAATCAAGCGAGAATAATGAAATTTTGACAGGTGATCACGGAGATTTTGGGTTTTAACATACTTACTTTTCAAGAAAATCCGATATAAATTTTCAATGATATAAAGGATTAAATTTTCAAAGGACCTTTTCCATATCCTTTTTTTACAAATAGATAAAATTCAATTTTATTTAAATTCTTGAGCCTTTCCTCTTTCATTTAATATACATATCGCAATATTCTAACGAGGTTAAGTATTTTTTATCCCTTTCAAAATTTTGAAGTTCTTTTAAAAGGACAAAGGATGTAGAAATGAAACACTGAGTACACAGTATTACTATTGTTACGAAAATGACTTCTCTAAGTTCGTTTTGGATTGTGCTTAAAAATAAAACAACTTCATTTATTCAGCGCCAACGCAGTCAAAAACCAACAATCACTTTATTTACAAATTTACACTTGTTACTACTTTACACTACTACTATTGCATGTTTCCCCTTTGCTTGCTCAATACAGACTCGACCCTCTGCGCTGTCACTGCTGCTTTTTATACCTGTTTTCTTATCGCGCCGATGTTTCTTGCACATTCTAGTTGTACTCTCTATTGTTCTAGCACAGCCCATCACCTTGGCGAACCATGCTTGCCATATCGGAATTATAGCCAACCGGCCGTACTACAAAGTGCATGCCTAAAAGTATGCTTGGAAAAGCATTCATTCACAGCACAGAGTGCCTCATCGTTGCACTATGTTTGGTCTCTAGTTTCACGCCCATATGGATTTTTTTTCAGTGTGACATAAATTTTTAATTTTTTCGCACGGTGTAATGAAAAAGTTTATTATTCTTCCAAATCTATTTCATCGCCTTCAAATTAACCCTTTGCGACCCAACCTACACAATTTTGCGATCAAACTTTAAAAACACTAGCGTAAATTTTGAATTTTTAAGCAATTTTGAATTTATGTCATTCGACATTCGAACGAATGTCGTTCGCCAATCGTTTTCCCGTTATTGTGTACAAAATTAAAAAAGAAAAAAATTTAATACAATGAATGTGTAAAATTTTCGTGATTAATCTCGTCGAAGCAAAAAATTTCACTGGGTCGCAAAGGGTTAAGAACTGCTTCAGTTAAAATGTGGCAGCACTACACAAAGCACAATTTTGTTATATACACGGTGGACGGAAAGTTTCTGCATACATCGTTTCAATTGTAATATACTTAAAATTCTGATTGCTTGTTTTATTTGAAAATGAAATGGGGTAATCCCCAATAATGTGATGGGTTAAAATCCTATGCAGTTCCCTCATAGATCTACAGCGATTTTTATGCAGGACGGTGCGCGATGTCATATGACGAAACTGTCAATAAGTGTTGCTAAAAGTCTATTTAAGCTAGTATGGGAAGACTGGCCGGGAAATTCCCCAGATCTTAATCCTATTGAACATATCTGGTCCAGGATTCAAGATTCAGTATTTCGGAGTCCACAACCTGCCAATAGACTTCAACTCATTGAGAGAGTAAAACAAGAGTGGGATGCCATATCATTGGCCGAAACGTCGGTCTAGTGGAAACGTTTTCGAAAGCGAGTCCTAGAGTGCTACGAAAAAAATGGCACCATACACAATATTAATGATCAATTGAATTTTGCTTGGATATGATTTAGTGGTTTAAATAAAAAAAAAAATTGAAAAGCAATACAAAAAACAATCCTTAACGGTTTTTTTTTATGCAGAAACTTACAGTCCACCGTGTATATTGCACGATCAGCTATTCTTTTGGAGTGCTAATTTTGACTTACTGTTCTTAATTATAGATAAGTTTCATGTGTTTAGCTTCCAAAATAGGGAGCGACGAACTTCGGCAAAGGAAATTCATTTTGGACAAATGTTGAAAGTTCGATGATATATATAAAAAGTGTGAGCAAGTATCAACAACAATGTCAGGGTTAAGAGAAAAGCTAGAAAAAAAAGCTAGAAAATTGAAGCTTTATTGTGAAAAAATGGTGGCAAAGTTAATATTCGAAGTATTGTCCATCACTAGCTATAACTTTTTCCCATTTTTCTGGCAATTCACGAATACCCTTTCTGAAAAACTCGGCCGGCCGCTATCCACGAATCGATCCAATTGTTGACTTCTTCATAATTGGAGAAGTGCTGGTCAGCCAGGCCATGTTGAATTGATCGCAAGAGATAGTAATCGGATGGCGCAAGCTCTGGACTATACGGCGGGTGGGGTAGGACATCCCATTTGAGCGTTTCAAAGTAGGTTTTGACGACCTGTGCAACATGTGGCCGAACATTGTCATGTTGCAAAATTACCTTGCCGTGCCTTTGTTCATATTCCGGCCGTTTTTCGCGCAGTGCTCGGCTCAAACGCATCAATTGTCGTCGGTAGACTTCCCCTATGATCGTTTCATTCGAGCAATGTCTCCAATTCGTGATCTTCAAACTTTTTTGGCTGTCCGGGCCGTTCATCGTCGTCCAAGTCTAAATTGCCACTTTTGAACCGTGCAAACCACTTCTGGCACGTACGCTCAGCTAGAGCATGCACACCATACCTTTCCACCAAAATACCATGACTTTCGGCAGCCTTTTTCTTCATATTGAAGTAATGAAGAAGTACTCCCCGCAAAAACACTTTATTCGGCACAAAATTCGACATTTTCAGAGTAAAAAAAAATGTTATTGTTTACGCTTCAGCTAAATGACACATACTAATTCTGAAACTACCAGGTATGCGCCTATGAAACCGGTAATTATTTTTGAAAAAAACACGTTTATTGTGATGAAATGATTACAATTTTATTCTTCAAAGTAATGGCCATCGCTAGCTACACATTTTTCCCATCTCTCAGGCAATTTATGGATGCCTCGCCAAAAAAATGTTTCGTCTTTTGCCTGAAACCAATCATCGATCCATTTTTTGACTTCTGCGTGAGAATTGAAGCGCCGTTCCGTTAATGCGTGGCCCATCGATGCGAACATGTGATAATCCGAAGGCGCCAAGTCTGGTGAGTAAGCCGCATGAGCAAGAGCTTGTACGATGCAACCAATTCTTTGGTGGCTCTAGTGCGGTGTGGTGGTGCGTTGTCATCGAGGAAAATCACTTTGTGTTGCCTGGCTTCATATTCTGGGCGTTTTTGGCGTATAGCACGGTTCAAATCGGCCAATTGTTGTTGGTAACGTTCACCGTTAACAGTTTCACCAGGTTTTAGAAGGTCATACCATACCACAAAATTAACTGTGTCCGCAAATCGTAATTTGTAGGCACGTAATCCGACATTTTCCGGAGCGTCAAACAATGCGTTGTTGGATGAAACTTGACAAATTGTGAACTGAATATTGTTGACATATGACAGAAGAAGTAAACATGACATTTGGTACGGTTCCGAAGTTTATAAATATTCGGCTATTTACCGCTAGATGTCGTTACCGGTTTCATAGGCGCATACCTGGTATATGACAATAGCTTTCCAACACATATTTGGAAAGGTGAATCACTGTTCACAAAATCAAGTTACGCCATCTGTTAGAAAATTAACCGGACGAATTAACCGGTACCTCTAATAAGAACGATGATATGCCTCTCATGATATGGCCTGACTTGGCAACAAACCACTATTGCAAACAACTGCACAATTTAACGCAACAAATTTGGCCAACGTATTGCGGAAAGAGGTCATCTCTTCGAATTGTTCAGAGCATCGACCGTTTGAACGATATTTGGCCCGTATGAAATCGAACTTAAAGAAAACAAAAGGCACGGTTTCAAACATAACCCAGTGGCGAAAACCGGCTAAATCTATCAATGAAAGAGGTGTGCAAGTACTGATGAAGGGCGTTAGCTCCAAAGTGAGAGTATTTTAGTGTGAAAAATAATTCAAATAATTTTGATTAATTTTTAGTTTGTTCAATGTTCTCAAAAAGTTTCAATAAGAATTTTTATATTAAAGTTAATTTTTTTTGTCTGCCAGATTCCAACTGAAGCAGTTCTTATTTAATTGAATCTTTTTATCAGTTTTGTGGGAGAGAAAGGGACAAATTCAACCGAAAAATAACTTTTGAATTGAACTTTTTTTTTAATTTGCTATAACAATTAGGATTCAGGATATCTTTGTTCGGCATTTCCTTTGATGAACCTTGCTGCAATAGCTATATGTGTCTGCCTTCCCGCCCGAGGCTACATTCGCATTGTGATTTTGTATATTCATATGTGTGAGTATAAATGTGCAAGCATACAATTTTCCGCGTTGGTGTACAGAGAAATGCAGTGTTGGTCCGCGCGGTGGGACGGTCTGGCTGCTCCATTGCATAGTATTACCGCACAGGTACACTTCAAGAGACGATTTTTAGCAGAAGCGAGGGTTGACGGGTACACTGTCATGGTGGTGGGCATTTCATGGCTAGGTTCGTGGCTCGTCGTTTGGTCGTTGCAGCATTAGATGCCGCTTTGGCTGAACTGCGCGAAATGGAACTGCGCAACCTGTAGCGTTCCAGGGTGGTTGCGGTGGCGGATGGTTCTGCTCTGCAGAGAAGTGAGAGTGTGTTTTTGCCTTGATAGCATTCAACAGTTCAACTTTTTTATCGAGTAACAGCGGCGAGTCATTGTACGGTGGGAGAGCGTGTGCATGAGAGAGTGATGGCGATTCGTTATTATGCTTGGTGTTGATGTTACTATTGCCACTGTCGCGTCGGTTGCAAGGGTGAGCGGATGCAGTTTTGGTAAATAGGAAATTGAGAAATTTTATTGATTTTCCCCGAAATATGCGTCGCAGAAGTAAAGAGAGTCACTTGAAAAAGACTTGAACAGCACGGAACGAAATGGAATTGTATTGGAACTGAGTGTGCAGAGGCAGTCCAGGCCGGGTCGAATCAGGTCATTTCGACTGAAGTGCCTGTATTTTCTGATACTTTAGTGTTTCTTTAAGTTTGGTTGCTGTTTGTTTTTGCCAATGATTTAGATTTAGGGGTTGTTATTTAAGCGTCGTTATTGCATTTGCCGGAATGTTGCGCTTTGCAATTCTGTAAAAGCACAACATCGAAGGCAAGCTGGCTGTATAGATATACCGACCAAATATATACAGACACACACATGCTACGTACATTTGTATGTTGAATACATACCTATCTATCTTTCGGAACATGTGAACTCAGCTTTATCCAGGCCTGTCGCTACATAATGTGCATAGTTAGTTTTTGTTCGGGCATCTTTGCTTGGCTCGCTTTGCGTAAAAGCATCAATTGAAAGTTATTCATATTTGTGCGTAACGTTGAGTTCAAGGGGAAACATTTGGCTGCCCTTATTGGGAATATTTACTGAATTGTTTACTTATTAAAAGCATTGAAAAAACACAGCATTATTTTTTGATTTTTTTCAGGATTGGCAACAAATCGTTTCGAAATATCAATTAACTGAGGCATGAGAGTATTCGCGAGTAACAGACACATCGCCTAGAATTATACGTAAAATTTGAGACGCACACGCGAACTGCCCACTGAATAAAGTATAGGCCTAATTTGCAACGCAATCTGCAAAGAAAAACAACAATCAGGAGATTCGAAGGTAAGAGGTGCTCAGCATATGACTAAATAACGAGACTAAGCTTGCACGTCGTTTTTATCTTGTTATAGGCGTGCTTTGGTCATTTAGCTTGACCGCGAAGATGGCCACTTCGCCCACCCCGTCATTGGACTCCATCCGCGGCACAAACTCCATTGAGTCATACGGCGAACACACCGGTTACTTATCTGATTCTCCTCTGACATTGAGCGGTTCATCACCACCCGTCAGCGACTCGGCCATTTGCGACGAGTTCACTAACGCCGGCTCTGGCGGCAACCAGCACCATCCGATCTCTGCGTCAGTTTCGTCATCTTCGTCGTCGTCTTCGTCGTCATCAAGTAGTGGTCTTAGCGGTTGTGGCAGCACCACCAGTGCCGCTAGCAACAACAGTGGTAGTAGCAGTGGCAGTGGCGGCGGCGTTGTCGGTAATAGCACCAGCAACAACAACAACAGCGGTGGCGGTGGCGGGCCCGGCATTATCGGCAGCGGCAAAGGCAGCCCCTGCAATAGTTTTCTATCAAACGGGAACGTCATTAACGTAGCAACGGCGAGTGCTGGTTGTGCGCCGCGCTGCACCGCCTGCAAGAGCAAGCAGTCAGACGCTGTTGCGAAGTGTTTCGAGTGCATCAGCTTCCTGTGCGCCAACTGCGTCACGGCACATCAATTTATGCACTGTTTCAATGGACACAATGTTTGTTTGATCAAGGGATTTGACGCGAACGCTACCGCCGCACCGTCTACGTCCATCTCCACGTCTGCTTCAACATCGGTTGTCACGTCCAGCAATACGACCACAGCTGACTTTAAATTTTCCAGCTCTCTCACTATGATGCTACAGCAACAACAACAGCAGCAACTTCCCAAGTCGTATTCACAGTTGTCCAAGATCGTGCTTAACTCGCACGCGGCTTCTACTGCGGCCGCTGCAAACCAACAGTCGGTATTTAGTGAGAACAGTGACCATCAGGAGCTGGGCAATGGCAGCGGTGGCAGTGGTGACGATCTCTTCGGCAATCTACTACCGCTACGGAATCAAGTGTTTTGTCGTCGCCATAAACATGAGTTGTTAAAGTTCAGCTGTCGTACGTGTTGTACACTCGTATGTAAGGAGTGTGTCGTATTGGAGCACTCCTCTAGTTTGCACGAGATTGAACACGTCCAGGAGCACGCGCTTCCGTCTCTAATGGCGCCTCCACCGTCATCGGCGGCATCACCGTCGATGTTGTCGACCACGTCATTTGGGGCGTCGAATTCACCGGAATCGGTGCTACAGACCGTGTTGGCAGATTTGCGCGGCAAGGTGGGAGAAATCGTTTCGCTAGTGGGCAATGCCGATAACAGTGTCGGAAAGATAAAAATGCAGTATCAGAAAGCGCACAACGAGGTGAACGAGACACATCAGTTCTTCTGTTCGATGCTGGACGAACGGAAACAAGAGTTACTAAAGGAATTGGAAAGTTTGTATAATGCCAAGTTTGCTTCAAATAATATTTGGGTGCAGCGATCAAAGGAGCTAATTGAGAAGGCAGTGCAGACATGTGACATAATTGAGCGCGCTCCGAAGGCACATAGCGTTGCTGATGTGTTGATGCTTCGTAAAATGCTGGAGCAACAATTGCAGGCGGCGTTGCAGGATATGCAATTGCCGTTTGAGTTAGAATTCATATCGAACTACCAGTCGATCCAGGCGGGCGTGCGCAACACTTTTGGTTATATACGACCCACCAGCGCTGACGCTGCTGGGATTGGAAATGGTCAGAAACAACCACCAATTGCACGACCCACACAGAGCTCGTCGAACAGCAGCAGCAGTAATAGTAGCATTGCTGGGTCGACGCACCTGCCCGTGGGCTTAGGCTTGTCATCGGCCAATTTACTTGACAGCGCCTATGCCAATGCAGTGGTGAACGGCGGCGGTGCACTGCTTGGTCGTAACGGCGGGCACCATATAGTTGGTGGTAGTGGCGGAAATACTAGCGTTACATTTGAAGAACTAATGCCGAAACGTTTCCAAAACAACGCAGTTGGTAATACACCATTCATCGGCGTGCCAGTGAATCCATACGAGAAGTGGAGCAATGGTGGCTCGGACAATTTGTTCTCTACCACAGATCCATTTTCCAGTGCACAACTGCTCAACTCACTTACGAGCAGCGTGAGCGGGTCTGCTGGTGGTGGTGCATTGAGCGCTCTTAACCTGACAGCCAGCAATGCGTCCTCTGATTCACTGATGGACTTGACTTCGAAGTTACTTTCGGCGACTACATATCCGCCAAAATCGCAGATTAAACGTCAGAAAATGATTTACCACTGCAAGTTCGGCGAATTCGGCGTGCTAGAGGGCCAATTTACTGAACCTAGTGGCGTAGCGGTGAACGCACAAAACGATATCATCGTAGCCGACACGAACAACCACCGCATCCAAATTTTCGATAAAGAGGGCCGCTTTAAGTTCCAGTTTGGTGAGTGCGGAAAGCGCGACTCGCAACTGCTATACCCGAACCGGGTGGCCGTAGTGCGGAATTCTGGTGATATTATTGTAACCGAGCGCTCGCCCACACATCAAATACAAATCTACAACCAATATGGGCAGTTCGTGCGCAAGTTCGGCGCCAACATACTGCAACACCCTCGCGGTGTTACGGTTGACAATAAGGGTCGCATTATTGTCGTCGAGTGCAAGGTGATGCGCGTGATCATCTTCGACCAGAATGGAAATGTACTCCACAAATTCGGCTGCAGCAAGCACCTGGAGTTCCCCAATGGTGTCGTGGTGAACGACAAACAGGAAATATTCATCAGTGACAATCGCGCCCACTGCGTCAAGGTGTTCAACTATGAGGGCCAGTATCTGCGACAAATCGGTGGTGAGGGCGTAACCAACTACCCCATTGGCGTAGGCATCAACGCGAACGGAGAAATACTGATTGCCGATAATCATAACAATTTTAACTTGACCATCTTCACACAAGATGGACAGCTGGTGAGTGCGCTGGAGTCAAAAGTGAAGCATGCGCAGTGCTTCGATGTGGCGCTGATGGACGACGGCAGCGTGGTTCTGGCGAGTAAGGACTACCGCCTGTACATTTACAGGTATGTGCAGGTGCCACCAATCGTAGTCTAAGGCAGGGTGACCGGACGATGTTATCAGTCGGCGGCGGCTGCGGATACTGTTGGTGCAAATTATCGGCGTGGGAAGAACACCATGGATGGACGGCAAACGTATACCCGAAGCTGGTCAGTCCAGCTCGTCTGATTGCGTATATTTGCTTCTTCCGTGCACCTCTAATTTACCCACCAATTTACACAATTGTTTTGTTAAGCTGGGCGAATGTTCTATTTTGCCACTCTGTTCTTAATCCCCCTGATAGCACCATGACGCTTTGCTTAGCCTACTAGACATATTAGGACACACTAATAGAAACCAACAACGAGATCCAACAACAAGCAACTGGTCATCAGTTAATTTGCACTTTTGTAGATTGTATCAATTAAATTTTGTTTATATTGCTTATAGTTATATTGATCTGATCTAATCGTACTCTAATTTATTTAGTATACTGCCGGTTTAATTTTTGTTTGATGTTATTTTTATATTTTTGTCTGTTTGTTTTTGTTTTATTTGCATTTTGCGTTTCTGGTTACATTTTTTACTCCTTATGCGCGTATACTTTTAACTCTTTGATAATAATGTATGCTAAGTTTATTTATTTGTGTGCAAAGAAGAGAAAATGAAAACTGAAACATAAATTTTTATATATTTATAAAGTAATGTCTTTTACGAAAATACCTATTCTGAAACGACAAACACAGGAACTGAGTAATTTATTCAAAACGAAACCTCATACTGTTTGCTTTCTTGTTGTTAAGTTAAACAACAACCACACATAAAAAGTAACGTTCGAATTTAATTTAATTAATTTTTATTTTAATATAATAAAACTAAAAGGATTTCCTTTTGCATTCGTATGCATGCCTAAGTTATAACAAGATAACCAAAAAAAATTGGCAATCAGTAAAGACTTAAGGGCTTGAAAAATAATAAGAGAAACTCAATTTATATTTTCGCGTTATTTATTTCAGTTAAACAACGTAACGAAAAAGAAAGGAAAAACAAATCGAAACAATGGGATTTAAAAGTTGCATTTGTCATTCGTTTTTCATTTACTATTTAACACCAGTATATTTATACTCGTACATACACCTACCTATATGTATAATACACAGATAAACGTTAAAATGCAAAAAACATACATAGTCTAACGAAAAATTATATATATTTTGTAATCAAAGCATAACTTTCTGCATATAATCATACATTTGTCAGCTTGCGTATACCCATTTCGTACGCCCATTACATATACAAGTGCATACAAACAAGTGTAGTTGGAGAGTAAATACTGTTCGGTGGTTTCTCCCCAGTAATGTGTAGCTATGTACGGCAAAGATTGCAAACATACACAGCCATCACAATTTCACTCGGTAGCAGTAGTATCTGTAATTCTACGCAATATATCAAAAGCAAATCGATATTTGTGAATCCCGTTTGCGTTGCGGTGTACTATTGTTTTCACAGACTCATACGGACAAACAGCACGAAGTTCTTACGTCGCACGTAAACTGGATCGTAGTGCTCAAAGGGACTCGACGTACTGTGAGATCGGATACACCGCACGCCTAATTGCCAATGCCCGTTAGTAATTATCGCTTGTGTGTATGTGGTTGTTCAAACACAGATTATGCTAGAAATATGTGTTGTATCGTATTTAAATACATAAGAATTAGCGTATTTATAAGGTAGTACTCATAATACATAAACTGAATCAATTAATCAGCAGATTATTACATAGCGAGATGCTTAGCAAAAAGTTCGGGAGTCCAATTTGTGTATTTCAACGCGCCACCAATTGTTGGCAACCGCAACTGCAAGTGTGAAATTGAAATCTAGCTTCTGTAAAAGTGGAACTATTGTCTGTATATTAAATCTATAATGTTACTGTTGTATTTGCACATATGAAAAAGCATACCAATTGAAATTTAACGTAACGGTGCGAGTGCGGGATAAGTAATTTTAAAACAAACTACTTCAAAAAAGCTGGTGTCCGGTTGAGAGTTAAAGTCAGTGGCGCACAAAACGTGCGCATAGACTTAATCTCCCGATTTGCTGCTTCACTGCACTAACAAAAATTTGGTGAGTGTGAAGTGTTTGCAGATGCACTAAATCTTTATTTCAGTGGCAAACTGCTCGAGCCGCACGAGACAACAGTGTTTGGTAGCAATTATTGGAGTTTTCGTTTCTGAGACTCCTGCTGGCACTAGATAACCATAGCAGCTTGTAGCATATTGATTAGAAACTGTTATTGGATTCTGCATCTTCTATTCATTTTCGAAAATATCGATTAAAAGTTTTTTATGACAGCTTTGACCCTTCGAGCACAAGTGCAACCAGTAAAGTCGATTACTTGGGACTGTAAATGCAATGAAGGTATAGGTGTTAAGTAATATCGAATGCTTTATGATTTTTCAATGATTGGCGGTTGTAGAAATTGTCCCGACGATTAAGTTAATGATCATTGGTTTGTTAAGTTATGGAAAAGAGGGTATAGGAAATTAGAGAATAAAAAAGCCATGTTATGAGTAACAATTTCAGATTTGTCGTATCCTGCATTTTTCAACACTTCTACGCAAAAAACTAGGTCCACAATCAAGTCTTCACACTGAATGAATATTTCTCAAACATTGCGATTAGAACCAGTATATTGTTAAATAGCTTACAGTAGTATATAGATGACATTCCGCATATCGTCGAGTAATTATACATAAAGCTACACACGTTCACAATATATGAATATCTACCATAATTAAATTCAGACGTATAATGTTTTGGGGAATGATTTTTCAACTACATAAAACTCAAAGTACTTACATTGAAGCATTTTTATAGATATGTACATGCGAAAGTAACAAGGGGGAAAGCGATGTTATTGTAATTGACTGTCCTGTCGTTTTTTTTTTGCGACTACGCTGCGTGATAGCAGGTCGGAGGAGATCGACGGAAACTAAAACTAAATGTGCTCTCTGGAAACTGATTTTTACGTCCGATCCGTACAGTTTACCGTGCTACCGTAAAATACATTATCAATTACACTAATTACTTTCACTATTGATTAGAATAAATGTCAGTAGAAAGCATATGCTAAGCAATTGGTTTTGACGAGTGTGGATAGGAGCTGACGCAGAGAAGCGGCTTATTCTCTGCTTGTCGACTGCCGTCCAACGGACGAATTGACAAACACGAGCAACCATCAGCGTTAGTGTTATTAGAATTCGAGTGGATGGAGTAGATTGTTAGGACTAGGAATGTGTTACATTAACTTAAGCGTATGGATTTTCTTTAAATGCATCTTAAACAAAACATGAAGCATAATCGTTCTTCTAATTGAAAGAAAAAACAAAGGAAATGTTGTTGGCATGGTAAAAAGTCGTTGATTTAATTTAAAATGAAAAGAAACCCGAAACACAAAATAACAAAACATGAAGCACAAATAAAATATGAACCAGGAAGAGGTGAAATAAATGTGAAGAACAAAACTTAAGTAGTGTTTATATTTTTGATAAATGTTATTACACCTAGAATTTTAAAGAGTATTAAAATGATGAAAACAACCACAAAATGTAAGAAAATTTAAATTTAAAGAAGTTACTCTGGCAACAATAGCTCATAGTCAGGAAGAGATCAAAAATTTTCCTAGAAATAGCGGAAAATGTGAATTTATTTTCACACCACTAACTGTAAAACATGACAGACATACGAAAAAGAAAAAGTTAACGGCATAACATGCTTGGGGAGGAAGGATACGGTAAAATTTAACAATTATAACCAAACAAACCAAGATTCAAAATTGCATTTTCAACAATCCGGAATTAAATAAATAAATGCAGCCCTCTGGGTGTTTTGGGCTTACCAGCATTGGTGGAGTAATTTAAAACACTCAGCAGACGAACATTAAACCTAGTTCTGGTCTCCTACAATAGCTTCTCCGAAGCAGTTTATTACAGAACGACTGTCGGCATCCTGACGCCTTCTATTGTAGCTGCTTGAGTAATGATTACATATCGTATGGACTTAGGTTGTTTTGAGTTGGACATGAATAATTAAATTGAAAAATGTATGTGACTTTCATAATCCAATGAACATTTGAGTAAACGTCGAAGACGTTGTGGTTTTCTTTCCTTCGTGGCTTGTGTTGCTACTGTTGCCAGTCGTGTGTCCTTAGGTGCCACTTGCAACCGGTTACTCATTTTCACCCACAATCAATGAGTTGCGGCGTTAACTCAAAATCACATGAAGATTAAAAAATAACAAACGAACAAAACAGAAGAATTGCAATGTACTGAACGTACATCCATTGCTCTCTTTATTTGTAAACTCTTGCGCTGCCCCTGAAGGTGACACAATTCGCTTGGTGTTTTCGACGGTACATGCATTCGAGCACACAAATACGAGCGTACATACACGCGTGTTTGTATTTGCATATTCCAATAATTTTACATATATCTACATATAGTGTAATATCCAGCTATATTTTTACTACTTCTACTACTGCGTCAGCTACTGAATGGATGGAAGAATATATTCAACTATATGACTGATTTTATATATATATATATATAAACGTATATACAAGTATATGAATAAGTATGTATATTTGAATGTTATTTATATTACTCAGCCACACATACACCTGTGCACGTGCTCACGGCTGTATGTGCACAAGTATATACACTACTATACATTTTATACGTGATGATTGTGAAGCATGCATCTGCGTACTTGCATTATTTCATTCTTAGACTGTTTGACACCGTGACCACAATTTTTAAGAACTAACCCATTTAAGGCGCTGCTTAACTTTATTTATACTCAATCGTACCCACCTTGCGGTGAGGCCAGCTGTCGCGTATGGAAAATTAAAGCAAGCACTACTACGGGCCAGATAGTTGGAAGAAATTCAAATGATCACTTTCCAATAAAATAAATCCGCTTCGTACTCCTGAAAGCGACAGCACTTCACATCTGGGCGGGTTGGAACAGTTGTACGAACAGCCTTTAATACGGTTTTTATTTGCTAATTTGCAATCAGCTCACCTAGACCGCGCTTCGGAAGAAACAAGGACGGAAATTTTAAACAAAGGGTTGCAAGGAAATGCAGTTCACAAAGAAGAACCGAACGAAAAGTAAAATAAATTGAATAATAAATGCAAACGCAAATGAAATTGCAAATGCAAAAGTTGAGCATCTTGTGACATGAGACTCGTTTAGGGAATTTTTAAGAACTAAAACTCGAAACTCAAAATCTTTGTACACATACACTGACATGCACGCATAAGGAATAAATAAGTATACACGGCAGGTCTCTAAAAATTGTAATATCAATTGCAGTTAGTTTGAATTATTGTTTGTAATGCAATTTTCGGGCTTGAGACTGCTCTCTTTTACCATTGAACCGGGGAGTGAGACGCGCAATGCCACAAATTAACAGAAGCAAAGGAACGAAATTTGTTTTTATATTTCTATTGAAAATGGTGAATTGTTCGCGTTTACTTTCTTTCTTCAGATGGAATAGAGTAGAGAGTAAAATTTAATATTTTTGTATGTATTTGTACGATTGACGTTTTCTCTTGTAGGTTATACTAAAAAATGAATTGATAAATGGCAGAAGCAGATAACAAAAACTCAATTTATAAAAAACACAAAAAAATATATATACTAATACATGATTGTTGGCTTTTTATACAATATTCCATACCATACAACATACCCGTACACACGCATTTGCATAGATTTCTAGTAGTACATATTTGTATTTGTAGTTAAGTATTTATTGATACATTAATGTTAAAATATATGAAACAAACAAAAATTCTCTGTAATTGCAACAAGAACGGAAAACCTTGCGTCATGTGAATGTGCTCACGAGCACAGTTTTTAATTCAACACTTAGTATTCGACAACTTAGTGTGCAGCAAGCGAAATGTAATCTAAATTGAATGTTATACATACAAACATATATACACCTGCATTTTTTTGTAATTGCCTAGACTGTGAGAAAACAGAAGGAAATGTTGGAATATTTGTTTGGAATTTGTTTCTCTCTATGGAAATAGTTCGCTGCTTTGTTGCTATATTCTTGTATTTCTAAGTTTTTGTTTAACATTCAACTGCTTGTGTATCACTCACACTTGAATTTTGTAGTTTATATCCTTAGCCGTAAGTAATCGTATTTTGGGGTGCTCTCTAGCAGCTCCTACAACTTTATGATCCTATTTTTTACACGTTAATGAAACACAAAAAAACAAGAAAAAAAATGAAACAAAATGTATTACTGTTACTCAGCGTTTTTGTAATTAGTTTACAAAAGCTACAAAGAAAATATAGCTGTAATACTTTGACTTTTCTCTGATAATTGATTACTAGATTAACTTGAAGACACCCGACTACTGTCGACAGCATTTAAGTATTGGGAGCTCGCACTGAGTCGACACAGTCCCCACCTATATTAAACTCCCGCAGCCCACGCCCGTCCCTGTCTTTTTTCCCCGTCCCACGATGCGAATTATTTCCCGTCAATGTAATCTCTTATTGTTTCGCGCCTACCGATCGTGTATTATTGTTAATTAATTCAGTTTTGTATGACGTATTTTTAAAGTGTTATTCTCGATTCACGAATTTGTTTTGTACAACTTCTACGCTATTTTACAATTTTTAATTTTCTGTTTTTATATTTAGTGCATTTTGCACTTACATTAAATGTTAAAAACGTAAAGAGTTAAATTTAAAGCTTGCAAGGTTTGAAATATGTTATATGAAAGCAACTCGTATGCGTGTAGCTACAAGAGGGCGTTTTCCTTTATTACAAATTATTTTTATATATCCATTCGTCTATGAAAGTTGATTTTTATTTTATTTTTATTAACTGTTTTGTTATTTCTACATTTTTGCAAAAGTAAAGTTTAATTTTTGTTCAAAAAACAACATTTGCGTTTTAATTTCCACCTTTTTTACTTTTCAGCTATAGTAAAAGCATGAATGTGGAAATTGGAGGAGCTCCCGCAATACGAACATATTACACAAACAGTGAAAAAGTTAATTGTTTGCACTATTTCCAGTTTGTCTGAAAAACTTTGATCTTTGGCAGCAAATAGAAAACTCCAGATTCATCAATTGCGAATGCAAATTTAATTTCCACTCATTTTGTGTATTTCTTAGCCTTATTTCTTCATATTATTTTATTTTATCTGTGTTTCCTTGTAGTAGCTAACACTTTAGAAAGGATGACTTTCAAAACGTGCTAATGCGAAGTTTGTATACAATTTTCCTGTTGTTGCAATGCGCGGTATCTTTTGCAACATTTTTTGGATGGAATTCGGGACGCAAGCACCTAGAAATGCGTACTTATTGCTTCTCGCACATAAACGTAAAATGTATACAGGTTTTAGAAAACATTTTATTGATTTCTTTGAAATTCAACGAAATTTAAATTCGCATAAAATCTCTTAAAGATTGCTTTTTGCTGCGTTGCAGCAACCTGTATGAGACGTTTTTGAAAAACATGCATTGTTAATGTTTAGTAGTTGGACCATGTGGATTTCTAGACAATGTTTATTGTCTGCATTGCAATTGACGCTATAGAAAAAGTTTAAAGTGTGTTAAAGAAAAGAACTTGGGGTTTTTAGGAATTTACATCTTTCAAATTTCGGGCTCAATCTAAGCAACGTCATAAATTGACGTTCAGAGCCAATGCAATGCTTCGCGTTAATAGCGATATTTCATATATACATATATTTATAGATACATATGTGCAGGGTAGTGGCGCGCAAAGGAGGGACGTTGGGTGTTCAAACCCCCCAAATACAAAAATTGCTGGTACAAAATATAGTTTCGAATGGTATTCGGTTGTACGCAAAACCGTAATGTTTACCGTACATTTTCGATAGTTTGACGCTGTACTTCACAAATAACTTTGCTAATATTAAGCTTGAGTGCGTGAATCGTATTCCAAATTAGCCCACAAAAAAGACAACCTACGTCAAATCGCAGCTATGCGAGATAGGGTTACCCATCGACACGATTTTTGTGGTTTTGGCTTGAGTGGCACGAAGGACAGTCCCGCCAAGCCCACCCGAATTCAATTTTAACTTTTGGCCAAGAAACACAATTGTTTATCATATCTCTGCAGCAGCTGAAGGGACTGGGTGAACACGAGAACAGCTTGTGTTGTGAATTAATATTGTAGTCTCATAAACTTTACAAGTTTCTTTTCAAAATGCGCACTCATATGACGACACAACATCCACTTTCATCCGCTTTCATTATTTCGAAACTCGTACCGTGGAGATATGATATTGTGTAGCTTTCAGTCACTTTCCGAATGCAAAGTGGTTGCGTTCATCATAGCATGTAATCTGAAAAGAAACAGGCCGAGCTCATTATATGCCATTAGCAGGTAAAATTAAATAATCTTACCTTTTGAGTTTAGAAATTTTGTATCAGCGTTACATAAATTTATTACGGATTACATAAATTTTGATCATACAAAGCTTGGCTTAAGTGCAGAATAGCATACCCTCGTGAAAAAAATTAATAAGTATGCTTATACAAAGAAGTTTGGCTCCTGAGTCTAACAAACTAAAAATTTTGCTGGGGAAATGCCTACCAAAGGCGTTTCACGGGGTCAAAGTTCAAAACTTTTATCAAAATAACTCATTCAATTTTCAATCGATTTATATGATATGGGTATCAAACTTTTCCTCTTTTTCATACCTTTATGTGTGCCACATTATATACTTTATATGTACGAGTAATAAATTATAAGCAAAAAATTATTTTTTTTTATAAAATTTACAAAACCCGATTTTTTTCTCGAAAAAAACCAAAATAAAGATATAATAAATTTGTTACCATATATTCTCTACGGAATTCCCTTTACAATGAAATATAGAACATTTGAACTTTTTTGTTTTTATATTTAAATTTATATTGAGTTAAAAGAATGTGCCTGCAAGGGGATTCTACGGTTTCCGCGGCGCCGCCATTTGATGATGTTTTTAGATAGATTGCCCGAAAATAAATCGAAAATGAAGAACAAAATTTTTCGATATCTCGCTTCGTTTTCGAGATATCGAGGTTCATAGTTTTTATATTTCCATATTGTGCACACCTGACTGTTGCCTGATGTGGTGGTGACTCCCATGAGGGTTATTTTTTTAGCGCCCGGCCGAAGGCCAGCCACCTGGGAAAAACTTATTGCCAAAAAAACTATGGCTTGGAACTATGGATTTGAACAAAAAATACTGTGCACACCTGACTGTTGCCTGATGTGGTGGTGACTCCCATGAGGGTTATTTTTCAAGCGCCCGGCCGAAGGCCGGCCACCTGGGAAAAACTTATTGCCAAAAAAACTATGGCTTGGAACTATACTATTTGAATAAAAAATACTGTGCACATCTGACTGTTGCCTGATGTGGTGGTGACTCCCATGAGGGTTATTTTTCAAGCGCCCCGGCCGAAGGCCGGCCACACAAAAGGTGCTTGAATGCAGAAATTCTTTGCTTAGGCGCGATATTTAATTAAAACACGCATTGAAAAAAAACAAAACTGTATGTTTTTATATTTCATTGAAAAGAGATAGATTATAGAGAAGGCTATAATGTAGTGTAAATTTTTTTGTATCTTAATAACGAGGTTTTTCGAGAAAAAAATCGGGTTTTGTAAATTTTATAAAAAAAAAATAATTTTTTGCTTATAATTTTTTACACGTACATATAAAGTATATAATGTGGTACACCAAAATAAAGGTATGGAAAAGACCGTTCGTTTGATACCGATATCATATAAATCGATTGAAAATTGAATGAGTTAGTTTGATAAAAGTTTTGAATTTTGACCCCGTGCCACGCCTTTGGTAGGTGTTTCCCCAGCAAAATTTTTAGTTTGTTACATTCACAAAACCAAGCTCTATACAGCCAACTTTTTTTTTTTTTCCACGAGGGTACGCTATTCTGCACTTGTTCCCAAAGCTTATGTAGTGATGTATGATTTTCGATAGGTTGATACTTTTGCAATCACGTTTCATATAATTAGTATCCTCAATGTGCTGACAATCTGCGCTTTTCGTTACATTCTCGCGGTGTAACCGTGGCCGAATTTGCTTAGTACACTTTTCTAGTCATGATAAATACAATTTATGTTACATTAGTTTAGTTTTAAATTACTTTCTATTGGATTACCGACATGACTCATGGTTCGAGCTCCGATGTAACCTGCAAGAAAAAGAAAAATAAAACAGCTGCTATCCTCAAACCAGGAAATGACAAATTTACCGTCGCAAAGCTGAAAGTGCTTGCATAACACGAATAGTTGCAGGACTCGATCTTGTAATGAGGCTGTTGCGCCAGTTATATATATTAGTAGGTATATTACTTTGCGTAGTACATAGATGAATGCTTAGATGTAGACGACGTTGATGTTGGACATTGCTATTTGTGTATGAATACGAAATTCTCATCCTCATATGAAAATACATTTCATCCGAAGCGCTAATTTCAAAAACTATATGTGTATATACGTACTTGTATGTATATACATACATATATAAATAATTTCAAATATTAAATGCTAAAATATGTGGACTAGAATAAATTAGAGATATAAAATGTACTTTGCCAAGAATTATTTGTTCCGCTTGCGATATTCTGACTGAGTGCCAATCAGTCAATTGTATATCGTGACCAAACAAGCGTTTTTTATGATGGCTTTTACTAAGTGCAGAATATAAAATACTACTACTACTGAATATATTGGCGCTCGACGTCGTAGTCAAAGTAGCACCATTCAGTGATGGTACGGGGAAAACAAATATTTTTGTATCTGTAGTAGTTTGCAAGCCGCCGTGGCTCAGTGGTTAGTGCATTTGAGTTCTCCGGGTTCGAAGGGAAGTGTGCAAGTATTTTGTTTATATCCAGTCATTCAGTCATTAAACATTTCTACTTGCATCACCGAATGCGCTGCTCTGCTCCGATTGACGTACAATGACTTGAACCACCTTCCCGCCCCTGCACATTCCAGCCCTTTGAACCTACATTTTAATAATAAAATAAACTGTGGAAAACGTAAATGTTTATGGTTAAAATGAAGTAAAAATTGTAAAGAAAACATGAGCAATTATTAAAATCGATATCCAAACATATTTTGCATTTATAGAATTTTATTAAAGTATAAAATAGCATTGCAAATAAGGAATACAAAATAAATAAAACCTAAACCAAAAGAAACAAAAAATAAATGTGACGTTATTATTACAACTATAAGCGTATGGCATATTTTTATACCTTAAAGCTATGAGTGCTGACGTGATTCACGTAAGCGGTCAGAGAGTTATTAATTACTACAATTATTATTATTATTACGAATTTGATATTATATTATTGACATAAAATACCAAAATTCTTTTTTAATGCTTAGGGGCCACGTTTTCAAAAAATATTATAAGAATTTCTATTTCCACTCACAATAATAAATATTTTGTTTTTAAATAAGACAACATTTGCGTGTTTTATTTTTCAATCAAGGTTATGTATTCTTTCGTTCATGTTTTCAACTATACACGAAGAGAAGCATCTTGCGGTCATTTTTCTAATAACAGCCTTTAAAAACACCGGCTGCCATGTTTGTAGCAATGCCAGTTTAGGATACTTCCGAAATCAGCCTGGCTGCTCAAAATATATTTATGTTTGTTGTTGAACGCGTCGAAACCCCCTTGTTAACTCCACATCTTGTTAAATATACTGTTTGAAGAGTCCGAGAATTTCAAATAGAACTGATTAACAATATTTGGGCGATAATGAAAAATGAACGTTAAAAATCAAATTTGGAGCTCCTGCGATAAAAGTTATTGTGGTTCAATCTATACTTAGCACATGAGAACTATGAATAACTTTAACGGTTGCTGCCCGACTTGATTCTTCTATAGCGTTTCAGAAACGTCTATTCAGAACAACTTTAACCATGGAGCGCTACACAGCCGCAGAACGCGCAGAAATCGTAAAATTTTATTTTGAAAATAACTTTGTATATCTTAACTCAGGGTGCGTACCGGCAAAAATACCGCAATCGTGACCACAATAAAGTCCCTCGTGCGGAAAATCGCGTCTTGCGGGAATGTTTCAACTGTGTATAAACCTATGCGAATGCGTACATCGCGAAGTTTGTAGAACATCGAGGCTGTCCGTGAGAGCTCCGGGACCTCTATTCGACACCGGTAGTCACAATTGAACATTCCGAAAACCACTTTATGGAGAATCATGAAGAAAGATTTGCATTTGTTTCCCTATAAAGTGCAATTGGTTCAACGTTTTTTGCCTCACGGTGCGACAGACGATGAATTTACTGAAGACAATGTTCAATCAACGTCTCATCTCCAAAAACGGCGACTTCGACTTTCGTCCTGGCTCGCCCGATTTAACCGCGGCGGATTTTTTCCAGTGGGGATACTTAAAGAGAAACGTGTACACTAATAAACCTCAAACACTAGACTCTCTGAAGGCCAATATTCGCGGGAATTTAGCGCCATAACCTCATTGATCTAATAAATTGTATTGAATCAAAAAAAATGTTAACCGGAGGAAACCGAAATTGTTGAATTTTTCACTAAGTTATTCATAGTTCTCATGTGTCAAATATACATAGATGGGCCACCTTGTATATTCTTCTATAACTCAAACGGACCGGCCGATTTTCATGGGGTTTTTTGTTGGATTCATATTAAGCAGTTCAGGTTCGTGCGAAAAGAAAATTTCGGAAAATCTATTGGAAAAGTCGGAAAATCCCTGCCATATTTGACCGTGAATCACTTGAGAACGGCTGGACTGATTTGGTTGGTTTTTTTTTTGTATTCGTAGTTGTCAGAACAAGGTTTGCATGAAAGAAAATTTTAGGAAAACGGGGCGTGGCACTTTTTCACCAGCAAACATTTTCAGACAATAATTTTGGACCCATAAGTCACACATCAATTAAATTCACTACGAACTTACTATTTCGTCATGTCCTTCGACAGAGGGAATGGGGTGAGTATTGGACGAGGGGCGTGGCACCACCCATACAAGCCAAATCTTTATAATGGAATATCTTTGAAATTGTAACGTGCACAGCATTAAACTTTAGGATAGCGTCGTCCTATACATGTGTCATTCTAGTGGTAAGAGTTAATGGACGTTGGAGAAAGGGCGTGGCACATTTTATGTGATCCAGTTATTCCGCTGAACTATAAGTCGCACAGCAATGAAACTAAGTACGAACCTACCATTTACCAGGTATGCGCCTATGAAACCGGTAACGACATCTAGCGGTAAATAGCCGAATATTTATAAACTTCGGAACCGTACCAAATGTCATGTTTACTTCTTCTGTCATATGTCAACAATATTCAGTTCACAATTTGTCAAGTTTCATCCAACAACGCATTGTTTGACGCTCCGGAAAATGTCGGATTACGTGCCTACAAATTACGATTTGCGGACACAGTTAATTTTGTGTTACCATTTGAAGAAAAACGCATCGAATGCTTGTGGAAGCTTACGGCGAGCATGCTCTTGGTCGCACACAGTGTAACGAGTGGTTCAATAAATTTAAAAGTGGTGATTTTGATGTGAGAAACGAGGAGCGTGGCCGGCCACCAAAAAAGTTTGAAGACGCCGAATTGCAAGCATTTCTCGATGAAGATGATGGCCAAACGCAAGAACAGCTCGCAGAACAATTGGGTGTTGACCGTCGGACCGTCGGAAAACGTTTAAAAGCAATGGGAAAAATTTTAAAGGTCGGTAGATGGGTGCCACATGAACTGACTGAAAGGCAGCAAGAAAACCGAAAAACCACTTGTGAAATGCTGCTCGCCCGGTACAAAAGAAAGTCGTTTTTGCATCGAATCGTAACTGGTGATGAAAAGTGGGTCTATGTCAAGAATCCCAAACGAAAAAGATCGTATGTTAACCGCGGCGAAAGTGCGCAATCGACCGCAAGGCCAGATCGCTTCGGAAAGAAGGCCATGCTATGTGTTTTCTGGGACCAGCGTGGTGTCATATGGTATGACCTTCTAAAACCTGGTGAAACGGTTAACGGTGAACGTTACCAACAACAATTGGCCGATTTGAACCGTGCTATACGCCAAAAACGCCCAGAATATGAAGCCAGGCAACACAAAGTGATTTTCCTCGATGACAACGCACCACCACACCGCACTAGAGCCACCAAAGAATTGGTTGCATCGTACAAGCTCTTGCTCATGCGGCTTACTCACCAGACTTGGCGCCTTCGGATTATCACATGTTCGCATCGATGGGCCACGCATTAACGGAACGGCGCTTCAATTCTCACGCAGAAGTCAAAAAATGGATCGATGATTAATTTCAGGCAAAAGGCGAAACATTTTTTTGGCGAGGCATCCATAAATTGCCTGAGAGATGGGGAAAAATGTGTAGCTAGCGATGGCCATTACTTTGAAGAATAAAATTGTAATCATTTCCTCACAATAAACGTGTTTTTTCAAAAATAATTACCGGTTTCATAGGCGCATACCTGGTATTCATATCTTTCGACAGAGGGAATGATGAGGGTATTGAACAAGGGGGCATGGCACAGTAATACATGCCAAATCTTTAGATTAAGATTTTATGGGCGTTGGGCAAGAGGCGTGGCACATTTTTGCTGAACTAGAAGTCGCACAGCAATGAAACTTAGTATAAACCTATCATGTACTCATATCTTTCGGCAGACGGAATGAGGCGGGTATTGGACAAGGGGGCGTGGCACCGCCCATATAACTTAAATCTCTATGTATACAAGAAAGTGGCTGTGCATGCGTTGTTTGTTAGATTCGTCTTGAGTCAGTTCAGGTTTAGACCACAACAGGTGGCGTTATACTTCAATTAATTCAAATGTTGTGCGAGACGAAGTTTGCCGGGTCAGCTAGTAGACCTATATTTTTGATAACTGTTCATCGGAAATGATGTTAATTGCGGGTATTCCCCCGAGCTGCATTACAGAGAGAGTTCGCTTCGGACCAGTATGGCGCAATTGTAAAATGATATCCTTGCTGAAATCATAAATTCTTCCTTCAAAATTCTGTCGTTAACCATTGCGCCTCTCCAGAACCAACGCAATGTTTCACATAAATAGGGGCTCATTAAAAAAGTATTCGTGTAGTTCAAGTAGTTCTTGCTCCCGGTCCTGGGTTGCAAGCTTTAGTTTCCCAGCATGCATTAAACCTCGACATTTTTGTCAAGATAACTCCTGGTAACTTTACTATTTCTTTTCCTCGTCTATGTAAATTTTAGGGAGTAGTAGTAGGTTCACGGAAATTACCGGATCTCAGCAATCGAAATCAAACGCAACCAGCTGAGCCACAGAAAGAAAAACACAAGAAACAATGTGTGAATTATGTTTTAAACATGTTTTGCTGAAAATTGAAATATTGTCCTTCACATCGTTTGTCGCACCGACGCACAATGGGGTAAACATGCCAAAAACCCGCGCATTGCCTATTTTATGCTGTAGTATCTATACGGTTAAAGATAAATACCTCAAATTTGGACATCTCCTTCAGAACTCTTCAGAGATTTGTCCACCATAATTTTATTTTATTTATTGTATCGTGCATCGGCACGCTACAGTCGGCAATTAGGCATTTTTAAAATCTTCATTAGTAAAAACAAAACCAAAGTTATAGTATTTAAATCGACCCCAACTGACTTCTGAATACTCTGGATTGTAGCCACGCCCCGATTTTTCGCCTCCTTTCATAAAACACCCACATAAAACACATACATGTAGGGTAACTCGTATTTAAACAAAAAACATTTTATATGGGTTGATACGGCTCATAACGGGTTAATGGTACTTCCCACCCCCACTTAAGGTTATAAAGAACCACAAAAGTGCAGATGAAGTTGGTTAATATATAAATATAATAAATTTTTCCAATTTAACAACGTATGCTTATATGGCAACCTTACTTAACACTTTCGCGTCCGCTCTCTGTGCAGTTAAACTAAAACCTATTGCCGCTTTGTTTACGTATGCCGTTGCGTTGGCGCCGCTATTTTTAATGTTTTTTTTTTAGTAGTGCCCCGGAAACAGTTAAATTACAATTTTTATTAACATAAAAATACGTGAATGGCTCCTACGTTTGTTCGGCATAAAACGTAAAAATACGTGAACGGCTCCTAGGTTTGTTCGGCATAAAACGTAAAAATACGTGAACGGCTCCTAGGATTGTTTGGCAAAAAACGTAAAAATACGTGATCGGACGCGAAAGTGTTAAAAGTGGGCGTACTATGACCATTTTTACGTCAGAGTTTAGTTAGGCCACTTGTAAATGCTTTACAAAGTTTTATTGAAATATATTGCCTTTTTCGAGAATCATCCTACGTACCAGCCGAAAAAATTGATAAAAAATGTTTTATTTTAGCATATTTATTGATTCAGGTGATAAATCACATATATTTTTACTTTATTTTTTTTAATACTATATATATATGGTGGTATATATCCACCAAGTGTTATAAACGTACCGACCCATACGCGCGGTAAAAAGTTTTCGGTTCTAATATATTGTTACGAATACCAGTTCTAGTGGGCTAGTACGAATCACTGGATTGTGCAATTTGAAATAAACAAACACACTTAGTTCCTTAAACGCAGTCAATAAAACCCAACAGTCACTTTATTTCACAAAGATTTACACTTCACTCTCTTTGCACTTAAATATTTGCTTAGTTATTCCGCGTGGCAACTCCGCTAGTCAAAATCAGACTGACACGCTGCGCCACACCCGGCTGCCTTTTATACCTGTCCGGCCATCGCGCAGATCGTTCTCGCACATTCCGGAGTGGACCAATGGTTTCCATGATGATCGCGACCATCATTGCCAGGTTAGACTAGAAGTTTCCATCATTGCCAGGTTGGACTAAAAATTGCCATCATTGCCAGGTTGGACTAAAAGTTGCCATCATTGCCAGGTTGGCCTAAAAGTTTCCCTTATTATCACGGCCGTCGTTGCCAGATTGAATTATAGCACGGCGCGTAGCGACAGGGTTGCTTTGCACAGCGACAGACTGTCTTATCGTTACAATATTTATTTTCTTACTAGGAGAAGTGAATAAAAGTCCAAAAATCCAACCATTCCGCAGCTTTCCGCAGACAAGTTGGGTATCATTTTTTTATGAAGGTTCCTACTCACCTTCCCTAAAGACTTTCGATTATCCATAAAAGTTATACACCACGAAAGTAGGACATTTTCCTAAAAAATCGTCCTTTTTGCCCAAACTTTGAGAACTTATATCTTTACAAGAAAATGTGTCATGTGAAAGAATTATATGTCAAATTAATTATAGGAATATGCTTATTATACGTACTAAAAATTATTTGATTATATTTATAAACAACGATTTTATTGTGATTTTTGCACACCCACCAAAAAATTTGCGTCGACAAAATGAAATTGAGTATAAAAACACCCAACTTTGAATGGCTATATAGCAGCCAGTTTTAGTTCAATTTACATGCAAAAAGTGTTTTCTGATTGCTACATGCATGCAGATTACGAAACAACCAAAAAAAAAGTTAGGCCCGTAACTTTAAGATTAGCCGTAATGTGCGGGTTTTTGACATGTTTACCCCATTGTGCGACGCTTCAAATGTACAAATAAATAAAAAATATTTAGGTATGTATGTACACAATAATATTTTATTCAAATGTCTGTAGTTTGGTGCATAAACAACAAATTGGTTTGAGGAATATGTAGGTAAGGTAGGAAAGTGAGTAGCTATACATTACATGTATAGTATACATGGGTATATTCATAAGAGACAACAATTTATAACAACGCAGATCTTTCGTGTGTTTCGCACTTCAGTGTTCTCCAATTTCACGCAGTTCACGATTGCCCAATGGTAAAGGCGGTCGAAAGTTGTTGATGACTTTTCCGTTTACTTCATTGCATGGGCACTGCTCCTTGACGTCGTAACAGTTCAGGTTGCGCATAGCGTCAAGCTGTTTACCAGATACTTCAATGGGAGTCTTAAAAACTATCCAAATAACCGACTCTGAGCACGGAGGCGTAGTAAGGGAACCTTCGTATGTCCAATATGTCGTAGTAGTTGGCAATAGCTGACTTGGGTCACAACCATTTGGTAGAGTCACGCGATCGCCTTTGTGTAGAATAAATAGAAGAAGACTGGTGATCTTTTCCATTTCGATGTGCGTATGGTCACCTGCCTGCAATAACAACGGAAGTGCGACTTTGAGTATTTTGTAGTCAATGCAAATCCTCAATACGTTACACTATACCTTTAGAAATACCCCCAACACAGCCAGGCCATCTGGAGCCGAAGCCGCTTCGCCAAATGTCTTGTACTTGGACGTATTCCAATGCACTAGATGTAATTCTCCAGCATAGGAAACACCGTCGACAGTGTGTTCGGATCCCTTAAAGTCCGTACAACCCCAGTGGCAATGGAATTGTTCCAGTTTATACACATTATTACCCAAAGGACCTCCAGTCAGTTCGGAACCATCGCCATTTACATCTACTCGCCAGCAATAACCTACAAATAACGCAGTCGTTAGTTACATGGAAGAGATCATACTAAATGCTTTCCATTAGGCACAACAACAAATTTCGTTTTTCCGTCGAATATTCCACCAATGTGCTTGCCAATCACACCCACCTAAGTTTTTGACTAGGGGAATTATTGCTTTTAGAGTTTATGCCATACAGACAAAAGCAAATAAGTGTATTTAATGAAGTATTTTTTTTAAATCAAGACATCTTGGATTCAGATGATCAATGTGTCAAGTCGATGATCTCTATCAAGTGTGTCACCAATCGAGCAAGTATTATATGTACTTATGTATGTTAGTTACAGTTTATGCATATTTGTCGACAGTCAGTGGAATGGAAATTGTACACATATTCCGTTACGTACTATACATGTATTATTGAAAGTTACCTGGATTGGTTAGGCTTAGTGTATGCTCCGGAACATATTTCCATTTCAAGGCCGGAACATTCAGGTCTCTTCCTCTCTTCGCGCTCGAGGTAGTAATATCAACTGGTGACTGTCTATGGCCAGAGGCTTGTGGATACTGTTTGAACCAATGAGCAGGTCCTGAAAGTGCAATAAGTCAAAGTCATTTAATCAAACCCACATAATGTTTTATTATTATCCTCTTTATTACGTACATCTGACAATTGGCACTTAATAAATTTTTGTTTACAATCAGTTAGAAATACATCAAATATGAAAGTGTATTTTTCTATGTATAACCTGCTGATTTGACACAAACGTGTATTCATTATGTATATACTGTAACGATAAGACAGTCTGTCGCTGTGCAAAGCAACCCTGTCGCTACGCGCCGTGCTATAATTCAATCTGGCAACGACGGCCGCGGTAATAAGGGAAACTTTTAGGCCAACCTGGCAATGATGGCAACTTTTAGTCCAGCCTGGCAATGATGGTCGCGATCATCATGGAAACCTTTAGCCCACTCCGGAATGTGCGAGAAAGATCTGCGCGATGGCCGGACAGATATAAAAGGCAGCCGGGTGCGGCGCAGCGAGTCAGTCTGATTTTGACTAGTGAAGGTGCCACACGGAGTAATTAAGCAAATCATTAAGTGTAAAGACCGTAAAGTGTGAAATTTGTGAAATAAAGTGACTGTTGGTTTTTATTGACTGCGTTTGAGAAATTAAGTGTGTTTTTATTTTAAATTGCACAATCCAGTGATACGTACCAGCCCACTAGAACTAGTATTCGTAACAATACTATGCACAATTATGTTATGCAGTATTATTTGTATTGTATGCAACTGTATCAATAACGTATGTAGCTATGTATGAATATTTAAGTTAATATTGCATTGTAAAACTAGCCATAACCGGGGAGCATTCGTCACATTTACAAAGAGCACGTTCACATATTTGTGAATGATTCTTTGATATGGTTGTTCGAAATAAGTTGTTTATGCAACTTCAACTGTATTCAAAACGCGATCGCGCTTAAAAACGCGGAAATGCATTTTTTGTATTCGTTGAGAAATTGTGTAACATTCCATTGAAAAACTTGAGAAATACTTAGAAGCCTATGGCAGCTTTAGTAATTACAGTAATTGTTATACAAGGTCAGGCGATCGAAGTTGCATTCGCACGAGTTTGTGGGTATTCACCACTTCCACAAAAGCACAAACAACTGAACCTTGTGCCTTGTATATTTGTTTCCCAAATATCTAAAAACCACTAAATCGATTTGGCGCAAATAGCACCAAGCAATAACTAGCTTTATTCAAATAAATAGAGGCTGTGCGAAATTCTCACGCACACCTGAAATATCGAATGTATATTAGCGTATTACGGGTGCTGATTTGGCATGCGGAGGCCGATGTGTTTAAAACTAATAACCAACGTTATTCTTTTGTGGCCAACAAATAAACTGTAAACTGTTGTGTGTATGATAAAAGTAAGGTAGAGGGCTGGGTTGTGAACCATTACCGTTTTTTCGTTCCCTAATTGACATATCGCAAATCTTTCAACTGTCAAGTTTGTCTTTTGATATGACTCTACTTTTGTGGTTACACCAAAGTACAAACACGTGTTGCTTGTGGCAGCTACAGACATCGTGTTTGAAAATCGACTGCGAAAACTTTTTTGCTTTTTTTTAAAGTGATATCCAAGTGACTGAATTCATTGCAAAAAGGTAAGTGTAATACATGGTTATTTAGGGTTTTGATTCTATTTTACGATCCAATTTTTGTTTATGTCGGATTATGATTGGAAGTGTCGTTATTTTAAAGTTTCCAAAATGGCATCGTGGTTGGGCTGTGAACCACTGAGGTGGCTGGGTTATGAACCACCTGTTTTTCGTACTACATTTGTTCTAGCACTGTCAAATATGGACGGATATATTAAAATAAAGTAATTTTGTGTAATTTTACTTGATTTGCTTTAAGCGGACAAACACTTGTTATTTATTAACAAACGCTAAGAACCCCCGAGCAGACATCAATCAACCGAGTTAAATCTTTTTGTAAAGAAAATGTAGGAAAGTTTTTTGCAAATTTGGCTCGGTTGCTCGACGAACATCACTTTGACAGCACCTCCATTTACAACATGGATGAAAGTGGGTTTTCAACGGTGCCCACAAAGATCGGCAAAGTCATTGCAATGAAAGGGATAAGGCACGTTGGGAAGTTAGAAGCTGCTGAACGAGGCACCAATGCCACGATGGCTCTCACTGTGAATGCGAGTGGGAATTCTATTCCTCCGTTTTTCTTGTTTCCGCGCAAGAATATGCAGGCATGTTTCTTGGACAATGCTGCAAGTGGTGCGGCAGGATATGCCAATGACTCTGGATGGATGTGCCAACCAGAGTTTGTGCGTTGCATCGAGCATTTTGTCAAGTTCGTCAAGCCAACAGTCGCTTCGCCAGTTTTGTTGTTGTTGGACAACCACACGTCCCATCTGTCGGTTGATGCATTGGATGTAGCGGCTGCACATGGGGTTCACATTCTGTCGTTCCCTCCCCACTGCAGCCATAAGTTGCAGCCACTTGACGTTTCGGTATTTGGCCCACTCAAGACTTACTACAAGTCTCAATGTTCCGCTTGGCAGAGAAACAATGCCAATAAGGTAGGATTGACATGATTACTTTAATTTTTAGATTAGACATTTTTACCCAAATTATCGAGATTTTTCTGCATTTTACCGATTTTGCTTTCGTATTTTAAAATATTCTTTTAAAAAACTAACATGTTTCGCAACAGGTCTTGGAAATTCGTCACATTGCCGGCATTATTTCTACGACATTGGATTTGGCTTTAACGCCAAAAACAATAAAATCAGGATTTTTGGCGACTGGTGTTCAACCATTTAACCCCGATATTTTTACCGACGCTGATTTTGTTCAGGCTGTTCAGGTAAACGCTCGTGAAGTTGAAGTCGATGCTGATCTTGGTGAAGACGAACAACGACAAATCACAAGACAAGAAGATGTTGAAGGCACGCCATTTCCTTTTTGTGAGCCATCCACTTCTCGCTCTGTACCAGCCGCGTCAGGAAGCACCAGTGTTTCGTTGCATCTGGGTCAAATTGGACCATTACAAGCAGCCACCTCAAAAAAAACATCAAAACGTGGCCGAAAGCCAATGGAGAGCTGCGAGTTCACTTCTCCAGAGAAAATTTTTGAGCTGAAGCAAAAAATAGCAAAGTCAAAACCACCAGCAAACAAAGCAGCACAGAAGAAAACACATCCAGCGCCGCCCAAGCGTCCCAAAGCTACAGGACATTGCGATGCCGATTAGAATGAAAATGAAAAAAAATTGAGCAGTTGCATTCATTGCAATTTTTTAACTTAAGTGGCGTCATTATAACTTTTTTTCACCTCTTGAGGCCTCCTGATTAAATAAATTCTCAACTTATTAAAAAATTATGGGTGTTTTACTTAGTATTTCCCGACTTTAATTTGGATTTGCCAGATGGTTCACAACCCAGCCACTTTTTTGGAAAAGCGAAAAATCACGTCCTTAGAAAATTGGACGTAGAGGGTTAAATTTTAATCAAAACGGTAATCTGTCTTCACAACAAATTTGCGTTTAATGTTTACCTTTCCAACGGTATCGATTTTTCGATATCTTCATTCTGTGAAAAGTTATAGCCAAAAAACAAAACCCCTGTTCATACCCCAGCCCTCTCCCTTATATACTTATTCATATCGATCCATGCAATGGTGTTCAAGTAATCTGTCCACCAGTTTGTGAAAAGTAAAAGTAAGCACTCAGTTGTGCGCTCCGAAACGCTGTGAAAAATCGAAAATTGAACCTATAGGGTGTTTTTTTTAGAGGTTTGTTTTTCGAATAGAGATAAAACTGGCATTTTGTGGTCAAATCTGGCAACTCTAATGTCATTTATGTTCGTGTTCATTTGCCATGTCATGTTTGGTTTGCCATTTCATCATGAACAGGTTGACAAAAGAACAACGCTTGCAAATCGTGCAAATTTATTTCGAAAATAATGGTTCAGTTCACGAAGTTTACCGCAAGCTCCGTCCATTTTATGGTCGACATAATCGTCCATCAGAGCAATTAATTCGGTTAACCATGGGTCGTTTTCGCACTACGTTTACTCTATGGGATAATACGCATCCGCAGAGACGTCGAACAGTGCGCACCGAAGAAACAATTGCCGCTGTAGAGCAAAATGTTGAAGAGGACCCAGTCAGAAGAGGAGTCAGTTACCGTTAATGGAGACCGGTATAGAGCCATGATAACCGACTATTTTGTTCCCGAATTGGATGGCATGAATGTGGATGAGTTGTGGTTCCAACAAGACGGCGCTACATGCCACACAGCGCACGTCACAATCGATTTATTGAAGGAAACATTCGATGAGCGCGTAATTTCGCGGAATGGACCTGTCAATTGGCCACCAAGATCGTGTGATTTGACACCATTGGATTATTTTCTTTGGGGATATGTGAAGTCGCTCGGCTACACCAACAAACCAGAAACGTTAGGGGACTTGGAAGCCAACATTCGTGGCGTTATTGCCGACATACGGCCCCAAATGCTCGAAAAAGTGGTTGAAAATTGGACCTGTAGAATTGGCTTTATTCGAGCCAGCCGCGGCGGCCACATGCCCGAAATCATATTTAAACATTAATGGCATAAAATTATCCTTCCAATAAAGCCAAATTGATGGACATTAAAACGATTTTCTTGTGTTTTATTTCAATTCGAAGTTCTATACCTCTAAAAAAAACACCCGATATTTCCTGTACTTTGTCCATTACTGGCTTATTGTTAAAGCCAAAAATCGACAGACTTTTGTTACCTCTTATGCGGCCCATACACGTTGCGATTCGTTGTACAACTGGACAAGGTTGTACACAAAATCGCATCGTGTGTAGCGCACTTGTACGTGTCGCACAACCGGTTGTATGAAAATCAAAATATTTTGATATTTCGGTCGTGTTGTGTGAGCGGTCGCAACGTGTATGGGTATGTTGTACAATTTCGTGCAATTTTCTGAGTTCATTCGAGTTTCAGCTTTTGTGCGTTGCGAACGAAATGGACGAGCGCAACGAAAACTGGAGCGATTTTATCGAAATTTGCTGCAACTACGGAACAGCAAATGTGGAAAATACAAAAATAAAAGTTTTCGTCATACCGCACATGAAAAACTTTTGACAGCCCATAAAAAAATCCCAATGGTACTATTGAGGGCGTGAAGATGAATAAGCTGAAAAAAATTCACCAAAATGAAAATTTGGACGATGAATTGGAGAATATTTCCACGAACACTGCGTTTGAATTTTGAATTTCCACTGCTCTCTTCCTCTTCTATAATTTCATTGATGATCAGATGCGCAATTATTTTGTTTGTCATTGCGTCTGCACTCAACAAAATTTATGAGCAAAATGAAGTTGGGCGAACGAGTTGTGTCGGAAGTCGCAACGTGTGTGTCCTAACGACCAACCTTTTGCACGACCGGTCGCACGACCAAATTGTATCGTGTATGGGCCGCTTTAGGTGTTATACACTACTAGCAGGAAACATTTTTCACAAATTGTACGCAAATTGTCCACTAAAATAGTAAAATATACTTAACACGCATCCGTCGTTAACAAAAAGTTACGAAAGAGTCGTTTGTGTGTCAATTTGACACAACATAAAAAAATATCATTGCAACGTAGTAGTTAAAAAGGAAAAGGGAGGGGAAGTTTATTTTTGTTTGTGTTTTGCCTGACACAGTATATGCAGAAAGAAATATACATAGTTTCATTTGTTTTTTTAGTATGTTTTAATAATTGGATTGTTATACAATGCCAGAAACTGAATGAAAACTGAGTGGAAGTAAAGAAATCATTGCGCTTCACATGTTTTGCATATAATGAAACGGTGCTCCGCACAAACTTTATTTTTGCATTTGCCACATTCAACGGAATGAATATAGGCAACCCGCACTTGCGGACATATGTGACACCTCGCGCGGTTCTTCCAAGGCGTATGATACGCCAAGCCTTGCAGCGATGGTTCAGGTGTTTCCGGAAGCTGTTGTGATGGTGATGGAACACCACGAATTTTATTTACCACCGACATGGTAGACTCACTGCTGGGTGTGCGTTCTCGCTGTTCCACTTGTGGTACCACAAGCGAATGCCCCGGTTTGAGCAAAAACAGGCGTCTACGAAAGTTCTTTTTGGCATAATTGCATAGTGGATTCAAATCGATGAATAGCACAAATGCATTCAACGCAGAGATGTCGAGTATGTTACAAAAGACTGCAACGGCCCATCGATTTACTTTGCGCCTGCAGCGATAGATCCCCACCATCTCGTCCATGATGTCCACGCCACATTTCGTTGCATTATAGAAATTTATTATATTTGGTTTCTTTTGAACGTCGTTCTCAGTCACTTCCTTTCCCTTGTGCATAGTGCTCAGCAAAGTTGCGAAGCGACATCTCTTTGTGACATAAGAAACCAAAGTGGAACCAAGATCGTCGTTGAATGAAAATTTCGAATGGTAAAATGGTTGTATTTTCAAGTCGAGTAATAATGGAGGTAGTTTTTGTCGATTTTTCCATATCGTGCCAACGATGGTCATTTGCCGTTGGTTCAGTTTCACTGCAAGACCATGAGATGTGAAGAAATTGTCATAAGTCACATTTCTTCCATTCAGCCCATCTGTGAGTTGCAAAACAACCCGTTCAGCCTACGGAGCACAATTAAGGTTTCGACCAATGTAAACGTCTATAGCATAAACATATGTAATATGTACATACATAAATACATAGGTTGCAGCATCACAGTGCACCCAATGTTTGATGCCATATTTGCAAGGCTTCGAAGGAAAGTATTGAGTGAATAGACAGCGACCGCGGTAAGGCAACAACTGCTCATAGACCGTCACATTTGTTTATATGTATGCCAATTTTAGCCCATTTTTCAAATATGGCACGAATCGGCGCTAATTTATCGCGGGCACGCGAATTCCCTCTTTCTTCGCGTCAAAGAGTAGACAGCAGTGCTGCCGAACGTACTACTATAGTAGTATTTTACTACTATTTCATCATCTGTACTACCGTACTACCCACAGGCCGATTGTACTACTATTTTCTGAAATATAAGTTTTAGCAATTTAATTTTCATATTTTAAGTAAGGCTACTCGAAAAGAATATACAAATATGTTACCGAACTGAACATTGCCAAAGCACGAAATTTAAACCAACGTTGCCGTTTTTTATTTCTAACAAATGTGTTTCCGTATGCTTCACTTGTTGCTGAATTTTTTGCAATCAAGGAAATGAGCTCGTCGTAGAGTTACCGTTGTGCGACTAAAGTGACAATTGCACCATTTTTACGTTGCCAAATGCTGTTCGTACAATAGCTTTTGATAAAGTGTTAAACTTTGGAAACGGCGCAACAGATGCGATACCCAAAAATGAAAATCGTAAAATAATAGAGTAGTTTTACTGTATTTAAAAACAAAATAACTTAATATTTTTGCATATTCTTGTAAGAATTTTTTAAAATTTGATAAAGACAATAAAGTGGTCAATTGGACGTCGACGAGTCTGAAAACTTAAACATGTAATTCGTAATCATTGGAATATCCTGATTAATTAATTTTTAATTAATTGACTGGCACGACAGCCCGCTTACGCGAGACTAAGGCCTAGCTTCCCGCAACTACCCGTGTTGTGCGTGTGAATTTGTACACGGGTTGGAGGGACCTACAGTTTTATGCCGGTTCCGAACGGCAGGTTGGGAGCTTTTTCATAAGCAATTTTTACTCTCAGAGGTTTGCCATTTCCAGCTGAGAGGCCAGCCACCGAAAGAGAAAACGAGTTTTCCCGTTATTTTTTTTAGGTGTTATTACAGGCAGTATTTGAACCTGAGGTTGCTGCCTGCGACTCGCGGTCCAACGCACTAACCAACTGAGCCACGGCGGCTGCGGAATGGATAGCATTGCTAAATTTGGAACTTGAGTCAAGTTTCCAAAAAAAACGGTATTAATGAATTTATATCGCATTGACTCGCTACGCTTTCGAGCCAGGTGTTTATACATTGATTTCAGAAGCGAATTGACTGCAGAAGGTTTGAAAAGTATGCTTTTATATTTTCGTTTTTCCTATTTTTTGAGGTATAAATGAAAATTACCTGTTAGTGTTGCTTTTTTTTAGTTGAAAATGCTCAAAAAACTTAGTGTACATCACCTGTATTGAGTCGATGCGTATTGACTGAAAGCGACTTGAGCTGTTGTATAAACGGGGTATATGTTTCCGCTCCTATTGGTACTGTAATTGCGTTTCCGCAGAGTAGTCCGAAGTAAATTTAATTAAAGATTAGAAAAGAAACTGTTTAGTAAACGCTACTCTCCACTCGATTTAACTTCAAAAAGTTTATTAGGGGAAAATTTTGCGGAAAAATGGGAGCCACCAAAAAATTACTATTAGTACCTATATAATAAAAACATATAAAATTTGTTTATATACATTTTTGTAACTGAATTACATTGTTTCTTTCACTTTTGTATAAATCAAATTGTTAATGTGTTTTGAGACTTAGTATCTGATTTAGTAGTTGATAAATCCTTGCGATTTTTTACACTGCTAAGAAAATATGCATGTGTACTACTAAAAGTCGATAAATACTACCCAAAAATTATAATTTATACTACTGAAGAAAAATTGAAAACGGCAGCACTGGTAGACAGCGAGTGATTTCTTTGTAGCGCTATAGTGACTTTGTCGCTGCGAATATTGGCGGTTCAATTTTAGAGTTCCACAACTCAGGCACACATTCACCATGTGACCGGTGTACACCAACAAGCAGCAATATCCTAGTACGCACGCATCGTGCAAACATCAACCTTCTTCCAGCATTTTTACGTGAGTCATATAAGTTGGTCATATCAACAACAGTTTGCTCAATGGGCTCTATGAACAAAAGAAATGCAGACAAACGCTATTATATTCTACAACTACAAGAAACGTGCAAGAAGGCAATGAAAAAATTTCCGAAAACTTTCTGAATACACGAAATACAACTGACGCGTAAACAAATTGTGGGTGTTTTTTTCATATGTGTCAAATTGACACGCTAGCGACTCTTTCGTAATTTTTTTTGTTGGCACGCCCCTAAGCATGTAAACACTTCGGGCATATGATTTTTCGAAATTTCGTCGAAAATTAGTCAGTGAGCCAAAATCTCATTAAATTTCGTGAAAAAATAAAAGCGCAATGACAGTTTGAATTCGAAAATTGTGTCAAATTTACACAAACGACGGATGCGTGTTAAGCATTAA
Source organism: Melieria crassipennis (assembly GCA_963668005.1). Taxonomy (NCBI): domain Eukaryota; kingdom Metazoa; phylum Arthropoda; class Insecta; order Diptera; family Ulidiidae; genus Melieria; species Melieria crassipennis. Next base: position 47,229,976 of record OY764961.1, read on the forward strand.
ATTTGCAAAAAAAATTAAAAAAAAATCTTGAATTCTTAAATTATTTATCACGTTACACTCGTAATTCAAGCTACAAGGAAATTTGGACTTCGATGGAACAATTAATTATGTTTTATGTACATATTTGAACTGACTACAATGAGTGCAATAAAATAATTATTTATAGTTTCGAAGCGAATAAAAATACACACTTTCAGGTCAGTTGGGGTTTTGCTTCGGGTAGAAGTAAATGTACGGTTTTTCTTCTAGTTTATATTTTGTAGAACTAATAACGAATCAATAAGATGTTTGACGAACACAATCCTGATATTATATTTCAGCTATAAGCTTTTTTTTTACTAGACTAGCCAGATTTGCTGTGTGTATGCTTTCGTTGTTTTATACAGGTTTTCAAAAACGTGAATAAGTACGCAAAATGTGGCAGTGACTAAGTTTCTGCAGCAAAGTCGAACTAGATTTTGACAGACAGTTGAATTTAAACATCGATTAAAGAATTCCACTCCCTCTTTTTGCTTTAATTCTTTTCTTATCTTTTTTGCTTTTAACCTCATTACTAACTATCTCGATATGATTTATATACAAAAAACCTTTCATTTACTCTCTTAAAATAATTAAATATTTTGAGATATTAAAACTTACAAATGAATGAATGACATTTTGATAAGTACCTACATAGGTCTGCTCTTCATTGTTTTCCACCATGCACTGATGGCCCGAACACATCAAAGAGGGGCAGCGACAGGACTAAGCGATGCCGTGTCGTTAACTACTTGATTACGATAAGCGGCAGCAACAGCTCCACAGTCATATTTTGCTTGCGCCCAATCACAAATTGGCCGTTTTCGCACTTTCTCTTTTAAGAATTAGCGTAACTTTGTGACTATATTTTCACAGATGTGATCGTATCGTTGCCGTCGTCAATGTGTTCGGGACTTCAATATTTTTAACTAAAATTTGTAGAAATCTACGAAGTTAATGAGCAATATGGTGGCGACATGAGGTTGCCGGCAAATAGCAATAAAACGAATTAAGCAGGGCTGAACTCTGTAACAAAATTGGAAAATTAAAAAAAAAAATGAAAAATAAAATTCCAGATATAGGGTTGTATGTGGTAATGATAAACCATTGATAAAAATTTAATCCAACTTGGTGCTGTATTCGTAGTCATGAATAACGAGTAAGGGAAGAATCAGATTCACTTTGATTTTTTAATCACTTTTAGTTTTAGATTTTAACAAACAAATTCATAACAAAAACATTTCACAAGCTTTGAAGTAGTTATTATATTAAAATATTTGCTGCTATTGTATTATTCGTTCACATGATCACATCAGCCACCGAAAACAACAGCAATTGGTCTATTTTTCAGATCAAAAACGGATATAGAAGTAAATGTCGTAGTGCTGCTTCCAGTACACAGATTAAAGTTTACTTATATTTGTGTAGGCTAAAATATAAGTTGCAAAACACTTTTGCAATTTTTTTTTAGCAATTTTGAAGCAGTTTCAGTATTAAAATTAAAAACGACAAACAAGTACTAAGTATTTTATATAATAATTTTAACTTTAAGTTTCAAAAAACTTTAATTTTTGTCCAAAAAACAATAAAACTAGAAGAAAAAATTTTATTTTAACCCAAACAAATAATAGTCGAAAAATAATATAACTTCTTTCGTCTTACTTTTTTTTATAAAATTCATAATTGGTGCGGTCCCCGGTAAATATTCGAATAACACAGGGCAACAAATTTTGACTTTTGGTCGGCTTTTCTGGGTTTGACATCAGTTCTAGGGTAATTAGGGACCGCTGATTTCGAATCCGCAAACCGTTTTGAAAACTTAGTTTCCGTTTTCGCAAAAAATGGGCCTGTCACTTTTTCGGATTTTCCCTGACTTTTTTCACGTTTGGGATTGTAATTTCTAGACCAATAAACCGGTTGACATCATATTCACCTCGTTGCATTATCAACACCACACGGTTTCTTTTCCGATGCAATTTATTTTTATAGGTTTTAAAATTCCGCGGCAATTGGACCTCAAAGTCGGAAAATATGGAATTTCAAGGCGTTTTCTTTGATGTTAAAAAACAAACACATTTTTCGTAAATCAATTATCGAGTTATGTATAACAAGAAAGCGGAATCATCAAGTAATGCAACACAGCCACATTTTTTGGCGTGAGTCCCATTCTCATCGAAATAACAGCAAAAATGTACCAAAGTCATTTTCAACAGATTTCAGTTTTTTTCCTTTAAAAAGTAAGAGCCTCAAATTATGCAAAGTTTTTAATTTTGTTTTGTTTGAAGCAATTCAAAATTTTGTTTATTTTCGCTTGCTTTCCAGACAGTGAATGGAATATATAAAAGAGCATATTTTGAGGCCCTTAATTTTTTAAGGAAATAGTATCACAAATTATGAAAATGACTATGGTACATTTTTGCTATTATTTCGATGAGAATGGGACTCACGCCAACAAATTTGGCTGTGTTGTATAATTTTATGTTTCCGCTTTCGTGTTATACATAACTCGATAATTGATTTACGAAAAATGTGTTTGTTTTTTAACATCAAAGAAAACGCCTTGAAATTCCATATTTTCCGACTTTGAGGTCCAATTGCCGCGGATTTTTAAAACTTATACAAATAAATTACATTGGAAAAGAAACCGTGTGGTGTTGATAATGCAACGAGGTGAATATGATGTCAACCGGTTTATTGGTCTAGAAATTACAATCCCAAACGTGAAAAAAGTCAGGGAAAATCCGAAAAAGTGACACGCCCATTTTTTGCGAAAATAGAAACTAAGTTTTCAAAACGGTTTGCGGATTCGAAATCAGCGGTCCCTAATTACCCTAGAACTGATGTCAGAACCAGAAAAGCCATTTTGCTGTTGATCAGTGTAATTTAAGGTCAAAATGATCATCGGTCATATGACTTTTTATGCCCTTGTTTTGATTTTGCAAATCTGGCCCCAAAGCATGTTATACTAACGATCACTTGATCCTGAGTCAATTCTAAAGCATTCAATCCCGAAGAAGAATCTCTTAAGCTGTCGTTTTACGAAGTAAAACAGTAGGTATTTTACATAAAATTGCTTTTTATTCGAACAAAAGTTGTATGAACCCAGTCGAACCTGGGACAACTGGTTGCAAAAGTGTAGTGGTTTTTCAACAGTGGTTTTTCAACTGGTTTTTTGTAAGTCAATTGGACACCTAGTCGTAGCTGTCAGCGTGTATGCTTTTTTGTGTTGCTGATTGGTTTTGCTTCAAAATCTTTTAGTCGGAGCCCAAAAAATCGGTATTGAGGCGTATATGTGCATATATCCAACCAACCACTGCAAGAATTTTAATTCAGAATGATTCAGTAACGAATACTGGGACAGTAAATTTAAAATCCTAGATTTTCTTATTTTAGTTTAGTTTTCGCAAGCATTGTATGTGGGCCGTAAAAAAAATTTAATATATGTAATTTAGGAATTATTGCGGAATTAAAGAATAAAGTTCTTTCTTTGTTTTCAATTCCCTTATAATTGTCATTGTTGATTATTTGTTTTTATTAGGGACTTAACTATTATAAGTTTTTTAAGAAACTAATTGCAGTGTAACTATTACAATGCAACATAAATTTTATTTGTTGATTATAATTATTATTTGCGACAATTAATTTTTACGTTGCATAATAACTGTTATGAGAAATAAATATTTTTTTCATTCTGGATAATTATTATTTTGGGATTTTTTTTGTTTACGTTGTTCATAACTTTTATTTATGATTTTTACTTATTTACGTTACCGATAACTATTATTTTGAGAAAATTTTTTTTACGTTGCTTCATAACTTTTATTTATGATTTTTATTTATTTACGTTACCGATAACTATTATTTGAAAGACAATTTTTTTTACGTTGCCTCATAACTTTTATGAAAGAAATTTTTTTATTTACGTTGCCTTACCACATTTTGAGTATGAATTGATTTTGAATGGTTTAGTTGTTGGTGGAAATAAGGTTTCTGCAGTTAATTTGCGTTTGTAAATTTAAAACAATTAAAAATTAATTCATATCCAAAATGTATTAATTCAACGTAAAAAAATTTTTTTTTCAAAATAATAGTTATCGGCAACGTAAATGAATATAAATCATAAATAAAAGTTATGAAGCAACGTAAAAAAAAAATTTCTCAAAATAATAGTTATCGGTAACGTAAATTAAAAAAGTCATAAATAAAAGTTATGAAGCAATGTAAAAAACATAAATCCCAAAATAATAATTTTCGACAACGAAAATTATACTTGTTACTTATAAGAGTTATTATGCAACTCAAAAATATTTATTACATGATAATAGATATAGGCGACGTAAAAATTTTCTTATTGGGAATAATTATTATAAAACAATAATTATATAAATTTCTTAAATTAGGGCAATTTTTTCATTCCCCAAAATATGGATAGTAATTATTTTAGGTCTCTGGTTTTTATTGCTTGTACCGATCAATGAGTATGAGTGTCAAAGTGGCTGCGCAAAAAATGCACATATCGCAATTACACAGTTTGAATGTATTTTTTTGGATTGGTGTCTTAAGCAAATTTGTTGGTCGTTAAAATATCTACAAACTTGCCGAAGACAGTAAAGCGATATTCGGAACGATTTAGGACCTATTAGCATTTAAACGTTCGAAGACTTAAGCGACGAACTCGACTAAAATGAGCAAACTTCAACTTCAGTTCCTTTTTTGCTGGGAAACCAGCAAAAAAGGAACTGCGTCGATATTTTCTGCATCACCACAACACACTGTTGAAAAAAACAACTTTATTGCCCTCCCAGGAATTGAAGGAATTGAAGAAACCACATTCCTCAGACCAGGCCGTATGATTTCTGGTTGTTTGAAAAAATAAAAATCAATTTGGCAAGAAGCGCCTTCAGCTATACTTAATGAAGAAATAATGAGTGTAGTTAATCTCGAAGTTACAACCTAAAAACCGATTTTGAGGAATGTTTTAGGAAGTGGATCTACCGACAAACAAATCGATACAAATTAGTGGAAATTGGACTGAAAGAATTAAAAATGATAAATATTAAAGGTATGAAATTAAAGTTATTTTTGTCAAAAGCACAGTCAAGAGCATCCGACTTGAATATCACTAAATCTTTAATCGAAATTTCTAGCTTGGGAGCTGACATCTATCACATTTCTTAACAGCCTTTTGATTTACCCCAACCCAGCAGTATTCCAAACCACATTTGTTGCGACAAAAAGTAGACTATTGCTGCAAAGGATGGTTTCTTATTCACAGACGGATCAAAGATGCTTTGAGTAGCTCATTTGCTGTGGTCAAAGAAGAAGATATAATTATAAAGTTAGGACTTTTACTCCCCAGAGCTCAGTTTTCACTATTAAGGCGCTTGCGATTAGTTTATCCATCAGCCACGCAGCAGCAACCAAAGACTAATATCAAAGAAAATTTAGGTATTTCATCAAATATGATGATGATAATGATGACTGATGTATTTAATTTACATTTCGTCGTGGCCTTAACAACTATTTAACAAATGCAACGATATTTTAGCAATAATAAGTAGATTGAAATGAAAATGTAAAAAAAACAAAACTTACACATACGACTGTGACAGCAAGTGTCGCACGTTGGGGAAAAAACAGGCAAAAACGCTCGCATCGCCTGTTTTGAGCTCCAGAAACTACAGTTTTTACACTAGAGCATTGAAATTTGGCTATTTTCTATGAAATGAATAAATGTATGAAATAATTTTTTTGTAATTTTCCCTACCAGGAGCTGGTACCCTACAATCGGAAGTTAAGACTTTTAGAAATATGCATAACCAGAAGCAAAAAAAAAAAGGCAATATTTTGATAACTGATTCTCATAGAAGCTTAAAAAAAAAATTACACGTGTTTTAGAATTTTAGCACTATTTCGCAGCATACGGTTTATGGTTTTCGAATGTATGTACATATAACGAAAAATGTTACAACTTCGGCACTAAGAAAGATAAAAGATTAAAGTTTCGCATAACGATTTCCCATAAGTAGAAGATGATTTATTCCAAAAATTAGCAAAATTCACCCGCGGTTGCGCCCCCTCCCCATACAGATTTAATATTTTTAACAATATGTTAGCCTACATTGTTTTGTTATGCATGAAAATCCTCTTTTGACGAAGACATTTTAATTATGTGATACCTAGCCCACTTTTATAAAAGTAGGCAAACTCTTTCTTAAAAAAATTCAAAATCTAAACCACTCTGACAAGATTAACTGACAAAGTTAAAATAATGACATTATAATGATGACCGGGAATTTTCAATTTAAATGAAGCGCGCACCAAATATTGTCAAATTTCTGATGGCATAAGGTTGGTAGCACTATTATAGCATTCCATGTCAATCTTTAGCGCGATATGTGCATTAGTATGTTTTTGACAGCTGTGTAAACAAGTCTACCTCGAGTTTGTTCTGCGAATTTTACAATGTCTGAATCTGTTGATCAAAGAATTTGCATTAAATTTTGTCTTTCCAACGAAATTTCTCGTGCCGAAACGTTGAGAATGTTGCATAAAGCCTTTGGCGAGTCTGCTATGTCGAAAACACGGGCATATGAATGGTACAAATCGTTCAAAGAGGGTCGTACAGAGGTCGAAAACTTGCCTCATGCCGCTCGTCCATCCACATCAATTAATGACGAAAACATCGAAAAAGTGATGGCGTTAGTGCTTGAAAATCGTCGTGTGACTCAAAGAGAGATAGCTGAAGAGCTTGAAATATCAAAAACATCAGTTCAAACCATTTTACACGATGTTTTGGAAATGAGACGTGTTGCAGCGCGACTTGTTCCGAAAAAGTTGAATTTTTGCAAAAAGTACGCGATTATTTGGCCAAAACTAGCGTGAATGTCGTTCCGCAAGCACCGTATTCGCCAGATATGGCTCCGTGCGACTTTTTCCTGTTCCCTAGGCTCAAATTACCGCTACGTGGAAAGAGTTTTGATTTGATTGGAACCATCAAAGAGAATTCGCACAGGGAGCTGAAAGCCATACCGAAAGCGGCCTATGAAAAGTGTATCGAAGAGTGGAAAAAACGTTGGCATATGTGTATTGCATCCGATGGTGATTATTTTGAAGGAGATAAAATAAATATTTATGGTGTTCACAGTTCAGCGGTATCTAGCATGTTAAATTTCCCACCTGGCAATTTTCCCGAATTTTCCCATATGGTAGGTTAGGTTAGGTTAGGTTGAGGTGGCTGCCTCTGTATGAGACACACTTAGGCCTCTTAATGGGCCCGTTGTGATACCACAGATTCCACCCGTTTGAAATGCGTATGCAACACTGTTTTTTCAACATGTGATACACCACACATTTCAAACGGATGGGGAAAGGGAGGGGAGCGGACCTACAGTTTAACGCCGAATCCGAACGGCGATGGGCAGTTTTTTCTTTCACACTTGGAGGTTTTGCCATTGCCTGCCAAGAGCGCACTTGTGCGATTCTTGTAATTCTCATTCCCTTCATGTGGATAGCGACAGAAGTAGATGAGTGTTTTTTCCAGCCCAAGCCAGGAATCGAACCCGGGGCGCTCGGTGTGAGAAGCCAGCGCGCTACCCGCTGAGCTATCGAGGCCGACGATATATGGTATCTCAATTGTTTTTGCTTTGTATGAAAAACACAGATACCGGTAGTTTCGAAATTTGCCGCACTGCTGAGCATGTTTATTGAAATAGTCAAAAAGCAAATTCAAATTAATTTTTGGCTTAAATGCAGAATACCACACCCTCTTAAAAAAATTATTTTTTCCTTTTATCGGAAAGATGGGCATTTTCTTATTCTAACAAACTTAAAATTTTGCCCCGGAAACATTCACAGAGGGCGTGGTCCGCCCCCAAAGTCCCAGTTATATATCCGAATTTCTCAATAAATAATCAACCGATTCTAACGATATAGGTGTCATATAAAAGGTATTTTCTTCCTCTTTCGATTAATGTATAACATTAGATATGTAATTTGTAGTAATAATGAGTTATAAGCGAAAATTGGTTTTTTTTACAAAAATTTTTTAAAAACGGATTTTTTTCTCGAAAAAATCCATTATTAAGCTATTATAAGTTTGTAACCATATTATAGCCTGTGAAATTTTCTTTACAACGAAATATAAAACATTTAGAAACTGTAGTTTTGCTTTAATAATAAAATTTAAGTTGGGGTAAAAGCACCGTATTGAAAAAGCGCTTATGAAGGTTTTGCTTAAGAACGATCTTCTGCTATGAAAGGATTTGAACAAAAATACTGTGCACACCTCACTGTTGCCTGATGTGGTGGTGACTCCCATGAGGGTTATTTTTTTAGCGCCCGGCCAAAGGCCGGCCACCTGGGAGAAACTTATTGCCAAGAAAACTATGGCTTGGAACTATGGATTTGAACAAAAAATACTGTGCACACCTGACTGTTGCCTGATGTGGTGGTGACTCCCATGAGGGTTATTTTTTTAGCGCCCGGCCGAAGGCCGGCCACCTGGGAGAAACTTATTGCCAAGAAAACTATGGCTTGGAAATATGGATTTGAACAAAAAATACTGTGCACACCTGACTGTTGCCTGATGTGGTGGTGACTCCCATGAGGGTTATTTTTTTAGCGCCCGGCCGAAGGCCGGCCACCTGGGAGAAATTTGATGACGAAGGTGACTGTGAAATTGTTTTGGACCAAGAGTCAAGTTAGAAAAAATTTAAAAAAAATTTAAAACAAAAAACTGTACATTTTTATATTTCATTGTAAAGGAAATTTCACAGGCTATAATATGGTTACCAACTTATAGTATCTTAATAATGGATTTTTTCGAGAAAAAAAAACGTTTTTAAAAAATTTTTGTAAAAAAAACAAATTTTCGCTTATAACTCATTATTACTACAAATTACATATCTAATGTTATACATTAATCAAAAGAGGAAGAAAATACCTTTCATATGACACCTATATCGTTAGAATCGGTTGATTATTTATTGAGAAATTCGGATATATAACTGGGACTTTGGGGGCGGACCACGCCCTCTGTGAATGTTTCCGGGGCAAAATTTTAAGTTTGTTAGAATAAGAAAATGCCCCTCTTTCCGACAAAAAAAAGAAAAAATTTTTTTAAGAGGGTGTGGTATTCTGCACTTGTTCCTAATTTTTTGACACAACCTCCGGAGCGAATTTTTTGAGTACTTTATGCCACTATCGGAACGATTTCTTTATTTGATGTTCAACGTTTGTTTGCCATTTGAGCGAGGCATTTTTATTTTGATAATTTTTCCACAATTGTTTGAAAGATATACAATGGGGTGCTCACAGTTAGATCGTTTTTTTTAGGGAAAATTGCCCGAAATAAAATTTTCCCGCAAACTGTGAATACCGTAATTGAAGAATAAATGAATTTACTGTGTTTTTTTACAATTTCCCGGTCAAATTTGACCAGAAGGTATATATGAATATATCTGTGGTCAAAAGCAATAACCGCTTAAGTCGACTTAAGAAGAAATTGATTTATGGATGCCCCCATGTTCCCTTGACTGTGCTCTACGTTTGTGTAAAATCGGGGAGTTTGTAACTTTAAAATAAAAAAAGTTATTAATAAAAACCTATTCGCATTCCCATAATGAACACACTACGCGGTAAAACTTTAAAACGAGATTGCTCGAAACAGCAATTTTCGACTTAGGCGGTTATTGCTTTTGACCACAGATATATATATATATATATAATGACTTATTATATTATCTACTATATAAAAATAAGTCGGGTTTTCCTTCCTGACGCTATAACTCCAGAACGCACGAACCGATTTCCACGGTTTTGCATTCGTTGGAAAGGTCTCGGGCTGTGTGAGGTTTATAGCAAAGAAAATTCAGGAAAAGAACAAGGGGCGTGGCACATTTTTTATGACCCAACATTTCAGCAGAACTGTAAGTCGCACATCAATGAAACTTGGTACGAACGTACCATTTAGTCATATCTTTCGGCAGAGGGAATGGGGCGGGTATTTAACAAGAGGGCGTGGCTCCGCCCATACAACTAAAATCTTTTATATGGAATAGCTTCGGAATTGTAAGTCGCACAGCATTGAAATTTGGTTTGACATCCTCCCATACAAGTGTCATTCTACTGTTAAATTTTGATAGGCGTTGGAGAAGGGGCGTGGCACATTTTTTGTGACCCAAATATTTCGCTGAACTATAAGTCGCACAGCAATGAAACTAAGTACGAACCTACCATTTATTTATATCTTTCGACAAAGGGAATGGTGCGGGTATTGAACAAGGGGGCGTGGTACCGCCCATACAAGCCAAATCATTAATATAGAATATCTTTGAAATTGTTAGTCGTACAACACTGAAATTTAGTACCCCGTCGTCCCATAGATGAGTTATTCTACTGGTAAGATTTGGTGGGCGTTGGACAAGAGGCGTGGCACATTTTTTGTGATCCAAATATTCCGCTGAACTATAGGTCGCACAGCAATTAAATTAAGTACGAACCTACCATTTATTCATATCTTTCGACAGAGGGAATGATGAGGGTATTGAACAAGGGGGCGTGGCACTGCCCATACAAACAAAATTTGTAATAGAGAATATCTTTGAAGTTGTAAGTCGTACAACACTGAAATTTAGTGCCCCGTCGTCCCATAGATGGGTCATTCTACTGGTAAGTTTTTATAAGCGTTGGACAAGGGGCGTGGCACATTTGTTGGGACCCAAATATTTCGCTGAACTATAAGTTGCTCAGCAATGACACTTAGTACGAACCTACCATTTCCTCTTTCGACAGAGGGCATTGTGCGGATATTGAATAAGGGGCCGTGGCCCTGCCAATATAACTTAAATATTGTTCAAGCGCTATCCATTTCTTTACTGAAACTTAGCAGCACCACTGCTTATTTACGGGCGTCGATTGCGTTAATCAGTAGCTCCCTCTTCCTTTAGTTGGTTTTCTTCGTCAATTTGCCATTTGCCACATCGCCATTGATTCGCCATCTCGCGTATTTCATTATAAAAAAACAACAAATGTCGTGCGGGACGAAGTTCGCCGGGTCAGCTAGTTATGTATAATTGTTTGCCTTGACTGACTGACTGATTCATCACCGCCCACCCCAAACTGCTAAAGCTAAAAACATGAAATTTGCAATTTTGAAATTCGGGGTCTAAAGACCCCGAGCTTCAGTTGAGCTGTTGTATGAAAAAACTTATTTATGGGCCCATTGACTTCAAACTTGCGTGCAAAGCCGCGGGGCTCTGCTAGTTTAATATAAGATCCCTGTATTTGATGCAGTCGGAGAGATATTTGTACGAAATTTGACCCATTCAAAATATCTTTAGTATTGGCGAGATTTAAAATTGTTTTTACCGAAACATGTACAGCGAATATTTTTATAAATGGGACAAATGTCAATGAAATGGTAAGTGCTTTCTCTTGCCCTCAAGTTACATACCGGACGACCTTTTTGAAAGTGCGCACGTTTATATTAAGTAGACCGCCACGCGCACGGAAAATTAAACTTATGGCGTATGCAAGAAAATCGTAACTACCCAGCAAACACTGAACAAAAAAATCTCAAACCTTTGAGAAACCCTTTGATATCAAATTGTTTTCCAGCATTATTACAATTTGAAAATGAATTTTTTTTCACAAATTTTTCTCAAATGTATCAACTTGAGAACGACTTGAGAAGAGTTGAGAAAAATTTACATTCACAACGTTTGATAATTTTGTAATTCTCAATGGGTTTAACTTACGTTTATAAATATGAACTAATTTTTGTACCTTAATAAAATGTTACGTTATGTCACTGGTCTCTGGTCACTTGTTATGTTGCCTTAATATAAAATAAATGAATCTATTGAATGAATCTATGAATCTATCCATAAATGTATCTACTCTGTATTTTTATTTCACGCTATTGGCAACGGCAATCTATACAAAAGGCGAATTGGATTCCATCCGTTCCGCATGTTTGAGATTCATTTGAGAATTTTAAATTCTCAATTTGAGAATAAAAGCAAATTTCCATGTTGAAAATGTGCGAATTTGGCGAATTCGATTCCATCCTTTCCACTCGTTTGAGATACATATGAGAATTTTAAATTCTCAATTTGAGAATAAAGGCAAATTTCCATATTAAAAATGTGCCTTTTAAGTTGAGAATGCCATAACAGTATATTTGAGAACAAACGTTTGAGATTTGAGAAAGCAATTTGATTCAAATGTACCTCAATTTGAGATTAGTCATTCATGTTTGCTGGGTATAGTAGTTTATCGTGGTGATTAACACTAGAATGCGTGGTGATTAACACTAGAATGCCCAAGGTAGTCATTAGGTCTTTACATTGAGGTCTTTTATTGTAAATAACTTTTGTTGCATCGCTTTCTAAAAAAATATCTAACGTGCCTTTTATTAATTTTTAAAGGTAAATGGAATAAATAAATTACAAATATTGTAAAAATATTGTTTACCCCAATTTTGCAAAATTTACCTTAAATGCCCAAATGCAGTCATTTAACTACCTATGTATATACAATTTTCAGCAAATCTTACTAATAAATAGAAAAATATGCATCTTCAATTGCGAAATATGCAAATTAAAAAATAATTGCAAACATAAAGAAAATAATATCATAGTAGGCTGTGACAATTCCCAAATTGTCAATCCAAAATTCACTCACAAAATTCATTCACAAATTCCAAATTTCATTCCATTTTATCCCATTTATGTGTATAGTACGCTATTTTATTGAAATGAATTTATTTTGTAAACCATAAAAAAATAAAAAATAAATGCTTATTTTAGTTTAATCTCGTGTACATTATTTCATATTTGCTACTTAAAAACCAATAAAATTAAAAAAAAGCCAGTAAAAAATAATGTTGTCAAAATGGGCATTTTAGGTTTGCCAGATTGTAGGGCATTCTAGTGTTAAGGCAGGGATAAAGATCATGTGTTGAATAGCGCACTTTGCAGAAAAGAGGAAAATTCTCTTCTGGCTAGGTTTTCTAACAGCAGGGGTATATATGATGTAAGCGAAACGCGAAAGAAGTTCACCAAGGGGTCAATATTAGCACAGCGAGAGATACTTCCACTTCTTAACCCAGTCAGCCTCTTCTGCGGCTGACGGGGAAGCCTGTAAGCATATGCGACTGCAGAGTATGAAAATATTACGAGAGACGACCTGCCTCAAGATGGATTATGTAATTCATTTCATCATATATCATATGTATAGGTAGCTATAGGTGAGTGGGCTAGAGAAAACAAACTAACTATTTTTGAACCCCCAGAAATCATTCGTCTTACCCATTCCGAGAACTGTTCAAATTTGCCACCTATTCTTCTCATTGCCGTAGAACTGAAATTTGTTAACTAAACGCAAGCTAGTGATTCAGTTGGTGGTGCCCATCATAACATACTCGGAGGCTGTGTATGGCAAATTGGATTCCAGGTCCATGCATAAACTACAAGTCGCTTTCAATAACGTAGCTCGATATATTTACTGCCTCAAAGGTTCGACCATATCTTCGCCTACAATAACAAAATACTGAGCTGCACCTTACAAAGCTACATGGAAGCAAGGAAATGTATATTTTTGCATAAGATCATCCACTCCAAAAGGCCCCATATGTACGAAAAACTTAAGTTTTCTAAGGGCCGTTTTCTCATCTTCCCGTTAACTTTAAAGTTCACTTTAACGGGCCGATAAACGCATTTTCGTTTTCTCAACTGCCCGTTAACCCATTTTCGGCCGCTACCAGAAATAGCCAATATTTTTTTAATTCCTTTTAAGGACTTACATTTAGGACCTTAATCAAGAATATTTTTGGATTTTTTTGTGTTTTTTTTTACAAATTTTTTTTTATAAATTAATAAAAATTCAATTTCAAATAAAAACAAATATATATGTACATAGTTTTAGTCAAAAATAATCAAACATGAAAACAAACAATTGTTGGCTTATATATGTACATACATGAGGACTTCTGGCCAGTGGTGGATTTTTCGACCACTGAAAAGTACGCGGTGCTGAGAGGTAAACATATTTTTATAATCTTATGGATATCAATTGATTGTGGTAATTTGGTCTTTAGGCTTCATAAATAATCAATAATAAATCAATAATTTGAAAAGGTTATATATTTTTCAGAATATTCAAAATATGACTTAAAAAAAATGCTTTTTCGTGCCTTCGCCAACATCTCTAAATTTATCGTTTTTAAAAAAAATTATTATTTCGAGGGGTTACCAAAAGACCAAAGCTATTTTCTGCATCAAAAGTTCAAAGATATAATGTCTAAGTGCAGAGCTACTCTCCTTCAAAGTGGCTGGTCGAAAAATCGGCCAGCGGCCGAAAATGGGTTAAGCTATCCTCCCGATAAAATTTACCGGGAGGATTGACTGCCTGTTAAACTTTAAAATGAACTTTAAGTGGAAGTGGTGCCTAGTACATGCATATGTTTGTTTACAAACAAAAACAGCTGGTAATGAAATTAGAATTTGAAATGAAATTTGCATTTGAGATCTTTCGGTATGGAAAATATGCGTGTTTTTTATATTCATGCACTGGAAGACGCTTTTGAAGGTACGGAGTCGCAAAATGCGGCAAATAGAACATATAACAGCCGATTGGACAATTTCACTGCTTTGCACTGCTGGCATTTCCAATATTGCTGGGCCGCCACCTGTGCGATACGTCTCGCTCTTCTCCGCTGCAAGTTCCAGCTTGGACTTGCGCTTCAAGCTGTCGAACTTGTCCCTCAACGTTTTCCAGCGTCGGAAGACGCCCCATTTGGCAGTAAAAGCATCAGCAAGATTTTGCCAAGCAAAATTCTTCTTTTTTTCCTTCCAAAATAATTATAATTTTTCAAAAACAGCTGATTGCGCCGCCAAGTGCTGCCCATCGTACACCAGTGTTGCCAAAAAATCAGACTTGTTAAATTTATATTTATCAGGAAGATGAGAAAACGAAAATATCTACCGGGCACTTTAAACGGCCTAAGTCTAACAGAAATAAGAACTTGCTACCTCCAACCCACAACTTCCCTAACTCCAGCAGACTATTCTTTGTTAGCACCATTAGACTATGGAATTCGTTGTCTATACATATCTATAAAATCAATGTTAATAGTTGCCACTTTAAGCATTCTATTTTCAAACACTTTTCTTTACTCTTCTCTACTTTTTGTACTTTTCCTTCCTTTTCTTCCTTCTCTATTAATTATTTAGATTTAATTGAATTGTTAATTTTACGTAGCCGCTGGATGTAGCCTAGCTGCGCTATGTCCATGTCTTTATACAGCTCATAGGAGTACAGCTCGTTATTCGTTCGTGTACGATAGTCGTCGCCAATACGAACAGGGGCGCCAAGAGCCGCTAAGTCGTTCAGTGAAAGCGTCCATGCTTCTGTGCCCTAGAGGAACACGGGCAGAATAAGCGTCCTATAGAGTGCAGGTTTTGTCGGTCAGAAGAGGTCTCTGCTACTCAGTTGCTTACCGAGACCGTAGTAGCACCTATTGGCAAGAGTAATCCTTCGCTTTACGTCCAAAATGAATACAACACTGTGCGAAAATTAAAACAGTGTGGGTACTAGGCCATCGTTAGCAACGAAATATAACGACTTAACAGATAGGAATCCCACAACTCGCCATGCATATTTTTCGAAACAGCAGTAAAAACACACATAATTCGAAAAATTTACAATCATAAATATGAGACAGATTGGAATAACAGGCTGAACTACCTATCAGCACTATTACAGTTTTTAATCCTGATCGCATTTAACCAGTTTTTTAACAGCAGCAAAAAAACTTCAAATACAAATCATCACCAGATAAGGCTCACGCGATCACGCGAAAATCAGACACGAATACCTGCTGAAGGACAAATCCGCCCCAATTTGCCCATCGCGAAACTGTCCACTGTCCATAAATAAAAAAGTTTAAATATACCAATGCCAGAATTTACAAATGAAAACCCAGCGAACTACTGAAAACCACTACTAGCGATAATGTCAGTTAACTAACTATAACTTTATAAATCAATGCGAGCTCATAAATCGAATTTAATTTTTGCACACAAGGTTTAATATTCTAGTTAAAATAATTTTTAGTTATGTACGAAATCTGTTAGAATTATGTCAGGCCAATAGCCTCTGCCGCTAGTTGCCTTTTTATATGTAAAAGAATTATTTATAGTTTTTTATATTGTAGCGATGAGGCACTCTGCATGAATGCGAGCATACTTTTAGGCATGCACTTTGAAGTACGGCCGGCATGCTATAATGTCGATATGGCAGGGATGGTTCGCGAATGGTAATGGAATGTGCAAGAACCATCGGCGCGATAAAGAAAACAAGTATAAAAAGCAGCAGTGGCAGCGCAGAGAGTCGAGTCTGTGTTGAGCAAGCCAAGGGGAAACATGCAATAGTAGTAGTGTAAAGTAGTAACAAGTGTAAATTTGTAAATAAAGCGATTGTTGGTTTTTGACTGCGTTTGCGCTGAGTAATTGAAGTTGTTTTATTTTCAAGCACAATCAAAACGAACTTGAATTTTCGTAACAATATATTACTATAATTTGCTCTGCACGCAATTTTGTAGTCAATGGGCTCAAAAAATCAAGTTTCTCTTAACCTTTTGTTGACCCCAGGTAGATTTATTTATGAGTTTTCTTGGTAGATTTGATTCCGATTTGGTAGGTTCGTGGCAAGGTTGTAAAAAAATTTTCAGCATGACTAGTGCTATAAATACTTGAGCAGAAACGAGATAACTATCACAATAGTATCTGTCATATTGTCAGCGCTAATTTTAGCAATGAGTGCGAGTGAGTCGACTTATGTAGCCGTTTTCTGAAATGAAATGCTACGGTTTTCAGCAGTAGCCGTTCGTTTCTGAAATGCGTCGGTAGCCGAGCAATGCTCCCTTGGCTCGTCTAGACGCACTGTCTGAGCTAAAGTTGTATGATTCACTTTTTTTTTACTATTTATTTTTCCTTTAAGGTTAGATCATGTATTTTTTTTTTGTTAAATAAAAGGCCGGAACAGAGAAAAATTCAGGTTATTCACTTCTAAATTACACATAATTTTTAGGTTATTTCAGGGGGGTTTTTGGGGGTTCTAACCCCCCATCGAGAATTTTTCCACATAATTTTCCACTAGCAATAGTCCTTATTCTACGAAAGTCAAACCGACTTGATAACAAATATTTTGTTGTCAATTTTTATTTCGTCATTCTCAACTTTCTCGAAGAGAGAATAGAAAGAAAGAATATGAAATGTATAGAAGGCGCATCTGAGCTCAAAAATTCAAATTTTCATTTTCATTCAAATTCAAAATTCAAAAATTCAAAAGCTCTCACCACATACGTGATCTGTGCGAGCAGAGCGCGGGTTCCAATGTTAGAATCCGCCATACAAAATTTTTGCTTGACATGCGCATTCTGTATGTTTATTTTCTTTGATACAACTGACTCGAACTGACTAGTCAGCTTTTCGAGCTGTGCGGACATTTGTTGACATTGATTTTCGATCCTCATATTTTTTACCATTTACATTCGTCGCTTTTTGTGTAAAAAACCGCGGATTGAACACAAAAATGTAAGTATCGAGTGCTGTTGAATTCAGTAGAATATCAATCACAGCAAGGATTTGCAGGTTATTGTGCTACAGTTTATAGTATTGATGATACCTTTTGTTTATTGATAGGACGTGGGTGAATGTAATCAAGATAAACTTCCAACGGTTCAAACTCAGGCCGGATCTGCAGAAAAAAAATCATGCAAGCAAGAAACGGAAGCAGGACAGGTATATTTTAATTTATATAATAGGTCATTTCATATCAGAAAATCTATTTGAATTTCTAGGGCGGGCAAGATTCACAACTGCAATTAGAACATTGTGAAGGTTTCGTTGATTTTTATTCGGAGCATTATCATTGATACGTTTTTTATTTCAATATGATATAGACTTTTCAGTTATATTTTTAGAAAATTGCTGATAACGAAAAAACAGTTTATTTTTATGTCACACTCATTAATTACTAAACAACTAACTGGGGTACAAAAAACTGCAAATAATGCATATTTGTTGCTAGTATAAACTTTTCATGAATGTATCAACAACAAAACGTATCTATCATCAAACCTGCGAAATTTTCAAACTTTATGAACAAAATACGATTTTACTAAAGCCGGACTTTCTTATGATTTTGCAAAAATTGGATATTTATTATGTATTTACTTCCTCCGAACATCTGTTATATGTGTATTTTCGACGTGTTATATGTGTATTTTCTTAACAATATTATTGTCCTACTACGATGTTTTAAAAAATCCTGTTTGAGAAATTCCAAGAATTCTTTCAGTACATTGAAAAACCCTATATATAAAGATAATGAATTCAGTATGAACAGAGACTAATATTTCTTGTATTCTCTTTTGCAGAGTTCTTCAGATATGGACATTGATCCTGAAGTACCGAAAAGTCCATTTTGCACAATGCATCAGAATATCACAAGAGAAGCCTGTTGCAATGGAGCTTGAGACTGGAAATCGAAGACGAAAATGCTTTATCCATTGATTTACAACTTTCGAAACAAAAACTTGACTTTATAAATGAAAGTAAACTACGCATGATTCCAATTATTGAAACAATTATTCTTTGTGGCCGGCAAGGGCTTGCTCTTCGGGGTTCCAGGGATACGGGGAGAATTTCTGAAGATGAACCGTTAATTAATGATGGAAATTTCCGAGCCATCTTGAGATTTCGAGCAAAAAATGATGAGGAGTTGAAGAAACAACTGGTTGAATCGCCAAAGAATGCTATGTATATAAGCAACCGAGTTCAGAATGAACTGATTAACATTTGTCACGATCTGATCATGAATCACATTGTCGATCGAGTCAACGAATCGATGGGCTTTTCTTTTCTTGGAGATGACACACCGGACATTGCAGGAATAGAACAAAGTTCAATTTGCACTCGATACTTGGATAAGAGCGACGGGAAGTTTATCATTCGGGAAGATTTTTTGTGCTTCATCACTATCGCAGATTTCACTGGAAAAGGAATAGGAACTTCTTATCTCAATTTCTTGGATTCTTCCGGACTTAATTGCACATATTTTCTCGGACAGGGATATGATGGCGCGAGAGCGGTTAGCGGAGAATTCCATGGAGCCCAAGCTGTTGTCAGAGAGCGTTATCCACTCGCGCTCTACTCCCATTGTGCTGCTCACAGCTTTAATTTGGCAGTCAGCTCTGCATGCAATATAACAGCAATCAGAAATTGTTTGGGAACCCTCGAAAGCATTCATACTTTCTTCATCTATCCGAAACGCCAAAATGCTCTTCAAGATGCGATCAATGAAGATGAGACGCTACGTGAAAGTCGGTTGAAGAAATTGAAAAAATTTTGCAAAACCAGATGGGTAGAGCAACACGAGTCTGTCGCAACATATCTGCACTTACAACCAGCAGTAATTCGCGCTCTTGATGTGATTTCGACCACCTGGAAGGATCCGACGACTTCATCTGGAGCTTTCCAACTTCTTTCAGCTATAAAAACTGCAAATTTCCAGGTAAAATTCAAGACTCACACTAGCACGTTACCAGCTCTCTATTATGAGATGTTTGTATATTCTTCATTCTTTGAATTTAATTTCCAGATCTCCATGCATATTTTGAGCTCAGTACATTCTTTGACTTTGTCTCTCAGTCGAGTACTTCAGTCCGAAAACCAGGATCTTGGCGAGGCTATCGAACTGGCTGATGCTGCCAAACAAGTCCTGCTTGAAAGAAGAGAAAACGCCGAAAAGGACTTCAGAGGAATTTTCAAAACCGTGAGCGAAATCAGCGCAAAATACGACATCGAACTGCGGAAACCAAGGCTCGCGTCAAAACAGACTCAACGCTCCAACGTACAAACTGATTCAGTTGAAGATTATTTTCGCATAACGATTTACATCCCATACATTGATTTGTTTCTGACCCATTTACAAGATCGATTTTTGAATCACCGCAAAATTTTATCAAACTTTGCTTGCCTCTTCCCCAACAAAATGAAGAATCCTGCGCTCAATTGTTTGAACCATACTCTTCAATTTTGCGGGATGATTCCCGTGACATCTGGGTAGACGAAGTCAAACTTTGGCGTCAACGCATCGCCGGAAAGAACGTTAAAAATTCGCTTGAAGCACTCGATGTGTGCAATGAAGATGCGTTTCCAAATGTTCATCAAATGCTTCGCATTTTGGCAGTTCTGCCTGTAACGACAGCGACGAATGAACGCTCCTTTTCAACATTGCGTCGCCTCAAGACTTACCTCAGGTCAACAATGTCTGAAGATCGGCTGAACGGATTAGCCTCGCTCAATATACATCGCGATGTCGAGGTCGATCCGCAAAGAGTTTTGGAGAAGTTTTTTTCTACACCTCGCAGAGTTAATTTATTATATAATAAGTGAATATCAAGTCAAGACACAATAAAATGTCTTCATTTATAAGAAAAGTTTCTTATTGTTTTTTATTAACTTCATAACCTAACATGATACACATATGTCAAAACCCCCCCCATAAACGAATTCTGCGCACGGGCCTGTCACAGTCCCATCCAAATCGGACAAATAGTGCAAAAATAATTAATTTTTGTTTTTATTTATTAAATAGTTTCTCCCAGATCGGGGATCAATTATTAAGGGCTGGAACTTGGGTAAATAGTTACCTTATTGGAACTATGTAATATTAAGAAATATAACAATCGAAATTGGCTTGGGGCACTTTGCCCTTCCTGATCTGCCTATGGTCTTTACAATAAATGGGGCATTCCACGCGAAGCGGACAGGTAAAAAAACTTGATTATTCCGATTTCGGTTGGCATGCAGTACTTCAAAGCCGATTATGGAGTCATAAAATTATATATTAAAATAATTAAACCACTGGATTTCTTACTTAATTTACTGAGCTTTTTAATTGTATTTTTGGAAAAGAAAAAAAATGTATTTCGTAATAAAAAAACCAATTAATTTTTTTTCTTGATTTTCACTAAGTTACACCATTTGGTTTTTTTAATTTTTTTTATATAAATTGCTAATATTGTATAGAACATTGGTGCCAACTTTTATAATGGGTGTGAAAGTGGATTAGGAGCTAGACTGAAAATACTGCTTGAATACTTTTGAACTTTCAGAACTTTGAAATAGAAAAAAATGTATATGTATGAATCTACAGACTGAGATCCAAAACATTTATGTTTTGCATACCTGACATATTTTGGTCCTGAAAGTTAAAAATAGAAAATTTAGTTAAGAGGAGACAATTTTCCTCTTTCATTTGATACCCATTTCTTCATCATTGCACAATCGCAAATATTTAAAAAAAGATTTGAAATGTGTATGTCCTTAAAATTTTAAAGTACTTTAAAAAGGTTTTTGGGTCAGAAAATGAAAAACTGACTATGCTTGGATATTATAAATGACCTCTAGTTTCACGTCTATATCAACATTTGGATGGGTCTCGGAAAAATTTAAAAATTTTTTCGCTCGGTGTAATAAATGAAAAGTTGGTGTTTTCACTCCGTGCATCATAACTTTGTAATTTTTCTTTCAATTCTATTGATGTTAGGCTTAATATTTGCTCAAATAATATATCTTTCATCTTAGATTTTAAAACCAGAGGAGATCATTTATTTAATCTATAAAAAAACGATTCGAAAATGTATAATTTTTGAAAATGGTCAACAAATTCAATTTTCTTCAAGTTTCATCGTCAATAACTTCCCCAAATCTGATTTGGACAATCGATATATCGTTGGAAAGGTTAGTTAATTGCCTTCTGAACGACGGCCCACTTGTGTTAGTCGGATGGTTGGTTTACGAGATATGTGCTCATAACTGAAATAAGAGGGAAAAACGAGTTTTTCGAAGATTTTTCTAAAACGCTTCTTAAGAAAATTTTTTGATTTTCAGTTTCGTGTTCAGCAGCCGAAGATTAGTCTAAAAAATACTTTTATTTTTAGGAGCATTTTTCGTGTCGAGTAGTGTAATTTTATGACTCCATAATCGGCTTTGAAGTACTGCATGCCAACCGGTTGTCGGAAACTTTAAAGTCCCATAACTCTTTAACAAGTCATTATATCACAAAAATATTTGGTACACGTAGTCAAATATTACTTAAATCGGAAACATCGAGTTTTTTACCTGTCCGCTTCGCGTGGAATGCCCCAAATGCGAACTTGAACTGCTGGCTAAGAGCTTAGCATCTCGTCAAAAGGTTGCTGAGAGTATTCTGTTATTGTTTCGCTGCAGTGAATGTTTCCAGTTTTAATGTAAAATTTTGACCGAGTGTATATTGCCTTTTCTCGAGGGAAAGTTGGGTTTTTTTCCAATTTGTACAAATTTTATATATTTTGATTACAGTTATGGTGATTTTTGAGCGATTATTAATCTTTCATTTTTAGGGTAATTCTTCATAAAGAACAACCGCTCAAAATTGTTGGGGCGCTGTTCATTTAGGTTATGGGCGATTGTTCATCAACTTTGTGGTATTTTCGCATTATGTTTAATCGCCCAAAATTTTTGAGCGATTGCTCACCACCTGGAGTCGATGAGATTTTTCCTAATGTCTTCTCTCCTGGTAGTAAAATCTTGGGTGAGGGTGTGTACACACCAGGAGCGTATTCAGAACTTGGTCATGGGGGGTTTAAAAACTGTTTTTGCCAATTTAATATTACATGCTTTTTAAAGTAAACTGCACTTTTCAAAGAGGACATTTTGTGGTGGTGCCACCCATATGTGACTTAGGGCCGTTTTCTCAACCTACCTTTAAATTTAAAGTTCACTTTAGCGGACCGATAAACGCATTTTCATTTTCTCAACCACTCGTTAAGCTATCCTCCCGATAAAAGTTACCGGTCAGATTGAGTGCCTGTTAAACTTTAAAGTGACCTTTAAGTAGAAGTGGTGCCAAGTACATGCATATGTTTGCTTACAAACAAAAAACAGCTGGTAATGAAATTAGAATTTGAAATGAAATTTGAATTTGAGATCTTTCGGTATGGAAAATAGGCGTGTTTTTTATATTCATGCACTGGAAGGCGCTTTTGAAGGTACGGAGTCGCAAAATGCGGCAAATAGAACATATAACAGCCGATTGGACAATTTCACTGCTTTGCAGTGCTGACATTTCCAATCGCTGCTGGGCGGCCACCTGTGCGATACGTCTCGCTCTTCTCCGCTGCAAGTTCCAGCTTGGACTTGCGCTTCAAGCTGCCGAACTTGTCCCCCAACGATTTCCAACGTCGGAACACGCCCCATTTGGCAGTAAAAGCATCAGCAAGATTTTGCCAGGCAAAATTCTTCTTTTTTTCCTTCCAAAATAATTATAATTTTTCAAAAATAGCTGATTGCGCCGCAAATCGCAACCATCCCATCGTAGACCAGTGTTGCCAAAAAATCAGACTTGTTAAATTTATATTTATCAGGCAGTTGAGAAAACAGAAATAGTTACCGGGCACTTCAAAGTGACCTTTAGCTAAAGGTCACTTTATCGGTAAGTTGAGAAAACGGCCCTTAGTGCAATTAAAATTTCATGAAATTTGGTTCGAAGTAAAAGTATGTTTTTCTCACTAGTACAAAAATTCGATGCTAGTTTGCAAAAAGAAAATATTAAGTTTTGCTTTAAAGTTGGTAGAACTTTCTACAAACATTTCTATTGATGAACCAAGTTTATGGTGATGATCATTTATCCCGTGGCAGAGTTCATGAGTGGTACACGCGATTTAAACATGATTACCAGGACATAAATGATGACCAACGTGTTAGCCAATTGAAATCCGCGATCACCGTAGATTCCATGAAACCTTGGCGGTAATTCATCATAGATCAGTCAAAATCTACTTCAAATTGAATTTAATCTTCGCTTTCCTCATACCCACCCGGGTGATTTTTTTAATATTCATGTTCAATATCTGCCAGAGTGTTTATCCAATGTAGTTATGATTTCGACTTACTGAACAAATTCGACAGTAGTTTTCAATAGCATAAAATATACTTTTTTGGAAATATTATTCATGCTTTATTTGTTATTATTGTTATTTTGTATACCAAATGCCCACAAGTGATCCCAGGGTGATCCCAGGCGCTTCCGTATCGCATTTTAACTGAACTATTGGCTATCGAAAGACGCCATCTCTTCGATAGACACTTGTCACTGATTTTTGACTAAAAGTAGAATTTTAACCATCAACCACTCCTCGTTTTCACCTGATGCGGCATTGTGCGACTTTCACCTTTTCAAAAAAATACATTTACCGATTAAACAAAGGCGTTTTGACGACGTAGAAGCCATCCAAAAGGCTGGCACCGACATCCTGAAGGACATTCCAGCCGACGATCTAAAACATTCGTTACACATGCTTTTAGATCATGCAAATAGCCGCTGTACTGAGCCTGAAGGAGACTATTTAAAAATCATATCGGTTTTACCGAAAACATTTTTTGTTATTCTTTCCAATGTTTAAAGGTGAAAAGATCTTTTTGCTAATGTGGGAACGAACATACCATGCATAGTGATTAAAAATTTTTAATAATTATAGGCCATGTGGGGTTCTGACACCCAAACCCCTCTTGGCTACGTCCCTGGTACACACAAGCGACTTTGTCGCACTCGAGTTTCCGAACATGCTCTATTTAGTTTTATGTCAAACATAAATTGCAAAGTATATTACCAGAACTTTTCTATAGACGATTTTGACGACTGCACTGCTACACAACTACCAACCGCAGTTGTCGCTGTCGCCAACCTTCGAAGTTTTCTTTATTTCGTAGGTGACAAAACTAAAGCAATTGGCGTCACTGTTTAAAACAGTCGTTAAAACGTTGTTCTTACATTTTCGGTGTGCTTTGAGAACCAATTACAAATGTATTAGTATTTCAGTTAAAATTCACTAGTACTACAAGACATTACATATTGCCATTTGTTTAAAGTTTATTGTAGAACAATAAATTGGATAGAGCCTAAGTATATTATAGACGAATGCTTAATAGAGGAGTTGCGCACGCACAAGTGTTTAGGAGCAAAACAACTATGATTGTGATGATGTTGCTGCCGCTTTCATTGCAATTAATTAGTTGACTACAAGGCGACGGTGGAAGCCGATAGAATCTTATAGTTGTATGGCCCTGTCGCTGTCGTCCTTAATGCGTTCGGACCAGCAGTGCGATTTGACAAGTGAAGAAGAAGTAGAAATTTTCAACACGGAGAAGTTTAAATGGTATAAAAATATATAAAATAAGAATACAAAAGTATGATAAAGAGAAAATATGGGAGGGAATGATTTGAATACAGAACCTGACAGTGTGCAGGATCAAGCGGTTTCGAAATTCGAAATCGACGCGTCAAAACCGCATGTGTCTGCGGAAGGCTTAATGAGAAGCAGCCTAGCATAGAGGAAGTTCTGTGCGCATTTCTATGTATGAAAGGATCATTTGACAATTCGTCACATGAGATGGGTTTCAAAGCACTCTCCAGGAGGGGAATAGGCTCCACCCTGTCAAGATGGATGACGGAGATGCTGAGGACAAAGAGTGCAGTACCCCAATCCAACAATAATGCATATTGTTACGAAAATGACTTCTCTAAGTTCGTTTTGGATTGTGCTTGAAAATAAAACTACTTTAGTTACTATTGCATGTTTCCCCTTTGCTTGCTCAACACAGACTCGGCCCTCTGCGCTGCCACTGCTGCTTTTTATACCTGTTTTCTTATCGCGCCGATGTTTCTTGCACATTCTAGTTGTACTCTCTATTGTTCTAGCACAGCCCATCACCTTCGCGAATCATCCTTGCTATATCGGAATTCTATCCAACCGGCCGTACTCCAAAGTGCATGCCTAAAAGTATGCTTGGAAAAGCATTCGTGCACAGCACAGAGTGCCTCACCGTTGCACTGCCCACCACTAAGACTTGTTCGTCCCGAACAAGTACCGAGGCTCCGCCGGAGTAAGACGTCAGGCGCTCCAAATGGAATACTTTCAACCTGGCGTTTCTGTTGCCGCAGCGTTGAACTCTGTACACCACGTCATTAATTTTTGTTACGACTTTGTACGGTCCTTCCCACGATGTTTGAACTTCTGGAGACAAACCTTCCTTCCGCTGCGGGTTGTTGAGCATTACCAGATCGCCTTCTTGGAACCCTTCTGGGTTAGCCCGTAGAACATAGCTCGCTGTTAACCTGTTTTCGACTAGTTGAGTGCGGCTCCGCGATCTTCTCCTCGGCCCTGATCCACTCAGCGACAGACTCCAGGCATCCTACCCAATAGAACCGCCTTCTTATCTTGCCGACAGTTTTTGCGATGCCTAGGTGCCCTCCACTGGAGTCGTTATGGTTTGCCTTGATGACATCGTCGATCCGGCCTTTTGGGACCACTATTAAGGATTTTCTGGTCCTGCCATCCCTGCTCTCCTACTCGCGGTATAGGCAGCCATCCTTCAGACGTAGACTTTGCCACTGTGGCCAGTAAGCCTTCGCGATCGGGCTCTCACCAGCCATCTCCTGCCAGTCCGGCCGTACTCTCCGCGCTCTGCCTTTGATGATCTTTGCGAGATCCGTATCCTCGCGCTGGTCCTTCTGTAGCCTTACCGCAAGCCAATCTTCCTCTTGTAGAACTCTTACCGACCGAACATCTACAATTTGTCCCTTGTTTTCGGCTTGCAAATTATGCTTGCGCTCAGTTTTGCAAGAATGGTGTGGCTGAGCGCCAGCACATCTTGGCGACATCTGCTGTTCAGAACGCTTCTCTCGCCGATGGCAGTCTCGTGATATGGGGCCTAGCTTGCCACATCGCCAGCAACTGACTCTAGATGACACTACCCGCAGCGTCGCTGATGCCTCTGAGCTCACTGTCTGGCTTTGCGTGACACGTCCAGATTGGGCTCGACGCCTTTCCGCAGATGAATGTCGAAAACTTCCTCTCCAGGCCGCCTCATACGTCAATGCGCTTGTCACCGTCTCACGGAATGTCGGCTTCATCATCATCAATGCACTCACACGTGTCTCCGGGTCAAAAATGCCTTCGATAAACGCTTCGATCTTCAGCCTTTCCAAAACTTCATTGCTGAATTCTGGGTAGGACAGTGGTACCCGCCGCTCGATATCTGCTGCATACGTATGCAGCGCCTCGTTGGCTCTTTATCTACGGCTCTTCAGCTCGCAATAATACAGCATTTTGTTGTGCTCGTCACTGCATCTGGCGGCCAGTGCCCTTATGACGGTCTCGTAATCACCTCTCAAACCTTCCGGAACTGTTTTTATTACCTCAGCCGCAGGACCTCTTAGAGCCAGTATCAGTCTCCGACCTTTCCTAACATCGGTACACTGAGTCTCCAAAGCAGCCATATCGAATTGTAGTTTGAATGTGTCGAACGACGTAGTACCATCATAAGTAGGCACTTCTATGGCAAAACTTTCCTCAACTGACTGCACCCTTGCTCGCAGCTGTACCTCTCTAAGCCGCTCGTCTATCTTTCTGTGCATCGAATCTTCCAGACTGTCAACTCGTTTGTTTAAGGACTCATCCAGGTCGTCGACTCGTTTGTCTAAGTGTTCACTGAGCTCCCAGGTGCTCCACCTTCACGTTTAGCTTGTTGGAGATTTCTTCCACTTTCTGCTCCAAGCGCGCAGAATTTTCCTGAAGTTTGGTGGACAATTCGCAATTTGCACTTTCGAGTTTCGCCGACACTTGCGTCGATATTTCTAGGGGTCGCCGTTTCCATTCGCGCCGAAATTTCCCGATTCGTAGTTTCTAGTTTCGCTGCCATTTGCGCCGAAATTTTCTGATTCGTAGTTTCCAGTTTCACTGCCATTTGCGCCGACATTTCGCGATTTTCATTTTCTATTTTGGCTGCCATTTCACGGTTGGAAGTCTCAAACATGCCCTTCATTGCAACCATTAGCTGGCTCATGTCCAATGCTTGAAGTGGCGCAGCCGCTGCAGCCGTACTTTGCAGCGACGCAGCACCCGCAGACGATTCTTCTACCTTGGCCGACGAATCTAGCTCCTGCGTCCCGAACTCGTGCGCAGTCCAATCGATGCCTCGTGATTCACATGCCTCCCACAAGCGCCGCTGCAACTCCACCTTACCGCCAGCAGTCGGCAAATTCCAGGCAGCCAGCTCCTTCTTTAGCTGGTCCACCTTCAGCAGCTCGAGTTTAACCATGTCTGCGTTTTTATGATTTTGTTGTTGTTTACTTTCAGTAGCACAATCCCACTTCTGACACCAAATCTTACGAAAATGAGTTCTGTAAGTTCGTTTTGGATTGTGCTTGAAAATAAAAAAAACGTCATCTATTCAGCGCAAACGCAGTCAAAAATCAACAATCACTTTATTTACAAATTTACACTTGTTACTACTTCACCTCCTCTGTCACTGTCCGGCTCTCTCTATACGAAGATGGAAAGCCTTGGGCTCTACTTACTTCGACAATCTGGACGACCTTAGATCAGTCAACATCAGGGACTTGCTAGGTTTTATCCACAAGACAAAATGTCTTGTAGAGGCACTTAACTTGCAGTAAGACAGATCATTCCCTCCTTGTGGTATCACAACGGGCCCTTTTCGTGGCCTAAGTATGTCTTTCGGCAGGTCCCGTGCCTAGGCAGCCACTTTAACCTAACCTAACCTAACCTACTACTTCACACTACTACTATTGCATGTTTCCCCTTTGCTTGCTCAACACAGACTCGGCCCTCTGCGCTGCCACTGCTGCTTTTTATACCTGTTTTCTTATCGCGCCGATGTTTCTTGCACATTCTAGTTGTACTCTCTATTGTTCTAGCACAGCCCATCACCTTCGCGAATCATCCTTGCCATATCGGAATTCTGGCCGGTTGGGCCGTACTCCAAAGTGCATAATAATTTAATAATTGACTGGCACGACAGCCCGCTTACGCGAGACTAAGGCCTAGCTTCCCGCAACCACCCGTGTTGTGCGTGTGAATTTGTACGCGGGCTGAAGGGACCTACAGTTTTATGCCGGTTCCGAACGGCAGGTTGGGAGCTTTTTCATAAGCAATTTTTACTCTCAGAGGTTTGCCATTTCCAGCTGAGAGGACAGCCACCGAAAGAGAAAACGAGCTTTCCCGTTATTTTTTTTAGGTGTTATTACAGGCAGTATTTGAACCTGAGGTTGCTGCCTGCACGGCGCCACGGCGGCTGTCACTCCAAAGTGCATGCCTAATAAAAATCCACACGCTGTAGTTTTTATGGGCTTGTAAATTCAAGCGATATAATATATTTTATAGTTTTATTGCAATTGATAATAAAAAAAATTGTGTCTATTGCCACGATATACATATCAGCAGCCTGAATTAATACTTCATATATGTATGTGTACGGGTATAATTCCAACAGAAATAATTATGTCATAAACAGTTTCAGTGTAAATAAATTTATGGCAACAAGCCGAGTACCTCTGCTTCCCTAAAGTTTCCATCTGTGTCGACGGGT
This sequence comes from Melieria crassipennis, assembly GCA_963668005.1. Lineage (NCBI taxonomy): Eukaryota > Metazoa > Arthropoda > Insecta > Diptera > Ulidiidae > Melieria > Melieria crassipennis. The sequence goes on from OY764961.1 coordinate 47,259,498, forward strand.
GTGCACTGTCGGTCCATAGTCGCTACTCATGTTGGGAAAATGCTAGACAAATTGTTTTTATCATGTTTGCAGTTGAATATGGCACGGGTCGTCGGTGTCTACTATTGTTTGTTGTCATATTTGTCATTAGAGCGCTTTTATTATAAGTTAATTTATTAAGTAAATAAAATATAACGATTAAGCACGTGCTGCAAAGACCATGTGACTGCAATTTTTACTGATATAGATGAAATATTTACTGATGCTTCTGTACTGAATGTGGAACGAATGGGCCGAAATAAATCTTTGGAAAGCTGGTGTAATAGGAAGTTTTATTCAGTGTTTGAGTTGCTGACCATAAAATAGCAAATTACATGAATTTCTGCTCTGCCTCCCGTCTAGTTTCTGGAATGAGGCTCTCGGCTACTGCTCTGCTCTTTCATGTTAAGTAGTCGGTGGTTGAGCCATGCTCTTGGCTCTTTTAGGGCTACTTTTGGAGCCATGAAGGATGTACTGTTTAGTACTGTCTAGTAAGATATTATTAGATAAAGGTAAAGAAAGGTAACAAAAGTTTAGTGAGATCCCACCACAGTAAGGCTGAATTGAGCCAGACATTCGTGGGCCAGTAGTCTCACGATCGCACCATTTTTTGTTGCTACGATTTGTATCCACTTGTATGATATAAACTTTAGAAGCTCAGCTGCAAAAGTATTTATCTATTTCTTCTATTGTTAATGCGCTTATGCAGGAAAATCCAATCATGTCAAGGCCTTTTTATTTTTGCAATCAATCATATAGATTCCAGTTTGTCTTCTGGAGTTGCAAGTAAAAATGATTTCAGAAAAATCTTGCAAGTTCTCACATCCAATCTGCCACTTTATGGTCTTAGTTAGTTTTTCTCTCGTTGTAAGTATTTCGCCTACACAAACACTATTCAGTCATAATTGGTGATAATTTATAAAAATTTGTAGAAATTATCTATATGAAAAGAGACTATGGTAAAAGGTAACAAATTTGAAGAATTGATTTTGTAGTTCTATAAAAAATTAGTGTTGTAGATTTAGTGGGTTCAAAAACGATTATGCCTCAACAATAGTTAACCTTTTTCTTTATTTTTCCAACTTCTAACAATGCTTTACTTTTTTTCTTTTTTTCAACTTTAATTTGTTACAAATATTTTGTTTTTGATTCTAGATAACAAATATTTTGAATACAATTTGGACAAGCCCAGACTTTTGGTATTCCGAGAATGACGTTCTTACGATCATTATTGAGAGTGTTGTAGTTTGGCTCACTAAGCTATTTTTTGGGGTCAGCAATGCCCAGCATACAAGAATAATGAACGTTTTCGTACTCCACGAGCTGGTGTACGGCATAGGCAGACCGTAGAAAACTTGGAGCAAATTGTATATTAGTTTTTTACTGTAATAAGTAGTTAATTTTTTACATTTAATTTTAAGTTTTGTTATTATTTGAGTTAATGAATGCTATTTAAAACACAATGTTTTTTTAAACTGTTTTGAACTTCCCAAATTTCACTAAATTCCTGGAATATAAGAAATACTACCAGTTATCCCCGGCTTTGCACGGAAGAATTTCATACTTTTTTAAAAAAATTTGCATTCCACAACTAGCAGGGCCCCGCGGCTTTGCATGCAAATTTTAAGTCAATGGGCTCAATAAATCAAGTTTCTCTTAACACTTTGCCGTCCGCACGTCTTGTAAATATTTATTCGCTTGGCGCCGGAAGCGCTAATCCGGATTACTTGGCTTGTCGCCGGCCGTTTTTGACATTATCGGGAGATTATGAATTGTTAAGTTTTACTAATCTCATCGTTAGATCTCATAAGTTCTCAACCTTGTTTCCCTACTTTCATGAAATTTCGCAGATATACATACGTAACTAAATACAAAATTTGTTTGTTTTATATAATTCGCGCACAACACTACTGTGGTATCGCCGGACGGCATAGTGTTAATACTTCGTTGACCCAGTCAGATTCGTACGAGAAAATAATTGTCTAATTATATCTTATTCAAAGGGCTTTCGTCATATTTTAAGTAATTTGACCCCTTAAATCATGTTTTCCTATACAAACTCTTAACCCATCGTTGACCCCGTCATATTTTGATTTTCAAAAAATAAAAAACACGTTTCGTTGTATACATCATTTGGTGCACTTTAACCAAGGTTGAAGACAAAAACCTCATTAAATCATGCTTATCCATACAAACTTTTAACCCTTAGTTTACCCTGTTTGATTTCGAATTTAAAAAACTGAGAAACACGTGTTTGATTATTTTGCATTTGAAGTACTTTTACCAAAATTGAAGTGAAGAACGGGCCAAAAAATTGTGTTTCCCCATACAAACATTTAACCCTTGGTTTACCTCGTTAAATTTAGATTTTCACAAAAGTAAAAAATATGTATTTAATTACTTTTTATTTATAATGTTTTCACCAATTTTTAAGTCAATAGGCCTATCGGTTCATGTTTTTTTCGTAGTCTTTCCGTATACGAACCTTAACCCTTGGTTGACCCCGTTAAGTTTTGATTTTCGAAAAATTGAAAAATACGTGTCGAATTATTTTTTATTTGAAGTATTTTCACCAAATAGGAAATCAATAAGCTCATTAAAATGCGTTTCTTCATACAACACATTAACCCATGTTTTGCCCTTTTAGACCTCGAATTTCAAAGAATCCCTTTTTAACGAAGGTTCATTTATCAAGATACCTACACTGCAAATTTCATGTTTGTAGCTTCAGCGGTTCGACCTGGCTGGAGTGCATATGTTTTGCATATTTCGTGCATATTTTGTGTGCATATACATAAATCCGATACCTAGCAATAACTATTACAAACATGCATATGTAAAATTAATTTCATCAAAGAAAGCTATTAACCCTCAAATGCATGAATTATTTCCACGTTTGCTAAATAAAAATAGGATTTTCTTTTTAAGACAAAAAACCGCTGAAAAGTGAATTAAATATCAATAAACTACTAAATATTAGCAAACAGATTTCGAATGTGGTTGTCGTTTCAAAATATTATATCGGGGTTTAATTTGAAGATATAAGGGAGAGGGCTGGGCTGTGAACCGGGGTTTTGTTTTTTGGCTCTAACTTTTCACTGAATAAAGATATCGAAAAATCGAAGATACCGTTGGAAAGGTGAACATAAAACGCAACTTTGTTATGAAGACAGATAACCGTTTTTATTAAAATTTAACTCTCTACGTCCAATTTTCTAAGGACGTGATTTTTCGCTTTTCCAAAAAAGTGGCTGGGTTGTGAACCATCTGGCAAATCCCACTTAATGTCGGAAAATACGAAGAAATCACCCATAATTTTTAAATAAGTTGAGAATTTCTTTAATCAGGAGGCCTCAAGAGGTGAAAAAAAGTTATAATGACGCCACTTAGGCCAAAAAATCGCAATGAATGCAAGTGCTCAATTTTTTGAATTTTCATCCTAATCGGTATCGCAATGTTTGCATGTGAAATACGAACGCGTTCTCACATTAGGCGCTTCAAGTGAACTGACCGCAAATCGAGTAAAATTACATAAAATTACTTTAATTTAATAAATCCGGCGATATTTGACCGTGCTAGTACAAATGTGCTACGAAAAACAGGTGGTTCATAACCCAGCCCCCACAGTGGTTCACAGCCCAACCACGATGCCTTTTTGAAAACTTTAAAAATAACGACACTTCCAATCATATTTCAACATAAACAAATATTGGATCGTAAAATAGAATCAAAACCCTAAATAAATATGTATTACACTTACATTTTTGGAATAAATTCAGTCACTTGGATAGCACTTAAAAAAAAAGCAAACAAGTTATCGCAATCGATTTTCGAACATGATGTCTGCAGCTGCCACAAGCAATACGTGTTTACACTTCGGTGTAACAACAAAAGCAGAGTCATATCAAAAGACAAACTTGACAGTTGAAAGATTGGCGATATGTCAATTAGGGAAAGAAAAAACAGTAATGGTTCACGACCCAGCCTGGTTCACAACCCAGCCCTTTCCGTTACACAAATATGTTAGTGTGCCTAAAGGCATCAATATGCATTTGAGGGTTAACACAAACTGACGTTGGTTGGGACAGTAGCAAATGCTTGCAAAATTCACTCGGTGTATAAAACGCTCTGGCTAAAGGCACGCGCCTCAAAATAAGATACCTGCTGCACTGTTTGCACTGCAAAAGAGCGATGATTATTTAAGGGAGCAAACGCCTAATAATACCGGTGCAAATATCGTGCCGACATAGCTTTTGTTTGGGTTAATGGGTTCTATAGAGCTAATTCATCATAAGTGACACTTTGAAGATTTAAAAACAATTTCCGATAAAAAGTCTTACTAAGAAAATATGAGGTGCGCGTATACGAGTAAAAAAAAGAATTAACAGTGGCACAATCGATGTGCGTGCGCAAAACAGAAAATCTATTCTTGGCCAGTTTCATATATTTACGGCTTTCTCTGGAATTATTGGCACGCAAACTTGATCGATTATGGTGCGATGGCGGCGCTGCGCACTGCACTACAGACGCCCAAGGCACATGAACCCCAAGGTAAGTGCGCGTGATGATTTGCGCACTGCAGTGCATACAAATGACGCCGATGATGGCGATAGCGATGGAATGACAGAATGCTAAGCTTGCGTACTTTAAAGATTTTACTTTTCAGCAAGCCAAATAGATAAGACCTTCATTGTGACCGTTGTGAATTTATTGGAAGCTTAAAATATGGCTTCCTGTGGACACTTACCACCGGGTGTTAACTTATTGCATTATGTACACATATATACCTTTATGATAGGGGCGTCGCCAAGGGGGTAAAGGTGGCCCAACCACCCAATAGCTGCACTATCAACTTTAAGCATTTGAAAAAATAATAACAACACGTTTTCTTTTTGCAAAATCAGATTCAGATTTGCACGATCTAAAAGCATGTCTAATGAGTGTTTTAGATCGTCGACCGCAATGTAAATTAGGATGTCGGTACAACCCTTTTGGATGGCTTCATAATACAATTATCAAGGTATACTAAGTACGTAGGGCCATGAAAATTTGCGTACGAGAAATGACAGTTGTCGTCGAATGTGGTTTGCTGCAATTTAAATTTAGAAAATAGATCGCCAGAATGTGCCAAGTATAAAAAAAGTTCAGTTTTAAAACCGAAAATTTGCTAACAAAATAGTTGCGTATGCATGTTTTTATATTTCTTCTTTGAATTTTATATTTAAAATCATCATTATATCATTATATTTAAAACATCGCTCACAATACAAGTATGTCACAATGTTTCGGTTAAAGTTTTGCCAAGTTTAAAACAAAACTTAATATTGGCTCTTTGTTCGATTCTCATTTTTGATGCAATAACTTCGGTTCCAGTATACTAGAATTCATGACATTTTTATTGAAAATCAAGGAAAAATGTAAATTTCCAACGCCATATTTGAAAATTGCAGTTTACTTCAGAAAACACACAAATTGGCTAAAAATCTGTTTAACCCCCCCTGACCGACCAACCAGCAAACTGTTCAGATGGTATTGTAATTTAAAAATATGGCACATGAACAACATACGGCTTTTAAGACTAATATCACAAATACAATGACAATGGTAGCGACACGACCACATCAAGTTATGAAAACACACGTCCTTATAAAGACGATTATTTTGACCACAGCTGTGGCTGTCGCCAACTTTAAATATATTTTTTTATTTGGCAGGCGACAAAACCTAATTAGTTGGCAATACTGTTTGAAAACAAATGTTCTTCGTAAAGGTGCTGTTGGACTATTTAATTAAAACTTGCACGTGTGACCACCAAAAAAGTAATTTCTGCAAACGCTTTCCGACTTTTTGGAATTTCCATTCGAAAGCAAAACTTGCATAGTGTGTAGGGCTGCCAAACGTCCCGGTTTTCCCGGAAATGTCCTGGTTTTAGACTGTTTGTCCCGGTCCAACCTTGATGTGTCCCGGGTTTAAAAATTTGATTGCAAACAAAGTTGCAAATATAAAATTTCAGAATTTTCTACTAGTTTTTAATTGTGAAATAGTTACATGATCAGATAATTGAATTTTTCGCTAGCAATAATCGTTTTTCGTTTCATTCATTAAGTGTTTTTTATCCATTTTAAATATTGTTTTTGTTTAATACGACTAAATATAGATTTTTTAAGTTAGCTAAGTTATTTTGTTTTGTATGTGTACGTTCAAATTAATGGTCTCATGATTTTATGATTTTGTGTTTTTTATGAAATAAATGTTCATATATATATATAAAAGATATGTGAAAATATAACTTAAAGATTTGTTTTTATTGACATGTTGTTTCTGTTGACGAGCGGTACAGAGGTATTTTACAATAATTTCACCAAAGTGTCCCGGTTTTGCAATACTGGCAACCCTAATAGTGTGACTGCTTGTTTCTGAAATTAAATTACCTTTGGATAGTAATTTCAACTCGCTGCTTCTGAATTGGAAGTATTTCGCTTCCCTGCGTATATGGAGATTGATCATTGTTTCCGAACTGATCAACAATGGTATATTTTCTCAATTTTCTAGGAGATACAAATATTGTTTGATCCTATTATAAATAAATATATTTTGCACATACTTATATCATACGGTGGCGGTAAAACACTATGTATGAGTTTGTCTCTCATCAAATTTGTGTAGTGTGGACTTTCTCCAACACGATGCCAAAACCGCCTTTCGTTAGGCCAAAGTATCTTCATCCTTATCATCCCCGTAAGGAGCAATTTCCTTTTTAATAATAACACAACACAACCATTTTGAACTTTCTGTGTGCAACAGAGTAACGACCGTATATTTCTAAAATAGTCCAGCACGTCTGAGTTTTGTGTAATTTGCACATAAAGGTTAAAAGGGTTCCTATAGACTTTTACAGGGAAAGTATGAAAATTTTATGTGAAGACTGACTATTGTTTGTATTATTAATTAATTAATAATTGACTGGCACGACAGCCCGCTTACGCGAGACTAAGGCCTAGCTTCCCGCAACTACCCGTGTTGTGCGTGTGAATTTGTACACGGGTTGGAGGGACCTACAGTTTTATGCCGGTTCCGAACGGCATGTTGGGAGCTTTTTCATAAGCAATTTTTACTCTCAGAGGTTTGCCATTTCCAGCTGAGAGGACAGCCACCGAAAGAGAAAACGAGTTTTCCCGTTATTTTTTTAGGTGTTATTACAGGCAGTATTTGAACCTGGGTCGCTGCCTTCGACTCGCGGTCCAACGCACTAACCGACTGAGCCACGGCGGCTCCCTGTTTGCATTATTATTCATGCTAAATATTAAATGGTGGCTTAAATCTAAAACGTCAAAGTAGATGAGTATGATATAGTTAGCACACGTTTCCTTTTTTTTTGATTTTTTGTCTTTATGTAGTTGACTTTGAACAATGACAATTTGTCATTTTGAGCACAAACAACTTGAAATTAAAAAAGTTGTCCTAGTTAATTATACATTTGCTCATATAGGTTGCGACCGAGTTATTCCTATTTGATTTATTGTTTATTATTTTCTGAATCACAGTGCCTATATTTAGATATACATATGCTATAACCCTACATTTGGCACAATTGAGTCCAAATTATTTGAAATTTTCCATCGACACGAGCCAATATAAACCAGCAATCATTTGCTTGAAAAATGAAAGACGTAAATCAATTATTGAAGTTAAATCAATCAAGAATCGAACCACAAATTTAAGAACGGCGTTTTTGAAAATAGTGATGACATTCTAATTTCCACTTTAATAATCGAATAATCAGTGGCACAGTTGTACAAAATATTTAAAGTACATTTCTGTAGCTTTTAATATTAATACTAAAAAATCTACTAAAATAAAAGAACGAACCCCCCATGCCTACGTTCTTGCTACGCCCATGTTTGAATGTGTTGATATTTAAGAAGAAACTAGCTGATAGCCCTTTTGGAAGAAACCCCCCGAAATATTAGCATCGACTTTAAAACTGCAAACAAATTAAAAGGCATTTTATAAATATTAAAGAATTACTTTTTGAAACCCCCCGAAATATTTTTCTGAATCGGCCCCTGTAAACTGGAGTTCCACAACACAACGGTTTGAGTTTGTTTACTGCGACGTGGTACGAGTACATATAGTATATCTGATATACCTTGTTAAACTGAAAGTAGCACGAGAACAGACTTTGTTGGCGATACCGCAATTATTACATCTAACAAGAACATCAATAATTTATCACTTCAAAAATAAAACGACGAACTGTATCACAAAATGAGGAACTAAAATTAACGCAGATAAAATCATCCAAGTAACACATGCTCACAGACCTAATTGACCAACAAACCACAAACTAATTGCACCTGACAAAAAAGCTAATCTTTGGGAATGACCATTGACACAAAGCTGATCTGAAAGGATCACATACTAAAGAAAGCAACGAAATTAAACATTTTAAAATGATGGTAAGCTATCACTGATCATAGGTTCGTGCATAAAATTAGTGAAGTTAGTTTAAGTTTCTACGAACAGTGCCATGGTTACCATACGGTACGCATCACCATTCTATTAAACATTTTTGGTCGTAGCCCTACATCGTTTGGTGCGCTCCAGACCCAGTTTCAACTACATTTGTAGTTTCGCATTCGACTCCAGCTTTTAACGATTAAATTCAAAAAAATATTAGGGTTATTCTCGCAGTCTTGCAAAACCCTTGCAAGGTGCACGAAATGTAAAAATTGCAAAATCTTGCAATCCGTGCAATGATACAAAAACAAAATAGGGGTATTCTCGATGTCTTGCACGGAGGAAGAATTCGTAAAAATGCAACCGTGCAAGACTGGAAAATGCTACACATCGAGAACGCACAAAAAAGCACATATTGCAAATATTGCAAAAATGCCGCAAACTTTCTCCATTTCTTTTTAATTTGGTTTTCGGTTGATCCATTTCTACCTGCAAGCAAGACATATATGCAAATTATATAAAAAGGTTGAAATAAAACCAAATATAAAGAAAATACGCTTGCGCACACGAAGAAAATTAAATGGCTGTCGCACACAAAACAAGGGTTTTTGCGTAGCATGACATGCAAAAAATGCAAACTGTTTTTGCTTGTATTTTGTTGTTGTGTCGTTGCTCGAAATGCATGGCCATGTCAATTATGCATTTCGTGCACGATGTCAGGGCTATGCAAGACATCGAGAATACCCCTAATACAACGGAAAAACGTTTTGCAATTCGTGCAATGTGTACAACAGTGATACCCATGTTTTATATGAGGGTGCAAACGTGCGTCAGCTGGTTGTCAAAAAATTCAATTCAAAATAATTTTATTTTGTGTGCGCAAGCGTAAATTCTTCACAGAATTTTTGTTTTATTTACTTTTATATACACATTTTGAATTTTGCACTTATAAACGAAAATTGGTTAAAATTATTACCATCTTCCAGAAGAATATTAAGTGCAGCATTTTCAATAAGAATATTCAAAATTTTTTTGTTTTCACTGGTCCGCCACGTTGTTTGCAATATTTGCAATAATTTTATTTTTGTGCGCTCTCGCAGTATTGCAAGTTATGGTCTTGCAAGTTTGCATTTTCACAAATTTTGCAACGCTGCAAGACTGCGAGAATAGAGAATATACATATAATACAACTAAAAAATGTTTATTGTCGACACATTCAAATGTAATTTGGTTGCAATAAAAAAATATATTTCATATAAGCAGAGACTAAGACGTTATGTGAAAATTCTTAAGTTATAGAAACTTGCCGAAAATTGTGGTTTATTTGACACTATTTATTACTCGAATCTATGGGAGGAAGGGTAGTACGAAGTGATAAGATCCATTCTTCATGTGACAAAAACGCATTCAATGTAGCTCCTTGAGCGGCCACATATTTTTGTAAGCTGCACTTGTGATAACGTTTTTTGAGGTTAACACTAACAATGGAACATGCGATGCGTAACTTTTTATGTGAGAAAGAGTTCCCTCTTAAGTAGATGCCAGCAAACCACACCATGAGAGGGAGCTACACTCTTTGAAATCCAATAGATTTCATGAACATTAAACACTATCTCTCTCCAACCACACCCGATGATCATTGTACATTGACATGAACGTGAATAACGTTAGTATCAATAAAATGCAATTTTATCACGATAATGAGGGTTAGTGGCGCACGCAGAATTTCATTTTGGGGGGAAGGGGAGGGTTTGCGTACAACTTTTTAGTCCAATACAATTTGGAACCATATTTTTCACCAGCAGTTTTTGTATTTGAGGGAGTCTTAAACCCAAACCCTCCCCCTCTCACCCTGTGTGCGCTAGTGTTGGGGGAGTCATCACAGCAGTCAAATTGTTCTAGTAGAGGTTCAAAGTTCACGGACTTTCCCATGTGCCTAAATCTACCACTCATTTCCGTGACCGTGGAATTTTTATAATTGATAAAATTTTTATAGGTAGGGTCAGATGGGGGAAATGTAAACACTTTTTGCTTTTTTTACGCAAGTACTTTGAAAAAACGGAAAAAATACATTGTATTGACACCCTTTCTACTTTCGAAAATTAACATTATTTTCAAAAAAACTTCAGGTATTGCACTGGTGAACAGTAACTCGCTCTTTAAAACCCACGAAGCGCAAAAGAGTGGTGTTTACGTTTACCTCGGTGTTGTTTATACAAGGTGCAACCCAAAGTAAACAGGACTTTTATAAAATAAAGAAAACGGATGATTATTTTTGTATAATTCTTTTTATTTATTCAAAATACTCTCCTTCTGCTTCGATACAACGTTTTGCACGGTCCAAAAGCATTTGGAATGAGTGTTTTAGGTCATCGGCCGGCATCGCCTTCAGAATGTTGGTACAAGCCTTTTGGATGTCCTCAACGTCCTTATAACGGTTTCCTTTCATCGGCAAATGCAACTGACCGAATAAGTAGAAGTCACAGGGAGCCATATCAGGCGAATACGGTGAATGATTGATGGTAAAAATGCAATTTTTGGTCAAATAATCGGTCGTAACTAGGGCTCTGTGAGCCGGTGCATTATCATGCAATAAACGCCAACTTCCTTCCTCGCGATATTCTGGCCGAATACGACGAATGCGATGCACCAAACGCTTCAAAACTTCAACATAAAACAAAGCGTTAATTGTTTTTCCCGGTGGAACAAACTCTCGATGAATTATTTCCTTTGAATCGTAGAAACAAATGAGATGAGTTTTGATTTTTGACTTCTCACGGCGGGTTTTTTTCGGATTTGGCTCATCTGGGTGCTTCCATTCGGCACTTTGACGCTTTGTTTCGGGATCATATTGAAAGCACCACGTTTCGTCACCGGTTACGATGTTGAACAAGAAATTTGGATCACGTCTGGCTTCCCGAACGATGTCTTTTGCGTGCTCAATTCTCTGCGCTTTTTGGTCGTCGGTTAAAGTGTGCGGAATGAAGCGAGAACACACTTTACGGAGACCCAAATGTTCGGTTAAAATGCGATCAATTGATGTTTTGGAGATGTTCAATTCCATTTCCATCAATTCCAATGATGATTTTGGCTGCATTTTGATAAAATCACGCACAGTTTTGATGGCATCGTCAGTAATCACAAATTTCGACTGGCCGACGTGTTCGTCGTCATTCAAGTCTTCACGACCATTCTTGAATCGATTCAACCACTCATTAACACGGCCACGGGATAAACAATCATCACCATAAACTTGCTTTAACAATTTAAACGTTTCGGTAAAAGTTTTACCAAGTTTAAAACAGAACTTAATATTAGCTCTTTGTTCGATCGACATTCTCGTACCAAAGTTAAAAACATACTGTCACATTGAGCGGGATATTTCGGCGTCTACTAGACCAAATGTCATGAAATTTAGACAGTATGTGAATGAAAGATGTACCTTTCCAACGCATGTCCTCACACATAGATGGCGCCACCAGAAACGTCCCTATTGCAAAAGTCCTGTTTACTTTGGGACGCACCTTGTATTTCCCCAAATTATTTTTAAAATTCAGGGGTAAAAGGAAACAGTGCTTTCGATCCCTGTAGACACTAGGGACTTCGGTATCTAGGGAGGTATTCTTCAAGGATTCTTCAAGGTGTCTGTCTGCAGTTAATTTTAAAATAACCGCTGTTTACATTTACCCCTTGTTTACTTTTCCCCCAACTGACCCTATACTTTATGTGTACATATTTTTATAGTTGCAAAGACGTTTCACATTAAACATTGAAATTAAGAGCTGCCGAATATTCTTCAGGTTTTTCAGTAGAAACGCCTTAAATAAAATTCTCCCAGGAAGTTGAATTCATTTATGTACGAAGTAGCTCGCACAACCAGTGACATCCCAGGGGGCCCGATTAGGGGGATAGATCCTCTCTTGGTAGGGGGATATAAGGATATAAAAAAACCAGAAAGTGTGAACACAATGATTTCTTTTGCTTGCTTACATTTTATTTACGTAAAACGGTAAAAAAAAATATATAACGAATCTTATGTTGTACCCCCAATTTGTTAAATCGAAAAATTCGTTAAATCCATAGTGAAATTAATAAAGTGTGCCAGATAGCAGGAACTCTCTCTTCATCGTACAAAAATGTCAGAGTTCATAACCCGTCTGTGGTGTATGAAAAAATGTCAAAATAAATTGTTTTTTGAAAATTCGTTCTGCACCAAAACCGACCCAAAAAACGCAATTACATGCCAGGAAAAACGTGCTATCTCTGCAAAAAGCGACCGGCAATGCAGTTTCTATGTTTTTCTAACATAAAATGCATTACGAAAATATATATTTCTGGAGTACTGAAAGTCAATTTTAAATTTTGTGCTATTTTAGCGACAACAAAAATAAAGGTTAATCGAACTGACACAAATAAATTGACACTTTTACAATTGCTACTCAGAGAAATAAGTGTACGTCATCTACCTGGTACACTTTATTGATTTCACTATGGTTAAATCGATCAAAAATTTTTTTTGTTTTAAACCATCCTTCTTAAAGACATAAGTCTCACATATTAAGTTTTAACATTCTGCCTGTTCTTTGGGGTCTATTTGACCCCAGGAGGAATTAAAAAAACGGTTGAGCGGTTTTGTGCACTCGTCTACTTGTGTTATTTAGTGTTAATCGCGCTTACAACCCAATAACAAATCGAGAAAAACACTTTTGAGGGCTTTCCCCTTTTATTTTGTGATTTATGTGTAACATTTCTTCATGTTTTGTCAGTAAATTATATAACCGTTTGATTGGGGTCATCCTGACCCCAAAGGACAGCGAACGCAATTTTGAGCAAAGGACAGACAGAAGGTTAAACAAATATCTTGTTTTATTCCAGCATTTTCAAAATACAAATATGGCTATGTGTGTACAGTGAAAAAGGCTTCGATGCGCGATTGCTTCTTTACCGCAAGAAAACTTTTCTGTATGGCAATTTCTCTTGATTGATTATTGAAATTTTAATTTTTAAAAGAAAAAAGCCGACCGAACGCAAAACAAATCCTGTGAAAATGATCAGCAATGCATACAAACAGAATTTGAAAATGTTGGTAACGTGACGTAAAGTTGAAAGTTTTAACGTAACAAAAACAAAAACAATTGAGGTACCGTTCACTTGACGAAACCAAACATTCATTGTTATTGTAAAGAATGTGAATACTCAAATAATAACAATTCGAAGGGTGAATAACAACATAAATATTCGTTATATCGAATAGCAAATTTCACTTTTGTTCGTATTATAGAACCATCAATGGAAAAAATTTGGCCGTACGTTAATTCGAAAATTCGTTAAATGGAAAGTTCGTTATACTGGACGTCCACTGTACTTGAATAATTAAGTAAACAGCGAGTTTCAATTTCAATAAATTATTTTTGAAATTCAAAAAATACGACAGTAAAGCAAGAAATTAAAAAAAAATTTATAAATGTAAAATACGTTACTTATGGAGCTGCTTCAACTGCTTGACCAATGCAATTATTGCAACGATATACACATTGCACATTGAGATTTTACATTGGACACATACAAATCGCGTTTTGATATATCTATTATTATTTCTGGATTCCTTGCACTGTTAACAATTCCGAACAACATGTTATTGTTCATGCTGAACTGGCCGGATATCGTTTTCCTTGTCGCCTGCGTCGTCGTTATCTTCACATTGAACTATCTAAACGACCATTTTTTCTATCAGTTTCAAAACTTTCGTTTTGGGCCAAATGAAAGCCTGAAATTGGCAGCACCATTATTATTACCTCTAGCAGCAAATTAATTAATATCTCAATTTTGTTGCTCTAAAGCAGGGGTCGGCAAAATTGACAATGAGATGGTGTTAGTGAGCGCAGTGAAAATTGTCTCCACTGTGTAAATTATACCTGAACAACGGCTGATTGAGAGAGCGTACTGTGTACGTGTGCTGCTCATAAGAGTAAGCTTTACCGACCACTGCTCTAAAGCATTAGTTTCCGCTATTGCTTAGACAATTTTTTCAGAGAAATTGTCCTCTCTGATCTAACTCCAGCGTCGAAGTTCAAAAACAATGTCCACCTGATCCTCAAAATAGCATTCCCTTCCTTTCATCTCTGCCATAGAAAACACCCAATCGAATAAAACCAGACCAGATAAAAAACCAGACTTTCTCGACAAAAAGTACTTCCTTCACTTTACGAATGTAATTGAATTGACACCAAAACACGGACATAACCATGAATACAATGGATAAATATTAATTTTGAATATGTTCCGACATTATTTTCCAACAAAAATTATAATTTACTAACCCAAAAGAAAATAAAAGCCAAGGCGAGTGAAAAACACTTGGATCAGGTAGATTTTGCGCCAACTAACTTATGTCACGATTACATGGGATGGCACGAAAAAAGGGTTTCAAATCGAGTCAAATGAAAAAGCCTAGTTGAAGCCCTGAGGACTGAATAAGGAACAATCGAAAAAAATATTTTTAAGCCATTGTGACACTAATTGCGTGGGAAATAACAAAACAAATTTAACTAACTGGCAAATTTGTATGAAAGGATCAGTTGAAGATATAATGAAATATGAGCTCGATAGCTTAACTACAACGTTACTAAAGCGGATCCAAAGTTCGATATGGTCAGGCCAGAACCGGATGCCTGCAGAAGGGTTAAGAATAAATGAATACAAAAATCAGTATTGCATTTGTTCTCGCAGAAATAGTTGTATTTTCAGTGTTCCCATAAGTATCGACTATGTACCAAAGTAGTCATCAAACACAGGCTTCATGCCAACCTTGCAGTAGCTGTTGAAATTTGAAAAAAATTTAGTTAAATTTTGTTGCTGAATTGTGTGTAAACATGGAAAACATGGAAACATGGTCACCTCTATCATTATTAAATTTCAGAACGTCATAAATTTTATAAATGTTGGATTTCTTTTACATAGCTGGTGTGTAATGGTTTCAAAATAGGTAATTCGAGTTTTTCGTAATTCTATTAGGAGTTTTCAAAATGTCATAACTAAAACAAACTTATATTTTTTAGTTGGGATTTTATGACTTAAAAATACATGTCACTTGAATTTTTCGTTTTACAAATTTTATGTTAGTATATGTATGTATGTACATATGTACAATTTTATGCAACATGTATTAAAAATAATACGCATAGATGAAAGTACAAAAATGGATTTAAACTACCCCTTCCCGAAATCCTGGGGACGCCACTGCGCACAACGTTACATAAAATTAATCGCTTTGAATCGCTCGCTTCCGCAGAAAATGACAACGAGTCTGGAATAATTGCACCACTCGCTTTTCGGAGAATTTCTAATTTTATTATTTTTCGAACTCCTAATTAAATTATAATGTAATAAATACATATATATTTACATATGCACATATACATATATAGAGTCATGCAGAGGTGAGCAAGTAACTTGCTGCTAAGACGTTGCAACTAGTAAGTTGCTTTACATATTTCGAAAATACTTAAAATTTTATTGTAATTATGTTTCCTACACGGTGTACGTAAAAGTAAACATGCGTACACACATGCACGTAGGCATATAATATTGTGTGTGTGTAATAAATTAATTCGGTCAAGAACCGAATATCACACAGTTGTCTTCGTATATACATATATGTACACATAGAGTAAAACGCGGCGCGAGAATGCACAGCTCAGACTGCAACTTGCACCCTGCGTAAACTGGAAATTAAATAGAAACGAAGGTGTGCTTCATTGTCAAGCGCTGCGCCGATCACGAGACTGCGGGTTTACGTTTGCGGGTTTGTGCAATTATTGGCGTTTAATGCCATAGAAGTGAAATCGAAGTGCACTGTGTTCAGCGAATGTTAGATGTGGGCAGAGGGCAGCATTTGAACAGGTGTTCCCCACCCTCGTTGCGTTGCCCCGCTCGGGTCGCACTCACCGCCAGCGACTTACCATTTTCTGCAGTGTAGCCCCAGTGCATACTCATTGCGCCGTTAAAAGTGGAAATGTTACTCAAATACCGCAAACGAGATAGAAGCTTGCAAAGTAACAACAATACTAATAATAACAAATAACAACAGCGACGCTACTGACAACAAGAACGACAACGCGCAACAGTGGCAGATCTGTTGACTTAAATCTTTCGCACGGGAGTAACGAGACGTTGGCGCAGCCGAGTGTGTGCGATCAGGCAGACAAACAGTTCGAAAATGAATGAGGCGTCTTGCGCGTCAGTCGGCCGAGTAAAGACTGAGGGCTGGACTGTGCTGTGAACTAAAACAAACTGCGGCAGACTGAGCCAGTCAGTCAGCCGAGCGCCGAACCGCACAACATTTCATTTCGCGCTGGCATGAACATTCTACGGATCCGACTCAAGTTAACTTTGTGCACAGTGAAACGAGCATTCGTAAACGCGCCATCCATTCGTGTCGTACTCGATTGGGGGCTTCGACGGCGACCATCCCTAGCCGTTCACATGTCTGCTACTACTGCTTTTGCGGCCACGAATGTTACATCGGTACGGTCAGCACTACTTATGGCGCTGCTGGGACTATTAGTGATGCCTTCATTCGGGTCATTTATGTCTCGACTCGTGCTCTGCCCCCTGCATTCGTTCCACTTGTCTATTTGCCGATTCAGCGTTGTCCAACTATTTCACTGTGGTCATCTGGGGTTGAGCACAGTCACACACAAGTACGCATGAACTACCCCGTCCATGCGTCCGTGTAGCTAATGGTCAATTGGTTAGTGGCGCGTTTAAGTCTCATTATAATGTAAGCGTCCATCTACAGTATCTAATCTTCAACCCGATTTTCAAGCCTTTGGCAAGAACCACATTCAAATTTAAATAAACAAGCTTCAATAAGCTCGTCAACGAGGCAGAAAGTCTGTTGGGTGCAGACGTGGTGACAATTTCGAAAATTTCACTGGGATCAAATCAAATTAGGAGATTTGCACATCTGGTGACAAATGTCAATAGTCGCAAATTATCACCGAATCACGCTGATGATTAGAGTAATCATAGTCATGTTTATTAAATTAGAGAATTCTTCGATCCCAAACAAATGGCTAACCTTCGTCGTCACCTTCATTTGCAGCACAGTGCGAACGACGTTAATACATACGTATGTATAATCGTGTGTATATACATATAAATACTTATATATTTCAAGCAAACTAATTGAAATGAGGCAGGATACATAAACATCGACTACATGTGACCAAAAAAGCAAATAACAGCACAAGCTCACACAATTTGGCAAAGTAAATTAAACCAATTTGAGTTTATTTGATACCACATATGTAACAGTTGGGCTGAAAAGTTCGTATCGTGCTATGAGACGGCGCCACTAGATTAAAATCCGTATTATTTTTAGGTAGTACCAATCTTCAAAAGAAACGTGTATAAATTTGACAGCTGTCTGATTATTAGTTTGTGAGATACAGCATTTTGAGTGAAGCAACTTTTGTTATTTTGAAAAAAATGGATAAAAAGGAATTTCGTGTTTTAATGAAACACTATTTTTTGATGAAAAAAAGTGCTGCTGATACCAAAAAGTGGCTTGATGAGTGTTATCCGGACTCTGCGCCGGGCGAAGCAACCATTCGTAAGTGATTTGCTAAATTCCGTACAGGCCATATGAGCACCGAAGACGATGAACGCAGTGGACGTCCAAAAGAGGCTGTTACGGACGAAAACATCAAAAAAATCCACAAAATGATTTTGGAAGATCGTAAATTGAGGTTGATTTGTATAGCTGACACTCTAAAGATATCAAAGGAACGTATTGGACATATCGTTCATGAATATTTGGGTATGCGAAAGCTATGTGCAAAGTGGGTGTCGGTCGAGCTCACAATCGACGAAAAACAAGAACGTGTCGATGCTTCAGAGCAATGTTTGGAGCTGTTCAACCGCAATAGAAGTTAATTTTTTTTTTTTCTCCAGGTTTGGCCCCCAGCGACTTTTTCCTGTTCTCAATTCTCAAGAGAATGCTCGCTGGAAAGAAATTTAAAGCCGATGAGGAAGTAATCGCCGAAACAGAGGCCTATTTTGAGGCTAAACACAAATCGTACTACAAAAATGGTATTGAAAAGTTGGAAGATCGCTATAATCGGTTTATCGCCCTCGATGGCAGCTATGTTGAATAATAAAATCGAATTTTGCCAAAGAAATGTGTTTTTCTATAAAACGATACGAACTTTTCAGCCCAACTGTTATGTATGTAGCTGCCTTAATAAAAGCTGAGCGTTCGAGTTATACTCGTCTTTTATCAATTCTCAGCAACTAGTGCTGCTGAATGATCCTGATTTACTATATTTTACTTAAAAGCCCACTAACACATAAAACGATTAACGTTTCTACATTGAGGAAAGTAAATGTGGGTGATTTTCGAATATTTCACTTTGTTTCATACATACATATCTATATGCTCACATTTGACTTTGACGATTTTGCGTTCCATGATATACATAGAAAGCATGACGCTTGCAAAATCTGGTGGATGCTTTCGAGCAGAATTGACCATTTGTTGTGATAAAAATAAAGAAAATTTGTTTTGACAGACCAAGTGGCTCAAATGTATTTAAGACACACGAACCAAAAATATGGAAAATATCTGGGAATCGTGGTACAGGTGTGTGTGTGCATATGATTTTACGCTGTAAATTGTAGTCTATAGCATGCGCGTTAGTTATTCTCTGCACATAATTCAATGTGTGTCCAAAGTGGTCATTCCACACGTGAGATTTTCGTATACTTATTTTAATAATGGGTGCATTATGAACAGGAGCGTTGCATCGCTTGTCCATGCGAATGTACAACTGTAAAACCTACTTTTAACTGCTTTTAACACAGTAAGAAATTAAAATTACTCTAGGGTCGTAGCCAGAGCTTGGTCATGGGGGCGGTTTTAAAAGTTTTTTTTTGCAAATTTAGTATTATATGCTTTCCAAAGTAAATTGCACTTTTCAAACAGAGCAATTTTTTGTGGCGCCACCTCTATGAGACTTAGTACATTTGAAATTATATTTGTCCCGATTTTTATTAACAATTTCATGAAATTTGGTTCACTGGAAGCGAAATCATTGCATCTGAAGTGAAAGTATGTTTGAGTCATCGGTACAAAATTGAGCATCGAACAAAGAATCAATATTAAGTTTTATATATCAGTCATCACCATAAACATGGTCCATCAATAAAATGTTTCGGTTAAAGTTTTAACAATTTTAAAACAAAACTTATTATATAAAATTTAATATTGATTCTTTGTTCGATGCTCAATTTTGTACTGTATTTATGCCGTGGCAGAGGTCATGAATGGTACACGCGATTCAAAAACGATTGTCAGGGCATAAATGATAACCAACGTTACCACCCGGGTGATCCCACGCGCTTCCGTGGCAATTTTGAAAAACTCACAATACAATTTTTTGCGTACATCAGTATATCGCTCCTTCGCTGCAAGAACGTCATAACTCAAAAAAAAAATTTTTTCAGTTTATGGCAACCCTGTGTGTATCTGCATATGATCTTTTATCTGCCAAAACCACTTTGTAAAATATTCAATACTTTGCTCACAAGACGACATGAAACATTTTTTGCTACCTTGAACTCCCTGTAATGGTAAACTTTAAAATTGAATTTTCTCGGAATGATGTAGTTTTGAGTTATGACGTTCTTGCAGCGAAGGAGCGATATGTTGTTGTGTATGCGTATACTAAAATCTTTGATAAGGCGAAGGTTAAGTATCTCAGTAACATAAATTTATTGCATTTTATACGCCATCTCATCGATAGATCACACCCCGTTTTCACCTCATGTGGCACCGTGTGACTTTCACCTTAAAAAAATTCATTTGCTGATGAAACAAATGCGTTTTGAGGACGTAGAAGCCATCCAAAAGGCTTGTACCGACGTTCTGAAGGACATCCCGGCCGACGATCTAAAATACTCATTAGGCATGCATTAAGATCAAGCAAAACGCTGTATTGAGCCTAAACAAATCGGTTTTCCTCAGAACATTTTTTGGTATTATTCTTTTAAATGTTTAAAGGTGAAAAGACCTTTCGCTAATGTGGGAACGTACATACCATGCAAAGTGATTGAAAATGACACTCAAAACTCCCCCTTGGCTAAGCCCCTGGTGCCCCTTACCTAAAATCACCACAATTTCAATAATAAATTTCAAGATTAGGATGTAATTGTGAATCGAATTTTTTGTTCGCGTAAATTCGCATTCCAATAAACAAATCTTATTATTCATCTTTCACAAATTTGTTTAAGCCCGGGACCGTACCGGTTATGGTTCTTACCAAAAAAGCCAGATTTTAACTGTTATCTTTTAACTTTTATTTTTCCTGACAAAAATAAAAGTTATTTTGTGCCTTTTATCATTTCAGGCAAAAATAAATGTTACTTTTCAATTTTATATTATCGTACAAGTCTTACAGCTCAAAATGTGCGACTTGATGAGACGAAAAATATGGTGTCAATAGATTTTTAGTCGGTCGGTTTAGTCGGTTTGAAAAAATTCGAATTGCCTGATATATTTGACCAAAAAAATAAAAGTCACAAAATAACTGTTATTGTTGACTGATAAAATAAAAGTCGAAGTAACATTTATTTTTAATATTCGTGAAGCTGAGGCCATTTGGTATATTTGAAGAAGTCCACCGGCAACTTTTTCCTTATGCTTTTTTAATTTGAAATTTGTAAAACAGCAGTTATTTTCGGGCCCTGGTTCAAACTAGGTTCGGTATATGTGCAACATAAAGTTGTCATATTAGTTTTGGTTCACGCAAGTAAGAGCCTATTTACACGAGGGCTTTCCTCCTGCGTTAAAAGTCATGCGTGACGAGTTTGTGGGCGAGAAGTGGTGAGAAGTCAGCGGGGTAAGCAAACACGCACGGTCAGCGAATTCCAGGGGTTTTTTTTACATTTGCTTTGCTCTTTTTCGCATTTTCCTTCAAATTTCAAACCGGCCGGACCTTTTGCTAACAATTATATTTAATTTGAGCATTTAATAGCCATTTCAGTGACTTCTAAAATATGTACAATAATTTCTTCTTTGTTTAAATCCATTTTTCTTTTAATAATGAGAATATCAAAAACTACGCGAAAATGTGAATGAAAGAAAAAAAAGAAAAAAGTCAAGCAAAGTTGCAAGTAAAAAGTCTTCATGTAAATGCATGAAGATTTACGCAGCAACTTCAAAAGAGAATTGAAAAAAAACGCAGGGGGGAGAAGCTCTAAGTAGTTTAAATGACCGTCAAAACATGAAATATCAATACTTATTTTGGTGTGCCAAGGTGCAACTCTGGCCTAAGACTAAACCTATTTTTTTATTCGTTTACCATTTGTAACGAATAAGTAAGAATTTGGAGTCTTGGTCCTTGCTGGTTTTCAATCAGTATTCTTGGTCCCCTTGGTCGACGTGATCTCACTTTAAGTATTGCATTCTATTCTATTGTATTCTATTCTAGCTATTCTTTTTATCAATTAACCCTAAACAAAAAGCTTGTTTAACAAAACAAAACAAATTTTTTCCATTTTTTCAATAATTATATCATAGTTATTCGAACTGGTGTGATTAAAATTTTTTTTGTAATATTCGAGCAAACAGCGAGCGCAGGGAGATGATCCCTATTAATGCGAGGCATTGCAGGAAGGAAGGAAGGATCTATAAGTTAAGAGACAGGGTTTAGAGTGAAGAAGTTATGGACTCTTGTCTTTAACCCACCAAGATCAAAGGTACTAGGGAAAATATTTGCAGGGAGACCATTTCACAATCGCGCAGTATGGGCCAAAAACGAACTTTCTCTGTAGAGCGCTGGAACATCGTTTCAACGTGGAATGCGTGGGCACCAGTGTTTGAGCAAGTTGCCCAGGGGAATACCTTGGGTAATGGCATCACCGAAATGGCACCCAAAAGATATCTGTAAAATAAGCCATAATAAGCCATGCCATGTTTCGACGATGTTTCAAGGACTCAATAGAGCAGGATGCCCTACTGCCCCTAATAAGCTTAATCGCACGGTTTTGTACGCGGTTCAGGAACTCCAAATAGGTTTTTGAAGGCCCCGCCCACAGATGCAAATTAAACTCAATTTTTGATCGTATATAGGTGGTGTAAATTATGCGGAGATCAGACGAAGTGAAATATTTTTTGCACCGCTTTCGTTCCATGGAAGATCGATCTTAGTGGACATGCCCAGAAAATCAAGAGCTGCCGATTTTGCAATACTCACAATACTCACACCATCCATAACTAGGGATTGGTTGGGCTGTGGGGAGTCTTGTTTGTGAATTAGAGGCAACAGTTGCTCTTGCGAGGATTAAAATCGACGCTGTTCGCTGGATCCCACTTGGAGATTGTTTGTAGGTCGCTGTTAATTTTGTCATTAAAAGGACGCCTTTATCTGTAAGTCTCTATAGAGCTAGGGCGCTTTGTGAAAGAGTATGCATTACAAATGGTTCTGTCATCCGCAAACGAGTGGAGAGGATTCTTTGTCGACGAAAACAGGTCGTCGTTCCACGCTAAGGAAATGCTTTTTCGAGGAAGCTCATAATCCAACGAAAGAATACACTACCAACGCAATAGGCAATTTGTTTTGACACAAGTGCTTTATGCCACACTCGGTTAAATACCTTGGACATTTCTAGTGTCCGACCGAAACCACTTTTTTGGGCCGAAACCGAAACCGAATATTCGGTTTTTTTTTAATATTCGGCCGAAACCGAAACCGAAACTTTCTAGTTGAAATAAAAATCACCATATCAAGCACTTTTTTCAACAAACGAATTTTACATTAAGGGGGACTTACACCTTGTAGGGCGTTTTTTAACCGTATATTCAAAAATTTACTGTGGGAAGACGGAAAAAGATATCGTAACGAAACTTTTTGCATTTTATGAGATCTTTATTGAATATTACACACAATTTTTTTCAGATTTTAGCGTTGACATGGCAGGTATGTAAGTGGCATTGACAGTGCCCCTGTTTTTCAAACTGGTGTACACGATTACGAGAGAACAAATTAACTTATCGGCTTACTTTTTTTTTTATTTTTTTCATAAAACACTTGGCAAGGTCCCGATCGTTCACTTTTTCGAAATTTTAATTTTCTGATTTTTGACAGCTCAAAACAGAACGAAAAACGTGGGAAAAAATTGATATTTTTCGAAAAATATGCGCCATTTTGCGAAAAATTGAAATTTTAAAAAAGTGAACGATCGGGACCTTGCCAAGTGTTTTATGAAAAAAATAAAAAAAAAAGTAAGCCGATAAGTTAATTTGTTCTCTCGTAATCGTGTACACCAGTTTGAAAAACAGGGGCACTGTCAATGCCACTTACATACCTGCCATGTCAACGCTTAAATCTGAAAAAAATTGTGTGTAATATTCAATAAAGATCTCATAAAATGCAAAAAGTTTCGTTACGATATCTTTTTCCGTCTTCCCACAGCAAATTTTTGAATATACGGTTAAAAAACGCCCTACAAGGTGTAAGTCCCCCTTAAGTAAGTAAAGAACAAACAAACAAACATAGCATAAATAAATAAATACTTATTAACCCGGCATTGGTGTGGTGGGGTATACCATACCCCAGAGGTTGTATTTTTGTAAATAATACGGATATCAGTTTTATGTGGGCACTATTGCTTCTAGTAGCTGTTTATAACAGTCCAACCATACACATTTGCTATCCAAAAACAACTTAAGTGTGACCAGATTTGAGTCACATCCCGCTAAAGTTCATTGGGGTATGACATACCCCACCACACCAATAACGTAACTTTTTGTGTAAATGATTTTGAATTAAAATTGTTATTTTCGATGGTCTAGTAGTCATCGATTTGTTAAAAAATTCACCGTACGGAAAAATAAGAGGCAAATACCAACTGCCCAACTCCTACGTGCAAGAAAAGCTCCCAGTTCAGTATTCGCATTTCGTCGCCGTAGAAAACGAATGTCGTATGTTCCATTGAATTTAATAGCACATACGACAGTCGTTTTTATCGTATCATATGTTCCAAAAAATATCATTAATACACAAAAATATCATTATTCTGCAAATCCTTGAAATAAAGCAAAGCTGTAGCAAAACGTCGTCAGTACAGCACTCGATGTTCGGTTTGTCCGAGAACAAAAACCTTATACGACTTGCGAAAAATGCGCTAATTTTGAGACCCTGTAATTCGCTCCTCTTTCAGGTTAGCTACCAAAAATTTAATGTCACATAACTATATGTATTTCATTTTTAAAACAGACTATGTTTTTTGGAAAATTATACACAGAAATTTTTTTAAACCCCGTTATATGAAGTCAACTTATAAATATCGGTATTTTTCGGTTATTTTTGTTATATATGGTATTTTCTTTTACAAATTGCTTGCACATGAAGTGCTTTTGTATTTTCTTGCGTAAAAGTAAATGAAGAATAATATAAAATTGCTATCTTTTATATTTGTGTTGTTTCGTGAGGTTGCTGCTATAACAAGTCTTGGGGTATGTCATACCCCACCACACCAATAACGTAATTTTTTTCCACCACACCAACGCCGGGTTAATAAAAACGATTTATTCATTTTTTAAAAACGTAAACAAGAAGAAATCACCCTTTCGTACCTTACTCGATAATATTCAAAATGAAATAATTTAATATTATATGCTAAAAAAAGTAGTTTATTTACATTACTGGCATCTAAATTACTCCTCCTTTTACTATTTATCTGCTACACAATAAAATGTAAACAATATTCTAGAAAGTTTCGGTTTCGGCTATTCGGCCATTTTTTGGCCGAAACTGAAACCGAAACCGAAACCACTTATTTGGGCCGAAAACCGAAATATTCGGTCGGACACCGAATATTCGGTCGGACACTAGAAATTTCCAATTCAACAACCTTGCTTTCACCGAGGTTTAGAACAATATTGGCCTGCGCCAATGGGCGGTGGAAACTGCGAAATGTAAAATTGGTTTAAATCAATCGCACTCTTTGGGAAACAGCCATCGGCTCAACAAACCCAATTTATTTTCCGCACTTCCAGCACACGCACGAGCTGCACCTATAAAATAAACTTGCACCAGAATGGAAGTCTTGCCCACTTCACGCTCACTGCACGACTGACTACTTCGGCCAGAGACGATCGCCCCTTTGCAAACAACTCAATCGCACAGGAGATCGTCCCTGTACGAAACAAATATGGTTCCATTTTTTGGTGAGGACCGCCATAAGGTCACTTAGCAACCTATTGTGCCCTAGGTAGAAATTTAGTTTGGGGTTTGGTACACCCCGCGTAAGTGATTGCGAAGTTTATATTTATTAGTTTAAGTTATGTTTATTATTAGACGATCGTGACACGAAAGTCGTCGGTGTGCTAAATAGAAAGCGCGGTAGTCTAAATGAATTGACCGCCACATTCACCAAATTGCAATACGATCAAAAGTATTTGTATAGGGTGTTTTTTTAGAGGTTTGTTTTTCGAATAGAGATAAAACTGGCATTTTGTGGTTAAATCTGGCAACTCTAATGTCATTTATGTTCAGTTTGGTTTGCCATTTCATCATGAACAGGTTGACAAAAGAACAACGCTTGCAAATCGTGCAAATTTATTTCGAAAATAATGGTTCAGTTCACGAAGTTTACCGCAAGCTCCGTCCATTTTATGGTCGACATAATCGTCCATCAGAGCAATTAATTCGGTTAACCATGGGTCGTTTTCGCACTACGTTTACTCTATGTGATAATACGCATCCGCAGAGACGTCGAACAGTGCGCACCGAAGAAACAATTGCCGCTGTAGAGCAAAATGTTGAAGAGGACCCGAATGAATCGATTCGCCACCGTGCACAGCAATTGGAGCTTTGTCCATCAACTTTATGGAAGATTTTGCGCAAAGATCTTGGCTTGCGACCTTACAAGATCCAGCTTGTGCAAGAATTAAAGCCGCGAGACCATGCAATGCGTCGTGATTTTGGTGTATGGGCCGAAAATGAGATTGATCTCGATGCTGATTTTCATCGCAAAATTTTGTTCAGTGATGAGGCTCATTTTTGGTTGAATGGCTACGTCAACAAGCAAAATTGCCGCATTTGGAGTGAAGAGAATCCACATGAGACCCTTGAGACGCCATTACATCCACAAAAACTGACTGTTTGGTGTGCTCTATGGGCTGGTGGAGTCATTGGGCCATACTTCTTCCGAAATAATGCTGGAGAGTCAGTTACCGTTAATGGAGACCGGTATAGAGCCATGATAACCGACTATTTTGTTCCCGAATTGGATGGCATGAATGTGGATGAGTTGTGGTTCCAACAAGACGGCGCTACATGCCACACAGCGCACGTCACAATCGATTTATTGAAGGAAACATTGGGTGAGCGCATAATTTCGCGGAATGGACCTGTCAATTGGCCACCAAGATCGTGTGATTTGACACCATTGGATTATTTTCTTTGGGGATATGTGAAGTCGCTCGTCTACGCCAACAAACCAGAAACGTAAGGGGACTTGGAAGCCAACATTCGTGGCGTTATTGCCGACATACGGCCCCAAATGCTCGAAAAAGTGGTTGAAAATTGGACCTGTAGAATTGGCTTTATTCGAGCCAGCCGCGGCGGCCACATGCCCGAAATCATATTTAAACATTAATGGCATAAAATTATCCTTCCAATAAAGCCAAATTGATGGACATTAAAACGATTTTCTTGTGTTTTATTTCAATTCGAAGTTCTATACCTCTAAAAAAAACACCCGATACAATCAGTTCACTACTAATGTTACTTCCCATGTTGTTCTTTATTCATAGCTATCAGGGGCCAGCGGCTTTGCACTCAAGTTTGAAGTCGATGGGCCCAAATATCGAGTTTCTTCATACAAAACTTTAACCAATTTGTTGCCCCTTTAGACCCCGAATTTATTTTCCCTACAGTTCAATTTTAATGTTTGTAGCTTTAGCGGTTTGGGCTGAGCAGTGATGAATCAGTCAGTCCGGGCAAACAATTAAATGTATATAGATTTCAGTTGTATGGGCGGTGCCCATGGGGCACGGGGGGTTATGCAACTTCCAACCTATTCTTCCAGTCGAATGGTGCGACCTAGTTTCATTGATGTGCGACTTACAGCTCTAAAGTTGAATCACAAAAAAATGTGACAAATGTGTTCATCGCCCATCAAATTTTACCAGTAGAATGACACATCTATGGGACAACGGTATACCAAATTTCAATGCTGTGCAACTTATAATTTCGACGTTATTCCGTAAAAATTTGTTGCAGATTTTTCGTCGGTTGATTTGCTCTTATTAGGACTAAACTAAAATGTTGAAGTTTAATTGGAAAGAACCCGTCAAATCGAGTAAAATATTGTTTTTATGCTTAAAAGCTACAAACTCGCTGTTCGGAATCGAAATAAAACTGATTCCCTGAACAATAGCCGACGGCAGCGATACGACTGCGTCTGTCAAAATAATCAGAACGTTCGTATGGTGATAATTATTTGGACGACTGCACGGCTACACGACCACTGATCACAGTTGCGCTGTCGACAAACATATCGGGTGTTTTTTTTAGAGGTATAGAACTTCGAATTGAAATAAAACACAAGAAAATCGTTTTAATGTCCATCAATTTGGCTTTATTGGAAGGATAATTTTATGCCATTAATGTTTAAATATGATTTCGGGCATGTGGCCGCCGCGGCTGGCTCGAATAAAGCCTATTCTACAGGTCCAATTTTCAACCACTTTTTCGAGCATTTGGGGCCGTATGTCGGCAATAACGCCACGAATGTTGGCTTCCAAGTCCCCTTACGTTTCTGGTTTGTTGGCGTAGACGAGCGACTTCACATATCCCCAAAGAAAATAATCCAATGGTGTCAAATCACACGATCTTGGTGGATAATTGACAGGTCCATTCCGCGAAATTATGCGCTCACCCAATGTTTCCTTCAATAAATCGATTGTGACGTGCGCTGTGTGGCATGTAGCGCCGTCTTGTTGGAACCACAACTCATCCACATTCATGCCATCCAATTCGGGAACAAAATAGTCGGTTATCATGGCTCTATACCGGTCTCCATTAACGGTAACTGACTCCTCTTCTGACTGGGTCCTCTTCAACATTTTGCTCTACAGCGGCAATTGTTTCTTCGGTGCGCACTGTTCGACGTCTCTGCGGATGCGTATTATCACATAGAGTAAACGTAGTGCGAAAACGACCCATGGTTAACCGAATTAATTGCTCTGATGGACGATTATGTCGACCATAAAATGGACGGAGCTTGCGGTAAACTTCGTGAACTGAACCATTATTTTCGAAATAAATTTGCACGATTTGCAAGCGTTGTTCTTTTGTCAACTTGTTCATGATGAAATGGCAAACCAAACTGAACATAAATGACATTAAGTTGCCAGATTTAACCACAAAATGCCAGTTTTATCTCTATTCGAAAAACAAACCTCTAAAAAAACACCCTATAGAACTGTTCTCTATTTCGAAAGCGAAAAAACGAAGTAATTGCCACCCCTGCTTCAAAACAGATGTTTTAATAGCTTTCTTCTTACTTCTTCTAGGTGCTTTGAACAACAATTACAAATTTGTTAAATGTAAATTATTACACATTGCAACTTTTGTTAACCCTTCGTTGCATGATTCAATTTGCGTGAAGAAAAAACATTTTTGTCATATAAGTATTTCTTGTTGCTTGTTAAGTTCTGATGGTAAAAATGAATTTTGTTGAATTCCTGTATTTATGAAAGAAGTTTTGGGACATTTTCCGTATCCTGGTGAGAACGCTACCGCCGAAATGATAGTCCTTTTTATCTATATTTTAGTGTTGGCTACTACGGGGAGTCGAACAGAGGTCAGGCGTCACTGTATTCTCGTAACTCAAAGCACTAAACAGCTGAAGGACGGCACCGCCATATCACCATCGCCATCAATAACCAAAATTATTTCACCAAAAAGAAACACTTGTTGTTTTTTAAATTCTTTTGCACATACTTTCAATGTTATTCGCAAAATTCCGTTAGTAATCAAATGTTTTAACATAAAAGACACAACTGAAAAACGAATAACTGTAAAGTTAATAGAATAGTATACAAATCTATGAAAAGTTAACATTGCATATATGCAATGCCATGCAGCAAAGGGTTTAATTGATTGAAGAACGATAAAATGGACGGTAGTGGTGCCGCTTTCATTGCAATTATGTAGTAGCATACACGGCGACGGTCGAAGTTGACGCCATCTTGAAGTTATGTGGCCGTGTCGCTAACGTCTTGGATGTGTTCGGGCCA
This sequence comes from Melieria crassipennis, assembly GCA_963668005.1. NCBI lineage: Eukaryota > Metazoa > Arthropoda > Insecta > Diptera > Ulidiidae > Melieria > Melieria crassipennis. Next base: position 47,289,289 of record OY764961.1, read on the forward strand.
TTAATATTCCTACCACCAGTGTACAAATTCACACGTACCAAACAGATGGTTGGCGGATATGGGGCCTTAGCCTCATTACTGGGCTGTCACCTCAGTTTATACTGTATCATATTACCTAAATTACTCAAATTGCTCATATAACACCGTGCGACAAAAATCAAAACATTTCAAAACACACAAAAAAATCGATGTACTCGCGAAACTAGGGGCCATAGGTTGTAAAACTACGTTTTTAGTTTTTCTCTCTGACGTCAGGATTTTTTTAAAAGGATTTTGAAATTTCAAGGACATGTTTATTTCAAAAAATTATTTTAAAATTTTAGCGCATTGTAGAATAACAATATGGGTATCAAATGAAAAATAAAGAGTTTTGGTGCAAAAGGACGAAGAGGTATTGAAAACTTCCGTTAAAACTCTATCCTTGAATATCCTTGGAAATTTCCAATAGTTTTTCTTTTTAATATATCGTAAGGACTAATATGTATGGTATACTGCCACATCCTTGAATTTCGTCCTTCTAACTTTATTAGTTTACGATATAAAAAACTCCATACTCTCTTCATAAGGCGGCAGCGGGAAATATACGATGGCAACGGTTCTGTAAAGTTCAGCGACCTTAGGGCGAACCGCATAAAAACCTTTTGGATTCGCTCAATGCGATCAATGTGAGTCACTTGATATGGCTTCCATATAAACGAAGCATATTCCAGCCTTGATCTGACGTGAACAACAGTTTATACGTATATGGGTCAGAGAATCACGCACTGTTTCGACGAACGAACCCAAACATGGCATTTGATTAGGCAATAATGAAATCGATATGACTAGAAAAACAAAACACACCTAAATCTTTGATATCTTGGACTGAGTGCAACAGTGAACCTGACAGGGAGTAGGACAAGTGCAAAGGGCAGTGTTTCCTAGAAAAAGTTACATCAAAACACTTACTAATGTTAAGAAAAGGTAATTTGTCGTACACCACGACTGTACTCTATCTAGGTCAGCCAACAGTGCCAAGAAGTCTGCCACATTATTAATCGCAGCATAAATCTTCAGATTTTCCGCATATAGTAAAAATTTTGCAAACGAAAAGCAGGAGCCAATGTCGTTAATAAATAAAACAAACAACAGAGGACCAAGTATGCTACCTTGAGGAACGCCGGAAGTAGCAACAATCGGCTGTGAAAGGTGATTACCAACAGCCACAACACACTGTCTGTTGGAAAGGTATGATTTTACCCAATCAAGAAATTATGAGTGAAAGCCCATGCAATTTCATTTAGATATCAGAATTGGATGACAAACTCTGTCAAAAGCTTTAGCAAAGTCCGTGTAGATAGTATCAAAGAATATGAAGTAATATAGAACGCGCATGTGGGCACAAAAGTGTTTTCGGCTGTTATGATGCGAGCGGGAAGAGCGAAGCGTAGGCATTTGAGAATGTTAAGTTCATAACATTTTCTGTTAGATTTGCGTAGGACAACAGCAAAAAGCAATGTTGTTATTCGCAACGGCTTCACTCGTGCACATTGAAATGGTGGTTGTTGTGGCGTATTGATCGCTCAATCGTTTTTTGCACGTATGTTTATTGATCTTGTTTGTCGAAGCGCAAGCGGAGAGCAAACAACGAACCAAAGCATCGTCATCGTCGTTTCAACGAAGATGATTCGGGATTCGCTAATGTTTTTGTTGTTGTCGTTTATTGTGTGTATGCTTTTTTGTGTTGCCGATTGGTTTTGCTGCACAAACTGCTGTAATGTCACCAGTAGCGGCTTAACGGGGAGGGGGGAGGGGCGGACCGCCCCGGGCCCCGGGCTGCGGGGGGCCCCCGAGAGAAGCTTGTATATAAAAATTTAAAGTTTTTCAAAACTGAAACTTGTTAAAAACTTTTTGCGCTCCACAATGGTTGTTGAAAGGTTGTTTGTCACTTTTATCAATTGGAAGAGATACAGTATAGACAATTGACTTTGAAATTGCAATAACAAATTCATTTCGATAAAAGCAAGAAAACATCCTTTCTAAGTAACAATTGTTGGCAAATTTTCAAAAAATTTTCCGTCGAAGATTGCAATATTTAATTTTTTAACTTAAAATTTTGTGCAAAGTATGCAAATACAAAATTCTAAGTTAAAAATTAAATATCGCAATCTTAGAGTTTGCTTGTAAATTGCGAATTACGCAATTACTTAACCTCATTAAACTTTGTAGACGTCAAACAAATTTACGGTTATTATTATTATTTTTATAATTATTGGTTGGATAACAACACATCGTCCCGGAAATCTGGTTTTCTTCTTTGATAGACTCTTTTACGAAAGCAATTCTATCCTCCTTGTAAATAAGCTACTCCTACTGGGTTTTATAAAATATTTCTGTACATTTCTAAACTACTCGACACAAAAAATGCACCTAAAAATAAAAGTGTTTTCTAGACTGGAACTTTGAAATAGAATAAAATTTAGATGTATGAATCTACAGCCTTAAATCCAAATCATGTATGTTTTCCCTACCTGACATACGAGTATTTTGGTCCTGAAACTTCAAAATTGAAAATTTAGTTAAAAGGATTTATTTCATTTGATACCCATATTTCCATCATTGCACAACCGCATATTGTTACGAAAATACCAGTTCTAGTGGGCTAGTACGAATCACTGGATTGTGCAATTTGAAATAAACAAACACACTTAGTTCCTCGAACGCAGTCAATAAAAACCAACAGTCACTTTATTTCACAGGTTTACACTTCACTGTCTTTACACTTAAATATTCGCTTAATTATTCCGCGTGGCAACTCCGCTAGTCAAAATCAGACTGACTCGCTGCGCCGCACCCGGCTGCCTTTTATACCTGTCCGGCCATCGCGCAGATCGTTCTCGCACATTCCGGAGTGGACTAACGGTTTCCATGATGATCGCGACCATCATTGCCAGGTTAGACTAGAAGTTTCCATCATTGCCAGGTTGGACTAGAAGTTTCCATCATTGCCAGGTTGGACTAAAAATTGCCATCATTGCCAGGTTGGACTAAAAGTTGCCATCATTGCCAGGTTGGCCTAAAAGTTTCCCTTATTATCGCGGCCGTCGTTGCCAGATTGAATTATAGCACGGCGCGTAGCGACAGGGTTGCTTTGCACAGCGACAGACTGTCTTATCGTTACAATATATTTAAAACAATATTTTAAATGTGTATGTCCTTAAAATTTTAAAGTTTTTTAAAAAGGACTTTGGGCCAGAAAATGAAAAACTGACTATGCCAGATTACTATAAATCATCTCTAGTTTCACGTCTATATTCAAATTTGGATGGGTCTCGGCAAAAAAAAAATTTTTTCGCACAGTGTAATAAATGTAAAGTTGGTGTTTTTACTCACTGCATCATAACTTCGTCATTTTTCTTTCAATTCTATTGATGTAAGGCTTAATATTTTTCTCAAGCAATATATTTGCTCAAAAAATATATAATAATAATATATCTTTCATCTTAGATTTTAAAACTAAAAAAAATATTTGAAAATTTATGATTTGTTGGTCGAAAAATTCGCTTTGTTACAACTTTCCTTTGGGGAAGTTACTTGTCAGTAACTTCCCCAAATCTCATCTGATTTGAACAATCTATATATCACTAAAAAGGCTAAGGTATTATCTCCTTCTTGAACGACGGACAGCTCGTGTTAATCAGATAATTCTTTCAGGAGATATGTGCTTATAACTGAAACAACAGGAAAAAAACTCGTTTTCGAAGATTTTTTGAAAACGCTTCTTAAAAAATTTTTTTTATTTTCAGTTTCGTGTTCAGCGGCCAACGTTAGTCTAGAAAACACTTTATCTATGCACGCGATTGGCCCATTTTTTGTCGAGTAGTGTAATGATGCACTGATCGCAAAACAATCTAATCCTTCTGCTCGGGTTGCTTAAAATAATGGCCAGATCGTAGTAACGAAGCAAGATTTTCCTTTTTTGTTTTTTAGTTTTAAGATGGCTTTTTAAAATGACGAGTTTGCTCTCCCAAAAGTTTTCCTAATTTCACAAAATATTTTATCAAATTTGGAAAGATTTAGTAAGATTATCCTTTTATCCATTTTTTCTCTGGGATTCTATTGCTTACTATCCATTACCTGTTCAATGGAATACAAATTTTCAAAAAAAAAAATTAATGAGCATAACCGGAAATTCCAGTTATTAGTTTTGTACGCAAACTTATTCTGCACCGTTTGTGGGGGCCCCTCAGCCGTCGCCGCCCCGGGCCCCCGAGCACCTTAAGCCGCCACTGAATGTCACCAAATTCAAATAACAATAACAAACAAATAGTCTCATTGGCTTTGATATCACCATCAATAGAATTTTTGTGGTGTATGGCTTTTTGCTGGCCAATGGTGCGCTTTGATTGATTTAAAAATTTGGTGGTTGATCCCAATTTAAAATGTTTACGTGGCGAGTTCCAAGTAAAATTATTTGTTTATATTTTCATATGGTTGATTACAAGAATATGGGAAAACTACGAACAAAAATGAACTGGTGGGCATATTGACTTCAAAATTCGTGAAAATACTTGAAATCAAAAATAATTAGATACGTGTTTTAATTTTTTTTTTTGAAAATCTCAATTTAACGGGCAAACTAAGGGTTAAAAGATTGTATGGAAAACATAATTGAATAGGTCTATTGACTTTCAATATGGCGAAAGCACTACTAAAGCACTAAATAAAGAAATAAATAATTAGACAAATATTCTGCCATAAGAATCTGACGGCTTTAACACAGGGTAAAAGAAACTTGATTTATTGGGTCCATTGATTTGAAACTTGCGTGCAGAGCCGCCAGGCCCGGACAGTTTTCGAAACAGCACCTTAAAAAAATGTTATTCAGGCCTGCCTACGTTTAAAAATAGTATAAATATTCTACACCTGAATGGTTCCATGGCGAATGATGTGACCATAAATTTACAATATTAGATTTTCTTATTTTAGTTCTTTTAAGCAAGCATTATTTGAGGGCCGTAAAAAAAGTTCCAAACAACGGTACTTACAAAATTATTGCGGGCTAATAAAAACGTCTTCCTTTCTTTTAATTTCCCTTTTTAATTGTCTTTATTGATTACTTATTTTATTTCTTTTTTATTGCTCGTAGCGATCATATAAGTCGCCATGCCAACCATATTTTATTTTCTTTTCTATGATTTTGCGCACACTACAGTTGGCAATGAGTCCAGGAGCAATATGCGACGCCGTGCAGGCTTATAGATGAAGAACAAAAGCCAGCCAGAAAATAGAAATTTTACAATTTCAGCTTTTCGCCAGCGCAACAACAACAGAACATCGTCTTCATCTCCCAATGATCCCACGCCGCAGCAGTGTGCTAACGCAGACTCGCGCAACCAAAGAGCGCAACCCATAATAGCCTATTTCCACCGGGCCTTAAATGCATTTAACGCTTAAATGCATTTAACATCGCATTTAAATGCTCTAATTCCCATGCAATTGTTTTTGTATCAAAGTGAGTTAACTCACTTTCAAAACTGAGTTAACTCAGTTTTGCCCTTTACAGACGTCTAACAGAATATGTTATGTTAAAAGCTGGAGCAATTTTGACAAATGTACAAGTTTTGATAGCATGCTTTTCGGCGCGGCAAGAGCCGTACGAACACAAACAAAAGAGGGGATTCGAATTGCGTTCGGTGTGGTAGATTTTTTGCGAAGACAATTACTTTTTACTGCATTTTTCGCAAAAATACATATCGTCTGTCATAATCAAAGTCAAAACATCTATTATTTGCCAATAATAAATGCTGAAAGAGAAAATCAAAAATGTGAAACTTCTCACTAACCCTCTTGACATTAAAAATTCAGACAGCTCTGGTATCAATCAGCTGACAACTTTCATAAATGAAATAAACATTGACAAATGAAATAAATTTTCACAAATATGAAAACGCAGACATTCCTAGACTGTTGAGAAGGAAAGCGGATTGGTTTTCTTGCAGTAGAGGGGCTACAAGAAACCATACATTCGTGTACAAGGAGATGGCGGCGATGGGTAAGCGGTGGCTGCCCAGAAATAAATGCAGAATTTGGCTTGACCAACTGAAAATGTAAATAAAAACCAGCTGTTGCATTTAACTCAGTTTTGGTGGAAACGCTTGACAGTTCTCAAGCTTAACAGAGCCCTTAAATGCATTTAAGCGCTCGGTGGAAATAGGCTATAAAACTACGTTCTCGCTTGTAAAGCAAGCCTTCGTATGTTTATTTTCTTTGCTTCTGCTCACATGTTACGCTGAAGTTACAGAGAATTCTGCTGTTAGTAACAGAGGGTTCTGCTGTCAATAACAGAGGGCACTATCAGCAGTACCCGCCATACAACGCGTTTGCTTGTCTGAGATGCGCGTTCTATATTACTTCATATTCTTTGATAGTATCTACTTGGCTCCCTTCTTGGAAGGCGGACAGACAATCTTCGACAAAAATCGCGAGATTGGAAACAGTTGCTCTGTCCCTAACAAAACCGTGCTGGTTTTGACAAATTGCTCTATTGACGCAAAACATTAGTTTTTCATTGACTATGCATTCAAAAAGTTTAGATACCGGCGTGAGTTTCGAGATGGGTCTGTAATTTGCGATATCATTCTTATTGCCACTCCTAAATATTGGAGTTATTGACGCCTTTTTCCAGTCATCTATAAAAATACCAGACGAAAGAGATTTGTTAAAAATCAGAAGGAGTGGCTCAACAAGAAAGCTGCAATTCTTGAAGAGTACAGCGGAAAGCTCATCTGCATCCGTACGCATTGAGAATTTAAGATTGTTGATGCCCCATTTGACATCGTCGGCAGTTAAGGTCAACGACCCAAAGGAAAATAAGGAGTCCGGACTGAAGGTGTCAGCCAAAACAGCGTTTGCATCCGTGACAAAATTTTAACTGAAGAACTGTGCGAATAAGATAGCGGCATCATCCGCGGTTTCGACGTCTTTGTCCTTCAAAAAAACCGAGGACGATATATCAGAAACCAATTTTTTTTATTTAATAAAATTCCAAAAGAGTTTTGGATTACTTTTGATGCCAACTTCATAGTTACGAATGTAACTGTGACGACTTAGCCAACTTGTTGTAACTTCTAAGATGTGATTGATAGTAGCTAAAGTAAATGGGACAATTAGTTGCCTTGAACTTTTTATAAAATTTATTTCTCAAATTTTTCAGTTTTTTAAGTTCCTTTGTAACCCACGGCAATTTATGAACTTTCCCAGGGAAGATAGGGACAGACTTCGGGCAAAGGTCAAAAACTGAAGATTTAACCCTTTCGGGACTACTGGGATAATACGTTGTTTTGTTTTCACTAAACTTTCAAGAACCTATTCCCTCTTATAAGTCACGTTGCTTGCTTATTGATCTTAAATCGTTAGAAAGTAGACGTACCATAAGTTCTTTGATGTTTGTCTACGATATCATTTGTGGCAACATTAATTGTTCTGCTTTACTACATCTCATTAACTTCTTTGTTCCAATCTGGACTACTCGATTAAATAAGTAATTTTTTGTAAGTAATGTTACAAAACAAGCTAGGCTTTAAATCAACCACTTGTGAGGTCTTTATGTGAATTTAATAAATTAGCTGCCAATTTTGAAATTGATTTCTCAATTCCTAGGCATAAGTTTATGGAGCTTATAAAAAGGATGTACTTTTAACTTTATTTATCTTTTCTAGTTCGTAAGTGTTATTTATTGTATTAATTTTCTAGCCTAGTAGTAGTAGTAGTAGATCACTGTATCGCTTGGCTCAATAAATGAAATGAAATGAAACATTCCATTAGAGGATTACATAATATATTGGAATCGAAAATCTTTTGGTATAGGATTTATCACCATTTGAAATCTTTAGTGAGACTGTGAGGCTCACTTCTGGGAATTTAAAATGCATTTTATAAATTATTAATTTTAAAACAAATTGTTTAAGAAAAATGTATGCGTTTACTTTGACGTTTGTGTTTTTGGTAGGTGTCACGGCACATCGACCAACAATTCTCGGAAAGCATGTGACACATCTCTTTTCCCCAAAAGCGAGTTTCAATTACCGCAATGTCTTGGTGGAAGCGCTCTCCGTGTTCATCACTAACTTCACCTAAGTTTTCAGGGAAAAAGTCCAGGTGGCTCTCTAGGAAATGTATTTCCTAGAGAGCGAGACATGTTGATCCCCATTTCGCGACAGGTGACAATCATTTTGCAAATGTGTACTAAATGTAAAATTAAATATTTATAGAATACAATTAAAGTATTTGAACCATTTATCAGCTTGTTATTTTTGCACAAATGGTTCGATTTCAGCATCCTTAATGATATGGAAATTATCCATATCCTATAGAGAGAAGTATTAAATTTGTTTATATGTAGCTTAAAGTAATAAGCATAGAAGGACGAAATTCAAGGATGTGGTAGAATACATATTAGTCCTTAAGATATATAAAAAAACAATTGGAAATTTCCAAGGATATTCAAGGATAAGCAGCCTCAATAGACTAGCGTAAGTGCACTAGACTTTCATCCCAGAGGTCGTGGGTTCAACTCCCGCCGCGTGCACGGTCCCCGCACCTTTTCCACCCAATTAAATTTTATTAAAAAAAAAAATTAAATTTTCTTAAAAACCCTGCAACATATCCAAGTCCATTGATTCCCAACCCAATTATTCCTATCCCACTCACTTCCACGCAATAGTACGCGCAATTATGCGCTGTGCGGCTGATAAAAGTAAACAAATAAACAGTTGCACTGCGCACGAGCGACATCTGCAAGGGGAAGCGGACAACTGCGAAAACAGAGCACCAAATTGATCTAGCGAGGTCCCCAACCATTCGGCTGTAACCTTCTCACACAACAGATGGCGCTACGAGCGGTAGCTCGAAATAACGGAGGCGACGTTCCTAAGCGGCGTTAGATGGCACCATCACTTAGGACCAGTGTTTGAAAATGCTCAGCTCTTTTGGAGCATTGATTTCAGCTACCGACTACTACTACCGAAAATGAAATAGCAGTAGCAGGAGCCGGAGTTTAGAAACGAACTGCAAGCACTCGGCTCTGCTACCGAGCCGCGTTAGCAACACGAGCGACTCCGTAGCCCTAGTCTTTTTTCGGAATGAAATGCTTCGGCTCTCAGCAGTAGCATTTCGTTTCTGAAATTCGGCTCTCGGCTACTGCTCTGCCCTTTCATGCTCAGTAGTCGGTAGTCGAGCAAGACTACTTTTGGAGCAATACTCCTCGGCTCTTTTGCGGCTACTTTCGGAACACTGATCATGAAAATAAATGCAGCAGCAGTAATGGTTTGCTTTCAGTTTATTTGTATCAGCTCTTCAGAAGTCCATCATAAAATTTCAAGAAGAATTGCATAAATAGAAGTAAAACAAAAGTAAATTCTAAAATAACTGTAAATTCTATGATAACTGGTTTTTAACATAAATATAAAAATATAAATTATAAACATCATAGGAATTAAAATTAAAGATTAAAAAAAATGTATGTGTATTATCAGTTGTTGTCGTCATCTACATGTTCTTCAAATAATGGTAATGTGTCTATTGCTTTCTCCAAAAGAGGTGAATTCAGCTTTACGAGCAAAATATTTTCAAGGGTTTCGTGATTGAGTCTGTTCCGATGATCAGTCGAAACTAGAAATGAAACAATGATTAGACATGCCTGAAAAAAACTAGACACAAAACACACGGTAACGTTCAATAAAATATACTGAATCGTTTCGATTAGCGACTGCGTATGTTACAGTATTTGCGTATTCTACACAATCATGCTAAAGTTTTAGTCACGTTTAATCTTGGTTCAATTATGACTTACCTGTGTTGGAGGTATTGCGAAACATATGTTGCTGAGGGCGTAAAGCTCTGCATTGGCGTTCTCTCCAAAAATGTAGCACATTTGTGTCGACGCGACAATATGGTATTTTTACATTTTCAATTTTGGAATAGGCGTCGGCGGTGTCATCGTTTTGCATTAGGCCTTTTTTTAAAAACTCGTTCAATAAGTCGTCGTCTTCCGCAAGTACATTTTCCTTTTGTGGAACGGCGGTATTGGATGTACTGGACAAACTCACCATTTTTGAGTTCAGAACTTTTATTTTGTCCCACAACTTTTTCAAATATGTAATTTCATTTACACATTCATTTTTGTGGGATGGCGACAAGGTGTGGTTGAATCGTGGATCCAAATATAAGCATGCGTTAAAGCTTTCGTTCGAAAATAATTTTGTCGTTCTCGACTCCATACTATGCAAAAGGCTCTGTGCAATTTTGAAGATTAATGTGTGTTCACCTTCTGCATGACTTTTCAAAATTTGTCCAGTACAAATTTTGCATTTGAGCCATTGTGTGTAGAAATTACCATAGTGTAATTGTTCCTCTTGATATTTTATGATTGACTTCTGAAGCGGGCCTAGAGCAGTATAGTAACTGTCAATGAAGTCCCACAAAGTCTCACTTGCATAAAAATTCTCCTCTGCATTTTTATTCGTCACGGACTCAATATGGGTTAAATCATCTTTCGCATTCCTTCAATTTTCTGTCATGACATAGGTGGCAGGTGGTAGGGCAGTCGAATTGGGGAAGTTTTAATTTTTTCAGTTGAAAAATCTCTCTAAACCCATTTGAAGTTTTTCTTATGTATTTAGTAAGATTTCGGCAGCTAAGTAAATACGTTTTGATCTCTGTGTTTTTAGTAACGTCCAACGCGCACAGCTGCGCCGTATGTGCTGCACACCTGCAAATTTGTATGTCCCCAAGACGAAGATCCGCCATGTTTTCAATGGAATTAAGATTTTCCAAATATAATTCGTTTGCATTTTCTGCTTCCGATTCATCATTTTCTTCACTAAATATGCTGCATTGTGATAATATTTTTGTGGTTCTGATCATATTGTCTGAAGTAATGGACACAATTTGGCTTAAGCTCACTTCATACTTCTGTAAACAACTCAAAATTTTATTCGCCAAATTTCGGGAAGAACTGGCACCGGCGCCTTCAAGCTCGACCATTCCAAGTATACGGGACTGGATCTCATGGTTATGTATAAATTGAGCACTTATACCAAAAATATTTCGTGATAAACGCGTTGCACTGTCAATTTTCAGAGATAATAGTCTTTGTTTGAGTTCATTTTTATTTCCGATCTAACGTTTTCGGCAACATTTTGTAAGACCGTCTTACAAATATTACCATTTAAAATGAAATTTTTGTCATACTTAGCACTGAGCCCTTTACATATCGGGTTTATGATATTTTTCATATTTTCAGAGTTTAGAATATTAAATGGTATGCTATCCTCTGTAACAAGTCCAATGTACGAACGAAATAATTGTTTTTTACTTATTTCTATTTTAATTGTTTGTTTTCGTATATTCATCGAACAACCGCTGCCGATGGATTCATTCGAGTTGTCGTCAGTCACAATAAGTTTATGCACTTTAGACACATGCTTATTTAAATTAAAAGTGCGTGAGTTTGATGACTGTCTTTTGCATATTTTGCACGTAGCTATACCATTTTCTTCATTAGAATCAAAATATTTAAGAATATTTGCACGCCTAGCTTTTTGCATAGCCATTTTTACTGCGTAAAACAAACGTATTCAACTGTACTTGTGCAAATAAACTGAAAGCAAACCATTACTGCTGCTGCATTTATTTTCATGATCAGTGCTCCAAAAGTAGCCACAAATGAGCCGAGGAGTATTGCTGCAAAAGTAGTCTTGCTCGACTACCGACTACTGAGCATCAGTGTTGCCATTTTGGTGCTTTTGGAGCTAGATTTAGCTTTTTTTTCAAAATTGCTCCAAAAATTTGGTTTTAGCTCTTAGCTCTTTTTTTAGCTCTTTTGAAAATGTTAAAGCTCTTTTTTAGCTACAAAAATTAAGATATTTGATATGATTTTTTCTATTGATAAAAGCTGTAAAGCCGCAGATCAGCGGCGGATTCAGAAAAATATTTCGGGGGGGTTTCAAAAAGTAATTCTTTAATATTCAGAAAATGCCTTTTAATTTGTATTTAGTTTTTAAGTCGATCCTAATATTTCGGGGGGTTTCAACCCCCAAAACACCCCCTGAATCCGCCACCGCTACAGATATTTGATCATTTTGAAAATGAAAAAAATAAGTTCACGATTGATGAAATGAAATGAAAGTGACTATATTTATATATATGGAAGAATTTAAATACACTCGATTTTTGGGTTATGGAGTTCAAGAATTCAGTCAATGAAAATCCATTTAACGACCTGGTAAATTTTGTTTTTACTCTTCTTGTCCTACCGCTCAGCAATGCTGAAGGAAGTTGAAAGATCATTTTCCATGATGAACCATATTAAAAACAAGCAAAGGAATAAAGTTAATTTATTTATGTCAAACTCGCTATTGACAGTAAGAAGTGGCCTTAACCCTAATTCCCGGAATTTTCAACGTAACGTAAAGCCAGAAGTGAGACTGTCAGGCTCATATGAGCAAAACAACTGAAAAACTCAACTTATTTTACTTTCCCAAATCCAATTACTACTTAAAGACGATTTTATTTAAGTTATAGGTATATTTTTAGTAAAGAACTTGTGAATACAGGGTTCACTGGTAAACAATTGCTACTGCAAAAATATAATTAATTAATCCAGATATTCACATCTTTGTCAAATTTGGGTGGAAGTGGAATGGAGATTTCTTTAGTTTATTGTAAACATGTTCCTGCGTTTTGGAGATGTGTGGTGGACAAGTATGACAACGACTTAGTTTACGTGTACCAGAATTTGGCGCCTGCGAACTGACCTTTTGCAGTAATACTGCATCTATTTTTGCCTGAGTTATTGCTCGTAGATATTCGTGACTATACAAAAAAAATCCCCCAGTTATCGCAAAAACAACTATTCTTTGCTATCTGTACCCTCATTCCAGTAAGGAGGTTTTTTGAGCCATATGACTTATGTCGCAATACCAGCAGCATCAATCAAATGTATAAAGAAAGCTAGAGGCCATTCATTAGGTTTGCGTTTTTTTATGTACCCATCATACAAATTTTGTTTTTTCTGAGTGTACGAACCCCGCATCCAATAAACTATCGGCTAATTCCTTACTGGTGAACTAGCTGGTCATTATTACATTTGAGTTTGTAAGTCTCAAACAGTTTTTCAACACCTTTTTCGCAGGACCCAAAGCTCCTTGATTGCCGTATTTGCATGTGTATGGCATTTCAGGAGGTATTAGCACCATCGCACTTCCATATTCTGATTATATATTTATTGGGATTGGAAGACATGAACTGTATGGACTAACATCAACTTCGGCAAGGCATAAATTCTTCATAATATGTCGTATATTGTAGTATTTTCAAACATTCTCATAGACTTCATCCCATGCCGACTAGATGAGTGATAGGCTCAAAAACTTCGAACTTGATACGATAAAAATGCACCTAAACATGAAAAATAAAAATATTCTTCCATATGGTGGACAAAAAGTCAAGGAATTCTGAGTAAATTTGTGTTTTTGTTCAAATGAGCTACTGAGACTCACTTCTGGGGTTACGTTGCATTTTTTTAAAATTGTTTAAAAATAGTAGAAAAACTGTCTAAAAAGTAAAATTTATAAATGAAATATAATTCTAACATTCCATTAGAGGATTACATAAAACGATTGGAATCGAAAATCTTTTAGTATAGGATTTATCACCATTTGATATCTTTAGTGAGACTGAGAGGCTCACTTCTGGGAATTAGGGTTAAAAGACTGTCATGATTTTGCAATAAATGATGATCTCTTAAACTTAATGACTGCAAACAACATTTACGACTGTAATAATAACGATTCTTCTTCGGAAGATGAAATATTTGATTTAAATTTGTAATAACTATTTGTGATGTTTGTAACTACTTGTATTTTATTTAAACTACAAAGTATTTTAAAAAATGTAAGCCTTTTTAAGTTTTTTAGTACCGACAAATGTGCAAAAGTGAATTTTATTTCATTTTAAATGAACACATATTTATTGAACAGATATATAAGCTGTTGTGTAGTTAATAAATATATTTACGTATAATACGTAAAAACATATTAATATTGATAAATGCTTAAAAAATAAATGTAGCTCTTTTTTTAGCTCCAAAAAAATTTTTTTAGCTCTTTTTTGCTCGTTTTTTCACAATTTTAGGTCCAAACCAAATTTTTTTTCTGACAACACTGCTGAGCATGAAAGAGCAGAGCAGTAGCCGAGAGCCGAATTTCAGAAACGAAATGCTACTGCTGAGAGCCGAAGCATTTCATTCCGAAAAAAGACTAGGGCTACGGAGTCGCTCGTGTTGCTAACGCGGCTCGGTAGCAGAGCCGAGTGCTTGCAGTTCGTTTCTAAACTCCGGCTCCTGCTACTGCTATTTCATTTTCGGTAGTAGTTGTCGGGGAGCAGAGCAAAAACTCATGTGTTTTGCTATTTTGTAGGTAGCAATTCAAACACTGCTTAGGACTACCTGCGGCAGGCCAATCACTTACCCTGGCAGAACAACACAACTGATTAACGTACCCAAAACAAGGCTGTCTTGTGGAGGCCCTATGCTCCAGAGAAGAGTGAACGGAACAGACAAAAGAATTCAAGGATAAAGTTTTAAAAGGAAATTTTCAATACCTCTTCGTCCTTTTGCCCCAAAACATTAAACTTTCTAGGATTCTAAGGATTTTTCTCTTTCATTTGATACCCATATTGTTATTCTACAATGCGCTCAATTTTTAAAATAATTTTTTACTTTTGTCTTTTAAAAAAAAAATCCTGACGTCAGAGAGAAAAACTAAAAACGCAGTTTTGCTACATTTGGCCCCTAGTTTCGCGAGTATATCGATTTTTTGTGTGTCAAATTTGTCGTCGCACGGTATAATATTTGAACTCTTTCAATTTGAGAAAATTCCGAATTAACAAAACTCTTGCAGTTTTCACGCAAAAAATTGTGTAACATTGTTACTACTTATTTGCAACATAGTCATACAATTTCAGAAAATTTTTTTGCCATAATTAAAAATGTATTATAATAATTAGGTATCGTAATTATATGCACAAAAAATATGACCAAAATATGCAAAATATATACAAAAATATGCACACTCGATTTTTTTCAAGCTCCCAGCTAGAAATTGCTTATGAAAAAGCTCCCAACCTACCGTTCGGAACCGGCATAAAACTGTAGGTCCCTTCCACCCGCGTACAAATTCACACGCACAACACGGGTGGTTGCGGGAAGCTAGGCTTTAGTCTCGCGTAAGCGGGCTGTCGTGCCAGTCAATTATTAAAAAATTAAAAAATCCCAGCTAGATCAAACCGCTGAAGCTACAAACATAAAATTTGAACTGTAGGTACATCTTGAAAAATTAACTTTTTTGAAATTCGAAATTTAATGAGGTAAACCAAGGGTTAAAAGTTTGTATGGAGAAGCAAGATTTTTTGGCCCGTTTGACTTCAAACTTGGTGAAAGTACTTCAAATGCGAAATAAGTAAACACGTGTTTCTCAGTTTTTTGAAAATCGAAATTAAACAGGGTAAACTAAGGGTTAAAAGTTTATATGGTAAAACATGTTTTGATGAGGTTTTTCACTGCAAACTTGGTTAAGGTGCACCAAATGATAAATAAAATAAACACGACACGTTTTTTTTATATTTTCGAAAATCGAATCCTGACGGGGCCAACGATGGGTTAAGAGTTTGTATAAGGAAACATGATTTAAGAGGTCAATTTACTTAAAATATGGCGAAAGCCTTTTAAATTAATTAGACAAGATTTTTTCATAAGAATGTGACTGGGTCAACGAAGAATTAAGAGAATTTTGATTTGTTGAGCCCATTGACTTAAAACTTGCGTGCGAAGCCGCAGGGCCCTGCTAGTGGGGGAATAAAACTTATTTCAATGAAATTATGAAATACATCCGTGGTCAGCCAGGTGTAACTGGTAGTATTTCATGAAACTTGTATTCCAGGAATTTAGTGAACCCTTCGTATTTAACTCTTCGTTACATGATTTAATTTCCATGAAGAAAAAACATTTTTGCATTAAATTCTTGTTGCTTGTTAAGTTCTGATGGTAAAAATTAATTTTGTTGAATTCCTGTATCTATTCTTTCAACAATTCCGTCTCCTGGTGAGAACGCCGAAATGAAAGTCGGTTTTATCTATATTTTAGTTTTGGCTACTATGGGGAGTCGAACAGAGGTAAGGCGTCACTGTATTCTCGTAATTCAACGCACTAAACAGCTGAGCGACGGGACCGCCATATCACCATCGCCATCAATAACCAAAATTATTTCACCAAATTGAAACACTTGTTGTTTTTCACATATCGGGTGTTTTTTTAGAGGTATAGAACTTCGAATTGAAATAAAACACAAGAAAATCGTTTTAATGTCCATCAATTTGGCTTTATTGGAAGGATAATTTTATGCCATTAATGTTTAAATATGATTTCGGGCATGTGGCCGCCGCGGCTGGCTCGAATAAAGCCAATTCTACAGGTCCAATTTTCAACCACTTTTTCGAGCATTTGGGGCCGTATGTCGGCAATAACGCCACGAATGTTGGCTTCCAAGTCCCCTAACGTTTCTGGTTTGTTGGCGTAGACGAGCGACTTCACATATCCCCAAAGAAAATAATCCAATGGTGTCAAATCACACGATCTTGGTGGCCAATTGACAGGTCCATTCCGCGAAATTATGCGCTCATCGAATGTTTCCTTCAATAAATCGATTGTGACGTGCGCTGTGTGGCATGTAGCGCCGTCTTGTTGGAACCACAACTCATCCACATTCATGCCATCCAATTCGGGAACAAAATAGTCGGTTATCATGGCTCTATACCGGTATTAACGGTAACTGACTCTCCAGCATTATTTCGGAAGAAGTATGGCCCAATGACTCCACCAGCCCATAGAGCACACCAAACAGTCAGTTTTTGTGGATGTAATGGCGTCTCAAGGGTCTCATGTGGATTCTCTTCACTCCAAATGCGGCAATTTTGCTTGTTGACGTAGCCATTCAACCAAAAATGAGCCTCATCACTGAACAAAATTTTGCGATGAAAATCAGCATCGAGATCAATCTCATTTTCGGCCCATACACCAAAATCACGACGCATTGCATGGTCTCGCGGCTTTAATTCTTGCACAAGCTGGATCTTGTAAGGTCGCAAGCCAAGATCTTTGCGCAAAATCTTCCATAAAGTTGATGGACAAAGCTCCAATTGCTGTGCACGGTGGCGAATCGATTCATTCGGGTCCTCTTCAACATTTTGCTCTACAGCGGCAATTGTTTCTTCGGTGCGCACTGTTCGACGTCTCTGCGGATGCGTATTATCACATAGAGTAAACGTAGTGCGAAAACGACCCATGGTTAACCGAATTAATTGCTCTGATGGACGATTATGTCGACCATAAAATGGACGGAGCTTGCGGTAAACTTCGCGAACTGAACCATTATTTTCGAAATAAATTTGCACGATTTGCTAGCATTGTTCTTTTGTCAACCTGTTCATGATGAAATGGCAAACCAAACTGAACATAAATGACATTAGAGTTGCCAGATTTGACCACAAAATGCCAGTTTTATCTCTATTCGAAAAACAAACCTCTAAAAAAAACACCCTATACATTCAATGTTATTCGCAAAATTCCGTTAGTAATCAAATGTTTGTGTGTTAATGTGTAAAATGGTGAATAGAATAGTTTACAAATCTATGAAAAGTTTACATTGCATATATGCAATGCCATGCAGCGAAGGGTTAAAGTCCACAAAACAAAGCCTTAACTCGAATAATAACTAAACTTAAATTTAAATGTAAAAGATTAACTACTTATTGCAGTTAATTACATACTAAAATTTGCTCCAAGTTTTCTACGGTCACCCTTTGCCATGCCTATGCCGTACTACAGCTCCTGGAGTACAAAACCGTTCATTATTCTTGTATGCTCTACTCAGCAGTGCCCCAGAAAATGTTAGCTCATTCTTAATATTTTCCAATAAAAATAGTTTCTTTCTTGGTCCCGTTTAAATTTGCATATAATTCAGATCCCTAATAATAATTCATCCCAGGACTAAATAATATAAGTCCCGGTGTACGGGATCCCGGACACGCTGCCTAAGGCCGATTTTGTAAAAAATTAAAAAGCTCCCAACTCGCCGTTCGCAATCGGCATAAAACTGTAGGTCCCAACCTTGTACCAATTCGCACGCACAACACGGATGGTTGCGGGTAGCTAGGCCTTAGTCTCGTAATCGGGCTGTCGTGCCAGTCAATTAATAAATTAATTATTACATACTTACATACATACATAAGTATTTACCGGAGAAAATGGCTTTCGTTGAGGTGAAGTCTTTCAGTTCAGTCTGCCTTTGTCCTCTGTATTTAAATACGGAAAAGGGAAAGCGGTGCTCTACTATTAGAACGGCGGTAGTGGAATGTCCTCTACGTAAATGCATATTTACAGAACTGGCAGATCTACTGAAACAACCTCACAAAACATGGCAATATTAAGCAGATGACCTTACATATTAATGCCCTACATACTGAGAAAATACTAGTTAACCCTTTCGGAACTTCTTTTTTGTTTTAGACTTTAAAAATCATTCTTTTCCATTTTATTACTGTTTAAGCCTACATACCATGCTTCATGCCATATGGCATAGAATGTACAATACTTGAGGGGGTAGTCAGGTAGATTTTTTTCAAAAAATCGAAAATTTTTTTTTTGCAGTTTTGGAATCATGTAGAAACCTTCCTTTACCTCGGATAGTATCCGAAAGCGATTGAAAATGAGATTAGCTGTAAAGCCCCAGCGGGAAAGTTGGGAATGCATGAGGTTTTTCATGCACGAATTCGTATATGAAAAACCCAAATAGAAAATATATATTACCACGTAAGCGAGGGTGTAATGCATAGCTTTCCTTTCATTTCATTTCATTTATTTCAAGTCTACAGTAAATGCACTTACAGACTAGGCAAACAACAATATAAGAACTTAAAAATAGAATAACAATAGGAATAGAACTTAAGAATAGAATAATAATAAGAATGACGTGACAATTCAGACGTGATTTTAATTCTTGTTTGGAGATCGAAAGATCGAGGTTAAGAGAACCACAGATCTTGTTAAATTCGGAAAGCGCTCTCACCCAAGGGGCATTCAAGGCGTAATTAGACCTGCAGGGAGATATGACAAATAAGTCGTAATGACGAAGGACACGAGAAGGAACATTGAAGTTAATTAGACTCAGGAGGTAAGGACAATCAACAGTACCACTAATAACCTCATGGACGAACGCCAAAGAGAGGATAGTTCTTCTACTCTCAAGAGATTTAAGGTTTATGAGAGAGCAACGCGATAGATACGGAGGAATGGGATTGGAAAACTTTAGAGAGCGAAGGCCAAAATTCAAAAAGTTTTTTTGAATTCGTTCAATACGATTACAATGAGAAGAATAATATGGATTCCAGACAAAAGACGCATACTCTAGACGAGCTCTAACAAAAGAAGTGCACAGGAGCTTGAGTGTGTATGGATCAGAAAATTCGAAACTATTACGACGGACAAATGCTAGCAAAGAATAGGATTTAGAGATAATGAAGTTTACATGATTAACAAACGACAACTTGGGGTCAAAGATTACACCAAGGTCTGTGAAGACGCTTAGCCTCTCGAGAGGCGTACTAGCAATATGATATGAGTACTGGATAAAAGCTGACGATTTACAGAACGTCATATAGGAGCACTTTTTTAGGTTTAATGAGAGCTGGTTTCTATTGCACCACAGGTTGACGTTGTCCAAATCAGACTGTAGATTGTCAGCATCGCATGGACTGCGGACGGCAGTGTAAATTTTTAGATCATCCGCATAAAGCAGAAACTTACTCTGGGAAAAGCAGCTACTAATATCATTGATAAAGAGTACAAAGAACAGAGGACCAAGGATGCTGCCCTGGGGAACCCCGGAAGTAGCAGTGAATGGCTCAGAGTGAAAGCCATCAACAGCAACAATGCATTGCCTATTGCTAAGATAAGATCGGATCCATTCGAGGAAGATGGAGTGGAACCCAAGCTGGGCTAGCTTAAGAACCAGAATCCGATGAGATACCCTGTCAAATGCCTTTGAGAAATCCGTGTAAACGGTATCAACTTGAAGGCCGGCGTTAAAGGCGGAGATACAGTCTTGCGCAAAGGTCGCGAGATTAGAAACGGTCGAGCGACCAGGAACAAAGCCATGCTGATTGAGACAAATCAGACTTTTAACTGCGAAATATACCTTCTCCTTAACAATGCATTCAAACAGTTTAGATATACTTGACAATTTGGAGATAGGCCTGTAGTTATTAACATCATTCTTATTCCCAGATTTAAAAATTGGCGTGATAAATGCAACCTTCCACGCGTTAATAAAAACACCCGTAGAAAGGGATTTATTAAACAAGCATTTCAAAGGATAAGCCAGCGACAAGGAGCACTTTTTCAGCAGAAGGGCAGACAGGCCATCCACATCTGTTTGCGAAGAGGCCTTTAGTGAAGAAATACCACGCAGCACATCCACTGTACTTAAGGTCAAAGCACCAAAGTCAAGAAAAGTATCTCGAGCATAAATCGGCGCCCCGGATTGGAGTGGATCTACAGGGAGGAAGTTAGATTTAAAAAATTGAGCAAAAAGATTAACTGCTTCAAGGGAAGAGTTTGCAGTAGTGCCGTTGTAGGACAGTGCAGAGGGAATACTAGAGTTCACTTTTTTGGATTTAATAAATCGCCAAAAAGCTTTAGGGTTAGACTTGATGTTCGCCTCGAAATTTGAGATGTAATTCCTGTAAAGACGGCTATTAAGAGTATTGAACTCACTCTTATAAAATACAAATTTTTGACTGTGAGAGTATGAACCCGTGGTTTTAAACTTTTTGTGGAACTTATTCCGCAAATTTTTCAATCTTTTTAAACGAGGAGTGAACCATGGAAGTTTATGCACTTTCTTAGGGAGCAAGGGAATGTTTGTCCGACAAATATCCGCAATTTTTAATTTAAATTCATTGAAACAATTAGAAACGTCAGCGGAAGAAAATAAGGGATCCCAATTGATTTCCGAGAAGAGTCAGTCAAGGAGATTAAAGTTTCACAAGTTAAAGTTATAACCAAGAGATTGGCTAACTGATGTATCGGAACGAAACTCATAAAATTCGAGTGAAATTACTAACGCGACATGATGCAAACCCGATGGAGAGATTGGGAAAGTACATTCCGACAGCGAAAAGTTCAAATTATTATTAATGAATACAAGATCTAAGATACGGTTAAGTTTATTGACAACACCATTGATTTGTTGTAGATCAAGGCTCAGAAGGGAGTCGATTACATAGATTTCAATAGCACTACTAACATTGCAGGGCGTAAGAAAAGAGTCATCTGCTATAAAAGGCCAGGTAACTTTGCTTAAGTTGAAGTCACCTAGAACGCAGAGATTATTGTCACCTTTAGATCTAAGGTATAGCTCATGAATATTATCAACATGAGCCTTGTACAGATATTCATTACTATTAGGCGGTATGTAGGAGACGCACAGAAGCAAAGAGCCAGAAGAGCCCGTAACCTTTAAGCATAGCTGGTCGAGAAGCGAGTCATCATTTTGAAGTGCACATAGTGACGCGCGGAGAGTACGCCGAACTGACATTAGTACACCGCCCCCTCTCACACAGCCAGTTTTGGCAGCGTCTCTGTCTTTGCGAAAAACAGTATACAGATTCGGGTCAAAAAATTCTTCACTGAAAAAGTATGGATTCAGCCAAGTCTCAATAAAAACAAAAGCATCATATTCTAAATGCGAGCTAACTGCACGAAAATTTTGCGATTTAGTACGAAGACCAGAAACATTTTGAAAATATATTTTAAGGCACTTATTATTAGCAGAGATAGCCCGGGCGGCGGTTATACGCCCGTTGGCTGCTGGGCGGGCTTTTGAAAAAAACGAAATGGCCGTACTTTGACTTCAGCTGGCCAGACGGAAGGAATGAGAAGCTTCTCATAAACAGAAGCCGAGACTCCAACTTTGAAATTAACTCGTTTGAGTGTATCAGTCAAAGCTCCTTTCTTGATAAGCTTAAAGCACGCAATATGCTGCTTATCGATGCCGGCACTGTTAGCGATATAGTTCAGAAGGTCCTCCTCTGAAACCACAGGTCGGAAGGATGATAGATGCAACCATTTTTTACTCACAGCGACGTCTAGGCCCGAGTTCGCCTTCGAGCCGACAACCACAACTTTCGACTTGGAGCGTTTGTTGACACCGACAGTGAACCACTCACTAGCGGGAGGTCCAGCAGCGGGCGAATGACCATTAGCAGCAGGCAGGGCAGCATACGAAGAGCACGACGGTTTCGAGCAGCGTAGGTCATCAACATCGGTGGGCCGCGCAGTCGCACAATTCTTTAAATTGTGCTTTGTTTTTTATACCAAAGAGATTGCAGCTTCCGAAGAAATTCTGAGAGAGCGGCGCAATCATTCTTAGAACAAGAAACTGTTTCTTTGAAAAGGTCGCTTCTATTGATTTTCGGAAAAATAACTTCAGTTGTGATAGAAAAATCGGTGAAACGGCAAGCGCGCGGATCGTTGCATCAAACGAGGTGAGTTTTAATAAAGTTTCATTTGCAAAGACAATTAATTTCATTATTCTTTATTAATATATCTTTAGCGGCTCCCAGCGTTTTCATACATATTTTACGAAGCCCCGTGGATTAAGGGAAACAAGAAATTTTTACAAAATATTCAAAGCAACTTTGGTAAGTATGAATTTACAAAACAACTTTGTTTACTAGATTTTTTTAATATTGATTTATTTTCCTTTTTCAGAATGGCTGCCCAAAGACGAACAAAGGAGCAAAGGGATGTTATTTAAGTGAGTGTATTTTAGTTTTTTTAATTTTTACTTATCTAATGTATTTATACATATTTAATGTATGTGTTTATATGTAGTATATTGAACTTGAATTACTTTAAAAATAAAAACGAACATAAAGCAAAACAACAAACATTTTATTTTGGGTGTACAGGTTTTTGGTAGATCATTTTATGCATTACCGAGTAATGCACGATTTCCTACATGCTATTCGATTTATGAAAACGTACATGTTTTTGGGATGCATGTCTTTATATACTCCCAGGTAATGCAAAAAAGGGAAGCATTACATTTCGTAGGACATCGCCGTGAGAAAATTCATGCATGTTGTAATGCATAGCTTGCAAGCAATTATGCATTTCTATACATTATTTTTCCCGCTGGGGCAGTGATGGACACTAACACAACCACGCATTTTGGCAATGTATGCGTGAAAAACACTGCACAAAATTAAGGCGTCAATTTTTTTAGCTCTAATATTTTAACTGGAAAAATATTGCTAGCTTAAAAATATCAAAGCCGGACGGACAAATAACGGACAGGTATAACAGGAACTAAAAAAAAGGAAAAGAAAAAAATTTGTATTTCCCATTCAACCTTAAACATTTTCTGATTTACATGAATACTCAGTGTACACAAAAACGTAAATATTCGCAGCAGTGATGGAATTCTTGATACTATTGTACTTTTTTGATACAATCACAGTTTAAAAAGTACGTTGGTACACAGACGTCGCTTTTGGTACACACTGTCGACCAGTAATGAAAAGAAACATTTTTATTGCCTTTGAGCACTAAAAACAACTTTTTGCAAATTTTTGCAAATTGTTTGGCAACCTTAAGGGGAGGTTCTCATTCAAATGACTAAAAAGTAAGCAAAATTTTGAATTTTTTTGTGGGCCAATAAAAAAACATAGGAAAAAACAGTTTAAGGATTCAAAAAGCTTATATTTTCGTCATTATTTACAAAGTTTTTCAAGAAGAAAAAAACAAAATGGCGCCCGTGGTGACGTTCCGTCTAAGATGCGGTTCGCGTGGAATAACAAAACTGCGTACAGCCTGCTGCCTCAGGATCGATCTGAAACACAAAACCAATTATAAGGCTCGAAAGTAGGATACTTTTATTGGAGGAATGACCTAAGAACGGGTAAAAAACTTCAAATTTGACATAATGGTGCGATCTCAAACTTTGAAATCGATTTTTTAGCCCTTTTTTTATACTTTGAAGCTTCACAAAAAATAGTTAATACAAAGAATTTGTAGATTTTATAGGTCATTACTCCAACGAAAAGGGTCTTCTTTCGAGAAAACAAAACATGAAGTCTTTCAGTTGAACCGTTTTCAAATGAGATTGTACGCAGTTTAGAAAAATCATGTTTTGAGATAAACGCTTTTAAATACCTTAGGCGCGCGTTCCGAGCCGAGAGCGCCCCATGGCGGGATGGCCTGTAGAAACTTTTCTGATGCGCGGATCGGAAAATCGGTTTACCGCAATATAGTAGACACTAATACCTTTCAAAAAATGTAAAGAAAAAAAATCGAATTTTTGAAAATTTTGAATGAGAACCTCGCCTTAAAGGGAAAATTGGTGACATAGCTTAACATCTCTAAATAGTTATGGATAGTTTTTGTCATATTACCATCTTCAATGCAATCAGAAGACGCACGAGTTCACACATTCCTTCCAAGAATTGCATATTTGTTCCACCATTTAGCAAGAAAGTTTTTGAAAAAAGAAATAATTGATGGTAAAGATATGTACGACATAAATTTCAATATCAATTACCTGTTGGTGATGTGCATTGTGGAATTGGAGTAGATTTGTTAATTGGCTTAGGGGTTATATATGATGAAGATGTTTAAAAATTTAAAGAAAATGTCTTGAGTTTTTAAATAAAGTTTCGTTATTCTTTAAGAAACAGAGTTAACTTTAATAATGAAATATTAAACTTTCAGTTAAAGTTTTCACCCGAGCATGTCTTGCCGGGTACTTAAAACAAATACTGTTGTACCAATTGTTTCCAAGCTTTTTCCCAAAGAGATTAAATATCTCGAAGAAATTAACGATGAGAATAGGTCACTATCGGAATATGAAGAACTAAAGTCTTTTGAAACGTTGGAATTACTGAATTTTGGGGAAAAGTTTCTTGCCTCAAAAATTTATCAAACGAGCCTCTTTTCAAAAACATTTTAAGAGTTGTTAAAGGTATTTTATCTATTCCGAACTCCTCAGCCAGTGAAGAGCGCGTATTCCCTGTACAAAATTTAATCAAAAGCAAACCGAAACCTTTTACAATTAAGCACTGATTCGTCCTCAATACAAACGAAAGATTTCTTAAAAGCCAGTAATAAATTTTAGGATTTTAAGCTTCCTATTGACTTATCCTATGCAAATGTACTTGAAGATAATGAGAATGATTCCTATTTAGAATAAACTACATATATACATACAGCCGCCGTGGCTCAGTTGGTTAGTGCGTTGGACCGCGAGTCGCAGGCAGCAACCTCAGGTTCAAATACTGCCTGTAATAACACCTAAAAAAAATAACGGGAAAACTCGTTTTCTCTTTCGGTGGCTGTCCTCTCAGCTGGAAATGGCAAACCTCTGAGAGTAAAAATTGCTTATGAAAAAGCTCCCAACCTGCCGTTCGGAACCGGCATAAAACTGTAGGTCCCTCCAACCCGTGTACAAATTCACACGCACAACACGGGTAGTTGCGGGAAGCTAGGCCTTAGTCTCGCGTAAGCGGGCTGTCGTGCCAGTCAATTATTATTATTAAAATTATTACATATATACATATGTTTCTTGCTTAAATTAGAAGTGAATTTCATGTGTTGTTAAACATACATTTTAGTTTCGAATACAACTTTTAAACTGTTTATTAATAAAAATGTTATTCAATTGGCCTTTCACTTAATTGGGAGCTTGGAAAAAAAATTGATACAATTTGCTTGAATATGGTACACTCCTATGCTGATGTTTGATACGATACTCTTGAAATTCCCAAATTCCATCACTGATTCGCAGTATGCGAGCCGCAAACGAGCGTGAAGTTGCTTGCATGAAGTCTGACACGACACAAAAGGCTAACAAGAATATGTGTTCATTCTGTAATCTAAATGTGATGTCAAAAAGGATGCCAGTAATCAAAATTGTTTTGGTTCGTTCATATTGTTATATTTTTGCATTATTCTGCCTCCCTTTTGCATAGAAATTTTGTGCTGCCAATTGGTAAAAGTTATGGTGAAAAAATATCAGCTGTTGGATTTGATATTTCATCGTCAACCTGATACAAAACAAAAAATTTAGAAGTATTGTGCTAAGTTTTTATATATTGTAATTTTTTGTTTTGCCAAACGACAAATATTTTAAGATTCCTCTTATTGCAAGTAACTAATGTACATCACAATATGCTTTATTCATTTATAATAAAAATTTATTACACGTAATAGATATATCTATATAAATATCTTTGCATTTTCCTCATTACCAAAGAGGTATGCAAAATAGGCGCGTTACCGAATTTTTTTTGGTGCTCGGTTTTCGTGTAGGCATATTTCACCCATTACAATATTTCATAAAACATAAGGAACATATAAATCACATATAGATTGCACCAATAAACAGAAAATCAAATTTCATATTTATAAAACAATAACATGAAACAAAAGATGCAAAATGTGCACAAAAAAATAGATTTCACCAACAAACAGAAAATCAAAAATAAAAAGGAACATATAAATCACATATAGAATCCTGGCTGAACCCCAATTTCAATGACTCGGAATTCTTTGATTCTAAACTATATGACGTATTTCGAAAAGATAGAGATGCTGCCAAAACCTTATGTTGCAGAGGTGGAGGGGTTTTAATTGCTGTTCGTCGGAATTTACGTTCTTCGCTAATCCAATTGGTTAACGGGGACTCCCTTCTTGACCAAATATGTGTGCGTGTGCAGGGTGCATCGAATGCACTTCTTGTATGTGCCTCTTATGTACCGCCTAACAGTCCTGAGTCGCTTTACCAATCTCATGTTGATAATGTCTGCACGCTGTACTCTAGGTTTAGCGGCAATCTGTTTTGTATACTTGGTGATTTTAACTTAAACGATATTTCGTGGTCTTGCTTGAGTGACTCTTGTGCTCTTACGCCAACTAATGTCACTAATGCATCTGAGTTGTATTTAGTCGATAATTTCTTAAGCTGTGATCTCTCTCACATCAACGGCTTTGCTAAGAAATTAAACCGCATCTTAGACTTAGTTTTTGTCACAAGTAATTTAAACCATAAAATTACTGAATGCTTAGATCCTATTTCACCACCTTCCTTGCATCATGTTCCCCTTTCAATTGAACTCGAATTTTATGAATTTTCGTCTCTCTCGGATGCCAGTTGTAAAATCAGTTTTAATTACAATCTGTTTGACTTTCATGCTCTTAACAATTGCCTTTTTAACATTAACTGGGCTGACTTATTTTTAAACTCAGATGCTGATATTTGTTTTGAAATCTTCAAATCCAAAGTGCTTGAACTTTGTAAAAGATTTATCCCAACTCACCAAAGTAGGGTTTACAGGTTGCCATGGTATACCAAAGAGTTAAAACACCTCAAAAACCTAAAAAATAAGTTTTATAAAAAATATAAGTTAACAAATTGTTCGTATTACCTTAATACTTATCAATATTATCGGAAGGAGTTTAATTATTTAGATAAGTCTTTGTACAAAAGCTATATCCGTAAGCATGAAGCCAACATCAAAAATAATCCTAAGTCCTTCTGGGGTTTTATTAAATCCAAGAAAGCTACATCGAGTTTTCCCACCTCACTTTTCTTCAATGGTAAATCTGCCAACTCGGCTGAAGAATCTGCTAATCTTTTTGCCGAGTTTTTCAGTTCTAATTTCGTTTGTGACGTTGACCTTAACATAAACAGTTCTGAGATGTCCAATTCTTGTCTCTCATTGGGCTCGGTAACATTAACATCTGCCGATATTGTAAATGGCATTTTTAGGTTGAAATCCTCTTCCCAAACGGATTCTGATGGTCTTTCGGTCATCCTTCTTAAACAATGTTCATCACTTGCTGAGCCTCTTCTGCTTATTTTCAATAAATCACTCTCTTCCGGGAGGTTCATCGAAGCCTGGAAGAAGGCAACTATTACTCCAATTTTTAAAAGTGGGAGCAAAAATGATGTCTCTAACTACAGACCAATTTCTAAGCTCACCTCTGTCTCTAAGCTCTTTGAGGTTATTGTTAAAGAGAAATTAGTCTTTTTAGTTCGCAACCTTATTTGCTCTAATCAGCATGGCTTTGTGGAAGGCAGGTCCACTGTTTCTAACTTAGCCGTGTTTACTGAGGACTGTATTGCAGCCTTTCAGGGAGGATTTGAAATTGATGCAATCTATACTGATTTTGCCAAAGCTTGTACTATTACTGTGGATAACTGTTCGTCTGTCCCTTTCGTGGCTGCTTCGGGGGTGCCGCAAGGTAGCATTTTGGGCCCTCTTCTATTTCTCTTATTCATTAATGACATTAGTTCTTGTTTTCTTTCGGCGAAGTTTCTTCTTTACGCAGACGATCTCAAAATCTATATGGTTAGGAAGTCTTTTCTGGACTCTGTTGCCCTTCAGTTGGACCTTGACAGGGTCCACTCTTGGTGCGTCCAAAACCGCTTGTTCCTTAATGTTAAAAAATGTTTCCATGTTATCTTCTCTAAGAAGGATAACCCAGCCTGTAGAACCTTCAATATTTCTGGTTCTATTCTAAACACTGTCAGTGAGATTAAGGACCTGGGTGTATTTTTTGACTCGAAATTGTCCTTTTCCACCCATATTAATTTCATTGTCTCAAATTCCTATTCCATGTTAGCTTTTGTTCGTCGTAGCTGCTCGTCTTTTTCCGACCCTTATACTCTTACGCTACTATTCACAACTTTCGTTAGGTCAAAATTAGAGTATGCTGCGTTTATTTGGCGTCCTTACCATGCATCCTTCATTAATCGTATTGAACGTATTCAAAAGGTGTTTATTCGCTTTGCTCTTCGTTCCCTTAAATTTAACGACCCTATCCCCCCCTATGGTTCCCGTTGTCAACTTATAAATCTTAAATCTTTGTATTCTAGGCGCTCATACTTATCCTGTTCGTTTATTGTCAATGTCATTGACGGAACTGTGGACTGTCCTGCGCTTTTGGACAGAATAAAGTTTTCTGTACCTTCTCGAGCTCTCAGGCATTTTAATTATTTCTATGTTGGTTTATGCAAAACGGATTACGCTAAAAACGCTCCTCTTGCTAGGACGCTCTCGGAACTTAATCGAATTCCACACTTAGATCTCTCTCTTCCAAGATTTATAGTCTTAAGAATTATTGTTGAATTTTTCTAATTTTAACTTTATTTTTTGATGGTCTGTTAAAATTTATTTTTTGTTTGACTGAATTAAATAAATAAATAAATAACTGGTTGGCCGAAACCAAAAAAGCGTGCCGGCCGAGTGTGTCTTCAGCTTGATGGCGACATTCATTCCTTTCAACGCAGATGTGGTCGCCTCTTCCGCACCGTCCACCTGAGAGTTCCGTCTCGTAAACCTGCCTTGCCGAAGCACCTTCAAACATACAGGCAACACAGCCAAGCCAGCGCAACCGCTGTATTTTTATGCCCATGTCCATGTATAGCTCGCTATTCCATCGAATGCGTTACTCATTTCGCGAAGTATCTTTCTCTCGAACGCTCTCAAAGCACTTTCATCGGTGGTCGACACGGTTCAGCTCGCCGGCGACTTTGAAATCAATGAAGAGGTGGTGTGTTGATCTTCCTCTAATGGATCTTGTCTAGGATTTGCCGTATTTTGAAGACCTGGACCTGGCTTCAGTCTCTCACACAACACACTCAATAAGACATATGCGAACTTAATCAGACTAATCCAGCGGTAGTTGGCGCATTTTTATTTACCAATCTTCCTCTGACCTGATTACAACTCATTGAAACATAGATCGTTCTAATGCTTTGCTTTGCTGAGAAATTACTTTCCTTTTTTTTGTTAATCTGGTTGGGTCAACGTTCTGCGACTTGCGATACAAAATGCTTGATTTTAAATAAAAAACTTCCTCTCCAAAGGTTATACATGTATATTTCTCTATATTTTATAATTTTTGATAGAATACTATTTTAATATACAGTTTTAAATTCTAAAGTATTAAAATTGTAAGGTATGTATAACATCTTTAACTTTTCAATTCAAGCAATAGTTTTTAACAATTTATAATTTCGAAAAAGCGGCATCTAAAATGATAAAGTGAATTCGCACCGTGACTTTGGCTGCAACAGACGCTCGATTATCAACGTAGTGTTCACCCGACTAATAGGGACTCAGCATAAATCCATGTGCACTAATCGTACTGCTCCGGCGGTGGGGATTTGACGATTTGTGTGATGGCTGTGGACTACAGATGCATCTATGTGAGACTGTCTGCAATCGTGGGTACACTACATATTAACAGCAGCAAAACTGTGAGTAGAATTCTCTACTCACAATGGACAATTTCAACATTCATTCACACAGTACATATTTTCGCAAATGTGGATACGTCTGTATACCATGCAAGTGTAATAAATATATAATATATTGTAATAGTATAATGGGATAATTATATATAATATATAATCATGATCAGCGGTTAAAATCACGATGAATAAAAAAGGACAAATGGGAAAAAGCGGGTATCACTAATACGTAGACTATTATTTGACGTTGACGCTCACTATGTTAAATACGGGCCCGATTCGCATAAACACTCGCCTAAGGACACTTCTAAGTTCGGGCTTAAGGTCGAAGCACATCATTTCGCACAGAAGCGAGTAATAATTGGAGACGTGTGTGGCAAACTGCAAGAAATTTGGCATTTATTAATTGTGGCTTTTGGTGTTGGTTATCTACTATAAATGCAAATTATGACGTCAATATCAAAACAAATCATTACCCGTGCGTCAGACATCTTCAATAGGCGTGTCAATATGAGTAGCAGCAGCGAGGTCCATGCATCTCGATGCGCCTCGCTCTGCAGACTGAGGAAATAGATCAGAGCTTCTTTGCACACCTGCACAAGCTCGTGCTCGATTCCCGACCAATCACTACGTCGATTCTCGTCGCCGTACATTTTGAAGAAGATTCGCAGCACACACGCCAGCGAAGCGGTCTCCTGCTTCAGCAAATTCGGTTTTGAACCCTTAAAACCGGCGCGCCACAGTGTGTTGCGCTGCTCATGATCGGCGTTGAACCGCTTGGCGAAGCGATGCGACTGCATAAGGCAGTCGGCCAAAGTCAGCAGTTGTCGTGTTCGCAGATAGCCGTACATGCCCTGCTCCTCACGCTGACAGTCCAGGAGGTTCTGCGCTGCACTGCTGCCTGTCATGTCAGCGGTGGCCTGCGCCAATGTTTCGGCGTCTTCTTTACGTGAAGTTGCCGGAAAAAACACAATATTGTCCATGGTTTGGATTAGCTCCAACTGAACGACGCATTTTATATGCAGGTTTTCAAACAACGAATTATGCAAAACTAGCTGCGTTTGATGATGGTAGCCATGTGACAGATTCATATCGATGTCTTCATCCGCGTGAGCGCTGAAAACGGAATGTTGTGATTGACTACGATTCATCGAGCTATTGTCGTAGGACAACTGCTTAGCAAATAGTTGGTGCTGCTGCTGTGGTTGGTGTGTGCTTGGCGGATGCCATTTGAGCAGTTCTGCGGGCAGCGTTGCGTTAAAGATGTCCAGTATGCATTGGCAGGTTTTATCCCAGGTGGCCTCGTTGAATTTGAAGCCGTTCGAGATGACCAAGTTCTCCAGACAGTTGGTACCGGAGCGCGCCAATTGTTCATTACTCTGCTGCACACACCAGTGTAGTTGCGCGAAGAGATCTTCTAACAGCAAATTGCCCAGCACGTCAAAATATTGCGTGAAAACATCAATAATTGCGTACAAGGCGTGGTTGCACGTCGTGGTCATCCATTCCGACTTTTCAGTGACGTGCTCGGGTAGCTTCATATTATCGAAAATACGGAAAATCACATTAAACAGATCTTTCCACCAGTTCGGCTTAAAGCTGTCTCCATGTGTCTTTACAATCTCGAACAGCACAGTTAGGCCGCGGGTTCGAACATCCAGCTTGCACCGATTCACGACACACGAAAGCGAGAACAACATCGGAAACCAGCCACGCACCCAGACGCGGTCCTCTTCCGCGACCGAGGCGTCGTTTTCCATGCCGGCATGTTCGGCGAACAAGTGCGGTGCGTCGTGTACGCATACAGCGCAGGTACGCACCAGGCGGATGGCTTCCATGCTAGTATCCGGAAAGCGTGCATTGCATGCGAATTCCGAAAGGCACTTGACGGCGTCCTGGAATGAGTCAACCATCACTGCGAATTGCTTCTGATACAATTCGCTGATTATTTTGCCGGTTGTCTGGAATGCCAGCTCAACGATTGCCTCCTCGTGGTCGCTGGCTGCTAAGTGGAATATCGAAAAGATATTTTTCCATCCGGACTTTATATTGTGTGCCTGCGAGTTCACCATTTGCGCAATGCATCGCACGACCATATCGCGTATAGCTGGCGACTGATTTTTCTTCATTATATGCTCAAACGGCCGCAGGAAATCCTTCTGAAAGCGGAAATTAGCGAACTCGCCCTTCTCCATAAACTTCATTGACAGTTGGCGCAGGGAATCGAGTGCGAAAAACGCTATTTCCTCGTTGGTGTTACAGCCCACCGTGTTGAAGTGCTCGCCTAGTACCTGCCAGATACGAGACCACTGCAAACGAATTCGCTCCATATTATAGTATGATATCTCAACAATTTTCTGCAGCGAGAACATGCGCGGCTGTACGTTTTGCAGCTCATCGACGGACACCTGCCAGCAATGGAAATGACAATTAGAATAATACAATATACAATTGTCTATCCCTCTAAACGTAACTCCATCTATGTAGAACGAACAAAATCTTCGCGCATTATAGGGGCATCCCCTATGCGTTGGTCATAGTGAAAAATTGTTTATCAGACCTACAGTTTAACGCCGAATCCAAACGGCGGTTGATTTTGTCAGTATTTTTCTTCCGCACTCGGAGGTTTCGCCTGCAAAAACCCACTTGTGCAATTCTTGTAGTTCTCATCTGCTTCATGTGGATAACGATGGAAGTAGACGTGTTTCACTAGGGCTTCTGATATGAGAAGTTAGCGCGCTACGCGCTAGACTACCAAGGCCGGCAAATAAAAAGGATAGTGAGGGCATAAATAAAATAATTAACTTTAAGAAACTACGGAAATAGGGGTCAAGAAAACCGGCAGCTTCATATCAAAAACTCTGCTCCGAGTGCTACTGTAGTAGCCAACTGCATTCGCAATAGCGGCTCAACTGTGAATTTCGTAATTTGCTACAAGTATTGCAACTGTACAGAAAAATACCGCTCACAGTTGATGGTAAATCTTTACTATTGCACAGATTTGCAATCTCAAATGCACAAGGATATGAATAGGACTATTATATAAAAACTGTTCCTTTTTTATGCCTTTTAAATGCCGTTTATAAAACAACTTGATATCCAGAGCAGTAGACTACTGCTCTCCAAATTCCCAAACACAAGACGGTTCAAAAATACTTATACAGAATATGCGGACTTTTAACGATGGATTAAATTATTTTCTATAGACTATGCTTATGGGACTAATGATATAAATACTTTCTTAGAACGACCATCTACTATGCTCAAAGAAGTTTATTTCACTCACCTGACACAGTGCCTTCACGAAATCCACTATGGCGTCTCCGTCCAGTCGGATGGAACCAGTAAATATGCGATCCACAGCCACAACTACACTCTGACTGCTCGTCTCTCCGATGTGCTCTTTAACGCTGGGATTCAATGAATCCTTCAGTGTAGTCTGCGCTCCAGACAGAAACTGCGGCCTTACACCCGTGCCAATCAGCTGCGCCAGCTCCAGCTGGCTGATGCACTTCACAATGTCCAGCCAGCTGGATCCCAAATAATTACCATCCGTGTGCGCTACCATGATAAGCGTTTTAATGGTGTCGATGTTTTTAGCCTTCATCTCGTTTATGGGCGAGTTGGCAGTTAACAGTGTGAACCGCGCCAAAGCTTGTACGTAAGCATCTCGCTCGAGCGTCATGTGAAATATGCATGCGATACGTATTGCACAGCGAATGCCATCCAGGCACAAGCAGGCGATTTCTTGGTCGTCACAGTCCTGCAAACCAACCGAGAACGCCGCCAAAAACGGCGTCCACGCCATTTTGAACATGGGCCGCACGTGCTCCAGATGCTTAGCCGAAGTGAACGGCGACTTTACGTGTGACACCGACTCCATTAGATTTTTGGCGGTTGTGGAGATGGCCTCCATCTCCATGTTCCACAGCAATTTTCGTCGTTTCTCGTTTGCTATAATCTGCTTGCCCGGCTTGCTGACAACGGTGTTCTTCATTTTAATTTCGTGGCCGGCGATCTCGTCGTAGATGGATGACAAGTACTCCTCTGGCAGATCATCCTTGCTATCGCTAATACCTCGATTCATCTTTATATACTGCTCTTTAGTCATTTTATTTTTCACTTGTGGCGAGTGCAAGTCCGTGGTCAACATGATAATCGAGAAGGCCAGCACGTATACTGTGTCAGCGCTCTGAAACAGTTGATTGTTCGGGTTGCGCTCGCAGTACCGACTCGCGAACTTCTCCATGAGACGGTCGATTTTCTGCGCCTCACCGGGGAGACGAAATTCCTCCAACAAAAGTCGCAGCGCTGCCACTACCTCCATGTTACGGAAGTCAAAAGCATCTATATAGGCGCACATCACCTCCTTGGAATGGTCATCATTCTCACCCAGGTAATTGCCAATCACTGTCTTGTCCAGGCGCTCGTCCTCGTGCAGCCACCGGGCTATGTCCACGCAGCTTGGACCCAACAGGCCCTTCTCTTGGAGGAATTGAACGCCCTTCTTCGGTTTTCGGTTGAACAGCTCTATACCCGTTTCCATCACCTCTTTTCGCATCTTCCGCTCCTCTAGAGCCTCAGGCAGGTCTAGCACCTCCGTGTTTTTTGCACTACCGTACGAATTGAGGCTGTGACTAGAACCGCCGTAGGCAGAGCGCGTCGAATTGTTCGTATGTGAGACTGCATCACCATTGTCTACTGATGAGTCTCCAGCAGTTTTATGCACAGCTGCGGTTCCCTCGTGGGC
The DNA here is from genome assembly GCA_963668005.1 of Melieria crassipennis. Lineage (NCBI taxonomy): Eukaryota > Metazoa > Arthropoda > Insecta > Diptera > Ulidiidae > Melieria > Melieria crassipennis. The sequence continues at coordinate 47,324,452 of OY764961.1, forward strand.
ATTTAACGACGGCATATTCGGGTTTACATACAAATCCTGGCTCCACTCCACCATGCACTTCAGTATTGAGACTAGGCACTCCAAGCCACGTATGCGCATCGACTTCTCCTGCATGGGATTGGCGCCCAACTCCAACGCTTGCCGCCCTTGCGCTATCTTCGACAAGTCGTTGACGAGTCGTTCAAACAAGTTCGCCGCCGAAAAATCGCAATCGTAGTTTACGTAGATGTCCACCACGGACTGAGCGTCGGCGCAGATGCGTGTTAACGCCTGTATCACCATCCACTTATGTTCAAAGGAACTGGAGGTGGCCTCTAGTATGTTAAGAAAGATCTCTTTGAAAAACACCTCAATCTGCTTTTTGAGGTGGACTTTAAAGTTGGACAACAATGCCACGAAAATCGAAAGGGACAGCTCGAACACTTCGGGCACAAGACTGACACCGTTCTTCGACAGCGCGACGCACAGGTACTGCTTGATAGCCATTATGAACATCTCATTGGAACGGAACACGGGTCCGGCATTTTGCAGTATGGACAGCAGAAGATGCAAAGATAATACCTTTGAACGCAGTTCGTGCGATTTCGGATCGGGATGGCCATCGGGCAACGGCTTCATTGATAACTTGCACAACGCTCTAAACACCAGAAACGCGTCCTTCTGTAAGACATGTGTAAATTTTGCCGTCACAACTGAATCATTCTCGCTCTGCATTTCTACGCTTTCTTCAGAATGAATGTTGGCGTCGTCCGTACACTCCTCTACGTCTACCGTGAGAACCCTGCTATTTAATGCCTCCGACTCATCAACGGCAGTGTTAACGTTCTTCTCTTTGAAGGCTTCATTGAAGGCAGCTACAAGCAAGTTGCAAAAATTCCATACAGATTACACTTGCATTTCTATTTCCATTTACTTACAACTCAAAATCTCCTCCAGTACTGACACGGCGATACCTTTTAGTGACGCGTTCTCCTCTTGAATGTCGGCACACTCGTTCGGTGTATCATTTAATGGTGACTGTACAGCAACTGCATCACTATAATTATCCATCTTAGCCGTTTGACTATTAACTGAAACATTCACGATACTATTCATTTCATACTCTTGGTTTTCCATGCGCGCAAATATCACGTTGAGCATTTGCGTAAGGGTGGCGCGTGCAGTGGTCTGGTTGACCAAGTTTTTGCTAGACAAGTAAATGTCGTAGCACGTACGAACAGCCTGGAGCACCGTGCCCTCGTGTATTTCAACGTGCTGTGAGGTAACCACCGTCAGCAGCGCCTTGATGATTTGCAGCTGCACACCCTCGTCGGTCTGTGGTCCGTTGAAGCAACCGCAAATTGTGTTCACGATGCGATCGATCAGCAGGTGACCCGGACTGGCAGAGTCCTGTATAGCGCCCGTTAAATGCCCGTAGGCAATCAGCTTTTGCAAGCAGTCGAGCGCTGTCACAACAATACGTGGCGAGCGACTCTTACATGCCAACTCGAAAGGCAAAAAGTACGTTTCCGCATTTATTATGCTGGCGGCATCGTTCTTCGGCAGCGGCAAGGCTGCGCAGGGTAGCTCATTGCCTTCGGCTATTTGACCAGCGTTAATAAGCTCATTCTTTATCTGTTCCAACGCTGAATCACACGACTTCTTTAGCTGTGAGTGGTGTGAACGCCGAATGTCCTTGTCCGCAAGAATTTTCTCTAGTGCACGCACGATAAACATTTCTTTAGTCTTTGAAGGCAAATTTTGCATATTGCCAAGGTCCCCCCGAACGGAACAGATCTGCTGACTGCTAGTCTGCCCACTTCTTTGCCTGCTCACACGCTGGGTCTCAGTTGTGCATCAACTCCACCAGCACCTGCATCTGCATATTCCTTGCCGACGAAAATTATTACACCAACTAGAAAATATAACGTAAAATATGTAAGCAGACAAATCGAGCACACGAACTACACACATGAAAAAAACGTCATCAATGAGTGTCGACGCGAAAAATGCATATCGATAATAATGGCAATCGTCGTCGAACACCTACATATCATCGAATGAATTAAAAAAGCTTCTTCACAGAGCGATTCATAAACTTTCATTAGTTTTCGAATTTTTATTTAGAGTGCAAACATAGTCTATGAATTATTGGTCTAAGAATTATGTAGGTACATATTTAATATTTTTGTTATTAGTTTAAGTTACATCAAACCTCGGAACAAATGCTGAATTCTTATTAAAGTTGCGTAATTTTGGCTTAAATGCAGTATAGCGAACCCTCATGGAAAAAGGAATTCTACAGGCTATAATATTGCAACAAACTTATTATAAGTTAATGAAAAAGGTTGTTTATAAAGAAAAAATATTTTGCTTATAACTTATTATTGGTACATATTACATATCTAATGTTGTATAGAAAGGTGTGAAAAGGATGTTTCGTTTAATACCCATATTGTGTAAATCGATAGAGAATTAATTGAGTTACTTTAATACAAACTTTGATCTTTCATCCCGAACCACGTCTTTTGATTCACAAAAAGAAGCTCTATATAGCTAAATTTTCCGTTTTTTTCCTGAGGGTTCGCTATATTGCATTTGTTCCTAATTTTTTACTGGAAAAGTTTTCACAAACTCAAAAAGCTTGCAAGAGAGAACAGAAACGATGGCATAAAAGCGTCAGGGAATAAAATCAGCAGCAAGTTCCTGCTGGTAAAATTGTTACTTGCAAGAATTTTCAGCTCATGAAAAAAGTATCAGCCGTCAAACTGTCGCATAAACAACACAAATTTAGTTGTACATACTTTGAAATTTTGTGGCGATTTTTAATTTCAAATATCAGTTTGAACAAATTATGTCTGAATGCATCAAAAATCAAAGCGATAGTGATATCGAACTCACAGTTTGATTTAGATAAGTTGCCTCCAGTTATTCTTGATAAAAATGAAATATTATTTCAAAATGTACTGACAAAGGATTTAAGATTATTTCCTTTATGACTTGCACGGACTATATTAATTTCACTATCGGAAAAGTTTATAATGTACTTAGAAAACTTTACCACAAGGCTTCGGGACACAAAGTTAAAGTTGAAACTTTTATAGTGCCTCAAATTACGTACGGCGAACTCGTGTATGGGAATCTAGATACGTTGTCGAAAAACAAACTATAACTTTTTTTCTAAAAGGAAATTTATATGGTCAAATTCTGTCTATTCAAAACTAATAATTGGCAATGTTGATATTTTCTTCAAAATAAAAAATCGTTCATATGTTTATACATAATCTGATTTATTTTTGACAGCCGACGTATTTATTTAATCACCTAAAATTTTGCCATAGTAGACGTACTTTAAATCTCAGCGTCCCGAAGTTTGTATTATATTCCGACGTCTCGAATGTTCTTTGTTAGTACAATTCGTTTGTGGACGTATTTTTGGTCTGAACAACGACTGATTGAAAGAGCGTAAGAATGCGTGTGCTGAGCGTACTGCTCGTATGAGTAAGCTTTGCCGACCAGTGATTTAAGAGCTCTGTTAAGTTTGAGAACACCAAAACAGAGATAACTCCAACAGCTGGTTTTTGTTTACATTTATATTTCTGCATTTCTTTCTGGGCAGCCACAGCTATGCCCATCGCCGCCATCTTCGTATGTGTGTTCCTTCCTTTTTGATTTTATTGGTGAAAATTGTCGGCTGATTGATACCAAAGGTGTCTGAATTTTTAATGTAAGCATTTCTTATTTGTAAATGCAAATTAGAGTAACTCTTATGGTGTAACTCCATAACTCGCTTTGTTTGCAGCGACGCTTTTTTCGTTTGTGGGCATTCACTACATTGCACGCTTTGAGCTTCGCAACTCGCTTTTGAAGCATCTAGACGATGCTGACGATCAGCTGACAGTAACATTTTGTGATGTGAAAACAAAACAACTTTACGACAATGGAGAAGGAAATTGCGGATTTGAATGAATTTATTGAGTTCATCGATTTTGTTCGCATAACTGCTTGTGCTGCCAGTACTCAGCAGCATCTTCTGAGCAGCACAAGATGTTTTTGGGTATAAAATCAAATTGCCCAAAAAATAAATACAAATAAATAAAGATTACAATCCGTGCGAAACCGTAATCGATACCTATTATGTGATTTTCTTTTATGGTAAAAATCGGCGTAATAATTTAACTGAACGAATTTTATTTACTGAAATATTTTTAAACCTTGCCTAATATATGCTTTGTTTGAAACCTATTTCAGCACCAAAATTGAAAGAAACAGTTTAGGAGAACATTTTATTTACCGATAACATTTGGAACGAAATATAAATTTACCACCCGTGGTTGTCGCAATCAGCTGGCCTGCTTGAAAAATGCAAGCAAAGCGCCAAACAGTAAAAAGTTGAGCTACTTCCGACACTTTGCGCTATGTAGCCCGCTCCATACAAATGCACTGATTCTACTATTTGACAGATACAAAGCGAGTTATGTATCCATTACCATTACTTACTTTTCCATTATTAATTCGCTTTGTATAGAAAAATCTAAATAATAAAAAATGCATTTATATTGGCGATTAATCATATTTATTAGATTGCATGCTAAAATTTGTATCTAAAAATGTCTCCGGCAAAATTAGCTGTAAACAAACCAACCTATTATTAAACCACGAAGGACACGACCAAGGTGTATTAATAAGGTGATGGCACTACTGCAAAAACAAAATTCCCATGTATTTTGTTAGTGCTTTTGGGCATCCTCGTTGTCAAAATCAAATCAAAACACAAGCAACACAAAAACAATTTTACCAATTTTTGACAATGAGGATGCCCATTCGCGCAAATCAAAAGAAAATCAGAAGAAATCAAAAGAGAATCAGAAGAAAAAAGTTTAATCAGCCGTGTTGCCACCACTACCTTATTAATGTGCCTTGGACACGACAATGGTAATCATTTTAAGCAAAGCTGGCAGCACTTTTAACATATGTCAACGAATGGCAGCAGCGAATTTTTGTGTTTCTTCCAAGTTTGATCGCTTGCTAGTACAATGCAGTGGTCACGCCAATATTCGACAACTTTAAGACGAGATTTTTATCCCAAGAGTACGGTGAAGATATTTCGTAATGTTCGACGGAAGCCCTCCAGCATTAGCCCCAGTGCCACTTCCAAAGGGCCCGTAATAAACGAAAGCTATAACAACCCGGTCCCACTCGCAGATGCCAACTCAAACGGGCAAATTTTTTCTAGCGAATACACCGAGAATGTTGTCAAGGTCCAGATGATTTCTACTAATTTGCACAAACAAATATTTGGTAGTGCAAAACGGAAAGCGGCAAAAAGTGCGTCGTCAGCATCGTGTTCGTATATATCGGACTTGCGGAAGCATGGGATAGATGTGGATCGAATAGAACGTATAGAGGATGTTAAGCTAAACTTACCACGTCTTCATGGGCAAAATATTGAGGAGCACTTTTATTCAATTGCCAAAGAGCAAGTGACGCCATACGAAGAATTACTGCTGCCACTGGTGAACTGTGCGTCTTTACCTTCTCGACCCGTGAACTGGATCTTTTGCGAAGGGTGGACCTCATACGATACGAAAACGGGCGAGACTCATTCCGTCGAATATCCCTCGGAGGATGCACTGGTGTTCGATGTAGAAGTTTGTGTGTCCGAAGGCGGGGCTCCAACGTTGGCTGTCGCAGTTGGTCTGCGGCATTGGTACTCGTGGGTAAGCTCACGTTTAATTCACGCCGAGCAACACACAGTTAGAAACTCTGCCAAGAGAACAATGCCACATTACCGGCCGGAAGATCTCATACCGCTTGGCCGACGTGGCCCTAAAATTGTCGTCGGTCACAACGTATCATACGATCGCGCGCGTTTGCAGGAACAGTACCTGCTAGAGGACACACGGGTCCGTTTTATAGATACAATGTCGTTGCACACATGTGTCAGCGGCATCACCAGTTACCAACGCGCGTTGCTAAAGTCGCAAAAGGAACCTTCTGCCGACGACCTCGAATGGCAATCACAGAGTGCACTCAACAGTCTGGTGGAAGTGCATCGACTGTACTGCGGTGGTCAACCGTTGTCGAAGGAGCCTCGTGATACGTTTCTGACGGGATCGTTAACCGATGTGCGGGCCAACTTTCAAACATTGGTGAACTATTGCGCGGGGGACGTTGAAGCTACACATAACGTATTACGAATTTTGTACCCGCTATATGCAGAACGATTTCCACACCCAGCCACACTGGCTGGCATTCTAGAAATGGGGTCGGCCTACCTGCCCGTGAACTCAAATTGGCTACGATTTATAGAGGAGTCGAATCTAACATACGAAGACCTAAGCATCGAAGCGAAAAATCATTTGTCCCGCCGTGCGGATGAGGCATGTGCTTTGCTCAAAAAGGAAAGGTATCGACAAAACATCTGGTTGTGGAACGAGGACTGGAGCGTGCAAGAGCTGAAAATGAAGCAAACAAAGAACACTGTCAAGAAGAATGAGTTATATCAGCCGGACTCTGTGAATGTGCATGAAGAAGTTAACACACAGGAAGGCGAGCGTCGCTTGCAATCCAAGTTCCAATATTTGTACAACATGAAGTCTCGGCTGCCGGTGCGTCGACCATTGCTACCTGGATATCCAGCCTGGTATCGTAAGCTGTGTAGAAAAACACCGAAGCCCAGTGATGCCAGTACGGGCACGGCCTGGATGCCCGGTGCTACAGAAATCAGCACTGGAATGCAAATCGCACCAAAATTGCTGTCGCTTTGTTGGGAGGGGTATCCACTGCACTACATGAAGGAATATGGTTGGGGATTTCTCGTGCCATTCAAGCCATATCACTATCCACCAATGAAGTCAGGAACGGAATCGGAGGCGGTATCGCCGTATCGTATCCCCATTAAGCAATTGGTGGAGCATTGCCCTATACCGGAGCACAGTGCAGACGGTATATCGGCATCTGAAAGTGATTATGCTATGGGTATGCTGGACAGCGAGCTGGAGGTAAAACTCGGTAAACGTAGTTACAAATCTAAGCCACCGAAGGATTACACAAACGGAATTTATAAGGGCGCCGGAGTCTGGTGCAAACAGATAGTAGAAAATTGCTGCTATTTCTTTAAACTGCCGCACAAAAATGGAAACTCGTTTCGCGTGGGCAACCCGCTAGCTAAGGATTTTCTGAACAAGTTCTCCGAAAACATGCTAAGCAGTGCGGATACGGTGGGCGGATCGGCTGCGCGAGTCATTGATATTGCACGTATGACGTCCTACTGGCGCAACAATCGGGACCGTATCATGGATCAAATGGTGGTTTGGGTGCCGCACGCGTATTTGCCTGATGGCTTGAAGCGCGACGGATCGGCTGCAACCATGGAATTCGGCGCTATATGCCCACAAGTGGTTGCGTGTGGTACGCTGACGCGGCGTGCAATGGAACCTACGTGGATGACTGCATCTAATTCACAACGCGAACGCATCGGGTCCGAATTGCGCGCCATGGTGCAAGCGCCGCCCACATATCGTATTGTGGGCGCCGACGTGGACTCACAGGAGCTCTGGATAGCTTCTGTATTGGGAGATGCATATGCGCATGGCATACATGGGGCCACGCCACTTGGCTGGATGACACTCAGCGGTTCCAAGTCGATGGGCACGGATATGCACTCGGTCACGGCGAAAGCCGTAGGCATCTCGCGTGATCACGCCAAAGTCATCAACTACGCTCGCATTTACGGTGCTGGGCAGAACTTTGCTGAAGGCCTGTTAAAGCAATTTAATCCTAATTTCTCTGCTACTGAGGCAAAGAGTAAAGCGATGAAAATGTTTGCAATCACGAAAGGAAAGAGGCTATACAAAATACGTGCGGAATTCCTTGATGAATATGAAGACAGAAAGTTGGTAAAATTTATTGTTATTAACTTTAATTTACATTTATTTGCTCCTGTTCCTTGTGCCTTTGCTCTTTTAATGTTTTAGTTATAGCGGATATGAAGCTCTGAAGCTGGCATCCTCCTGCAACCGATCGGTGAGCGAGATGTTTCAAAAAGGTCGTTGGGTGGGCGGAACTGAGAGTGCCATGTTCAACAGGTTAGAAGAAATTGCCACTGGTGAACACCCGGTCACGCCATTCCTAAGCGGACGATTAAGCAGGGCGTTGGAAGTAAACTGTGGAGACGAAAACCGTTTCCTACCAACGCGCATAAATTGGGTCGTGCAAAGTGGCGCTGTGGACTTTTTGCATCTGATGTTGGTCTCCATGCGGTGGCTGATGGGGCCACACGCTCGTTTCTGCCTAAGTTTTCACGATGAGGTACGATATTTAGTGAAGGAGGAGATGGCCTATAAGGCTGCACTAGCATTGCACGTGACGAACCTGCTTACTCGTTCCTTCTGTGCTTCGCGTATTGGTTTGAAAGATCTGCCAATGTCGGTAGCATTCTTTTCGTCAGTAGAGGTTGACACAGTCTTGAGAAAAGAAAGTACAATGGATTGTAAAACGCCATCAAATCCGCATGGCCTGAAAATTGGCTATGGGATACTGCCGGGAGAGAGTTTGAATGTCTACAACGCAATCGAAAAAGCTGGAGGCTGTGACTTGCGCAAGTGGGAATGGCTAAAATAATTTAGGGTCTTTGTCTACATCGACACTGGAAATTGCGACTGCTCCAAATGAAAGAGGATAACAATCTCACAGCCTCTGCCGTTAGGCCTATACAAATCGTTGAACGAAGGTTTTATTGAGTCACTAAGCAGAAGGTAATCGATTTGAAGCTCAACTTAACCAACAGAGGAGCAGTACCTAGGAGGAGCAGTACCTAACATCGGAAAACATTAATTTCGTATGAATTGCCATAGAATGACTGTCATTCGAGGCCGGGATATTAACCTTCAGTGAATAATAGGTACAATGCGGCGTTCCCATAATAAGTTTTTTCTCATTTTCCTGGGAGCCGCATTTTTTGAAGTGTTAAATCCTAAAATTGGGTTGCAATTTTAATTCATACCTCAATCAACAAGTTTACATATTTTACGATTACGATTTTTTAAAGCTTCGGCTAGAAAACAATGAAGAGTAATATTTAGAGAACTTTCGAAATTTCATAAAAAATAAACGAAACTTACTGGAAATATTTGCTTTCGCATAAAAATTATAGGGTTTAGTCTCCTTATTCATTAGTTAACACAAAAATAAATTAACTGTACTACTGTGTCCAAAAAATAAAGTGACATTGTATTTATTTTGAAAATTCTTTATTTATTCTTCCAAATCAATTTCATCCCCTTCAAAGTAATCCCCTCCCGATGCAATGCACTTATGCCAATGGATTTTCCAATCTTCGAAACACTGATTGTAGTCACTTTCCGGGATGGCCTTCAGTTCCGTCTTCGCTACGGCTTGAATCTCCTCTATCGTATCAAAACGGTGTCCCCGGAGCGGTCTTTTGAGCTTGCTGAACAGCCAGAAGTCGCACGGCGCCAGATCAGGTGAATACGGTGGTTGCGGAACGATATGGGTTGAGTTTTTGGCGAAATGATCACGAATTACGAGTGCAGTATGGGATGGTGCATTATCGTGGTGTAAAAACCAAAATTGTCTTTCCACAACTCCGGCCTTTTTAGGTGGATAGCGTTACGCAAACGACGCATAACGTTCAAATAATATTCCTTGTTGACTGTTGACTAAAAAAAAGAATAATTCTTCAAATCCTTCGACGCTCGCAGTTTAAATTCAAATGTCACCTTATTTTGGACACAGTAGTATGTTTAATTACACAAAAAAAACCCTTAGTGACGGTCATGGAACGACATTTACCTTATGATCGCCACGCAATTCAAATTTAAGACGAAGCGGCGGCACTAAGGAAAGGAAATATAAAAAATGTCGGTGTCGATAATGGGGCCTTGGCATCAATTACGAAAAGCAAGCCTTTAAACTAATGCACGTAGACACCATGGCCGAAAACAACATCAACACTGTGAATCCTGCAAAGTAAAGAAAATGTAAATTCAAAAGGCGGATACGGTAGATTTCTGGCGATAATGGAAAGCGCCAAGTCTACAAAAACAAGTTTAAAAACAAGTAAACGAAGGAAAGATCTTCGCGCACTTAGTGTTTTCTGTAGCAAACAAGACAAATAAAAAAGCAATCTACACTAATTAAATAGAATAATTAAGAATAATTCCCAAAACTAGCCCAACAAGATACAATAACTGCCATTATGCCGCAACACAGAAACTGCATCACTAAAAGCGGTTCTGAACTAAACAAAGGCATTAAAAAACACCTGGCCAATTGGACCGACACCCTGCCTGGTACAAAAAAAAATTAGTTAAAAATAAAAGCAACAATAAGCATACAAAACATTAACCAGCATTTAACACAGTTAAGTAAGTAATTGTCGCGACGCGACACCCGTAAACGGGGTACGGCCTGCCGCAAAAGCTCTCCACAGGCGCCTCTGCTTTGCGCGCGACTTCTGCTGTTGGTTGCAAAGAGATGATAGGCCGTCCTCAACTTGGTCCTTCCACGAGAGACATGGTCTCCCTCTTTGCCGTCGACTTCCAACTTCCGCTCGAAGGCATTCACCGGAGCTTCATCGCCCAAACAGCCGACAAGGCCAAGCTAGCGTAGCCGCAGGGTGTTAATTCGCTCTGCTACGTCCATGTCTTTATACGTTGTTGGTTCGTATTAGAGCTCTGAATTAGTGTATTTGATCTTCCTGTAGCACCGCTGTACAGTACTTCATTGCACTTGGCACATGAGTGAGCCTTTAAAATGAGCGAAATTATCTCATTAACGAAAGGAGTACTTACACGTGCCGCTATTTTCAAAGGCAGTAAATAAAACATTTTATTGCTTTAATTGCTGTCTTTAAAAAAATCAAAGCAAATACAGCAAAGTAACGGTATTGTAAAGTGAATGAAACTATTTGGAACGCAGTTGCTTATGGCCTGCTTATGAACAGCGAGGTGTATGAAAACGAAATGATATTTAATATATGTACAGTACTCTTCGTTTATAACGAACCCGTTTAAAACGATTTTCCGCCTAAAACGAACCAATTTCAAAAGTACGCGCTTTATGTTTTCGCTTATTACGGACGCCTTTTCAAGCGAATTTTCGGTTAAAACAAACCATTTTTCCCAGTCCCTTGAAGTTCGCTTTAAGCGAAAAGTACTGTATTTACATAAATTATAATATGCATAATATAACATAACATATACAATATAATGGATATTAGTACAAGTGAAAGTATTAAATTCAGATTCCTTAGATTCATAAATTTTAGGATAAATTAGAGTCGCTGATTTCCAATTCGTAAACCGTTTTTAAAACTTGGTTCGTTTTTAAAATGGGCATGTAACTTCTAAACGATATTAAATATCGTTTAAAATTTTAAATTTGTTACCCAGTATTATTATTGCCATTCAAATGCATGTTGTTTTGCAAATGTTCTCAACAAAATGGATGAAATATCTTCCCGAGTCAGAAAATTTCCTTTAAAATGGCATTTAATTGTTAGTGCATATTTAGCTTTAAATACAAAGCATATATTTGCATATTTATAATGAAATGCATATTTCTGGATTTTTCTTAAATTTCTTATATTAAGTGCGCAACTCAGACCCAGCGAGACTGTTTGTCAATAGATGGCTCCAGGAGTAACAGATCGATTTAAACACATCCAAAGCGTCATGAACCAGGCTTAGACATATGGTAAACAAACCACTTCAATACATTAGTGATTTTATTTTTGCGTTATATACACTTGAATGTGCGAAAATGTCTAAAGGGCAAAATCTTCGAAGACGCTGAATTGGAGGCAGTGCTTGATGAGGATTCGTGCCATGTTCAACCAGTTCCCAAAAAAGGCAAGACTACTGACCCTGCGAACTATCGACCTATAGCAATTTGCTCGGTGCTTTCCAAAGCAATGGAAAGCATTGTAAACTTCAACCTTGTGAAATATCTGGAGCACAATAGACTGCTTAGTGACCGCCAATACGGCTTTCGGAGACAGCGATCGACGGGAGACCTTATGGCGGTCCTCACCGAGAAATGGAACCATAGCATTCTAAACCTCGGTGAAAGCAAGGTTGTTGCATTGGATATTTCCAAGGCCTTCGACCGGGTGTGGCATAAAGCACGTGTCAAAACTTATTGCTTATGGTGTCGGTATCTTCTCTCGTTGGATTACGAGCTTCCTCTATGATCGCTCTATTCGTGTTGTAATAGACGGCATAGCCTCGGAAAACCATTCCCTTAGCGCGGGAGTGCCGCAGGGTTCGGTCCTTTCTCCAACCCTTTTCCTTATCTTCATCAACGACCTATTGTCGTCGACGAAGAATCCCATCTACTCGTTTGCGGATGACAGCACCATTTGTCATTCATACTCCTTCACAAAGCGCCCCAGTTCTGTGGAGATTGAGAGAGAACGGCGCCGTATGAATGACACACTTAACAGCGACCTACAAACAATCTCCAAGTGGGGTCAAGCGAACAGGGTTGATTTTAATCCTCGCAAGACCCAATGTTGCCTGTTATCCCACAAGCGAGTCTCCTCACATCCCAACACATCCCTGGTTATGGGTGGTGTGGGTATTGCGGAATCGGCAGCTCTTGATGTTCTGGGCATGCCCATTAAGAACGATCTTCGTTGGAACGATCATATTTTTGGCGTGTCGAAAGAAGCAGCCAAGTGCCTCGGCTTCCTAAAGCGGTGCAAAAAATATTTCACTCCGTCTGATCTCCGCATTATTTACACTACCTATATCCGCCCTAAAATGGAGTTTAACTCGCACCTCTGGGCGGGGGCTTCAAAAACCCATTTGGAGTACCTCGATCGGGTGCAAAACCGTGCGATTAAACTTATAGGGGACAGTAGGGCATCCAGCTCTATTGACTCCTTGGAACATCGTCGAAATGTGGCATGTGTGGTGTTATTTTACCGGTACTTTTTCGGTAATTGCTCAGTGGAGATGAGCAGCTTGCTGCCATCACTCCGGGTATTCCCCAGGGCAACCCGTTTGAACACTGGCGCCCATGCATTCCACGTTGAAACGATGTTCCAGCGCACTACGCACTACAGAGAAGGTTCGTTCCTGGCCCGTACAGCGCGATTATGGAATGGTCTCCCTGCAGATATTTTCCCCAGCACTGATGATCTCGATGGGTTCAAGGCAAGAGTCCACAAATTCTTCACCCAACATCCTTTCTCCTAACCTATATATCCTTCCTGAACCAGCGCAATGCCTCGCATTTATAGGGGTATCCCCTGCGCGTTGGCTCGTATTAAAAAAAAAAAAACAGAAGAGCTTGCTTCAGCTTTAGAAGTTACCCCCCAAACAATTTCCAAGCGATGGGATGCGTTCGGAATGATTCAAAAGCAAGGAACCTGGATTCCTTATGAAATGAAGTTCCCGGCTACTGCTCTGCTACTTCATGTTAGTCAATCGGTAGCCGTTCTTTTGCAGCTACTTTTGGAGCCGTAATTGTAAAATGCAGCGGCAGAAATCCTTCTTGGAAACTCGCCCTTATTTTGGTTTATTGATTTTATGAATCTAAAAATCGGAATCTTTATATAAAATAAGCTTCATTATGTAGGTAGCTTAAAAAAGTTAATGCAATGCTCCGCTCAGCTACCGACTACGTAACATGAAGTAACGTAGCAGTAGCCCGGAGCCTCATTCCAAAAACGAATAGTCACTGCTGTGAGCCGTAGCCAGTGTGACCGCAGCCTTGTGAAAAATTGTAGCACAGAGGTAGGCTTCCCAACTATTAAAACGGTTTAGGGAGGACAAAATTTGGCTTGAGGAGGACTTTATATGGGAACTACTTTGTTTCAGGAGGACATCACATTACTTCAATATTTTACCATGTTTTTAGAAAATGCAAGTGTAAAAAGAGAAGACCTAAAAGCACAAGTAAATTTTAACTTTTTAGCCACTTTAAAAAATAAAACAAAACGCGACTGTAATCAGACTATATGCTACCGGTCACGGGCACCGATCACGGATAAAATTGTTGTTGCTTTAATGTAAAAGAGAAAATTTGGAGAGCGTAATTTTTCTCTTTTACATTGAAACAACAACAATTTATCCGTGACCGACGATCATTTGACCGGCAGCATAACATCGGCCTAACTGATATTAGGACAGCGACTAAGGCCGTTGTTGTTGTTTCAATGTAAAAGAGACAAATTACGCTCTCCCAATTTTCTCTTTTACATTGAAACAGCAACAATTTTATCCGTGACCGGATATCCGTGTATCCGTGGAACACAGGATTTCAGCAAGGTTTATAGAATAAACAACAAAACAAACAAAATATTCTATAAACCTTGGGATTTCAGTTGGGGGGTTTACGTACACAACAGAGACTGACAATGAGTACTAATAAAATCAGTATACTTAACCCTTAAAAGCATAGGGTCAACACCCAATATAGAGACCAACCGTCCCCTATGTGAAATCACCCACTGATCACGAAATGGACACTCATTTTGCATGTAAATGCTTAGTTTTTAGAAAAAGTTCAAAAGGTGTGTTTTTTATTTGTACCATATATGGTACGCTATGCATTGGTGTCAAAAAAACTGAAAATTTTGCTTATGGAAAAATTTATTTTAGTTCATTAGACATAACAGAAAATGAATGTGAATACGATAATTTCATTTGAACTGAATGGAAATATAAGAAAAATAAAAGCAAATAAGAATATTTGATTAATTTCAATGCTTATTATGATACGATGCTACAAAACAATTATGTTTATCATTTAAACAAAGATGTACGTTACACTTTTTGCATTTGAAAACTGAACGATTGTTGACGTTTTTGTCCCCGTCAGAACATGTTTCATTCTTGCATCTAGCAGGACCTTCAACAACAGGAAGATGATCAATGCCATCGAAACGCAAATTTTGTTCTTGAGCACGAGAGACTCCATGCCCGTTTTTGTTCGGTTTATTTTTAGTAGCCATATTCGTCAGTACATTGGATACTTGCAGTCGAAACGCCTTTTGAGTCATTGTTATTTTGGGGTTTGCTCTTTTAAATAGTAGCCATGCATTGACCATTACAAGATCCAATAGGTGGTAGAATATTCTTATGTACCATTTTCTGCTTTTTAACCAAATTTTTAGTCGGCCGAGGTGAGAATCCATAAGATCCACACCTCCCATATGAAGATTGTACTCTTTTATTATTTGGGGGCAAGATATAGTTATTACTTGTTTTTCTTTTTTATCCCAGCGTTGTATAGTCGGAAGGAAGGGAGCGGGCATACAAGGTAAAGTTTCTGATTGCGTTCAACCTGGCGAACGCCAGAACGATCCTTGTCCCTGTCCAATCCAAGCTGATACACAGCCTCCGCGCGGCCCTTCTGGATAGCTATTTGGCACCCGCTGAATAGTGAACTAATGTGTGCAGCGTGTCCAATCCCCAGGACTTGAAATTTGGGTTGTGCGCAGGGTTTGGTGCCCGCCACGTAAAATCTACCACCAATGAAAGCCAAAAACAAAGCCTCGGAAGGAATCCACAATGTTGACGACCACAGCAAACGATTTAAGGACCACGATTTGAGGATATGCACCTGGAATGTCCGGACCCTCTATAGGGAAGGTGCCTCTATCCAACTGGCGGAAGCCCTCACAAAATGTAAGGCTGACATCACCGCCATCCAGGAAATGCGATGGACAGGACAAGGTTGCTCCAAGCGAGCAGACTGCGACATCTACTACAGCCGCCATGCGGAGAAGCACGAATTTGGCTGCGGATTTGTGGTCAGCAAGAGACTTCGCCACCACGTCACTCGGTTCACTCCGGTGAACGAACGGCTGGCTTCGATCCGCATCAAGGCTAAATACTTTAGCATTAGCCTAATTTGCGCGCACGCCCTGACGGAAGAGAAGGACGATGCGACCAAGGATTCCTTCTATGCGAAGCTCGAGGACGTCTACGACGGGTGCCCGGCCCATGACGTCAAAATTGTCCTCGGGGACTTCAACGGAAAGGTCGGGCGAGAAGGTATCTTTGGCCCCACAGTCGGGCAGTTCAGCCTCCATGCGACCACTTCGAACAACGGTCTGAGGCTGATCGATTTCGCCGCGGCACGAAACATGGTAGTTAGTAGCACCAGATTCCAGCACCTCGATATCCATAAAGCCACCTGGCTATCCCCCGATCAATCCACCCGCAACCAGATTGATCACATTGTGATTGATGGAAGGCATGCTTCTAGCATTCTAGATGTGCGCACGTTCCGAGGACCCAACATCGACTCGGACCACTACCTTGTTGCAGCCAAGGTACGCATGCGTCCTTGCGCAGCGAAGACCGCGCAACCTAGTTTGCGAAGAAAGCTGGACATCAGTAAGCTGCGATCACAAGGGGTAGCCGAAGCTTACTCCGCTCAACTCTCCAACCAGCTCGGTCGCTCCCCCTCTCCACCTGATGACATCGGCGGATTATGGGCTCACTTATCCCACTCTATGCGCGCCGCCGCAGAAAATGTCCTTGGTTTTCGAGGCCCACCACCAAAAAATCAATGGTACGATGAAGAGTGTCGCGCAGCCACTGCAGCGAAGAATGCTGCCTACAAGAAGACCCTGGAGTCGGCTGCCACGCGAGCCGTGACAGAAAAATACCGGGAGGAGAGGAAGAAGGAGAGGTCCCTTTTTAGACGCAAGAAACGGGAGCAAGAAAGGCGCGAGCGTGAGGAAATCGAGGAGTGCAGGAGCAGGAATGACGCCCGAAAATTCTTCCAAAAAGTTAAGCGTCTCACGGAAGGATTTAAGCCCGGGGCATCTTCTTGCAGAGACGAAAACGGGGATCTGGTTACGGATGCGCAGGGTGTACTGAGGTTGTGGAAGGAGCACTTCACCAAGCTGCTCGCAGGCGACGAAGGGAACAATACCGCCGGTGGTGAAGATGTCCAGATGGCACCAATCGACGACGACGGTGTGGATGTGCCACCGCCCAGCCATGACGAGGTCTGGGTCGCTATCCAGCGACTCAAGAACAATAAAGCTGCAGGGCCGGATGGGCTACCAGCTGAATTGTTCAAGGCCGGCGGCGGTGAGCTGATTGGGTGCATGCATCAGCTCATCTGCAAAATATGGCTGGAGGAACGAATGCCCAACGATTGGAACCTCAGTGATCGACCAGATATTCACTCTACGCCAAATCCTGGAGAAGACTCATGGGTCTTCTCCAGGACCAAATCGATACTCACCATCTCTTCATCGATTACAAGGCAGCATTCGATAGCCCGATAAGGGATCGCCTATATGCCGCATTGTCTGAACTTGGTATCCCTGCAAAGCTCGTGAGAATTTGCAGAGCGACGTTGAGCAATACGCGCAGCTCCGTCAAGGTTGGAAGTGACCTCTCCGACCCATTTGATACCGTTCGAGGATTCAGACAGGGCGATTCTTTGTCCTGCGACCTCTTCAACTTCACCATGGAGAGTGTTCTGCGCAAGGCCGGTGTACATCGTAATGGCACAATTTTCAACAAAAGTGTCCAGCTCCTTGCCTACGCTGATGACATTGATGTCATCGGGCGTAACAAGCGAGATGTCACCGCTGCCTTTGCGGCTATCGAAAGAGAATCTGCCAAAATGGGTCTGGTGGTAAATGAGGGCAAGACGAAGTATATGCTGTCTACACGCAGGGACTCGCAGCGGCTAGGGTCTCACGTCGAGGCCGACAGGTATACCTTTGAAGTTGTCAAGGAATTCGTCTACCTTGGCACCGCCATCAACAGCAGCAATGATGTCAGCCTGGAGATAAAGCGAAGGATTACTCTTGCCAACAGGTGCTACTACGGTCTCGGTAGGCAATTGAGAAGTAGAGACCTCTCTCGACCGACAAAACTTGCGCTCTATAGGACGCTTATCTTGCCCGTGCTTCTCTATGGCGCTGAAGCATGGACAATGACACGAAACGACATAGCGGCCCTTGGAGTGTTCGAGAGGAAGGTACTTCGCAAAATCTTCGGCCCTGTACGTGTTGGTGACGACTATCGTATACGAACCAATAACGAGCTGTATAAGGACATGGACGTAGCGCAGCGAATTAACATCCAGCGGCTACGCTGGCTCGGTCATGTCTGCCGTATGGACGACGAAGCTCCGGCGAAAAAGGTGTTCGATGCGATGGTTGGAGGTCGACGGCGAAGAGGGAGGCCGTGTCTCCGGTGGAAGGACCAAGTTGAAGAGGCCCTGTCATCACTTGGTGTGACCAACTGGAGAAGGCGCGCGCAAAGCAAAGGCGCCTGGAGAGAAGTTTTGCGGCAGGCCGTAACCCGATAGCGGGTTGTTATGGCCAGTTAAGTAAGTTGTATAGTCGGAACTTTAACGTCGCTGGCATGTTTCATCCCAACGAAAGTTGAGACAAGGTTAACTACCCGATTATCTTTCCAAGATAATGATGTTATCGGCACTCCATGTATTGTCGTTATGAATTCTGCTGAAACACCTCGATTCATTTTCATCATAACCTTCGCATCTGGGAACTTACAGTTTCTTATTCGATTTCGATTGATGGTTCCAATGCTGTGAATACCTTGTGTTCGTAGATAAATCAGTAAGGGCACGGAGGTATAGTAATTATGCATGTAAACAATATAATTTTGGAAACGAGGAACCCCACGAATCATGCGGACTACAATATTGGCAGAGGCTTTCAAATCTGGTTCTCCAGGCAATAAATAATGTGTTTCACCAGTATAAATTTCAAACTTGTACAAGTTAACACACCATATAACAGCTCGGGTGATCTACTGCAAAAACCAACCGCAGCGAGAACAGCAACAACAACCACATTAGCACATCATAAGCCACAACAACGACATCGAATGCAATGCAGCTCGAATAACATAACGCGGAACGGAAGCTTGCAAGCGCTGACGACAGACCAGCGGAAGTTTGGAAGCGCTGCACCACTGCAGCGTGGGAATTGCCGAATCAGCAATCAACAACGGCAGTCCAAGTGGAGCCGTCTAAGCTAAGTTATTCAGGTGCAGGCACCGACAAGTTAGTCATTGTAACTCACTGCTGGTGATCGGCTGCCTTCGCATAGCGAAGGAAATAAAGTTCTAATTAAAAATTTAACACAGACTTTTACTGGCGCCCAACGTGGGGCCACATTAAAATATCCCCATAGACGGATAAACGAAGTGGCCGCGGTGCTCGAACGCACGAAATAAAAAAAAGGCATACGTACCTCTAAAAGACAAAAAAAAACGTTTAATAGTGACCAAGTTTAAAAAAAGGCATAACGAACAATTCATAGTGAACACTTGAAACGAAAAAGCAAAATCGAAATAATTTGAACATAGTGTAAAAAAAAAGACAACAAATAGTTTAATAAAAATCAAGACATTGGGCATTGCACGCTAAGCCGAGGCGTAACCATCGAGGGACCGGACGAGATAAAAACCGGAAAACCAGACCAGGAAGAGCGGAAGCAGATAAATTATAAGAATGAAAAATTCACTGTAAGTTGAGTGCTCTGAGTTTGAAAACAGTTTAAGAAAAATATATTAGATTAAAAAGAAAATAAAAAAGAAATTTGTTGTAAATTGTCAGTTATTTGGAATTAATCTAAGTGAAAATTACTATAATGACTATGGACGAAAACCATCTTCGCACCTTAATGAATTCCGCTGTACGGGCCGCAACAGAGCAGACTAGATGCGAATTCCAAACGACTATTGACGAACCTACTGCCAGGCTAACGTTGATAGAAAGAGCGGTTCAAGTAGAGCAATATCGCGAAATTACGATCGATCCTACAGTTAGATGTGATGAGTCGCTGGACGTTGTGAAATCCTTGCCGGAATTCAATGGCGACCATTCACGATACGTTTCGTGGCGACAGGCGGCACACACCGCCTATAAACTTTTTGAAAACGCACGTTTAGATTCGCGGAAAATAAAGTTTCAGGCAATGGCATACAATTGCGCAACTCTAGCAGAATGCCACTAACAAGCAATAGCCCGCACTTCTTCAGACAACCGCAACAGATGCCCACTTCAAAGCCCACTCCTATGGACGTAGATCCAAGCAACCGGTACAACCACCGTACTCCCCTCCTAATATCCGAAATTTCCCTTCGGGAAAGACAGCTTTCGGAAACCAATACCCAGGAAATTCCAGGAATTTCGATACGCAACAGGCACAAAAAAGACAACGTGACAGTGACCGTTTTAACAATAACAAAATACAGCGCATAAACCATTTGGGACAGCATAACTCTATGAACGATCCGAACGAGGGCTCCGACTTTTATTACCAAACGGATAATCTCGATGACTCTGTAGAAAACGAGAGCTACTATACTGAGTGCCCACCCCAAGAAGAAACATTAGATGAGGTTAATTTTTTAGGGGGTAGATCCCTGCTACCATATGTTAGCAGGACATTTGGAGGAAAGCAATTAAAATTCTTGGTAGACACAGGCGCATCTAAAAATTACGTTAAGGACTCCAATTGGAAAGGTATAAAACCTCTCACATCCCCATTCCTAGTAAAATCAATTCATAGCAAGGACAAAATAACAAAGGAATGCGCTATAAATATTTTCAATACGAACTCTGTTTTTTTATTTTACCCACACTTAAGACTTTTGACGGCATAATCGGGTATGACCTCCTCCGAGAAATAAATGCTAGGCTGGACATTAAGAAGGGTATTCTATACCATAGGAACGGTTGGGAAAAACTAATGTATCTCTACTGCAGAGATGTTAACAGCATCACTGCAGATGGAGACATCGACCGACTGAAAACGAAGCACGCTGCTGTTTTCTCCGACCACAACGAGTCCCTGCCATACAATACAAATATTGTGGCAACCATACGAACAGTGAATGATGAACCGGTTTATGCCAAGTCATACCCATATCCAATGGCAGGTTCCGAGTTCGTAAACCAGGAAGTTAATAACCTACTGCTCGACGGCATTATTAGACCCTCGCGATCGCCCTATAACAGCCCAGTGTGGGTGGTGTATAAAAAAGGAACAAACGAGACGGGAGAAAGGAAAATGCGTATGGTAATCGATTTAAAAAAACTCAATGAGAAAACCATTAGCGATAGGTATCCAATTCCTGACACATCGGTAATCCTTGCCAACCTGGGTAAATCGTCAATTTTTACAACAATAGATTTAAAATCCGGTTTTCATCAAATTACACTTGCAGGAAAAGACAGAGAAAAAACCGCGTTTTCCATCAATAATGGAAAGTATGAGTTCTGCAGGTTACCATTTGGCCTGAAAAATGGCCCCAGCATTTTTCAGCGCGCCATTGATGACGTGCTGAGGGAAGAAATTGGGAGGACTTGCCATGTCTATATAGATGATATAATTGTATTTTCCAGTGACTATGAAACCCACTTGCAAGGCGTCAGCCGAATACTTGAGAAATTGTACTCGGCAAACATGAGGGTATCTTTAGAGAAAACTCAATTCTTTAAAACAGAAGTTGAATTTTTTTGGATTTGTTGTTTCAAAAGATGGTATTACGACATCGAAAGATAAAGTGAAAGACATTATAGACTACGAAGTCCCGAAAACACTGCGCGCCCTGCGCTCCTTTTTAGGGTTGTCTGGTTATTACAGACGCTTTATTAAGGACTACGCAATGATTGCAAAACCTCTCACAAAATATTTGCGAGGCGAAAATGGAACGATTCGGGCTAATACTTCCAAGAACATAAAAATTACATTCGATAACGAAGCTCATAGAGCTTTCCATAAAATTAAGGATATTTTGTCCTCAGAAGAGATTCTTCTTCTCTATCCGGATTACGAAAAACCCTTTGACTTAACCACAGATGCGTCTTCGCATGCCCTAGGCGCTGTACTTTCACAAGGAGGCAGGCCCATCACTATGATATCGCGAACCTTATCCAAAACAGAGGAGAACTATGCAACGAATGAGCGAGAGCTTCTCGCAATTGTCTGGGCCCTACAAAAACTTAGAAACTATTTATATGGGGCAAATAACATTAACATTTTTACTGACCATCAACCCCTTACCTTTTCTATATCAGATAAAAACCCCAATGCAAAGTTAAAACGTTGGAGAGCCTTTGTGGAGGAATTCTCACCTAGATTTCATTATAAGCCAGGCAGGGAAAACGTTGTTGCAGACGCACTATCGAGGCAACATATTAACACTCTAAATCCTCAAGATGTGTCCCACACAGACGATGAGACTGTTCACAGCGAGGAATCGTCAACGGAGGTTATTCCTACTGCTCCGAACCCCATTAACACCTTTACAAATCAGATAATCCTTGAGAAAGGAAACACAAATTCCAAAGCCACAAAAATTATATTTCAATCGCGAATTAGGCACAATATTATTTTTCAGGACATAGACGCTATTTTTGAACAAATAAAGGACTGCATCAATCCCAATGTCACTAATGGATTGCTATGTGAATTGTCTGTCCTTGGGAAAATCCAAAACGAAATTAAAACTAATTTCCCGGCCGTTAAGTTCGTGCACACAAAGACTTTAGTCACTGACATCTTTAACGAAGACGACCAAAAGGAAATCCTTTACGCAGAGCACAGTAGAGCGCATCGCTCCCTTAAAGAAAATATGGCACAGGTTCTAAAGGTCTACTATTTCCCACGTATGCGGAAAATGCTTAAGGAAATAGTCCTTAACTGCAAAATTTGCCAAGAAGCGAAATACCAACGCCATCCGCCAAACCCCGAAATAGGACGCACACCGATTCCTAGCAAACCCGGTAAAATTCTTCATGTAGACATTTTTTCGACAGATAGTAAGCATTACTTAACCTGTATAGACAAATTTTCAAAATTTGCCCTGATCCAATTAATTTCCTCGAGGTCAATAGTCGACATAAAAGAACCAATAATCCGTATTATGAACTTCTTTAAAGATACTAAGAGTCTTGTATGTGACAATGAGAAATCGCTAAATTCTAATACAATAAAGTCCTTACTAAAAGACCACTTTAATGTCTCCATATTTACAACGCCACCTCACCATAGTACAACGAACGGACAGATAGAACGGTTTCACGGAACGCTTTCAAAAATCAGTAGATGCATTAAATTAAGCCAGGGATTAAATGACACGAACGATCTTATTTTGCTTGCCGCACATAAATACAATAGGACAATTCACTCAGTGACAGGACAACGGCCCATTGACATTATTCACTCCAGCACACCAGAATACCTAGACGAAATCAAAAACTGTTTGATTAAAGCACAAAACTCTGACCTACACCACCACAATAGAAATAAAGCGACAAAAACTTCAGCCAGACGAAAAGGTGTTTATAAAAAATAATAGACGGATAGGTAACAAACTTACTAAACTTTATACAGAAAAAACGGTGGAAGAAAACTTAGGAACAACAGTCTTAATTGATGGTAAAAAAATTCATAAAAGTAATCTAAGATAATTTTTCGGTCACCAGGTTCTTGATCTTGACGGCAGCTGTGTTAGCGCAGTCAGAAATTGTAAACTACACTGACTCGGTATTCATCCCAATCTCGGATGGAGAGGTAGCCATCTATCATCAGTATAAGCACCTTATTCATCACTTAAATCTGACTGTTTATGACGGTATCGCCGATGACACACATCATCTGCTAGACAACTTCCCGCAATCCCACATACGGAAAACTCTACAGCTCGACATAGACCGCATTTTTCGATTAAGAACCGGTACAGAAAGTTCTGCAAAATTTCAAATTTCTTTTAGTGGTGTAATCGTAGGTTTATTGACATTTTTGTTTTTACTAGTACAAAGACATATCCGAGTAGTAATAATTATAAGTAAAATAAAATCAGTTGATACGTCGTTGTCCATAAGCACGGACATTTCTTACAAGACCTTTCATCAAATTTTGTACAACCGTTTCGTTTACTTTTTGGGATACTTTTCGCCACATGATTTGCATTTCTGCTACAGTTTTGGTGGGTTTGCCCAATTTTTGAAGATTTGCCTTCATCAGAGCCCAAAACCGTTCGATTGGGCGCAATTCTAGCACATTTGGGGGATTCATGTCCTTCTTCACATAATTAATTTTATGATCTTTTAACCACTTCTGAGTCACATTGGCGTAATGTGCTGGAGCCAAATCTGGCAAAAACAACGTTGGACCATTATGTTTACGTAAAAATAACAATACAAGTTTTTGAAGGCACTCTGTGACATAAATTTCTGTCACAGAGTGCCTATTGTATGCCCATGGTGAAGTACGGAGTTGATTTTTTCCCGCATTGGCAGATGGCTTGCCAAATCAGAATTTTTTGCCAAACTTTTTCATTTGAATGGTTTTTTCTGAATTTGGAATATCTTCCCCAGGCTGCATAGAGTAAAACTGCTGACCTGGTAAAGTTCTTAGGTCCATTTTCACGTAGGTTTCGTCGTCCATAATCACACACAAATTTTTGCTCGCTAGTTTCATCTCGTACAATTTCCGTGCAAGGGAAATGCTTCTTGCAGACTGTTCTTCGTTGCGCTTTGGAACTTTTTTCATTTTGTAAGTCTTTATACCATTTCTTTGTTTGATGCGAACAACTTGCACATGTGTAGTTTTGGCTATTTTGGCAATATCTCTTGTCGACATAGAACGGTTCTTCTTCACTATTGCTACCACCTTCTTCTCCAGAATTGCATCTGCTGAGCCTCTTGGACGCCCACTTCTTGGCTTATGCTTGACTAAGGGATCCTTTTGAAATCGCAAAATGGTCCTTCGTACCGTAGCATACGATGAACCAGCGAGTTTTGCCAACTTTTTGTACCCAATATGTAAATTATTCATCCAAATGTACACAATTTTTTTGCAAAGCTCTTCGTTGGAGTTCATTTTTGTTGCTTGTACAATTCCGACCGTGTTGATTAATATTATTTTGGAAACTTGAAATATGGATGCAAACAAAACAATTTACTCGAGGTCTACTGAATTTCTAGAAAAATTTTAGGAACAAGTTGAAAATTTGCAGAACTTTCTGTACCGGTTCTTATTAGATTCCGTAAGGATTCATCATCGGCAGTCCCGGAGTATCAACTTTTTGGGTACCGCCCTTAAATATGTAGCGGGAACCCCGGATTTTGATGATTTCAGTCAACTTCAATTGCGGACGGAATCCTTAATTGAGTCAAATAACCAACAGATCCTTATTAACAGCCAGACTCAACTCAGAATAAATCAGCTAACGGACACTGTAAATAAGCTACTCATCTCCTCAAAAAAACATGAGCTAGATATCGGACACAGTAAGGAGGTTGAAAACTTACTGACCAACGAGCACTCAACAAATATAACAATAAGCGACTTATTAACAGTTTGAAAAGTGAAAATTTTACAAGACAATAATAATGTTTCTTTCATAATTAAGTATCCAGTAGTTGAGCAAACATGTAAGAAAATAAAGATTAAGCCAGTTATACAAAATTCTAAAACAATAATGTTAGAGACTAATATAGTATCAAAATGTAATAGCAAATATGATAAGCTCATTAATTGTAAAAACGCAGTGTCAACTATATTTCGTGAAGTTTCGAATGAGAATAGCTCCTGTATATTAAATTTATTAAGCCACCGACCCGCATCGTGCCAAACTACTACAGCAGACCAAATCGCTCCAATAGAAGAAATCGACGATGGCTTAATTGTAATAAACAACGAACTAGTAGAAGTCCGAGAAGGAAGTTTTCCTGCTGTGCTGGAAAATGTCACAATTAACGGCACCACGTACACTAATTGGAGAAAGGCTGTACGTGCCTACCCTGAGGCCGCACCCGCGCAATTCCTTAACTTAACGAATCATGTTACACTTTTGCCTCTCCCGTACCTGCATAATATCAACCAAAGGAATTTGAGGCATATTGCATCACTAAAAGGATTCGTTGAAGACCAATCGTCACGATGGCTGACGGCTTACCTCCTCACATTAGGATTCTTCGCTGTTGCTATAGCGGCATACGTTATCAATAAGCGCCGACAGCGCAACGTCAACTTTTCAATATTAGATAACGTTCTTAAAGGAGCCGGGGAAGTCTCCTCTTCTAGCGGGGGAGCAGTTACCACACCATAGTCATAACAGCTCGGGTGATCTACTGAAAAACCAACAGCAGCGAGAACAACAACAACAACAACATTAGCACATCATCAGCAACAACAACGACATCGAATGCAATGCAGCTCGATTAACATAACGCGGAACGGAAGCTTGCAAGCACTGACGACAGACCAGCGGAAGTTTGGAAGCGCTGCACCACTGCAGCGTGGGAATTGCCGAATCAGCAATCAACAACGGCAGTCCAAGTGGAGCCGTCTAAGCTAAGTTATTCAGGTGCAGGCACCGACAAGTTAGTCATTGTAACTCACTGCTGGTGATCAGCTGCCTTCGCATAGCGAAGGAAATAAAGTTCTAATTAAAAATTGAACACAGACTTTTACTTACATAAAACCGGATACGGACCGGATACAAAGAGCAAAGAATTTAGACCCCCATTTCTTGGGTTTGTTTGGAACGTATTGCTTCATGAAATGACCAACTTTTGTTGAGCACATCTGCTCATCTATTGATAGACGATATTGCATAGGAATAGATTGAAAGCGGTCATTCAAAGAATTCAGCACAGGTCGCAATTTAAATAAACAATCAGGACTTTCCGCATGTTATTCATGTGCAGGTGTTCCTGCACATGTTATTCATGTGCAGGTGTTCCTGCACATGAGGCATTCCACGCGAAGCGGACAGGTAAAAAAACTCGATTTTTCCGATTTCAATAATATTTGAGTATGTTCTACCTATACGTATTATTGATACGTATACCAAATATTTTTGAGATATAATGACTAGTTAAAGAGTTATGGGGCTTTGAAGTTTTCGACAGCCGGTTGGCATGCAGTACTTCAAAGCCGATTATGGAGTCATAAAATTATATATTAAAATAATTAAACCACTGGATTTCTTACTTCATTTACTGAGCTTTTTAATGGTCTTGTTGGAAAAGAAAAAAAAAATTTTTTCGAAAAAAAAAATCAATTAATTTTTTTTCCTTGATTTTCACTAAGTTGGACCATTTTGTTTTTTTTTATTTTTTTATATATATTGCTAATATTGTATAGAACATTGGTGCCAACTTTTATAATGGGCGTGGAAGTGGACTAGGAGCTAGACTGAAAATACTGCCGAAGGGTGGCGTATTTTGGTACTTAATAGGTATTAAATATCAAATAAACTCATTTTTTTGATAACACAGGCCGACAAAATTCGAACAAATTTCAGAACCAGAAACCAGAGTATACTTTTCCGAAGGTTTTTGGTGCGCTGAACAAGAATCTGGCCTCAGAATTGCTCCATCGCGTCAGGTTTTCGAGATATCCTAACCTAAAAGTGCGAAAATTGCGGTTTTTGCCTATATTTGAGGTTATGTAGATAGATAGATTTAAAAGGGGAAAGAGTGCACTGAGACCAAATTTGATCTATTGTGCCCCCTTCAACTTTAGAGAACGTCCCCCAGTCCCACCGACCTAATGAAGCTTAGTAACTCACGTGGGAGAAGGTGTTTGACGTTCTCTTCTGCAAGCCAGTACTGGCCCAGGTGCTGTCTCCTACTGCGGCATACCGCATCGCAGTGCAGTATGACGTGCTCAGGAGTCTCCTCCGCTATTTCGCAGAGTCTGCAGACGCTTACCTGTTCTACCCCGATTGTGTGCATGTGTTTCCTCATCCTGCAGTGCCCGGTTACCAGCCCGGTGACCAGTCTAAGCTGGTTTTTCCCCAGTCTGAGGCATTCTTCACTCCATCTGGAGTTATAACCTTTGATGAAGATTTTCGATTGCCTAAGACCTGTGGCATTTGACCAGTGTTCTGAGTTCCTGGTTCTTTCCTCAAGTCTTAGTGACTCTGCTAGAGTGCTTTTGCCCAGCCCAATGAAGGGTTCTGGTGCAAGGGGGATCGTAGCTGCCCCAGTTCTAGCAAGACTATCAGCCTCCTCATTCCCCTCTATTCCTCTGTGTCCTGGAACCCAGAGGATTTTAACCTGGTTATATGTGCCCAGTTTATTCAATGCTTCTATGCATTCCAGCACCAACCCTGAGGTGATCTCATACGAGATTAGTGCTTTGATGGCTGCTTGACTGTCAGAACAGATGACTATGTCTTGCCCCCTGTACAAACGCTCGAAGTTGATCTGCACACAGAGCCTGATGGCATATAACTCTGCTTGAAATATGCTGGGTGTGTTCCCCATGGGCTCATAGTGCTTGAAGCGAGGTCCAAATACCCCCGCCCCTGTTCCCTCGTGCGTTTTGGGGCCGTCTGTGAACCACGTAATGGTATGTGGTTTGAAATGGGACTGGTGTGCTTCCCAGTCCCAGTCCGCTTTGTTACTCATATATACTACGAAGTTTTTCTCGTAGTTATATGTTTTCGTTATTGTATCCATTGGGTACAATACATAGGGGTTACTAACAGAGAGCACGTCTAAGTCTCTGCGTCTTAGAACGTGATCCCCCCCTTTACTGGTTCTGGCCAGCCCAAGGATAGTGCGCTTGGCCGCCATTTCAACTGCTATATGCAATGGTGATATATTGAGTATCACCTCCAGTCCCACCGTGGGACAGGTTCTCATAGCCCCTGTAATGCACGTGCACGCCAGTCGCTGAACCTTATTTAGCCGGTTCCTCACTGTAGTGAGTTTGGTTCTTGGGGCCCATGCCACTGCTGCATATGTGAGTACTGGCCTCACTATCATGATGTACAACCATTTCAGGATGCTCGGTTTGCAACCCCAGGTTCTACCTGCTAATGATCTGCACACCATGACTGCTTTCGTTGCCTTGCCCATAACTGCCTCAGCATGTTTATTCCAGAGTAACTTCGAATCTAGTGTTACACCTAGATACTTTACCTCCGGCTTGCTCGCGATGCTCTTGTCAAGCAAGCGTATCGCCCGCATGTGCTGCAGTTTTCTTTTTAGTGTAAATGGTACTATGGTGGTTTTATCCGGGTTTATTCGTAAGCCTGCCCGGGCACACCATTCTTGGGTTAATTTTAACCCTCTCTGAATTATGTCGCACAGAGTGTCTTCGAATTTTCCTCTGGCAACAATGACAATGTCATCGGCATAACCCTGACAGATTATGCCATTGCTTGTCAGTATATCAAGGAGCTCGTCTACAACCAGGCTCCACAGTAGTGGTGATAATACACCACCCTGAGGGCAGCCCCTGTTCGTTAGTACACTCCTGGTGGTTGAGCCCACCTTCGTTACTGCCGTTCTGGTGGTAAGCATAGCTTTTACCCAGCGGCTGAGAGTAGTTTCTACCCCTCTTCGATTAAGTGCTCTTTCTATTGCCTCATGGGAGGTGTTATCGAAGGCTCCTTCGATGTCCAAAAAAGCGCACAACACAATCTCTTTATTCGTAAGAGCGTCTTGAATAAGACTCGTGAGCTGGTATAGGACAGTCTCCGTCGATCTTCCTGCCCTGTACGCATGCTGCGCAGCATGAAGAGGTTGTCTCTTGAGCGTCACGGTTCTTATGTGCTGATCTAACAACTTCTCCATGGTCTTCATGACGAAAGATGTTAGACTAATTGGCCTGTAGGACTTTGGCTCCGTAAAGTCCCTCTTGCCAATTTTCGGTATAAAGACTACCAGGGCACTTCTCCAACTTATGGGAATGTAACCTGCTGCTAGACAGCTTCTCATTATGCCAGTTAAATGCCTTAGCAGCACCGCCCTGCCTTTTTGGAGAAAGACAGGGAGGATACCATCCGGCCCTGGCGATTTGAAGGGTTGAAAGGTGTTCAGTGCCCAGTCAATCCTTCCCTGAGAGATGACTTTGTTCGCCAACTCCCAGTCCCTTCTGTCTGGTAGGTACATACTGCACTCGCCGGGTGTGTCTTGAGGGACTGCCCCGGGAAAGTGTGCGCTAAGAAGAGCGAGAGCCCTTTGCTCTTCATTTCGTGTGAAACTAAATTTTTGTTTAACAAATTTATTTTGGTGGGCTGAGATTGATTTTGGACCAATTTTTTTTTTATTCATTGTTCACAGTGCGAACTTCACACACAAAATATGTGTGCATGCGTAAACGAGTATACGTGGATATGAGTTGGATGTTTTTCTTTCACTTATATCCACTAATACTCTTTCTTGTGTTATTCAACCAATGACTTAAAAAAGATAATAATTGCAGTTCTCTGGTACACAACTTTTGAGCTTAACATTATTCGAAGGAACATTTTCCAGCCGCATTTTTTGTAACAAACAGGTATAATTAAGGGCTGTTTAACCCCCCTGTGTGCGCCACTGCACACATACATTGTATTTAAGTTACCGAACATGGTTGCTCGTGTTTGAAAAATTTTTGTTTAACTTACTTACGTTTTAGGTACATTTGTCATATATTTACGAACGGGCCTCGCCAGGCCCATTTGCTCCACTTTGCGCCTACATACATAAAGTGGCCATGTTTGTTCTACAAAATCAATGCAAATGAACTTTTGTTGGTTTCGTTTCGTTTAGAAAATATTAGCGGTAGTTGGCATAAAATATTTCGGCGATCAGAGCTAAGGAAAAAATTTGGCAACTACTAAGTCAAAATGGGTCTGGAAAAGCCCAGATGCACATCCTAGTGTTATACTAGTACCAAGTAAAACTGAATATGTCTTCGATACGTGTACTTTTTTGTTTTCAAGAAATATTAAATAAATTTAGGAAGTGTTTTTCATAAAAATTATTGGGTTTATTCCATATTGATACTTTGATACTTAAAAAAAAGGTTACACATACTGATACATTTCAGGTCTCCTCTGTGTAGGCTTCCCAACCGTCCTCCTTTGAGGAGGACAGTCCTCCTCAAAGGCCAAAAAGTCCTCCTCAAGCTCAAATTAAATTTCAATTTTTTTTTATTTTTTTGTTCTCGTGTGGCAACTTAATCAATTAATGAGGAAAATTTTTCCAATTTGTGTCCAATATTTCGATGCTGCTTTAGGCATTCAAAATAAAATTATAAATGAATTGAAAATCCGGATGAGTCAGCTGCTGGAATGTTCAACATGATTAAGGCCGCATAGGAAAAACCATAGTGAAATCAATAAAGTGTACCAGGTAGATGACGTACACTTATTTCTCTGAGTAGCAATTGTCAAAGTGTCAATTTATTTGTGTCAGTTCGATTAACCTTTATTTTTGTTGTCGCTAAAATAGCACAAAATTTAAAATTGACTTTCATTACTCCAGAAATATATATTTTCGTAATGCATTTTATGTTAGAAAAACATAGAAACTGCATTGCCGGTCGCTTTTTGCAGAGATAGCACGTTTTTCCTGGCATGTAATTGCGTTTTTTGGGTCGGTTTTGGTGCAGAACGAATTTTCAAAAAACTATTTATTTTGACATTTTTTCATACAGCAGACGGGTTATGAACTCTGACATTTTTGAGCATAATGACAATAACTGTCAGAAAATAAGTGTACGATGAAGAGAGAGTTCCTGCTATCTGGCACACTTTATTAATTTCACTATGGGAAAAACTAGAAAAACTTAAAAATAAAAAATGTTGTGAGCCTGATGATAATACGAATGCAAACTTTGGTAAAAATAAGTCCCTTTTCGTTAATCTTAAGAATTCAAACCAAAATATATTAAAAGGCAATTGTCACGCGCACATAATACAAATTGCATTAAAAAAAGCATTGTGTGATCTCGATGTTGATATTGAAAATATTGTTTGATATTGTTGATTACAGTCGCGTTTTGTTTTATTTTTTAAAGTGGCTAAAAAGTTAAAATTTACTTGTGCTTTTAGGTTTTCTCTTTTTACACTTGCATTTTCTAAAAACATGGTAAAATATTGAAGTAATGTGATGTCCTCCTACAATTTGTCACAAGGCTGCGGTCACACTGGCTACGGCTCGTTCGCTATTCGTTTTTGAAATGAGGCTCCGGGCTACTGCTACGCTACTTCATGTTACGTAGTCGATAGCTGAGCGGAGCATTGCATTAACTTTTTTAAGTTACCTACATAATGAAGCTTATTTTATATAAAGATTCCGATTTTTAGATTCATAAAATCAATAAAACAAAATAAGGGCGAGTTTCCAAGAAGGATTTCTGCCGCTGCATTTTACAATTACGGCTCCGATCATTTGACCGGCAGCATAACATCGGCCTTAGGCCTTAGGCCGATGTTATGCTGCCGGTCACGCTTCAATTTTGGTGTGCCGCACTGAGCGAGAGCGTTGCGTCAGAAAACGCAACGCTCAACGCTCCAATTTAGGCATACATACATATATGTAATACTTCTATATTGGCAGTAAGCTCAGGGTACATTCGCCAACATCACAGTACAGCAATAGTGAAATATGAGCGAAAAAGCGTATAAACGAATGTACCTTGACAGCTGTAAAAAGTGTCAAAAAGTCAGGTGCGTTCAGGCGGGAAAAAATTTAGTGGAAAAAAATAAAAATTTGTCGAAATTAACTAGTACTAGTAGTTTTCTTCAACCGCCCCTGGAGCAGTTTGACAGTTGTTCATGTGTAGAAGTGCTCACATGGTTCAACTACAAGGTTGTAGCAAGCCACCGGCTGATCGTTTATGGCTTCTGTCAAAATCGTCGGTGTCAGCAGTGGTTCTGTGTTGCCGCATCGGTTGAAATGAAAATACCTGACTGAAAACAACTGACCTGAGTACTTTTCCCGTTTTTTCACTCAAATACAGCACCGTCTGGCAACAATCACTTTTGGCTGTTTTCAGTTTCTCCCTCTTTCGTCGGAAAATATCAGCTGATTTTGACAGTAACGATCCTACCAACGGAATACATGTGGTTTTTGGTGTTGCGGGCTTGCTATTACCTTGTTATTGTGCCATGAGTGCTCATGTATACACGCATAGAAATAATAATTTTAATAATTGACTGGCACGACAGCCCGCTTACGCGAGACTAAGGCCTAGCTTCCCGCAACCACCCGTGTTGTGCGGGTGAATTTGTACGCAGGTTGAAGGGACCTACAGTTTTATGCCGGTTCCGAACGGCAGGTTGGGAGCTTTTTCATAAGCAATTTTTACTCTCAGAGGTTTGCCATTTCCAGCTGAGAGGACAGCCACCGAAAGAGAAAACGAGTTTTCCCGTTATTTTTTTAGGTGTTATTACAGGCAGTATTTGAACCTGAGGTTGCTGCCTGCGACTCGCGGTCCAACGCACTAACCAACTGAGCCACGGCGGCTGCCGTTGACACGCATAGAAATACATTCACAAAATTTCGTGTTTTCTGTCTCATCGCTTGTCTCCCTTTGAGTTCCGAATGAAAACACATTGTGAAGATAGGTTGCTGCCAATATAGAAGTATTACATATATGAATTTAGGTTTCACAGTTAGTCTACCAAGGCACAGTGTTGCCGATGTGCGACTAAAGTGTCAAATTGACCCTTTCTGGAGACCGATGCCACCTGACACCGACTTTTTAAAAATATGCTTATTTTGACACTTTTCTTCAAAATCATGCAACTTTTGCCCCTTTTTCTTGATCAAGAAGTTTATATGTAAGTACATTTTGAAAGTTGTTTCGTAAAGTTATTTTTTTTTATTTTTGCGTGTTTAACCCTTTCGCGATTTTGTTGCCATTGTGTACACTACCACATCCTCGAATTTCGTCGTTCTAACTTCATTAGTTTAGGATATAAAGAATTTAATACTTCTCTCTATAAAACAAAGATATATTGCATCGTACGACAAACATAAAATATTTAAATAACTCATGTATAAATCGTTATGCTTGTAAAACTAGAGGTTGAATACACTAATTCTGCAATTTCAAAATTGCCTTTGAACCTAAGGATTTCTTTTCACAAGACATTGAAAACTTACAAATTGAGTTTTCTTCAATAAAACTCATCCAAGAGTAGCAAGATGAATGCATGAGGATACGTACTTACTGTGAATACTACACCTTTTCAACCTCAAAATGAGAATGTGTAAGTTCATAATGAGAAATATAAATTCGTAATGAGAATGTGTAAGTTCATAATGTGAAATATAAATTCGTAATGGGAATACGTTAATTCAAAATGAGAAATATAAATTCGTAATGAGAATGTGTAAGTTCATAATGTGAGATATAAATACATAATGGGAATACGTAATTCAAAATGAGAAAAGGAAAATTCAAATTGAGAATGCGTAAATTCAAAATGAGAAAATTAGAAATGAAGTGAAGTGTAATTTGCGCATTCCTAATGTCCACGCTCCTGCAGTATGCGAACAACGTTTACAGTATCTTGAGGGAATAATTGATAATGCAAAGCACACCATTACTGGTGGAGATTGTGCCAGAGCTGTACAGCACACCACAACTTTCCATGCAAATGGCCTTGCTTTACAGGATATGAACGTAGGGATGTAAATATTTTTAAGCACTTTTTGTTTGCATTTGAAATCATATAATAAAAGTTACTAAAAATAAACCTTATACTACATAGTTCTCATTTCAAATTTTCCTTTTCCCAATTTGAATTTTATAAATTATTTATTTTAAAACAAATTGTTGAAGAAAAACGTATGCGTTTACTTTGACGTTTGTGTTTTTGGTAGGTATCACGGCACAGCGACCAACAATACTCGGAAAGTATGTGCTTTTCCCCAAAAGCGATTTTCAATTACCGCAATGTCTTGGTGGAAGCACTCTCCGTGTTCATCACTAACTTCACCTAATCATTTTGCAAATGTGTGCTAAATGTAAAATTTAATATATTTATAGAATACAACTAAAGTATTTAAACCATTTATCATATGGTCAGCTTGTCATTTTTAAGTGCAACAATGGTTCTATAAATACGATTTCAGCATCCTTAATGATATTGAAATTATTCATATCCTATAAAAGTTAATGGGGGGCCTGGGTGCGAAAATACAAGGTAAAGTGTCTGAAAGCATTTAACTTGGCGAATGCCAGCACGATCCTTGTTCCTTTTCAATCTAAGTCGACACACAGCCTCCTCGTGGCGCCCCCTGGATAGCTACGGTCATCCGTCCGTAGTGAGCTGATGTGTGCGGCGACCCTCCCCCGGGTTAAAGGGTTGTGCGTTGGGTTTGGGACCCAATACGTAAAAAAAGTAATCCAATGAAAAATCCAAACCAGCCTCGGATATGGACCCCCTAACTTGATGACGACCGCGGCGTACGTTATAAGGACAACGACTTAAGGATATGTACCTGGAAAGTAAGAATACTCTACAGACCAGGTGCAGCGATCCAGCTGGTAGATGCCCTCGATAAATACAAAGCTGACATCATCGCACTCCAGGAAATGCGATGGACGGGGCAGGGATGCTCGAAAAAAACTACCTGCGACATCTACTACAGCTGCCATGAATCCAAGCACGAATTCGGAGTCGGTTTTGCTATTGGCCGGAGACTACGACATCTTGTTTCCAGCTTCACACCCATCGATGACCGCCTAGCAATTCTTAGAATCCAGGCTCGATTCCACAACCTAAGCCTGATTTGCGTGCATGCCCCGACGAACAAGAAAGACGAGGAAGTCAAAGACGGCTTCTACGAGCGCCTTGAGCGAGCATACGAGCGCTGCCCCCGCCACGACATAAAAATCGTGCTTGCCGACTTTAATGCCAGGGTGGGCAAAGAGGGCGTTTTTGGCCCGACCGTCGGAAAATACAGCCTCCACAATGAAACCTCAGACAACGGTATGAGGTTAATCGACTTCGCCGCGGCAAGGAACATGGTAGTTTGTAGCACCAGATTCCAGCATCGGAACATCCACAAGGCTACCTGGTTATCCCCTGATCAATCAACGCGATCACAGCATCGACTCGGACCAACATCGAATCGGACCATTACCTTGTTGTAGCCAAGGTACGCACGCGCCTATGCGCAGCGAAAAGCTTACGTCAACGCACACAAAGAAAGCTGGACGTTAAAAAGCTACAGTCACAACGGATAGCCAGGAACTTCGCAACTCAACCCTCACTCCAGCTTACTAAAAGCACTCCTTTGCTCGATAGCGACGTGAACACGCAGTGGAATGCTATCGCCTGCTGCATGCGTTCAACAGCCGAAGCGACGATTGGCTACTTCCGCGAGACGCGCAACTTCCGCGTATGACGACGAGTGCCGAGACGCCACCGCAGCGAAAGACGCAGCATACAGAGCCACCCTGCGGATGGCCGCAACGAGAGCCACAACGGAGCGATACCGCGAGGCAAGGAGGGAAGAGAGACGTCTTTTCAGGCGCAAGAACAGGATGTGGAAAGACGCAAGTGCGAGAAGCTTAAGATGCTGGGAGACAGGAATATGACCCGAAAATTCTTCCAACAGGTCAAGCGCCAGACAAATGGTTTCAAGCCCGGGGTCAGTTCTTGCAAGGACGAAAACGGTAATCTGGTGACAGATGTCCAGAACATGCTTGGGTTATGGAGGGATCACTTCTCGCAGCTGCTTAACGGTGGATCTAGTGGCGTAGATGAAGCTGAAACCGAACCCCCAGTCGCTGACGATGGGATCGTCATACCACCACCCGATCGTAATGAGGTACGAACAGCAATAACGCGGCTCAAAAACAACAAGGCCGCCGGAGCCGACGGCCTGTCGGCTGAGCTATTCAAAGCCGGAGGCGAGGAACTGACAAGCCGCATGCACCAGCTTCTTTGCAAGATATGGTCGGAAGAAAGCATGCCAAGCGACTGGAACCTGAGTGTGCTCTACCCCATCCATAAGAAAGGAGATCCTGCAATCTGCGCCAACTACCGCGGGATCAGCTTGATACCAAGCGTGGGTTCAGACAGGGCGACCCCCTTTCGTGCGACTTTTTCAACCTCCTGCTGGAGAAAATCATACGCGCCGCGGCGCTGAACCGCGCTGGCACTATTTTCCACAAAAGTGTCATGCTACTGGCATATGCCGACGATATCGACATCGTTGGCCTCAACCGCCGTGCCGTATGTTCGGCGTACTCCAGTCTAGAGAAAGAAGCGAGCAAAGTTGGTCTTGCGGTGAACAAGGGCAAGACAAAGTACCTCCTGTCAACACACAAAGAGTCTTCGCGTCTCGGACAACACGTCACTGTTGGCAGCCGTAATTTCGAAGTGGTAAAGGACTTTGTCTATCTTGGTACCAGCATCAACATGACAATGACGTCAGGCTGGAGATCAAGCGGAGAATAACTCTTGCCAACAGGTGCTACTTTGGGCTCAGTAGGCAGATGAGAAGTAGAGCCCTCTCTCGACGAACAAAACTTACGCTCTACAAGGCACTTATCATCCCCGTCCTTTTATATGGTGCATAATCCTGGACGTTGTCGACCACCGATGAACGTGCCTTGAAAGCGTTCGAGAGAAAGATACTCCGCAAAGTCTTCGGTCCGCTCCGCGTGGGTGATGAGTACCGTATACGATGGAACAACGAGCTGTACGAGCTATACAGGGACATGGACATAGTCAAGCGCATAAAAATACAGCGGTTGCGCTGGCTTGGCCATGTTGGCCGTATGTCTGAAGATGCTCCGGCAAGGCGAATCTACGAGACGGTACACAGTGTCGCGAGTAGGGACAAAAATCAAAAAAATGAATTTCGTAAATGTAGAAAAATAAGTTTGTAGTACTGAAGTAAATATCTCAAATTACTAAAATGTGAAAACGGATTTTAAAAATATCAATTTATATACCGATGGCAGGCCACCAAACTTGCACTTTGTGAAGGTGGGTGACTTGGGTAGAAATTATTGAAATTTGTTGAATGTAAGTTCGAGGTCTCTTATTGAAAAATTTCCCATGGAACCTTATGTTAAGTAAACATATTCTATAAATATACTATTTTTGGAACTCTGGGGAAGCTTTCCCCCTTTTTTTTGCTTTCCATATTCCTTGTACCGTTACTTAAAGAAACGTCAATTCGTAGGAATAAAAGTGCAGTGTCATCAAACTTTATATAAACTTTAAAAAAATACTCCTTCTTACTACTTCAAGATTTTACAGTGTGATATAGCTGAAAGTATGTATTAATAGAAACCATGGACTTTAGCTGCAGAAACTTGCACGTTTTTAAGAAATTCAACATTTTCAGTGACGTATTCAGTCAAAAGTAGGGACCTTTTTGCAGCATGGTTGGCAGGAAAACATAGCGACCACTGCTGCGTTTCGCTTAAACTATCAATTTTTGTATGTAATAATATGCAAACACGACTTGATTTAGAAAAATTACAAAAAAAGGTAGATTCGATGGAAGGCTTCGGTAATACTGAGTGGCTTGCCATCGAATCAAGGCAACTTTCGAAAAGAAGCAAAACTTGTTAATGCCTTCAGAACCAATTATAGCAGTTAATAGGAAAATTAAAGGTAAACATGAAAACCGAAACTCTGATATTATGCAATTTAAAAAAAAATTTAATTTAGAATTTTGTCAAAAATAGATGTAGAGGGTTAAATTTGAATAATTCATCATCGGAAACCGATTGTCCTAGCAGTACAGATTAACAAATTGTAATTTTTAATGAAAATATAGGCTATACTGAATTAAATAAGAGATGTTATTATTTTCTATTTGGGTTTGAAATTACTTAGATGCGCATAAGTATGAACAGATATTTGTTGATTTTTCAAAATTTCTTTTTTTTATAACAAGCGTATTTGTAAGTTGATCGAAAAAGTTTTTTGCATATGTGTTTATATTGATGATATGATATGCTGTACCAAATTTCATCAATATATCTTTTCTAGTTTCCGAGATACTGTCAACTTAGTATTTGGTTTGTATGGGAGGTGGGCGTGTCCGTGGGGCGATTGAAGTAATTTTTGGTGTATTAACTTCTCTTTATAACAAAATCATATGTACAAAATTTTATTACCGTACGACTATTCCTTCTATTTTTGTCCCTCGCTACTATGGACTCGCGACACTGTGCGGTACCCTCAGGTGGTCGCCGCAAAAGTGGACGTCCTCATCTACGTTGGAAAGACCAAGTGTCGCAGAACCTGTCGGCGCTTGGAATCTCCAACTGGCGCCAGCAAGCACAGGACAGAACCGGCTGGCGCGCTCTTTTGGATTCGGCCAAGACCGATAAACGGTTGTAGAGCCAGCTAAGTAAGTAAGTACAAAAGTTAATAATATCTAATAAAGTTAGAAGGACGAAATTCAAGGATGTAGTAGTGTACATATTAGTCCTTAAGATATATTTTTTTTCAAAAAAAGTTATTGGAAATTTCCAAGGATATTCAAGGATAAAGTTTTAGAAGGACATTTTCAATACCTCTTCGTCCTTTTGCACCAAAACATTAAATATTCTAAGATTGTAAGGATTTTTCTCTTTCATTTGATACCCATATTTTTATTCTACAATGCGCTCAATTTTTAAAATCATTTTTTTTAAATAAACACGTCCTTTAAATTTCAAAGTCCTTTAAAAAAAATCCTGGCGTCAGAGAAAAAACCAAAAACGCAGTTTTACTACATTTGGCCCTAGTTTCGCAAGTATATCGATTTTTTCGTGTGTTTTGACATTTTTGTCGCACCGTGTTATGGTTCAAAAACTTTTAGAACATTTGATTAGACTAATTTTTTCTTTTCTAAGCTTAAATAGCACGTCAAAGGCATAAATAAAAATGTTGAGTAAGTTTCTTATCAAAACTTATTGTGAGTGTACACAATAGTAAGTACTATTGAAAAAAGTATGTAACATCACTGATCCCTTCCCACCAGCCGTTTCGTAATTTAGAGTATATGAATACATTTACAATAGCAGCGTGATGGCTCAGAGTAGGTTGGAGAAAATCGGTACAATATTTTCACGGTATAAATTATGGAAACGAGTAATTTTTGGAGTGTAACTACGGCTTCACTTATCGTTGACAGGGTGACCGGGCTATTGCGCACTGGAGCAGTGAAAGCAGAAGACAAACCGATTTGGTATGAAGTGTATGCTGCCTTCCCTCCGAAACTGGAGCCACGCTTCGATCGTTCAGCCGAGAACGTGGACATAAAAAACATATTCTATGCCGAAGATGTAGTTCGATCGTGAGTATGTTACACATTACGTTACACATGCGATATAATAACTAGCATTGCAGGAAATACCACACAAGTACTAAACAACCTGAGACTGTGAGCCTGACAGATGCAAAACGAGTAACTCACACCCAACGCTTTATTGAGATTCACAGTAGCCTTAAAACGCAGGGTGCTCTGGACGACGAGAAAATATTTGAAATGGCTCGTAACTTGCTGACTGATGAGTTCCAGCAAATGCGGCGTACGGAATCGCACGTAGAACCTGAAATAAGTAATTTGAGGCAGAGCTTTATGGAAGCTGAAAAATCCAAGATGGAGACAACGCACCATACCGTTGATATAAAAAAACTTTTTAAGGAATAAATTAGACCGATATAATAAAAAACATTAAAATGTCTGTTTTATATGTATTATTCGCAGTATTACATTTTACACAGCGAGAGCATCGTTTTGCGTCTCGTGACTGAGTTGAGTTTGCAGGTTGGACAACTTGTTTTTCAGTACTTGTACACCCATTATCACTATATTCTCGGGCTTAAGCGCGCCCGAAGATTCGACATTGTAGAAGAACTTGTTTGGTTTCGCCTCCCAATTGTACGGTGCCTCGTACTGATCATCTTCCAACTCAGTATGCTCACTTTTCGGCCACTCATCTGGCTTTGGATACAGTGTGTGTCGCATAGCGTTGTCCGGATCATACTCAAAACACACACCTGCAGTCGGATTCCACTTGGCATGCTCCTTGCCGAAACCTTTTTTCGCATACGCTCGCAGCTTAAGTTCCTGGCCCCTACGCAACTTTATTATCAATATCTCGTCGGTACTTTCCCCGTACTCGTTGTCCTCTTCGTTTTGGTGGCGTGAAGTCACCGGCAGCACTTTTGGGTTACTTGATTTCAGATCCGCTGTTGTGACATGACGTGTTTGTTCCTCTGTGCACTTTACGTCCAGTGTAAACTCCACGCTGCATTCGGGGCAAAAGTCCAAACAAATGCAATCACGGGTGTACTGCAGGCGCTCCACTACTTCATCCGATATCAGTGGAATTAGACCTATACGATGTGCCAGAAATTCGTCAGATAGCACAGTGGAATTCGCTTCGAGCTGCACCCAGTCAATAGCCAGGGTTGGCGTCTCAGCAATAAACACACGCCGCAAACTATTGGCCACACTCAGTTCCGTGTCCTCCAGTATAAACTTCACATTATCGTCAGTGAGCTCAGTTATTTGCACCGATGGCTGATTGGCGTAGGGCATTTTTACACAGTTTTCTGAATTTCAGCGAAACGCTAACAATATATTTTTACTCGCCCCACCAAGCACATTAGCAAAGTAAATCCTAAGTGGCGCGACTCTTTTTTTCGAGCTGTCAGTGGTACCAAGGTGTATTAATAAGGTGATGGCACTACTGCAAAAACAAAATTCCCATGTATTTTGTTAGTGCTTTTGGGCATGCTGATTGTCAAAATCAAATCGAAACACAAGCAACACAAAAACAATTTTACCAATTTTTGACAATGAGCATCCCCATTCGCGAAAAATCAAAAGAAAATCAGAAGAAAGCAAAAGAAAATGAGAAGAAAAAAGTATAATCAGCTGTGTTGCCACCACTACCTTATTAATGTGCCTTGAGTGGTACACTATGAGGCGGTGTTGCCGCAAAGTACATTATGTGGTAGTGTTACCCCAAAGCCATTTTCTTTTGGTTTAGGTAGCAAATTGTATGCCTAATTTTCTGATTGTTTTGTCAATCAAGTATTAAAGAAAGATCAAAGATCTTAAGGTAACTGGGCAATTACTGTAGAAATACAATAGTTGTTATAATAATTCACCAAAACAGAGAACATTTGAATACTTATTTTGATTTGGAAAACAATAAACTTTCTGAATCAATATTAATGTAATTTTTTTCTTGTACAAGTTAAAATGCCGACAACAAAGTTTCTTTTGATAAATTATCTCAAAACTTTTACGTAATAGTAATGTTGTCCATCTTTATACATCTTTATACGTATCAGAAATATGTTTTTATTCATTTTTATTGGCAACACAAACGCACGACACGATGATTTAGTCAAAACATGATGGTTGTGTTCAGGAAAACATTTTCGTATTCATTACTAAATTGACTGAATTGACTGAAATAATTAAAATTAAATCAAAAGCATTACAAACATTTCTCATTTAAATACATTTCTCTATTCACCATCGATAGCAAAACTTAAAACCCTGTCTTATAATAATTTTACAACTTTCACTACACAATGTGTAAATATTCACCACGGGACGCAAATAACCTCATTTGTTTATAAAAAATGTCACGGAAAGTCGCGAAAAATCAAGGAAAAATTGCAAACTGGCCCAAACCGCAGTGTTTGCAGCGTTGCCCGCCAATGGTTCAGCGCCAAATCGTCTGCAAACATTTACATATATCTAAATCATATTGTCACGTTCATGTCAGCCACATTGCGCATCAGTCGCCGAAGCTGTCAGCAGATTGGCTCGCTGAGTCTTGTCATATATGTCATTATGCCATTCATACCAATTCCATGATGAAGTAACCTATTATTTATTTTAAATTATTATTGAAATTATTTCATCATGTACCAATTCCAGCTTTAAGCAGAATTTTAAATTAAATTTCAAATTCCAACCAACAATTACTTGTGGTGAATATATACGCCCAGGCAGAGTTGCTTTTGTAGAGCCAACAAAATAATTTAAAATTTGTTCATAAATGTTGCTGAAAACCAACTAATTGATGAGAATTTTGTTTAACTTTCTTTGCACTGGTGATAGCAATATATGATATCAGCTCTTCTTATGTAAAATCGTGTTAAATTACATTTGTAAAATTCATTAAAAACACAGTTTTTCAGTTTTTTCATGTGCACGCAATCCTGCCACATAGTGTACCTATTCACCGTTTCAATTTTACACGTGAACAACAACAATTTGACAGTTCTTGTCATGCAGAATCGACGTCTGGTTGTCAAAGAGTCGCGCTTCTTAGGATTTACTTTGCACATTAGTATGTGCTGTCCGCTAGTATTGCCAGACTGTATAAGTACAGCATTCCGCGCTTATACACGGATTAACTGCTAAGTTCTATCTGTGCTCTCGTTTCTGTCAGCGCTGAGGCATTCATTCCTAATTGCTATTGTATAAATGCATCATCGCTCATGCAAAAGCTGATTAAATAAAAGTTTGATTTTTTCTTTCAAATTTTGAAATGACAATGTACATTAGCCCTTCATCTCGCTCTCTCTTATAAAACAATTTCATAGCCAAACTGTCTCTTTTCCACCGAAGTGGATCCAGTACAAAAATTTGACCACAATGTGTGAATGTGTTAGTTTTTGCGATTTATGTGTATGAGGTTCCATCACCCATGTCCCGTAGGGCGGTGATAGTCAGATGATGGGTCAAGTGAGCATCATTGTCCCGCAGGGTAGCTACTAGTAGCTATTTCGAAATGTTGCTAGGAATAGTAGAGTAAAGCCAAGGCACATTAATAAGGTAGTGGTGGCAGCACGGCTGATTAAACTTTTTTCTTCTGATTCTCTTTTGATTTCTTCTGATTTTCTTTTGTATTTTCGCGAATGGGCATCCTCATTGTCAAAAATTGGTAAAAATGTTTTCAAGGCACATTAATAAGGTAGTGGTGGCAACACGGCTGATTAAACTTTTTTCTTCTGATTCTCTTTTGATTTCTTCTGATTTTCTTTTGTATTTTCGCGAATGGGCATCCTCATTGTCAAAAATTGGTAAAATTGTTTTTGTGTTGCTTGTGTTTCGATTTGATTTTGACAACGAGGATGCCCAAAAGCACTAACAAAATACTTGTTTTGTTTTTGCAGTAGTGCCATTACCTTATTAATACACCTTGAGTAAAGCGGCCTTTAGACGGTCGCACAT
The DNA here is from genome assembly GCA_963668005.1 of Melieria crassipennis. NCBI lineage: Eukaryota > Metazoa > Arthropoda > Insecta > Diptera > Ulidiidae > Melieria > Melieria crassipennis. The sequence goes on from OY764961.1 coordinate 47,368,393, forward strand.
GTCCGCAATCATGTGCGGCGCGACGAGAAGAATGACCGTGTAAACGCAAGTAATTCGTGTGGTCGGACATGTGCGACGGTTTTCAAAATTTTTTGATTTCTCTGTCGGCGCGACGCACATGTGCGACCGTGTAAACGGCTGTGTGATGGTATAAACAGAACCAAATCGGCGACCGAATTTATACGCACCGAAAAATGACGCAGCGCGTCAGTCGTCGTGAAAATGCGCACAGTGAAACAGAATGGGTGCGAGATTCGCATCAGCTGTTCACATAAATTATTCCTGCAAACACACATCTTCTTTCACTCATTCTTCTTCCTAACTTCCTCAATTAGCCGCTCCATCAGTCTTGTCCATTTTCTAAAACATACGAAAGGGAAAGACAAAATAGATTATTTGGCACAATTTTTTTATTAAAATTTGAGGCACTTACAACTTTGCAACCTCAAAAAACCACAAATCATAAAATTTTACCACAATTTTTCGTTTGTTTGTTTTTTCGTTTTTCACCGCTGACAGCTGCACAGCTGATTGGTTCGCACGACGACTGCGACAAAATTAGAATTTGTTCTATCGTCGGACGACTGGTCGTCGGCCGACTATCGCAGTGGTCGTCGTTGTGGGCAATCACATGCACTGCTGTGTGTTTGAATTTTGACAGCGTACGTTCGGTGCGTAAAAATCGGCCGACGACTTGGTTCTGTTTATACTATGACACACGTAGTGCATTTTTTCATTCGATCGGTGGACAGCGAGCAGTGAGGATGGCGTCGCAAAAAAATGAAATATTATGGAAGGAGTTCTTTGAGGTGTGTAGACACAATCCCGAACTGTGAAAAGTAAAAGGTGAAGAATATAAAAATTAAAAGAAACGCAGCATAGAGGTGCTTTTATGCAAATTTAAAGAAATTGATGCGAAAGCGCATACCATGTTGCTTCGTTGGCAGCAGCGAGACAACTGAAGTGTGCGCACATGTTTGACCGTGTAAACCAGGGGTCGGCAAAATTGACAATGAGATGGTGTTAGTGAGCGCAGAGTAATTTTTCTACACTGTATAAAATTAAACCGAAAAGCGAATAAGAAACCAATCGCCAACACAAAAAAGCATACACACAAAAACTACAACAACAAAAACATATATTTTTTTCATACATAAAATTTCTTGCAGCGTACACAAGACAAAAACCAACGCAACCACCACACGTGTTGCTTCGTTGCTGTCTGAACAACGACTGATTGAAAGAGCGTAGAATGCGTGTGCTGAGCGTCAGTGTTGCCAGAATATTTTTGCGGAAGCGGCTAGATGACCAAAAAGAAAGGGCTAGAAAAGGCTTGTCGATTTAAAAAAAAAGGCTAGAAAAAAGGCTAATTTTTTATATTAACTTTTATTTAAAACATTTTAATGCACATACATATCGTACTGCTGGTGCTACATAAAATCAACATCAAAAACGTACATTCAAACTTATTTTAGATACATAAATATATTACAATAACAAAAAATATTGCATTTCAATAACAATTGACAAAATTTCAATTCATACATATGTATCATAGCATAATTATAAAGTAGTCTAACCTGAACTCTCCCCTCTTTTGAGTACAAATTTTTTGAAATTTCTTTCGCAATATTTCATTTCTGATGTACAAAATTCGTCAACAGAAAACATAATCGCATTTTGATTTGAACATAATCGTAGTAAATGCAATACCAATAATAAAAAGTTCATATAATTTGTTTTGCATTTAGCAGTATTATTATATGAGTAAACAAAAAAAAAAGTACTCTCTCAGGTTAGACTACTTGTTTATTATACTGTAACTATAAGACAGTCTGTCGCTGTGCAAAGCAACCCTGTCGCTACGCGCCGTGCTATAATTCAATCTGGCAACGACGGCCGCGATAATAAGGGAAACTTTCAGGCCAACCTGGCAATGATGGCAACTTTTAGTCCAACCTGGCAATGATGGCAATTTTTAGTCCAACCTGGCAATGATAGAAACTTCTAGTCCAACCTGGCAATGATGGAAACTTCTAGTCTAACCTGGCAATGATGGTCGCGATCGTCATGGAAACCGTCAGTCCACTCCGGAATGTGCGGGAACGATCTGCGCGATGGCCGGACAGGTATAAAAGGCAGCCGGGTGCGGCGCAGCGAGCCAGTCTGATTTTGACTAGCGGAGTTGCCACGCGGAATAATTAAGCGAATATTTAAGTGTAAAGACAGTGAAGTATAAGCCTGTGAAATAAAGTGACTGTTGGTTTTTATTGACTGCGTTCGAGGAACTAAGTGTGTTTGTTTATTTCAAATTGCACAATCCAGTGATTCGTACTAGCCCACTAGAACTGGTATTTTCGTAACATTTGGTGTCAGAAGTGGGATTGTGCTACTGAATAAATAAAGGACAAAAAAAAAAATTATTAAATAAAATTATAAAACGCAGACATGGTTAAACTCGAGCAACTGAAGGTGGACCAGCTGAAAAAGGAGCTGGCTGCCTGGAATTTGCCGACTGCTGGCGGAAAGGTGGAGTTGCAGCTGCGCTTGCGAGAGGCGTGTGAGGCACGAGGCGTCGATTGGACTGCGCACGAGTTCGGGACGCAGGAGCTAGATTCGTCGGCCAAAGTGGAGGAATCGCCTGCGGGTGCTGCGTCGATGCAAAGTACGGCTGCAGCGGCTGCGCCACCACAATCAATGGACATGAGCCAGCTAATGGTTGCAATTAAAGGCATGTTCAAAACTTCCAACCGTGAAAATCGCGAAATGTCGGCGCAAATGGAAGCGAAACTGGAAACTACGAACCGGGAAATGTCGGCAAAACTTGAAAATGCAAATCGGGATTTGTTTAGCAAGCTTCAGGAAAATTCTGCGCGCTTGGAGCAAAAAGTGGAGGAAATCTCGGACAGGATTAATGGGAAAGTCGAGCACTTGGAGACGCGAGTAGAGCACTTGGATAAACGAGTCGACGATCTTGATGATTCCCTGAACAAACGAGTTGATAGTCTGGAAGACTCGATGAACAGGAAAATGGACGAGCGGCTTAGAGAGGTACAGCCGCGAGAATGGTTGCCGCCGGTTCCGGAAAGTGTTGCCACCCGAGCAGAAGTGCCTACTTATGATGGGACTACGCCGCACAGTGTAGCGAGTGTGGCCAAAAATACAAAAAGTCGATGTTGCAAACATGATATTTTTCTCACATATATGTTGAGGTGATACTTCCAATAAGACAAATCCAAAATATAAAAAAAAAATAATAATAAATGTAGGCAGCAGCCATCCACAAATTTGGGCCTTTTGTTGGAACACATTTTCGCCAGAGCAGCTCACTATTTTTATGCTAAATGTAAGTCGAATTTTTAGCTTACAGGCACTAAGTATGGATACAAATTACATACGTAAGAAGAATATAGAGTTCGGGCAAGTAGGCACTACTTTTTTATCTTGCTTTGATCAGCATATGCAAAGTTACGTCGCTTTCAAAAAACACGCTCTGTATCACGAAAAGTGAGAAAAATCGCAAACTTTGGGAGACGATAAAAAAAAAACGTCTCCATGCATCTCTCAAGTGATTAGAGCAAAACAAAGGCACAAGTACGGTCTTTCAAATAAAAAAAAAATTAGCTGCGTCGACTTGCGTCCCCACCTAAAAATTTACTGTTTGTAGTGGCACCTACAGTCAAAATTTGTGATTTTTTCGAAGTATGGCTTGCGACGCACAATGAAAGCAGTGGGAAAACAGCTGCTACAATGGTGAGCTATATAAAAGACAAGGTGGGCACTTTGTTTGTATCATCAAAAGTAGGCAGAATGCCACGCCCATTTTAAAAAACTAAACATTTGTACCAAACCAACACAAACTGGGAAAAATTAATACACGAATTCATAAAGGAAAAGTTTTGGTCACTTAATGAATATGCTGCAGCTGCCACGCCCATTTTTAGGGTTTTATAAAGCTTACAAATTAAAATCACATCGAAGAAGAGTATTGTAAACAGCCTTCTTAAAAAAAGTTGTAGTAGTAAAATGCGAATATTTTTTAAAGTAGGCGTGGCATACCGCCCATTTTTAATGTGAGCTTTTAAGTCATTATTATAGGTACAAATAAAAAAATTTCATAATTCTATCACTAATATTAAGCAAATTATTTCAATATTACATTTCCTTTCGTATGGGAGGTGGGCGTGGCAGTGGTCCAATTTTAATGATTTTTTGCAAATTTCTTAATTTCGACCACGAAAACGATCTCACTAAGTTTCATCGAGATAGAACAACGCTAAGTATTTTTGGCCACGGCTTATATGGGATCGCGACACTGTGCGCCGTTCGACACATTCAAGCTACAATTCGACCTGGCTGCTCTGGAAAATCAGTGGACCGATGTAAGGAAAGGTCGGAGATTGGCGCTGGCTCTTAAAGGTGCTGCGGCTGAGGTAATAAAATCCGTTCCAGAATGTTTACGAAGTGAGTACGAGACCGTCATAAGGGCGCTGGCAGCCAAATACAGCGACGAGCACAACAGAACGCTGTACTACTGTGAGCTGAAGAACCGCAGGCAAAGATCCAACGAGGCGCTGCAGACATATGCAGCGGACATTGAGCGGCTCGTGCAGCTGTCCTACCCGTCTTTCGGCGCTGATGATCTCGAGAGGATGAAGATTGAGGCATTTATCGAAGGTCTTCATGATCCGGAGACACGTCGCAGTGCGTTGATGATGGGCAAGCCGACATTTAGGGAGACGGTGACCAGCGCGATGACATACGAGGCGACATGGATTGGGAGCACTCGGTATGCACCTGCAAGGATACGCCAGATCCAGCCGGACAACGACATTGCGATCCAGGCAATAAGCTCTGAGCCGGCGGGCAGGCCACGGGTGGTCTCCTCTAAAGTTGTATGCTGGGTATGTGGCAAGCAGGGCCACATATCACGAGACTGCCGCCAACGAGAGAGGCGTTCCCGTTCTCGATCGCAATCGCCTGAAGCGAGGAATACTGATAATCGGGGCCCAGCCAACAAGCGCAGGGCTGAGGACGGCGAGTCGTTAAACTAAAACGGGTCAGCCCAAAGGGGCGTGAGCTGATCCCCACAATCTGCCGCCCCACCGTCCTTGTCTCACAGCTGAAACGACAGCCCAGCAGCTTGACAATTGAAGGAAGGATAGATGGAAAGCTGTTCGTGTTGACATTGGATACTGGAGCGTCATATTCGATCATAAAAAGGAAGCTGCTGAAGAATTGGGAACCGCTGCATGGCATACAGCTGCGGACTGCGACTGGCGAGCGCGCGCCAGTAAGAGGGAAAGTTACAAAAACGATTACTATCGGCACCAGCAGCCTGGAACATGAGTTCATCGTCGCGGATATAATGGACGACGTGATTATCGGCATGGATTTCATGATTAGGCACGGTTTCACGCTGGACCTGAAAGAACATGTGCTGAGATATGCCAACGTTGAATTCCCGCTGCACACCGGCTATGAGCGAAGCGTGGCGGTTAGGAAGGTTGTATCGTGTCAACACCAGAGGATACCAGCGAATTCTGAGGCGATTGTGTGGGCGAAGGTGGACGAGGACGAGGGGACGAGTCGGCTGTGGGTTGTAGAAGCACCGAAACAAGGACACGACAACATCATCATCGGACGTACATTAGTGGAACCTAGGAATGGCAGAATACCGGTCCGAATACTGAACCCCCTGAATGCACCCAGATATGTCGGGAAAGATGAGGTAATTGGCGACTGTAAGGAAGCTGTAGCAGTGGTCAATTGCGAGAGTAGCCCGCCGGGAGATAATAAGAAGAGCGGTTTTAATATGGACGCCATACCGCAGGAGAACCAGTGGAGCAGCGAGTTGACGGCCAAGCAGAAACAGAAGGCGAGGTCACTCCTGCAGCACTATGGGGCAATATTTGCGGCAGAAGCAGGCGGAAGAACAGCCATAGTGAAGCACAACATCGACACCGGAAGTGCAAAACCGATTCGCCAACCGCCAAGACGAGTTCCTCTGGCCAAGAGGGAAGAGGTCACAAACTTGATCGGAAACATGCGGAAAGAAAAGGTCATAGAGCCTTCTTCGGGCCCCTGGTGCTCGCCGGTCGTGCTAGTCAAGAAAAAGGATGGCAGTACCCGGTTTTGTGTGGACTATCGGAAACTCAATGATGTGACCAAGAAGGACAGTTATCCATTACCTCGGATCGATGACACCCTGGACACGCTGTCAGGCACGCAGTGGTTCTCCACGCTCGACTTACGCAGCGGCTATTGGCAGGTAGAGCTTGCAGACGAAGACAAGGAGAAAACGGCTTTCAGCGTTGGCGATGGGTTGTGGCAGTTCACCGTCATGCCGTTTGGACTCTGCAACGCCCCAGCAACATTCGAGCGGCTAATGGAACGGGTGCTGAAAGGGCTGCATTGGCGGACGTGCCTGGTGTACCTCGACGACATAATCGTGATGGGTAAAAGCTTCGACGACCACCTGGGAAAGCTAAAGGAGGTATTCGAGCGGATACAAAAAGCCGGGCTTAAACTCAACCCAAAGAAGTGCTCGCTGTTCCAAAAAGAAGTCAAGTATCTGGGTCATACGGTTTCCGCCAGCGGAGTACACACGGATGAAGACAAAATCACGGCGGTGAAGGAGTGGCCCCGGCCACGCAATCTACACGAACTCCGCAGTTTCCTGGGCCTGTGCACATACTACCGCCGATTTGTTCCGGGATTCGCGAGCATAGCCAGCAGCTTGCACAAACTGACGAAAAAGAGTCAAGCTTTCGAGTGGAATGAAGAGCAGGAGCAGGCTTTTGCACGTCTGAAGGAAAAACTGTGCGCTGCTCCAATTCTGGCCTTCCCCGTGCCTGGAGAGATGTTTGTGCTGGATACAGATGCAAGCGGGCATAGTATTGGCGGTGTGCTATCACAGATAATAGACGGCCAAGAGCAAGTGATAGCATACTACAGTAGGATTCTGTCGAAACCGGAACGCAACTACTGTGTGACGCGGAGAGAACTGCTGGCGGTATTGGACTGCGTAAAACACTTCCACAAATATCTGTATGGACAAAGGTTTCGCCTGCGCACAGATCATGCGGCATTGAGATGGCTCCTGAACTTTAAGGATCCTGAAGGGCAATTGGCGCGGTGGATCGAGCGACTGCAGAGCTACGACTACACGATAGAGCATCGCAAGGGCAGTAGCCATGGAAATGCCGATGCCTTGTCACGCCGTCCGTGCAAAGTCGAATGCAGGCAGTGCTCGCGAGCCGAAAGCAAAGAACAGATAGTGGACGTCCGGTTGGTAAGCGTTATGCCAGAGGAAGAGTGGTCTGCGGAGAGGCTACAAAAGGACCAGCGTGAGGATGCGGATCTTGCAAAAATCGTCGAAGGCAAGGAGCAAGGCGCACGTCCGGACTGGCAGGAGATGGCCGGTGAAAGCCCGATCGCTAAGGCTTACTGGGCGCAGTGGGAAAGTCTGCGGCTGAGGGAAGGATGCCTGCATCGCGAATGGGAGAGCACGGATGGACGGACCAGCAACTCCCTAATGGTAGTGCCGAAATGCAGAATCAACGAGGTCATCGAGGCATACCATAACGACTCCAGTGGAGGGCACCTGGGCATCACCAAAACCGTCGGCAAGATAAAAAGACGATTCTACTGGGTAGGATGCCAGGAATCTGTAGCCGAATGGATTAAGAGCTGTGACCGATGTGCAGCCGCGAAAGGTCCGACAAGAAGGTCTCGGGGCTGCATGCAGCAGTACAACGTGGGAGCGCCCTTCGAGCGGATTGCTATGGACGTCGCTGGCCCATTCCCAGTCAGCACTCAAGGCAACAAATATGTGCTGGTGGTAATGGATTACTTCAGCAAATGGCCCGAAGTGTACCCTATTCCTAACCAGGAGGCCACTACGATCTCGGAAAAGCTGGTAAACAACTGGGTAGCCAGGTTCGGAGTTCCGTTGGAGTTGCATTCAGATCAAGGCCGGAATTTCGAGTCTGCGGTATTCAAGGAAGTGTGTGAGCTGCTGGGGATAAAGAAAACGCGTACCACTCCTTTGCACCCACAGTCCGACGGCATGGTGGAACGTTTTAACCGGACACTGGAAGAATATCTGCGGAAGGTGGTAGGCAGGAATCAAAAGGATTGGGACACGCATATCCCCCTGTTCCTGATGGCGTATAGGTCAGCCCCGCACGACACGACATCACTCACTCCGGCCCGAGCAGTGTTCGGCACAGAGTTGCGGTTACCCGCTGACTTGAAGTTCGGGGTGGTCAGCACCAAGGGAGGCGCTAGGACTGACTACGTGGTCAATAAGCGGGCGGAACTGGAGGAAATTCACCAGTTCATAAGGAGCCGCACCAAACTCGTCAGCGATAAGGCGAAAGCCCGATATGATCTGCGGGCCAACTCAGCAGGGTTCCAGGAAGGCGATCTGGTAATGCTCTACAACCCGCAGCGCAGGAAAGGTTTGTCTCCGAAACTGCAAACGTCATGGGAAGGACCTTACAAAGTCGTGACTAGGATTAACGACGTGGTCTACAGGATTCAACGTTGCAGCAATAAAGGCGCTAAGCTGAAGGTAGTCCATTTGGAGCGCCTGGCGCCTTATCACAGCGGAACCTCGGCACTTGTTCGGGTCGAACAAGTCTAAGTGGTGGGCAGTGTAACGATAAGACAGTCTGTCGCTGTGCAAAGCAACCCTGTCGCTACGCGCCGTGCTATAATTCAATCTGGCAACGACGGCCGCGATAATAAGGGAAACTTTCAGGCCAACCTGGCAATGATGGCAACTTTTAGTCCAACCTGGCAATGATGGCAATTTTTAGTCCAACCTGGCAATGATAGAAACTTCTAGTCCAACCTGGCAATGATGGAAACTTCTAGTCTAACCTGGCAATGATGGTCGCGATCGTCATGGAAACCGTCAGTCCACTCCGGAATGTGCGGGAACGATCTGCGCGATGGCCGGACAGGTATAAAAGGAAGCCGGGTGCGGCGCAGCGAGCCAGTCTGATTTTGACTAGCGGAGTTGCCACGCGGAATAATTAAGCGAATATTTAAGTGTAAAGACAGTGAAGTATAAGCCTGTGAAATAAAGTGACTGTTGGTTTTTATTGACTGCGTTCGAGGAACTAAGTGTGTTTGCTTATTTCAAATTGCACAATCCAGTGATTCGTACTAGCCCACTAGAACTGGTATTTTCGTAACAATACTATGCAATTCATACACATTTACAATGCATACACTCCAACTAAGAAACTTTATTGCTCAAAAACGATAAATATCGATTTTCCAAAACGATTTGGTGTTGTTTTTTTAAGAATGAAAAAATAAACCAATTTCTGGAGGAAACAAGTTGAAGTTATGAAACCAAATATTTTGTCTAGTATTATAAAAAAGAATAGTTTAACTTCTCTTCAGATCAAATTGCATTTATTGAACTGCAATGGCAAAATTGTTAATCAGCGTTGTTAATCTAAGGGAATATAAAACGCTTGGTAACAATGCCGTTCCGCGAATTGAACGATTTTACTTTCGTTTTTTGGTTTTGACTCTTAGTTACATAGTATTACAAAAACAGTTTCTTCCTTACAACTCAAAGTAAACTTCCTCGTCATCAGAATCCCTATAGATAGATAGATAGATAGATAGATATATTCTTTATTCAATTGTTTAATAAATATTACAGAAATGATTATGGATTAACAATAGATAACAGCTATAATAAAGAATTTACGACAATGACTTTTAAGTCGTCTGTCGGAAAAAAAAGAAAATACATTACTCTAACATAAAGATATACATACATATTAACAGAATTCATTTACAATTAAGCTCCTATATTTTAAAGCATCAATGACATACAAAACAAGACAATCCCATCCACCTACGCCAATTCCATTTAGCTTGTTTACAATTTCGTCTTGAGTTAAAAAGAACTTTCCAAAATATCTATATCTGATTCTTTCCAAAATTGGACACCTACCCAGAAAATGTGTTATATTTTCTAACTCGTTCAAATTACAAAGACTGCAGTTTAGATTTCTGTGACCCCCAAGAAGTATCAAATCGCATCTGGCCTTCAAAATCCACATTATTCTATATTTTCCAAGATTGTCATTCAAGTAGCTTTTACCGATGTTATGATCTAAGTCTTTATATATACGTGAACTTTTAAGAGCCCTTTCCCAAGATTTTTGTCTATTTGTCGAGTTCAGAACGGATAACAATGTGTCAATGTTTTCATTCCAACTTCTTCTATTTAAAACGTCATAATTCCAACTAATATTCTCCTAAAATTTGCATTGATTTTACCCAAAAGATCTTTCTCTCTATAATAATTTTTGAAAGTTTGTGTGGCAATCTGCTATCGTCGTACTCAAATAGAGTTTTAGAAATATATTTAAGATGAAGCCGTAAAGTATACAGATGACAGTTTGGTATGTCTGTTTCTAACATAAAACAATAAGAGGGTGTGTTTGTTGGTAGATGTAAAATTTTCTTTAAGAAATAAAATTGAATTTTATCCATCAATTCAAACAACTCAAAGCCCCAGACTTCCGCAGCATAACTTTGTATAGCTCTAATGACTGCTAAAAATAATTTGTATTTAGCTGATAATTTTATCTTATTTTTGATTAGAAAGGAAAGAATCCCTATATGCAGCACCGTTTTCAGATATTTTAATAATATCGTCTGTAATTTCAAAATTGTGACATGTCATGAAAGTTCTGTAAAATTTCAGAAACAGTGTTGAAAAGCATTTGCTTTGTAAGATTTTTTATGATGATTTTTAATTATTCTATTATGGTTTTTTGGATTATAGAAAAAGGCTGGAAAAGGCCATGAGAAATTAAAAAAAGGCTAGGAAAAAGGCTAGCGGCTAACTCGCGAATTGTGCGGCTAGATGACAAAAGAAAAGGCTAGATTTAGCCGCAAAAAAGCTAGATTGGCAACACTGCTGAGCGTACTGCTCGTATGAGTAACAGTCAAACCTAAATTGGAGCGTCAGCGGCAAGCAACTGTCAAAATTGCTTCATGCCCATACAAAATGTATGGGGCAAACCGCAATTGAAACGCTCTGACGCTGAGCTATTCGAATTTCCAATTTTGACAAGGCGTTAGCGGTTGAAGTTGGCTGCGACTAACAAAAACGCCTGTAATTTATATTTGATTTGATTTAAATTGTGAGGAATTTATTCAAATAAGAGCTAAGTTTTGCAAAATAATAATAATTTGTTGTTTTTTTGGCAACTAAACAGATATTTTTTACATTTCATGATTTTTACAATCCCAACGCAACGCTTCAATTTCGGTATGCCGCACTGAGCGAGAGCGTTGCGTCAGAAATCGCAACGCTCAACGCTCCAATTTAGGTTTCACAGTAAGCCAAGGTGTATTAATAAGGTGATGGCACTACTGCAAAAACAAAATTCCCATGTATTTTGTTAGTGCTTTTGGGCATCCTCGTTGTCAAAATCAAATCAAAACACAAGCAACACAAAAACAATTTTACCAATTTTTGACAATGAGGATGCCCATTCGCGAAAAATCAAAAGAAAATGAGAAGATAGCAAAAGAAAATGAGAAGAAAAAAGTTTAATCAGCTGTGTTGCCACCACTACCTTATTAATGTGCCTTGGAGTAAGCTTTGCCGATCAGTGGTGTAAACGCTCATCGCACATTTGCCCCATCGCACATGATTGCAAACATGTGCGACCGTCTAAAGGCCGCTTAAGTTCGGGCAAGGCACATTAATAAAGGTAGTGTTGTCAACACAGCTGCTTACACTTTTTTCTTCTGATTCTCTTTTGATTTCTTTTGATTTTCTTTTGATTTTTTGCGAATGGGGATGTAGATTGTCAAAAATTGGTAAAATTGTTTTTGTGTTGCTTGTGTTCTGATTTGATTTTGACAAGCTAGTTACCCAAATCCAACAACAAAATACATGGGAATTTTGTTGCTGGTCTTACGCGTTCACCTTTATTAATACACCTTGAGTTCGGGTAATGTGATATAACTGTTTGTTTTATGGCGATTCCCGACACATTTAGCCTTAAAACACACTTTTTTTGGTCTCAAACTGCTCACTAATGCATTATTTAGTATACCTAAGATTATTGACCGTTTTAGATAAACTGTTAACGAGTTTTTTAATTACAAATCAAAGTACCCAAATATTGGCGTCTGATAAAAGTGGCGGGTAATGTGATGTGTACCATCGGCCGGTAATGTGATATACCCGAAAAAAGTTATTTAACAGACCTATTAGTTTCAAACTTGGCGAAAATACTCCATAATTAGACGTGTTTCTCTTTTTTTTTGGAAAATCACAATCTGACGGGGTAAACCAATGGTTAAAAATTTGTATCGAGAAACATGATTTCATGGATTTTTTAAATCTGAAACTCAACCAGAACAGATTTTCGAGATTGTTCCACTTTAAATATTATAAAATAAAGTATATATACATTTCTGTATACAAATAGTACTGCTGTAATAAGTTCGGGTACTGTGATGTACTATATCACATTACCCGAAATTGAGTTTTTGCGAAAAAGACATTATAAAAAAAACAATAATAATTTTGTTAACATACAAGGTAAAGTCTCTGATTGCGTTCAACCTGGCGAACGCCAGAACGATCCTTGTCCCTGTCCAATCCAAGCTGATGCACAGCCTCCGCGCGGCCCTTCTGGATAGCTATTTGGCATCCGCTGAATAGTGAACTAATGTGTGCAGCGAGTCCAATCCCCAGGACTTAAAATTTGGGTTGTGCGCAGGGTTTGGTGCCCGCCACGGAAAATCATCTACCAATGAAAGCCAAAAAGCAAGCCTCGGAAGGAACCCACAATGTTGACGACCACAGCAAACGATTCAAGGACCATGATTTGAGGATATGCACCTGGAATGTCCGGACCCTCTATAGGGAAGGTGCCTCTATCCAACTGGCGGAAGCCCTCACAAAATGTAAGGCTGACATCACCGCCATCCAGGAAATGCGATGGACAGGACAAGGTTGCTCCAAGCGAGCAGACTGCGACATCTACTACAGCTGCCATGCGGAGAAGCGCGAATTTGGCTGCGGATTTGTGGTCAGCAAGAGACTTCGCCACCACGTCTCTCGGTTCACTCCGGTGAACGAACGGCTGGCTTCGATCCGCATTAAAGCTAAATACTTTAGCATCAGCCTAATTTGCGCGCACGCCCCGACGGAAGAGAAGGACGATGCGACCAAGGATGCCAAGGATGACGTCGGCCCACGACGTCAAAATTGTCCTCGGGGACTTCAACGCAAAGGTCGGGCGAGAAGGCATCTTTGGCCCCACAGTCGGGCAGTTCAGCCTCCATGGGACCACTTCGAACAACGGTCTGAGGCTGATCGATTTCGCCGCGGCACGAAACATGGTAGTTCGATATCCGATATCCATAAGGCGACCTGGTTATCCCCCGATCAATCCACCCGCAACCAGATTGATCACATTGTGATTGATGGAAGGCATGCTTCTAGCATTCTAGATGTGCGCACGTTCCGAGGACCCAACATCGACTCGGACCACTACCTTGTTGCAGCCAAGGTACGCATGCGTCCTTGCGCAGCGAAGACCGCGCAACCTAGTTTGCGAAGAAAGCTGGACATCAGTAAGCTGCGATCACAAGGGGTAGCCGAAGCCTACTCCGCTCAACTCTCTAACCAGCTCGGTCGCTCCCCCTCTCCACCTCATGACATCGGCGGATTATGGGCTCACTTATCCCACTCTATGCGCGCCGCCGCAGAAAATGTCCTTGGTTTTCGACGCCCACCACCAAAAAACCAATGGTACGATGAAGAGTGTCGCGCAGCCACTGCAGTGAAGAATGCTGCCTACAAGAAGACCCTGCAGTCGGCCGCCACGCGAGCTATGACAGAAAAATACCGGGAGGAGAGGAAGAAAGAGAGGTGCCTTTTTAGACGCAAGAAACGGGAGCAAGAAAGGCGCGAGCGTGAGGAAATCGAGGAGTGCAGGAGCAGGAATGACGCCCGAAAATTCTTCCAAAAAGTTAAGCGGGTCACGGAAGGATTTAAGCCCGGGGCATCTTCTTGCAGAGACGAAAACGGGGATCTGGTTACGGATGCGCAGGGTGTGCTGAGGTTGTGGAAGGAGCACTTCACCAAGCTGCTCGCAGGCGACGAAAGGAACAATACCGCCAGTGGTGAAGATGTCCAGATGGCACCAATCGACGACGACGGTGTGGATGTGCCACAGCCCAGCCATGACGAGGTCCGGGTCGCTATCCAGCGACTCAAGAACAACAAAGCTGCAGGGCCGGATGGGCTACCAGCTGAATTGTTCAAGGCCGGCGGCGGTGAGCTGATTGGGTGCATGCATCAGCTCATTTGCAAAATATGGCTGGAGGAACGAATGCCCAACGATTGGAACCTCAGTGCCCTTTGTCCTGTGCTGAAGAAAGGCGACCCAACAATATGCGCCAACTACAGGGGTATCAGCCTACTTCCCATTGCATACAAGGTCCTGACGAGCGTACTATGTGAAAGATTAAAGCCACTCGCCAAGGCGCTGATTGGACCTTATCAGTGCGGGTTTAGACCTGGTAAGTCCACCATCGACCAGATATTCACTCTACGCCAAATCCTGGAGAAGACCCATGAGAACCAAATCGATACACACCATCTCTTCATCGATTACAAGGCAGCATTCGATAGCCCGATAAGGGATCGCCTATATGCCGCATTGTCTGAACTTGGTATCCCTGCAAAGCTCGTTAGACTTTGCAGAGCGACGTTGAGCAATACGCGTAGCTCCGTCAAGGTTGGAAGTGGCCTCTCCGACCCCTTTGATACCGTTCGAGGTTTCAGACAGGGCGATCCTTTGTCCTGCGACCTCTTCAACTTCACCATGGAGAGTGTTCTGCGCAAGGCCGGTGTACATCGTAATGGCACAATCTTCAACAAAAGTGTCCAGCTCCTTGCCTACGCTGATGACATTGATGTCATCGGGCGTAACAAGCGAGATGTCACCGCTGCATTTGCTGCTATCGACAGAGAATCTGCCAAAATGGGTCTGGTGGTAAATGAGGGCAAGACGAAGTATATGCTGTCTACACGCAGGGACTCGCAGCGGCTAGGGTCTCACGTCGAGGCCGACAGGTATACATTTGAAGTTGTCAAGGAATTCGTCTACCTTGGCACCGCCATCAACAGCAGCAATGATGTCAGTCTGGAGATAAAGCGAAGGATTACTCTTGCCAACAGGTGCTACTACGGTCTCGGTAGGCAATTGAGAAGTAGAGACCTCTCTCGACCGACAAAACTTGCGCTCTATAGGACGCTTATCTTGCCCGTGCTCCTCTATGGCGCTGAAGCATGGACAATGACACGAAACGACATAGCGGCCCTTGGAGTGTTCGAGAGGAAGGTACTTCGCAAAATCTTCGGCCCTGTTCGTGTTGGTGACGACTATCGCATACGAACCAATAACGAGCTGTATGAGCTGTATAAGGACATGGACGTAGCGCAGCGAATTAACATCCAGCGGCTACGCTGGCTCGGTCATGTCTGCCGCATGGACGACGAAGCTCCGGCGAAAAAGGTGTTCGATGCGATGGTTGGAGGTCGACGGCGAAGAGGGAGGCCATGTCTCCGGTGGAAGGACCAAGTGGAAGAGGCCCTGGTATCTCTTGGTGTGACCAACTGGAGAAGGCGCGCGCGAAGCAGAGGCGCCTGGAGAGAAGTTTTGCGGCAGGCCGTAACCCGATAACGGGTTGTTATGGCCAGTTAAGTAAGTAAGTAAGTAATTTTGTTAAGAAGAGCGTACCTCGCAAACTCATAATCGATTTCTATTTATTTAGTAGTAGTCTTTGAACAATTCTTACAGACTAATTAACAAAATGGAACTTAAGCTTAAACTTAAACGGGAAAGTGAGAATAACAAAGGCAATGAACGAGGGCTTAGGTACAGACAGATCAAACATTGAAGAGGTCGACGGCACGTTTAGCTCTGCTAATGCTCGAGGAATAGGAGCGTTACTACCATAACGCGTCCTAGAGAACTCAACAGAAAAATGGGAACATGTCTGAGGGAGCGCGATGGCACATTGAAAGCTATTTTGGACAAGAGAGAGGGGCAATCAATATTTCCATTGACTATCAAAAATTAAAGCCATGGAAATTTCAGCCCTCCTGGTTTCAAGTGATTTTAAACCAATCAGAAGACATCTAGACCTGTAAGGAGGCTGGGGCTCAGAAAAACGAATGGAACGAAGGGCAAACTTAAGGAATATTTTTTGGATACGCTCTAAACGATTAGAATGCGACGCATGATAAGGTCTCCAGATGAAAGCAGCATATTCCAGTCTGGACCTAACAAAAGTAGTATACAAGAGCTTGAGCGTATATCACTGATTTAGTTTTGATTAACCTCGAACTAATAATAACACTGTGCAAGTCCAAAATTTAGACATGGGGGGGACCTACTGGGTGAGTTTCCTATAGGTATACTGGGTTGAGATCCACCAGCCGTTTGGTAAGATTGGCTCTAGTTTATGAGAAATCCGACTTTGAAGTTCGTCGAGTTCGTCGCTTAAGTCTTCGAACATATAAATGATAATAGGTCCTAAATCGTTGCGAATATCGCTTTACTGTCTTCGGCAAGTTTGTAGATATTTTAACGACCAACAAATTTGCTTAAGACACCAATGCAAAAAAACCACATTCAAACTGTGTAATTGCGATATGTGCATTTTTTGGTGCAGCGCATCGTGGCGTATGAGTGTTATTTATGTGTAATTAATTTGGCTCATTTCAGACGAGCCCGACGCTTAACACTTCGAACGTTTAAATGCTAATAGGTCCTAAATCGTTGCGAATATCGCTGTACTGTCTTCGGCAAGTTTGTAGATATTTTAACGACCAACAAATTTCCTTAAGACACCAAAGCAAAAAAACCACATTCAAACTGTGTTTTCGACAAAAATGTCCCAAAAACCCCACTTTTTCGTCAATTTAATGAGATTTTCCGTTTATGCATGCCAAACTGTAAGGAATTTCCATTCATACTCTCAACAAAGCAACAAACTTGACTTTCCCCCATGATTCAGTAAACAATATTAAACGCACAATCTTGATTTCACTTCAAATTTTAATTAGATACTTTGCTAAACATATTGTAACGATAAGACAGTCTGTCGCTGTGCAAAGCAACCCTGTCGCTACGCGCCGTGCTATAATTCAATCTGGCAACGACGGCCGCGATAATAAGGGAAACTTTTAGGCCAACCTGGCAATGATGGCAACTTTTAGTCCAACCTGGCAATGATGGCAATTTTTAGTCCAACCTGGCAATGATGGAAACTTCTAGTCCAACCTGGCAATGATGGAAACTTCTAGTCTAACCTGGCAATGATGGTCGCGATCGTCATGGAAACCGTCAGTCCACTCCGGAATGTGCGGGAACGATCTGCGCGATGGCCGGACAGGTATAAAAGGCAGCCGGGTGCGGCGCAGCGAGTTAGTCTGATTTTGACTAGCGGAGTTGCCACGCGGAATAATTAAGCAAATATTTAAGTGTAAAGACAGTGAAGTGTAAATCTTTGTGAAATAAAGTGACTGTTGGGTTTTATTGACTGCGTTTGAGGAACTAAGTGTGTTTGTTTATTTCAAATTGCACAATCCAGTGATTCGTACTAGCCCACTGGAACTGGTATTCGTAACATTTGGTGTCAGAAGTGGGATTGTGCTACTGAAAAAATAAAGGACAAAAAAAAAATTAAATAAAATTATAAAACGCCGACATGGCTAAACTCGAGCAACTGAAGGTGGACCAGCTGAAAAAGGAGCTGGCTGCCTGGAATTTGCCGACTGCTGGCGGGAAGGTGGAGTTGCAGCTGCGCCTGCGAGAGGCGTGTGAATCACGAGGCATCGATTGGACTGCACACGAGTTTGGAACGCAGGAGCAAGAAGCGTCGGCCAAAGTGGAGGAATCGCCTGCGGGTGCTGCGTCGATGCAAAGTACGGCTGCAGCGACTGCGCCACCACAAGCAATGGACATGAGCCAGCTAATAGTTGCAATGAGAGGCATGTTCCAGGAAACTTCTGCGAAAATTGAGAATGTCAGTCGTGAAAATCGTGAAATGTCGGCGCAGATGGCAGAGCGAATGGAAGTCAAGCTTCAGGAAAATTCTGCGCGCTTGGAGCAGAAAGTGGAGGAAATCTCAGACAGGATTAATGGGAAAGTCGAGCACCTGGAGACGCGAGTAGAGCACTTGGATAAACGAGTCGACGACCTGGATGATTCCCTGAACAAACGGGTAGATAGTCTGGAAGACTCGATGAACAGAAAAATGGACGAGCGGCTTAGAGAGGTACAGCCGCGAGAATGGTTGCCGCCGGTTCCGGAAAGTGTTGCCACCCGAGCAGAAGTGCCTACTTATGATGGGACTACGCCGTTCGATACATTCAAGCTACAATTCGACCTGGCTGCTCTGGAAAATCAGTGGACCGATGTAAGGAAAGGTCGGAGATTGGCGCTGGCTCTTAAAGGTGCTGCGGCTGAGGTAATAAAATCAGTTCCGGGATGTTTGCGAAGTGAGTACGAGACCGTCATAAGGGCGCTGGCAGCTAAATACAGCGACGAGCACAACAGAACGCTGTACTACTGTGAGCTGAAGAACCGCAGGCAAAGGTCCAACGAGGCGCTGCAGACATATGCAGCGGACATTGAGCGGCTCGTGCAGCTGTCCTACCCGTCTTTCGGCGCTGATGATCTCGAGAGGATGAAGATTGAGGCATTTATCGAAGGTCTTCATGATCCGGAGACACGTCGCAGTGCGTTGATGATGGGCAAGCCGACATTTAGGGAGACGGTGACCAGCGCGATGACATACGAGGCGACATGGATTGGGAGCACTCGGTATGCACCTGCAAGGATACGCCAGATCCAGCCGGACAACGACATTGCGATCCAGGCAATAAGCTCTGAGCCGGCGGGCAGGCCACGGGTGGTCTCCTCTAAAGTTGTATGCTGGGTATGTGGCAAGCAGGGCCACATATCACGAGACTGCCGCCAACGAGAGAGGCGTTCCCGTTCTCGATCGCAATCGCCTGAAGCGAGGAATACTGATAATCGAGGCCCAGCCAACAAGCGCAGGGCTGAGGACGGCGAGTCGTTAAACTAAAACGGGTCAGCCCAAAGGGGCGTGAGCTGATCCCCACAATCTGCCGCCCCACCGTCCTTGTCTCACAGCTGAAACGACAGCCCAGCAGCTTGACAATTGAAGGAAGGATAGATGGGAAGCTGTTCGTGTTGACATTGGATACTGGAGCGTCATATTCGATCATAAAAAGGAAGCTGCTGAAGAACTGGGAACCGCTGCAGGGCATACAGCTGCGGACTGCGACTGGCGAGCGCGCGCCCGTAAGAGGGAAAGTTACAAAAACGATTACTATCGGCACCAGCAGCCTGGAACATGAGTTCATCGTCGCGGATATAATGGACGACGTGATTATCGGCATGGATTTCATGATTAGGCACGGTTTCACGCTGGACCTGAAAGAACATGTGCTGAGATATGCCAACGTTGAATTCCCGCTGCACACCGGCTATGAGCGAAGCGTGGCGGTAAGGAAGGTTGTATCGTGTCAACACCAGAGGATACCAGCGAATTCTGAGGCGATTGTGTGGGCAAAGGTGGACGAGGACGATGGGACGAGTCGGCTGTGGGTTGTAGAAGCACCGAAACAAGGACACGACAACATCATCATCGGACGTACATTAGTGGAACCCAGAAATGGCAAAATACCAGTCAGAATACTGAACCCCCTGAATGCACCCAGATATGTCGGGAAAGATGAGGTAATTGGCGAGTGTAGGGAAGCCGTAGCAGTGGTCAATTGCGAGAGTAGCCCACCCGGAGGAAATAAGTGCGGTTTTAACATGGACGTCATACCGCAGGAGAACCAGTGGAGCAGCGAGTTGACGGCCAAGCAGAAACAGAAGGCGAGGTCTCTCCTGCAGCACTATGGGTCAATATTTGCGGCAGAAGCAGGCGGAAGAACAGCCATAGTGAAGCACAACATCGACACCGGAAGTGCAAAACCGATCCGCCAACCGCCAAGACGAGTTCCTCTGGCCAAGAGGGAAGAGGTCACAAATTTGATCGAGAACATGCGGAAAGAAAAGGTCATAGAGCCTTCTTCGGGCCCCTGGTGCTCGCCGGTCGTGCTAGTAAAGAAAAAGGATGGCAGTACCCGGTTTTGTGTGGACTATCGGAAACTCAATGATGTGACCAAGAAGGACAGTTATCCATTACCTCGGATCGATGACACCCTGGACACGCTGTCAGGCACGCAGTGGTTCTCCACGCTCGACTTACGCAGCGGCTATTGGCAGGTAGAGCTTGCAGACGAAGACAAGGAGAAAACGGCTTTTAGTGTTGGCGATGGGTTGTGGCAGTTCACCGTCATGCCGTTTGGACTCTGCAACGCCCCAGCAACATTCGAGCGGCTAATGGAACGGGTGCTGAAAGGGCTGCATTGGCGGACGTGCCTGGTGTACCTCGACGACATAATCGTGATGGGTAAAAGCTTCGACGACCACCTGGGAAAGCTAAAGGAGGTATTCGAGTGGATACAAAAAGCCGGGCTTAAACTCAACCCAAAGAAGTGCTCGCTGTTCCGAAAAGAAGTCAAGTATCTGGGTCATACGGTTTCCGCCAGCGGAGTACACACGGATGAAGACAAAATCACGGCGGTGAAGGAGTGGCCCCGGCCACGCAATCTACACGAACTCCGCAGTTTCCTGGGCCTGTGCACATACTACCGCCGATTTGTTCCGGGATTCGCGAGCATAGCCAGCAGCTTGCACAAACTGACGAAAAAGAGTCAAGCTTTCGAGTGGAATGAAGAGCAGGAGCAGGCTTTTGCACGTCTGAAGGAAAAACTGTGCGCTGCTCCAATTCTGGCCTTCCCCGTGCCTGGAGAGATATTTGTGCTGGATACAGATGCAAGCGAGCATAGTATTGGCGGTGTGCTATCACAGATAATAGACGGCCAAGAACAAGTGATAGCATACTACAGTAGGATTCTGTCGAAACCGGAACGCAACTATTGTGTGACACGGAGAGAACTGCTGGCGGTATTGGACTGCGTAAAACACTTCCACAAATATCTGTATGGACAAAGGTTTCGCCTGCGCACAGATCATGCGGCATTGAGATGGCTCCTGAACTTTAAAGATCCTGAAGGGCAATTGGCGCGGTGGATCGAGCGACTGCAGAGCTACGACTACACGATAGAGCATCGCAAGGGCAGTAGCCATGGAAATGCCGATGCCTTGTCACGCCGTCCGTGCAAAGTCGAATGCAGGCAGTGCTCGCGAGCCGAAAGCA
Source organism: Melieria crassipennis (assembly GCA_963668005.1). Taxonomy (NCBI): domain Eukaryota; kingdom Metazoa; phylum Arthropoda; class Insecta; order Diptera; family Ulidiidae; genus Melieria; species Melieria crassipennis. The sequence goes on from OY764961.1 coordinate 47,389,777, forward strand.
AAGAACAGATAGTGGACGTCCGGTTGGTAAGCGTTATGCCAGAGGAAGAGTGGTCTCCGGAGAGGCTACAAAAGGACCAGCGTGAGGATGCGGATCTTGCAAAAATCGTCGAAGGCAAGGAGCAAGGCGCACGTCCAGACTGGCGGGAGATGGCCGGTGAAAGCCCGATCGCTAAGGCTTACTGGGCGCAGTGGGAAAGTCTGCGGCTGAGGGAAGGATGCCTGTATCGCGAATGGGAGAGCGCGGATGGTCGGACCAGCAACTCCCTAATGGTAGTGCCGAAATGCAGAATCAACGAGGTCATCGAGGCATACCATAACGACTCCAGTGGAGGGCACCTGGGCATCACCAAAACCGTCGCCAAGATAAAAAGACGATTCTACTGGGTAGGATGCCAGGAATCTGTAGCCGAATGGATTAAGAGCTGTGACCGATGTGCAGCCGCGAAAGGTCCGACAAGAAAGTCTCGGGGCCGCATGCAGCAGTACAACGTGGGAGCGCCCTTCGAGCGGATTGCTATGGACGTCGCTGGCCCATTCCCAGTCAGCACTCAAGGCAACAAATATGTGCTGGTGGTAATGGATTACTTCAGCAAATGGCCCGAAGTGTACCCTATTCCTAACCAGGAGGCCACTACGATCTCGGAAAAGCTGGTAAACAACTGGGTAGCCAGGTTCGGAGTTCCGTTGGAGTTGCACTCAGATCAAGGCCGGAATTTCGAGTCTGCGGTATTCAAGGAAGTGTGTGAGCTGCTGGGGATAAAGAAAACGCGTACCACTCCTTTGCACCCACAGTCCGACGGCATGGTGGAACGTTTTAACCGGACACTGGAAGAATATCTGCGGAAGGTGGTAGGCAGGAATCAAAAGGATTGGGACACGCATATCCCCTTGTTCCTGATGGCATATAGGTCAGCCCCGCACGACACGACATCACTCACTCCGGCCCGAGCAGTGTTCGGCACAGAGTTGCGGTTACCCGCTGACTTGAAGTTCGGGGTGGTCAGCACGACGGGAGGCGCTAAGACGGACTACGTGGTCAATAAGCGGGCGGAACTTGAGGAAATTCACCAGTTTATAAGGAGCCGCACCAAACTGGTCAGCGATAAGGCGAAAGCCCGATATGATCTACGGGCCAACTCAGCAGGGTTCCAAGGAGGCGATCTGGTAATGCTCTACAACCCCGCAGCGGAGGAAAGGTTTGTCTCCGAAACTGCAAACGTCATGGGAAGGACCTTACAAAGTCGTGACTAGGATTAACGACGTGGTCTACAGGATTCAACGTTGCAGCAATAAAGGCGCTAAGCTGAAGGTAGTCCATTTAGAGCGCCTGGCGCGTTATCACAGCGGAACCTCGGCACTTGTTCGGGTCGAACAAGTCTAAGTGGTGGGCAGTGTAACGATAAGACAGTCTGTCGCTGTGCAAAGCAACCCTGTCGCTACGCGCCGTGCTATAATTCAATCTGGCAACGACGGCCGCGATAATAAGGGAAACTTTTAGGCCAACCTGGCAATGATGGCAACTTTTAGTCCAACCTGGCAATGATGGCAATTTTTAGTCCAACCTGGCAATGATGGAAACTTCTAGTCCAACCTGGCAATGATGGAAACTTCTAGTCTAACCTGGCAATGATGGTCGCGATCGTCATGGAAACCGTCAGTCCACTCCGGAATGTGCGGGAACGATCTGCGCGATGGCCGGACAGGTATAAAAGGCAGCCGGGTGCGGCGCAGCGAGTTAGTCTGATTTTGACTAGCGGAGTTGCCACGCGGAATAATTAAGCAAATATTTAAGTGTAAAGACAGTGAAGTGTAAATCTTTGTGAAATAAAGTGAGTGTTGGGTTTTATTGACTGCGTTTGAGGAACTAAGTGTGTTTGTTTATTTCAAATTGCACAATCCAGTGATTCGTACTAGCCCACTGGAACTGGTATTCGTAACAATATTATATATATTTCGTTGCTTATACTGTTTCTTCTTCATCTTCTTGTTGCAAGTTCCAGCAAATGTCCCCAAGGAGAGCATCGAGCTTCTTGCCACTGTACCAGTACTCGAGTCTTGCCGTCACCTGATGAAAACGTTCGCCATGCTCATCGGATTCGGTTGGTGATTGTTCGGCGAATTTGTCCATGTGGCTATGTAAGAAATGAATTTTCAATGACATTCTTACATTGATATTTTGGAATGCAGCAAGCATGTTTTCAATGTGCATGCGAAAATTTTCGTCGCGATATATTCCAAGTACATTGTGAATTACGGCTTTGACACAATCCCAAGCCACAAGCTCCAGATCAGACAGACAGGCTTCAAATCGTTCATCCCTCATCAATCGTCGAATATCGGGTCCATTGAGAATGCCTGTGATTAAATTATTCGGAAATAAGTGTTAGGCAGTGTATAATAGAGCATGACTGATATAAATATATGGTTTCATACAAACCTTCTTTAATTTTCATTCCGCTCAATCTCGGGAAAATTCGTTTCAATTCATTGAATGCACTGCCGTCAGGATTTAGTGCCTTAATGAAGTTCTTAACAATTCCAAGTTTGATATGGAGCGGTGGCAGCAAAACTTTTGTGATTGGCACAAGTGGAACCTCAATGATGTTTCCATGACGCAATCTGAATGCTTCTCTCAGTGGCCAGTCCTTTTTGTGGTATTGATCGCCAGGAAATCGAGTGTTCTACAAACACATAAAGCACATGTTTCTTGTGTATCCCGTCTGCATCCCTCTAAGTAGAGATATCACTTTCAAAATTTTCCAACGATGATCTTCGTATTCCAACAAATCAATGATCTTTTTCAGCGATGCGTAATTTTCTGTCGTATTTGTGCTGATAGCAACCGGGACACTGTTTTTTGCGTTCGTAATATGCAGTAAAACCGCCTTGAGACTGCTTTTAGAAGAATCAATGAACAATCGCCAATCTTCCGGCTTGTATTCATTGTGCATCGTTAGAACTAAACCCTTGATATTAGTGCAATATGCTAATGAATTGTTTTCGATGGCTTTGAAAAAACCAGAGAAGCGACGATGACGACCGATCCCACTATATATATTTACATTTGGTGCTAATATATTCGATTTTCTCAAATCATGAGCCAAAAGAATGGACTGCCGCTGTGATAATTTGAGGCGACGCACCATGTTATCCAAACCACTTTGGGAAATTTCGATGTGTTTGCATGGTGCAGTTGCATTGGATGGTACATAGAATGATCCATACGATTCTGCGTCAGCAACGGAAGTAGGTGGAATGTATGCTTCTGTTGGACTTTGTCTTCTCGGGATTGGCATGAGATTCGAATGTGGTAGCGGCAACTGAACAAACACTGTTCCTCTATATTCCATTTTACGTTTTTTGGCTCGGTTTATCCCGTTCGCACCATTAACACAAGCATAACACTCATCTGGATTATGTTCTGTAGGCTGTGTCCAAATCACTGGAGCGCCAAAAGGCATACAGTCGGCTTCTCCTGTGATGAAGAAGAAAGTTGAATTAGTTGTAGTAATTTAAAAATGAATTAATACCATACATGATTTCATTTACCTCTTTTCCATCGATTTAAGTTCCACAAACAAGTCGTACTAATGATTGATGGAGCCCAATGCACAGCACTGATGAAAGTCTGGTTGAAATATTGCACGTACAATTCAGCAATTTCCGTAGTGATTGCGCGCTTGCTAGCCATCATAGTGTGCTTTCCACAAACATAGCAATATATATTAAGGGGGTATTACGATTTTTTTGGGCGATTTTCAATGAATTTTCAACTTTTTTTTTTGAGAAACTGAAAAACTTTTTTTATTCAAATCTTTTTACACATCGTAGTATCAAACTTCAAGAGTACAAAAAAATTTTTTTTTTTACATTTTCATTTAAAGTGTAATTTATAGAGGGCGCTGAAGTGGACATCCCAGTCGGCAAATCAGTTGCGGTTCCAGCTAGATCAGCAATTCTGCATATCTGAAATCAAAAAATCAAAGTGTTTTTGAAAGATAAGTACAATATCTAGTGCCTGACGAGAGGAAATTTTTCTAACTTTAAATGTAACAAAATGGCAGCACTTTAAAAAAAACATACGAAAAATGGTCGTTTTTTTGGGACGAAAAGTCGTGTAGAAAAAAAAATACGAAGTAAAAAAAAAAAAGCTCTCGTCAGGCACTAGATATTGTATTTAAAAATAAGTAGAAAAAAAATTAGGCCGATTGCACTTTACAGTTTTTCTCCCGAGCTGGAACCGATTTCAAAAACATGATTTCGAGAAAAACGCGTTTAAATGTTTTTTTGCCCTGCGTTCGCTTGTTTTTCACGCATACATATAACAATATATATATCAATAACTTTTTTTCTAATGTACGGATCGATCTGATATTCGGGGGACGAATTCTAGACACATATACGAATAGAATGAAACAATAACAAAAAAATCGAAAAAAAAAATTTCAAAAATCGTAATACCCCCTTAAATGACACTGCACCGCATGAATTCATTGTGCGTAGTTCTATTAAATTTACTCCTTAATAAATGAATTCACGTTCCGACACTAACAAACAATGAAGCTATTTAATCTGCTGTTGGTTGGCTGCTCTGCTCTTTGACTTTTCCACAAAGTAAAAACTGATATACTTCAATCAACTGCTGTTGCTTGACTAACGCTCCGGATATCCGGAGCCTTTATTTATCACTTATTTTCTAGTACCTAGTTCTAGTACCCAGTTTCTAGTACCTACTAACTACCTACTAGAAAATAACTATCTGGCAAAAATAGCTGCGGTTAACCGGAGCCTTGATTTACCACTTATTTCCTAGTGCCTACTTGTTAGCAATTTTCTGATCCTATCGCTTACCAGCGCATGCATGCGCGTAGGTAGCATGTATGGCAACCTAAATACACAGCGCGAGAAGAGCATGCAGCCAGTACCTGGTGACCGGTACTCTCCCATCGTGCCTGCGTTACTTGAACCCTTGTGGGTTTAATCTTGTTTACTGAATCATGGGGGAAAGTCAAGTTTGTTGCTTTGTTGAGAGTATGAATGGAAATTCCTTACAGTTTGGCATGCATAAACGGAAAATCTCATTAAATTGACGAAAAAGTGGGGTTTTTGTGACATTTTTGTCGAAAACACAGTTTGAATGTGGTTTTTTGCTTTGGTGTCTTAAGGAAATTTGTTGGTCGTTAAAATATCTACAAACTTGCCGAAGACAGTACAGCGATATTCGCAACGATTTAGGACCTATTAGCATTTATATGTTCGAAGACTTAAGCGACGAACTCGACGAACTTCAAAGTCGGATTTCTCATAAACTAGAGCCAATCTTACCAAACGGCTGGTGGATCTCAACTCAGTATACCTATAGGAAACTCACCCAGTAGGTCCCCCCCATGTCTAAATTTTTGAGGTCAAATTTCACGCACAGTGTAATTATTGTTTGTACTATACCTTCTGGGCTTTCAAACTTTATAACAAAAAACTTGCGCAAGCACTATTAAGGTATCATGGCACGTTAGAAAGGGGAATTTTCAATGATTTACAAAATTATTTATTTTCCAGCTCCTTTATTACACTGATCAACAGCAAAATGGCTTTTCTGGTTCTGACATCAGTTCTAGGGTAATTAGGGACCGCTGATTTCGAATCCGCAAACCGTTTTGAAAACTTAGTTTCCGTTTTCGCAAAAAATGGGCGTGTAACTTTTTCGGATTTTCCCTGACTTTTTTCACGTTTGGGATTGTAATTTCAAAACCAATAAACCGGTTGACATGATTTTCACTTTCTGGCATTTACAACACCTCACGGCTTCTTTTCCAATGTAATTTATTTGTATAAGTTTTAAAAATCCGCGGCAATTGGACCTCAAAGTCGGAAAATATAGAATTTCAAGGCGTTTTCTTTGATGTTAAAAAACAAACACATTTTTCGTAAAGTTATGTATAACACGAAAGCGGAAACATGAAATTATACAACACAGCCAAATTTTTTGGCGTGAGTCCCATTCTCATCGAAATAATAGCAAAAATGTACCATAGTCATTTTCATAATTTTTGATACTATTTCCTTAAAAAATTAAGGGCCTCAAAATATGCTCTTTTATACATTCCATTCACTGTCTGCAATACAAGCGAAAAACAACAAAATTTTGAATTGCTTCAAACAAAACAAAATTAAAAACTTTGCATATTTTGAGGCTCTTACTTTTTAAAGGAAAAAAACTGAAATCTGTTGAAAATGACTTTGGTACATTTTTGCTATTATTTCGATGAGAATGAGACTCACGCCAAAAAATGCGGCTGTGTTGCATGACTTGATGTTTCCGCTTTCTTGTTATACATAACTCGATAATTGATTTACGAAAAATGTGTTTGTTTTTTAACATCAAAGAAAACGCCTTGAAACTCCATATTTTCCAACTTTGAGGTCCAATTGCCGCGGATTTTTAAAACTTATACAAATAAATTACATTGGATAAGAAACCGTGAGGTGTTGTAAATGCCACAAAGTGAAAATCATGTCAACCGGTTTATTGGTTTTGAAATTACAATCCCAAACGTGAAAAAAGTCAGGGAAAATCCGAAAAAGTGACACGCCCATTTTTTGCGAAAACGGAAACTAAGTTTTCAAAACGGTTTGCGGATTCGAAATCAGCGGTCTCTAATTACCCTAGAACTGATGTCAAACCCAGAAAAGCCGACCAAAAGTCGAAATTTGTTACCCTATGTTATCAATCTTTTTGAAAATTTTTAACAATATATTGAAGGTGTAAGGAACACAAAAAAAATTATTTTTTTTTAGCATATTGCCTCTTATATAGGTGGAGCTGAAGTCGCGTAGAAAAAGAAACCACATCCTCCATTGCGGACACTTAAGGGGGGTTTCTACCTTGTGCGGTAAAAAAAATCGATTTTTTTTTTCATGCATTTTTGGATTAATACATGATTGTAGAATACGCTCCCAAAATTTGAAGTTGAAATCTTTCGAATTACGGAAGCAATTTATCGAAACAGGTAGCGGTGTCGAACGCGCCGAGCTGCTGAAGCAAAACTTTGAACGCGTTTTTCTCAAAACTACATTTTTTGACCTTGCGGAAGTGATTTAGGCCACACGAGTTGAGCAATAGCTACGAAATTTTAAACAGTCATTTATCAAGGTCTTAGCTATGGCACGAACTAGGATCTTCAAGAAATAATAATTTTTTCTCATTAAAAATAGAAATTTGTATTGAAAAAAGTAGGTAAAAATTGAGTTTTTTAGTCAAAATCACATATATCCTTCATTTTTCATTTGTTTTTTAAAATCCTAGTTCCAGCCATAGACAAAAGGATACAGAATAAGAAAAAATTTTATTTTTGTGTTTCAAGTCATCTCAAACAGCGGCAGGACTTCCGCGAGTAAGGAAGTCCTGCCGCCATTGCTCGATGGCCCCCTCCCCCCCCTTTGCATATTTTATCTTGAAACTTTTTTTACTTGTACAATAAACATATACCTACATCTGAAAAAATTTTTCAGTGTTTATCTTAAAAATCTTCCCATCAAAAATTTTTCAAAAAAAACATGTTTTCTCGGCCGCGAAACCTGCCTTAATATTTTTATTCAAGGTATTTTTCCAAACGGGTTTTTTATTAGAAAGGTACATCTATGGCGTCATGTATGAAATACAATTTCATTCATGTAACTGCCGTTGCTGGCTTTACAGTACGTCATTCTTTCGACCCAATTTTTCACTACATTTTCCAATGTGTGCGGCTCTATCTCACCGATGGCTTGTCGAATATTGGCTTTCAAGCCATGAATCGACGCTGGCGGTTTCCCACAAAAAATAGTCTAGCGGAGTCAAATCGCAGCTGCGCGGTGGTCAGTGCATTTTTCCAAAACGGCTGTTACATGATTTCTGACTCTATCAGCGATTGAACATTCCCTTTGGAAGTAAAATTTCAACACTTCCCAGCGTTCTTGGAGCGAAAAGCGATCCATATTCCTTAACCGCAAACAAGAAACTAATTATCTGGTATTCTAGTTTTTAACCGTCTTTGCGAAGAAAGACAAACCACCGCTCAAGAGAATTGTAATTTTATTTTGTGTTTTTGTTAATTTGTTTTAAATAAAAAATCTTATGAAAAAAACAAAAAACATGTGGCACTCTTTTAAATCTTCGATCGTAACTCCCCCTTTTGCACTGGTCCCTTGTTTCGCTTAACACGGTTTTTCAGGAAGGTAACTACCTTGTTAAGCGAGATCTACCTGTATAATATATGGCCCATTTCCTTAAAACTATAAGATGTTGCAGAAGTTTCAAGAAGACTGGTTCAATCATACATACATGTAGTGACAGGAGGATATGATCAACCTCATATTTAAATACGATGAAGTCAATTTCAGTTTCTATAGTGTCAGACAGCTGCGGCATCTCATATAGCCTACACAGAGTCACTTGACTTGACCTGCGAAAGTAGGCGTGGCCTTTTTCAGAAAGCCTATAGTTGCTTCAATTAAACACAAAATCGTGAGTTAGCCGTAAGCTTAACCCCTTGACGTATCAGTTAGCGCAACGAAATTCGTTTCCAACTGTTCGCACACAACTTGCACAAAACAAACCGGTTTTGATGCTTACAAACGGCTGCAAAACAAAACGAAATGTGAATGCGTGTAATAAAACTATTTATTTTAGATGTTGTGCACGGCAACAACTAATTTTATTTTTATTATTATGAGAATCGAAAAATAATAACCTGTAAAAAATTAATGGTATTTCATAGTAGATAAAAAAAATTTTATTTTTATATATATTATAAATTATATTATTTTGATAGTCTTCAAATATGCCTTTGCCTTTGAATGAATATTTTCTAAAAAACAACACTGACCACGAGTCAGACTCGTGTTAATCATGTTAGGCACAGAAATTGTACCACGAGTCAGACTCGTGATAATCATGTTTGGCACAAAAATTGTACCACGAGTCAGACTCGTGGAAATACGTCAAGGGGTTAATGTAAGCTTATGCTACCTTGTTGAAATCGTTTAATACCCATATCGTCTTACAAAAGTATATCATAGCTGATTTCTCTCACTGTGGTGGCTGCAGAAGGGATGCGCGTCAGGGCGTGACCAACATTTTATAAACTATGTTTACCCCTATGAAACACAGAATCATTTTATATTATCATTGATTTGCAGACATGTACTCTCACTTCGTTTTCTTAGTTTAGTGGGCGCGGTAAGTGAGGTCGCCGAAACTAAGTATGTAGCCTTTATTTACATTACCCTACAAAAGTATGCCATAGTTGAGTTTAGTTACTATAGTGCATATTAGAGGTGGGCGTGGCCAATGTTATATAGAATACCTACTATTACCACACAGACAAAATCGTTTGGTACTTATTTAATCTAAATCAGTTCTGTGGCTTTTGCCTGATTGTAGCCTCAAAAAGTCACGTTGGTTTTTATATAAAAGCATAGATAACCGTTCTAAATCACGGGTTATTCTATAAGTTCCATGTTCCAAGCCATGTTTGCCGTAAGGACACGCTGAATTATTTGATATCCATATCGCCTTTCAAACTGATACCATAACTTATTTCTTCCATATTAATCATATCAAATAATCCGATCATATTATAGCCTATATTTGCCGCAATGACACGCTGAATCATTTGATACCCATATTGCTATGACAAATATACCATAGCTGATTTGTTATTATAGTACACGTGGCGAGAAGGCGTATCAGGTGGGCGTAGTCAATCTTATATAGCCTATGTTTACCCCTATGAAAATAATTATTTTATATCAATATTTATTTACAAACATGTAGTGTAGCTTTGTTTCGCTAGTTAAATGGGCGCAGAAAGTGGGCGTGGCCGATTATATTAGAACTTATGTTTGCCGCAATAACACGGTGAATCGTTTGATACCCATATTGCCTTACAGAAGCATACCATAGATGAGTTTTATTACCATAGTGGGCGTAAGAAGCGACGTAGCCACGTCATATTGGTTTTTGTACAATATATCTACAATCTTTTTTACGCAATCTATAGCGTGTCGGTTCTACATTTATACTGTGTTTCCACCGAGCGCTTAAATGCATTTAAGAGCTCTGTTAAGTTTGAGAACTGTCAAGCCTTGAAATTAAAATAATCGAGTTCAATCAGTGTTGCCAGATTAGGAGATTTCCCCATAGATTTGGGGTTTTTTTGTTTGGGGAAAAATTTAGGGGGAAATATTTTAGACAATTTAAATGTAGGGGGCATTCCACGCGAAGCGGACAGGTAAAAAAACTCGATGTTTCCGATTTCAATAATATTTGAGTATGTTCTACCTATACGTATTATTGATACGTATACCAAATATTTTTGTGATATAATGACTAGTTAAAGAGTTATGGGACTTTGAAGTTTTCGACAGCCGGTTGGCATGCAGTACTTCAAAGCCGATTATGGAGTCATAAAATTATATATTAAAATAATTAAACCACTGGATTTCTTACTTCATTTACTGAGCTTTTTAATGGTCTTGTTGGAAAAGAAAAAAAATTTTTTTTTCGTAAAAAAAAAAACCAATTAATTTTTTTTCCTTGATTTTCACTAAGTTGGACCATTTTGTTTTTTTTTATTTTTTTTATATATATTGCTAATATTGTATAGAACATTGGTGCCAACTTTTATAATGGGCGTGGAAGTGGATTAGGAGCTAGACTGAAAATACTGCCGAAGGGTGGCGTATTTTGGTACTTAATAGGTATTAAATATCAAATAAACTCATTTTTTTGATAACACAGGCCGACAAAATTCGAACAAATTTCAGAACCAGAAACCAGAGTATACTTTTTCCAAGGTTTTTGGTGCGCTGAACAAGAATCTGGCCTCAGAATTGCTCCATCACGTCAGGTTTTTGAGATATCCTCACCTCAAAGTGCGAAAATTGCGGTTTTTGCCTATATTTGAGGTTATGTAGCATAGCTATTTTAACTTTTGTTTGTAAAATAACTGCTGGCATCTTAAAGTACAAGCCTTTCCCTTTCAAATGCGCCTTAGTTTGCTCAAAAGTCATTTTTCGTCTTTGAGATATCCAAAATTGAAGTTTGGAATACACATGAGGTGTACAAAACTTGAGAAATTCTGTGTATAATGTATAATTCATGTGTATTCCAAACTTCAATTTTGGCCGCATTCGGCCGCATCGCCCGATTCATTACGGAATCGGGATGGCTCCTGCCTGTCACCCGGGGGGGTGCGTAAGCCTGAAGGGCGGTCACGTCCTTCACGTGGTATCACAACGGGCCGTATCTTTGGCCTAAGTGAGCTCTTCTAGCTGCCACCCTAACCTAACCCTAACCTAACCAGGTTGCACTTTTGTTATATCAACACCTTGTTCAGATATATTGGCTAGTGGGTCTTTTTTTAATTTTTTAATGTTTGCCCATATCGATGTTTCGATGTTTTTGGGAAACGAACGTCGATGTATCGACCTTTTTCCAATGGGGACTTTTTTGAAATATGTATATTCAAACTTAAAATGTATTTAACAATTTTAGCAATTCATTTGCCACTTAATTAAAGGGATGTGTGTTAAAAAAAATAACCAATTAAAAGAATTTAACAACAACAACAAACGATAATTTAACATATTAATGAACATTAACCCATTGCTGCCGGGTACCAGTTCCGCCCATACGATTTTGATAAAATTTTATACACGACCTAGAAGTGCCTCAAAATGATCAGAAATTTCAGCTTTATATCTCTGCAAGTTGCTGAGATATTCATTAGTTATTTTGTACCCATTACGCAGCAATGGTACCTTTTTTCCATACTTTGTGAAGTGATCAGCTAAACACGTGAACAAAAGTTGTATTTTTTACATGTGAGTTAGGAGGCAGGTTTTTGCGAAGTTCTAAGGCCACTAGGAAGGACTCTTATATCTGGGCGGTCGAGAAGGGGGATAACATTTGGTGGGGGGTAGGGGGTTCCCCATATACCCCCCCTTGAAAGGAAAACCGTCGGAATGTATAGTTTTTTTATGATTTTTTCAATTTTACCTTCGAAACCAGAAAAATTGTAATTACCTGCCAAAAAGGTGGTGCGGTTAGACGGAAAAGAAGGGGAGAGGGGTAATAAATAACCTTCTTAAGTGCAAGTAGGGCTTCAAATTCAGTAAAATATTTACAGTACTTCTGCATCCAAACTCTTTTTGTGCGGCCGGCCTTCGGCCGGGCGTTTGAAAAATAACCTTCATAGGAGCAACTAGTGCGCCGGAGCATCAGTAAAGTGCTAACAGTATTTCTGCATTCAAATTCCTTCTGTGCGGCCGGACTTCGGCCGGGCGCTTGAAAAATAACCCTCATAGGAGCAACTAGTGCGCCGGAGCATCAGTAAAGTGCTAACAGTATTTCTGCATTATAATTCTTTTTGCGTTACCGGCCTTTGTTGGAATTGTGTCTTCAACCGCAACCGCACTAATCAAATGTACATGTATCCTGAATTTAAACATTTCAATATGGCAATGCTGTCAATATTTCTTCAGCTTTTTTGCTATTGTGAATGCCAGTTGTATGGAGTGGAAGAAGAAGTGTCAATTTGCGAGACGATTTCTGTGATTTTTAAAACTTAATAACTTGAAAACTAGACAACTCCGACGACTAAAAATGTAAAATTACTCGTTTTTTAGTGAATACTACCTACCAACAAAATTTCAGTTCGATAGCTCACCGCCCAGATATAAGAGACTGATATAGCCAGATATAGCCGGCCACTACGTTTCGCCACATTTTCCACTTCCGGAAAATTCACGATTTTTGGAGTCTGGTAACTCTAGCTAGATGGCGAAATTTTAGGGTGACCTTCACTAGGTTAAGGTAGTTCCATATTTACCTCCACTATCCCTATCAATGGTTTTGAGAGATCTCAAACATTCACTTTTTTGTAATTTTTTTATAAAATAAATTTTCATGGGTAAAATTTTACCCATTAGGCAGTAATGGGTAAATAACACAATAAAAATTTCTGTGCCACCCAGTAGCAAAATCTTATATAACCATAGTGAAAATCCATTCACCAGTCGCGGTTTATATATACCAGCGGTGGCTTTATAGGCTTTATAAATGTTATATGAATTTTTTAGTTTTTTTTTGTAGCTTCTCGCGCTCTTTTTAATAGTAATGGGAAAGCATAGTGAAATAAATATATATTTATTTCACTATGATGGGAAAGAAGAGAAAAACATCGGAAATATTAGAAAAAAACATCGATGTTTGAAATAGATTTGAAAACATCGATGTATCGATGTTACAACGATGTGTCGATGTTGGTTCCAGCACTAGTGCTCGGATTTTTTAATCGACTGCCGAATGTGACGAGCATTTGTTGGAAAGCAAAACATGTTAAAACGTATGCAAAAGTACCGTCGTTACTGTAAAATCGTGACTGAAAGTGATAACGATAAATTATCGACAACCGCAAGCAATGGTGGGCTAAATTTTGCGCAGTTGTTCCATAAAAGCAAAGTGCCCACCGAATCGGTAATCCAGACTTTTCATGTGCCACTGAAAGGCACCACGGTTGATTCCCAAGTTATACAATTATTAGAACGCATCTCCTTAGTGGCCTTGGATAGCAAAGAAGCACTGGCCACTTTAGAAAATAGCATTCAGTTTGCTGACAATATTGCTTGCGTCGACACGGCAGGCATTCGACCACTTTACACGGTGCTGGAAACGCAGCATCTTAACCTGCGAGCCGACAGTGTCACAGACGGGAATTGCCGTGAGCAAGTTCTGTGCAACGCAAAAGTAACAGACGAACACTACTTTGTGTCGCCGCCGGGAAACATACCGCTGCAACAGGGAGAGAAAAGCTTTATCAATACCCAGTAGGAGATAAGTTCATCATTATTTACCACATGCAAACGCTACCGAAAACTTTTCAAACTCTGCGCGCAGCGCAGTACTTAACGGCATGTTCTGGGGAAAATGGTATTACACACGCAGAGTTGCTGGTCAATGGCAAGCACTATGGAAAACAGCTGATGAAGTACTGGCAGCGTGCACATGAGCGTGCAACTGCTACCAGTTTTCTAACTGAGCACCCAGAGTCAGTTGCGATAAAATGCGATCGAACAAGCTTCATACACACAGATGAATTTCTTTTGAAAATGCAAAACATGCGTCCGGAATGCGATGGCACAAAATATCTGACTGCTATTAGAACTACTCCTTTATCAACGTTTGATAACATAATACAGTTTGCACCTTCTGTCGGATTGTCAACGCACTTGGTGTCGGACTGCTTCCTTAATGCAGCTGGAGCACTTGGTAAATTCTACAATACACAACGAGAGCGCAAAATTTGGTGGATGCGCCTCTCTGCTAATCCTGGACGCTACTACGTCGAGCCCTTTGACTTCCAAACTCAGGAAAAAAGTGCACCCGAAGGCACCAAGTCAATAACAATCAAGTCCCGACTTCCTTTCGGCTCGTTAGAGTTGGAGCGCATAACTATGGTACCGATGGGAGAAGTAAAATCTACTGGGAATGCTGTTCAAATAGTGATACGGGCAGAAATCGCACTGGAGAGAGCCGTTTGCGGTAAGACTATCTCATCCAACTTACATTGAACAAGGTAGTACCAACAAAGTAAACGTGGGATTTTGTTAGTTTTTGGGTCGGTTGAATGACAAACCAAGCGAACGGATAACAATGCCAACATAAAATATTGTGGCGTATTGCGGCTGTCGGACAAAATTATTGTGCTCTTCACTGAAGTGCACCAACAGGAGGCATTGCGTTAAATTCTTGCCCATGAAAAGCGGGTGGACGAAGAGTGGCTTGGAACTGTATTAGAACGACAACAAACAGCGGACAAGGCATATCTAACGGGGAAAAAGTAAGCTATTCCGTGCAATCCGGTTCCGTGTGTAGTGTTCTAAGCCTAAACTATAAACTTAAACTATACCTTTGCATACCTCTTAACTAAAACCTTGCTCTAAAAAAAAAAAAACATTTGACAATCAAGCTACCCGTGTTTTTAAACAATTTTATCGGCTGAGTTGATATTACTACCTTGTTCAATGCTTCATCCTTCGGAAAAGTATACATTTTCGTTTAAATCCCCTATTTGCTGCGTTTTAAAGCTATGATCTTCGATGGCATCGACCATAGTCGTGGAAAAACGCTTCAACTAAGCCGGAAGTTGGTTCCATATCAGTGTGCAGTTGCATGTCTTCATGATGGTAAGCAGCAGTAACCTTTAATTCTTTGATTGCATACTGAATTCTCGAAACTACACTTTCCAGGCAAGAAGATCCCAGATTTACTCGACTTGTGTTCGCACCTTCACGCCGTGTTGGGTCAAATTGGTCTCAGAGTACTCAGTGAGAACGCAGCTTTCACTGATTGTTGTCAAGAATTTGAGAATTCCATGCGTATAGTAGACAGCATAGGTATTCCATTTACCCTTATCATTCAAAACGAAGCTTTAAAAAATGGCCTAATGAAATTACGCAGTCGTGACACCACACTGGAAGAAACCATTCACATCAGCGATATATCAACATATTTATTAAAAATATTTACGTGTTAGCAATCAATGGCAATTATTTGAAATCAGACAAATATTGGCGAACGTTGAATCCGACCACTTGGCCAATACAGAGAATGAACTCCAAACTCACAGTGCATTGCAGTCGTGAGGAGCCATCCATGACGTTGTTCTCGCCAGAAACAAAAGTAAGCAGCTTTAAGTGGACCAGTGTCGAAATTTGCGACAAAAGATTGCACGTCAGCCCCACCTTTTCCTCCAGAATCGCGTAAAAAATCGCCAGTAATCTATCGATTGTGAAGGACTTTGGCCCAAGAGATGTGGACATTTTTTCAGTCACCTGCAGAAACGGCATGTTAAAATAATTCTTAATATAGAATGTTTTTCAGGATTCCACACATATGTACTTAAAAGATACAAAAAACTTTCTAGTAATCGCCTCGTATAATAAATAATTGAAGTAGATCTATAGTGCCGATTGGAATATACAGTGGACCCTCGGTTAACGTACACAATTGATTCCAGCATCTTGTTCGTTATGCGGAACGTTCGTTAAGCAAAACCATTATTCCCATATAAATCAATGTAAAATGAATTAATGCGTTCCAGGTCGAAAAAAATACACTCTAATATGTTTCAATTTGAACTTTTATTGAAAGAATGTTTTGAATTTTTCTCTTTCTCCGAATCTTTTTTTGAAGGCATTTACGTATGTTATTTTGCAATTTTTATAAAAACAAAATTAAAAATAGAACATTTGTATGTTTCAACACGTCTTGTTAATTTTACGAAACAGGCAATTATGCACAAAAATAAAACAAAATGCACAATTATGAAACAAAAGCTAAACACAGACAGCACTATAATGTGTATTCGGGGTTTCCCCTGTTTCGTTGCTTAGCACAGACAGAAATTTTACATGCAATTAAGGTTTCCCCCTTTTTCCTTGGTCGTTATGCGAAACTTCGTTCGTTAAGAGAAACTTTTTTTCCCAAAAAAAAGTGTTCGTTATGCGAAATGTTCGTTATGCGGGGCGTTCGTTAACCGAGGGTCCACTGTACTTAGGTACGGACAAATTGCTAATAAAACTATTCGCTGTACGGTCTGCAGTGGCTTTCACAGACTGCATGCTGGAAAAGGATAAATCAGAGCTTGGGAGTATTATACAGGGTTTACTGTCTTGGAGAAATGTAGTGTGTCCTAGATAGGAATATGACACCTCCCATACAATAAAAACTTTCAGTGAGGGATAGCCTTGAGTATATAAGTCGCAAAGCACTTACATTTCTTATGGAGTTATGTCTATCTACTGGGAAAACGCTGGACAAATCGAATGGGTGTAAAGATTCTAGATGCATGCGTAACGAAACAGTCGCTTAAGTCTTCGAACGTTTAAGCGCTAATTACTGGGAAACTTCTTTTATGGGCGTTTCCCATGCAAAATTTTTAGTTTGTTAGATGCAGGAGCCAACCCTCTATATAAAAGCCTACTCATTTCTTTTTTTCACGAGGGTTCGCTATACTACATTTACATGTGCCTCGACGAAAGTGGGGTTTTTGGGACATTTTTGTCGAAAACACAGTTTGAATGTATTTTTTTTGGATTGGTGTCTTAAGCAAATTTGTTGGTCGTTAAAATATCTACTAACTTGCCGAAGACAGTAAAGCGGTATTAAGAACGATTTAGGACTAATTAGCATTTTAACGTTCGAAGACTTAAGCGACGAACTCGAATGAAATGAGCAAAATTCAAAGTCGGATTTCTCATAAACTATCCAGCCAAACGCCTGGTGGATCTAAACTCAGTATATCTATAGAAAAGTCGCTCAGTAGGTCCCCCGCTTGTTGCAATTTTCAACTTGCACAGTGTAATTTGTCATGGAAAAGAGAAAATACTACCTTTTACCCTACTGAGCTTCTGAATATACTAGAATCGGGAAACCCATTCTTTCTGATATCATAAAGTTCATAAAAAGGAAAACAATTCTCATGTTTTTATGAACTATTTTATCTGAGACTTAAGAAATCAACTAATGACTGAAATTTATATAAATGCAGATAGAACAATACATTTGTATTTTGCTGCACTGCATATGAACCAAACACAGTCACCATTTGGTGGTTACCATCGTGTAAAACCTATCATCTATGTGTGTTGTTTCCGAAGAATACGAAAGTTTTCAGAGCAATTACCTTTGCGTTAGCATTCACACTTTGCATTCGTTTGCGATGCTTTCCGTGGTTCTTGATAAAAAGCCGTTTGTCTTCTTTCGAGGAATTATAGCTGGCCAAGTACGCCGCTATCAGCAGGTACTTTCCATAGTAGGGTAGCTCCAATGCCTGCGCTATCTTGTTCATAGTTCTGTTGCTGCTGGGTGTCACCTGATCAATAGACAGTAAAATATTAATGACTTTGTCATTCTGCAGCTTTCGGCTTACATCCTCATTGGCCGATAGCCCACTGAGCCGTAGGTACACATGAGCCAAAGCCGTTCTCAATGGATTAGCTATATAGCGCCACAGACGCGACACATCTGAACCATCGATGCTGCCGTCAAGTACGGGCTCCATATACAAGGCGAAACATCTCCGAGCAGTGATCTTCAACTCCGGCAAGTCACGACAAGCTTTATAAAAAACGCTCAGAAAAAGGTTAAGATAATTACAAAAAAAATCCTTTGTGACGTTGTTCAGCAATCTTAATTTGTGCTCCACCCGGACGTCGTCCTTGTTGGCCAGTAGCTGGTGACGGAGTAAACGGCGCGTGTTCGATAAGTCAGCCCCAAGAATGCGCAATGTTTCCACTTTTGTGTACTGGGCGCAGTAAATTGTGAATACTTCGCCTAGGCCAGTCTTGTTGTAGTACTTCTCGAAGGGCAATTGCGAAATGAGCAGCACGCTCATATTGAGGCCACACAGCTGTCGCATTCGTAATAACGACGGCAACAGATTTGCATCCGTGTCACGTATCCGTTCTGCATTATCCAAAGCTATGATGTAGGCGGAGTTCGAAGAATAATCCAAGTACCTTAAAGCTTCCACAAACTCTTTTAAATTATCACACTGTACTAGTTCGTCATTATCATCGTCAGCTTTTAGGCTCTCCAGAATGTTTTCGAGTAAAATTTTAGAAGTGTAGCACTCTACACAGTTAACAAATGCAATGCGAAGCTTGCCAACACTATCCGGACAAATACTGTGCCGCAGAAACTCATTAACAATTGCAGTCTTACCGGTTCCAGAATGCCCGTACAAATAGACTGCCGGCGGAAACGGTTCTTCAGTATTTCCAAAAAAATCAAACAGAGCCTTTACAATTTCTGCTCGACACGGAAACCTTTTCTCCATATCTTTGCATATTCCCATTATGCACCAGTCGATAAGGTTGAATGAGAAATGGTGGTTGGTCGTTTTCCCGCTGCACTAAATTGTTTGGCTTTTAAACTGTCAAAACTACGGTGCCAGATCGAATCAAACGCGTGTGCTTAGAAAACCATCTGGAGCATTAATCGGGTATACCGGTCATACAGCGCTACTAGAGCTAAATTTATTATAAGTTTGGGAAGGACTCTTACATCTGTTCGGTCGAGGAGGGGAATAAGATTTGGGCAGGGGACAGGGTGAGTCCCCCATATACTCCCCTTGAAAGGAAAACCCATGATACAAAAATATACAGGTAGATTCAATCGAGCAAACTCATGATACAAAAATAGAAGGTGGAGCCAATGCTTCTTCTCAGCCGCCATATTGCGCATCTGACACTAAAGGTCTTTTTGACGTTCTTCTTTGAAAATGTGCGCTAGCGTGCTGTTGTTAGAAAATCTTTTTTTTACACACATACATTTTTTTATCGAACGAATCGTTTTTTTTGGGCCAAACATTTTTTAGAATACGGTTTATGAACAGAAATTTAAAAACAAAAAAAATAATGAATATTAATAAGAAATTAAAAAAAACAATTACATAAAAATTTACATTTGTACCATTCATTGCCTTGTTGCTTGTCTAACAGTTACTAATATTAATAAACAAAATGAACTAGTCACATTGAAATGTATATTTCGTGTTTATTTTAAAAAAGATCTAAAAATCTTTAGAACCTTAAATAGCCCTAATTTAGTATTACAACAAAGTGGCATCACGACTCAAGCTTTTGACAAATACGAGAAACGTCAATAAACACGTTTAGTGTCAACAAATTTCCCAGCGGTTCTACCTTTAGTTTTTGTATCATGGTATCTAGCATTTTTTGTATCATGAGCAAACTTAAAAGTCATTTGCTTTTTTGACAAATAAAAATAAAATTTTAAGGGTGCAAAAAAAGTAAGAAATACAGAAACTGAATGATATACTACATAAACTAATTGTGTGAAATTGCAGCTCTGTGAAATGAAAATAGTAGTACACAATTTGTAAAGAAATATTTTTTTCTAATTGTCAATTTTATTTTTATCTGTCGCATTGAAACTACCTCTATATTTTTGTATCATGGGACAACTGTTGAAAATGTATAGTTGTTTTTTGATGAATTTTTTAAATTCTACCTTCGAAACGAGAAAAATTGTAATTACCTGCCGATTATGTGGAAAAGCAAGGGAGAGGGACTGTAACCCTCTTAAGTGCAAGTAGGGCTTTAGATTCAGTAAATATTAACAGTATTTCTGTGTTCAAACTACTTTTGTGTGCCCGGCCTTCGGCCAAGCTGTTACAAAAATAACCCTCATAGGAGCAACTAGGGCCGACGAACCACAGTGTTCACAGTATTTCTGCATTATCGTTGGAATTGTGTCGCCAACCTTAAATCAAAATCAATACAACTAATACAAAAATAATTAAATTTTATAAACATATTGAATTGCTTTTAAATGTTCCTCAAACTCTAATTAAATGTACATTAATACTGAATTTAAACATTTCAATATGGCAATATATCGATATTTCTTCAGCTTTTAGCTATTGTGAATGTCATTTGTATGGAGTGGAAGAAGTGTTAAATTGCGGGACGATTTTTGTGATTTTAAAAATTAATAACTTAAAACCTATACAACTCCGAAGACTAAAAATGTAAAATTCCTCTTTAGTAGTGAATACTTCTTACCGTAAAAATTTCAACGCTCTAGCTGACCGAACAGATATAAGAGACTAGCCTAGTTACTAGCCTAAGTTCCTCAGTAAAGTAATTTATTTGACTCATTCCCGTTGAATGTAAAACCATTTATATAAGTATCGATTTTTGTTTTGAAAAAAGTTATGTTTATTATCAGTCAGTACCACAAGAACACCAACAAAAGCGTATTTAGTGGTCTCGAAAACTATTTATTGGATAATCGTATTAAATGTACCTTAAACAGAAAGACTCAGTAACTCTGCTGATTTGACTTTTTCCACTTTTGACTTTTTTCCCATGATACAATAAACATGGTAAACTCATAGTGAAATCAATAAAGTGTACCAGATAGATGACGTACATTTATTTCTCTGCGTAGCAATTGTCAATGTGTCAATTTATTTTTGTCAGTTCGATTATCCTTTATTTTTGTTGTCCCTAAAATAGCACACAATTTAAAATTTACTTTCAGTACTCCAGAAATATATATTTATGTGCGCGTATATGGCAGAAACATTTGTATAAATCAAAAGAAAACCTTTTCATCATACCGACTTATTACCTTTTTAGCTCTGATATGTACTGTAAATACTTTTCTAAGGGCAAACAAATTGCATGTCTATAAAAAACATAATGCAGAATTTCCAGCCTTAGGCTTAAAAGAACCTGGAAGAATGTGAAGTTGGAGTATGATATAACTTTAAGTGATAATAAATCTTGCGTTATAGCGCTACAAAGTAGAAAAGTTCCTATTTTGCGTTTGTTCCTGAATGCTTTTAAAATATAAAGTTACGAAAATGAATTCTCCAAGTTTGTCTCTCTGGATTGTGCTTGAAAAATAAAACATACTTCAATTCACTTCACAGAACGCAGTCAAAAACCAACAATCACTTTATTTACAAATTTACACTTTGCTTGTCTTTACACTTGCTACTTCTTATTGGACTATTCCGTGTTTCACCTTTGCTTGCTCAAATCAGACTGTCCCTCTGCGCTGTACCCGGCTGCCTTTTATACTTGTCTGCCTATCGCGTCGACTGTTCTCGCACATTCCAATTGGACTATCTCTCGATCGTTCTCGCACATCCCATTACCATCGCGAGCCATCCTTGCCATATCGAGATTCATTCATTCAGCATCCATGCATAGCACAGCGACAGGGTGCCTCATCGTTACACTGCCCACCACTTAGACTTGTTCGAAAGACGCCAGGCGCTCCAAATGGACTACTTTCAGCCTAGCGTTTCTGTTGCAGCAGCGTTGAACCCTGTACACCACGTCATTAATCCTGGTCACGACTTTGTACAGTCCTTCCCATGACGTTTGAAGTTTTGGAGAAAAAACCTTTCCTCCGCTGCGGGTTGTAGAGCATTATCGCCTTCTTGGAACCCTCCTGTGTTAGCCCGTAGGTCATATCTGGCTTTTAATCTGGTTTCGACCAGTTGAGTGCGGCTCCGCGATCTTCTCATCGGCCCTTTTGCAGTCGAACACCGATCACAGCCTCTGGTCCACTCGGCGACAGACTCCTGGCATCCTACCCAATAGAACCGCCTTCTTATCTTGGCGACAGTTTTTGCGAGCATACGTGCCCTCCATTGGAGTCGTTATGGTTTGCCTCGATGACATCATCGATCCGGCCTTTCGGGACCACTATTAGGGATTTTCTGGTCCTGCCATCCCTGCCCTCCCACTCGCGGTATAGGTAGTCATCAGACAGCCGCAGACTGCCACTGTGCCCAGTAAGCTTTCGCGATCGGGCATTCACCGGTCATCTCATGCCAGTCCCGACGTGCGCCTTGCTCCTTGCCTTCGACGATTTTTGCAAGATCCGTATACTCGCGCTGGTCCTTTTGTATCCTCTCCACAGACCGCTCTTCCTCTGGCATAACGCTTACCGACCGAATATCCACAATCTGTCTCTGGTTTTCGGCTTGCGAATGATGCCTGCGCTCGGTTTTGCAAGAATGGTGTGGCTGGGCGTCACCATATCTTGACCACGTCTGTTTTCCGGAACGCTTCTCTCGCAGATGGCAGTCTCGTATTATGTGACCTTGCTTGCCACATCGCCGGCAACTGACTCTAGATAAAACTGCCCGCAACCTAGCTGGTGCCTCTGAGCTTACTGTCTGGCTTTGCGTGACACGTCCAAATTGAGCTCGACGCCTTTCCGCAGATGAATGTCGAGAGCTTCCCATCCAGGCCGCCTCATACGTCAATGCGCTTGTCACCGTGTCCCGAAATGTCGGCTTCATCATCATCTTTGTACTCACCCGTGTCTCCGGGTCAAGAACGCCTTCGATAAATGCTTCGATCTTCAGCCTTTCCAAAACTTCCATGCTGAATTCTGGGTAGGACAGTGGTACCAGCCGCTCAATATCTGCCGCATACGCCTGCAGCGCCTCGTCGGCTCTTTGTCTACGGTTCTTCAGCTCGCAGTAGTACAGCATTTTGTTGTGCTCGTCACTGTATTTAGCCGCCAGCGCCCTTATGACGGTCTCGTAATCACCTCTCAAACCTTTCGAAACCGATTTTATGACTTCAGCCGCAGGACTTCTTATGCGGCCCATACACGTTGCGATTCGTTGTACAACTGGACAAGGTTGTACACAAAATCGCATCGTGTGTAGCCCAGTTGTACGTGTCGCACAACTGGTTTTGATATTTCGGTCGTGTTGTGTGAGCGGTCGCAACGTGTATGGGTATGTTGTACAATTTCGTGCAATTTTCTGAGTTCATTCGTGTTTCAGCTTTTGTGCGTTGCGAACGAAATGAACGAGCGCAACGAAAACGGGGGCGATTTTATCGAAGCTTATCGAAATTTGCTGGAACTATGGAACAGAAAATGTGGAAAATACAAAAATAAAAGTTTTCGTCATACCGCACATGAAAAACTTTTGACAGCCTATAAAAAAATTGATCCCAATGGTACTATTGAGGGCGTGAAGATGAATGAGCTGAAAAATTTCACCAAAATGAAAATTCGGGCGATGAATTGAAGAATATTTTCACGGACACTGCGTTTAAGAAAACACTGCGTTTGAATTTTGAATTACCACTGCTCTCTTCCTCTTCTATAATTTCATTGATGATCAGAAGCGCAATTATTTTGTTTGTCATTGCGTCTGCACTCAACAAAATTTATGACAAAAATGAAGTTGGGCAAACGAGTTGTGTCGGACATCGCAACGTGTGTGTCCTAACGACCAACCTTTCGCACCTCCGGTCGCACGACCAGATTGTATCGTGTATGGGCTGCTTTAGAGCCAGTATCGGAACAAATGCAGTATAGCCTCATAAAAAAAACGGAAAATTGGACCATATAGAGCTTATTTTTGTAAATCTAACAAACTAAAATTTTTGCCTGGGAAACGCCCACAAAAGGCGTGAATCGGAGTCAGAGTTCAAAGTTTTTATCAAAAAACTCAATTAATCTCCAACTGATTTACACGATTAATAATAAAATAAATGTGCAACATTAGATACGTAGTATGTACTAATAAAAAGTTTTAAGCGAAAAAAAAAATAGTTTACAAATTTTTCAAAAACCG
Organism: Melieria crassipennis; assembly: GCA_963668005.1. Classification (NCBI taxonomy): domain Eukaryota; kingdom Metazoa; phylum Arthropoda; class Insecta; order Diptera; family Ulidiidae; genus Melieria; species Melieria crassipennis. The sequence continues at coordinate 47,413,970 of OY764961.1, forward strand.
ATTTTTTCCCATTAAATCCATTATTAAGGTATAATAATTTTGTTGCCATATTGTAGCCTGTGAAATTTCCTTTGGGCGATGTTATGCAGACGGTCAAATGATCGTCGGTCACGTAACTTCTTACGCTCTCGTTTTGATTTCTCTACTCCGTGCCAAAAGCATGTTATGCTGACGGTCATTTGATCGCCGATCACCACTACGATTTTCGCTTACTTTGTAAATGTAAAATTCTTTTTCGCGCTTGCATCGGTCCGAATAGTACACATTTCTAAAGGGATTCCTGCTCCTGGAACATTGTTATCAGCGCCTCAGTAGTTGATTGGGCCTAAATTTCTGGGATTCTCAGCTAATAATTTATAAATGAAATTAATATAATATGTGTGTGAAAGTATTACAACATTTAAATTTCCATTTTTCTTTCTTCTTTTTCACCGAAAACACAAATATAAACACACGCTAGTGATGAGGGTTGCTACCAACCATTTTCTTCCTCTTTAATACACATTTTCACCAAAAGGGAACAAATTTGTTCCCAAAACACGTAAAAATACACCAAATAACAGCAAAAAGTATACATATAGCTGTCTTGTTTTTTTCTGTTGCTTTATAACGATGGGAAAAGTGCTAAGTCCATAGTTCACTTATTTAGAGTTAAGAAACAAAAGTTAATATAAATCGGCCGAAAATGATTGTTGTATATCTTAATCCTGATAAACACATGTGGAATTCAAACAGAAAATCAAAACGAAAAATGCGAAACATTTTCTTTTTATCACTGGAAAAGTGTACCAAATCTCATAGAAAAACACTTGGCTGGCAATGCTGTTCGCTTGATGTAAACAAAACAAACAAACACTTTTGACAACCAACCGAACTCTGGCGAGGAAAAATAAACATCAGCTTGTTCGTGACCTACCTAGTTAATTGTACCATGGCTAGTTGTCACGCAGTCGATAAAAGTGATCGATTTTTTGTCATCGCGAAATCAGTCATTAAGTGATTGACTCAACCAATTTCGTTGTTGGCCTGAACACTGTACGTTAAATCGTCGGAATCCTCATCTGATATACTTGGTTAGTGCTCATACCTCCCAGCCTTTAATTAATCGTGTAGACGGCCCAGAGTCCGCGATTACCTGAAGAACAACTAAAAACTTGCTGCTTTAAAGTGATTAGTGTGTGTGTTCTCATCTGCTGGTATCGAGTCATCAGTCGTTTTATAGTACAATGGCGGAGCGGTACACTTTCGGGGGATCTTTGGCTTCTATCACTTGCCATGCTTGGAACAAGGACCGCTCAAGTTTGTATTTGTACGACTCTGCACTTGGCACAAGTAGACTAATGTGTTTGTTTTACAGAAATCGCTCTCTCGCCCAACAACAATGAGATTCATATCTACAGTCGTGAGGGTAATGATTGGAAAATTTCCGATGTTCTGAATCAACACGATTTACGAGTTATGGGTCTTGATTGGGCTAAGAACACGAACCGAATCGTGAGTTGCGCTGCGGATCGCAATGCGTACGTTTGGACGCAGGGCGACGACGGCAAGTGGAAGCCAACTCTAGTGCTGCTGCGCATCAATCGAGCAGCTACGTGTGTCAAGTGGTCACCGGCTGAGAATAAGTTCGCTGTTGGTTCGGGCGCTCGCCTGATATCGGTATGCTATTTCGAGTCGGAAAACGATTGGTGGGTATCGAAGCACATCAAAAAGCCCATTCGATCTACAGTGACATCGTTGCACTGGCACCCGAATAATGTGTTATTAGTAGCCGGATCGACGGATTACAAGGTGAATGATACCTGTAATCAAAAATACTATTTCGAAAGTTTAAATTTGCCCTGTTCTGTAGGTACGTGTTTTTTCTGCATACATTAAGGATATTGAAGATCAACCATCACCTACCCCATGGGGCAACCGAATGCCCCTCGGGAACCTAATGGCCGAGTTTAGAAGCTCGGCTAATTCAGGCGGCGGCTGGATCAACAATGTCAGCTTCTCAAGCGACGGCAATAAGATCTGCTGGGTAGGACACGACAGCTGCGTGAGCATCGCCGACGCAACCAACGGCAACACGGTTGTGCGCTGCAAGACGCAGTACCTGCCGTTTTTGGCATGTGAGTGGGTGTCGCCGGTATCTGTGGCTGTGGCTGGTCACAGCTGCGTGCCGCTGGTTTACACCTTAACGGAGAATAAACTTATGTTAACCAGCAAACTGGATAAATCGCAGAAGAAAGAGTCGAGTGGCATTTCAGCTATGCGCATATTTCAATCGCTGGACCGTAACTTGCGCACCGAGAATTCGGACACATTCGTCGAGTCTATTCACCAAAATGCCATTACCTGTATTCGCTTATATGCTGGCGAGAAGGCGAACGCAAAGAAGATTAGTACTTCCGGCGTGGATGGACAACTGGTTATTTGGGATATTGACACCAGCTTAAATAGTTCCATGAATAATTTGAACATTTAAATCTAATCTACCATGACATCATATTCAGTATTTGTTTTGGAGTTTATATGAAAGTAAATAAACAAATAATTTACGTGGTTTTCCAAGTTTCTACTTTTGAAATTCAGCTAAGCACGTCTAAGATTTCATCAAATATGGTTTTTTCATAGTTTTCATATATTACCTAGTGTATGAGAAACTAAATGGCAAATAACAGCTGTTTTGAATTGCAGAGAGTGATCTTTGAATGCATAATGGTCAGTACAAAAATAATCGAATCTTCGGTTTATGGAGAGAACGTGCGCAAGTCTCGTAGTAGTAGCAAGGGGGAGCATGTATGCATATACATAAGTAGTTAAGACTATGTGACATTACTCAAAATCCCGTTTTCATATTATTTATACACACGGTGCATTTTGCATATTTATGGAACTAACACATTGAAGATTGCATCGGCTTCGACTGTCGCTGTGTAGTCAACTATTTGATTGCAATAAAAGAGGCAACAACATCATCGCAATCATACAGGCATGTGATGGAAATCGATTTCGTACGAAATGGCAAGTGAAAACGATTTGCAGTGTGATGTGTTTCGTTTCGATTCGTTTTGATTTTCGAAATCGAAATCGTACGAAATACCAGATACAAAAACTAAAGGTAGAACCATGGCACAATAACAAGGTAATAGCATGCCCGCAACACCAAAAACCACATGTGTTTTGTTGGTAGGATTGTTTATCGTTACTGTCAAAATCAGCTGATATTTTCCGACGAAAGAGGGAGAAACTGAAAACATACAAAAGTGATTGTTGCCAGACAGTGCTGTATTTGAGTGAAAAAACGGGAAAAGTGCTCAGGTCAGTTGTTTTCAGTCAGGTATTTTCATTTCAACCGATGCGGCAACACAACGATTTTGACAGAAGCCATAAACGATCAGCCGGTGGCTTGCTATAACCTTGTAGTCATGGTTCAACTACAAGGTTGTAGCAAGCCACCGGCTGATCGTTTATGGCTTCTGTCAAAATCGTCGGTGTCAGCAGTGGTTCTGTGTTGCCACATCGGTTGAAATGAAAATAGCTGACTGAAAACAACTGACCTGAGCACTTTTCCCGTTTTTTCACTCAAATACAGCACCGTCTGGCAACAATCACTTTTGTCTGTTTTCAGTTTCTCCCTCTTTCGTCGGAAAATATCAGCTGATTTTGACAGTAACCATAAACGATGCTACCAACAAAATACATGTGGTTTTTGGTGTTGCGGGCATGATATTACCTTGTTATTGTGCCATGCTTGTAGTTGAACCATGGGTAGAACCGCTGGGAAATTTTTTGACACTAAATGTGTTTATTGACGTTTCTCGTATTTGTCAAAAGCTTGAGTCGTGATGCCACTTCGTTGTAATACTAAGTTAGGGCTATTTAAGGTTCTAAGGATTTTAAGATCTTTTTTAAAATATACACGAAATATACATTTCAATGTGACTAGTTCATTTTGTTTATTAATATTAGTAACTGTTAGACAAGCAACAACGCAATGAATGGTACAAATGTACATTTTTATGAAATTGTTTTTTTTTTAAATTTCTTATTAATATTCATTATTTTTTTTGTTTTTAAATTTCTGTTCATAAACCGTATTCTAAAAAATAATAATTGACTGGCACGACAGCCCGCTTACGCGAGACTAAGGCCTAGCTGTGAATTTGTACGCGGGTTGAAGGGACCTACAGTTTTATGCCGGTTCCGAACGGCAGGTTGGGAGCTTTTTCATAAGCAATTTTTACTCTCAGAGGTTTGCCATTTCCAGCTTAGAGGACAGCCACCGAAAGAGAAATCGAGTTTTCCCGTTATTTTTTTTAGGTGTTATTACAGGCAGTATTTGAACCTGAGGTTGCTGCCTTCGACTCGCGGTCCAACGCACTAACCAACTGAGCCACGCCGGCTGCCATGTTCGGCCTAAAAAAACGATTCGTTCGATAAAAAAATGTATGTATGTAAAAAAGGAATTTTCTAACAACAGCACGGTAGCACATTTTCAAAGAAGAACGTCAAAAAGACCTTTAGTGTCAGATGCGCAATATGGCGGCTGAGAAGAAGCATCGGCTCTACCTTCTATTTTTGTATCATGCGAAATACCCTGTGATGGAAATCGGTTTTTACGGTTTCACCTCGATTTGAAATCGCAACGAACAACTCGCACGATTTGTAACGAGAAAGAGAGTTCATTTTAGTTATGCAATAATTGTGAACAAAACATTAGGGGTAAACAAAGAAATGTTGCGCAGGAAGCTGTCTTTGCCTACAGCTCGCTGGTAACCTCCCTCTGCCAAAAACCTCAACGTGGTAGCCGTGGGGTTATCACCTCTAAAATGTACCGAAAAGCATCTTTATTTGCCCGGTAATATGTAATAAACCTGCAAAAGGATTAATTGGGCAAGCTTTCCTACTACAAAAATATAAATTCGATGTACTTACGCCGACTCTGCCACTTCTAAAGGATTAAGCCCAAACTCCATAAAGAGCGTTTCAAGCGTTGCGTTGAGTTTCGCGTTTCTCGCGTTTCGAAAATAAGTTGAATCAGTGTATTTGTATGAAGCAAACTCCATGACTTGACGGCGTTAAGGTCAAACTCGATGAATGGCGTTTCAGGCGTTCAGGGTTTGTCGTGTTACGACGTTTCACGCGTTATTCGAGTTGCAATGTGGTATGCTCCATAACACGCGTTTCGCGAGTCTGCTTCCTCTTCTTAATTAATTAATTGACTGGCACGACAGCCCGCTTACGCGAGACTAAGGCCTAGCTTCCCGCAACCACCCGTGTTGTGCGTGTGAATTTGCACGCGGGTGGAAGGGACCTTCAGTTTTATGCCGGTTCCGAACGGCAGGTTGGGAGCTCTTTCATAAGCAATTTTTACTCTCAGAGGTTTGCCATTTCCAGCTGAGAGGACAGCCACCGAAAGAGAAAACGAGTTTTCCCGTTATTTTTTTTAGGTGTTATTACAGGCAGTATTTGAACCTGAGGTTGTGCCTTCGACTCGCGGTCCAACGCACTAACCAACTGAGCCACGGCGGCTTCCTCTTCTTACGTCTGATAAAAACAAGGAAAATTGTGAAAAAGAACGAAATGAAATTGCTATACGACGTTATAGACTTTATAAAATTTACTGATTTCATTTTAAACACAATAAATGTATATCGGGCATTGCAAAAAATGAAAAAAAGAAATTCAGTTCAATAAAAGAATATACAATATAAAGAATACGCATCTTCAAAAATTTTGCAAACGTGTACTACCGTACTACCCACAAGCCGATTGTACTACTTTTTTTTAATATGTTCTGAAATATAAGTTTTAGAAATTTAATTTTCATATTTTAAGTAAGGCTACTCGAAAAGAATATACAAATATATTACCGAACTGAATATTGCCAAAGCACGAAATTTAAACCAACGTTGCCGTTTTTTATTTCTAACAAATGTGTTTCCGTATGCTTCACTTTTTGCTGAATTTTTTGCAATCAAGCAAATGAGCTCGTCGTTGAGTTACCGTTGTGCGACTAACATGAAAATCATGAAATAATAGAGTAATATTACTGTATTTAAATACAAAATAACTTAATATCTTTGCATATTCTTGTAAGAATCTTTTAAAATTTGATAAAGACAATAAAGTGGTCAATGGGACGTCGACGAGTCAGAAAACTTAAACATGGGGCATTCCACGCGAAGCGGACAGGTAAAAAAACTCGATGTTTCCGATTTCGATTGGCATGCAGTACTTCAAAGCCGATTATGGAGTCATAAAATTATATATTAAAATAATTAAACCACTGGATTTCTTACTTCATTTACTGAGCTTTTTAATTGTATTTTTGGAAAAGAAAAAAAAATTTTTTTCGTAAAAAAAAAACCAATTAATTTTTTTTCCTTGATTTTCACTAAGTTCGACCATTTGGTTTTTTTTAATTTTTTTTATATAAATTGCTAATATTGTATAGAACATTGGTGCCAACTTTTATAATGGGCGTGGAAGTGGATTAGGAGCTAGACTGAAAATACTGCCTGATGCCCGCCGCTTGTGCGCGTTTAGTGAAACTGTGTGCTTGACGCCACCCTTCGGCTGCCGACTTGAGTCAAGTTTCCAAAAAAAACGGTATTAATGAATTTATTACCATGTTTATACGACGGTCCCAGTCGATTTGCATTGACTCGATACGCTTTCGAGCCAGGTGTTTATACATTGATTTCAGAAGCGAATGGACTGCAGGCGGTTTGAAAAGTAGGCTTTTAATTTCCGTTTTCCTATTTTTTGACGTCTGAATGAAAATTAGCTGTTAGTATTGCTTGTTTTTTAGTTGAAAATGCTCAAAACTAAGTGTACATCACCTGTATTGAGTCGATGCGAATTGACTGAAAGCGTCTTGAGCGTTTGTATAAACGGGGTATATGTTTCCGCTCCTTCGGCAGTTTATTGGTACTGTAATTGCGTTTCCGCATAGTAGTCCGAAGTAAATTTAATTAAAGATTAGTAAAGAAACTGTTTACTAAAGGCTACTCTCCACTCGATTTAGCTTCGAAAAGTTTATTAGGGGAAAATTTTGCGGAAAAATGGGAGCCACCAAAAAATTACTACAGTGCAAGCTCGATTTTCGCGACTAAATTTTCTGAATTTTCGCGATAACAGAACCCAAAATTTTATTGAAATATTTTATGTAACTTTTAAAATTAGAATTGTTTTTATTGATATATTTACATTTTAATCATTTTTAAAGAAATTTGAGATTTTGGGTTGCGTTTTTTGACAAATTCTTTTTTTAAATAACAGCTGAATCACGTAGTTCATATAGTGCTGTTGTCGGCTTAAAAATCCAGAGAAGTTAATATACCAAAAGACTAGGATTTCCCCTTTTGGTTATAGATATTGTAATAAAATATAAAAAAAAAACAGATAAAAGTCGCGAAAATAGAACCCCGTTTTTCGTAAACCGTCGCGATTATAGAACCTGCAATGTTAAAAAATTAAGCCGTCGCACAATGCGGCCGATTCCCAAAAAGCTGGCCAAAACTCGAAAAATCAAGTAATTGATTCAAAATTTCTTACTCGGGGGTTTTCGGGGTCGCCTCACGTGAAATAGCGTATATTCTAGAACATAATCAAGATGCATGTCAATTTATATGTTTTCGGGGTCGCTGATTACGAATTTGATTTTAAAAATTTGAAAATCCACCCCCTTCCACCCCTATTGGCCACACCCTCACGTGAAATAGCGTATATTCTAGAACATAATCACGATGCATGTCAATTTATATGTTTTCGGGGTCGCTAATTACGAATTTGATTTTAAAAATTTGAAAATCCACCCCCTTCCACCCCTATTGGCCACACCCTCACGTGAAATAGCGTATATTCTAGAACATAATCAAGATGCATGTCAATTTATATGTTTTCGGGGTCGCTGATTACGAATTTGATTTTAAAAATTTGAAAATCCACCCCCTTCCACCCCTATTGGCCACACCCTCACGTGAAATAGCGTATATTCTAGAACATAATCAAGATGCATGTCAATTTAAAAATTGTAGGTTATACAGCAAAATAGATTATTTAGTTTTAATTACATAAACAAATTTTCGTTATCAGCAAGATCGTCAGCATCTACATCTGTCTCTGTCTCAGAGGCCGAACTACAATCAGTACTTTCCAACACTTCTTCCGCATCAATAGATGGAGACAACAGTAAATCAATTGTATCTGCTGACAAAGACTTCACTAAATCATATATTTCCTTTTTCTCTTCGTCTGATAAAAAATACTCGGACCATGTACTTTCGGTCAAATATTCTTTAATTTTTTCGGAAATTTGCGTAACGTCATCCTTTAAAATGTTTTTAACTAAATAGTAAAATTTTAGTCTTGTGAAGTGGTCTTCAGTGGGAGTACTGCAACCTGAAATACCTTCCGGCCTTCCTATTGCCGCCTTTGATGTCGATGGTTGGTCATCGCTTATGCTACATGCATCTCCTGCATCGAAGTAAGTTGTTTTTTCCAACCATACCTCATTATTCTGGACAAAATTTAATTTAGTACGGTTTGCCGCGATCCATTTCAACTTTATAATGCGAAAAGTCCTGGATATCTTCTCTTTAGTCACAGATATGTTGGCTGCAGGCAAACTTCCTTCGACGTAATCAATTTCTTCAGTGACAGCCAGAACGAACTTCTCCTTTGTCTTCGAAATAGTAAATATTTCAAACAGCTTCGAATTTTTTAAAAACATCTTTGTGCTTCTTCTTCGGTTTAGTTGCAGTGGCTAAGTTGAAGTGATGTTTAGTTCAAATTAAATTCGAAACTAACTTCACTTACTCCAAACTCCTTCATTTATAAGTAGGATTTGCATATGCATTCAAATAGCAGGTATTAAGCTTCTAGTACTACAGCAGGTACCTAAACAGTTGTTAGGTTTTCCCGCGTTGTGGGATTTTTGAACAGCCCAGACACATAAGTGGGTTTTAGACAGTGCACATAGATATAAGTCTGCTTTTTGTTTTCAATAACTAATTGTTTCATTGGCGCGGTTCAACTCAAAGAGTAATGGCGACTGACTGAGTTTTGCTCAAATTAAAAAAAAAAAATTTTATGTCAGACATAGTGTTAGTATTTTGTAAAAAACAAAAGCATTACATCAAAGGATACATGATAGCTGATTGCCGGAAATGAAAGCCAACTTGTTTTTCGTACGTGCGAACTGCGCATCCAGCAAAAGTACTCTTTACTTCGAGCTTACAGCAATATACGCCAAAAAAAAGTCGACTTACTATGGAGTTGCAAGCTTGTATCACTTCTTAAATGAAGCCAAAATCCAAATTTGCATGCCCTGGCAACGATGGTAATCGCGTGTAATTGATTTACTATCAAAATCTTGACGAACTTGTTCGAACGCACGCACCCGAAAGCACAAAATTGCGCGAGGTGGCCACAGAAAAATCGCTGTAAAATCCAGTCGGGCAAAATCGGGCACCCGATCTCTTCAGGGCAGTACTCACAGAAGACTAGTGAACAATTTTCCCAAAAACGGAACCGTGGCAAGTATGGCCTTTTTTTGGAAAGTCTATCGAAAGTTCAAAAAGTTTAGAGTGTGAAATATTATTTCACACTCTAAAAATTGCTCAACTTTGACGGGCTCTACAAGCAAAACTATTTGTCTAATTTAGTTAAGGTTTTCGGATTTCTTAGGTCCAAGCATTTATCTATCGGACAAGTATAACAGTTTTCCCCAAACTATAGGTAGCAGCCTCAGATAAAAGAGAAACGCACCATGTGTATATTTCGTTCTCTCTCTCTCTCGCTCTCTATCAATTTGATTTCGAAAAAAGCGCATAAAAGATGAATAGGCAGCTCTTGGCAGCTGAATCTTGTTTTATTTGATAGATAATATATTTAGTTATCATTTCAATAAGGTTTCAAAGCAGAGTTTTGCAGCGTTTTTAAGCAGTATCATTTGAAAAGTCTAATTTTCGGAAAAATTATGTGAAAAAATGGCACTATTGTTTATGTTTTCCCTAATTCACTACTTAACAATTGATAATTAGTACTTTTTTTACATGTTCTACTCACCTTCAGAAGTGGATTCCATTTGGTCTTATTTGATTTTCTTTATTACATAAAATGTTTCACCTGTACAACCGTTCTCAGTGTATTAACTGTAGAGTGACGCTCGAGCGAAGGCCACATTCCACATTGTATATTCTTTGGTACTACTCAAACTCGATAAATACTACCCAAAAATTATAATTTATACTACTGAAGAAAACTTGAAAACGGCAGCACTGTTCGATGGTTTTGTACTTTATTCTCTTTTCGACAACAACGCGCAATGTTGTTGCTTTCCGCAGTAAGCCAGCTTGGCTTTACTCGTGCACATTGAAATGGTGGTTGATTTGGCAAAGCGATCGCCAAGGCAAATTCAATAGGTAGTTGCAGCACCAGAACTGATTAAACTTTTTTCTTTAATAATTAGCACAACATTGTAGGAATAGTTTCCCTCTTATTATCACTTTCTTAATGCGCCTTGGTTGTTCCAATATTTTTACACATATATTTATTTTCATTGTAGCCATTTTTACTTTTTACAACTACTATTTTACAAGCAGACAAAAAGAACTAATAAAATCCATTGAATTTTGGTTTTTCCGTAGTGCTACCACCTTATTTATGCGCGTTGGCGATCGCTCAATCAATTTTTCTATGCAAACTTTACCTGTCCACTTCTTGTTCTTGTTTGTAAAAAAGCAAGCGGAGAGCAAGCACGAGCCACCACCAACATGCAAGCGGCACATCGCTTTGTTGCCCAACAACAACAACCACAGTGTGTGGTGCATCACTGTTTCATACACCGCTCTCACAGCTTGTCAGTTTACGCTCTCGCGCTCTGTGCGTTTTCGTCCCCTTTACTGCTTCCCCCCGCATCAACAAACGGGTCCTACCGCTGGAACCAAGGCGAATTAAGGGCAGCGCCTGGTTTAGAAATTTGAAATTTTTGAATTTTTTTTCCCAGAATATGATAGGTTAATATGTTTGGAATTATATCCTACAATATTTTGTCTCTACTCGAACTCCTTCACATGCAGCCTTAAACCGAAACTTTAAACGCGTTTCCTGAAAAGTTAGTTTTTTTTCCATCGGTTCCCATCATTACTCGTAAACTTATGAATCGAATTTAATAAAAATTGGCACACATACTCTTCAGATGGGTTCGCGTAAACTGGACCATTTTGAGACACGTTAAACAAACAAAAAAAGTACGCTCATTGTTTATAACAATGAGCGTACTCAAAAAGTACCATTTTCCGACTTATGCCACCATTTCCGGAATTTTCATTACTTTTCACTCAATTTAGGATCAGTTTACAGACAAATTAGTTCTTAACAGAATGCCATTCGATTTTTCCAAGTCTGACGAGATTTGCGAACTCAACGCTGGGAACCATGCAAAATGAACCCCAAGTTCACGCCGCGATACGGCGGCCATTTTGTAACACAGCGGCCAAAAAAAATTTTTTTTTACATGTTCAAACAATAAAACATTTATACCAAAAGAGTTTTTGACAACCAATCTACTCCTTCCTTAAAAAAAAAAATAAACAAAAACACTCTGTCTAAACCAGGCGCTGGCCTTAAAGGGTGAGACGAAAGTGAATAAATCTCCGATTTGCACACACTTAAACTTTGTGTTAATATGTTTAGTTTTAAACATTTAACTAAGTATTAAATCTAAGTAAAATCATAGCTAATTCCTTAATCAATAACATGGCAGCTCTGAAGCTAAACGCAGAAAAGTGAATATAAAATTATGTTTTTGCTTACCAATGTAATACAAATGTTTTACACTTAACATATTAACACTTAAACTTTGTGTTAATATGTTTAGTTTTAAACATTTAACTAAGTATTAAATCTAAGTAAAATCATAGCTAATTCCTTAATCAATAACATGGCAGCTCTGAAGCTAAACGCAGAAAAGTGAATATAAAATTATGTTTTTGCTTACCAATGTAATTCAAATGTTTGAATGTGTATTTAAAATGCCATTATTTTCGTATTTATTGACTCCTTGGAAAAGTCATCCCTGTATCTAGAGCGATTCTCACAGCTCACACAGATTGTGTATGGGGCATTCCACGCGAAGCGGACAGGTAAAAAAACTCGATGTTTCCGATTTCAGTAATATTTGAGTATGTTCTACCTATACGTATTATTGATACGTGTACGTGTACTGCCGAAGGGTGGCGTCAAGCACACAGTTTCACTAAACGCGTACAAGCGGCGGGCATCAGGCGCGGCAGTATTTTCAGTCTAGCTCCTAATCCACTTCCACGCCCATTATACAAGTTAGCACCAATGTTCTATACAATATTAGCAATTTATATAAAAAAAAAATTAAAAAAAACGAAATGGTCGAACTTAGTGAAAATCAAGGAAAAAAAATTAATTGGTTTTTTTTACGAAAAAAAATGTTTTTTCTTTTCCAAAAATACAATTAAAAAGCTCAGTAAATGAAATAAGAAATTCAGTGGTTTAATTATTTTAATATATAATTTTATGACACGGCAGCCGCCGTGGCTCAGTTGGTTAGTGCGTTGGACCGCGAGTCGAAGGCAGCAAACCGCAGGTTCAAATACTGCCCGTAATAACACCTAAAAAAAATAACGGGAAAATTCGTTTTCTCTTTCGGTGGCTGTCCTCTCAGCTGGAAATGGCAAACCTCTGAGAGCAAAAATTGCCTATGATAAAGCTCCCAACCTGCCGTTCGGAACCGGCATAAAAACTGTAGGTCCCTTCTACCCGCGTACAAATTCACACGCACAACACGGGTAGTTGCGGGAAGCTAGGCCTTAGTCTCGCGTAAGCGGGCTGTCGTGCCAGTCAATTATTAATTATTATTATTATTATAATTTTATGACTCCATAATCGGCTTTGAAGTACTGCATGCCAACCGAAATCGGAAACATCGATTTTTTTACCTGTCCGCTTCGCGTAAAATGCCCCATGGGCAAAGCACATGGAAATGGTAGGCATATCTGACAGTGCCCCATGTCCTGCCTGTGGGGACAACGTTGAAACGGCGGAACACTTCCTGTGTCTTTGCCCCGCGTTCGCTCGTATCCGGTTTGAGACGTTTGGCACTGATGTGCTAAGAAGCGACCACCTTGGCTCCTTGGCACCCCAGGATCTATCAAGGTTTCTTCGGAAGTCGGGTAGATTTAAAGCATATTAACAGGGAACAACAAGTCGTAGTACAATGGACGTATAATTGTCTGAGTGCTGCGCTTGCTAGATCGTTCCGACAGAGGGGGGAAAAAAATTACTTTATTTCAGGGACCGTAACGGTTATGGGTTTTATCAAAAAAGTCAGATTTTAACTGTTATATTTTAACTTTTATTTTTCCCGACAAAAATAACTGTTATTTTGTGCCTTTTATAATTTCAGGCAAAAATAACTGTTATTTTTAACTTTTATTTTATCGGTCAAAAATAACAGTTATTTTGTGACTTTTATTTTTTCAGTCAATATATCAGGCAATTTGCATTTTTTCAAAGGCCATTTGACCGACTAAAAATCTATTGATACCATTTTTTTCGTCTCGTCAACGCGCACATTTTGAGCTATAAAACTTGAGACTTCAGTCTTTAGTACAACGGCCGCAATGGAAAGATTCCTCTAAACAAAAACATTCAAAAAATTTCGATGTCATCGTTGCGCTTCGAATTGATAAAACTTTTTTTTTGCTTTTTTAAATCTATCTTTTTAAAATTCCACCGGAAAAATTCCACCTTTTAAAAATGCCACCGGAAATCCGATGTAAAGAATAACTAAAAAGTAAACTTTTTTTTGCACTAAAAAATCCAAATGCTTCAGGGAATCGATTAGCAAATTTAAAGCACAGTTCCCGCTACACCTTATTACAGGTGTGATTTAATGAGCCCATATATTTCAAACTTGTTAAAATTATTCTAAATCATATATAGATACACGACACGTATTTTTTAGTTTTGTAAAAAGACTATAGAAGAAACATGAAATAATAAGCCTAACTATTCAAATTTGGTAAAATCATTTCAATGGGAATGGGCCTATAGTCTTAAAATTGGGTGAACAAACTCCAAATCACAAATAATTCGACACGTGTTTTCGCTGTTTTAAAAATTAAAATCTGACAGGTCAACAATGGGTTAACAGTTCATTTGGAAAAACATGATATTTTAAGTTTATTGACTTTTAATTTTTTCCATAAAAGTCTGACGGGTCAACAAAGGGTTAAAATAAATATGATTACTTAGGTCCATTAACACTAGAAAGGCCGCAAATTATCTTAACCTACAAATACTATATGTTTTATCCGCTGATATCTCGAAATCGGATTTGGTTAATGTATTTGTAGAACCAAAATTGTAGAACTACACCTTTTCAAGTTCGATTTCAGAAAGTGTAAAAACAATTTCAGAAAGCGTAAAAGCAATTTCGGAAATTCAATTTCAGAAAGTGTAAATTAAATTTCTCAAACCGTAAATTAAATTTCGGAAAACGTAAATACAATTTCAAAGTAAATGTTGAATATATATTGGTTGCTTTTACACAGATTTGAAACAGTAACATTCATTATAATACCTTAACCCATCTTTTACCGCCCCTAGATCCCGTGGACCGATTTTGAAAATTTTCATAACACAGCCTATTTAGAGCCTCCGTATGCCATTTCTGCTTTCAAAAAATTTTTAAAATTTTTTTTGTGGGCTGGAGCAGGTGTGTCTTTAAAGACACGCTGGCAAAATACGTAAGCCAAATTCGGCAAAATTCCACATTTTCCAAGTTTAAGTTACTGTAACTTTTTAAATACGCATCGGAAGTAGTTGCAACCCAGGAAGAAGTTGAAGATAATGCGATTCTCTGTACATATAGATAAAAACATACCATATTTATTTTATCGGTAGATCGAAATCAGCATTATAGTGGGCCTACCTACCTGCACGGGCATATAAATATATGCAACATTGATAAAGAGAATAAGACTTGTGATGCAAATAATTTAACAAAATACGTAAGGAAACAGTTGTTAAGTGAACAGACTTTTATTTGGAATGACATATATGTAAATATATATAATATAAATGTAGTATACATATATTCATATATGTAATACAGATAAATATAAATTTGTTCGCAGGTATTATATGTATGTACGTAGAAAACTTTAAAAAGAATTGATGCTATACATAAGAATTATCCAAAAAATTTGAGGCCGATTTATGTATATTTAGAACATCATACATTGCTATATGCGTATATATGCGCAAGTCAACAATACTGAACATACCCAAAATGACGCATCCCTGATTTTCTAGTACCCAGCTGATAAGAATTAGACCAGATATTTGCAATTTGGGGTATTTGCTCAAAATTTTTCAATAGATGAACATGAGGTACCTTACTTTGGCCGACATTCGGCAAAGATGTTCATGAAAAACAAACCTGTGCGCTTTGGGTTCAAAAATTGGTGTTTGTGTTCCACAGAGGGCTCCTTATTCAAAGTAATACCGTACACGGGCGCAAGTGCCATTCATAATCGTCAAATAAGCCTTGGCGCTCAAACAGTTCTCAGACTTTTGTCAGTTTTGAAGACCCACGAAGTCATCATGTATACTTCGATAATTTTTTTACGTCTTACTATTTGATGTGTCTTTTGAATGAACGAAATTTTTTTGCTACTGGAACCATAAGACATAACAGAATGGGTGGTGCTGCCCTTAAAACAGGCAAAAATTAAAAAAAGGCGAATATGATTATGTGTTTGACAAAACCAATGACATGTTAATTGTACGTTGGCAGGATAACTCCAAAGTTAGTGTAAGTTTGATTCAATTTCAACAACTTATGATGCAAAACGGTTCGATAGAAAGCAAAGGAAAACTATCTATATTATGTGCAGCAGCCAAATGCGATACGCAATTACAATAACTTTATGGGCGGTGTGGACTTACACGACAACGCAGTCGCTTATTATAGAATCTGCATACGTGGCAAGAAATGGTGGTGGCCATTGTGGATAAATTCTCTTAATAGCACAGTTGTTAATGCTTGGAAACTGCACGTACTTTGTGCTAAAGTTAATAACGAACAACCTATGTCTCAATTATCATTCTTGTCCTCTGTAGTAAAGGAGTTACTACTTTACACCGGGCTAGAACAAAGTGATGATATATATGTATGTTTGAAAATGAGGAACCATCAACCTTGCCACGTATAAATCAATTAAATCACGTTGTTCAAATACTTTCACTGAATTAAAGATTGAGATGCAAGCAATGCCATATGAGCAGCCGATTTCAATGCACGAAATGTAATGTAACTTTACATCCTAAGAGCTGCTTTGAAATGTATCATAATAATAAGTAAATGCATATAGAGTACTCGTAAATATATACATATATATATATGTATATATACATATATAAGTAATGATGATTACAAATCAGAGTAAACAATAGTTATAAACTAGATTACATTACATTACATTACATTACTTTTACAGTCCGCTTACATACACAAACATATGTACATTATAAAACCATATGCACGAAAATGTAAGTATATGTACATACATCGCAAATATATATCCATATATATTTCAATCAAAATAAAAGTCTGTTAACTTAAAAACTGTGTTTCTTGTCAAAAAGGGCACTGGTTACGTATTTTGTCAAATTATAATATATGCAGTACAAGTCTTATTTTCATATAGTTTTATACCCGTGCAGGTAGGTAGGCCCACTATAATGCTGATTTCGATCTACCGATAAAATAAATATGGTATGTTTTTACCTATATGTACAGAGAATCGCATTATCTTCGACTTCTTCCTGGGTTGCAACTACTTCCGATGCGTATTTAAAAAGTTACAGTAACTTAAACTTGGAAAATGTGGAATTTTGCCGAATTTGGCTTACGTATTTTGCCAGCGTGTCTTTAAAGACACACCAAAATATTTCAAGTTAGAACACGCTTAAAACTTTAGAAAACTGAAAGTTTATAATTTGTATGTCAACTTTGTTGTTTTGGTAAGCAGTATTAAGTGTTTTATTTAAAAGAAAAATTCATTTTGTATTTAAAAAAAACATTTTTTAAAACCATTAAAAAAGGTGGTCCTGTTTATACCAGTTTTACACTCAGTGAAACCCTAAAATTCGGAAATAGTTGTTCGCAGTTTGAAAGCCAACGAATGTAGGCTTCCGATAATGTAAAAATATTTAATATGCGCTAGAAACTGTAATTTTCAGAATTTTTCAAAGTTGCCGTGTCTTTAAAGACACGGCGGTAAAAAATGGGTTAAAAAAGAAATATCTACATAAATGGTTGCCCAGAAAAAGAAATGTTTACGTTCCTCCAAGAATGTCATTTTGCGCAAGAGCATCTACCAGTGGCGGCTTAAGGTGCTCGGGGGCCCGGGGCGGCGACGGCTGAGTGGGGCCCCATAAAACGGTGCAGCATAAGTTTGCGTACAAAACTAATAAGGGGAATTTCCGGTTATGCTTCTGGCTTTTTTTTTGAAAATTTGTATTCCATTGAACAGTAAACGGACTTTTATTTTTAAACGACGAGACAAATTATTTTTAAACGTATATGTGCTTGAAATTTTATAGAAAGCAATAGAATCCCAGAGAAAAAAATGAAAAATGGATAAAACTTTCGTGAAATTAAGAAAACTTTTGGGGGAGCAAATTCGTCATTTCCAAATGCCATCTTAAATCTCGAAAAAAAACAGAAAATCTTGCTTCGTTACTACGATCTGGCCATTTTTTTCCGAGGAGGAGGATTCGATTGTCGACAAAAAATGGGCCAATCGCGTGCACCTAAAAATAAAAGTTTTTTCTAGACTAACTTTGGCCGCTGAACACGAAACTGAAAACCAAAAAATTTTTGAAGAAGCGTTTTCGAAAAATCTTCGAAAAACGATTTTTTTCCTGTTGTTTCAGTTATGAGCACATATCTCCTAAAAGAATTATCCGATTAACACGAGCTGTCCGTCGTTCAGAAGATAATACCTTAGTGGCTTTTTAGTGATATATAGATTGTCCAAATCAGATGAGATTTGGGGAAGTTACTGACGGTGAAAGTTGTAACAATGTGAATTTTTCGACCAATTATTTAATATAAATTTTCGAATATTTTTTTAAAGAAAAAATAAATTATCTTCTCTGGTTTTAAAATCTAAAATGAAATATATACTATTTTAGCAAATATTAAGCCTAACATCAATAGAATTGAAAGAAAAATGATAAAGTTATGATGCAGTGAGTGAAAGCACCAACTTTATTTATATATTTATTACACCGTGCGAAACAATTTTTTTTTTGCCGAGACCCATCCAAATTTTGATATAATAATTTATAGTATTCTGGCATAGTCAGTATTAAATTCTCTGACCCAAAAGTCCTTTTTAAAGGACTTTAACATTTTAAGGAGATACACATTTCAATATTAAATATATGCGGTAGTTCAATGATGAAGATATGGGTATCAAATGAAAGAGGGAAATTGTCTCCATTTAACTAAATTTTCTATTTTGAACTTTCAGGACCAAAATATGTCAGGTATGGAAAACATACATGTTTTGGATTTCAGTCTGTAGATTCATACATCTAAATTTTATTCTATTTCAAGTTCTCAAGAAAGTTACCCCCTAGAAAACACTTTTATTTTTAGGTATATTTTTCGTGTCGAGTAGAAATCTTCAGAAATGTACAGAAATATTTTATAAAACCCAGTAGCAGTGACTTTATAAAAAAAGTCCTGAAAAAACATATTTCCCCTACATAACAGCATGTAAGAAGCCCATATTTAGCTTACTTACAAGGAGCATAGAATTGCCTTCGAAAACCGGATTTCCGGGACATGTGTTTTTATCCAACCAATAATTATAATAATAATTATAATAACTGTAAATTTGTTTGACTTCTACAAAGTTTAATGAGGTTAAGTAATTGTGTAATTTACACAAGTTTACAAGCAAACTCTAAGATTGCGATATTTAATTTTTAACTTAGAATTTTGTATTTGCATATTTTGCATAAAATTTTAAGTTAAAAATTGCAATCTTCGAGGGAAAATTTTTTGAAAATTTGAAAACAATTGTTATTGTTCTTGCTTTTATTGAACTGAATTTGTTATTGCCATTTCAAAGTCAATTGTCGATACTGTGTCTCTTTCAATTAATAAAAGTGACAAACGACTTAGTCTTTCAACAACCATTGTGGAGCGCAAATAGTTTTTTACAAGTTTCAGTTCTGAATTTCAGTTTTGAAAAACTTGAAATTTTTATATAGTTACAAGCTTCTCTCGGGGGCCCCCCGCAGCCCGGGGCCCGGGGCGGTCCGCCCCTCCGCCCCCCCTCTTAAGCCGCTACTGGCATCTACATTAAAAGTCGAACTGTGCTGGATTGCTCTGGCGCAGTCGCCTCCAGTAATGGTACACTTCGCATCATCAACTATTTTTTCTAAGTACTGAAGCCGCTGCTCCATAATGGCTGGTAATCGGACTTGCGGCACAGCCATATGCGACGTAACGTAAGACTTAATTTTCGACATATATTTTCTATGGGATTAAGCATGGGTGAATAGGGACCCAGACGTAGCACTTGCGCAAGACAGATGTTTCCATCGAACTATGGCATGGTGCATTGTCGCACACAATCACAACGTCATTTACATTATTCCCATTTTCCTGCTATTCGTTTATTAGGCCTTGCACTCATTGGGCGCAGGCTGCAGATGTCAATGAGCCCCTGCGACGCTCCAAAAGCAGCACACCTCCTGCAGCCCATCTTGTTCCGTACGTAGTTAAAAAATTTGGCAAAGTGCATTTTTCCAAAAACATTTTTATGCATTAAAGGTAGTTTTTGAAATTGAATTTACGGTTTCCGAAATTGAATTTACGCTTTCTGAAATTACTTTCAGTTGTAGAACCCGGTAAAAAATAAAAGTAATCAGTACAGATATTTAAAATGAAAAACCGTCAAAAATACTTATATAAATTTTTCAGCAATCATCGATTTCAGATGCATCATCATCGCAGACGGTCGAAGAACAAGCGTTCTTAATTGATGAAGGATCTTTGCAAAGTACCTCTTCCTTATTAAGACGTGGAATTATCGAAATGGAGGTAGCAAGTTCTTCGTCTGATGAGGAAAATATTATTGCTGATGACAACATCCGCAAAGCATTTTTCGAAATTGATGCCAATTTGATGGAATATTGGAACGAAATGAAATATGTGTTTCCTTGGCTTTGACAACTTGCTTTCAAGTGAGCGTAGAACGAGCTTTTTCTGCCTTGAAACTTGTTCTTGGCGATTTACGGTACAATTTGTCAGCAGAGAAGTTAGCTGCAATAATGATATTAAAGCTAAACACAATTTAATAAAATGACTTGACATTTATACTTATGCAAATTTCTTATTTGAAACTGTATGTACCAGTGAGTATTTCTGAATAGTTCAACAGATAAGCCAACCGTACTACATGTAAGAAGGTGCAGCGGGAACTGTGCTTTAAATTTGCTAGTCGATGCCCTGAATGCATTTGGATTTTTTAGTGCAAAAAAAAGTTTACTTTTTAGTTATTCTTTACATCGGATTTCCGGTGGCATTTTTAAAAGGTGGAATTTTTCCGGTGGAATTTTAAAAAGATAGATTTAAAAAAGCAAAAAAAAGTTTTATCAATTCGAAGCGCAACGATGACATCGACATTTTTTTGAATGTTTTTGTTTAGAGGAATCTTTCCATTGCGGCCGTTGTTCTAAAGACTGAAACAAGTTTTATAGCTCAAAATGTGCGCGTTGACGATATGAAAAAAATGGTATCAATAGATTTTTAGTCGGTCAAATGGCCTTTGAAAAAATGCAAATTGCCTGATATATTGACTGAAAAAATAAAAGTCACAAAATAACTGTTATTTTTGACCGATAAAATAAAAGTAAAAAATAACAGTTATTTTTGCCTGAAATTATAAAAGGCACAAAATAACAGTTATTTTTAACTTTTATAGTAAAAGTCAAAAATTTAAAAGGCATGTCATATTTGTGAAGCTGAGGCCATTACGATCATAATGGTATATTTGAAAAAGTCCACCGGCAATTTTTTCGTTGTGCCTTTTTGATTTGAAAATTGTAAAATAACCGTTATTTTCGGTCCCTGCTTTATTTACAAAGTTTTACAATTTTAAATGCTTCACTGTTACTCGTGCGTTTTATCATAATACCTTCAGTAGTGGGAATGAAGGCATGATATTTTTGTGTGCCTGGTATTGTCGCTGCCGATTCAAATCTGCTCTTTAAAAACAATCTGTTTTGTTGAATGTCCTCTTTTGGAGCATATAAAACGTGCGTTTGGGGCATTGATGTTTTCGCCCATTGATACAAACGCTCGGGTGTAGTGATCGCTTTGTCTGACGCCGACTGTAGACTAGCTCGAGTTGCCAAACGTTTCAAGTTGCCCCCAAGTCCATCACATGGCCCTTTGCTATGAGAAGTGGCATGAAAATGAAACTCTGCCTCTGTACCGAAATCCTGTTTAAAATAAAACAGGTTAATAAAATTAAACCTGTTTTTGAAGTGCTGGGGTGCACCATCAGTTACATACATATATTTATTTGTTGATATATCCTTTTCTTGTAAATGTTGATGTAAAATTTTTTGGAAGGTCTAAAACGTTGGAGTGTCATGTTTTAGGTCATCCGATATCATAACAATACTTCCGTGTTTTAACTCTTGCTCCTTTTTGTAATAATACACAGATGTCAGGAGAGTAGCCTGGTCGTTATTCCAGTGAAATGACTGGGCAGCGTCTTGAACCACGAAGCTGTAGTTTTCAGCAAAATCGCACTGAATGATTATGTCACCTTCCAAAATCGACTCTTTTAATAATTTAAAATACCGAGTTTGCTGATCTGATATGTACGCGTGAGGTTTTAAAGTGTCTAATCCTGAGCAAAGACTGTCGACAAATTCATCAGAAGGAAGAACTTGAGTGGCGATTGTGAAACGGTCTGTACCAACCCATGTACTAAACTGCACAGTAGTCACTTGATTTGCGTCAAATATATTTCTTAAGTGCTCTCGAATTCCGACAAGGCCAGGGCAACTGTGGCATTGTTCGTTCAGTGACGATTTTCTTGACATTAAATGGCAAGTTGGTGTCGGATCTGGACACATCATCTTTTGCAAGCAATCCTTGTACGATGATAGGGGGATACCAGACTCAGAAGTAAGTGATGCAATATCTCCCCCGACTAGCATCAAGTTCTCACGCGTCCGTACAAGTTAAATGCTATGCTACTAAAATGACGCGGTAAAATTGTCAAACATGGCGTCATCACTATAACTGGCGCTGGACGCCACCCTTCGGCAGTATTTTCAGTCTAGCTCCTAATCCACTTCCACGCCCATTATAAAAGTTGGCACCAATGTTCTATACAATATTAGCAATTTATATAAAAAAAATTAAAAAAACACGAAATGGTCGAACTTAGTGAAAATCAAGGAAAAAAAAATTAATTGGTTTTTTTTTAGGAAACAATTTTTTTTTTTCTTTTCCAAAAATACAATTAAAAAGCTCAGTAAATGAAGTAAGAAATTCAGTGGTTTAATTATTTGAATATATAATTTTATGACTCCATAATCGGCATGCCAACCGGTTGTCGAAAACTTCAAAGTCCCATAACTTGTTAACTAGTCATTATATCACAAAAATATTTGGTACACGTATCAATAATACATATAGGTAGAACATACTCAAATATTACTGAAATCGGAAACATCGAGTTTTTTTACCTGTCCGCTTCGCGTGGAATGCCCCGTATGTAAAATGCAAAAAATGGTCTGAAAATCGCTTCCCCTGCCACTTTCCTATCACTTAATCTCTGACAGTGGTAAGCATAACATGCTTTCGGCACGGAGTAGAGAAATCAAAACGAGAGCGTAATAAGTGACGTGACCCACCAGCGATTAAGCGATGTGAAAGTGGGAGAGCCGGTAGAAATACATGCACAGAATTTCACTAATATTATTGCAAAATTGCAACCTTGGGGCCTACTAGTAGGCCCCAAGCTTGATCAGGAACGTACTTTTTCCTCCATATAAATTTCTAAAACGGGGTTGCTGTTCTAGTTCATTTCAATTTCCAGTGTTGCTGGTGTGAGTCATTTTTTGTGACCAAAGAAATATTTATTTTTATTTGTTTTTTTTTTGTGCAATTTCGTAATACGTTTGTATAGAACTAACTATAAAAATATATTATTGCCCAAAAGTGTCAAAAGAACCGTTTGGTATTCTTTTTATTGAATTAAATTAAGGTTTTAAAAGCTGCATAAAAAAAAACAGTCCTGCGTTCGAACTAGAGCATTTATCACCAAAAGCATACCTGTTCTGATCTGATCGTTAGAGATTCGCTAAATGAAGAACTGCGAAATAAAAAGGGCGGCAATTGACCCTGTCGTATTCAACGCATTAAGCTTTGTGTTGTTTGGTATATTTTTCAATAATATCTACGTAATGAAACCAAAAAGTTGATATGTTGTGTATTTGATGCAGAAAAAAACAAATAATTGAAAGAAAACTGGCGGAGTTTTAGTTTGCACAATAATCCCTAATATCGGGATAAGAGCGGAAACAGTGAAGAGCTGATCACTGACAGCACACACAGACTATGTACGTGAATTGCAAAAAACGCACAAAAATCGGCTTACTCTCCCAGTTTCACATCGCTTAATCGCTGCCCACCATCATTTGACCGTCTGCATAACATCGCCCTTTGCCAAACCAACCACCATTTCAATGTGCACGAGTTAGGCCAAGCTGGCTTGCTGCGGAAAACCATAAATTTGCGTGTCGTTGCCGAAATGAGAATAAAGCACCAATCCATCGAATGCAAGCGTGTACACAGGGTTACCATTGCGCGACTTTAGTTGCATTTTGCAATCTTTCTGACGCTCTGAGACTTTTTATGCGACTTTTTCAAACTTGTCTAATTTTGCAACTGTTTCCATCTTTGTGCGACTTTTTCCTCCTTTTTTGTTAAGTGAAATCCTTTTTCCTCTTTTTATAGTCTTACACTACAAAATCACACATATTTTCCCTTAAAAAAATCAATTAAGTTTACGACATTCTTCGCATGGTAACCTCATTCGATTGATCAGCTCATTATTTAGCATTTAGTTGATAATTTTTGGCACACAATAGGAAGCTTAAAAAATGTTTTAAATAGCAGCGCATGTATTAACTCTAAGTCACAGCAGCGCGTGTGCGGAAAGTATTTTTTTAAAATTAGGGTTAATGAAAATTAAATTAACCAACAGGATAATTGTAGGAACTTGTGAGTCCATGCTATAAGCTCTAAATTTGCTAGACACCGAAATAGAAGACTGGATGCCAAGTAATGAACTTGTGCGAAAATACAGCGACGAAGTTACAAAAAAATAAAATTTATGATTAATATATTAAAGTGTATACAAACACTTTATTAAAAATTAAATGTAAAATAAATACACAAAAGTGTAAAAACATTTTTAATGAATTATTTCTAAGGTAAGTATTTATATCGTTTGAATTGTTAATTCCTTTTTGTTTTGTTAGTTGTGTTTTGGTTTAATAAAAGAGTTTGCCACTTTTATTTGAAAAAAAGCGACTAAAAAAAAACGACCTTTTGTGCGACTTTTTCAAAATTCTCAACGGTAACCCTGCGTATACATCAATTCGGGAATGCAAGAGAGGATTGCAAAGCAGCTCTCCGATCGTTTGTGCTTACTCTCTCAATTCCGTTTACATTTTCCTCACCTTTGTTACTTCCCGCCCGCGTCTGAAATGAAAGCGCAAACTTATATCAGAAGCGCCTTCAATATAGGGTGTTTTCCAAAACGTTTATGTACAGTGCAGTAATACAGTATGAATACTGTATTCATACATTGCATCAATACAAAATTAATGCTTTTTATACATATGCTTTGCAACCCTGTTGGCCGTTTGGAACGCTATTTTTGCTTTGCATCACTGTCAAATAATTAAAGTAAACAATGACGGCAATAAGAATTTTGTGCGAACAGTTTTTGGATTTCTGCGATGGAAAAGCGTCAGCAGCCAAATTGTCGCTTCTTTCGCCTGGCGCGGAAATCAGTTTCCATTTTCAACCTTTCGTCTAGAAGCAGTTTTTTCCATTCGTGTGTCCATTTTTTAATACTGAAATATTAAAAATTTATTTATTGTATATATTCAATACCAGTATTACTAATAATTTAATGTTTATTAGCAGAAACTACTTACTTCTCTTCGTTTTCAGCCATTTTGTATACATATTGCATCAGCTTTTTTAGTGATGCGCTGGTTGCTTTTTATTGCGTATCGATAACATCAATGATACTTTTTGGAACACAGAACATCGTCAAAGATTGCAGGGTTGCGTTTTGGAACATGGTACTTTGTTCGAATACAAAGCAACAGGCGTTTTGGAAAACGCCCATACTGTTTATTAGAGCTGGAATAACATCGATGTTTCCCACATCGATGTTTCAATGTTTTTGGGAAACGAACATTGATGTATCGATCTTTTTCCAATGGGGACTTTTTTGAAATATATTAAAACTTAAAATATATTAAAAAAATTTAGCAATTCATGTGCCACTTTATTAAAGAGGTTTGTGTTAAGAAAATTATCCATTAAAAGAATTTAACAACAACAAAAAATATAATTAAACATATTAATGTACATTAATAACAAAAAAAACATTTTGTTGCCACCCAGTAGCAAAATCTTATTTGACTATGGTCGAGATCCATTCACTGCGGTTTATAAATACCAGCAGGTCCAAATTGGTTTTATAAGCTTTATAAATGTTAAATGCATTTTTGTAGTTTTTTTATAGCTTCTCGCGCTCCTTTTAATAGTAATGGGAAAGTAGAGAAAAACATCGAACATCGGAAACAACGGAGAATAACATTGATGTTGAAAAAGATTGTTACCAACAGATGAAATATATTGATATAAGTATTGCCCTTCAGTGTGCACATTTTTTATAGTGGTGGTAACAATGTGTTTGATTTGTCACTCGTCAAATCTGTCTAGTGTGGATTTTCTCCATGCCAAACCACCTCACCTAAATTGTCCTAAGTTTGGCCAAAGCATCCCGAATTTCCTGAGTACTGAGCACTATCATCCTCATAAGGAGCAATTTAAATATAGAAATATATATAAAATATATTTAAATATACCAACTTAAAAAGTCAGCGCTTCTTATGTAAAATCTTGTTAAATTACGTTTAAAAAATCCATGGAAGCCGCAGTTTTTTCAGTATTTTTCAAATGTAGGTCACACTGCCACCACTAAGCAAATAAACACATAGAGGTGTCAACTCGCACAAATTTGTGAACCAGCCAAGGCGAATTAATACAGGTGACCTCGTTGAATCAGCTGATTTGATTTTTTTGTGGTGGAAAAGGTCTAGATTGTCAATATGCCTGTGTAAAACTGTGACAGTTTAAAAATGAAAAAAAGAAAGCTTTGTTCAGATTGGCTGATTTTGACAATCTAAACCCAGAAAACAAAAACAAAATACATTGAAATTTTGTTGCTGCCCTTACGCTATCACCTGTATGAATTCGCTTTGGCTGGAACCCGCAAAGAAAATTTTCTTTCTGTGGTTATACATAATTATCCACCCATTTGGTCAATACAATTTTAAATGCAAACAAAAACCAAACACACTTGTCAAACTCTACTGCTCAAATGAATGTGAATCTTAATAATGGCGAAATCAGTTTGGCAACATGACGGGATTTTCGCTAAGGATACCATGATTGGGCAATTACGAATACTTTTGTGATGTGAATTATGTTGCATTTCTGTTTAATATCAAATTTAAAGCCATTGTATCCAAATTCGATTGAAATTTTATGCAACAATGAAAGGTAATGAACCAATCAGAAGATATGAATAAAGATAGACATTTTGATTATCTTTCAGAAAAATTGAAATTGCGAATACTTGTGTGAGGCACTGTAAGTATTGCCATTTGCCACTTTTTTTATGGTGGTGGTAACACTGTGTGTGAGTTTGTCCCTCATCAAGTCTCTCACCAAATTTGTATAGTGTGGATTAAGGTGTATTAATAAGGTGATTACGGCAACAACAAAAACCTCATGTATTTTGTTAGTGATTTGGGCATGCTCATTGTCAAAATCAAATCAGAACCCACAGCAAGTGGGCGGCCATTTTGACAATTAGCATGCCCATTCGCGAATAATCAAAAGAAATTTCAAAGAAAAACGTTTAATCAGCATTGGTGTGGACTTTCTCCATCGCGATGCCAATACCGTCTCATCCAAATTGTCCTTGGTTTGGCCAAAGTATCCTCAATTTCCTGAGCACTCAGCGCTATTATCCTCATAAGAAGCAATTTCTTTTTTAATAATTATTGTTTTTCTTACGGCACCTTTACTCCTATCTTTGTATCGTGATTGGTTTTCATGAAATAGCGCTAGTAAACAGTCCGGAAATTCAAGCAGCCCGAAATGAAAATCAGAACTGTAACGATGCTGTTGCATTTGTGGGGATGTGTATTTGTAATGTACACTAGTCAGAATAAGTTTGCGTACAAGGGGTACATAGTTTTTTCATATGAAAAAGAAATCGCTTAAAGTAATTTTTCAAAAATTAAATATTCTTTATTTTTTCCATAAACTTAGTTCTTTTATTCTATTAAGATAATAATAACAAAAACTTGACCAAACTGTAAAAGAAGGGCAAACAACAAAATGTGTTATGAATTCCCCTCAGAAAAAGTTTGCGTACAAGATAAGGTTATGTAGCAAAAATTTAATTCAAACTAAGTTTTGTCCTAAAATTAATAATTTTTTGATATGCTTCTCTTATTGGAACTCCCTGCAGAAGTTTCGGCATACATTTTATTAAATTATGTGTTTTTTCAGCTATTCTTTTGTTATATCCTTGAATTGTTATATTTGTTTACTATATCTTTGAAGATGGAGTGTTGTTGGCCTCAGGGTTCAAGTAAACCCTTATATATTTAATTAAATGTACGTTAGGTGACTAGGGAGGAACTTTTTCAACTTTTTTTGATCCAGTTAATAGCAAAGATAGCTTCTCATCGTATGCATTGCGCTTCAAGGTCATCTTAAAGTTGAAAAGAAATGTTGGAACCTGATCCAAAATTTTGAAACCTTGGCTTGCATAAGCTTTTAGAATATGTAAATAACCCCTCGGAACCATTTCTGAATAAAAAAACACAGCCTGCTCAATCCTTTACTAGACATGCAGCTCCATACCATACCCCCTCATATGCTATGCTTTACTGTTAATGACAGATTTTTTTTATTAACTGAATCCTCCTCAAATTAGTTGATGCCTTTTAATGCCAAATATGCCAAACCATTATCAGAGAATAACACAGTGCAACAAATTCAAAAAAAATTTCGAGGGACAAGGTCAAACCCATCTCATTCGATAGACGACCTCACTAGATGAAAAAGTGTCAAGGGATTTTTCCCGGGATGTTCGAGTTTTTTTTTAAATGCAGTTTAAAGATGGCGGCTTAATGCCCCTTACTGAAACTTTTAAAACATCATATCTCTTGACTCAAATGTCAGAAAGGAATAATTTTTACGTCAAATGAAAGCTAATGATATCAAGTCGATGACACAATATCCTTTTTGGAAAAATTTTATGAAAAAGGATGTGAAGGACATCAACTAAATTGTTATCCTTGAATATCCTGGAAACCGTGAGAGCTAAATTTATATAAGTGACTTCTGGTGAAAAAGCATTCAAAGATCTATACTGCATATTAATTTCATTTTAATCACTTTTACTGTTCAGCCACTACAGCGTTTAAAAAATTATACACTGCTACATTCATGCATTTATGTACAGAATATCTCGTAGTTGCTTACTAAAAATATCGAATGTAGCAAAGCACATTTTTTTAATCGTTGTAGAGTCTTAACTGTAAAAGTGATTTACATGAAATTTATAAGCAGTATAGATGTTTGAATGCTTTTTTACCAGAAGTCACTTATATAAATTTAGCTCTCACGGTTTCCAGGATATTCAAGGATACAAATTTAGTTGATGTCCTTTATGTCCGTTTTCATGAAATTTTTCAAAAAAGGATATTGTGTCATCGACTTGATATCATTAGCTTTCATTTGATGTAAAAATTATTCCTTTCTGACATTTGAGTCATGAGATATGATGTTTTAAAAGTTTCAGTAATGGGCACTAAGCCATCTTTAAACTGCATTTTAAAAAAAACTGGAACATTCCGGAAAAAATCCCTTGACACTTTTTCATCTACTGAGGTCCTCTATCGAATGAGATGGGTTTGACCTTGTCCCTTTTTTCAGTGTTGCACTGTGTAATAAATCTTCCTACTCCATAGATAACAACACATAGTCCCGGAAATCCGGTTTTCTAGACTCTTTGATGGACTCTATCACGAAAGCAATTCTGTGCTCCTTGTTAGTAAGCTAAATATGGGCATCTTACATGCTGTTATATAGGGAAAATATGTTTTTTTTCATGACTTTTCTTATAAAGGCACTGCTACTGGGTTTTATAAAATATTTCTGTACATTTCTGAAGATATTGGATGCAACTAGCCTAAGATTATGATGCACTGATCGCAAATCAATCTAATCCTATTGCTTGGGTAGCTTAAGAAAATGGCCAGATCGTAGCAAAGAAGCAAGAATTTCTGGTTTTTTCGAAATTTAAGATGGCTTTTCGAAATGACAAATGTGCTCTTCGAAAAGTTTATGTAATTTCACTTAATTGTTTGTCAATTTGGGAAAGATTTAGTAAGATTATCCTTTTATCATTTTTTATTTTTTTTCGCTTGGGTTGTATTGCTTTCTATATAATTTCAAGCACATGTACGTTTAAAAATAATTTACAAGTCCGTTTACTGCTTAATGGAATACACATTTCCATATAAAAATAAAAAGCATAACTGGAAATTCCCGTTATTAGTTTTGTACGCACACTTATTCTGCACCGTTTTGTGAGTACCCTGTCGGAAATCGGACTGGTCCAAGTGTAGTTTTTCAACTAGTCGCTTGACAGTCATATATGACCTCAGAATCGACTCGTTTTCTTGGAGCAAACTCACCCTTTTAACATGGCGGTGTCCTAGGCGACGGTCAATTGTCCCCGTCTGCATCCATTTCAACTAGTCCAAGGTTAGTCCGAAGCAACCAGTTTTCAAACCAGTTGCAAAGCGACTAGTTTGGAAAACTAGTTTATTCTGGATTAGTTTTCTAACCACTCGATTTTTATGGAGGAAATAAAACAGTGCATTTTTTAAATAATTATTTTATTTTAAAAATATTTTAAAATTTTTTAAATTTTTTAAGTAATTATTGTATTTTAAAAATATTTAAAAATAAAAACAAAAAATCATCGCGAATAAAAAAAATTGTTGGTGCATTTAAAGATGAAACAAGATGAACTTCGACACACTTCTGCCGGAACTATTTGGGGCCTGATGCAATACAACATCCTGACTTCGCCTGCAATAAATAAATAAATAAATGAATTAATAAATAATTACATAAATAAATAAATAAATATATTAATACACACCTTTCAGCTGCCGCTGCAATTCGTTGCTTTACGCAACCACGCAAAATTCTAACTGAAATCATTCAAGACAAAACATGCAAATCGAGCAAACTTCGTGTCATGGAAACAGAAAGTTCGAAAAATGCAAACATTTCTACGTTGTTGTTGTAGCAGAACAATCGCAAGATCAGCCTTAACAGTATTTTTTTGCTTCTCTCACCTCTGTTTCGTTTTTCTCATTTTTATGTGCTCTTCTCGCTTATGAACGCGCACACAGAACGTGAACGATTAGACGCGAACTCACCGACTTCTGCATCCGCTGACAGTCACTTGGACAACTAGTTGCCCAATTGACTACAAAAAACCAGTTGAAAGACCAATGAATTTTGGGAACTGGTTGTCTCAGGTCCGACAGGGTATATTGTCAATAAATACACCTATCCCTCGATTTACACGGTACTTGATTTACACGGTTTCGCTTTAACACGGTTTTCAAATCGCAACAAAAATTTTGTTTTCTTATTCTGATAGTTTTATTTGTATAAATTTGCAAAACACATGGTAAATATTTATTCCATTCACAACAGGCCATTCACATTAGCGTTGTTTTAAACGTGAATGACGGATTTTCCAAGAACCAATCTACCGTGTAAATCGAGGGATAGGTGTACGAATATATGGAAAATTATTGTTTTAATGCACCTAAAACACAACAAAAAGTGCAGTTAAAGCATATATGAATAATGTGGATAAGTTTTGGTAAACAGAGAACCCATTTTTGAGGTCGAAATTTCTGATAACATAATTTTGACTCTCCTGTACGCCAGGGGCGTAGCCAGAACTTGGTCATGGGGGGGGGTTTTAAAAAAAAGTGTTTGCCAGTTTAGTATTATCTACTTTTTTTTTAAAGTAAAGTGCACTTTCCAAATAGGGCATTTTGTTGTGGCTTATGTGACTTAATGCATTATAAACTAAATTTTTTTCTGATTTTTAGTAAAAATTTCATAAAATTTGGTGGACTGAAAGCGAAGTTATTGCATCTGAAGTGGAAGTATGTTTGTGTCATCGTACAAAAATGTGCACCGAACAAAGATCCAATATTAACTATTGTTTTAAAAATGTTTAAACTGTAACCGAAGCATTTAAATTGATAGACCAAGTTTATGGTGATTTTTGTTTATGTGGTGCAGTTCACAAATGGTAAAATTGATTTAAAAACGATTGTCAGAACATAAAAGATGACCAAAGTGTTAGTCAACTGAATCCGCGATCACCGTAGATCAAAACTGGGCGGTAAATCTTCATTGAAATTCTTGAAATTGGATTTAACGTTCGCTTTACTTATACCCACCCGGGTGATCTTTTTAATATTCATGTTTAATGACTGCACAAATTTTAAGGTAATTTTCAATAACATGAAAAAATATTTTTTTTTTGGAAATTTTGTTCATATTTAAACTTGAATTTTGTCATTTTTTATACAAATGTACCTGAGTGATCCTAGGCGCTTTCGCTACCATTTTGATTAAAACTCACGATAAATTTTTTTTGCGTACCTCATTATGTGTTCAATAAACCCTCTGGAAATAGGTTAGGTTAGGTAAGACAGGCGGCTTGCTGGTTCTCAGCAAGTACACTCGGAGGCCCCAAAGGCCCATTGTGATGCCCGATGAGAGTGTGGCAAGCCCTTGTCATCCTGTATTCGGTGCTGGCTGAAACCAACCTGAGCGTCGAATGAATCTGGCAATATCCTCCAGTGGCGTGGTACAAACCAAGCCCAAACCGCCCAGCACTCTGCCCCCTAGATACCGGTGGCGTATGCTGTGAAGCGCAGGGCATTCGCATAGGAGGTGCTGCACAGATTCAATTTCCTCCTCATCTTCGCAGCTGCGACAGTAGTCTCGATGGGGCAGACCGAGTCTTTCCGCAAAAATGCCGATGGCGCAGTGCCCCGTTAAGACCCCCGTGAGAGTACGAAGTGTTGATTTGCTAAACCGTAAGAGTTGCAGTGTTCTCTTTTGGTCCAGTTTCGGCCACAGCGCGCGTGTGATCCTGCAGTCAGGCCGAAGGCTCCATTGATCATTGGTGCGCTTGATTGCCTTCCTGTCCAGATCAGTGCAAAAGTCCTGAAGTGGCGGGTAGATTCCTGCCACCATGCTCGTATGCGTAAGCTCCGATCCTTTCCGAGCCAGTTCATCCGCTCTTTCATTGCCAGGAATGCCTTTGTGACCAGGCACCCAGCAGAGTGTGATATTGTGGTCCCGGATGCCATACAGAGACTTACGACATTCCATTACTGTCTTCGATTTTACAGTGTGAGAGGCCAGTGCTTTGATTGCCGCCTGGTTGTCTACACAGATGATCAGGTTGGATGGAGGCAAGTCCAGTACTCCGATCATGTGTGCAGCCTGGTTTATGGCGTATACCTCGGCCTGGAAAACACTGCACCGATCAGGTAATTTAAATGACCTGCTTAGTGACAGTGCATCCGAAAAAACCCCGCACCTGTCCCGCAGTCCATTTTCGAACCGTCGGTGAAAATTGGGATCTCGTACTCCCCTACGGCAGTGTTAGTATCCCAATCCTCCCGGGTTGGAAAGTGAGTTCGATAGGTGTTATTGAAGCAAAGAGTCGGTACCATGTAGTCACATTCAAAGTTCAGGTACCCCTGAACTACCCGTAGTAGTATTGAGGCATGACCCATCGTGTGTGACTTGAAACAGCCCCCAGCACAAAGCCTGAGAGCAGTTCTCGAAGCCGTGCACGTAATGAACGTGTCCAGTGGTAAAAAATTCAGCATAATTTAGAGTCCCGCCTGAGGTGTTGATTTCATGCATCCAGTTATCCCCAGACAGGCAAGTCTTTGTACCCTGGTTAGAAAGTCGAGGTGGGACTTCTTGTCTATTGGACTCTGTAAATAAATCTTCTAATATTTTGCATAGTCTCAAAATAAATCATTAAAGTTAGGCCTTTTTTCGAAATACAAACTATCGCCGGAGGAAGATACTAAATCCTGAAGTATGAAAAAAAAATTTATAAATTATTATATATTTATTGTGAGTTTTGCTCAAAATAGCGGCGGAAGTGCCTGGGATCATCTTTAGTAAGGCGAAGGTTAAGCATCTCAATAGCATAAATTTATTGCATTTTAACTGAACAGTTGGCTATCGAAGGATGCCATCCCTTCTATTGACACTAGTTTTGGCTGTTTTTTTGTTTTCACATGATGTGGGACCGTGCGAATTTCACCTTTTCAAAGAATGCATTTGCCGATGAAAAAAAGCGTATTGAGAACGTAGAAACCATCCAAAAGGCTTGTACCGACATCCTGAAGGACATTGCGGTCGACGAACTAAACTACTCTTTAGACATGTTTTAAGAACATGCAAATCGCTACATTAAGCCTAAACGTGACTATTAAAAAAATAAATTAGTTTCGGTAAACAAAGGGTTTTAGTATTATCTAAATTATTTTAGTATTATCTGTTATTCTTTTAAATATTTAAAGATGAAAAGACCTTTTTGCTAATGTGGGAACGTACATACGATGCATAGTGATTGAAAATGTTGGCAAATTATAGGCTATGGGAGGGGGTTCTGACACCCTAAACCCCCCCCTTGGCTACGCCCCTGCTGTACGCAAACTTTTTCTGACTAGTGTATATGCATATGCAAATTCAACAAAGTGGTAAAAGCACTTATTTATTACGGATTATTCATAGTTTACAAATTGCAGCCAAGAGTCTCGATCTCGTTCAGAAAATACGACATATCAGCTTCTGTCAGAGAAGAATTCTGCAGGACGAGTCTGAAGAAATTCGGCAGCTTGCGCAGTGGCTGATAAGTGATCATCATGGAGCCCTTCTTTATCATAAGTTCTTTGATTTTGGGCGCCA
Source organism: Melieria crassipennis (assembly GCA_963668005.1). Lineage (NCBI taxonomy): Eukaryota > Metazoa > Arthropoda > Insecta > Diptera > Ulidiidae > Melieria > Melieria crassipennis. The sequence goes on from OY764961.1 coordinate 47,448,492, forward strand.
CCCCATGCAGTTTCGTATAGAACTCGTCGTTGCGCTTCATGTTTCGTAGACTAGGAGGCACGTACCAGAAGCTGATATTAGTACATTCTGGTTGCTCCAAGACCATTTCAAATCCAGGCCTGCTTTTGAGTTGCTCCGTGAAAAACTCGGCCATTGCGAATACCTGATTGACATGCTCCTCCAAGCCATTCGTGCCCTTTGCCTTCCACATGAACCAGAACTTAAACACATCTGCACGTCGTCCACATTGAATGTGCTTGTCACCAGTATCGTAGGAGGTGTCGTAAAATTTGTCCTTCTGGAACAGGTACGTAGCATTGGTGGAATGACAAGCGCCCAGAATGTTTTTGTGGCGTGTAAGAAAAGTGGAACATTGTTGGGAGGCGCTCAGTAATTTATGTGGGTTCCACGTGACCGAATCGGATCTATTTCAATTTTAATTAAATTAAAAGTAGGAGGATATTCATTAGTTTCTTCAAACATACATATACATGGATACATATGTACATATATGCACCTGTTCAGGGAAAGTAAAAAATTTACCTTTCAATGCCTCGTAAAAGATGGCGATATTTCTTGGAAACAAGCGCGCCGCCGCCCCACGCTGCGTCCACATGCATCCACATATCGTACTTTTGACATAGATCGGCAATGCCGTTTAGGTCATCAAAAGCGCCCAGCACAGTGGTTCCGGCTGTAGCCGACACCATGATAGGCCGACAATCGTCGCTCAGATACTTCTTTACTTGTGCTTCCAGTTCAGATGTATTCATTTTACCGACTGTATCGGTGGCGATCTTACACACATTTTCACTACCAAAACCCATGAACATAGCTAACTTCTCCACCGAGTAATGGGCATCTTCAGACGTAAATACAATCAGACGGCGTCCACCAAACAATCCATTTTTCTGGGAACATAAAAAGATTAACCATATATGTACATACATACGTACTATTGCACTGATTGTCTGCGAAAATTATCAATGAACATAAAATATGCAATTTTACTTAGGCAAGTAAATAGAACAAGTAAATTTCTTAATAGATCGAGCAGAACTTACTTGACTTCAACGAATTTCAATATTCCAGCCAGATCTCATCGACGGTCTGAGCTTTTTAATATTGGCATTAATAAAATCAACTATACTAGAAATGCTCCTATTACGAGAGTCGAAGCTGATTCAATATACTCGCTTATTCTTTGGATATTGAATTTATCATGTTTAAGAAGGTTTTCTGTGACACTGTCTAGTTGTATCATATTGAATTGTTGTACTTATTAATTTATTTTTTAAGCCAAAATAACAATGGCTTTATGCAAATATTGGATTGTAAATTTTTAAGCCAAAATATAGCAAAATATAAAATATTGATGGAGTAGACCGTAACCGTCATTATATACTTGTAATGGTTCACAGGTAGTTTTACCCTCAGTGGTTACTTGTTTTTTGCATTTTAATGGCTGGCTGGATTTAGCACCACCTTAGACTCGCCGTACAATGCGAGTTGAAATTCTGTTTCGGTTCGATTAAGTCTTCCCCCTCATAATCGTTCTTAAGCTTGCAAAAAAACATTTAGTAGTTTATGTTACTTTACGTCCACTTATATGTACATGTAAAGCTTGTTTAAGTTACGTTTTTCTATTTAAGTCTTTTTCTACACCCTTTCAAACCAATCAGGGGAAAGTGAAAAACATTGATCCGAACAGTAATGTGAAAACATTAATGAAAACGATAACTACGTTTGAAAATTAATTGCGTATAAGCAAACAGGAAGAAAAGCAGAGGCGTGGCTGGATGTAACCAATTTTAATGTTTTTGTGGAGTATCCCGTGGGCGCTCAATAATATATCTAACTCTACATACAACGGCTTCTCCCGAAACGACCAAATCAATAACAAAATATTCGTAAAAACAAACGTTCGCAAAAAAATGTATTATATTTATGAATTAAAAAGTTTTCACTAAAATATTTCTATTTCTTTCTCATCGCTCAATACGGTTTCATAATTCTTAATATGAATATACATATGTTTTCTTGATATGGTTTAATTTGATAAACTCATATTTTCTTATTCATGACTTACAACATATTCTTCAAATATTTTGTATATTCACGATATACCTAAGTAAATTGACATCTTCCTAATATTGTGTTGAAAACGTGTATCGTACTGTTGTAATATACTTATTAGCGGATGCACACAAGCCAATGCCAAGAGTCGATGCCTTTATGCGGGCATTGCATACGAAAGTGCATTACTGCCCGGTGGCAAAGTTAAATATTTGTACATGTAAACATACATGCATACATACTTCATATATAGAGAGATTACCTTGGATTCCGGGGTGTATTTGTAGCGAGCACAGCTAATTGCATAACCGTTTGCGATCGATCCGCCGGGACAGAATATGCCATCACCGAAACCGTCATTAGGGAAGCCCACAATGCGACGCATTTCGGCCAATACGGTCTCTTCCATAAGCGTGAAAACGGGCGCCACCTCGTATGTGTAGACACTGGGGTTTAAGGCATCGGTCAACCATTGGCCGACAAGAGCGTATGGATCGAGGCCTGAGTACAGCTGGTTGACGAAGTACGGATGTCCGGTCTTCACCGAATACTGTATGGTTTGCTTGAGCAAGGCGAGTAGTCGCGCGTGTGACTCTCCCTCTGTTGACAGCGCCAAGTTAATCAGCTGCTTTAGTTCCTGTGGAGCGTGCCATTCGACCACCTTACTGGAGCGGTTGGTGCCCGCAAACACGGCGGACTTGATGATTTCGTCGACGCACTTGCGTATGAAGCTTTCTGATTTGGCATCTGGATGGCTTGCTACAAGTGTCAATGCCGTTGGATGCTCTTCACACTGACCGGCGCGGCTATTGTTATTGTCGCTGCAGTTCATTTTGCAAGGCTTCACAAGCTCAACTGAAGTAGACGATGATAAGAACCCGCTGCTGATGATGCCAGCATCATTATCACAACTAGGCATAGATGCGTCCGCATTAAAGGTCTCGTCTGTTTTTGCTGCAGTAGCCACTGCACTGGTTGCCAAATCTTTGTCAACTGTTTTCAATTGTTGCCTTTTAAATATAGATTCACTGTAGTGTGTAGGTAAACTTTCGCTGGCGAGCATTTTCCTGCTTCTCGTCAACTTGCTATTGTTTATGAATTTGTGTTTAGTGGTATATAAATGATGTATTTCTACGATTTTCAACGGTTCCGCATTAAATACAAATTGTATACATTTACTTTGCTGCAGCTATGGCGAATTTTTTCTCAAATTCTCGTCGGTGTACTCGCTTAGACGCGACATGCGCTGTTGTTGGTGGTGTTGTTATTAATGGGTTGTCGTTGCTGATGGCTCTTGCGCTGATAGTATAAGCTAAGCGGGTATGAGCTATGCCACAAAAGAGAAGAAACCAGAGCGAACGCCGGGAATGGTTCTTCGTTGATCTTAACAATTATTCGCGAATTACCAAACTGATTTTCTTACAGCGCGCGCTGCTGCTTTTATAAATATAAGCAAGACCAATTGACCAGCAGGGCGGACCGGTGGTGGCGGACGCAACACAATGACGGTGAGGCCGCTAACAGCACATATGCCTGTTCGCGATTGTAAGATCATTACGTTTTATACCCTACGATCGAGCAGCAGACGATGCATTAGATTGGCGTATTCATGTATTGAGGCACTGTATCCATAATAACACAATATCTCGTTCAAAAATAACCAACGTTATTCCAAATGCTTCATTGTAAAGAAAAAAGGTTAAGTTTAATATAAAATATTTAAGTCGTATATAGCTTGAGAAAATAATCTGGAAACAGTTTCGAGTCTCAGTTTGAGAAAAAGTTGGATTTGTTAAAGTGTGATCAACATGTTCCTCAGGAAAACATTTCGTAAATGTATGTATCTACTCCAATACATTAATCCTGATCTTGTTATGCACTGTAAAAGACAAGCAATAGGAAATCAAATGTTTCAGCCCGTTACTTTATTTTGAATATTTCTTTTCAAGTTCTACTTCTTCGCCCGATTCAAGAGCCACAGAGCTCAAGCTGCTACTGTTCCTAATCTTAGCATTGCTACCATCTCGTCGCTTAAGTACTCTTGGGATTTGTAGTAGCTAGCCTCACTTTGGCGACTGCTCGGAATTTAAGACTTGCAGAAATCTATGTATCTTTTTTATCAACATCGTTATTATTGTTATTGTGATGGGGCAATATATCGCGTCACTAAGTCATGCAGGAAATTAAGTATACAACAGACTATATAGATGTATAAAATATAGTTAAGACTATAATAAATAGAATTGCTTCTGTCTTTTATCTATGTAACTTTTATAGCGTAGTATTAAATTTGACTAGGCCGAAGAAAATGTTTGAATCGTGTGCTTCAGTGGTTGTATACTTCAACACTACAACTGCAAAATCGCATTGTTTCTATTCGATTCGCTTTGTTTTGCTTTGATTAAGCGTCGCATTATGGTACTCGGAATTCGGAGAACCCCCTACCGCGCAAATAACGGGTGCCGTGCAAGTGGCGCCGCCAGAACTGGCCGCTGCGCTGACGTGCTGGTCTGCTGGTGGCCTCTAGTCTGCAGCCCATTAGTTCGTACAGAATGAAATGTTAAGCTCGCGTATCAGTGATTCTACGTATGCTTGTAAATATTAAATTATAGGGTTTAGCGACATATAACGTACACGTTGATTGCGTTCATGACACTTTAGCGCTGTTCATAGTATCCATTAAAGTGCATTTAATTAGTGTGTGCGGCTATTCAAATGCAAATGCACTGTCCGCATCGGCCTACAACATATGCGACTAAGAGTACAGGGGAATACACTGCAGCTGTGATGAACCACTAGGTTTCTATATTGATGGATCAATTACTCGCACAACCCAGTGCTGAGTTGAAACACGTGAGCATTGGATGCGTAGCATCTACACCCTTGAAAAATAATTGCGACTTTTCCTCTGTGTCGCTTAATTATTTTCATTTAGGAATGAGCACGATTAGCATCGTAGAGTTTAAAATGAGTAGAGTTCAAGTAGGTTAAGGTTGTTGGTCGTTTACATGCCATATTGTGGATGCTATCGAAGACATTGACGTTTATAAAAGAAGTCCAAATTTAGCGTTAATGTGAGACAAATTAAATGCTGAGGATGAATCAATATGAAACGCGGTACACAACACCTGTGCATAAAACTGCCTGCAAACAAAACGACAAAAATCTATTAAGCCAAAGCTAAATATTTTATTATATGGGATTATTATGTAAACATTTTCACTAATTCAACACATTTTCACTAATTCAAGACTTTCAAAATTTAATAAAAGCAAAAACTGCTTTTGTTAAGTGCATGTTCACTTATAAACTGAACTGAATGAAAACGAAAATTCCCTAATAATGATAATGCTACTTCGTAACTTCAATGGAGCGCATTTTTAATGTGATAGCTAAGTGGAATCTCGCCTTTTATTTATGCAAAATGTTGATCTAGTTATGTCTAGTACGGACTTCGCAGCCATTGGATGGACTTTTCAAAAGCTCTATTAACCTGTTGTGTTTGAAGAAAGAAATCTTTTTCATCAAGTTGACCTCTTTTTAAGGGTTTATCGTATTTTAAAATGAAACATACGATTTTTTGTTATTTATCATATTTTAACAGATCTAATCCTACTCTTTAATACCATTCTATTCAACGCTGCAATGCTATAAATTCTTTTATCAAGCAAAAGCTTATTGTTTGCATACCAAAGTTGCTTCTAAAGCAATAAACACGAAAGATATGTATGTTAGGTATTTTCGAATTATTGCTAAAAAAATTTCAAAAATATATTGTACTTCAGCTTCACAATAAACCATAAAGCAATCGTGAGAAAATGTGGAAGCTTTGTTCAGATTATTCAATAAAGTACACGTCAGAAGCAACAATTTTAGCAATGTAAATTTAGAAAATAAACGTTTATGTAAAATAATAGAATTTGCTTATTGGCCAAAGTAATGTAAGAAGATTTTTGCCTCATGGGTTTAACGATAATGATATTACAATGGCTTAAAAATCTCTCCACTTGTAAAGTGTTTTTTTTTTCTAATGCAGATCCAATCTGCTCTGGTAAAGGAGGGATGTATGGCACATCTGTTTCTTTCCGCTGTTTTGCAGTTCAGTTTTATTATGTCACAACCAATACAAAAATATATGTAGAAAAAACATAGTTTAATTATCAAATAATATAATAAATTATGCAATGCAATCCTATTTTGTTTGACATATTTTGTCAAAAATGTTATTAGCAAAGTCTTCAAATTGTATATGGTACAGAGTCTGTACTACAGACACAGTTGCACTATTGTGTCCAAAAAACTACCAGGAGTTGTGTTATATATTGAAAAGTCTTTATTTATTCTTCTAAATCTATTTCATCGCCTTTAAAAGTGTCCCTCTTCGACGCAATGTACTTGTAAACGTTTTTTTCCAGTCCTCGATGCATCCCAAATAATCATTTTCCGAAATGGCCTTTAAAACCTTCTTTGATTCGGCTTTAATCTCCTCAATCGACACAAAACGATGTCCCCGGAGCGATCTTTTGAGTGTAGCGAATAGCCAGAATATGGGTCGAATTTTTGGTCACAAAGAATTGTAAAAATCGAAAAATTCACTTTTTGTGTCGAATAAAACCTAAAACTAACCAACCAACCAAAACCAAGGCGAATTGATACAGGTGATAGCGTAAGGGCAACAACAAAATTTCAATGTATTTTGTTTTTGTTTTCTGGGTCCATCCATCATCCATCACCCGCGTAGTTTAAATCAATAGATTCCGGCAGTATGTATTTCATTTATAATTAATTTTTAAATTTCTTGTTTATTTCGTTTTACTGCGATTTTGTTTATATCAAAATGCGACTGTGATTCAATAGTTTTTGGGGAGACAAATTTTAGACATTTGATTGATTGAACAAATTTGATTTTGTTTGCTAAGAGATTAGGAGTATTTATACTACAACTACTATTTGATTATTATGCAAAAAAAAATGTGTTTTCTGTTGGCAGCTACTCCTCAGCAGGAATTAATAAACCTCTGAGAGTAAGATTGCTTGTGAAGAACTCCTAACTTTCCGTTTGAAATCATCATCTTATCATGAGTACGCCGCTAGATATTTAAGAGTTGTATGCTGTTTCCATATCATATCGCTGAACATTCAGTGCTAACCGCACTAAACCCATTCCTCAAAAATGAAAGTCCCAGCATTTGACCAAAGGCCGCGCTACAGGCTTATACTGGTCGTGTTGTAGCGGTTCTTTGAAACAGCTTTTTGAAAAGCTTAACCGTTGCTAAAATAGTTCGGTGTTTCTTACGTCAACGCTGTTGTAATCGTTAAGTGCAGCTCGTATTAAACACGCAGCTGGGAAGTCCCTCTTCACATTCACGTACGCCTTGACTTGGCATAGTATCAACTACGTCTGATGCGAAATTTCAGGAAATGAACGCATTCGCTTCTGTACGCTCTGTCGAGAATAAAACCAAAGACATCACATGAGTTTATGAGTCACCTGTTTGAAAGCGAGAGTGCTCATTATTTGACCGTTTAATGTATCTTTGCGCGTTGTATAATAACTCTGCTGGTGCTGATGTTGATATTGCCGTTTATGTTATTGTTGTTGTTGTTCCGTTATGGTGTGCGGAAATAAACTTTGATAATCAATGCATTAATTAAGAACAAGTTGCGAGGTGACTGCCCCAGGTTTGAATTTAAGGCTGTCGCTGTGATTACTTCAGACAGCTAAGGTTATTATACGACCTTAAGGCATTCGTTGAAAATTACTTCCAGCTCCTCAAAGTTTTAACCCTGGTATAAGGTTTAGAACATTTGGTTCAAAATTTGCAAGTTGGAGTTATAAATGTCATCTTACCACGTGTTCGAAAATGCAAATCTCTCCATAATGCACATTAAAAGTAAATAGAGATAACTAAGAAGCGGATTATAATGCACTAAAAATGCTTCTAAAAGTTGAAAATATGCATCTAACGGGTGATAACAAGAAAATTAGAATAACTTTGCATACCTATAAAAACAAAACGAGTGGTAATACAAAGTAGGCCCTCCCCACATTGGTTTCTATGGAAACCGTATATAATCACGAAATATTTTCAAAATTTTATTTCATTTCATTCGTCAGGAAATTATGTCTAAGCAAGAAGCTCTTTGCTATTTTGCTCAAAGTAGACTGTTTTTTTTGCACTGAATGCAACGCTTTCTTGTTGCTTGTTTTATTTTTGCTACCTGGTAACGCATAAGTCAAGAAACTTTAACTTTGGAATACCCACAATCATCTTCATCTGCAACAAAACCATAGGCCCCATCAGTTTGGGGTGTGCCAATCATACACCCATTTGCCATTCGTACACGCGTTGTACAATTTTACGAAAAAACTAATTTGCGTGGAAAAAAGTTTACAGTGGGCCATTTCAAGGCGGAAAACATTCCAATTTCGACTATTTATAGAGTTCTAAATACGGGAAAATTAGAAAGGAAGTGTGGAACCGGAAAAAACCACAAATTATGACCAAAAGTGCGGTTGAAAGACTTAAAGGAAAATTTAACAATAACGATAAGTTAAGTCAACGTGACGCGGCTAAAGAATTTAATTGCCATCAGACTTTCATCTGCAAAACCCTAAAAAAGCTCAAAATAATATGTCACAAAAAGAGCAGAGCTCCAGAGTATTCTGAAACACAAATTTTGGCAGTTAAACGACAGTGTCGCTGGATGGTTAAACATTATGCAAAAAAAATCATTTGTTTTGGATGACGAAAGTTATTTTCCATTAAGTAAGCCGCAAGTCCCTAGAAACGACCGTTTTTATAGTGATGATGTTTCTGCAACTGACAATAATGTAAAATATAAATTTAAGCACAAATTCGAGCGAAAAATCATGCTGTACATCGTGATTTCCGAAAAAGGAATTTCAAAGCCATGGTTCAAACAGTCGGGTTTAGCAATTAACCAAACAGTGTATCAAGAACAATGTTTAAAGAAAATTCTTATACCATTTCTGAGAAAATACCATAACGATGGTGATTTCATATTTTGGCCAGACAAAGCATCATCACACTATGCAAAAAAAACCGTTGACTCTTAGCATCGAAAAAAATGCCATTTGTCCCGAAAGAGCGCAATCCAATAAATCTTCCTCAGTGTCGTCCAATTGAAGATTTCTTTGGAAATTTAAGCTCAATGATGTACAAAAATAATTGGAGAGCAGCAAACTGCGAAGATCGGAAAAAACGCATCCGATTATGCATACGCAAAATGGACAAAAAGTCTGTCCAACGTTCTTGTGAAGGTATACGGAGAAAGTTACCATTTTCAACCCAGCATTGATTTTTTTCGTAATTACATTTACTATCCATCCGATGTATATAAAGTCATAAACGCAATATATAACAACATGTAAACTATTAATACCTAAACCGATTCTCATTTTCTTGTCATCACCCGTTATAATTGGAAAAATATGCCAAACACCATTTTTTTATAATTTTTTTTAACACAAAAAATACAATATGAGCAAAACCTAACATAAATTTCTTGATTTTTAGTATGCACTTAAAAAATACATATATATATATATTTCAAAATATGCCTTCAAATCGAATACAAATCGATACGGAAACCGACACATATTAACATATGTTAACATTTTTCTTCTCATCCGTTTTATAAAGAAAGCTTTCATTTTTTGAGCTAAGATGGTAAGCAAAAACAGGAAATGGACTATTCTTAAGAGATTTCAGGTCCAAACGTGGAAGGGGAAAATGGGATCAATGAGGTTTCAGCCCCCACAAAGTGGCGAATTAGTTGATTTTTCAAAAGAAATGTGTTTAAGACTTTTAGGTAATACTACATCACATATCCAAATTTGAACGAGATCGGCCAACTATATCATATAGCTGCCATAGAAACGATCGACCAGAAATGTGTCGCATAGAAAACCTTTTTTAACCAATTTTGGTGCATTAAAGTTGCAATATAATTTATAGAAGTGCTTAACTTGCAACGAGTGTTTATATTTGAAAACTCAACGGATCATGCTTTGATATGCCGATATGACATGCTATCTAACTATGATTTCGTATTTGCCACGGCAATTTCAAACCGCGATGCTAGAAATTTAGGTTTTTGAAACTGTTGGAACGCATCGGTCAACAATTTTCTTAGTTGCAGTGGAAATTACGAATAGAAAAAGAATTCAGAGTTTTTAGTGCTTCAACGTTATGTCGCTCAGAATCCACCAGTTGTGCCATTCTTCTTAACAAAAATGGCAAATGGGTATATGATTGACACACCCCAAACTGATGGGGCCTATGGTTTTGTTGCAGATGAAGATGATTGTGGGTATTCCAAAGTTAAAGTTTCTTGACTTATGCGTTACCAGGTAGCAAAAATAAAACAAGCAACAAGAAAGCGTTGCATTCAGTGCAAAAAAAAACAGTCTACTTTGAGCAAAATAGCAAAATTCGAACGAAGTGCTATAACTGCTATACAAATTGTAATAATGATGTTTATATAAGATTATATATTGTAAAATTAAGTCATAATTGTTTCATCGTTAATGTTTTTACAAAAAAACAGGGGAAAAACAAATTATTTAACAAAATTCATGAATGAAAACAAATATTAACATATGTTAATATGTAACCCAAATAGGGGTAAACATTTTCATTTGTAAAAAAAGATGGAAAAAAATAAAAAATTCAGTTTTTTCGATAAGAAAACTGGTATAAAAGCAGCAGTGCGCAGCGCAAAGAATCGAGTCGGTCTTGAGCAAGCAAAGGGGAAAAATGCAATAGTGGTAGTAAAGTAGTAACAAATCTGTGGCCGTAAGGAATAACAGCCAAAGTCGATTTTATGAAGTTTTCAGGAGAGCACTTTTAATTTTTGAATTTGCTTTAGATTACACTAGATAAATTTTAGACTTTTGGGCGTAAAACATTCATTTTATGAGCAAAAGCCATAGAATTTTGTGTAGTAGTACATTTGAGTACGACGAATGCAATGGTGGTAATAACTCAATTTTATCCTAACTCGACTTTGGCTGTTATTCCTTACGGCCACAGAAGTGTAAATTTGTAAATAAAGTGATTGTTGATTTTTGACTGCGTTTGCGCTGAATGAATGAAGTTGTTTTTTTTTCAAGCACAATCAGATACGAACAGCTTAGAGAAGTCATATACGTGACAATATTAACAAAATTAAAATAATTCATTTCAACAAAAGGTAGCAATCAAATGAATGTAAATTCATTTAAACGACATGATTTACTTTTAACAATAATAATTTTTCGAAATTTTTGTCCGAAGGGAACCTCGACGAGGCGTATTTAATAGTGTTGCAAACGAAAATAATCGTTCCACGGCAGCTGAAGAAGGTAACGGTGTGTTATATTTTAAATGCGCTTTTTTAATTGTTGGATAGGGATTCAGCATTGTTATCGATGAAGACTTATCAACCATGTATGAAAGGAATTCATCTTCAATGGAAGAACGAGAAGTTTCCAGCGATAACTAAACTAGAAAAAATTATATAAAATCTGTAGTAAAAACCTGTTGAATATATTGATTTATTTGATATTACCTGTTGATGAAAAATCAAAAAATTGACTACCGCCTACGCACTCCGTCAATGCATTTAACGAATGTCAAGCATAAAGTGAATTGACTTAGGGTCGCTGGCTTTAGCTTAACTGCAAATGACTTCAAATCACTTCAGATGACTTCAATTGACTTCATTTTGATATTGCAATCAAATGATTGCAATCAAATGACTAGCAAAAAATGAATGTAAAAATGAATAATTATTCATAAATTTTTAGTCTGAATAATTACTTCATTTTTTTATTCTTATTCATTGAATACAAAAAATGAATGCACTCTATTGCCAAAAAATCAACTGACTAATTATTCGCAAATGATTGCATTCCTTAACAGCTCTGCTTAAAACTAAAAAGTTATAGCAAAATCAAAATTGAAGTATTAACATATGTTAATAGTGACAGTGTGAAGGTAAAAAAAATATGAATTGTATTGCAAATATGCCAAAACATGCATTTAAAGCGAAATATGCACTAACTATTGAATGCCATTTCAAAGGAAATTTTCTGATTCGGAAAACACGCTGCCTAGTGATAACTGTTCTTCAGAGTTTTAACCTGAAAATTGATCTGAGCCAATTGACGAGCTTTTTGTTGTTACATTAAATTACTTTTTTTAACCCTAGGCCAGGGTTAACTAAACGAAAAACACTTGAAACTTAATTAAATATGTGAGACTGAATCGTCCATACATAAACATTAAAGAGATTGTGCGGCCAGACAAAATACGCTTACGTTCCAATAATGGGTTGTTGAAACTTGTTGCACCGACTCGTTTAAAAAATAATAATAAGTTATTACGCAGAAGTTGTTGTTGAGTAAAATTTTTCCGTTAAAATCAAAACAATAGTTTGAACTTTTTGTTCTAACAATATGTATTGGGATATACTTTATTATGTTTATTTCTAGGTTCAATACACTTTAATATTTACAATAGTAATAACATAATTTGATGAGTGAATAAAAATCTTCGTCCGTATCACATCGCCAGGCAATAAATATTATTCTTGGTTTGTACTTGGGTAAAGAAACATCGTACCTTTATCTGCGCAGGCGGTAATTACAAATTCATTAGCGTTAACAACGATCACACGTCACATCTATATGTACTCACCTGTGTTGTTATAAAAGTTTCCGCTAAGGCTAGGTTTTGGTGGAAGCTTGGGGGTGCCGTCAGTTATTTTAAAGAATTCTTTCGGAGACGATCGTTGTGGTATGTGCATCCCACCAGCAATTGACGGAGGAAGATTCTGCACTTTCTGTTGCAAGTGTAGTGGAGCTGCAGAGGACGATGAGGAGCAAGAAGAAACTGATGGTGGTTTGTAGCGTGCTGATTGTTGGTAAGAAGTAGAGCAGGAGGGGGAGGGCATATCGGGAATTTGATATCCAGTCGGAATGTGTGGGGAAATTGGCGTCATAGGCGTCATTGGAGATGTTGTGGTTGATGAGCTTAGCGCCGGTGAGATGGTCTGATCATCCCAAGAAGATACCGAAGTGGTCACGATGGCATTCAAGTGCCCTCCCGAAAGCGGTGGCTGACAGGACAGCACATTCGCCATTTTCAGCGATGACGACGACGACCCAGAGGCGGAGGTCGATGCAGATGAAGAAGGCGTTGCACTTACTGCAGTTACTATGACGCCTGTATTGACAGTGACCCCCGTTGATCGCTTTTCTATGGCCGAATTCCGCCGTATCATAATACTGCTGGTGTTCGGAAGAAGCAGGTTGTTGCTTCCCATAAATTCGTTTGTCTGGCTGCGGGGATATGTACTGATGGAATGATTGAGCCTGGGAGGTATGGGTGGAGGACTCAGTTCACCATCACGCGGTGGTAGCTGCAAGAGAATACAACAATACAAGTAGTAACACAGCAAGTAAAAACAATTCGCCCTCATATAGTTGCGACTCGGAACTTACTGTTGGCGCGTCCGGAGCTTGTCGCTTCTGCGCCAAATCCGCACAGCTTTCTGTGCGCTCCTTCCGTCGAGGCGGCAACGGCGGCGGAACTGCTCGATATTCAGCAGTTAACGGAGATGGCACATTTACGTGGGGCGACACTGGGACTGGCGGATTGTTCAAATCCATCTCAGCAAGCTGAGCGTTGAGCGCAGGTGCAGCAACACTAGAATTAAATTTATTCAAATGCGCTGCATTTTGGAATGGTGAACGGTTGCCCGTGGAATGCAATTCGTGTCGTGGACTGATCACTACGCGGGGCAACGGCGATGACAACGGCTCACTGCTACCTGGCTCGGCCGTAATTGAGTTATTGTTGCTACTGATAATCTGCTGTTTTTGTTCGTGCAGTTGTTGCTGCTGCCGTTGCAACACATACATTTCATCGGGCAAATTCCACACAGCATCTAGACGTGTTGGGGCTATATCAGGCAATGTTGGACTGAAGGTATATTTATCAGTACTAAACCCAGAGTTGGAGGCATTGGCATCGCCGCCCCATGGATGGTACACACTTAGGGCGGGCTGCGGCACTGACAAAGGCGGATTTGGGTTTGGTTTCTTTGGCAGCTGCGGCACGAGTGGAACCAGTGATCCATCATTGGCATACCGTGACTCTGTTTTAGGACCAAACGCGAACTGAGCTCCAGTTGTCAGTCCTGCTCCCGTGGTTGTTGCACTTGACATCGCAGTTGTGGCTGTAGTCGCTGCGGGTTGGCTGTGCATCCACAGCATGGTTCCATTACGTTCTGGTATGTTGACATTGGCAAACACGGAATTGTTGCTCTGGCTTTGGACACTATTGCCAGTAGGACTCTGTTCGCCCCCACCAACACCAAGGCCTCCTGCGCCAGCAGGTGCTTCTCCCGCCAATTGCAGCGTCCGCGTACCGAATGCCAGCGACGACTGTATAAGCAAATTGCTGCTACTGTTGCTGCTGCTGTTGTTGTTGCTGCCGCTAGTATTCTGTCGCCGTGGTTTTATACCAGGTGACTTAAGAAGCAAGTTAGCCCACTTTCGCGGCTATTATACGCAAATGAAAAAACAAATTAGTAATCAAGTTCAACTCAAACGATGGCCATTAGCGGAACTCACAAATTTTGGTGGTTGCTTGCATCCTCGTGGTTCTATGCGCAGACTTTCGTGGTACAAGTAATTAGATATTTCTGTATCCGACATTCCCTTGAAAGGATCCAAATTTTCCAGAAAATTCTGTAAATTAAAAAAACAGCATTAACTGAGATTAAGTCATTATTTTCGCGAATTGAAATTATAAAAATACAATGATGAAATTACCAAAATTTATTCGCATAAGAATATCTGACCGAAATCAAGCAATAGAGCTCTACTGATTATTATTCAATTTTGGTGAAATTTAAATATGAAACATTAGTCAAAATGTGGTTAAATAAAAAAATCAAGCCCGCCCAGGGCGACTCGTCTTGTCACCTCAGACCAGTGCTGATTTTCGGTTAGTACATATTTGCATCTTACTCGAATCTTGGGGTCGACCATCAAGCAGTACGGCTGGTTTTGATATTGCTGTATCTCTCCTATGATCACCGACACCTTCCGTCGTTTCGAGAAATTTATTAATTCCGTGTTAGGCAAGAAGTCAGGGTTGCCTTCCTCCAGGTGCAAAATGTCTGTCAGATATCTACCGAAGAATGGCACACACGGCGGATTAATCGAACGCAATCGTTCTTGGTATTTCTTTAGGTGGCCGTCGTTCAACGCCCACTCCTCCAGGAACTTGTCGTAGCGTGCTGGTAAGCCCTGAAACGTTAATTTCAACCGATACACCGATGCACTACCCATGGCTGCACTAATAGACAGTATCCCGTTGAAATTGTTCAGCTCCAACATCACCATCATCACCTCAATAGCACGTGCTGCTAAGGCGACGCGCTCCTCGAAATTTTCCGCTTCGATTATGGACTTTTCTATCCATCGTGTTACGTTTGTTGTGTGTTTCATAATCTTGAGCAAATTTGGACTTTTCATTTCCTTCTCCTTTTTCGTCCATGGCGAACCGACCAGCTCCGACGGTTTCACATTTTTGTACAATTCGAATTCCAACAACGTGAGTTGGCGCGCCAACTCCAACGGATGCAGTGTCAGCAGGTTAACCTCCGAATCTGGGACATTCAGGTGATGCTCAATTGGTGGTGGGCTATGGCCATAGGCGAACGTTATTTGCTTGTAACTTTTCTCTTGTTCATTCTGCAGAGTACAACATCAAATAATAAAAGTTAGTTTCCTGCGCATTATATTTACTAATATTTTTATGCTTACCTTTCTCTGAACGATCTTGAGGACTGAGTCCACCCATTTGCGCATCGACTTCCCATTGACACTTTCCAAAAACTGTTCGAGTTTCTCTAACAGCGTGGGGTCCTTTTCAAAGTCGTAAAAGTGGTGGTCGACCCAATGACGTAGCACGTTTAGTACACGAAACTGTACAGGCTGCACGTACTCCTTGCGGTAGCGCTTCCAGTCTTCACGCTGTGAATTTTTATGGATTTTGTCAGTATCACAATTTAAATAATCCTTATCGGCGCTTTGCTGATTATCTTGGTAGACCAGACTCGGGTCAGGTATATTGAAGCGTTCAATCAATAGCGACAGTAGATTTTGCGGTGTGCAAAAGTAGCGATATGTAGTCAAGAAGGTGCGCACAAACATTGGGTCAGCATATATGTGATAAGTCAGCCGCTCAATGAGTTTGCACAATGTGGCGCCCTGTACGCCGAAAAGGAAGTTGTTAGTATCGGTCGAGCGTAAAAGTAAAACATGTACATAGTTTTGTCTGAGTAACGTTACCTTTATCAACGGCACGCCGGCGCTTTCACTCTCTTCCAATACTATATTGTCAGGACTGTCAGGTACAGCAAACTTATATATTTCCGGACTAGGCATACGCAACGGGTGCTTCTTCTCAATGTCAAGCAGAATACTGTCGAGTATGCGGTCCAACATAGACTTCGTGTTTACCATTATGAGATCCGCCATCCAGTCGCTCTTATGCTGCGCATTCTTAGCGGTCAGTATGACGGGTGGTTGCATGCGCGGTACGATCTCGAAAGAATTCTTAAGTTCATCAGTGTCGAGGCGATCGTTGATCTCGACACGCCGCATAAAGAACTTCTCTTTCAACCGGTAGTCATAGGGTTGCACGCCAGTTGAAGGAGCCTGTCGCTTGGTATTGGCCTTGCAGAGTAACATAAGCCCGTCAAATAAGTACACCTTACGTTCAGCAATGCGTTTGCCCGAACCCAGCTTTCCTAGGCAATCGTCTGAAGAAGAAACAAACAAAAATCATGGCTTGCATGGAAACATCTATACGTACACTCTCTTACCTCTAATGAATTCATTACAGTTCTGGCCAACGTCCTTATCCCAGTGCTCGACCATGTTTTGCAGATCGCGAGTGCGTTCAATCGCTAGTTGACGACGCGCCCGATTACTCAGCGGCACATGTATTTCTCTGTAAATTAAATCAATAAAAATTAGCTGTGCAGAAGGGCGCCTCGGTACATGCGGCTTACGCACTTTGGCAAATTCCCCAAAATCATCTTGAGATCACAATCCAGGGGACGCAGCAGTCCTTGCACTTGTTCAAAACTCTCAATGTCATCCTGCGAGGGGCTGAGCCCCATTAGCGCTTTGACATAATCGAAATACACAAAAGCGTGCGTTACCGGCACCAGCAACAACTTCGGCAGATAGTATTTTACAGCGTCTAGAAACCCACGACCAGCTGCCTTCAGTGACATAGCCTGCAGCAACGCCAGTGTGAAAATAAATAATAAGGGTTAATCTGCGCTGAACAAACGCTTGATGCGATACTTACGTCCGGCGTAGCCAGAAGGCTTGAGAGTGCTTCTTTAGAATGCTGCGAAGTCACTTCTTGCGCGTACTTGGTATACACATTAAATTCTTCGGCCTCGGCCAGCTCTTCGAAACAACTGCCAACACACGGTGCACTTTGCTCCTGCGACATTTCGATAACGTCCTCCAATGAGCCAAGCAGAGTCACTGTCACCTCATATATGTCCATTATGTTGGAGAATATAGCATCCAATTCTTTTGAATCGGAGACAATCTTGCCCAATTCCTCGCGAAACACACGTATTATCATATGCAACTCACGCTGGTACTGCTTTTCATCGTGTATGAGATCTTTCACTACCTCTTCGTACGTGGTGCTAGTGCGTTGCGTCGGCAACGAAGGAAGCGGGTTCGCCACCACATTGGCCTTCCCGTCGTTCTGGTAGAACATGTCCATTAGCACTTTGTCCGCACACATCGCTACTTCAATGTCCTCCTTTGTAATTTCACAGTGCTTAATCTTACGAACATAGTTACCGGCCAGCTTTAGAATATCCGCCGATATATACTCCAAAACGGCGACAATAAACACCGACACACTATTGTCGATTTTATATTGTAGAACGTCCTGTTGATAGAAAATTTATTTTGAATGGGGAACGAAAACAGAGAAATGTAAACATGTTTACAACGCGAAGTAATTGCTATAAGATAGTTTAAACTTAGTCAACAAAAAGCCATAGTAAAACAAGAGAGGTGAAGTAAACATATATGTTGTTACAAGTATTTTTTAAGGGTTTGTTTATCCAATCTAAACTCACAACCTAATCTTAGGATTTTGAAGCGTCTCACTTAATACAATCATGTATAAAGCAAAAGGAAAAGAAATTCATAGATGCTTTCAAAATACAATACAACTATGTCAAAACTATAATATGTATAACACAGATATAATTAATAAAGAAAGTATATCGTTCTCTATTGCGATCTGCACTCTATGAAAATTTAGCTTGGACTGATGTGTGCACACTTGTTGTGAAGTGTATAGCAAAACGAATTTCAAGTTTGCGCACCAAGTGTGCGCACATGTATCGTCTACACCCTGCTTTAGGGAGGTAGAAGTACTCTCTTTTATGAGTAATACAATAAAATAAAGTTGAGCTCTCGTGTAATGCTAATTTCCCTTATTAAAAACTACACAGACAATCATAATTGATCAGTACAACTGCTCCATTGAACTTAAGTTTTGTTCGCTAAATGAAACCTGCATAGTTAAACTTCGAATTGTAATTGCGTAATGGAGAAATGCAACGCTACACAACCTATAAAAACGAAAATCGGCGGAAAATACGCAATGGCTTAAAAGATTTACGACGGCTCACCGCTTTCAGACAGATCAAGATGTCTACTCATATTTGAAGTTAGAAAGTGTGTATGCAGAGTCAAGTCACTATGACTCACCCTTGGTTTGGGCAAATGTGAGCCAATCATTGCCCGCTTCTACATGACATGTAAATCGAGCTGTCATTGTTTTTAAATCTGTATCAAGCTAGTGTACAAGGACATTAAAGAAATCGGAAGAACTATGACATCCTAATGTTGCCAACACCTGCGCAGTACACAAAGTATCATACCTTCTGCAGCAACGAGTGCACTCTATCTGTGGGCAGGACTGATTTCCTCTTCTTGGAAGCAACGGTTTCCTTCGCTTCAGTCAATGCCCAGAGCTCAATGGGCGACGGAAATGTCTTCTGAACCTTATCCTCCACGTCCTGCAACGAGTACGATTTAGTGCTGACTGACGCAAATTCTGTGACGCAGTAACTTACCTGGACAGTGTGTGGCAGCGGTTTGGCGCACAGCATTGCCAGAATACGTAAACAAAGGGTTTCCACATAAAGTAGTGCGTCTTCGCCGGCCGCCAATCGCGGGTGCACCTGCTCCAGTACCTGTGATGGAAGAAAAGAAGTAGGTGATTTGTCTTGGGTGAGGATAGGCGCATCCTACCTTTCGCAAGGATGGTAAAAATAGACCCTTCCAGCGTGTGGCGTTTTCGCTCTTGGTGAAGTCGTACCCCTCGGAGTCGCCCCCGACGGCTCCCCCATGTTGCGTTGAAAACATTTCGATCGGGATCGTACGCTGCAGTGACCGTAGCTACAGTGCGCACTACGGACACGAAAGATTGCACTCTGCAGACGTCCAACGCCACGGCGCTAACGATAACTACACAATTACTAAGCGTTAGCGTCTACGCGTGCGGCCAAAGCATGCATGGTCGGCTGGATTTGTCGTCGCATTTAAAGCCTTTCTCCGATGCGCTGCTCAGCCTCTCCAATTGCAGTTTCACTGCGCCGTCTAATCTATTCGAATAATGCCTGCCAGCAATAGAGGCTTCTGTTCCTGATTCTCTATCAGCCAGTACCACTCGCTGTTTTTTCAATGTGACTGCACATTAAATTCCACCATAACGATCACTTTATTATTTTGCGATTTGTAGTAAATACAAGTTGAAAAAATTAACAAATACAAATACTGAAAAATCGATACAAAAAACTGTACACTGCTGGAGCGATGGGTGTGCAAAAAGAAAGTGTCAAAAATGTGTCAAAGTACCTTTTTATCGATAACACATCGATTTAAAAGACGCAAGTGTGCAGCCCTGGTGCGACACCATCAATATCAAGGTGTATTAATAAGGTGATGGCACTACTGCAAAAACAAAATTCCCATGTATTTTGTTGGTGCTTTTGGGCATCCTCGTTGTCAAAATCAAATCAAAACACAAAAACAATTTTACCAAGTTTTGACAATGAGGATGCCCATTCGCGAAAAATCAAAAGAAAATGAGAAGAAAGCAAAAGAAAATGAGAAGGAAAAAGTTTAATCAGCTGTGTTGCCACCACTACCTTATTAATGTGCCTTGATCAATATGCTCTAGAAACGGTTCTCGGCTAACGGTAGGTATGCAGCTCTCAAGAAAACGCTCAAGAAAAAACGAGCGTATATTTCTTGAGTGTGAAAAAGTAGTAGTCAGCTGTCACTTTTCCTTTGAGAAATAAATAGGTACACATATGTTTCTTGTCGAAATCAGTGTTGTCATTTCACTTTCCAATGAAAAAAAGTATTAAAAAACCGAATCAGTTTTCTTGTGAGGTGCGTACTAAAGAGCGGCGCAAGTACATAAAAATGCCTGTCGCTGTGCTTTCAAATACTGTCGCTCTTCTTCACTTTCACTTCAAAACAAGCACTGCAGTGAAAATAGGTTTTGATATTCATACGAATACTGCACGAAACGAAAATAGAACTTCAAGCCCCTTGAAGTATAGAACAACACTGAAGTAAAACAACACTGAAGTAGAAGAACACTGAAGTAGAACAATACTGCAGTGGAACAACACTGAAGTAGAACAAGACTGAAATGAAGCACTGAAGTAGAACAGTTTCAAGCATACGGTGTTTTGTTTTGCACGATCGGAGTAGTTGATGTTTGTTTTTGGTATTTTGTATGGAATCTGGGCTGCATGTCAAGCATTAATTTAATTAATTGACTGTCAGTCAATCGACAGCCCGCTTACGCGAGACTAAGGCCTAGCTTCCCGCAACTACCCGTGTTGTGCGTGTGAATTTGTACGCGGGTTGAAGGGACCTACAGTTTAATGCCGGTTCCGAACGGCAGGTTGGGAGCTTTTTCATAAGCAATTTTTACTCTCAGAGGTTTGCCATTTCCAGGTGAGAGGACAGCCACCGAAAGAGAGAACGAGTTTTCCCGTTATTTTTTTAGGTGTTATTACAGGTAGTATTTGAACCTAAGGTTGCTGCCTGCGACTCGCGGTCCAACGCACTAACCAACTGAGCCACGGCAGCTGCCGTGTCAAGCATTACAACAACATTAACTAAACAAACCCCGGTTTAAACATGTTTTTTCGATATTTATTTAAGTCTGTTTAAGTCTGCAGCCGCCGTGGCTCAGTTGGTTAGTGCGTTGGACCGCGAGTCGCAGGCAGCAACCTCAGGTTCAAATACTGCCTGTAATAACACCTAAAAAAATAACGGGAAAACTCGTTTTCTCTTTCGGTGGCTGTCCTCTCAGCTGGAAATGGCAAACCTCTGAGAGTAAAAATTGCTTATGAAAAAGCTCCCAACCTGCCGTTCGGAACCGGCATTAAACTGTAGGTCCCTTCAACCCGCGTACAAATTCACACGCACAACACGGGTAGTTGCGGGAAGCTAGGCCTTAGTCTCGCGAAAGCGGGCTGTCGTGCCAGTCAATTATTATTATTATTATTATTTAAGTCTGTTTCACTCGGTGTGAAGTAGAAGTTCTACTTCACTCGGTGTGCTTGCTGTGATTTACCGTTTCTTCTTCTGTTTTGATGTTTTGCTTCACAACAGAACACAAGCACTGTCGCTGCTGTAGCGAAAAGGTTTTCGAATGATGCAGTGCTTGCTTTGTTGCAGAATAGAACTATTGAGCATTTGAATTTGCTGTCACCGCGACACTGAAGTACAGTACTGTGCAGTAGTGAAGTGTGCCCAATAGGACTTTTGTGCAGCTCTTTAGTGCGTACCCCTCAAGAAAATATGACTCATGGAAATTTCCTTGAACATTTCTTGAGCTTTTTTTTATATGAAGTTTTCGCTTTTCTTGAGAGCTGCATACTGATCTTGAAACTGTAAAATTGTTCAGTAGCCAAGTTGCGGAAACATGTATACCAAGGCGAATTCATACATACAATATTTCAATGTATTTTGTTTTTGTTTTCTGGGCTTAGATTGTCAAAATCAGCCAATCAAAACAAAGCTTGATTATTTTCATTTTTAAAGTGTCACAGTTTTACACACGCATTTTGACAATCTAGACCTTTTCCACCACAAAAAATCAAATCAGCTGATTCAACGAGGTCACCTGTATTAATTCGCCTTGCATGGATACATGCTAAAATAAAATGACGATTGTACCTTAAATATAAAACTTTTGGGCCTCATTCTGATTCCGTGATTTTCAAATGTAACTCATTTTCAAATTACAATGTAAACAGTATAATACATTTTGTTATGTTTATGTATTTTTAAACCCAATATCCTCAATCTCTTCTACTCTGATTTATAGTACAGTCCACCCATTTGATCAGTTTTTCGCAACTCACGATTGCACGTTACCGCTCGGGACACTACAAAAATTGTCATGTTAGATGTAGTTGTGCTTTTTTTTTATTCCTTGTTCACTCCTCACTGGAGCATAGGGCCTCAACAATACTCTTCCATCGTACACGATTCTAGGCTGTTGTTTTTGCGCCGTCCCATGTTTTATTGACATCCGCTAGCTCGCGTAGGGTCGACCTTCTCCAGGTGTTTTTTGGTCGACGGCGACTTCTACTCCCTTGCGGGTTCCAGTCCAGTGCCATTCTCGTAATGCTGCGTTATTAAGCGTTAATAATTTTGAGCATTACGCCATACATGGCAATTAATTGTTTAAATTTCTCTCTTTATATCATACTAAAACCAGGGTGTCATTCTATTTGGGTCACTTGCATAATTTCACTACGCTAAAGTTGGTGTTTTTCCACTGCTGAGAAAATTATGGTGGGGGTAAACTATATTTTCTGATAACTGACACGCTCATATGTCAATATATATATAGCTGTATTGTGATGTTGAGGAATGTACTCTGAGCTCCTGCCAATGTACTACATATCTGAAAAATTATCTATAATTCAATGAAAATGCGACCATGTTAATACGTAATAATTTAATAACAAGGAATACACTGTTTCCGTTTTTTTTTATATTAGGGATGATTGTGCAAACAAAAATGCCGCCAGTTTCCTTATTATTATTTGCTTTTTCAAAGTATGTTATTAATTTTCAGCATTAAATACACAACATATCAACTTTTTTGGTTTCATTATGTAAATATTATTGAAAAATATACCAACGAACAGAAAGCTAAATGCATTGAATACGACAGGGTCAATTGCCGTCTTTTTTATTTCGCATTTCTTCATTTAGCGAATCTCTAACACAGGGTTGACGATCAGATTATATCAGGTATGCTTTTGGTGCTAAATGCTCTTGTTCGAACGCAGGACTGTTTTTTACGATGCGGCTTATAAAACCTTAATTTAATCACAGAATAAACAGTATACAGAAGGCGCATCTGAAATAATTTTGCGATTTCATTTTAGTCGCGGGCGGGAAGCAACAAAGGTGAGGAAAATGTAAAGGGAACCGAGAGAGTAAGCGGGAATTGAAGTACACGCATAGATTCGATTTATTCTCATTTCGGCAAAAACACGCAATGTTGTTGCTTTCCGCAGCAAGCCAGCTTGGATTTCCTCGTGCACATTGAATGGTGGGTGATTTGGCAAAACGATCGCCAAGGCAAATTCAATAGGTAGTTGCAGCACCAGAACTGATTCAACTTTTTTCTTTGATAATTGGGACAACATTGTAACAATAGTTTTCTACGTATTATCACTTTCTTAATGCGCCTTGGTTGTTGCAATATTTTTACACATATATTTATTTTCATTGTAGTCATTTTTACTTTTTACAACTTCTTTTTTACAAGCAGACCAAAAGAACTAATAAAATCCATTGAATTTTAGTTTTTTCCGTAGTGCAACCACCTTATTTATGCGCCTTGGCGATCGCTCAATCAGTTTTTCTATGCAAACTTTACCTGTCCGCTTCTTGTTCTTGTTTGTAAAGAAGCAAGCGGCGAGCGAGCACGAGCCACCACCAACATGCAAGCGGCACATCGCTTTGTTGTCCAACAACAACAACCACAGTGTGTGGTGCGTCACTGTTTCATACACCGCTCTCACAGCTTCTCAGTTTACGCTCTCGCGCTCTGTGCGTTCTCGTCCCCTTTACTGCTTCCCCCGCATCCACGAACGGGTCGTACCGCTGGAACCCGCAAAGAAAATTTTCTTTACACCAGATGCGCATTCTGTATACTGTTTGTTCTGTGATTTAATTCAATAAAAAGCATACCCAACGGTTCTTTTGACACTTTTGGGCAATAATATATTTTTATAGTTAGTTTTATACAAACGTATTACCAAGGCGAATTCATACAGGTGATAGCGTAAGGGCAACAACAAAATTTCAATGTATTTTGTTTTTGTTTTCTGGATTTAGATTGTCAAATTCAGCCAATCAGAAGAAAGCTTGCTTTTTTCCTTTTTAAACTGTCAAAGTTTTACACAGGCATTTTGGCAATCTAGACCTTTTCCACCACAACGAGGTCACCTGTATTAATTCGCCTTGCGTATTACGAAATTGCACCAAAAAAATACAAATACTCGTAAAAATAATTATTTCTTTGGTCACAAAAAATTACTCACACCAGCAACACTGGAAATTTGAAATGAACTACACCTTTTCAAGTTCGATTTCAGAAAGCGTAAAAACAATCTCAGAAAGCGTAAATTCAATTTCAGAAAGCGTAAATTCAATTTCAGAATCTATATATTTATTTGAATAAGGGCGCTGAGATCTCGCTATCCACACATCGTACAATATCATATGATACATCATTTTAAAGCTCTTGATGAGCATATTTGCTCAAACTTTTCAAAATGTAGATTGATAAAGCCTATCTGGAGATATTTGCATCGAAAGTTGCATTAATTTCCCTATTGGAAACAGCATTGCTCTTTACGTTTATCAAATCCAATCAGAAAGCTGTGCGCTTTAGCGAGAAGATGGGAATAAGCAAACAAACAAAATCGCGCATGGAACTCACACGTTCCACACACGCATGTGGTGAGAGCACGGTTGCCAACTTTTCTATTTCAGGAAATGTTCAAAAATCACTAAATTTAGTGCGAAAAGCACTAAGTTGGCAACAGTGGTTGCTATGTCCCAAATTTTGCATTTTTATGTTTTGTTATTCCTAAGAGTCCAATTCAAATCTTACAAAAATGTAGTTAGAGACAGCGTTGCCGTTTTGGTTAAATTTAACCAAAATTGGTTATTTTTTTTTCGTATGGTTACATAGTAACATGCTTCAGATTTTGGTTCTTTTTTTAGCAAGCTCAATACAAGTCTGCTTTAGGATTTATAATCTGTTACTTTAACATATGTGTATGTTTTTAAAACCAAAAATTTTGGGAAGTCATTCAAAGTAAGATTTGTTACGTTATGTTTTGAAATAAAATGTGTGATCTCAAGTGTTTGTCAATGTACCAGGCATTTGGTTATTTTTTTCAGGATTTGGTAATTTTTACTTAAGAATTTGGTAACACTTTTTTTTTTGGTCGTGACAACACTGGTTAGAGTTCTTTTTGAAAAATGGCAACATCGACTACAAAAAGAAGAAACAAAATTTTAACGCAGAGAGGAAGTTTGTTGCTATAATTACAAATT
This sequence comes from Melieria crassipennis, assembly GCA_963668005.1. Taxonomy (NCBI): domain Eukaryota; kingdom Metazoa; phylum Arthropoda; class Insecta; order Diptera; family Ulidiidae; genus Melieria; species Melieria crassipennis. The sequence goes on from OY764961.1 coordinate 47,474,323, forward strand.
AACCACATCGATGGCTTGACCAGTGCATGTTCACCAGTGACTACGTGACGCGCAACTCGGAGGAGAAATGATTTTCAGACCATTTTTTGCTTTTTCCAATCGTCCGATAGTGTACGGGTTTTTTAACCCAAACATTCGCACAGCACCGGTTACCAGTCAATTGTTTGCATCTTAAAGTGCTAACTTTTCTTATTACCACCTTGTTTTACTGGTCTAAGTAATTTTGATTGTAACCTGTACCAACAAAAAGCAGAAATAAATTATTTCATACGCTAAAGTTAGCAGATATTCGGTTGCTTTTTCCTTCAGTTCATGTCTCATTGAGTTTGCCGTTTCTAGTGTAGCAAGAAACAGTGATGGCAAGTTGAACTCTTTTCAAACGCAGAGCTGCAACTCAAGCAATGCAAACGTTAAGCCTAGGCGTATACGGAGACGCAGGCCGCCCAACACAGCACAAGGCAGCGCAGCGAAAATTAAACTTTGTGACCCAGAAAATATGTGAACTGCGTATACTAATCTCGTAAAACCAGCACACGTGTTCCGTATTTATTCCATAATTCCAGCAATACGAGTTATTTGTCTGAATTAGACTTTGAAATAGAACCTATATAATATAATATGGGTGTAATATCGGCCGTTCACGCACTTTTTCAATAAGTTCTTCAATTTTTGCAAGCTAACGTGTCGGCTGCGCGTAGGAAACTGTATTTCAACTACAACGCGACGCAGTTGTGCGCAGGCACGTCTCTCCGCCGCACGCGGCTATGTCGCTGTATACGCCGTTATACGGTACTGCGTTATTTACAAAAAACTAAACTGCGTGTGCGGCCTGCGTCTCCGTATACGCCTAGGCTAAGGCTTTGAGGGCAGTCAGCTAAAACTGAAGTAAAATTATATTAAAACACGAGGCAACATACTTATGACGTTTTTCAGCAACAATGTTTTTTTGCAATCAATTTCCTATAAACGTACTACAGAATGAAAGCAAAAAAAAACCAATTAAACAAACGCAAATAAACATCGAACGCACCAGCAGCCCTTGCCCTGGCGTTTGTATGGCGAATTTTTTGTACGAACCCTAATCAACTCTGGGGCCTGGTTTTACCGAATTTGCGACTCTGGGGCCTGGTTTTACCGAATTAGCAACCGTGACCCCTCCGAGTTTCGCGTCATGTAGTCATTGACAGCGATTAAGCGATGTGAAACTGGGAGAGCCGGTAGAAATACATACACAGAATTTCACTAATTTTATTGCAAAATTGCAACCTTGGGGCCTACTAGTAGGCCCCAAGCTTGATCAGGAACGTAGTTTTTCCTCCATATAAATTTCTAAAACGGGGTTGTTGTTCTAGTTCATTTCAATTTCCAGTGTTGCTGGTGTGAGTCATTTTTTGTGACCAAAGAAATATTTCTTTTTATTTGTATTTTTTTAGGTGCAATTTCGTAATACGTTTGTATAGAACTAACTATAAAAATATATTATTGCCCAAAAGTGTCAAAAGAACCGTTTGGTATTCTTTTTATTGAATTAAATTAAGGTTTTATAAGCTGGATAAAAAAAAAACAGTCCTGCGTTCGAACTAGAGCATTTATCACCGAAAGCATACCTGTTCTGATCTGATCGTTAGAGATTCGCTAAATGAAGAACTGCGAAATAAAAAGGGCGGCAATTGACCCTGTCGTATTCAACGCATTAAGCTTTGTGTTCTTTGGTATATTTTTCAATAATATCTACGTAATGAAACCAAAAATTTTATATGTTGTGTATTTGATGCCGAAAAAAGCAAATAATTGAAAGAAAACTGGCGGAATTTTAGTTTGCACAATAATCCCTAATATCGGGATAAGAGCGGAAACAGTGAAGAGCTGATCACTGACAGCACACACAGACTGTGTACGTGAATTGCAAAAAACGCACAAAAATCGGCTTACTCTCCCAGTTTCACATCGCTTAATCGCTGTCATTGATGTTCACTTTGTAAAGCCAAGAATTTTGTATCCGATGTGAGGTAAAAACGTTGTTGTTATTGTTGCGCTGGCAAAAATTTTAACACTATTTCTATTTTTTGCCAAGCTTTTGTTCTTCTTTAAGGCTAGCCAGTGCTGCTATGTTCCAAATTTTGCATTTTTATGTTTTTTTTTATCATTATTATTCTTACGTTATACTTAAGAGTCCAATTCAAGTTTTACAAAGCCCATGTGAACGCAGACGGCGAATGTAGGATTTCAAGAAGTACTATAATGCAAAAAATATACATAAAATTTTAATAACATAAACCAAATGGTAGTTTTTTGATTACACCCGAATTTAGGGAGTTACAACTACACCTTTTCAAGTTCGATTTCAGAAAGCGTAAAAGCAATTTCAGAAATTCAATTTCAGAAAGCGTAAATTCAATTTCGGAAAACGTAAATTCAATTTCAGATACATAAATTCAATTTCAGAAAGCGTAAATTTAATTTCAGAAAGCGTCAATTCAATTTCAGAAAACGTTAATTCAATTTCGGGAAACGTAAATTCAATTTCAGAAATGTTTTATGAAAAATGCACTTTCCCCAATATTTGAATTACGTATGGAACAAGGTGGGCCACAGGAGGTGTGCTGCTTTTGGAGCGTCGCAGGGGCTCAAAATCTGCAGCCTGCTCCGAATGGGTGCAAGGCCTAATAAACAAATGGCAGGAAAATGGCAATTACGTAAATGACCTTGTGATTGCGTGCGACAATGCACCATGCCATAGTTCGATGGAAACAGCAGCACACTCAGGTGGTCTTGCGGAAGTGCTACGTTTGGGTCCCTATTCACCGATGCTCAATCCAATTGAAAACATATGGTCGAAAATAAAGTCGTATGTTAAGTCGCATATGACTGTGCCGCACGTCCGATCACCTGCCATTATGGAGCAGCGGCTTCAGTATTTGGAAAAAATAGTGGACGGTGCAAAGTGCACTATTACTGGAGGCGACTGCGCCAGAGCAATCCAGCACAGTTCGACGTTTCACGGAGATGCTCTTGCGCAGAATGGCATACTTGTAGGAACTTAAACATTTATTTTTCTTGGCAAGCAGATATTTAGATATAGATAGATATAGATATTTCTTTTATAGCGTATTATAAAAAATGTTACTGTTTCAAATCTGTGTACATGCAACCAAAATAAATTAACATTTACTCTGAAATTGAATTTATGTTTTCCGAAATTGAATTTACGCTTTCTGAAACTGAATTTACAGTGTGTTCAACAAATAACGTTCTTCTCTCATAGGGTGTACATTACATTTATTTGTAAAAATGTTTTATTTTTGACAAATAGATATTATTATAAGTTTCGACAGAATGCTTAATATGGGGTCCAATCTCCTGCATTGTCTATAATAGCGTAACATCTTTGGCGATAACTGGCAGCCAAAATTTCTGCATATTCCATGAAAAGAGACCTTCGCGTTCTTTTGAGAAATCGAATAAAATGTTTTGATGATTTTATATTCTTTTTTGATATCTTAGCTTTCATTATAGCCCACACATTCTCTGTCATTTGCATCTGGTGCCTTTGAGGGCCAATCCAAAGTTGCAATATTGTGATCCTCTTTCCACTTAGTGCATAGTCTACTTTTGTGTTTCGGGTCGTTATCTTCTTGTAGTATCCAATGGGTGTAATTTTTCCAATATAATTTTTCAGCAGGGTTCAATAAACAATCCTTGTACAATTTCAGCATCCTAACTGCATTTAAATTTCCGGTGAAACACTTTGGAACGCCAAATTCTTGGGCAGAGAAGCATCCAAACACATGACCCTTCTGGGGATGCTTTTCTCTTCGTTGAATACATTTTTCACCTTTTTCCAATCAAACATGTCTAATTGGATTAAACAACACAAAAGTTAATTCATCTGTCAATATTACTTTGGTCCAATCACGATCGATATTTGTGTAAGCCCACTGAAGACGCTTTTCAATATGCTTTTTTGAAAGCAACGGTTTCGACAAACCGCCTGATTGCTGAAGCTTGTCGCGAATCGTATTTAAGGATATATCCAAGCCCTCCTTAACCACCTCTTAACAAACGTGGAAGTGGTTTTAAGATATTTTGCAGTTTTTTAACTGACCATTTAGGCCCCTTAGGATACTTTGTCAAAAAGCTCGATTCGAAATGTTTCTTGAATAGCACACTAATTTTGTTACACGTGTCGCAGCGGAAAGTACAAATAGAATTGATTGAAATTTATGCGTCGACAACCGCAACAATGTGCGCTTATGTAAAAACAGAACCGGTAAATCTTTACTTAAAAGTTAACCGAATGAGCGAATAACGTTTATTGTTGAACACACTGTATGTTTCTGAAATTGAATTTACGGTTTCCGAAATTGCTTTTACGGTTCCTGAAATTGAATTTACGCTTTCTGAAATTCCTTTTACGCTTTCTGAAATTAAATTTATATTTCTGAAATTGAATTTACGCTTTCTGAAATTGTTTTTACGCTTTCTGAAATTGCTTTTACGCTTTCTGAAATTGTTTTTACACTTTCTGAAATCGAACTTGAAAAGGTGTAGTAGGCCCAACCCTGTCAGACAGACCTAACCGAAACACCAACACCTTGATGCAAAAATTGAATGCAACTAATACATATGCATTTCTTTTAGCGAGAAAAGGAAGATTTAAGCAATTAATAATTTCTTTACGAAAGAATGAGATAGCGATATACACATGGCACGTGCCACCAAACGTTAGCGAGAAAAGGCAGATTCAAGCAATTAATAATTTCTGTATGAGAGAATGAGATAGCGATATACACATGGCACGTGCCACCAGATGTAAAACCTAACCTAAAAATAAAAAAAAACACGACCGCCAAACTTACGATTATCACGTGCGAGAATTTCAAGTTCAAGTGTAAATAAAAAGAATAATAATAATAATAGGAATAAACAGAAAACCTGAGAAATTTGGTAAGCAATACGCTAACTGCTCCTCTGTGTATATATTCTAACATTATTTTCTTTACAGATCCTAAAATGTACAAAAAAGCGTTCAATACCGGAAAATACAACGACGAAGGTTCAACGCCCATGAAGAAGAGGACGACTGTAATGGCAGATGAAAATGTTTCGCCGAAGCAGAGGACAGTGAATACATACATAAATGAAAGAAAAATAAAATAAAATAAAAAATCAATACTTATATATAAATGTGTCTTCTTCTTTTACAACTACCCGATAGATCTAACTGATATTTCGGTTAGATGTACCCGATTTGTACGTTAGTCCTAACAAATATATACGTTATGACTACCTGGTATGCCTAACCAATATATCCGTCATAGCTAACTAAGTGAGCGAGATTCAGGCTTCAAAGTGCGTGCGTTGGAAGGTGATACAAAATCACATGTACACAAGAGTTTCTGTCAAATTTTTCACACGCTCTGAACAAATCTAACTGAAACTTTGTTCCGGACGCTAACGGATATATCAGTTATACACTACCAGTTATATAACCGGTTATATAACCGATAGTGTTCTTGTAGGGTTCGCGCTCATTTTTTGTGTGTATACTTATTTTCGTTGACGATCGCTTTCGCTTCAACAAATTTGCTGATAACAGCTCGTTATCAATCTAATCGTTGCGCTGTCTGGTTGCGTGTTTTGAAATGAATCCAAATGAAATTTTTTTAAATTGAAAAATTCTGTTAACGACCATCAAGTTTTTATCATGAATGTAATTTGTATAATTTGTTGAAGCCTTGTAATTTACAAGGAAACGAAATGTTTGTATACATATTTCAAAAATTTCAACTATTTTAATTGTAGTTTAAAAGCAAAAGCTCCAAGCGACTCATTTTTTATTAATTTCAAAAATCTTTTACAACACATTTCATACGTTTTTTAAGGAAACCCCTCATTCCTCCAATATAAAAAGCTTTTGTACAATTTGTGTGTTGCAAATGTAACAGAAGTAGATGAATCCAAAATGTGGTTTTCAGAACCGTCTACTTGTAGGGAACATAAGCAATTTATATTAGATTACTTTTTAATAATTTTGCTTGGAAAAAATTGCATTTGGCTAAAAGAGCACGTTGCAAGTAAAACGAAAAATAAGAATAAAATAAAAATACTAAAGAACACATAAAAATACTAAATGATATAAACTTTAAGAAAATAAAAAGAATAAATAATGAAGAAAAAGTTATAAATACCAACTAAATAAGAATAATAACAATAAATAACAATAATTAATAATAATAATAAATACCAATAATTAAATTCGTTTTGTTTTTGTTTTGTTAATTTAAATAACAAAAAATTTCAATTTGAAAGCTATTCTCAATAGCATTTACACTTTTGACAATTCATCAAGGAAAGAGCTTTTACTTTTAGAAATAGAATGCCAATTCTTGACAAATACTAAAAACTTGACAAATAGTCAATATGGTGAATTGATTAAGAATTGGGCTGTTAATATATGAATTTGAAAAATTTATCGGTATGAACTTTATTAGGCCAGAAGGCAACGTAGCCTGCATGAATCCCAACATTGCACAGCATAAATTCATGGTTTTGTTTTTGTATCAATAAGAACGCACACTCTACTGTACGCCTTTGCGAATTCACATGGTTCATTATTCATAGCAGAACCGAAAGCCATGGAAATTCAATTTGCTTTTCATCTTGTGCAGTTGCTCGTATTGTTTTCAATCGCCTCAGCGCATACACAAGCAACACGCACGTTTATTTTCACACGGACACACACCCTTGCATATTCGAATTTGCAAACGGTACGCTGCGGCGCGCCGTCTCGTGCCAATCAGCACAGCACAGCTCGCAATTGATGTTCCTTGTCGAACACCCCAACAGAGAATGAAGGTGATCTTCGAAAATTGAAGTTTGCTGAAGCCAGCGACAAGACTTCGTATAGCCGAAGTACTACTGCGCCTCGTCTCCTTTACTGCTTCCCCCCGCATCGACAAACGGGCCGTACCGCTGGAACCCGCAAAGAAAATTTTCTTTACACCAGATGCGCATTCTGTATATTGTTTGTTCTGTGATACAACACTTACAAGCGGGCGCCAGATGGCCGCCAATCAAACACCAGTGTCAGCGGCCGGTGCAGAAGGTCTGCCGCCTGACAGAAGCATACATATCAAGGTGTATTAATAAGGTGATGGCACTACTGCAAAAACAAAATTCCCATGTATTTTGTTAGTGCTTTTGGGCATCCTCGTTGTCAAAATCAAATCAAAACACAAGCAACACAAAAACAATTTTACCAATTTTTGACAATGAGGATGCCCATTCGCGAAAAATCAAAAGAAAATGAGAAGAAAGCAAAAGAAAATGAGAAGAAAAAAGTTTAATCAGCTGTGTTGCCACCACTACCTTATTAATGTGCCTTGATACATATGAGGAAATAGTGGGACTTGGCAGCACTGCAAATCGGACCGATAACTTTGCCACGGTTATCGATGACCGGTGGCGTGGGTCGGAGCTTTTTCTTGGCACTCGTTTTCAAATAACGGACGATTGAAGTCGACGTGTCGGAGCCTGTGCGGTCTGCGCAGCTAATTTCCAATAAATTGTAAAATTCACAAAGTTAGGAAATAAACGGTTTGTTCTGTACCAATTTCAATTCAGTTCTTTCACAAACAGTAAGCGATGTTCTTTTTAAAATATATATTTTTTATAGCCTCGATAGCTCAGTGGGTAGCGCGCTGGCTTCTCATACCGAGCGCCCCGGGTTCGATTCCTGGCTTGGGCTGGAAAAAACACTCATCTACTTCTATCGCTATCCACATGAAGGGAATGAGAATTACAAGAATCGCACAAGTGCGCTCTTGGCAGGCAATGGCAAAACCTCCAAGTGTGAAAGAAAAAACTGCCCATCGCCGTTCGGATTCGGCGTTAAACTGTAGGTCCCCTCCCCTCAATTTCCCCATCCGTTTGAAATGTGTGTTGTATCACATGTTGAAAAAAACAGTGTTGCATACGCATTTCAAACGGGTGGAATCTTGTGGTATCACAACGGGCCCGTTAAGAGGCCTAAGTGTGTCTCATACAGAGGCAGCCACCGCAACCTAACCTAACCTATATATAAAATCAAGCACATGCGACCATGGTTGCGAACTTTTCTATTTCAGAAAGCACTAAAAGCGTTTTTGCACTCAGAAAGCACTGATGAGCAAAAAAAAAGGTGGTAGTTGTCCTAATATTTCGTGTACCATTCAAGGAAATCTATTGCAGATCAGTGGCTACCGTGACCTAAGTAGCAATTTAGCCAAGGACGATCACTTCGGTTGTCATGTAATATCCAAACAATGATTTTTTAGCTCAACATTCCAGTGTTATATAGGTATTAAATGAAATATAGTGTTGTATAACACTCCAGTTATTTAAAAAAACTTACATTTTTTCCAAGCATGAATTAGTCTTGGTGTCTTTGAAATAAATAAAGCAATAAAAAACGCACCAAGCACCAAACTCAATATTTTCCGCGTTTTGATTTTCAAAAAGCACTAAATTAAGTGCGGAAAGCACTAAGTTGGCAACAGTGCATGCAACTATTTTGTTAGCAAATTTTCGGTTTCAGTAGGCTGGCGATCTACTTTCTGTTCCTTAATTTAAACTGCAGCAAACCACCCTATTCAATGATTTGACGACTGTCATTTCTCGTATGCCGATTTTCCTAGCTCTCCGTACTTCGTCTACCTTGTTAATCAACTGCTTATTCCGCTGCAGTTCTCCATGAGCTTTCGCTTGTACGAAATAAGCCGAATTTTGTAATTCTTGAGAAAAAAATTTTATTTCTTAAATTAAATTCTGCGCCTATTAACAGGGTTTTAAAAGAATAAAGACAAACTATACAAGCTAACAACTATAACAACGTAGTCAAATAATTTATGCAAGAAAATTTCTACCAGAGCGATGGAAAGGGCTGTGAAAAACCCGTTTTCATGTTAAAAAGACTATAAAACTTATGTAATAAAATAATAGTAAAAATATCCGTATAAATTCATAAAAGAATTACTATTTAATTATTCAATATAAAAGTAATTTAAGTATGGAGAAAATTTGGAGGAGCTTTATTTGTTACGATACCCTAGTACTATACATTACGAGAAGAAGATATTCTATTTGTGTTTGTTTTTGGTTTCAATTTCTTTTGTTTTGTACATGTATGAATTAGTTTGTTTCTGTAACCTACAGCTGAAAATTGAGTTGTATAATTAATTTGTAATTAATTATAATTGAAATATTAATGCTAATTTAATTTAAAAACTTTATTTTGGTTGTCCTGATTGCCATACGAGTAACAGTTATCATCTGGAGCTTCTCCATAATTTTTTAAAGCCAATGTTAATAGTTCAGTTCTGTTCTTCAAAGCAACTACAACAAATGCACCGTTCGGAAGTATCTCACATGTTGATATTTGGCCTGGAGGCTTGTAGACGGCTAATGACTTTCCTAAAAATGGTAAAAACGTAATATAAAATCGTTCATGCTAAAAGCAGTGTAGTGAAATCGGTTGGAGTTGGTATATGGGTATACTAATTTACCCCATGAGGTATGTTGAAGGTGTCAATAGCACCTTTACGGCAGGCTTACGAGTTTCGGCATATAGCTGCAAAAGCTATGCAAAATAAGAAAGTAAGAAGTTGGAACACATGAACAACACAACATTTTTGTTGTGGTAACCGTTATCGTGGAACAAAACTCATTGAGGAATTTAGTGCCTTTAGTCAATATCGAATCAAATTGATTTATACTTTTCAGAAATCTGAATAATTACAATCAGTAATCAATACAGTGTCAGAGGTCCCAATATTATTCTACCATGATTTCATTTAAAAACCAAAACATTTTATAGCAATGGAATGACTCAAAAAACATCAAAAGGTTCATTGCGCTTCATGGATTTGATAAATTCAGGATCTTAATGTCAAACATGAGTGCATTGTACCTGTAATCAATTCCCACACTCGTATAGAATTGTCGCGGCCTTCTTTATCTCGCGACAGCAAGACTTTGCCAAGCGGATCCAACTTCAGGAATGTCACGGGTGCATTGTGGCCAGTGAGAGTTGATCTGCAGTTGCCTGTCACCAAATCCCAGATCAGAATTTTTGCGTCCTCCAGACCAGCTATTACACAAGCATTCATTTGCGATATCGCTAATGAGACGGTATTACAGGCAGGTTTCCATTTTTTGAATAGTGTGCCGCTTTGCAGATCGTATACCACTATGAAATTGGGTGTTGGCTCGTTAAGTTCCTTGGCCACAACGCACACGTACGAGCCTTCATACGTTATAGCTGATAGTGAGGTTATAAAGTCATGGTGTGGTATACGAAGATCATAGAGCAGTTTTCTCTGGGATAGATGCCAGACTAGAAGTGGAAATGGTTTTTGTGTTTCGTCGCCACAGACCAGGATACTATTAGTAGAAAAATTACGAAAGAATAGTGCGTTATTATGCGGAGAAATATTAGACTTGAAATTCTCGGCAAAACCGTAAATCTGATAGTAGTCCGTGCGGTAAAGCCAATTGCAAGCACAATGTTTTGATTTTATGTAAAAAAACCTTGATGGTTAGTATCTGTTCATGTTCTTCCGTTTATGTCAACTTCTGAGTGGCTTAAATACACAAAAAGTTCTATTGAAACCACACTAACGCTCAGTCGGCGTCAGGTATATCTTATATTTCATCACATGCTTCCTGAGTGGGTAAAAACGCAAGTCTGACCGGAAAACAGTTAATTTTCAAACGAAAGCGTGCAGTTTAGTAATGTACAAGATCAGAACAGTTTACCGTTTTGCCACAAAACAACTAGCAAAAATTACCGTCCGTCGCCGGAAACCAAAAGTGAATTGAGAAACCTGTCTTCGCCGGCTTTGAAGGTAGTTACACAGTCCCCGGACTCCAAATTCATTAGATTAACATACATTCGATTGCGGGAAAGGCATACTAAATGGTTTTGGTCGTGCAGTCCGAAGTATGGCATTTTTTGATTCATCACGCCCTTCAACGTAACCTAAGAATAGAAGAGTAAGCGATTGGGTCACGTATTTTGAAGTTGTCTTACTTACCTTGAATTTTCCTTCATCTAGATTTATGACCTTAATCTCTCGCCGACACAGAACCGCCGCCTCGTAGATTCCAACAGGACACATAGCAGTTGGTTGAGAAATGCCTTGCAGTTCGCGTATACGCGAGCAGCTCTGCACATCCCAAATACAGATCTCTTCTCGCTCGGTGCTGATCGACGCAACGTAATAGCCTTTTTGTGGTAAGTTCACGAGCACATCATAGCTGCTGATCGACTGTCCTTCATCTGCATCCACATTCGAATTTATAATCTCTAAGAAAGGTATTTCAATCTCGTTAGTGTACTCGAGCCATGAGCGTATCTTTTCATCGTCTTTTAAGTTTGCATTCTCCTTAATCCTCGATTTTAAGTAATATTTAATTAGGGTAAAAAATTGGTGCCCATCGTAATTGAGTTCATGCATAAATTTCCTCAAAAAGTCCTTCAAAAAAGTGATATGAATGCAAGGCTGATCTTTTATATTGCAAAGGTACTCAGAGACCAGAATGTCATGCATCAAGTAGACCGGACCATTAGAATGAACTTTGTCGGCAATCCATTGCAAATCAGTAAAGTAGAAGCAGTTGAATAGCATTTCGATTTTGTTAGGAGCGGCATTATCCTCATTTAGGGCGCAGAAGTGATGATAAGGCAGTTGTAAAAACTTCTGACAATTGTAACTGGAAAGAAAATCTCATTAAACTTGTGCATTATAGTGTCAGACATTCGTTAAACAACTCACATAGTTACATTCGCACAAGCAGGTGCAGTCGTAAAAATGTTCTCCTGTCGATCGAAGTAGTCCCGCATAGATTTGTGAACCAGCCACTTCTTCTGGGCGTACTTCTTTAGAACGGCATTGCGAAATGTCTTATCAGCTATTCGAATATTTTTCAAATGCAAGAGCATGGGTCCCATGAGCCAACAGAACTTTGACCAGATTTTAAAAGCGGCCTGCGCTTCTAATTGCGTTTGCTTCTGGAAAATACCCAGACAGTCACTTTCGCGTATACCCCAACCGGATAAAGCTACGACAAGCAGCATTATCTCTACGTGTTCCGTCGGGAATTTCATCTCTAATATTTGCAGCATCTTATCCAGTACATTGGATAACTCGGTGATTGTTATGGACAAGTGTGACAACCAAGCTAACCACCATAAAGACTTTGCTTGGAAAGGTGTCTTACCATGCAGGTTTTTCCAGTCTTCTGGTAATTTGAGTGCGCCGTTGGAAGCGTAAAAATCGCCGCCTCCAGAACTTAAAACATCATTCCATTGGCGCTCTGTGAACTGCTTCATTTTTATAAAACTCCTGCTGGGAATGCCCAGCTCTGTTAAGCTCTTTAAGATGACATTTTCCTTTTTATCGTGTTCAGTTACGGTCAATATCAATTTTGAGATACTATTCAGATTGATCGGCAACCAATTCAGATTCCCTTCGTACAGTAACTCATCCAACGAGTCAATAATGATGACGAAAAAATAATTACCGTTTTCAAGAAAGCTACGTATGATGTTTGCATAGCTTTCGACACTCTGAAATCAGTAACAAAAGTGGCAGATAAGATTAATTTCTTTTGAGCGCCATAAGCCAAAACTCACGTGATCACATTTACACTGGTGGCCTTTTACCAAAACCGACATTTGATCGGCTATCGATCCTAGGAGTGATGCCAAGTCGGAAGATCGCGCAGTTAAATTTGTGTATCTGGAAATTGAAATCGAGAGGTATAAGTCTCATTTTATAGTTATAACACTTCGTTCAATAATGTGTGTGACTAACTAATTAAAACACATTTTTTTGCCAAAATTCGTTTTTATTCATCAACATAGTTGCCATCGAGGGCGATACACCGATTATAGCGATCTTCCAACTTTTCAGTACCATTTTTTTTTTTTGCTCCGAAGCATCGACACGTTCTGGTTTTGGTCGATTGTGAGCTCGCGCGGCACCAACTTTGCACATAGCTTTCTCATACCCAAATATTCATGAACGATATGTCCAACACGTTCCTTTGATATCTTTAGAGTGTCAGCTATACAAATCAACCTCAATTTACGATCTTCCAAAATCATTTTGTGGATTTTTTTGATGTTTTCGTCCGTAACAGCCTCTTTTGGACGTCCACTGCGTTCATCGTCTTCGGTGCTCATATGGCCTGTACGGAATTTAGCAAACCACTTACGAATGGTTCTTTTTGATGGAGCAGAGTCCGAATAATGTTTTTCAAGCCATTCCTGGCATTGAACAGTATTTTTTTTCATTAAAAAACAATGATAAATCAGCACACGGAATTGCTTTGAATTCATTTTTTTTGAAAACTCAAAAGTAGTGTCACTTAAAGCACTGTAACTTGTAAACTAATTGTCGGATTGACATATAATTTTGACAGTAAGCCTAAAAAGGTTCACAATTTCGAAAAAAAATATTGATTTAGTATTACTGCCGCCATCTATGTGTCAGTCACACACATTATTGAACGAAGTGTTATATAACGTGTACTACAACTCGATGGTACCACTAAGGTCTAGCCTTAAGGTGCCGTCAGACTACGCAAGTCCTTTCAGGACACAATTGAAAGTGTAAAATTTCAGATGGTACTTTCATGAGTAATGTATGCAACACTATGCATGGAAATTAAATTCCGTAAGTGCTTTTTACTTTCTAAAAAGCAACTTTTAGGTATATTTTACGGAAATACTTGTTGACTAGTCACACTGTGCAAGTCCAACAATTGCTCCTTATGAGGATGATAGTGCTCAGTGCTCAGGAAATTGAGGATACTTTGGCCAAACCAAGGACAATTTAGGGGAGGCACTTTTGACATCGTGCTGGAGAAAATCCACACTATACAAATTTGATGGGAGACTTGTTGTTACCACTACCACAAAAAATGTGGCACACTGGCGAAGGGTAACACTAATATCAAGATATTAAATCAAAATATACAAATATAATTTCAAAATATACATACAATGTACTTATGCATATTTATAATAGTATGAAACAATATTTTTATCTTCTAAAAATTTGAGAGAAAATAGAGATTTTTGATCAGTTCGCTAACAATTGTCACTCTCAATATACGCAGGGTTACTCAGTACATTCCGGAAAGCGAAATACTTGCTAGTGCAGCAGCAACGAGTTGAAGTTACTATCCAAAAGTTTTTACTTTTTTTTTTTTAAAAGTCGGAAAGCGCTAAACCAATTTTCGATTTCAAATACAACAGATGTGTTCATCGAGGTAATAATATTGAATGCAGTTATTCTTACCTTAAAATTAAATGGGTTTCGGGCCTCCACCTGTGAATATTTTCCATTATTTTAGATACAAGAACACTCTTTCCGCAGCCACTGGAACCTGATACTATCAGCGGCCACTGCGTGTTGTCCTTCACGTACCTGCAAGCCCAACTGTTGATGAAGTTTCAGCGTATGTTATAGATTTAAACAATGGATCTCACCTTTTCAAGTCGTTCATAATATCGAAATTTGCAGAATTCTGTGCCAATATTTTCGAATAGTGCCCAATAAGAAGGAGCTCTTCCAGTAGTATCTTGTCTATTCCATTAGTATTGTATGGTACACTATTCTTGTTCAAATGCTCTTCGAAAATTGTCGACATAGATTTCTCCAATAGGCTTTCAATGACTGCAGTAAGCTCTTCATCCAAAATGTTCATTGTGGGTAGTATACGTATGAGATTTTTTTCGGAGAGGTGTGTTTTCAGCTCGGTGTAGATCTTTGTAATACGTCTGAGGACTTCAATGTCCAACTGGGAGGCATTTTCCGGTGGTTTGGAATATTGCGCACCAGTCTGTATCCATATGCAGCGCTTTGCGTGTTCCTGACTCATCAGCACGGTATTGTTGATCTCCTGTTCAACGACCGTTGTCATATATGAGTCTTTTAGATCATCGGAAAACAACCGCAAGAGAACCTCGAGTAAGGTAATAAGTTCGACATTCACTTCCGTGGAGTAGGCGTCAATTTGCTGCGTATACAATCTGTGGCACATAGGTTGATATGAGTTGTCAATGGTGTACCATTTCTCGAGCAATGTTTTCTCGTCGTCGGTTGCCACACTCAACACAGATGTGAAATCCTGACTCTCAATTGTAAGTGGTAGCATGGGCGTGCCTAGTGATGAGCCCAGGAAAAGAACTGGTATGATGTACGCAGTCGACGTGTGTCTGGAAATTTCGGACAAACAGTTGGCGGCCTCTTCGTGCCCACCTTGTGCCTCCTGCGGGCTCTGCGTCCAGCGCTTAACCTCGAGCAGTTTGGTGAAGTCTTTTTTCGTGGCCACATCGTTATCATGAACATCAGAAATTATAAAGTCAAAGCCCTTGCTTTGACATCTGCTTACAAACTGCTTATGAAGGCTGTAAATGACCTTCTTGTGCTTTTTGTACTCCGCACTGTTGTCTGCTAAAATGTAAATCACAATCTTCTTGTCTCTTTCAATTTTGCGCCCAGGTGGGGGCTTCCCCTGCAGGATAGCAATATGATTGGGTATACATTTCTGGCCTAAGATATCGGAAGGTGCAGTGGTTGCGTGTGGAGTACTGGATGCTGAATCTGTCAGAGCAGAACACAAAGAATATGAAACCAACATATACCCTTTCTAAATTGAATTTGCATAGATATTTGCGCCGGTCCTGTTCCCTGTGGGTACCTTTTTCCAACCCCTGATTTCCTTTTCCAGCATCTTTATTCTTTTCATTGGTTGCTGGCTGCACTACATCATTCTTGGTCTGTGATACATCCGGTACTAATTCTGGATCGGCGAGTGGAGCCAACTTCTCATTATTTCCATCCAATAATTGAGGTTCTTTTCGATTAGACTCCTGATACGGTACTGAACTGTAAAATTGTTTTATATTTTAAAATGTGGCGCTTTCATTTTTATTTTTGGACTTACTCATCTGATTTTTCTGATATGCTGTCTTTTTTCTTTTTTTCTCCAGAACTGCAAACGTTTCCCATTTTGTACAGATTTTATTTATATTATCCTACAACAAGTACTTAAAAATAAATGTTAAGATTCGTAAAATTGAGTTTTAATTAATTTAATAAAAACATATGTTGAAATTGAAATAATTTTATACCAGGCATGAATGAAAACTTCTGCGCGAGAAGTTTCGAAAGAATTAAAAGAAACTGAAAGAAGAAATAGGTTTTCCAAAGATTTTTTCCGAAAAAATGAAAGCAATGTTAAAGGCATTGATTTTTGGATTCCGTCCCATCTTCAGTGTATTTATCAATTTAACTCAAAATTGAATCAGTACAAATATTACTTTCGTTCATTTTTTTTCATAAGTATATATTGAATGCATAAACCATAACCAACAAGTACGGGTGCAACTGTGCTGCTCAGTATTGTAAATTTGTGGCGAAGCCTACAGACATGTAAAATTAACCACTATTTCCGAAATGTGTTCAAAGTTTTCCATCCCGCTATCAGTCGTTCCACCACCATCAGTATTACCACACTCGCGCACACAACACAATCACAACAGGTCAACAAAATATAGACAAGAAAATATAATCGCAGTCGAAACGCATGCTCTGATGTTGTCTTTATAGATACGACGAGCGTTTGCCGAAAGAGAGAACAGGGAACAGCACAAAAAAGATTTTCCTCAATTGCCACTTTTTAATCGTTCTATGGTTTTGAGTACACACGACGGCGCTTCTCATAGTTGGATTGGCTACAAGTTTTTTTAAACTTGGCCTGCAGCTACTTAGTCCTGCGCTAAAGAAACGCTACGCTGACTAGGTTTTGTGCGTTAAAAATTACTTTCTATGTCATTAACGCTAGCGATTGAAGCCACTAACGGTTCTATTAATAACACCTCTCAATATTGTACGCATTATCTTATAATTCTTTCAACTTTTTGTAGGTATACCACATGTGTATGAGAGACGACTTTTTCCTTTTCTTCTAAAAATAACTTTCTTCATTTTCGCGAACTTTTTATAATTTAATTAATTAAAAATATCATGCATTTTTGGTGTCGTGGGTATTTGATGACAATTCGTCTTGCGTGCGTGTGGAGAGTTGACAAATGTCAAATGCTTTCCGAAATATTCACATTGCACATTTCAATTTGCACTACTTTCACAAGGAACTCAATACAATATTTGACAACTCTCAAATACTTTCTTCCTGTATTAATTCCGTTATCGACTGCATTCATACTAAGAACTATTTCATTTCCATCTAGCCAATAGTCCCAATTTTTTAATATTTATTATTTGGTAACGGGCTTTAATTTTCTATTCTATTTTAGCATTTTAATTTTCACGTCTGCGACTTTTCCACGCACTAGCCACTGAAAATAAAATGACATTTTCATGCACTTTCAAATGTTGTATTCAAAGTTCAGGAAGCTTTCAATGTGCTTCAAGCTCGAAGAGTACCAACAAGGAGTAGAAGTGCGTAAACGGGAGAGCGGAGCAGTGGCCGAACATCGAAGTGTGATGCCGTGAGAGAACAGCGAATGCTACGGTCGTCTCTATCTTGTTCCTTGGCTTCCGAATATTAGCATTCCAAATGCAAGCATTTTTCGAACACTTTTTTAGAACTTATAAATGTACGTACACTTAATATCAACTGTGCAACGCTGTTAATTCAGATTGTTTTCCGATTTTCGTCGATTCCCAACCACCCAATCAACTGTGAGTAAAGAATGTTGGATATTATCTTTTAACTTTTGACATCATAGACTTAGATCCGATATGTTAACTTATTTAACTGTGTACATACTTATAAAATGAATAAAGTTTACATTTGGCCGAAACAATGGTAATTTATTGCATTGAATAATATGAATGAATAACAAATAACGGTTATTTGCAATGTTTATGTTCTATACTCTGTATGTATGATGCTCTAGAACTGCTGTTTTAAAAATAACTTGGAATTAAGACTTCAGAATTGATAACTTTATTCGGGACAAGCATACAATTTTGATACAATAACTTTTTTAAGTTGTTCGGACTTCTGTTATCGGAGGGAATTTTTAAAGTGCTTCTGCATGGAAAGCTTGCGCATTGAAAACTGAAACAGACAATGTCATCGCATACCGCGCTCTACCTTAAACGGACGGGGACGATGGTAACTAAAATGGACCACAGACACCTGTCATTGTCAACGTTTTGGCCCGCATCTCGTCATGTTGTATTCCCGTCTGTTACTTCAACGCGCACAGTTCAAGCTGAACCTCACCTGAAGCCAAGTCAATTCAACTAATTCATTATTATACGAAAATTTAACTTAAATAGAAATTATGAACTAAAAAGTCAATTTTAATCATTTAAAAGACACTCAAAAAAGTAAGGACATACGGCGTAAATATGAACAGACTGTTGGTGCATTGTTTGGTGGCGACGATTCTCATATATAAAGGTATCAATCACTTTTAATAGAGTTAACGAGTTCAATATGCTGCTAATGTGAGATTCCTCTTACTGCTTCTAATGTGCAAATGAAGTGCGAAAATCGTTCATTGCCTAATATCCAATACGAATTTCCAAACAATTTAGGCAGAAAATGTATATTACTAATTATATAAGCACAGTTAGCTAGTGCGCAAGTCCGCAATTTGCTTTGGAGGAATTCAGATATGAAACAACATTTAGCTACAATATATAGGTCAAAGTTTAGAGGATGTCGACCAGAACGGTTTTTAGGCACATTCATCCGCAATCGGATCAGAATTATTGGGCAGCTTGAGTATTACAATCTCGTTTTGAAAATTGTGTCATTTCAAAGAGTGTAAGAGTAACTTGTTATTGCAAAGAGTGTACAACAAATAATGGAAATATGTATATCCGTAATGGTATTTTTGCCAAATTGAGGGTATCACTAGAAAAAGTACACAACTGCTACATTTGCAAAAATCACTTCGAATTTAACTAAACACAGTACAGCCTTGTATTAAGAAAATAATTTAAATTTTTCTCCCAAGGCTAACTTTAAATTTTATTTTGGTGTTTTTGTTCAGTCATTTCAATACCAACACAAACTCAAACGGAGGTTCCTCAGGACGACGACGATGAAGACTGGGACGATGACGATGAATCATCCGAGGTGGATGACGATGGGCGCGTATACAAAAACCCGAGAAATTCCCCATCCACTGAATGTCCTCGTGATGAGGAACAAGCAACGTTGCTGGGGCAAAAGTGTCTAAGGAAATGTTCCTCGGACGAGGACTGCAAGAGTAAAAAGAAGAAATGCCTTTGTGATGGCGTGTGCGGAATGTCTTGCATCAAGCCAGGTGAGCGCAGATGACAGTCAGATATTGCGTTCTCAGAATTCATGCATTTCCCAATATTTAGATAGAGAATGTCCGGAATTGGCACAACCTTCGCTGGGGCAGGTGTCGGTGGCTGGGCGACACTTCGGAGCGCGTGCTTCGTATTCCTGCCCGCACGGCTATCATGTTGTTGGACTCCAAAGCCGTCTATGTCAGGCCGATGGTAACTGGGCGGGCGCTGAGCCGGCGTGCAAACAAAACAGTACGTACCGCTTCAGCACATTGAGTGGTGTTTCATTAAAATTTGTACAAACGCATATTTGTTCGTTTACAGTTTATTGTCTGAAGCCCCCGCAAATAGAGCACGCACGTCATTCGGCGCTGCCTGAGCAGGAGACGTTCGATCTGGACTCCACGGTGCAGTACCATTGTCACACAGGCTATGTCACGAACGGATTTCCGCGGGCAAAGTGTCTGGCGATTGACGGCCAGGCAAGTTGGTATGGCCCGGATATTCAATGCGAACGTAAAATCAACCCTTCAAATCCGTATTCGGTCATACACATGCATTGTTATTTATCATTTTCCTCTCGTCCACTCAGCAGCCAGGTCCTGTGGTCAACCACCGGATCCAGCATACGGTTGGCACGCTGGGGAATGCTACACCTTCGGGTGTAAGATCAACTACAATTGTGGTAACGGCTACGAGCTTGTTGGCAAGCACGAACGTTACTGCCAGTCGGACGGCTCTTGGGTGCCAAAGGAGCTGCCTACGTGTGTCCGTAAGTAGCTACATTTCCCACAAAACCACTTGATTCTTTTAATTTTATCTTATTTTCGTATTAGCCAAAATCAATATAAATGCCACCGTAGAAAGCAAGTCGATATAAAAAGCAAAAGATATACATAAATAGTGTAAAAATTGTTATCAGGCCTATGCAATATGATGTTCTTCTGACATCGAAAAGTTAGTGAATCAGTCAGTTGCTTAAGCCTCTTCCGGATGTGTTTTACTATTTGTGTCAATATGCTGAAATAAACCAAACCAAACAAACGACAATGTTAAACCACAATTGTTAGGCAAAAATGTTATCAATAAATAAAGTTACCGCAAATAAATCAAAACGTTGTTTTATTGATAGCGATTATCCAATCAAATTGGAACCATAATCAAATAAATCAAATAACAAGAAATCAAAAACAAAAATTTAAGCAATTAAAATAAATCAAAGTTGAAAGCCTATTGGACTGACAATGAATTTGCGGTAACTTTTTAGTGCGACAAAGTTGTGGATTTCTCCTTCTAAAACGTATGTACAAAAGCTGCTTTATACAGAGATGTGTATTTATAACACTTTTGTCGGCTAACCGTAGCTTAAACTTATTGTCTCCATAAAGACAAAAAATACTTTGGGAAAGATGCCAAATTTTAACTTAGCGCTAACTATAACCACATAACCCTATTAATTATACCCCTATTAAAAAAGTTTTGGTACAAACTAAAACTTTATTTTATGTCGTCTGGAAAATACTTAAAGAAAAGGTTTGAATATTGGAGTCTTAAATTAAACTATTGCATATTATTTAGTAGGCGTTTCTGATAAAAAAGACCATCGCAGATCAATAAATGCCTTTTAATCTAATTGAAACTGCACTGTTTCGGTAACATTGCCCCTTTCCACTTAAATTGTCGCGGACCAAATCCTTTGTGCAATTATTAAAACAAACATTTTCAATTGATTTAAAAAAAAACACAGGACAATTTTCAACTTCTTGTGTGCAACAGAGTAACCACCGTATATTTCTGAAAAGGGACATCGAACAGATCATTTTTGCAGAGCAAAGTAATAGTCCAGCACAATATTTTACTCAATACAACCTTTTACCAAAGAAAAACATGAAAAAGGGGATAAAGGAATGGGGTGGAGAGTTCATGTGAATAGAAAAAATATTCAAAATATTCATTCATATTCATATTAATTTATACCATAGTCAAATAATAAAGTCATCCCGATAGTGACATTTTATATCAAGCATAGTGAAATCAATAAAGTGTACCAGGTAGATGACGTACACTTATTTCTCTGCGTAGCAATTGTCAAAGTGTCAATTTATTTGTGTCAGTTCGATTAACCTTTATTTTTGTTGTCGCTAAAATAGCACAAAATTTAAAATTGACTCAGTACTCCAGAAATATATATTTTCGTAATGCATTTTATGTTAGAAAAACATAGAAACTGCATTGCCGGTCGCTTTTTGCAGAGATAGCACGTTTTTCCTGCATGTAATTGCGTTTTTTGGGTCGGTTTTGGTGCAGAACGAATTTTCAAAAAACAATTTATTTTGAAATTTTTCATACAGCACAGACGGGTTATGAACTCTGACATTTTTGAGCATAATGACAATAACTGTCAGAAAATAAGTGTACGATGAAGAGAGAGTTCCTGCTATCTGGCACACTTTATTAATTTCACTATGATATCAAGTACTCTTATTTTGACAACTGTTCTCTCAAAGTATTTTCAATTCAACTCATTCGACATTTTTTTCGGTTTTAACCCTTTTTCAAATGTGTATTCAAATAGCTAGAAGCAATGGAGTATATATGTTGTGTACTGTATGTATGTATGTACATATAGAAATATACAGAAAACACATAAACATAGATATGCAAGGGTGATGCGTATCATATAAAGAAATTATTTAAATAATGCGAATGGATTTTACGAAACAGTTTCAATAAGTTGTAATCTAAATGTATGTCTACATCAATGTCTTCAGGTGCAGCGTCCATCTATTTCACTGGGTACACAAAACTCTGGGTACTCTGGTCACTACACTGCACTTCAGTTAAAATTTTCAAATAAATTTTCAATCAAATATTTTTTTAATATTTTATATCAGTGGCCGTAAGGAATAACAGCCAAAGTAGATTTTATGAAGTTTTCAGGAGAGCACTTTTAATTTTTGATTTTGCTTTAGCTTTAACCCATTAAAACCTGACCCCAGAAAGGCTTGTGCGATTTCCATACAATTTTACACAATCTTATTAATTGACCTAATCAAGAAAAAAAATCAAGCAAAAAATTCATACCATGTTTTTTTTTGTCATGTTTTTCGCAAACATTACACAAATAAACAAAATCAAACATTTGCGGAAAATAAAATGTTCCAATAAAATATCAGCTGCTTGGATTTTGACATTTTCACGCGTTGCGTTGTATGAAAGTTGGCAGTGTTTAGGCCCAACGTTGCATTCGCGCAACACAAAACTTAAAGCATATTTTTTGTTTAAAAAATCAAAAAAAAAAATTTTCAAAACTTATTTTTAAATAGTTTAGCATTGCAAAATGCAGCCCACTAAGGGATTTTGATAGGTTTGAAGAATAAGTATTTTCGATTGAATTTTAAAAATTCCCCAAAAAAACCTTTGACTTTGGATCGAAAAAAACGTATGAATATTTAAATAATTTTGAAATTTGAGTATAGCAGAATCTAAAACGATCAATTCTACCCATTTTGAAGTCTTATGTCTTTATGAATTACTTAATATAGCGAAATTCCCAAACGTTGCGGAAACGCAACGCTCAGGGCTTAATGGGTTAACTAGATAAATTTTAGATTTTTGGGCGTAAAACATTCATTTTATGAGCAAAAGCTATAGAATTTTGTGTAGTAGTACATTTGAATACGACGAATGCAATGGTGGTAATAACTCAATTTTGTCCTAACTCGACTTTGGCTGTTATTCCTTACGGCCACAGATATTATGAAGGTTAAAATTTGGCAGACAAATTTCATTCATGTGAGAATGTAGAGAAAACATAAATGGCAGCTATCAAAATAAGAGTACGTAAACAAATAGACGTCACCTATCGGGATGACTTTATTATTTGACTATGATTTATACCATGATGCAATTATAAAGGTGAGATCTTCCTTCACAGCTCGTTTTTGACACTGTCTTATAGAACGAGAGCCAATGTTGTCTAGTACGCATTCAAAAGAAGGGGGAAACGACGAAGTAAATTAAGAGCTTCAAATACAAATTAATAAATAGTGATTGCAGCAAAAGGTTTATTATTTTGTGCATTTTATTTAATTTTTTTGTATTATTTTTTATCTTGCTATTTAAAAATTTTAACCCCAAAGTGAATGCGACATTTAAAAAATAATTTTTAACTTCGCGGGGCAATGCGACAGTGGAAGTTTCGTGGAGAAGTTTGTCGTTTTTTTTTAAATAACGTTATTTTACTATAAACTATGAATTAATGTTAAAGGCGTGTTCTAATTGTACTATTTTACTGAGAAAGTCTTGTAAGGGCTTCCTCAGGCCACCATGCAAAATCTCGCAACCCATGTGAACGTTGCTTCAGTTGTGTTATATTGAATGAGATTTAATTTCCTTAAAATTTGTTTCACCTATACAAATGTATGCTGAAATTCTTCCCCCTTTTTTTTAAAAAACAAAAAATACAACATTCTTTTCATCGACGTTTCTATAAGACAGAATGTCAACCAATTTTTTCAGTTTTCTGTCATTGAAGAACTCACCTTTATAATTTCATCATGGATTTATACCAAACAACTTTGTGTGAGACGTCAAAGCTCTGGCTCTTCAAGTTCTCATACTTCAAACTTTCGTGAAGTTAGGAAAACTTTTGGGAAAGCAAACTCGTCATTTTAAAAAGCCATCTTAAAACTAAAAAAAAACCAGAAAATCTTGCTTCGTTACTACGATCTGACCATTATTTTAAGCAACCCAAGCAGGAGGATTAGATTGTTTTACTCGACAAAAAATGGGCCAATCGCTTGCATAGATAAAGTGTTTTCTAGACTAACTCTGGCCGCTGAACACGAAACTGAAAATAAAAGAATTTTTTAAGAAGCATTTTCAAAAAATCTTCGAAAAACGAGTTTTTTTCCTGTTGTTTCAGTTATGAGCACAAATCTCTTGAAAGAATTATCTGATTAACACGAGCTGTCCGTCGTTCATGCAGATGATAATACCTTAGCCTTTTTAGTGATATATAGATTGTTCAAATCAGATGAGAGGAAAGTTGTAACAAAGTGAATTTTTCGACCACAAAATCATAAATTTTCGAATATTTTTTTTATGGATAAAACAAATTATCTCCCCTAGTTTTAAAATCTAAGATGAAACATAAATTATTATTATATATTTTTTTTAGCAAATATATTACTTGAGCAAATATTAAGCCTAGAAAAATGACAAAGTTATGATGCAGTGAGTAAAAACACCAACTTTATATTTATTACTCTGTGCGAACAATTTTTTTTTTGCCGAGACCCATCCAAATTTGAATATAGACGTGAAACTAGAGATGATTTATAGTAATCTGGCATAGTCAGTTTTTCATTTTCTGGCCCAAAGTCCTTTTTAAAAAACTTTTAAGGACATACACATTTCAAATATTTTTTTAAATATATGCGGTTGTGCAATGATGGAAATATGGGTATCAAATGAAAGACATCCTTTTAACTAAATTTTCAATTTTGAAGTTTCAGGACCAAAATATGTCAGGTAGGGAAAACATACATGATTTGGATTTCAGTCTGTAGATTCATATCGAAATTTTATTATATTTCAAAGTTCCAGTCTAGAAAACAGTTTTATTTTTAGGTGCATTTTTCGTGTCGAGTAGTTCAGAAATGTACAGAAATATTTTATAATCCCCAGTAGCAGTAGCTTACTGACAAGGAGCATAGAATTGTTTTCGTAAAAGAGTCTATCAAAGAGAAAACCGGATTTCCGGGACGATGTGTTGTTATCCAACCAATAATTATAAAAATAATAATAATGACTGTAAATTTGTTTGACGTCTACAAAGTTTAATGAGGTTAAGTAATTGCGTAATTCGCACTAGTTTACAAGCAAACCCTAAGATTGCAATATTTAATTTTTAACTTAGAATTTTGTATTTGCATACTTTGCACAAAATTTTAAGTTAAAAATTAAATATTGCAATCTTCGAGGGAAAATTTTTTGAAAATTTGCAAACAATTGTTATTTAGAAAGGATGTTTTCTTGCTTTTATTGAACTGAATTTGTTATTGCAATTTCAAAGTCAATTTTCGATACTGTGTCTCTTTCAATTGATAAAAGTGACAAACAACCTTTCAACAACCATTGTGGAGCGCAGATAGTTTTTTACAAATTTCAGTTTTGAAAAACTTTAAATTTTTATATACAAGCTTCTCTCGGGGGCCCCCGCAGCCCGGGGCCCGGGGCGGTCGGTGACAAACAACCTTTCAACAACCATTGTGGAGCGCAGATAGTTTTTTACAAATTTCAGTTTTGAAAAACTTTAAATTTTTATATACAAGCTTCTCTCGGGGGCCCCCGCAGCCCGGGGCCCGGGGCGGTCCGCCCCTCCCCCCGTTAACCCGTTAAGCCGCTACTGCCTTTACGTGCAAATTAAAAACAAAATTTAGACGTGCTGGACAATTACTTTGTTCTGCAAAAATGATCTGTACGACGTCCTTTTTCAGAAATATACAGTGGTTACTTTGGTGGTTACAAAAAAGCTGTTGTAGAGTGTAATTAGTAAATTCAAGACTAATGTTTGAAGGGTGGCATATGTACATATGTATGTATGTGTGTGTGTATGTACAGAATGTTACTTTTGTCTCGTATAAACGGTTTAGATATTTTTACATAGCACATTTTAGGGGTAGCTCCATGAAGGTACTCATAAGTACATTCATAAGAGTAGATGCACATATGTGTGTGTTTATGTTTTGTGCTCGTTCTAATAGTGTGGTTTCCTTTAAGTGGTGACTTCTGTCGTTTGTTCAACGCCGGAAAATCCCAGAAACGGTAAAGCCACCTACACAACACTGGCATACAATTCGGTAGTAAGTTACGAATGTCGCTATGGATATACACTCGTTGGCGAGAGTAGCAGTCGGTGTGGTGCTGACCGGAAGTGGAGCGGAACGCTACCAGTCTGCAAAGGTATTATTCATTGGGGTGTTATAAAAAAGAGATCTATCTGGATTAACTGATCTCAATTGGAATAGAAATCAATTGTGGACATCCGGGTGTGCTTTACAACGGTTGGATTGAAAATATCGAGGCCGGCACCGGCTTGGGAGCAAGTATAATTTTTCGTTGTCAGCCTGAAATGTTGATACAAGGTCATTCGTCAAGTGTGTGTCAGATTGATGGACGTTGGCGTAACCCATTGCCGGAATGTTTAGCGCCGTGTGTTGTACCGACCATTTCACAAGGTTATGTGATTCCAATTGAGATAATAACAGATGAGAATGGTACGACTATAATAACGCCAACAACTACACAATCCCCATCTACGACAACGGGCGGCGTGGAAAAGGTTAAGCACGGCACTGCTTTGGAGGTAAAGTGTGATGAGAACTACGAATTCCCTGTTTCATTGCTAAGTCCGCCGACATGCAACAACGGTACGTGGAGCATTATTCCACGTTGCATTCCGGCACGTTGCAAAACGATGCCGAAACCGCCAAAGCATGGTATGGTGTTGGCCCCAAAAACCGAGCACGGTATGAAGGCGCGATTCAAATGTAAAGACGGTTTTAAATTAGTTAACCCAGAAGGCAAAGAAGTTACCGATCCCAACGATTATGTGCTCACATGTTCTTTTGGCAATTGGACGGGCGAGACGCCACAATGCCAGGAAGTTTTTTGTTCTTTTCCTGGCTACATACCAAATGGGAAGGTCTTGCTTGTGGGCAATATGGGACTTTATGATTACAGACCATACGTGAAAAAGGTTGGTTTTATACTCGGATATATCGCAGCACTTAATCAAAACTTTTAAATACCTTTTACAGATCGTTAATAACAAGCAAATAATGTATGACTGCGACAAGGGTTATGTGCTGGAGGTTGGACCACCAGGCGCTACTTGTGTTGGCGGAAAGTGGCGACCATTGGAATTGCCCCAATGTCTATTGGGCCAACACCCACGGTTACGTTGGAATCGAAAGCGTCGTTCACTACAAATGCGATATTTACGTTCCCTCTACCTGCTGAAAAACCAACGAATACTCAAGAGGAAACTCGACGAGCACATAAAAAACTCAGATCAAGCAAAGAAAAATATGTTTCAGGGGCTAACTCGTAAGTTAACATCAAGTTGGCGAACGACATTATGTATAGTGAGGCATTACTCACTTATTTACAGAGCCAATAGAAGTGACAAGGCCACGAGTTAAACGAAATCCCTCGGACATTGAACAAGCTTACTCAAAGTACTACCAAAGGATTAAGCAGAAATATCAGAACTATGTGAAAAGTCTTCTCGGCTACAGTAGGTATCACAATGCAGCCGACTTCCGTAATCCTACAAAGAAGATACAAGTGCAAGATGGGCGCTGGTATAACACCCACAGTAATCCCGACCTGTTAACACGCTTTAAGGCTATACACAAGTCGCGATCATCGACAAACGATTTTCTAAATGTAGATTACGATGATCATGATTATCTTTCATATC
This sequence comes from Melieria crassipennis, assembly GCA_963668005.1. Taxonomy (NCBI): domain Eukaryota; kingdom Metazoa; phylum Arthropoda; class Insecta; order Diptera; family Ulidiidae; genus Melieria; species Melieria crassipennis. Next base: position 47,502,166 of record OY764961.1, read on the forward strand.
GCGGAGTTACGAAAATTCCGATGCCAAACATTAATGAAAACTCTAGATACAGCACCCAAAAAACGAACAATACTAAAAACCCCTCCTACGACAATAATTCATTGAATTTCATCTTCAAAGATCTCACAAACAATCCAACACTAAAAAATGACACCGACCTCATCGAACAGTTGAAGTCTCAAATAGTGCGGCGTCGTCGCAAGCGCAGTAACAGCCAACTGTCACCGCCACCCACACCGGAAGAAGATGCAGTAGATCATCTGGAGTCAAAGGAGGGAAGGAAGCGCTTACGTGGACCGTGCGAAGACCTGGACTGGGATTCTTTCGCCAACGTAACTGTGATGAGACCTGGAAAAGCACCCGGGCGCAATAGTATCGGTATTATTCTGTATTTGGAGTGCAATGCCGGATTTAAACTCAACATCAAGGGAGACAATGCTACAGCAAGATGTCTTCGCGGAATCTGGAAACCAGAGCCACCAAAGTGCCTCTCAGGTGACATAGTGTGGATACAGACTGTGATTTTGAGTTGCAAAGCAACAGTTATTCCTACTTGTAGCGCCTTGTCTGGTGCCTTCAGTGGAGCATGGCAAGTACTACAAAGTCGAACCGCACACAAAAATGCTAAGCGATAAGCCGTCGTTGACCCCACTAACCACATACGAAGAGATTCAATCAAACGAATTTATAACTTTGGAATGTGAAGACGGTTTCAATATTCAAGTGAGACATTCGTTTAGTTACCAGCCAGGATCACTGATTGTCACGTTCGTAATGGATCGTTTTTTAATGTTGCCTTTTTTCTGCAGGGTTCAGCGCAATTGAGGTGTGCTCATGGTAGTTGGTCAGTGAATGCCTTTTCAGAATGTGTCTCCATACCATGCACTCTTCCTGCCATCGCCGGTGTATTGTATGAGGTATTCAATACATAGACCGCCTTTCCTCTTCCTTGCGTACACACTTTGGCTACATGACTTTGTATCCTTTTTTTAGGGAGGCTATCGGGCTGGTCTTACCATAGGCCATGGGAGTACAGTAAATGTTCACTGCGACCACCCTACAAACGCTATGCCAATCGAAATGACGTGCAACAAAGGCATTCTCAGCCCGCAAACCATACACTGCGAAACTGGACTGCGCAAATCGCGTGAAGAAATACTGCTAGAAAGCGAACTGAAAAGCAAGGCTCACATTGTAACCTTGCCCAAAGCTGATTCATCCGATGCCGACGACATGAATAATACAACAGAAGAAAACGTCACCGAAGAGGCGAAAATGTGCGGTTCTCCGAGCATCACCGACGGTGCTCTAGTTTATGAGTAAGATAAAATTTCCAAATCTATAGGTGGTACAAACACTAGTCAGAATAAGTTTGCGTACAGGCAAGTCAAAATTATGTTATGATTAATTTTGACCAAAATACTCACAAAACGGTGCAGAATAACTTTGCGTACAAAACTAATATCGGGAATTTCCGGTTATGCTCTTTATTTTTTGGAAAATTTTTATTCCATTGAACAGTAAACGGACCTGTAAATTATTTTTAAACGTATATGTGCTTGATATTATATAGAAAGCAAGAGAATCCAACAAAAAAAAATTAATAAAGGATAAAAGGATAATCTTACCAAAACTTTCCAAAATTGACAAACAATTTCATGAAATTATGGAAACTTTTGGAAGAGCACATTCGTCATTTCAAACAACCATCTTAAATTTTGAAAAAAAACAGAAAATCTTGCTTCTTTGTTATGATCTGGCCATTTTCTTAAGCTACCCAAGCAATAGGATTAGATTGTTTTGCGATCAGTGCATCATATTCTTAGGCTAGTTGCATCCGATATCTTCAGAAATGTACAGAAATATTTTATAAAACCCAGTAGCAGTGGCTTTATAAGAAAAGTCATGAAAAAAACATATTTCCCCTACAGAATAGCATGTAAGAAGCCCATATTTAGCTTACTAACAAGGAGCACAGAATTTCTTTCGTGAAAGAGTCCATAAAAGAGTCTAGAAAACCGGATTTCCGGGACGATGTGTTGTTATCTATGGAGTAGGAAGATTTATTATTCTCTGATAATGGTTTGGCATATTTGGCATTAAAAGGCATCAACTAATTTGAAGAGGATTCAGTTACCAACAAAAATCTGATATTAACAATAAAGCATTGCATATGAGGGGGTATGGTATGGGGCTGCATGTCTAGTAAAGGAGTGAACAGGCTGTGTTTTTTTTATTCAGAAATGGTTCCGAGGGGTTATTTACATATTCTAAAAGCTTATACAAGCCAAGGTTTCAAAATTTGGATCAGGTTCCAACATTTCTTTTCAACTTTACGATGACCTTAGGGTGCAATGCATACGATGTGAAGCTATCTTTGCTATTAACTGGCTCAAAAAAGTTGAAAAAGTTCCTCCCTAGTCACCTAACGTGCATTTAATTAAATATATACGGGTTTACTTGAACCCTGAGCCCAACAACACTCCATCTTCAAAGATGTAGTAAACAAATATAACAATTCAAGTATATAATAAAAGAAGCTCTGACAAAACACATAATTTAATAAAATTTATGCCGAAACTTCTGCCGGGAGTTCCAATATGAGAAGCATATCCAAAAAGTTATTAATTTTTGGACAAAACTTAGTTGAAATTAAATTTTTGCTACATAACATCTTGTACGCAAACTTTTTCTGAGGTGAATTCATAACACATTTTGTTTTTGTCCCTTCTTTTACAATTTGGTCAAGTTTTTGTTATTATTATCTTAATACAATAAAAGAACTGAGTTTATGTAAAAAAATATAAAATATTTTGTTTTTGCAAAATTACTTTAAGTGATTTATTTTTCATATGAAAAAACTATGTACCCCTTGTACGCAAATTTATTCTGACTAGTGTATATTATAATTGTTTGTCCTGGCTGTCTCACCACTGACAGACTGATTCATTATCGGCCAAACCAAACCGAAATTTAAACTTCATTAGAAAATGAACATCCGCTCAGACGGCATTGTTTTTTTCTTTTTAAATTCGAGGTCTAAAGGAGAAACACATTGATTAGGAATTGGTTTCGAACTTGGTGAAAATACTCTAAATCAAAAATAATTCGACACGGGATTAACAATGAATTAAGGTTTCTATACGGGAAGACGATGAAAATACATGAACCAATGGAACCATTGACTTCTGAAGTGGTGAAAACACTTAAAATAAAAAATAATTAGACACTTGTTTTTCATTTTTGGGTTAAAATTTTTTGGGTCACCTCTAGTTTGGTTTTTACAAGGCCTTGAAGTTGCCAGCAACACCCACCTTGAAAACGAATTTAAATTGTTGAACTCATCTTAGTCCAACAATATTAGTATCAAATTAAAGAGAATCAATTCTTTAGCCCAAAGCCATGTCAATGTTAATTGTACGTTATATTTTGAACTAGAAAACATTGCTCATTGAAAATTCAGTCGTGTTTATTTAATAGTAGTAATAATAGTAGGGCAAGTAATTGGTACTACACTTATTTGGTAAACTAACAATATATTAATTTTTAGAATTGACTTTGAGCCCATGACGAAGCTGAGTCGATGGCGTAAGCTTCGGCTTGGTACACTGTGCAAGCATTGTGCATCTTGAACATGTGCTTCTTCCAGCGTTTTGCAGAGAAAAGAACGACGAAGGCCGAGTCATCTGTTTCAACCCTGTGGGAAATCGGACTGGTCCAAGTCTAGTTTTTCAACTGGTCGCTTGACAGTCATATATGACCTCAGAATCGACTCGTTTTCTTGGAGCAAACTCACCCTTTTAACATGGCCAAAAAAAAAAAATTACATATTCGTGATCAGCGGCTCCGGAATTATAAGGAACAGTTCAGAAACTGGGCGGGTTTTGTGAAGAGCTGAAATTGTTTGCACTGTGAAAAATTTTGGAATAATTTAAGTTTTTGAGTTGAAATAAACTTCAACAATTTTTTTCAGCTGAACCAATGGACTGATTAACATGAAATTTCACAATGTGTTGGTGCATGGTAAGGGTTTTATAATATATTTTTTTCAAATTTTTTTGTAGAAAAACTTCCAGGATAATTAAGGATACATTCTTTAAAGGACATTTTTATATCCTTTCGCCAGGATAATTACAAACAAATTATTTGATTTGAGTTGGATACATAATTCTCTTTCTTTTGATACCAATATTGTTAGACTAGGATAAGTTCAACAATTTAAATTAATTTTTTTAATTGGGGTGTAGCTTGTAACTTCAAGACCCTGTAAAACCCAAAATAGAGGTGACCCGAAAGAAATAATTACATATTCGTGATCAGCGACTCCGAAAATATAAGGAACAGTTGAAAAACTCCGCGGGTTTTTTGAAAACCGCAAAATTGTTGTACTGTGTAATTAGACAAGTATTTTTATCAAAATCTGATAGAGCCAACCAGGGGCGTAGCCAGAACTTGGTTATGGGGGGGTTTTAAAATTTTTTTTTGCCAGTTTACTAATACGTGCAAAGTGCACTTTCCAAATATGGTGGCTTATGTGACTTAAGGGGTTATATACAAAGTTAGGGAGAAAAAGTGAGCTAAGTTTGTGATTTTTTAAAAAGGTTTTAAGCAACTTTTATTGGATAAAGCAAAATACAATGTTCTAGTATTACTATCGAAGAAATAAAAACACTTTAAATTTTGAGAAAATTTTGAAAATTGTCGGAGTTATGACATATGCCTCGCAGCGCTTTTTTCTGCAGAGGCTTGCGGTGAACGTTCTCCAAGGCGAACCGCTCAACTGAAATCAAAAAAGGAAAAAAATTATTTAAGAAAAGTGTATTCTGGTGTACTTGAACGATTTGGTTTCCCAATTTTTTAGTAAAAAAAAACCACGCTGACAGAAAAAATTGATTTTTTTGGTGGTAAAAATTCCAAAAAAAAAAATTCATTGCAAAAAGTTTAAAATTTTCGGATGGAAAATGAATCGTTCAAGTACACGAGATCGTAAATACAAATATTTGAAAAAATTTTTTTCGAAAATCGGATAAAAAGTTTTTGCGATATCACGTTCACCGCAACAGTACTTTTCAAAACAACGCATTCCGAGATAATCACGTAGAGTTTTGTGCGCCAAGTGTCTATGAATAGGACCAGCGCGCTGCAAACGGCTGTAATTTGACAACCAGTGATCCGATCTGGATGAAATTTTGCACAGATATTTTCAAAATTATGTAGGGGAGACCGGGGCAAATACGCCCACGTTTTGGAAAATTTATTTTTCAACATGACAGTAATGATTCTCGAATAACAATATATGTCACGCGCTAGTGTCTTTCCTAAGGAACAAAACTCACATTATCATTTTTATAGATTCCTATTTATTTTCAAGTTTCAACGAAAAATTTAAAGTAATATCGAATTGGCCATTCGGAAAACCCTCGGGGAAATACGCCCACTGCCCGGGGCAAATACGCCCACTTTATTAATTCAAGAATCTCGGACGAAAGTAATAGAAAACAACATTTCAGAAACGAAATACTATAAACAGAGAGCGTTAATATTATTACGCTCTCACTGTGCCGACGCTTGCTTCCTCTTGATAATGAAAATATTGCAAATTCGAGCTTGCCCTATGCCATTCGATTGTATGAGCGTAAGACATCTTATACTTAATTGTCTTTGGTGGTAACCTATAGTCAATAATAAAATTATTTGAGGAAGAAGTTTTTTCCACGAATGATAAATAATATTAATAATTTTATATATTCCTAAAGTCCTTCACCACTTTTTACAAAACTATCAATTGAACAAATATGCTTTATTAAAACTTCTAACTTGAATACTTTCTTCGATTTTGAGTTCTGCGAGAAGTGGCGAAGGATTTTTCAAATTCGGAAAAATACAGAAAAAGTTTCGTTAGGTTTTGGTCCGTAACTTCCATACCACCCTGTATATTAAGCAGGTCATTTATCTGGACCACGCTGTATATTAAGTGGATGTATTTCTGGACCACCCTGTATATTAATATAAAATTGTCATTTATAATCTTCAGGCAGTAAAACCTTGATAAATGCGTTAGGTGGGCGTATTTGCCCCGAAACGAACTGGGCATATTTGCCCCAAACAACAAAATGTTTTTTTAAAAATAAAAAAAAATACAAAAAACTTTTTACGACAAAACTACTTTGGCCTACAGTTTTTCTTACTTCAAATAACAGGAAAAACTTACCTGGCTGCATAAGGAACGAGAAACGAAGATTGTAGATATTTTTTCCTAAACTGCAAAACTTAGATGTTCAGACTATGGAACGACAAAACAATCTGCTTTTATTTATAACGTTTTAACCGCAATGTCAATCGCCTTTTTTTGTGGTTATGTCTACGAGTTAAGGCGCACTTACAAAAAAATTGGCGCGGAATTTGAATGAATACTTTAAAAGAAACAACGGGTGGGCGTATTTGCCCCGTGGGCGTATTTGCCCCGGTCTCCCCTACTTTCAGAAAATGCCAACAATTTTTTTTCGATTTTTCGAGTCCCAACTTTGTATATAACCCCTTAATGCATTGGAAACTAAATTTTTCTGATTTTTAGTAAAAATTTCATGAAATTTGGTGCACTGGAAGCGAAGTTATTGCATCTGAAGTGAAAGTATGTTTGTGTCATCCTACAAAAATGAGCATCGAACAAAGATCCAATATGAACTTTTGTTTTAAAAATTTTTAAACTTTAACCGAAGCATTTGATGAACCAAGTTTATGGTGAAGATTGTTTATACCGTGGTGGAGTTCATAAGTGGTAAACGCGGTTTAAAAACGATTGTTTGGACATAAATTATGACCAACTGAAATTCGCGATCACCGTACATCAAAACTGGGCGTTAATTCATAAAAGATTAGCCAAAATCTTCATTGAAATTCTTGAAATTGGATTTAACCTTCGCTTTACTTATACCCACCCAGGTGATTTTTTTAATATTCATGTTTAATATCTGCACAAATTTTAAGGTAATTTTCAATAACATGAAAAAATATTTTTTTTTGGAAATTTTGTTCATTTTTAAACTTGAATTTCGTCATTTTTTATACAAATGTACCTGAGTGATCCCAGGCACTTTCGCTACCATTTTGATTAAAACTCACGATAAATTTGTTTTGCGTACCTCAATATGTGTTCAATGAACCCTCTGGAAAGAAATCTTCTACTATTTTCCATAGTCAAAAAAAAAATCATTAAAGTTAGGCCTTTTTTCGAAAAACGAACTATCGCCAGAGAAAGATACTAAATACTGAAGTATAAAAAAAAAGTTCTATTTGTCATCCGAGTGAACGACATTGGTAAACGACGTATACAAAAATCTTTGGCATCTCAATAGAATAAATGTATCGCATTTTAACTGAACATTTGGCTATCGAAGGATGCCATCTCATCTATCGACACTTGTTTTGACTGTTTTTTTGTTTACTAAAAGTCGAGTTTTAACCATCAACCACTCCTCGTTTTCACCTGATGCGGCACCGCGCGACTTTTACCTTTTCAAAAATTCATATGCCGATGAAAAAAAGCGTTTTGAGAACGTAGAAACCATTCCAAAGGCGTCCTGAAGCACATTCCGGTCGATGAACGAAACTACTCTTTACACATGTTTTTAGATCATGCAAATCGCTGTATTGAGCCTAAACTGGACTATTAAAAACAAATTAGTTTCGCCAAAAAAATTTTTTGTTATTATTCTTTTAAATGTTTAAAAATTAAAAGACTTTTTTGCTGATGTGGGAACGTATTTACGATACATAATGATTGAGAATGTTGACAAATTATAGGCTATGGGGGGGGGGGGGGTTCTGACACCCTAAATCCCCGCCCCTTGGCTACGCCCCTGGAGCCAACGAAGGGTTAAGAGAAACTTGATTTTTTTCGTCGAGTAAAGATTAGTTCAACGAACCTGCCAGCTGTTTATAAATTCGTACGATAGATTTTGTAGACATACTGGATGCTAAGATCCGAATAGCGATTGTGAATTTTTATAATTTACATACCTTATGATCAAAAAAGAATTCTCGGGAATTCTCTTTTAAGGTCTCTATGGTCTCAAAACGCGTTCCCCGCAATAGCAATTTGAGTTTGGGAAATAGAAAAAAGTCACACGGGGCCATGTCTGGTCTGTATGGTGCTTGGCTGATGACATTGGTGGAATTTTTGGCCAAAAATTCCGAAACAATCAAGGCCGTACGAGATGGCGCATTATCGTGGTGTAAAATCCATGAATTGTCAACACGACGCTGTTTTTGAATGAAATTCAGCTTTTTTGGCACCAGCCGAGAAGCGACGCGTTTCATGCCGAAAATATTAGTTAAAATGTGTTCGGCTGATCCAAATGAGATGCTCAACAACACAACAATCTTTCTAATCGATACACGACGATTTTCCAATACGATTTGCTTCGCCGATTCGATTTTTTCTTCGATAACAGACGTTGATGGCCGTCCAGGGATCTCATCGTGCTCTAGGCTCTCTCGGCCGCCTTTGAACCTTTTATACCATTCGTATGCTCGTGTTTTCGACATACACGCTTCACCATACGCCTTTTGTAACATTTTCAACAAATCGGCACACGAAATTTCATTTTTAACACAAAATTTTAAGTCGCGCGTTTTTCTAATTTTTCATCCATTATAAAATTCGCAACAACAGTTTCTCGACTTCTTCGTATAGACGCCAATCGAATACTAATCTTACGATATGCGTCAAGATTTGCCAGAACACCAATAAAATGTTTGCCAACGTTGAGAAAATAAAAATTTACCGATTGGATAAGCGCGGCAATTCAAAATTCTTTTTTGATCACAGTGTATGCAAATTTCATAGTACTACATCTTTTTTAAGAACATCCACTTGTATTGCTTAAGTTATATATCTTTTTGAGAAATTGAACGACTTGAATTTACAATTAGATCCCAAAGTAGTAGCCTTAAATGTGTAATTGTGTGTTTCTTTAAATGTGTATAAATTAAACAAAACAAATATTTATTAAAAAGTGGTTATCGTTTTTGAAGATAGGTAGTTAATTGAGGAAACTTTTTAACCCATTCGCTGCCAAGGACGAGTATACTCGTCTTTGGCAGGGTGTCCTGCATTGCCAAGACGAGTATACTCGTCCTACTTTAAATATGTTACAACATGCAGGCTTTTGAATTAGCAAATTTTTTTGTGGCCAGAAACATAAATAAGAAATGTAAAAAACTTGAAAAAATAATACAAATAAATTTGTTTACAAAAATTATTCTTTTTTTCTTATTTAAAGAGAATGATCTTTTACAAATTAAAATTAAGCAAAATGATTATATATGATAATATTACTGTGTCCAAAAAATAAGGTGGCATTTGAATTTAAACTGCGCGCGTCGAAGGATTTGGAGAATTATTTTTTTTTTTAGTCAACAGTCAACAAGGAATATTATTTGAACGTTATGCGTTGTTTGCGTAACGCTATCCGCCTAAAAAGGCCGGAATTGTGGAAAGACAATTCTTGGTTTTTACACCACGATAATGCACCATCCCATACTGCACTCGTAATTCGTGATCATTTCGCCAAAAACTCAACCCATATCGTTCCGCAACCACCCTATTCACCTGATCTGGCGCCGAGCGACTTCTGGCTGTTCAGCAAGCTCAAAAGACCGCTCCGGGGACACCGTTTTGATACGATAGAGGAGATTCAAGCCGCTGCGAAGACGGAACTGAAGGCCATCCCGGAAAGTGACTACAATCAGTGTTTCGAAAATTGGAAAACCCGTTGGCATAAGTGCATTGCATCGCGAGGGGATTACTTTGAAGGGGATGAAATTAATTTGGAAGAGTAAATAAAGAATTTTCAAAATAAATACAATGTCACCTTATTTTTTGGACACAGTAATATATGTGCTCTTACCAAGAAATAACAGAGCTTTGGTAAACAATAACACTCAAAATATAAATGGCAATGGGAATGACTTCATATAGTTTAGGCTTGGCAGCGAATGGGTTAAATTTACTAACTAAATATTCTAAGTGAAATTTTTTTTTTAACCTAAATCAACCTCATTCAAATATGTAGGCTCATGTAAATGATTTCTTTGCTAGCAACAAAAACCTGAATGTCGAGGGGATGTACGAGAGCGGTACAGAAATTTTCTTCAATTGCATTCCGAGTGCAGCTGGTGAACGGAATACGTGGAAAATTATTTGTGAAAACGGGCAATGGATCGGTCGTTCATATAATTGCGGTAAGGCGCTAATGATCTAATTTACCCCCAGGAGAGTTTACTGAATGTCACAATTTTTAGCTAATGGCACTTGCTTGTTCAGGAACAATGAGCCTAATGTCGTAAGTTTCTATAATGATTTAGAAATTCGTGAAGATACCGTCGAATTTCCCCCGGGCTCTACTATCATATCAAGGTAATAAATATACTCTGCCTTGATAAAGATACAAATAAAATTGGCATTCCAGGTGCACGGACATAGGCAAGTTTGCGATGGTTGGAAGTAACGAACGGACGTGTATTCACTCAGAATGGACCGGCAATAAGCCAGCGTGCTTTGGATTGAATCAGGAAAATGACTACGCGAGTATGTTGACCTTGAATTTTGAAAGTAACGATTTTTAGGTGTTTCGAATTGATGCATATCAACAAATACAAAGCCATGCAGTGGCGCACGCAAGTGGGTTTGGGGTTCGGACCCTTCCAAATATCGCTATCTTGCATATGGTTTCAACTGGTATTAGACTCAAAAGTTGTGTACGAAATTCCCACAAAATGAAGTCCTGAAATCCCTGGCGCCACTGAAGCTATGTTTAACTGAAACGTGTATAATTTTTTGTTTTTATTATTATTTTATTAGTGGAAAAGGCACCCACAATTCTTTTCCGTCACCAAAATGGACCAATTGCCCAAAGTAATGACGGGAAATTGATAGTGTACCCCGGCACGATTTTACATATGGAGTGCCTGTGGATGAGACGTTTCGGTAATCCAAAATGGAATGTCAGTAACGATTTCAGGTTAATATCTACATTACTCTGTATTATGGAAGGGAGTGTTATATTTAATTAAATTACATTAATTATAAATGTTTCTTCTTTTAGAAACTATTCGGAGGGCTGGGTCACAGAAGCGGACGAGGGTCGAGATGCTTCTCTTGAGTACAGGCTGAGTATTTTTAATGCTGTGGACGAAGATTCAGGTATTTATTCTTGCCAAACGCCCGCTAGACACGAGCACTCCGTCGAGGTTGTGGTAAAAGCCATCAGTTGCCCCGAAATCCCAATACGCCGCGGCCTAATTGTAAACACAAATGACACTAAGCTTAGTACACGGGTGCTCCTCTCCTGTGCTAATGGAAATTCACTGATTGGCGCATCAGAGCTGTTTTGCCTTCCCAGTGGCAATTGGAGCGCCCCTTTGCCAGTTTGCGAGAGTGTAGAATGCGGTGACATACCGCTGCCTAATAACGTCAGCTCACCGCGAGTTGCGGTGCTGTCTCGAGAGGTTGGAGGTAGGGCCGCATTTTCATGTGCTTCCGGTTATGGTCTGCGCGGCCCGTCAGAGGCTGTGTGCCTGCCATCCGGTGAGTGGGCAACTCCGTTTCCTACGTGCGTTGAGGTCCAGTGCGACAACCCCGGCGCTCCGTTGAATGGCTATGCCCAGGGCTCGGCACCATACCGTGCCGGAGACGTAGTGCAGTTCAATTGCAATCCGGAATACATGATGCAAGGCCAACCCATAATAGCATGCCAGGACAATGGACGGTGGTCAGGAGGACTGCCGAAATGCGTACAGGCTTGTTCATATCCGGGTACTTTCTTTTCCAGCTCAGTGTAATCTTCTCTCTGCCAACACTAACGCGTGATATCTTTATATCCCACTCATACTGCAATTAGGTACTGCAATTAGTGGCCGCATGTCATCAGTCAAGTTCTATTATGCAATCGGTGAAAGTATTACGTTCACCTGTGACGCTGGGCTGGAGTTACGTGGCGCTAAGATGCTGAAGTGCTTGAAAAATGGCAAATGGTCCAGTGCCATACCAACATGTGTATCCCAGGACCAGGTCAACAAGCATCTCGTTGCAATGGGATAATAATAGAATTAATACACAAACTATTTACTTAAATGTAACGTATCAAATGCTACCAAATTAAAAACTCTTTGCGATTTATCATGTGGCTTAAGGCTTTAATATTTTAATAAATTTCATTAAATCCAACTATTTAATATTACCGATAAACAAATTATTAAGCTATATGTTCTCTATTCTTATATTTTAAATAGCTTGGCTCCTTTCTAATCATTGTCGTCAACAAATGAACATGTAAACAACATTGTTAGATTTCTTACAAAATTTATAGTCTCAGTTCAGAGGCAAACAGCACAATATGCAGAACGATTTTTTATAGCGCTGTTGTATACTATTGCTTATTGTTGGTTCGTATAAGATAGTCGTCGCCAATACGAACAGGGCCGAAGATTTTGCGAAGTATCTTCCTCTCGAACACCCTGAGGGCCGCTGTGTCACTACGCGACAGTGTCCATGTTTCTGCGTCATAGAGGAGCACGGCAGAATAAGCGTCCTATAGAGTGCAAGTTTTGTCGGTCGAGGGAGGTCTCTGCTACTTAGTTTCCTACCGAGATCATAGTAGCACCTATTGGCAAGAGTAATCCATATGATAGTATTTTATTTGGTTGATTAAGGTTACACTACCTAAGAACATGGTTCTTTTATAAGTGCATCAACTAGTATTAAGTAACAGTTGTATCGAGCTTAAAAAGAAAAATACAAACTTTATCCTTTGCTTTATCTCCAAGCTGACATCATTGCTGCTGTTTATGGCGGAGCCAAGGTAGACGAATTCTACCGAATTCTATTCTGTATAAAGACAAGGACGTAGCACAGCGAATTAACATCCAGCGGCTACGCTGGCTTGGCCATGTCTGCCGTATGGACAAAGAAGCTCCGGCGAAAAAGGTCTTCGATGCGAAGAGGGAGCCCGTGTGTCCGGTGAAAGGGCCAAGTTGAGGAGGCCCTATCTTCTCTTGGTGTGATCAACTGGAGAAGGCGCCTGGAGAGAGCTTTTGCGGCAGGCCGTAACCAGGTAACGGGTTATTATAGCCAGTTAAGTACGTAAATAAGTTATATCCTATTATAATATTAGCACTTCTAAATGACCTACAGATTACCACTTAAACTGGGAGTTATGCACGAGTTAAGTGAACTATTTTTTTTGCGGTCTTCCGTTTCTTTTTCAAGAAGGTTTTTCTTTTATGTAAATTGGGTGAAATTAAAATTAATCAAAAAACTTCTAGTCGAATCTCTACTTTGAAGAATAACAAATAGAAAATAATTTTGTTTCCGAGCGTAATATGAAATTGCCAAATGAATGCACTTGATACCATCAGTAAGGATACCAAGCAAAAATAGTAAGTCTTCATCTGTTTCAAAGTAATCTTCGTAATGCTTCTTTACAGTTCCAGCGCCATTTTGGTTGCAGCCATTAAATCAGTGTTATTTGAAAATTGAGTGCAAAAACGAACATTAACAACATTTTTGATTTAAAACAATTTCTTTCTGGAGATTGGAGGTGACCAACGTTCTGGTCGACCTACCAAACTTTATTACGAACGAATACTGGTGATAAAATATTGGTCGTTTACAATAAATTGAACAAAAGAGACTATGATGCAAGCGTGAACCTGAATTGCATTAAAAACACATCATGCTGTCAATTTGGTGAGATTACAAAGATGTTGTGTATTTTGAGGTGTGATGTGAGGGTGTTCAGGAAGGCTACAAGCTTTCCATAGCACTTAGTCCATTTCGGACCATTGTACTATACCCATGGGGGATAGGGAAGGATAGGAGAGTAATATCTCATATTTTCACCCGTTTTTGAAATGTGAATACAACACTGTTTTTTCCAACATATGTTACAGCGGGGAAGGGGACCTACAGTTTAACGCCGAATCCGGACGGCGATTGGCAGTTTTTCTAGCACACTTGGAGGTTTTGCTATTGCCTGCTTCATGTAGATAGCGATAGAAGTAGATGAGCGTTTCACCAGCCCGAGCCAGGAATCGAACCTGGGGCCTCGGTATGAGAAGCCAGCGCGCTACCCGCTGGACTTTCGAGGCCGGCGTATTTTGAGGTGATCGATCAACGACCAGAATTGGCAATTCACGAAGGAATTGTGTCCCACCACCGTAATGCAAGGCCTCAAACATTTTTGATGACATGTAAAAAAATCTCTAAGATATTAAGATTGTCAAAAAGCATGGAATTAAAAGCTTTCTTATAATCTACAATGGCATGCTAAGATTTCTACTCTTTTGTAGCGTAAATCCAGTTACAATACTCTCTATCGTCAGATGATCACTACAACCCATAGTTTGTTTACTGCATCTTTTTGCTCTTCGTTTATAATGTTATTATCTGAGCAATGATTACAAATTTTGTATGGTAGTCATCCAAGGCGAATTCATACAGGTGACCTCGTCCTCATCAGCGGATTTGTTTTTTTTGTGGTGGGAAAGGTCTAGATCAGGGATGAGCAACACGCGGCCCGTTAAACATGTTTATGCGGCCCGCCAAACATTTCTAAAATTGAATTTATTGTATCGATTTTGTTCTGATGTTTATTATAAATAAAGTTTTGTAAATTATTAATAAGTGTTACTTTATGTGCGGCCCGGCAAAAAATTGTACAATTTAAATTGGCCTGTTGATTAAAAAGGTAGCTCACCATTGGTCTAGATTGTCAAACTATGAACAACTGTGACAATTTAAAAATGAAAAATCAATCTTTATTTCATGGCTGATTTTGACAATCTAAACCCAGAAAACAAAAACAAAATACATTGAAATTTTGTTGCTGCCCTTACACTATCACCTGTATGAATTCGCATGGTAGTCATCTTTTTGAGCCAAATATTGTACAACTGGTCTATACCAGTCTGGCTTACTTGTTTGTCCCTTCTGCAGCATTGTATACTTGTTCTGGCGTTATGATTGCGTTGTGCATTAAAACTATTTGCCTTGTCGTTATAATGCTTTTATTATATTATTATTTTGTTTTATTTTTAAGTACTCAATTGTCTCTGGTTTATCGGGGTATTCATGCGACTTTACTTTATGACAGCAGTGAAATTTGAATGGAAATGGAAATGTAATACTACGTTTACATTGAACCCAAATGCGTAGTTTCAAATGAGTCATTTCAAAGTGTTTACATTGCCTCATTTGCATTTTGTTTGGCAGCTATTGTCAAATTCTCAATGCTCATGTCCTCTTGCCGCAGCTCATAGCATAGATCAGCGCTTCTCCGGCAACTGACTAAAGAATTTGTTGCTTTTTTGCTGCCTCTATGTTCTACACACTGCAATATTTGAATACAAATATATTACACACCTTACATGCTAAGAATATTCTACATATTTAAAGCAAACGAAAATTTCAATTCAAATTTTCCATTTTGATAATTTTCGTTTGTTTTGATTTTGAACTGTCAAAAAGAACAAAAGCTTTTGAAGCTTTTGAAAGCGCTTTCATTTTGTGATGCATTCGATAAAATTGGTCATGTTTTATCGCATTTGCTTCGTCGTTTTGTTGAAATGAGTCAATTCGTAGATTTGAATTTGTATGGGGAAACGCGTGATTTGGCTTCGCATTTGAGAATTTTTGCCCAAATCACGCATTTGCGCTCAGAGAGCATTGAGCCCAAATGCGTGTTTCTCTGTTTTCCTCCTTATCTTATCATTTCCTAAATACTAACTGTTATTTTCAATTTAATTTATATTTAGTACTATTTATTATTATTATTATTATTATTGTTATTATTATTATTACTCTGTTTTAATGCATTTTTTTTGTAGCATTTAAAAGATAAAACTTGTATGCTGAAATTAACCAATAAATAAATAAATGATAAATAAATGATAAATGTAAACGTAGTATTAAAAAATGTTATGTATACATGAAAAATGTTATGTATACCATACATGAATATATTACTCGTATAACCGTGTTATTACAAAGACAAAATACCATAACACAAATGCGGTAAAACCTGACCAATTTTATCGAACGCATCACAAAATGAAGGCGCTTTCAAAAGCATTTACCTCTTTTTGTAAGTTCAAAATCATAACAAACGAAAATTATCAAAATGAAAATTTTAAATTGAAATTTTCGTTTGCTTGAAATATGTAGAATATTCTTAGCATGAAAAGTATGCAATATATTTGGATTTAAATATTGCAGTGTGTAGAACATAGAGGCAGCAAAAAAGCAAGAAAAATCTTTAGCCAGCAGTCGGAAAAGAGCTGCTCTATGAGCTACGATAAGAGGACATGAACGTTAAGCGTTTGACATCAGCTGCCAAACGAAGTGCAAATGAGGCAATGAAAACACTTTGAAATGACTCACTTGAAATTACGCATTTGGGCTCAATGTAACGTAGTATAAGTGGCAGCACTAAGCAAATAAACACATAGAGGTGTCACGCAGTACAAAATTTTTCGGTCACGCAAATTTAGCACTGTAGGTCCCACACGTACTTCGGCTATACGAAGTTTTGTCGCTGGCTTCGGGAAACTTAAATTTTCAATATTTTCAATAATTTCAATATTCAATATTTTCAATAATTTCAATATTCAATATTTTCAATAAAGATGCACAACATTACTATTACGTAACAGTTTTCGAGGTAATTTATCAAAAGAAACCTTTTTGTGGACTTTTTAACTTGTACAAGAAGAAAATTACATTAATATTGATTCGGAAAGTTTATTGTTTTCATTATAAAATTATTTGTACGCAGGCAAAATGGAAATTAGTATTCAAATGTTCCCTATTTTAGTGAATTACTAGCTGGGCCCTGCGGCTTTGCACGCAAGCTCTCCTGTTTCCCCGATACGAATTCTTAACCCATTGTTGAGCCCATCAGATTTTGATTTAAAAAAAAACATGTGTCTATCTTTGATTTGGAGTGTTTTAAAAATTTTAAAGTCAGAAGGCCTTTTAAATCATATGTTTTCACATTTTCTCCAAACAAATTCTTAACCCTTGGTTTACCCTGGTAGATTTAGATTTAAAAAAATATTAAAAGCACGTTTTTATTATTTCCCGATTGAACTGCTTTTGATAAGTTTGAAGTCAGAACGCCCAATAAATCTTGTTTCTCCATACAAATTGTTAACCCATTGTTGACCCCGTTAGATTTTGATTTTCAAAAAAGTGAGATACAAAGAGTACTTTCCCCAAAGAGTACTTTCCCCAAGTTTGATGTCAATGGGCCCATTAATTCATATTTTTCATTTCACAGTTTCTCCATACAAACTTTTAACCCGTCGCTGACCCCGTCCAATTTTAATATTCGGAAAAATTGCGTATCGAGTTATTTTACATTTGAAGTACTTTCACAAAGCTTGAAGTCGAAAGGGCTCAGCAAAATTTCTTTCTCCATACATACATACTTTTAACCCGTCGTTGATCCAGTTAGTTTTCGATTTTGAAAATAATGAGAAACACGTTTCTAGTTTTATTTATTTCAATTATTTTTACAATTGTTGAAGTCAATAGTCCCATCGGTTCGTGTTTTTTGTTTCGGAGTTTTTCCGTAAATAAACCTTAACCCATTGTTGGGCCAGTTAAATTTTGATTTTCGACAAATTATAAAATACGTGTTTAATAAGTTTTGATCTAGAATATTTTCAGGAAGTTCAAATTCAATATGTTTATTAAATCACGTTTCTTCATACAACACTTTAACCCATGTTTTGCCTTTTTAGACCCCGAATTTCAAAAAATCCCGTCTTGGCGAAGGTTAATTCTTCAAGATGTACCTACAGTCCAAAATTCATGTTTGTAGCTTCAGCGGTTTGGGCTGAGCGATGATAAATCAACCAATAAATCAGTCACTCAGTCAGGATAAACAATCTATGTATACAAAAAAGGAAGCGGTACCACGCCCCCGTGTCAAAAACCCACCCCATTCCTCCTGTCGAAGGACACGACTAAATCGTTAGTTTGTACCAAGTGTCATTGATGTGAACGCTCTAGTTCCAAAGTTACACCGGAATTTAAAAAGTGCCACGCCCCTTGTCCAATGCCCATTAAATTTTACCGGTGGAACGACATGTTTACGTCATAACACTGTACCAAATTTCAATGCTGTACGACTTATAATTCTGAAGATATTCCATATTAAAAAGTTGGGTTGTATAGGCGGTGCCACGCCCCCTTGTCAAAAATCCACCCTATTCTCCCTGTCGAAAGACACGACCAAATCGTTAGTTTGTACCGAGTATCATTGATGTGAACGCTCTAGTTCCAAAGGTACACCGGAATTTAAAAAGTGCCACGCCCCTTGTCCAACGCCCTTTAAATTTTACCGATGGAACGACATGTATACGCCATTACACTGTACCAAATTTCAATGCTGTACCACTTATAATTCTGATGATATTCCATATTAAAAAGTTGGGTTGTATGGGCGGTGCCACGCCCATTGTCAAAAACCCATCCTTTTCCCCCTGTCGAAGGACACGACCAAATCGTTAGTTTGTACCGATTGTCATTGATGTGAACGCTCTAGTTCCAAAGTTATACCGGAATTTCAAAAGTGCCACGCCCCTTGTCCAACGCCCATCAAATTTTGCCGGTGGATCGACATGTTTACGCCACGACTCTGTACCAAATTTCAATGCTGTCCGATTTATAATTCCGAAGATATACCATATTAGAAATGTAGGTTGTATGGGAGGTGCCACGCCCACCTGTCGTACAAACATCTAATATCGCTATAAACCACCGCATTAACATCTTCTATCACATACGAAAAAAATTTTGCCGAAAGAATGAACCGTTTTCGCAAACACTGGCTACACACAAGAAGTCAAGTTTTTTTTATATATAAGATGATAACTATTGTATTTTTACAGTAATTGCCCAGTTATCTTAAGATATTTGATCTTTCAAACATTTCTTTAATACTTGATTGATAAAGCAATCAGAAAAATAGGCATAAAATTTGCTACCTAAACCAACAGAAAATGGCGTTGGGGTAACACTACCACATTCTGTACTTTGCGGTAATACTGCCACATTCTGTACCACTGACAGCTCGAAAAAAGGTGGCGCTACTTAGGATTTACTTTGACTTGTGCGTAGCGAATCACAGCATCACAGCTCACAGTTGATGTGCGACTGACCACATCCAAGGCACATTAATAAGGTAGTGGTGGCAACACAGCTGATTAAACTTTTTTCTTCTCATTTTCTTTTGCTTTCTTCTCATTTTCTTTTGATTTTTCGCGAATGGGCATCCTCATTGTCAAAAATTGGTAAAATTGTTTTTGTGTTGCTTGTGTTTTGATTTGATTTTGACAACGAGGATGCCCAAAAGCACTAACAAAATACATGGGAATTTTGTTTTTGCAGTAGTGCCATCACCTTATTAATACACCTTGACCACATCAACATAAAGCAAATTATGAAAGCTGACTTCCAATTGAGAAGTTTGCCGAAGTCATCGCGAATATGTTCGAATAGCCGAAGTGCGTATGGGACCTACTGCGCTGGTACCAAGGCGAATTCATACAGGTGATAGCGTAAGGGTAGCAACAAAATTGCAATGTATTTTGTTTTCTGGGTTTAGATTGTCAAAATCAGCCAATAAGAACAAAGCTTTCTTTTTTCATTTTTAAACTGTCACAGTTTTACAACACAAACCTCTTTAATAAAGTGGCACATGAATTGCTAAATTTTTTAAATATCTTTTAAGTTTTAATATATTTCAAAAAAGTCCCCATTGGAAAAAGATCGATACATCAATGTACGTTTCCCAAAAACATTGAAACATCGATGTTATTCCAGCTCCAATAAACAGTATATTGAAGGCGCTTCTGATATAAGTTTGCGCTTTCATTTCAGACGCGGGCGGGAAGTAACAAAGGTGAGGAAAATGTAAACTAACTAAATGTAAGAGCTGCTTTGCAATCCTCTCTTGCATTCCCGAATTGATGTATACGCAGGGATGTATACGTTGAGAATTTTGAAAAAGTAGCACAAAAGTCGTTTTTTTTTTTAAAGTCGAATAAAAGTGGCACACTTTTTTATTAAACCAAAACACAACTAACAAAACAAAAAGGAATTAACAATTCAAACGATATAAATACTTTAGAAATAATTCATTAAAAATGTGTTTACACTTTTGTGTATTTATTTTACATTTCATTTTTAATAAAGTGTTTGTATACACTTTAATATATTAATCATAAATTTTATTTTTTTGTAACTTCGTCGCTGTATTTTCGCACAAGTTCATTACTTGGCATCCAGTCTTCTATTTCGGTGTCTAGCAAATTTAGAGCTTATAGCATGGACTCACAAGTTCCTACAATTATCCTGTTGGTTAATTTAATTTTCATTAACCCTAATTTTAAAAAAATACTTTCCGCACACGCACTGCTGTGACTTAGAGTTAATACATGCGCTGCTATTTAAAACATTTTTTAAGCTTCCTATTGTGTGCCAAAAATTATCAACTAAATGCTAAATAATGAGCTGATCAATCGAATGAGGCTACCATATTGCGAAGAATGTCGTAAACTTAATTGATTTTTTTAAGGGAAAATATGTGTGATTTTGTAGTGTGTGACTATAAAAAGAGGAAAAAGGATTTCACTTAACAAAAAAGGGGGGAAAAGTCGCACAAAGATGGAAACAGTTGCAAAATTAGACAAGTTTGAAAAAGTCGCACAAAAAGTCTCAGAGCGTCAGAAAGAATGCAAAATGCAACTAAAGTCGCACAACGGTAACCCTGTGTACACGCATGCATTCGATGGATTGGTGCTTTCTTCTCATTTCGGCAACGACACGCAAATTTATGGTTTTCCGCAGCAAGCCAGCTTGGCCTCACTCGTGCGCATTGAAATGGTGGTTGGTTTGGCAAAGGGCGATGTTATGCAGACGGTCAAATGATGGTCGGTCACGTCACTTATTACGCTCTCGTTTTGATTTCTCTACATATGGGGGCAGGAATATCAGCTGTTATGCAAGAGTATTGGTGCGTTTTACGTGTATTGGAAATTTCCCCTGCCACTTTCCTATCACGTAGTCTCTGTCAGAGTTGCCAACTTTGTGCGTTTTGCACTAAATTTAGTGCTTTTTGAAAATCAAAACGCGGAAAATATTGAGTTTGTTGCTTGGAGCGTTTTTTAGTGCTTTCATATTATTTATTTATTGTTCCTTAAAAAAAATTCGGTTTGGAAGTCGGAAACCATGATGCTGACGGTCATTTGATTGACGGGCACCTTTACTTTCTTAAATACAATTTTCAATTAATATATAAAAGTATTTTTCGCGCTTGCATCCAGTGTGACCGCAGCCTTGTGAAACATTGTAGCACAGAAGAGACCTAAAATGTATCAATATGTATCACCTTCCTTTTTTTTAAGTATCAAAGTATCAATATGGAATAAACCCAATAATTTTTATGAAAGAACACTTTCTAAATTCATTTAATATTTATTGAAAACAAAAAAGTACACGTATCGAAGACATATTCAGTTTTACTTGGTACTAGTATAATAATAACAAAAATGCCTTACATGTACCAGTTCAACTCGGTACTAGTATAATAGCTCGGTGTGAATACCCCTGTTGTATTTTTCTTTTTAAGTAATATATTACCAGTAATATTATTACCAATATTTTGGAAGTAATACAACTTGTTTCTAATATATTACTTTGTTTTCAAGTAATATGTAATATTACTTTATTATTACTTTTCGAAGCCACTAATATGTAATATTAATATGTTCCATTTTAAAGTAATATGTTCCAACACTGCTCTTGGCAGTAGTACCAACTTCACATTTACATTCAGAATACAAAGAAGGTTCGTTCAGTGAAAGACAATGAACTTTTGGATGCATGCTGTCACAGGTGTACAACATTTTTGTAATGCATAAAAATGTACAGATTTTGTACTTGGAATAGTATCAAAATTTGTACTGGATGAAAAAATTAAGTGTCCCTCCAAAATTCGTCGCAAAATGTATCACTTTTGATCCACTTCGATCAAAACGGTCACACTGCTTGCATCCAACGATTAGTCATTTTACTAATTTTATTACAAAATTGCAACCTTGGGGCTTACTAGTAGGTCACGAACGTAAATTTGCCTCTATATAAATTTCTAAAACGGGGTTGTTGTTCTAGTTCATTTCAAATTTCTAGTGTTGCCGGTATGAGTCATTTTTTGTGACCAAAGAAATATTTCTTTTTATTTGTATAAAACTAACTATAAAAATATGTTATTGCCTAAAAGTGTCATAAGAACTGTTGGGTATGCTTTTTATTGAATTAAATTAAGTTTTTATAAGCTGCATAAAAAAAAACAGTGCAGCATTTATCACCAAAAGCATACCTGTTCTGATCTGATCGTCAACCCTGTGTTAGAGCAAAGACAATTAAACAATAAGATGTCTTACGTCCATACAACCGAGTGGCATAGGGCGAGCTCGAATTTGCAATATGTTCATTATCGAGAGCAAGCGAGCGTCGGTACAGTGAGAGCGTAAAAATATTAACGCTCTTTGTTTTGCTCAAGGCACATTAATAAGGTAGTGGTGGCAGCACAGCTGCTTAAACTTTTTTCTTTTGATTTTTCGCGAATGGGCATGCTAATTGTCAAAAATTGGTAAAATTGTTTTTGTGTTGCTTGTGTTTAGATTTGATTTTGACAATGAGCATGCCCAAAAGCACTAACAAAATACATGTGGATTTTGTTTTTGCAGTAGTGCCATCACCTTATTAAGGGGGCCGATACATTTAGAAGCGTCAAAAAAGGTATTTTTTTCTGATTTTATGCTGGGAGAATAAAAACACATAGAGTCAGGTTTGTTTCGGATATATATTAAGGCATAATAAAACTGGGAGAAAAAAATTTTTTACAAAAAAAAAAAAAACAAAATGGCGGAGTTATGGCCGATCTCCTGAGTAGGACAAACTTTGCGGGCGTCAACTTCCTAGGTAGAGTTTTGATCTGAAACAAGAAATGAAAATATCTTATGAATCAGAAAGCTTTTGTCAAGTGCGTAGCGAAGAGATTTACAGTAATTTTGAAAAATTGGAGGTATAGTCATGCTTTTAGTGAAAAAGTGCCATTTTTTACCCGTGTTTTTGACATAAAAATTAGTAAATAACTGTGAAAACGATTTTTGTTAAAAAAATTGCTCTACCACGCACTTGAATATAAAATTATCTATAATATGCTGTTTAATCCGACTAAATCGGTTAAAGAGCTCGCTCGCAATCTTGACGCCCGGATCAGAAAACATAGTTTTGAGAAAAAGAGGTTCAAAGTTTATGTGCGCGCAGCTGCCTGTATAGCCGCCGCGCGGGTCTTGGGCTATTATCTCCCAAAATATTAACAGTAGGCCAATAGAACTTCGGGACTATATTTTTAAATAGTTTATCTTTCGATTGCAGCAATAAAAAAAATTTCGATTTTTTTAAGGTTCTAAATGTATCGGCCCCCTTAATACACCTTGGTTTTGCTCACACAAAGCACAACGGTTTTGATCGCTGCCAAACAAAAGCAGAATAGTTTGCGCTCACTTTGCGCAGGCAGGACTTCATTTTGGAAGGATATTTCAATACTATTTTTTGTATTTGAGGGGTTTGAATCCCCAAATGTGCGCCTCCCGTGTGCGCTACTGATTAAAACAATCAACCACCAAAAAAATCAACACAAGAGCACATAGAGATCACACGCATATTCATGTCTCTGCCGATTGCAAGCAGAGAGAGTTGTTTGCGTGGCTTCATCGTTGCTCTCGGGATGGCCACTCTTACGTGGCTTTATTGAAAAAGCCACGGCAAATTTTTGAAGCGCCACTGATTTGTATGAATCTGAGACATCTTATAGTTTAATTGTCTTTGGTTAGAGATTCGCTAAATGAAGAACTGCGAAATAAAAGGACGGCAATTGACCCTGTCGTATTCAACGCATTTAGCTTTGTATTCTTTTCAATAATATCTACGTAATGAAACCAAAAAGTTGATGTGTTGTGTATTTAATGCAGAAAATTAATGAGTACATACTTTAAAAAGCAAATAATTGAAAGGAAACTGGCGGCATTTTAGTTTGCACAATCATCCCTAATATTGGGAAAAGAGCGAAAACAGTGAAGACCTGATGACTGCCAGCAGACACAGACTATGTACGTGAATTGCAAAAAATGCACAAAAATCGGTTTACTCTCCCAATTTCCTAGCGCTTTATCGCTGTTTGTATCGGTCTGAGTAGCACACATTTCTAAAGAGATTCCTGCTCCTGGAACATTGTTATGAGCAGCGATTAAGCGATGTGAAAGTGGGTGAGCCGGTAGAAATACATGCACAGAATTTCACTAATATTATTGCAAAATTGCAACCTTGGGGCCTACTAGTAGGCCCCAAGCTTGATCAGGAACGTACTTTTTCCTCCATATAAATTTCTAAAACGGGGTTGCTGTTCTAGTTCATTTCAATTTCCAGTGTTGCTGGTGTCAGCCATTTTTTGTGACCAAAGAAATATTTCTTTTTATTTGTATTATTTTTGGTGCAATTTCGTAATACGTTTGTATAGAACTAACTATAAAAATATATTATTGCCCAAAAGTGTCAAAAGAACCGTTTGGTATTCTTTTTATTGAATTAAATTAAGGTTTTATAAGCTGCATAAAAAAAAAACAGTCGTGCGTTCGAACTAGAGCATTTATCACCAAAAGCATACCTGTTCTGATCTGATCGTTAGAGATTCGCTAAATGAAGAACTGCGAAATAAAAAGGGCGGCAATTGACCCTGTCGTATTCAACGCATTAAGCTTTGTGTTCTTTGGTATATTTTTCAATAATATCTACGTAATGAAACCAAAAAGTTGATATGTTGTGTATTTGATGCAGAAAAAAGCAAATAATTGAAAGAAAACTGGCGGAGTTTTAGTTTGCACAATAATCCCTAATATCGGGATAAGAGGGGAAACAGTGAATAGCTGATCACTGACAGCACACACAGACTGTGTACGTGAATTGCAAAAAACGCACAAAAATCGGCTTACTCTCCCAGTTTCACATCGCTTAATCGCTGGTTATGAGAGCCTCAGTATTTGGTTGGGCCGAAATTTCTGGAACTCTGAGCTAATAATTTATAAATGGAATTAATATAATATGTGTGTGAAAGTATCACAAAATTTGTTTACCATTTAAATTTCAATTTTTCCCTCTTCTTTATCACCGAAAACACAAATATAAACACACGCTAGTGATGAGGGTTGCTACCAACTATTTTCTTGCTCATTCCATACACATTTTCACCATTTTCACCACCAACAAATTTGTTCCCAAAACACAACTATTGTGAATAATCTCACGACGCACCACTGATTTGATCGTTTGATTTGGCATCGAAAGCCTCATCAAAGGCCTCATTATCCGGTGACCGGCGCGGTCAAATTTTACTCTCTCGCTCGCTCTCCCAATTTTACCACACCCTCTTAAAAAAAAGTTGTTTTGTTTTTTATCGGAAAGAGGAGTATGATTTTAGAGCATATTTACACGAAGGCTTTTCCCCCTGCGTTTTTTTCAATTCACTTTTGAAGTTGCTGCGTAAATCTTCATGCATTTCATGAAGACTTTTTACTTGCAACTTTGCTTTTTCGCGTAGTTTTTGATATTCTCATTATTAAAAGAAAAATGGATTTAAACAATGAAGAAATTATTGAAAATATTTGAGAAGTCACTGAAATGGCTATTAACTGCTCAAATTTAAATAATAGGGAAGATGTAAATATAATTGTTAGCAAAAGGTCCGGCCGGTTTGAAATTTGAAGGAAAATGCGAAAAAGAGCAAACCAAATGTCAAAAAAAACCCTGGTATTCGCTGACCGTGCGTGTTTGCCTACCCCGTTGACTTCTTACCCCTTCTCTCTCACAAACTCGTCACGCATGACTTTTAACGCAGGGGGAAAAGCCCTCGTGTAAATAGGCTCTTAGGGCCGTTTTCTCAACTTACCTTTAAATTTAAAGTTCACTTTAGCGGGCCGACAAACGCATTTTCGTTTTCTCAACCGCTCGTTAAGCTATCCTCCCGATAAAAGTTACCGGTCAGATTGAGTGCCTGTTAAACTTTAAAGTGATCTATAAGTGGAAGTGGTGCCAAGTACATGCATATGTTTGCTTACAAACAAAAAACAGCTGGTAATGAAATTACAATTTGAAATGAAATTTGAATTTGAGATCTTTCGGTATGGAAAATAGGCGTGTTTTTTATATTCATGCACTGGAAGACGCTTTTGAGGGTACGGAGTCGCAAAATGCGACAAATAGAACATATAACAGCCGATTGGACAATTTCACAACTTTGCACTGCTGACATTTCCAATCGCTGCCACCTGTGCGATACGTCTCGCTCTTCTCCGCTGCAAATTCCAGCTTGGACTTGCGTTTCAAGCTGTCGAACTTGTCCCTCAACGATCTCCAACGTCGGGACACGCCCCATTTGGCAGTAAAAGCATCAGCAAGATTTTGCAGGCAAAATTCTTCTTTTTTTCCTTCCAAAATAATTATAATTTTTCAAAAACAGCTGATTGCGCCCCCAAGTGCTGTCCATCGCAGACCAGTGTTGCCAAAAAATCAGACTTGTTAAATTTATATTTATCAGGCAGTTGAGAAAACGAAAATAGTTACCGGGCACTTTAAAGTGACCTTTAGCTAAAGGTCACTTTATCGGTAAGTTGAGAAAACGGCCCTTAGTCTAACAAACTTAAAATTTTGCCGCGGAAACATTCACAGGGGACGTGGTCCGCCCCCAATGTCCCAGTTATATATCCAAATTTCTCAATAAATTATCCATGGGGGCGGACCACGCCCTCTGTTTCCCGCGGTAAATTTTAAGTTTGTTAGACTAAAAAAATACTCCTCTTTCCGATAAAAAAAACAAAACTTTTTTAAGAGGGTGTGGTATTTTGCATTTGTTCCATTTTATCTTTTACATTGAAATAACAATAATTTTATCCGTGACCGTGCCCGTGACCGACAGCATTACATCGCCCCAAGGCAAATTCAATAGGTAGTGCAGCACCACAACTGATTAAACTTTTTCCTTTGATTACACTACTCGACACGAAAAATGCACCTAAAAATAAAAGTGTTTTCTAGACTAATTTTGGGCCGCTGAACACGAAATTGAAAATCCAAAAATTTTTTTAAGAAGCGTTTTCGAAAAATCTCCGAAAAACAATTTTTTCTGTTGTTTCAGTTATGAGCACATATCTCGCAAACGAATCATCCGACTAACACAAACTGTCGGTCAGAAGATAATACCTTAGTCTTTCCAGCGATATACAGATTGTCCAAATCAGATGAGATTTTGGGAAGTTACTGACGGTGAAAGTTGTAACAAAGTGAATTTTTCGACCAATTTAAAAAAATCATAAATTTTCGAATGTTTTTTTTTAGATTAAATAAACTGTCTCCTCTGGTTTTAAAATCTAAGATGAAAGATATATTATTTGAGCAAATATTAAGCCTAAGATCAATAGAATTGAAAGAAAAATTACATTATTACATTTATTACACCGTGCGAAACAATTTTTTTTTTGCCGAGACCCATCCAAATGTTGATATAGAAGTGAAACTAGAGGTCATTTATAGTATCCTGGCATAGTCAGTTTTTAATTTTCTGACCCAAAGTCCTTTTTAAAGGACTTTACATTTTTAGGACATACACATTTTAAATATTTTTTTAAATATTTGCGGTTGTGCAATGATAAAGATATGGGTATCAAATGAAAGAGGCAAATTGTCTCATTTTTACTAAATTGGTTGTTTTTGGCAATCAACCAAACACAACCATTTTGACAATCTAGATCTCTTCTAACATTAAAAAAAAGGAAATCAGCTGGTTCAACGAGGTCACCTCTATTAATTCGCCTTGGGCACGGAGTAAAGAAATTAAAACGAGAGCGTAAAAAGTGACGTGACCGACGATCATTTGACCGTCAGCATAACATCACCCTTTGTTGTCCAACAACAACAACTACGTGTGTGGCGCGTCACTGTTTCATACACCGGCATGCGATCAATACTTTTATCTGTTTGTTCTCCGTAAATTTGATTTTGCGCTCCCACAGCTTGTCATTTAGCGCTCTCACGCTCTGTGCGCCAGTGCCTTCGCCTTGGCGTGGGCAGGCGGCCGCACCGCAATCATGAGTACAGGTAAAAGGAAATGCGGCAAGAATAAGCGAGGAATTCCACTCGCTCTGCGGGACTACACCGCATCACAGCTAGCAGCTGTACCGGAGCATTCGCTCCGGATCACGAATGAAGACCTGAGGCCAAGCACCAGACGAGGAAGAATACCTTCCAGGGTGGCGAGGGGCTCGCTCAATGTTGGTCGCAGGGCTGAAGGTGCGGTCAGGGGGGGGGGGGCGTCAATACGGGGCAGACCACTGTTTGACATCTCTGCTCTGACTGCATCTGCCAGTGCAAGACCCACCACAAACCAGGTGAGCACGGTCTTAGCTCTTCCCACTGGCCCCGGAAGCATACCTTCCGGACCGGTGGTAGGAGCAAAACCTATAGGCCCTGCCCCTAGTATTAGTGTTGCTGCGGTCGTGCGGGGAATACCCCCGTCAACTTCCGATGCGGCTCCGGTAGTAGGGCGGGCTGCTGACGTAGTGGCCCCTAGTACCAGTACTGCTGCGGTCGCGCGGGGAATACCCCCGTCGACTTCCGCTATGGCACCGGCAGTAGAGCGGGCTGCTAATTTGGAGAGAAGGCCTAAAGGGAAAACCTAGAATTACCACCTTAGGACAACCAGGTGGCCTGGACGACCCTCTAAGACGCGGTTTAAGCGGTGCGAGGGTAAAGTGGTACCTCCGCTACCTCAGGCAAGGCCTGAGCATAGAGGAAGCGAGGAGCAGAGCGTTAGAGCATGGCGGAGTACCCGCGGCTACGGCCACAGCAGCTCAACCGACTCTGCCGAGAAAGAGAGGGAGCGATAATATCACTCCCACCAATGTCCTGAACTTAAGAAGTCCAGGACCAACACTCAGGCACCGGTTGCTAGGATGGGCAAGCCCCAAAATAGCAATCAGTCTGGGGATAATCCAATGACGGACGCAACCTACTCGAGTGTCCTCAGAACACCTGAGGCCATTCGAGTAGCGGTCCTGCCTACGGAATATCCCTAGAAGACACTAAGGAGGAGCCCTCTTTTCTCGAGGAGGCTATCGTGGGGGAGATAGCGAAAGGGTTGGCCATCCCACTAGTGTTCAGTGGCATTCACTTCCGGCCGGGACACCTGCTTCTAGACTGCAGTAACCAAGGTACTGCAGTGTGGCTTCAACAGGTAGTTCCGAAGCTGGAAGACTGGAAAGGGGTAGCGCTTCGTGTGTGCCTTGGCGATGATGTCCCCAAGACACACCACATCACCTTATTCCTTCCCAGAAGCGCTGGACAAGAACCCAGCAAGCTTTTTGCGCTGCTACAAGCGTAAAATGCTGGGATCTACACGAACCTTTGGAAGGTGGTTAATTCCAAAGAGGAGGGCAAGGGTGTACTGTGGAACCTGGTGATTGACGAGTAATCCCTCGCCAAGATCAGGGAAACCGGTATCGCCCTCAACTTCAGGTATGGAAGCATCCCAGTCCATGCCCCAGACCTGGAGGCCTGAATAGTGCGGCAGGCCCCCCAAACAATCAGCTGAACCCGGGAATACACCGGGGGGAAGCAGAATCCTCAGGCGGAGCACGATCTGCCGAACCCGGGAAAACACCGGAAGGCGGAGAGGCAGCCGGAGCAGAAGTGCAGGCCTCCTAAGATCCCCTTGAGGAGGTGAACCTTGAAACGCTGGGGCTTTAAGGTAGTACGAACGAGGAAGAGGAGCAGCTGTCAGATGAAATTTCGATAAAGACGCTGCTGAAGATGGACGCTGATGCCTGTCCTAAACTCTAACCATCGGGACATGAAGGTTGTTCAAATCAACCTTCATCACGCGAAGGCGGCATCGGCCGTCCTAGCGCATAAGTTCACCCGAGACCACATCGGGGCGGCGCT
The DNA here is from genome assembly GCA_963668005.1 of Melieria crassipennis. Lineage (NCBI taxonomy): Eukaryota > Metazoa > Arthropoda > Insecta > Diptera > Ulidiidae > Melieria > Melieria crassipennis. Next base: position 47,532,290 of record OY764961.1, read on the forward strand.
AGTTCAGGAACCCTGGTGCTATAACGGAAGAGTCTGCGGACTGAACTCGCGACATACCACGGTAATTTATGATACAAGGCATGAGATACCTCGTGCCTGCATCATTATTGAGAAAAATACTAACTATATTTGTATTCCAGAGTACATGTCCAGGGATTTAGTAGCAGTGGCGTTGACGATTCAGACAGAGGGTCGTGACCTCGAGGTCGTCCTGGCGTCAGCTTACTTTCCGGGCGAGGACATGACGGTGCCCCCCCACGAAGTGCAGGGCCTAGTGGAATACTGCAGGGCAAATGAACTGCCGCTCCTTATAGGAGGCGACATGAACGCCCACTACACCATTTGGGGCAGCAGCGATGACAACACAAGGGGTGAGTACCTGCTTGAATATATATTAGCCACTAACCTAGTCGTATTTAACACGGGATCTTCCCCGACATTCGTCACTAGGGTTAGGCAGGAGGTTCTTGATCTTACCATAGGTAATAGTTGATTCAGTGACTATGTGTCTGAATGGAGAGTGTCTAGCGAACCCTCCTTATCAGATCATAGGATGATTAAATTTAAGTTAGCAGGTGACATTATGGAGATACCTCCAACCAAGAACCCAGGAAAACCGACTGGGAAAAATACACCAATCTGATAGTAGAGGATAGGCGCTTGCTTGACATTGGAAGTAGGATGCGGCATCCCTTAGAAGTCGAGCAAGCGGTTGAAATCCTTAACAAGGGAGTAATGAATGATGAATGGTATGCAGCTGCCCGGACAGTAGGGAAGACTCTTCAATAGGGCAAAGCGGACCGGTGAATGGGGGGAATACACCGCGTCACTCACCAAGTACACAAAGGAAGTACGCATAGCGAAAAAGGCTAGTTTCCACACGTTTTGCGAAGAAATTTCCTCCACTCCTCAGGCAGCGAGGCTTCATAAAGCGCTCGCGAAGAGGGGAACGGAGAACAAGATGGCACTCAAACTCTCGGATGGTAGCTATACGCGAAATGAAGAGCAACGGGCTCTAGCTCTTCTAGGTGCCCATTTCCCCGGCGCAATAATACAGAACGCGCCGTCCGAGTGCACAATATACTATCCGAACAGAAGGGGCTGGGAGCTGGCAGATGAAGTCATCTCCCAGGCAAAGATTGATTGGGCCCTGAACACCTTTCAACCCTTCAAATCGCCAGACTTAGCCGGGATCCTCCATGTTTTCGTGCACAAAGGCAAAGGGGTCCTGTTAAGGCAGTTAACTGGTATCATGAGGAGGTGTCTAGCAACAGGATACATCCCAGTTAGCTGGAGAAGTGCCCTGGTAGTTTTAATACCGAAGATTGGAAGAAAGGACTATACAGAGCCGAAGTAGATTAGACCAATCAGTTTAACATCCTTCGTCATGAAGACCATAGAGAAGGTGTTAGATCAGTACATTAGAACCGTGGCACTCAAGAGACAACCTCTGCATGCTAAACAGCATGCGTATAGGGCAGGCAGATCGACAGAGACTGCCCTATTCCAGCTCACGAGTTTAATGCAGGATGCTCTTAAAAACAAAGAGATAGTGCTGTGCGCCTTCCTGGATATCGAAGGAGCCTTCAATAATACCTCTCATGAGGCGATAGAGAGGGCGCTCAGCAGAAGAGGGTAGAAACCACCCTAAGCCGCTGGATAACAGCCATGCTCTCTACCAGATCCGCAGTAACGAAAGTGGGCAAGACCACTAGGAGTGTGCTCACTACAGAGGTTGCCCACAAGGCGGGGTACTGTCACCGCTACTGTGGAGCCTTGTGGTAGATGAGCTTCTTGAACTTCTGTCAAGCAATGGCATAAATTGTCAAGGCTATGCTGATGACATAGTCATTATTGCCAGAGGAAGGTTTGAGGACACTCTCTGTGATATAATCCAGAGGGGATTAAAACTAACGCAAGAATGGTGCGTCCGGGTAGGTCTAAAGATAAACCCTGACAAAACCGCCATAGTACCATTTACGTGGAAAAGAAAACTGCCACACATGCGTACAATACGCTTGCTCGGTAAGAGTATAGCATACAAAACAGAGGTGAAGTACCTAGGCGTGATACTAGACTCAAAGTTACTCTGGAACAAACACGCTGAGGCAGTTATTAGTAAAGCAACGAAAGCAATCATGGTGTGCAGATCCCTAGCAGGCAGGAATTGGGGATGTAGACCAAGCATACTGAAATGGATGTACACCATGATAGTGAGACCAATACTCACGTACGCAGCAGTAGCTTGGGCCCCAAGAGCCAAGCTCTCGACTGTGAGGAAGCGGCTCGAAAAGGTCCAACGACTTGCGTGCACGTGTATTACAGGTGCTATGAGGACCTGTCCCACGGTGGCGCTGGACGTGATAATCAATATATCACCATTGCACATAGCAATTGAAATGGCATCCAAGCGTACTGTTCTTGGGCTGGCCAGAACCAGAAAAGGGGGGGATCACATTCAACGTCGCAGAGACTTAGACGTGTTGTCTGTTAGTAACCCCTACGTATTGTATCCAATGGATACAATAACGAGGACATATAACTACGAGAAAAACTTCGTAGTATATATGAGTAGCAAAGTGGACTGGAACTGGGATGCACACCAGTCCCATTTCAAACCACATACTATTACGTGGTTCACAGACGGCTCCAAAACGCATGAGGGAACCGGGTATTTGGACCTCGCTTCAAGCACTATGAGCCCATGGGGAATACACCCAGCATATTTCAGGCAGAGTTATATGCCATCAGGCTCTGTGTGCAGACTAACCTCGAGCGTTTGTACAGGGGGCAAGACATAGTCATCTGTTCTGACAGTCAAGCAGCCATCAAAGCACTAATCTCGTATGAGATTACCTCAGGGTTGGTGCTGGAATGCATAGAAGCATTGAATAAACTGGGTATATATAACCAGGTTAAAATCCTCTGGGTTCCAGGACACAGAGGAATAGAAGGGAATGAGGAGGCTGACAGCCTTGCTAGAACTGGGGCAGCCACGATCCCCCTTGCACCAGAACCTTTCATCGGGCTGGGCAAAAGCACTCTAGCGGAGTCACTAAGACTTGAGGAAAGAACCAGGAACTCAGAACACTGGTCAAATGCCACAGGTCTTAGGCAATCGAAAATCTTCATCAGAGGTTATAACTCCAGATGGAGTGAAGAATGCCTCAGACTGGGGAAAACCCAGCTTAGACTGGTCACCGGGCACTGCAGGATGAGGAAACATATGCACACAATTGGGTTAGAACAGGTAAGCGTCGGCAGACTCTGCGGAACGGCAGAGGAGACTCCTGAGCACGTCATACTGCACTGCGATGCGGTATGCCGCAGTAGGAGACAGCACCTGGGCCAGTACTGGCTTGCAGAAGAGAACGTCAAACACCTTCTCCCACGTGAGTTACTAAGCTTCATTAGGTCGGTGGGATTGGGGGACGTTCTCTAAAGTTGGAGGGGGCAAAATAAATCAACTTTGGTTTCAGTGCACATTTCCCCTTTCAAATCTATCTACGTGGGCAGTCCGATAAGTACTAAGCCCCACCGCCCGATGGTGCCACTATCGTAAGAGAAATTTACTATCGCGTAGTACATCCTCGTAGAAGGCTACTGACAAAATTTCAGCCATATTGGATTTGTAGTTTTGTTTTGACCGCGTGTGGAAACGAACGTGTCCGCGGATTTTTGAAAACTGGAAAAAGAGCAATATCGGTCGGTGATTCGCCAAATTGGTCGCATTAGGCTACGAACAGCTGCCCCATCCACCGTATTCTCCAGATTTAGCCCCGTGTGACTTCTTTTTGTTTCCAAACTTGAAAAAGTCACTCGCCGGGCTGAAATTTGAGTCGAATGAAGAGGTTATCGCCGCCACGGAGGCCTCCAGAAAACGTATTTTTCAGACGGGTTAAAGAAGATGGAGCATCGGGGTCAAGGGGAGTCAAGTGTATCGAGTTGAAAGGAGACTACGTTGAGAAATAAATCGCCACTTTTCCAAAATTTTCGTTTTTCTTTTGTAGGCTAAGGACTTATCGGACCACCCACGTATCTAAACGGGTCGTACCGCTGGAACCCGCAAAGAAAATTTTCTTTACACTAGATGCGCATTCTGTATACTGTTTGTTCTGTGAATCAGTGCATAAAGGTGTTGTCAGACTAAGCACGTAAAGCGCTTTCAGAAATTATTTCCATTCCAGAAAGTAAAACTTGCACGTGTGACCACCACAAAAGTAATTTCCGACTTTTTGGAATGTGCTTTCGAAAGCAAAACTTGGATAGTGACTGCTATTTTCTGAAAGCAAATTACGGATAGTAATTTCAATTCGCTGGTGCTGCGCTGCAAGTATTTCGCTTCCCGGAATTTCGCTTCTAGAATGGAAATAATTTCTGAAAGCGCTTTACTTGCATAGTCTGACACCATGATGCTGCAACTCCATAACACGCTTTGTTTGCAACAACACTTTCGTTGCATCTGTCAAAAAAGCAGAATTAGTGCATTTGCGCAAAAACGGAAAATATAGCTTTTAGCAAAGTTGAAAATATTTCAGTGAATAAAATGCGATCAATTAAATAACTAATTTTAATTCTATCATGAGCGAAAGTCGCATAATAATTATCGATTACATTCACACCGAGTGTGATCATTATTTATTTGTATTCATTTTCGCGCAATTTTATATTGGACGCAATTGATATTGGATTTGGATTGGCTGCGCAGAGGATTTTCGTGACCTCTTCAATTAAGTCAATGAATTCATTAAAATCCGCAATTTCCTTCTCCATTGTCGTCAAGTTGTACTGTTTTGACACCACAAAATCAAGGCGAATTAATACAGGTGACCTCGTTGAATTAGCTGATTTGATTTTTTTTTTGTGGTGGAAAAGGTCTAGATTGTCAAAATGCCTGAGTAAAACTGTGACAGTTTAAAAATGAAAAAAGAAAGCTTTGTTCTGATTGGCTGATTTTGACAATCTAAACCCAGAAAACAAAAACAAAATACATTGAAATTTTGTCTTGCCCTTACGCTATCACCTCTGATGCTTTAAATACGCTTCTTCATCTGCTGCCGATTGAATCTTTTATTAGACGGACCGCCGCTTCTAGCGCATTGAGACTGAGAGAATCATCTCAATGGGCGGAAAGACCTTACGGACACAGTAACATCCTCACGAAGGTTCCGACGGACCTAAGGGGAGATACGGACTACACCAAAGAATGTGCCGACTTTGGTGCTAGGTTTTCCACGCTTTTTCCCTCCAGAAGGGAATGGGAGCGTTACGCAACTGAATTTACAAACGTAGAAACCTCCCTATACACAGACGGTTCAAAGATGGACTGTGGTGTTGGGGCAGGTGTTTACTCCAGGGATCTGGTAGTGGAAAAAGCTTTTCGCCTACCGGATTTCTGCAGCGTCTTTCAAGCGGAAGTCTTTGCAATAAGAGAAGCCTGCAGGATTCTCCTACAGCAAGAAATCCAGAGTAGGGAGGTTTTCATCTTTTCAGACAGCCAAGCAGCCATCAAGGCACTCACCAAGCCCATAGTGAAATCTAAACTGGTCAGAGACTGTAAAGAATTGCTAGGTTTGGTGGGCGGCCGGGTGGATATTACCATCTGCTGAATACCCGGTCAAGCGGGTAACAGCGGAAACGAGTCAGCTGACGAGTTGGCCAAGGTGGGATCCGCCATGGACTCACAGCCCGAAAGGGTGGCACCGCCTTTAAGTGCAAGGCTAAAACAGATAAAGAAATATTTCCTTAGGAAGGCGGATAGTTGGTGGAGCAATCTTTCCAACTGCAGAGTGGCTCGACAGATCTGGCCACGCTACGACTCCCACAGAACCAACGATCTGCTGCTAAATTCTCGTAGGAATGTTTATAGGCTAACGGCCGTGATCATGGATCACTGGCCGATTGGCCTACACGCAGCGAGATTGGGAGTCCCCCACAACCCCTTTTGCAGAAGCTGCAGAGAAACCAACGAGAGTGAGACACTCGAACACTTCCTCTGCGGATGCCCTGCCTTAACATTTAAAAGACTAAATTCCTTGGGGAACAGTCTGATTAGCTCTCTAGCTGATCTGTCTGAAATAAGACTAAAATGCATCAAGTTCTATTTGGACGATGCGGGTTGGCTTTAGAGCCCAGTATTTTCTCCCACGCAGGGAAGACCCAGTCGAGGAGGCGACAACAAAACGGCACATAGTGCTACTTGAGTGTGCTCTGAGAGCACGCAGTCGCTGCTACCTACCTACGCTATCACCTGTCGGCCTCGATAGCTCAGCGGGTAGCGAGCTGGCTTCTCATACCGAGCGCCCCGGGTTCGATTCCTGGCTTAGGCTGGAAAAAACACTCATCTACTTCTGTCGCTATCCACATGAAGGGAATGAGAATCACAAGAATCGCACAAGTGCGCTCTTGGCAGGCAATGGCAAAACCTCCAAGTGTGAAAGAAAAACTGCCAATCGCCGTTCGGATTCGGCGTTAAACTGTAGGTCCGCTCCCCTCCCTTTCCCCATCCGTTTGAAATGTGTGTTGTATCACATGTTGAAAAAAAACAGTGTTGCATACGCATTTCAAACGGGTGGAATCTGTGGTATCACAACGGGCCCGTTAAGAGGCCTAAGTGTGTCTCATACAGAGGCAGCCTCCGCAACCTAACCTAACCTACGCTATTACCTGTATAAATTCGCCTTGCCACAAAATGTTCTGTCAGCTGATTACACGATGCTTCAGGAGGGCGTTGTGTAACTCACAGCGTGAAATCTAGCGAATGCGTCGAAAGCAAAACAAGCGAAACAAGTGTTGATGCCAACAAAGCGTGTTATGAAGTTGAACCATTACAGTCTCTTTTTGAAAAGAACAAACTCAGTTCGACTTTGTTTCTGTCTGATTACATCATGAAGTAATCGTACAGCACATAGGCTACCAGAATTTAACCCTTAACAAAATTGCATTCGTATGGTTGGCTATTCAACGAATCAACTGTAATGTTTTTTCTGAAGAACGGTAAATTAATATCTTTTAAAAAATAACACTTTAGAATATTCGGACTCGAATAGTTTTTCAACTCTATTTATACTTTTTTCTATTATATAAAAGCCCAGTGACCTTTTTTTTAAGCTACAATCAGTCAAAAACTACTGAACCGATTTAAATGAAATAAGTAATAATAATTTCTTTTGAGGGGAAATAGTACATAGGCTATATTGGTCACACCTGCCTCTAACGCCTACTATGGTAATAAAACTCAATTATGGTACACATATGTTAATTTTACAGGCAGACAAATTAATTCTGTTTATGTCGAGTATACTCGTCTTCGCTGAACAATAAGTAAACAGTTAAGAGGTTAAACATTTTTAACCAATCTTTTCTGATCCAATAACGAATTTATGTCATTTTACTTCCAGTTGACTTCCAGTTTTGTTCACAGTTTTTAAAGTGATTGATGTTTAATGTTAAATTGTTGTCGTTTTTGAGCAAATTGAGTGTTAATAAGGCAGTTAGGGCCACAAATGTTCTACATGAATACATAGGTGTAAAAAGACCTTTCGTTTGATATCCACATCGTGTGAATTGATTGAAAATTGACTGAGTTAATTTGATACAAAGTCCATAAGACACTAAAAAATCTCTATATAGGCGAATTTTTAGTTTTTTTTAACGAGATTTCCTAACATAACGAGGGTTTCCTATACTGCTTCGCTTATATTTTGAGTACCCGCCCAAGTATTTTAATGCTTTCGGCTAGAACGCTGCAACCCACCTCAACGATTTTTGTCCCATTTCGAATTTTCGAAAAGTTAGGAGGCAAATTGTCGAATCAGTGCGGCAACACTGGTGGGTAGCGAAGATGCGTGGAAGCCGAGTTGAGTGATTTTTCTGTTCATTGTTACATTGTTACTTTATTATTTTTGTAATACTTTGTTTTATATGCTGGTGTTGACAAAGAGTTGTTTGTCATGTAACTACAACAAAAATAAACTAATATTCGTAAAGTGATAAAGTGGGACTTATACTGGAGAACGAATTTATATTTTCTACGTAAGGTAAGCAGTATCAATGAAAGGAGGTCCAGGAGGTTATATGTGATAATGGGGGCAAGTTGACAGCAGTAGTAGCGAAAGGTAGGCGGTCAGGGTCAAAGACTGGATCTTGAGTCCCTCGTTGCATTGACCTCAGAACGTGCGATTGACTTTGTACTTTTTTGCCGCTTAGGAAGTGGAATGTGGAGGTGAGGTTTCAGGAAATTACGATTACGAATTATGTGCGTAGTAAGATTTACCTAAAAAACCCCAAACTATAGCTAAAGGGAAAGTGCATATGTACTTATATGTATGTACAAGCCGTGAACTCGCAATTTGTATTTAAATATGCTTTTCCGCAATGGCAGGACTACCTGACGACTCAATAAATTTCTGCATTAACGCATTTGTGGTGAACACTCTGCTACTGATGTTGCTGCTGCGACGCACAGTGTTCTGCACTGTATATTCACAAGTATACATATAAGCAAGAGCTGAGGAAGGAAATGGAACTAGCAGAACCGATCAAAACTGCCACAAACTGCCTGTCGATTCGCTACGGGCAATCAAAGTGCTTGCGCATGCTGCTAATTTCTGTGTAAAATGGTACGAAAGGCTTTCGGGAATTGGAGCTCAATTGAGCCCTCCACCGTTTCTGCCTTTTATTCCGTCTTCTGCTTTTCAATTCAGAGTTTGTTCGAATTGGATGACTTTTGGTTTGCTATTCTCTCTGTGTGCTCCCGTTAGTTGATTGTGTTTTATCTTATGTTTAGCTTCCAATTAAAATAAGTGTGTGTGTACGTAAACACGCGGCGTGACGCGTTATCAATAATTATTTTATTGATTCAGTGATGTAGATTGTCGAAATCCGTTGTATATGAATCGACCGTCTGCGTTAAGGGGTTTTCTTCGGACTTTTGGCCGCACTCACGTAATGCTTCAAAGATACATTGCCATTCACATTGTGCAAGCTTGTAACGGGAAGACGCACGCCAGCGGGCGGGCGACCGGTAAACTGAATAAAAATAAAAAATGCAATAAAGAAATGTCCGCAGTGGAATTCTTCCTTTGCTAAAAGGGTTAGCGTTTATCAGATTTTAATTGCTTATAAAATGTACAAATTGTCTACTAAGGGCCAATTTTTCAGTGCGAGTTTAAACGCAGTTCAAACGTAGTTTCCTTGAACTTGGTTTAAATATAAACTAAGTTTAAACGACAAAGCAGTTTTTCAGTGCTAGTTTAACTGGAGCAAATATTTGTCATTTGGGTGTGGCAATACCGGCAATATTTTTATCTAGCTAATAATTTTCCTTTGTTTTGATTGTCATTCTTAAGGGAGTGTTCCCGTCTAGAATGCCGATTTTAGGCTGTTTTTCAAAAAATTATTTTTTGGGAGCTACAAGGCAACATGCAATATTCTGGTTTTTTGCTTGTTGTTCCTTATTATTTGGAGAACAGAAACTTATATTTGTGTCAAAAAATTTTATTTTCTAAGTACAAATTTTCAGTGGTCAATGTGACCTTGTCACGCTGATTTTCACTGCTGGCCGATAAGAAATTTGGGGAACCAGTAATCTGAAACAGAAATGGGTATGCAATTATTAATCTGCAATAAATTCCGCGGATGCTAAACCACAGTTTTAGTCAAAATGTTGATTAGAAACAAAATGGCGGCTATATGAAAAAAAATTGTCCAGTTTTGCCACCTTTTTTTACTTTTAGAGTGATTGAAAATATATTTAACAATAATTTTTTGATGAAAACTTTGGTTTAGCATCCAATGAAAACTATCTAGAAGATTTTCCCAAAATTTCAAGTCGATACCTCTCATAGTTGCTGAGAAAAGTTATCGGCCAGTACAAAAAATGTGGTTTCGAGAAAAACGCGTTTAACACTATTTCTACCAAAGGTGTCAAAAGACACCTTTTAAAACTTTGACTTGAAATTATTTTCTAATTTGAATAATTTTTTCTAATTTTATTTTTTGACAATTCATATAATACTTGTTAAATTAATTTAGTGGTATCATAATCCTCGTACTCATCCTAAAACTCAAGAAACGTACATGGTATACCTATTTCTACCATTGGGTGTCTTTTGACACCTTAAAGATTTTACAACATTGTTCATTTATAAAGTATTTTTTCATAACTATTTGATGACACCATTTTAATTCTAATAAAAAGTGTGGCATCCCTACTTCAATTATAGTAGAAAAAGGGAAATCCCCGATATAATTTTTATATTTGGTTGTTGTTTGCAGACAGTTTTGTTTGCATTTTACTATTGTTCATTGTACTGATTGGTCCTAAAAATAATTGAACACTCAAGTTTTGGAGTATTTACTTCGACTAAAATTGGTATATTAGGTATGGAAATACAAAACGTGTTTATAATTTTCCTTCAATTTTCTAAATTTTTTATTTTTATTTATTTTTAATGCGAAGGATGTCCAAAATAGGAAGGATAACTAAGATATTGCAAGAAGTGAATAATATATATGAAGAATGCTCTAAAATTGATGAAGACACAAAATTTGAAAGAGAAGATGAGCTTGATGAATTTTCCAAAATTTTCATTCATGAAAACGTTAGCGAATATGAAAATGAATCTTTAAATACCGAAGAAGAGGAAATTTCGATTGCAAATAGAAGACGAAAGAGAATGAGGTTGATATCAGATTCTGAAGACGAAAAAGAAAAAAACAATGAACACGATCATATTGAAATCGCAATGGGTGGGACAGTATGGGAAAAGATCGAAACAGGTTCCTCTCCTGGCAGACCATCTCTTCATACTACTTTCAAAGGTGTATCGGGTCCAACCGGGCACGCCAAAAGAAATATTATGAAAGGAAGTGTCAGCTCAGCATTTTATTTACTATTCGACAACCATATTATGGAACACATTATAAAATGTACGGAATCGGAAGCAAGAGGAGTTTTGGGAAAAGAATGGAGCTTATCTCGAAATAAATTAGAGGCATTTTCCTCATGCCTATGAGCAAAAAAATGTTAAGGCATCGTTTTTATGGAATACAAAATACGGTCCTTCATTTTTTTCCAATCCCATGAGCCGTAATTGTTTCTTTGAAATTTTAAGATTTTTGCATTTTGATAAAAAAATGAGCACTGTACAAGTCGAAAACAAAAATAAGCGTCTTCCTGAAACAATTAAATTTTATAACTGTACAAAATTTTGGGTCGATATGACTGACCAAATGGCAAGGAAATATAGCGTGAAATATAAGTGCCGTAGATGGCCTATGCACGTGTTTTTCAATATCCTTAATTTGATCGGTATAAACGCATGGATTCTTTACAAAAAAAACGACAGGTAAAAATATTTCACGTAGAGATTTCTTATTCCAGTTAGGAGAGGAACTATCAACTGCATACAAAGAATGCCATGAGAGAACTACAAATACGGCAATATCGTCATCGTCATGTAAAATCGGTTTCTTTACAAAAAGGGGGAGAAAGTGCCAAGTAAAGTATTGTTCCGGTAATAGAGCAATTACAATTTGTTCCCAGTGTCCAGTGACCAGCCATTCATCTGTAAAAAGTGTTGTATTGAATAAGGAACATTTTTTATTATTTTTATTATTTTTTTTATTATTTATTATTTTTATATCATTATTTTTTATTATTAATTTTCCATACCTGAATACTGAAAGATAGCTAAGTTCATAAATAAGAATAAATAAATATTATTTTTGACAAAAAAAAATAAAAAGAGTAACATTAAAAGCTTTTTTATTAGTAATTGGCTAAGGTGTCAAAAGACACCTTTTGGTTGAAATAGGTATACACAAAATCTTGGTAGAAATAGTGTTAAAGTATCATGCGCAATGTATCAGCGGAGCAAAAAGAGCTGAGATTACTTCAATTAACATGCAAAAAAGTGGGTACTGAGTTTGCGGATTGAAAAACGACTGGGGGGTGATAGTATATAGTATAAGGTACAATAAAACGGCAAAAAAAAATCGATTTTTTCAAACTTCTACCCGGGAACACCCCCTTAAATAAATTCTTTGCCCTCAAATAATGTATTTCCTCAAAAACTTCAAAATAAGCAAACGGAGTCCAAATTTTTCGTCTCGGGAAATCGAATGCCTTCTTGCACTTGTGAAAAAAATAAATAAGTGCTCGAGCGCAAGAAGACGCGTGAGTGCCGAGGAAAAACAAAAACAAAAATGGAAAGAAATTGAGGATTTCGATTCAAAATTTGTTGATAAGTTCCGGTTGCGCACAAAGTATAAGAATCTAAAAAAAAGTGCAAAAAAAGAATTTCGCTCACGACAGGCAAGAGCTGACCAAAACAAAAAATAACTGAACTGTCAGAAGCTGTTGACAGTTTAAACTAAGTTTAACCGTGCAAGGTTGGGCGTTTAAACTGAGTTTAAACTTCAGTCAAGTTGGACTGAAAAATTCGATTTTGCGTTTAAACTAAGTTTAAACTAGAAACTGAGTTAAACTCACACTGAAAAATTGGCTCGAAGTGAAGTTGCATAGATTCACTCGTGCCACATTTGACATATTTCATTGCGCAGTTGGGCATTATTTCAATGAATGGCAAATATAATTCATTCTTATTTTGCGTTATGAAAAGGAAGTACGCTGCTCTTATTCAAAACAAATTACACGATTCTTAACTGATATTAACAGTAAAATGCAATTATTGTATGCTAAATTACCAGACGTTTTGTTTTGTTTTGTTCCTCCTTAAATATGATATTCTTTCCGCAAAAAGCCTATTTGCAAGTAAAAAGCCTAATTGTGTATGAAAAACCTCAACTCAGCGTTAATCATCGGTATATGATTTGCGGAAAGTTGGACCTAAGCTTCGCAATCGGTTAGTCGTGCGAGTTATGAATGTATGCATGTATATACAAGTTTTAGGCATCGTAGAATGGGGAGAACAATTAATTTATATACATAAGTGTAAAGTAATATTTCTATTCCGTACGCTCGAGGCTTTAGTAAAAAACTGCGGCTGTGCTGTGTTGAGTGATCTGTCGATCCCAATTTTCCCCCCTATTTTCAGTCCATCGGCTTCGGCAATTCGTACCGTTCAGTGTTTATTGTTGTCAATCAACGCACAAATAAACTCCATTCAACCCAGATCGCCAACCACGGTATTTCTTTTAAGCGCCAACGGTATACTCTTATTTGAGTCAGATTATCAAAAATTTCCATTGAAGACAAAATGAAATTAGTTAGTCAATTTTTGCTATGTTCCAGAGAAAACCGTATTGAGAAAACAAAATAAAACAAAAATATAAAATACATACATATGTACATCTTTTTGGTGTTATGGAACTCTGTCTTTGTATTAGAAGTTATTCGAGCGTATAAATTCATGTATACATAACACATATACAGTTGCGGTCAAAATAATACCATAGTAGTACGCATACAACGAAAAGAAAATAAGAAAAAATAATCTGCTTTTCTTTACAAATATTTTTTTTTAATTTTTTTCAACAAGTTATATGTGTTAACAATGCAATCATAAAAGAAAACTTAAGAATTAAACTCAGTTTGATTTGATTTAAATTAAATGCGCTAAAAGCTCCAAAATATGGACGGTCAAAAAAATAGTAGTTCGCTTTACTTTCATAAAAATGAAGCAAAAATTGTGTTACATTTTAAAAGATTTAGTGGTTAAACAGCAACAGCGTAATTTTTCTTCAAATTAATATTTAGTTGCGTGATTGCGTACATAGTACAATTTTTTCGTTTTGTTCTTAATAATTAATAATTGACTGGCACGACAGCCCGCTTACGCGAGACTAAGGCCTAGCTTCCCGCAACTACCCGTGTTGTGCGTGTGAATTTGTACGCGGGTTGAAGGGACCTACAGTTTTATGCCGGTTCCGAACGGCAGGTTGGGAGCTTTTTCATAAGCAATTTTTACTCTCAGAGGTTTGCCATTTCCAGCTGAGAGGACAGCCTCCGAAAGAGAAAACGAGTTTTCCCGTTATTTTTTTTAGGTGTTATTACAGGCAGTATTTGAACCTGAGGTTGCTGCCTGCGACTCGCGGTCCAACGCACTAACCAACTGAGCCACGGCGGCTCGTTTTGTTCTTACTACGATTTTATTTGAATGAAAACGCGACTGCTGTTCAACAGTTTTTGAACGGACAAATATCAGACATCAAAACTGATGTAATTTGAGAAATGTATAAAAAAAAATCTTGTTTGTCCTGAGGGGGAAGGTTTTTATTAGACTACTTATTATATGTACTATTTATAAAACTGAAATATGAGCGAGAAAACGTATAAATGAATGTACCTTGGCAGATATTTCAAATGTTAAAAAATCAGGAGCGTTTGCGGGGAAAAACAATTATTAAAAAATAGGAAAAAAATTTGGCATAAATGCAGTATAGCGAACCATCGTGAAAAAAATAAATAAGTATGCTCTTATATAGAGGTTTGACTCCTGAATCTAACAAATTTTGCCTGGGAAACGCCCACAAAAGGCGTGGCTTGGGTCAAAAGATTGTATTAAAATAACTCAATCAATTCTCAATCGATTTACATGATATGGATATCAAACGAAAGGTCTTCATACCTTTCATACATATACATAACACCGTGCGACAGCATTTTTTACACTGGGAAAAATCCATATGTGCGTGAAACTAGAGACCAAATATAGTAATACTGTGTACTCAGTTTTTAATTTCTACATCCTTTGTCCCATTAAAAGGACTTCAAAATTTTGAAGGGGATACAAAATAAAAACAATATAAAAAATACTTAACCTACTTAGAATATGGCGATATGTATATCAGATGAAAGAGGGAAGGCTCCAGAATTAAAAAAAAACTGATTTTTTTATTTATTTGTAAAAAAAAGGAAATGAAAAAGGTCCTTTGAAAATGTTAATCCTTTATATACTTGAAAATTTATAACGAATTTTCTTGAGAAATAAGTATGTTACAACCACAGAACAAACAAAATACAGAATGCGCATCTGGTGTAGACAATTCTCTTTGCGGGTTCCAGCGGTAGGACCCGTTTGTGGATGCGGGGGGAAGCAGCAAAGGGGACGAGAACGCACAGAGCGCGAGAGCTTAAACTGAGAAGCTGTAAGAGCGGTGTATGAAACAGTGACGCACCACACAATGTGCTTGTTGTTGTTGGGCAACAAAGCGACGATGTGCCGCTTGCATGTTCGTGGTGGTCCCGCCCGCGTCTGAAATGAAATCGCAAAATTATTTCAGATGCGCCTTCTGCATACTGTTTATTCTGTGTTAGAACCCAAAATCTCCTTGATCACGTGTCGAAATTTCGAAAGCGATGGCGAAGGTGAAAAACACTGCACAAAATTAAGGCGTAAATTTGTTTAGCTCTAATATTTTAACTTGAAAAGTATTGTTAGCTTAAAAATACCAAAGCCGTACGGAAAAATAACGTACAGGTATAACAGGAACTAAAAAAAAGGAAAAGAAAAATATTTGTATTTCCCATTCAACCTTTAACATTTTCTGATTTACATGAATACTCAGTGTACACAAAAACGTAAATATTCGCAGTATGCGAGCCGCAAACGAGCGTAAAGTTGCTTGCATGAAGTCTGACACGACACTGAAGCTGCGCTCGGAACTTCGCTGCTTTGTATTCGTATACGCGAGTAAGCGTCGCTGCTACTCGCGAGTAGCAGCGTGCCCTTCTATGCTTTGAACCAGGGGTCGGCAAAATTGACAATGAGATGGTGTTAGTGAGCGCAGAGTAATTTTTCTACACTGTATAAAATTAAACCGAAAAGCGAAAACGAAACCAATCGCCAACACAAAAAAGCATACACACAAAAACTACAACAACAAAAACATCTATTTTTTTTCATACATAACATTTCTTGCAGCGTACACAAGGCAAATATTGACACAGCCACCACACGTGTTGCTTCGTTGCTGTCTGAACAACGACTGATTGAAAGAGCGTAAGAATGCGTGTGCGGAGCGTACTGCTCAAGGTGTATTAATAAAGGTGAACGCGTAAGACCAGCAACAAAATTCCCATGTATTTTGTTGTTGGATTTGGGTAACTAGCTTGTCAAAATCAAATCAGAACACAAGCAACACAAAAACAATTTTACCAATTTTTGACAATCTACATCCCCATTCGCAAAAAATCAAAAGAAAATCAAAAGAAATCAAAAGAGAATCAGAAGAAAAAAGTGTAAGCAGCTGTGTTGACAACACTACCTTTATTAATGTGCCTTGGTACTGCTCGTATGAGTAAGCTTTGCCGATCAGTGCTTTGGACCAAGAGTCGAGTTAGAAAAAATTCAAAAAATATACTCATAAAAAACAAAAGTATACATTTTTATATTTCATTGTAAGGGCAATTCCGCAGGCTACAATATGGCAACTTACCTTAATACTGGATTTTTTCGAGGAAAAATCGGTTTTTGAAAAATTTGTATAAAAAAACTTCTTTCGCTTAAAACTTCTTATTAGTACATATTACGTATCTAATGTTGTACATGAATGGAAAGGTATGAACCTTTCGTTTGATATCCTAATCGTGTAAATCGATTGTGAATTTATTAGGGGTATTCACACCGAGCTCGTTACTTTGTTAGTTCGGTATTCGGTAGTTTTGTACGTGTATTTTGTGTTTGTACAAAAAATGAACAAAAACAAAATACACATAGAAAACTACCGAGTACCGAAGTAACGAGCTCGGTGTGAATACCCCTATTGAGTTATTTTAATACCAACTTTGAACTTTGACCCCGACACACGCCTTTTGTGGGCGTTTCCCAGGCAAAATTTTTAGTTCATTAGAATTCCAAAAAGAAGGTCCATGTAGGACAATTTTCGGTTTTTTTTTCATGAGGGTTCGCTATAGTGCATTCGTTCCAAAAATTAAAAAAAAAGGTTATTGCATGTGCAAAAGAAAAACAAAAGCACAGATTGCATTTTGGTATTGTTTCAAAACATTTTTGTGACAAAAAAGCCTTGTATCGTTTTGGCCCATATATTTTTTCAACCGAATATGAAGCAGTGTGACAATTGTTTGTTTATAGTTGTTTTAATGAATTCACGTATAGAAATACATGCAAACAATTTTCTATAATCTCTTTCATCGCTTGTCTTCCTTTGATTTCCGAATAAAAACTTATTGTGAAGGTAGGTTGCTGCCAATATAGAATTACTACATACATATATGACATAACATAACATTATTCCAAGTACATAGTTAAATAATAAAAAACTTATTAAAAAAAATAATAATGTGGAAAAATACAAGTTCGGTCTCTACTTGGTTCACTTGGTTTATTTCACTATGTGTAAAAAGTGATTAATACAATTTAAACTCCTGCCACCCTCATGCTGAAATTATGCAGATGAAGTAATTATTGACAGTTCGTGTTTGACACTGCGTTATTTGAAAGTTGCATTAAGGCAGGTTTCTACCTTGTGCGGCCGAGAAAACATGTTTTTTTTTGGAAAATTGTTGATGGGAAGGTTTTTAAGATAAACACTGGAAAATTTTTTCAGATGTAGGTATATGTTTATTGTACAAGTAAAAAAAGTTTCAAGATAAAATATGCAAAGGGGGGGGAGGGGGCCATCGAGCAATGGCGGCAGGACTTCCTTACTCGCGGAAGTCCTGCCGCGGTTTGAGATGACTTGAAACACAAAAATGAAATTTTTTCTTATTCTGTATCCTTTTGTCTATGGCTGGAACTAGGATTTAAAAAAAAAAATGAAAAATGAAGGAAATATGCGATTTTGACTAAAAAACTCAATTTTTACCTACTTTTTTCAATACAAATTTCTATTTTTAATGAGAAAAAATTATTATTTCTTGAAGATCCTAGTTCGTGCCATAGCTAAGACCTTGATAAATGACTGTTTAAAATTTCGTAGCTATTGCTCAACTCGTGTGGCCTAAATCACTTCCGCAAGGTCAAAAAATGTAGTTTTGAGAAAAACGCGTTCAAAGTTTTGCTTCAGCGGCTCGGCGCGCTCGACACCGCTACCTGTTTCGATAAATTGCTTCCGTAATTCGAAAGATTTCAACTTAAAATTTTGGGAGCGTATTCTACAATCATGTATTAATCCAAAAATGCATGAAAAAAAAAATCGATTTTTTTCACCGCACAAGGTAGAAACCCCCCTTAAAAGGTAGTAAGAAACCTTTTTTCATGCTTTTCGGCAAATTTGTTTATAAAAAGCTTGTATTTAATAAAATATTGAAAAAAAATATATAGTCTTTTAGGAAAATATTGCTCATTACAAATTCAAAACTATCTCGAGTCCTCCCCAAAATAAATAAAATGCTTTAAGCACAAAGCCTTCGCTTCAGAAAATGCTTGTTCTGCTTGAAGTGCTGAGAAAAATTGTCTTATCTTTAAAAACAATATTTTCCATTGGTAAATATAGTGGTCTCCTAACAATAAACCCCTAAAAAGTCCTTTTGAAAACATTTTTGTCATATTCAGCCCTGTTCCAGAATCCGAATCGGATCGGAAATGGATTTGATTCCGACCGTCGGTGTTCTACATTCCGATTATCGGAAATATTTTCCGATGCAACCCTGTTCTCAAATCCGATTAAGTTCGAATGAATTTGAATCGAAAATTTGGTGTTCTGCATTCCGATTGTCGGAAATATTCCGTTAAACAAAAAGCTGGTGGAATTGAAATCGGAAAGCAGCAAAACGAAAACAAACAACGAAAATGTAAGTAAATAATTTAAACACCGTGTTAAATCAAACTAAAAAATGCATTTCTTATCAAAGAAAAGCATAAAACTGCTGACCAGAGCAAAATGCTTTCGGATTTCATGGAGGACGTGGCGAAGGGATTCTGTAAAGGCGACAAAGTCGAGGTAGAAAATAATTGGAAGAATTTAACACAGTCGCTGAACGAGTAAGCACCACCAACAAAAAATATAACGGAATGGAAAAAGGTTAAAAGTAAACTAAATAAAATCGATTAATTGTTTAAAATTTTCTTTAATCATAGGCCTGGGTTGATTGGAAGAGTGAGATGAGAAGGAAGCGACCGGCGGTGAACCTTTTAAGAAGCACACTTTGCGAAATGGAAGAGGCGGTTGCCTTTTCTACGGATCGTTGATAGCCTCCTACGGCAAGACATCGCAAAGCCGTCGCCAATTGCAAATCTGGCGGTATGGAGCATTGCCGAAGAAAAGTTTTCACTTCGGTCAAGATCATGCTGAATGTTGCTTTGTTAAGGCGGTACTGAGCAATAAACCTTGAATATGAAATTTTGAACATAACTGAAATAACTTGTACTAGTTACGAAGAATCTGACGATTCCATCGGATTGCTGTGGTCTCGCGAAATTCTGCGCTTCACTTTTTCAACGGCGGAAATCTCGTTCTTAAGCAATACTGCCAAAAAAATAACCGAACTTATTTAATAAAATAAAAAATCTTACAAAATTGTACAATCGCCTTTTTCATTTGAACATTTCAAGCAAACAGCTGATTAAAGCTTTGTTTAATTTGCTAACAACACTGAGCAACAGCCAAAATTTTTCCGAGTTCTAGTAAACCTTTTCTAAAAGATTTTTGGACGCTGATCACAACTGCGTACTTAGTTTTTTGATTGTTTGAGGGTTTGTAAGTTATTGATGGTTTTTTCTAGGAGGTGTTTTCCACGATTTTTCATCTTTGAATTTTTATTGCATTTATAATATGTTGAAAAACACGATAATTTTTTTTATGACACAATAACGAATCCTCAAGCTATAATTTTGACCATAGTCGATTTCGATTGGTCAAGGGTTAACACGGCTATGGCTCTTCAAAGTTCAATTTTCGCGAATTTTTTATAAAAATTCATTTAAATTCGGGGTTGCAATTTTCAACTAGGAGTTAGTGTGCAGTGTATAGTCTAAGGTTGTAACTTAAACTTATAGAACAGATTTTTTGTGTTGCATGTGCCATTCTCGGCCTATACTCATTAGAGTGTAAATGCGACTTTACCTTCTGAACACGTGTTTGTATTGAAATCTCCTAATACTCTTCGCGTCATTGACGAAAGTATCTAAAGTATTTTCGCAAGCGTCAATATTTGTCTTTTCAAGGGCATTAACAAAATTTGAATTGGTTCATTACTGTTACTGTTACATTACTGTGTTAAAAGAGTTGCATCACACAAGTAAAAATTTCAACCACACACACTAAGCAAACTACTTGCTGTTTTTCCTTATTTCATTGCGACATATTTTTAGGGCACAACAAATTCAAAATTTGAAAGCTGAAAATTTTATGAATTGAGGGCATTTGTTGAGAGTGAGCATTTTCATACTGCTGCCTAAAAATGTGCTCCGATATTATAGCTCAAAAGCAAATTCTTGCTTTTGTTGCTGAATTTATGAATGGAGAATTTACATATTTGTACACATTTTCTATTACAAACATCGTATTTCAAAAATTTTTTTAATTGAAAGCCCCAACATTCTTCTTACACTAAATGACAATATATATTTTTTGGAAGCAAAATTCTTTTGTGTATTCGCATTCTTGCAAAGTAACTGAAAATTTGACTTTGCAAATGTATAACTCTTGCAAATTTGAACCGATTTTAATGTTTTAAATTTTAAATACATAGTTGGAGTATTGTTAATCTATGTTAAAAAAATTGCATTTAAGACTTCAGGTTTGTAGGAGCTACATGCATGTAATGGTCAAAAAACATGTAAAACGCCCTCCAAGGAAAACCATCAATATTTCCTAAGCCGCTCAAACAATCAAAAAACTAAGTACGCAGTTGTGATCAGCGTCCAAAAATCCTTTAGAAAAGTATAGTTTGATTTTAGAAAAAAAAAATTTCGATTTTGTTGCTCTGTGCCAAGGTACATATATTAACAAGGTGCTACGTATGGAGAGTCTTCAAAATAAGGGTGCGGGTTATGTCAAAATCAGAGTAACTTTCACTTAGTAGCAAATGTTTGGTTGCAACATTCAGTATTTGTTCCTAAGGCAAAAACGTCATGTGCAAACAATTGATTTTGTGTAGCAAAAAGTTTATTAGAAAAATGCTTGTTTTAGCACTTTATATTTTTAATTCAATGCATTCAATAAAAATAAAAGGTAATTTTTTATAAAACAGTTTTTGACATTTTTTTATTATTGAAAAATTTCTTTTTTAATTGAGTTTCTTTCAAATTTTTGTTTAAATGTCTAATTCTGAAGAACATTCGGCATTTAAAAAAGAGTTTTTTGACCTCATCAGAAAGTACAACAAATTTTGAAGAATCGCAGAGATAATCACATAAATTTTGAATACATAAAATAAAATTTTTATGGAACTAAATGGAGGCATAGTTCCATAAAAATTTTTTCTAATTGCTTAATTTTGTTTACAAATATACTAGATGACTTGAGAAGCCCACCCAGGGATACTTGGTTTACCCATGTCCAAGTCCCACTTTCTGTTGTTTCAATGCTATTTAAATTTAATTTTCGAATAATATATCCCGCCAAATATTCTAATCCGTCCTCGTGGAAACTGTCAAATTCGTTTGTCAAGTCTAGGTATGTTAAGTTCGTTTTCGTCATTGTCTAGTAACGTTGAATTTTGAAACGAGTCTTGAAAATTTGGTTGCTCAAAATTTGCCGAGTTATTTTGCTGAAGTTGATTTGTTGTTAATTTGAACCATGGCGTGTCGTCTGGCTCCACATTCATAGCTGCGCATTATCGTGGTGCAAAATCCACGTGGTGCGACGCGTTTCATGCGCAAAATATCGACAACAATGTGTTGTGCGCTTCCATAGGAGATGTTAAGATCTTTAGAAATCTCTCTGAGGCTCACATGACGATTTTCAAGCACGATTTTCTTCACAATTTCAACATTTTCGTCGGTATTCGATGTTGAAGGACGTCCAGAACGAGGAAAGTCTTCGACCACTTCACGACCACTTTTGAACATTTTATACCACTCGAACGCTCTGGTTCTTGATAGAGCAGACTCCCCATATGCTTTCTGCAACATTTTAAGCGCATTGGCACAAGAAATTTCGTTCTTAAGACAAAATTTCAAACAAACACGTTGATCAACAAAATTATCCATTGTAAAATGCGACGAAGTACAAAAAGTTGACTGACGCTAACAGCTGCCAAACAAAAACTAATGATGCAATCCCGCTCAAAATTTGACACAGATGTCAGTTAAGGTCCTACCGACCTAAACAAAATTTTTTTTTTACCTGCATCGGGCAACGGCGGAAAATTTAACATACACAGTCCCGGTAATTATTGACCATAGTGTATATACATATGTGCATATGTTTTGGATTTATTAATTATATTACGAATCAAATATGATTATTTCAATGCTATTCTAAAATGTACAGAAAAGGTGGTTGTACCAAACAATATCAATACTGATACTTAGTAGTTTTTCCTACGAAAAAAGGCATCAGTTCACAAATAAGGGTGCCAAGAGAGACATTGACAAACGTCGCTCCATACGTAGCATACCTTGTTAATATACCTTGGCTCTGTGCAATCGGATTCGAAATAAACTTCGAACGTGACAATTCCGTTCGGATTGCAGAACACCTCTTCAAATCGGAATCGGATTCGGATTCTGGAACAGGGCTGATTATTCTTGTTGCTTTTTAAGTTTTGATGGTAAAAATGAAATTTTGTTGAATTCCTGCCTCTATGAAAGAAGTTTTGCGGACATTTTCCGTATCCTGCTGAGAACGCTACCGCCGAAAGTAAAGTCGGTTTTATATATTTTTTAGTGTTGGCTACTACGGGAGTCGAACCTAGATCGGGCGTCACTGTGTACTCGTAATTCAACGCACTAAACAGCTGAGCGACAGCGACCGCCATATCACCATCGCCATCAATAACCAAAATTATTTCACCAAATCGAAACACATGTTATTTGTTTGACTCTTTTGCGCATATTGTCACTGTTATTTGCGAAATTCCATAAGAAATAAAATGTTTTAACATAAAAGATGTAACTGAAGAATTAACTACTCTAAAATGCTGAATAGATTAGTTCCCAAATCTATGAAAACTCAACATTGCATATATGCAATACCAATGCAGGGCTAAGAAAATAACTCACTCTAACTACCTCTGTACATGATTTTGACATGTGTACTTCTTAACGACTTAATATTTAGAAAAAGGAATCCAAGGCGAATTCGTATTGGTGATAGCTAAGGCGAAATCATAAAGGTGAAGAGAACAAGATCCGTCTTTTCCGGGTTGGCCGTAAGGCCACAGGAGTTGCTCCATGAGGAGAGGATGCCCAAGAAGTGATTCATCCGCTCGGAGAGTACACTTGGAAATTTTCCAGCTATGGCCATTGCAACATCGTCGGCATAGGCGACGACCCTGCAGCCAACAGCCTCTAACTTGACAAGCAGTCTGTTCAGGGTTAGATTCCACAGCAGCGGCGACAGAACGCCCCCCTGAGGGGTACCCCTAGTGACTGACCTGCGAATACGTGCCGTCCCTAACGTAGAGTTTATAAAACGGCTGCTAAGAAGGGCGCTGATGAAATCTGTCAGTTTACGACCAACGCCAAGTTCAGAGAGAGCCACCCCTATCGCTCGAGGGCAGACATTGTTAAATGCGCCCTCTATGTCTATGAAAGACACTAGGGTGTACTCCTTGAATGCCAGCGACTTGTCTATATAGTCGACCAGAGAGTGCAGCGCGGATTCGACTGACCTGCCCCTTGTGTAGGCATGTTGCGAATCCGAGAGAAGAACTGGGTCAATGAGGCTCCTAATATGGACTTCGAGTATCCTCTCGAGGGTCTTTAGGAGAAAAGATGTCAGACTTA
Source organism: Melieria crassipennis (assembly GCA_963668005.1). NCBI lineage: Eukaryota > Metazoa > Arthropoda > Insecta > Diptera > Ulidiidae > Melieria > Melieria crassipennis. The sequence continues at coordinate 47,556,112 of OY764961.1, forward strand.
TTGGCCTGAAGTCCTTGGCCCTGGCGTGCGAGGTCTTGCCGGTTTTGGGAATGAAGACAACATCCACCTCCCGCCATGGGAGATTCTCAAAATCAGCCAATCAAAATAAAGCTTAATTTTTGAATTTTCAAATTGTGAGAGTTGTACACAGCCATTTTGACAATCTAGACCTTTTCCAAAATAAAAAACAAAGCAGCTGATTCAACGAGATCACCTGATACAGGTGATAGCGTAAGGGCAACAACAAAATTTCAATTTTGTTTTCTGGGTTTAGATTGTCAAAATCAGCCAATCAGAACAAAGCTTGCTTTTTTTCATTTTTAAACTGTCAAAGTTTTACACAGGCATTTTGACAATCTAGACCTTTTCCACCAGAAAAAAATCAATTCGCCTCATCCAACGAGGTCACCTGTATTAATTCGCCTTGACGACAACAATAAAATTTCAATGTGTTTTGTTTTTAAGGTTTAGATTGTCAAAATGAGCCAACCAAAATCAGGCTTGATTTTAAAATTTTTAAACTGTCGCAATGGTAAACAACTATTTTGAAAGTCTAGATCTTTACCAAAATAAAAAGAAAACACATTTGCTGATTCAACGAGGCCACCTGTATTAATTCGCCACGCAGTAATCCAACAAAATTAAATTGTCATTGTGTTACTTTTAAATTTAGTTTTTTTTATTTATCGCTGCACGCACACAAAATTAAAGGAAATGGCATCGCGGAAATATTATAAGTTATTTTCCAACAACACGGCGGTCGCTTTTGCAGGAGAAGGAATCTGGGCCAGTACCAGCTCAAAATCAGGGACGTCAAATACTTAAACCCACGAATACTTCCAAGTTTTATTAAGGCAATGGGTCTAGCGGACGTCCTTTTATAGCAAGTAGGGGCCCAATGGATCAATCATTGGTCACAGAGTACTATAGCCATACTCGTATCGATCCTATTTAACAGTTGAATATAGATACTTCGATTGTTAACCTGGATGCCTTATCACTTGTATTTCTTTCATTTCTTTGCAGATAATGGCTAGGGAAAGTGTGGCAGTGGTCAGTAATCAAAATTCGAAAGCCATCAATAAGAAATTAAAACTCAACGGAGCAAATGAAACATGTGATAAAACAGGTAAATACAGCAAAAGTGGCTACTCACTGGTGTGTGGTTCGAGCTGAAATGCCAAAAACGAAACGCAACTTTTTTTTTACCAAGTTTAATACTTAAAGTACATACATTTGCGGGCTTAACAAAACCCGTAGTTGACTACGTAGTACGCGACATGGCAGCATAAAAACACGATTGTGTAAACGTTCAAATAAATTAGTAATAACAAAATCCCTTGATACCCATACCAATATTTATGGCAAGCCTACATCATTAGAGTCCGACTGATTAATCCGCATCGGCTAGTATCGGCCAATAAAATTGGTATCGGCATCGGCATCGGCCAAAAAAAAAAGAATCGGCACATCGGTCGTTTTTGGTCGATGATGCCATCGGCCTATTTTTCTGCTTTCATTTTTTTGTTTTCATTTTTTGTACCAACGGGTTCTTATACCCCTTTTCAGTAAGGTATATATGTATACTGTTTAATATAAATGTTTCCTAGAAATGTTTTTTTTAAAACTATGTATTGTTAAAAACACAGATTTTCTCGAAATATCTATGCATTTCGTCTCTTAATGTGGATATCAGAAGAAGGGGCATTACATTTTTCAATCTTATCCTTCTTTTTTAATTGGAAGCATTTCTTAACAGGCCTTTTATTTTTTCCAAATTTGTTTTCTGACTTCTTCCCACTGCATCTGTACAACGGGTCGCAATTTGAGAGTACACATTTTAATATAAAAATCGTAATTTTAAGTTGAATAAAAAACTGAATTTGTATGCAATATTTACGTCACTACCCAACGGGAAATCGTGCGCTCGAGGAGCCCTTTGGGAGCGCTCCTTTCACGTATGCCCGTTTTATTTATTGTACAATTAAAAATACAATTTGTTGACAAGATTTATTTTATCATTCTTGATTTTTTCATAGTATAATATTATACTATGGATATTTTGAATTTTTAACTTTGTTTTTTGAGCATACTGATATTTATTTATTTTTTTCAAATGCTCACATTGTGCTCCTCAGGGAGCACGCTCCCTTTGCTTCCCGTTGGGTATTTTTGTGTCTCTCTCAGTGGATAAATGTGATACATTATTTTTTTTAATACATGCTAATGTATTAGAATTCTAAATTCTCTTGTTATTTTATTTCGGTTTTAATTATTTCTTTTGTCGTTGTTTTATTTTGTGATGAATATTACAAGCAATATGTAATAGTTCCTTTTGTTATTTTATAAAATAGACTGTGTTTTTGGTTGAATTCATTCGTGTTATTATTTCTATGTAATCCGCCTCGGTATCGGCATCGGCCAAACAATTTGGTATCGGTCGGACTCTATACAACATACCCAACATACACGAAACAGGTCGGCCGAGATAATATTAATTATAATTTTACATATAGTATTTCATTGTTACGCACCATGAGTTATTTGCGGAAAAAAGAGAGGAGAACCTCTTTACTTCGAAACTTAACCCTTTCGGTTATTCTATGCCATATGGCATAGTCTCTTTTCAGTGCCCGTTTTAGGTAAAAAAACTTGTGGATACTATATTTTTGTTGTTCCTTAGAATAGTTTGAAGTTTTAAGAAAAATACGAAATTAATAAACCGAATAATTAAGTTGAGAGAAGAGAAGTATACACGTTTTTTTAATGGTATATCTTGAGATAGTGAAGGAAGAAGAAGCAGACAAAATTAGATAACTTTTTTAATTTGACGTTTTCTTTCAATTTAGATACTTTTTTTAAAAAAATTTTGGCTGAAGTATATGAAGAAATATTCAAATTTTCGTTATGCATAAAAAGTTTTATGTTTAAGTAATTATTACAGCCACAACGATGTGGTTGCTCTCATAGAAAAACACTCCAAAATACAGGGTCTGAGTATAAAAATTTCAAAATTTCTTATGGAATGTTGCTAACATAACCACATAGAAGCCTAAAACCTAAAATTTAAAATTTTAACTTTCCCCAGTAAAAAGAAGTTCCGAAAGGGTTAACGTTTTAATTCTTGATTTGTCGATAGCGACTTGATCCGACCCCTCTCGGCTCAGGAGTCATATCGCACACCCACTTCAAAAGTGACACAACTCAACATTTTTAATCTTTCAGAAAACGCAAAAAAACCGTTTTCGGGCTGAATAAACATTGTTTTTAAATAACGTATAAATCATTTAGTAGAAAATTCTTACAGATTTTGCTCTAGGATAAGTTACAAGATTTTTTTTTATTTTACGCTATAAAATCCAAAATTTTGGGTTATGACTTTTTTGTTGATATTTTAGTTCAATAATTATCGAATTATTTTAAGGAATGTCACTTTCTCTGATTTCTTTTTCAAGTTGTGACACGTTTGCTTAATTTAAAAATTATAAATGACAATTAAAAAGTTGAAAGAAAAATTTTGAAAATACGAAATTAATTTATTTATTCGAAAATATAAATCAAAATTGTCACAACTTAAAATTAACTCCAACAAAGATGTATTTCGTCAAAAGAGTCACAATTTGAATTAGGACTATTTTGCATTGAGCTGCAGCGATCAAATAGTATCAAACTTCTAGACACAACTAAAATTAAGTCACTATTGTGTATTCCAGCTTACTGTCGATCGAAAGATAAAGAGAGTGTTTTTTGGCAACAGTTAACAACAACAAAATATACTGAGTTTTTGCTTATTGGTAGATAGATGCATTGTAACACGTAAACCCGAAAATTAAAAATTTTGAGTTGTGTCACTTTTGAAGTGGGTGTGCGATATGTGTGCTAAGGAGTAAGTTGGGCCGGTGTAGTGGCACATAGGCGGCGTGATTATCAGTGTGCTGTAGTCTTGAAAAACTTTCTCGAGTATGGCCCATTTGTAGTGCAATGATAGTTGAAAACTTTAATGTTTACTAAGGCGTAAGTGGTGTAACTTGCGTCATATATGCGTCAACTTTTTAGTCTTTTTTTACACGGTTTGAAAATAAAAAATGTTAAATGTTTTTACACGATTTTATTCCATTTAGCCCGATTCAAACTCTTTTGGGCTTAAATTTTTGTTGTCAAATTTAATTTTTGCGAAATATGTACATATCACAAATTTAGGGAAATTACCTTTTTGTGGATACAAGCAAATTTACTTGTCAGAGCACTTGAAATGTGTTAATATTTTGTGAACTATCAATGCAATCAGACGTGTTTGGTAAAGAAATGTTTTATAGGCAAATTAGTTTTTTCAACCTTACATTTATTTTAATTTAAAATAAACATTAATACTTGTTCTTAAAAAAATCCTTGTTTTAATTTGTATTGTCTTGTCTAATTTTAATAGGTTTTAGAGTTAAGGAACCAATCACCTATTTTGGCATACGATCAATGTCTTTTTTTACACGGTTTTTCCTGGAACCAATCTACCGTGTAAAAACAGAATTAGGTGTACTGCCTTTCAAGTACAAATAGCTGGATTTGAATTTTTCGTGACTTTCCATTTCAGTTAGCTTGCTGAAGCCGAAACCAAGTGTAGACAGCAATGACTATGACTTAGTGCCGCCAGACGGAGGATGGGGCTGGTTGGTGCTTCTCGGTTCCATGATGGTCAACATTCTGATTCCGGGTACCATCAAAAGTTTTGGCGTGCTGTTTGTTGAATTTTTAGAAGCGTTTCAAGCTACGCCCGTTACAGCAGCTTGGATTCCAGCATTGTGTTACTTCCTTTACAGCTCACTAGGTAAACATTCGGTTATGTTGTTTAATTTGATACGATTTGACTAAATGCGACTGCAATCTCTTAGGCCCGGTCTCCAGCATTCTGTCTGTAAAGTATTCATACCGAACAGTTACAATTATGGGTGGTGCTTCGGCAGCACTGGGCATGATTGCATCGTATTGGGCTTCGTCGGTAACATTTTTGTACTTAAGGTAAATGAGCGACTATATCTTGGAAACGTTAATTCGAGTTTATGCCAGCAAAAAACTTTGAAACACCCCATAGTTATGGAGTTCTAGTGGGGATTGGTGCCGGTCTGTCATTTCCCCCGACCGTGTATATAGTGACGTCGTACTTTGTTAAATTGCGCGGACTGGCGAACGGCTTGTGCATATCAGGCAGTGCGCTCGGATCGATTATTTTGCCGCCAGTGCTGCGATGGCTATTGGAGCTGTACGGTTACAGGTACTTAAACCACTTTCCCAAGTGAAATGTAAATTTTCCACGAAGTGATGGGATATCAATCCAAATATTCGCTTTGCATGTAGTGATGCTGACAGTGTTGATTGTTTCCATGCTTTCCAATGATGACAAGAAAATATAGCTACTTGTTTCAACTTGATTCAAGCTATGGGTAACGTTGTATTGCTGGTGAAAGCGGAACAGAATTAATAGAATCTAAGTTATATTGATTTTTAATGTCGCAGAGGGCAGGCCATTTTGTAATTTTTTTGTACAGAATCCATTTCATTTTTATCACGGCTAGAATGATCCCGAGAGACCTTTAGTCTAGATTTGACAGTAAGCGACCAGCATGATCTCTCACATGAGATTTTCGTCAGAAAAGTACTTAGCACAAACGACATGTACACATTGATATCCAACAGAATATTAAACACCCAGTAAAGGTGCACGGTCAAAATATATCAGTGGTCTTTGTTACTATCTGGGCAAAGGCGGTTTGTAGGGAAACATTTAAATAAGATCTGATCGAAGTGTGTTTGTACCGGAAATAAAATTATCATTGAAATGGCAGTCGTCTGACGCAAATCTGATAGCAAATGTTTGAAGTGTTCATAAAGTTGTAGCTTTTAGGGAAATTAAGCAGTTATTTCAACCTATGCGAAGTTATGCTATTTAATGAAGTTTCCCTGCAGTTATTTATCAAATATAACTTATGACCTATTAATTACACTGTGCAAGTCCAAAATTTAGACATGGGGGGACCTACTGGGTGAGTTTCCTATAGGTATACTGAGTTGAGATCCACCAGCCGTTTGGTAAGATTGGCTCTAGTTTATGAGAAATCCGACTTTGAAGTTTGGTAATTTTCGTCAAGTTTGTCGCTTAAGTCTTCGAACATTTAAATGCTAATAGGTCCTAAATCGTTCCGAATATCGCTTTACTGTCTTCGGCAAGTTTGTAGATATTTTAACGACCAACAAATTTGCTGAAGACACCAATCCATTGTAAATGTAAATGTAATTACACAGTTTGAATGTATTTTTTTTGGATTGGTGTCTTCAGCAAATGTGTTGGTCGTTAAAATATCTACAAACTTGCCGAAGACAGTAAAGCGATATTCGGAACGATTTAGGACCTATTAGCATTTAAACGTTCGAAGACTTAAGCGATAAACTTGACGAAAATTACCAAACTTCAAAGTCGGATTTCTCTTAAACTAGAGCCAATCTTACCAAACGGCTGGTGGATCTCAACTCAGTATACCTATAGAAAACTCACCCAGTAGGCCCCCCCCATGTCTAAATTTTTGAGGGCAAATTTCACGCACAGTGTTATTATTTAGAATAGAATAGAATTGATTAGGGTAAATTGCACTGAGATCAGGATTGATCTATTGTGCCCCCTACAAATGTTAGAGTACATCCCCTAGACCTACCGCCCTAATGAAACTTAGTAACTCGCGGGAGTCTAGGTGTTTGACGTCCTCTTCTGCAAGCCAAAACTGGCCCAGGTAACGCAACCTGCTGCGACAAGCCGCATTACAGTGCAATATGATGTGTTCGGGAGTCTCCTCTGCTGTTTCGCAGAGTCTACGGACGCTTACCTGTTCTATCCCGATTGTATGCATGTGTTTCCTCAATCTGCAATGCCCAGTTAGAAGACCTGTGACCTGTCTAAGCTGGTTTCTCCTTAGTTTGAGGCATTCTTCACTCCATTTGGGGTTGTAATCTTTGATGAAGATTTTCGATTGCCTGAGACCAGAGGCGCTAGTCCAGTGTTCTGTGTTCCTGGTCCTTTCCTCTAGTCTCAGTGACTCCGTTATGGCGCTTTTGCCCAGCCCAATAAAGGGTTCAGGTCCTAGGGGGGGCGTGGCTGCCGCGGTTCTAGCGAGGCTGTCCGCTTCCTCGTTTCCTTCGATACCTCTGTGTCTTGGAACCCAGAGGATCTTCACCTGGTTGCATTTGCCCAGTGCATTCAATGCCTCAATGTAATCCAGCACTAATCCTGAGGTTATCTCATATGAGATTAGTGCTTTGATGGCTGCTTGGCTGTCGGAGCAGATGACGATGTCCTGTCCCCTGTACGCACGCTCGAGGTTGACTTGCACGCAGAGCCTGATTGCATAGAGTTCAGCCTGGAATATGCTGGGTGTTTTTCCCATGGGCTCATAGTGCTTGAGGCGAGGTCCAAACACCCCCGCCCCTGTTCCCTCGTGCGTTTTCGAGCCGTCTGTAAACCACTTAATTGTGTGTGGTTTAAAATGGATTTGGTGGTCTTCCCAGGCCCAGTCCACTTTATTGCTCATATAAACTTCGAAGTGTTTTTCGTAGTTATATGTTCTTGTTATTGTATCCATCGGATACAAAACATAAGGGTTACTAGTGGAAAGCACATCTAAGTCTCTATGCCTAAGGATGTGATCCTCCCCTTTACTGGTTCTGGCCAATCCAAGGATTGTACGCTTGGCCGCCATCTCAATTGCTACGTGCAATGGCACGGCAGCCGCCGTGGCTCAGTTGGTTAGTGCGTTGGACCCCGAGTCGAAGGCAGCAGGTTCAAATACTGCCTGTAATAACACCTAAAAAACAAAAACGGGAAAACTCGTTTTCTCTTTCGGTGGCTGTCCTCTCAGCTGGAAATGGCAAACCTCTGAGAGTAAAAATTGCTTATGAAAAAGCTCCCAACCTGCCGTTCGGAACCGGCATAAAACTGTAGGTCCCTTCAACCCGCGTACAAATTCACACGCACAACACGGGTGGTTGCGGGAAGCTAGGCCTTAGTCTCGCGTAAGCGGGCTGTCGTGCCAGTCAATTATTATTATTAATTAATTAAAAAATTATTATTAATTATTAAATGGCGATATATTAAGTATCACCTCCAGTGCCGCACGTCCTGTAATGCACGTGCACGCAAGTCGCTGGACCTTGTCGAGCCTTTTCCTCACTGTCGTGAGTGTGGCTCTTGGAGCCCATGCCACTACTGCATATGTGAGTGTTGGCCTCACAATCATGGTATACATCCATTTCAGTATGCTCGGTTTGCATCCCCAAGTTTTGCCTGCTAAGGATCTGCATACCATGACCGCCTTCGTTGCTTTACTGATAACTGCCTCCGCGTGCTTATTCCAGAGTAACTTCGAGTCTAGTGTTACACCTAGGTACTTCACCTCTGGTTTATAAGCTATGCCCTTCCCGAGCAAGCGTATTGTCCGCATGTGTGGCAGCTTTCTTTTCCATGTAAAAGGTACTATGGTGGTTTTGTCCGGGTTTATTCGCAAGTCTACTCGGGCACACCATTCTTGGGTTATTTTTAAACCTCTCTGGATTATGTCACAGAGAGTGTCTTCAAACCTTCCTCTAGCAATAATGACAATGTCGTCGGCATAACCTTGACACGTTATGCCATTGCTTGTCAGTATTTCAAGGAGCTCGTCCACTACCAGACTCCACAGCAGCGGTGATAGTACCCCGCCCTGTGGACATCCTCTTTTTGCCAGCACGCTCCTGGTGGTAGTGCCCACCTTCGTTATGGCCGATCTGGTGGAGAGCATGGCTCTTATCCAGCGGCTAAGTGAGGCTTCTACTCCTCTCCTGCTGAGCGCTCTTCCTATCGCCTCATGCGAGGTGTTATCGAAGGCTTCTTCCATTCCCAGAAAAGCGCACAGGGTAATCTCTTTGCTTTTAATAGCTTCTTGGATTGAACTCGTGAGCTGAAAAAGGGCAGTCTCTGTCGATCTGCCTGCCCTATACGCATGCTGTTTTGCGTGCAGAGGTGTTCTCTTAAGCGTCACGGTTCTAATATACTGATCTAACACCTTCTCCATGGTCTTCATGAAGAAGGATGTTAGACTGATTGGCCTAAAGGACTTCGGCTCCGTATAGTCCTTTTTTCCTATTTTTGGTATAAAAACTAACAGGGCACTTCTCCAACTAGCGGGGATGTACCCTGTTGCTAGACAGCTTCTCATTATGCCAGTGAGATGCCTGAGTAGGGCCCCCCTGCCTTTTTGTAGAAAGACAGGAAAGATCCCATCCTGGCCTGGCGATTTGAAGGGTTGAAAGGTGTTCAATGCCCAATCAATCTTATCCCGAGAGATGACTTTATGCGCCAGCTCCCAGTCCCCTCTGCTTGAACGATAGATAGTACATTCGGCAAGTGCGTCCTGGGGGATTGCCCCAGGGAAGTATGCACTTAGAAGAGCGAGAGCCCTTTGCTCTTCATTGCGCGTGTAACTACCATCCGGTAATTTGAGTGCCATCTTATTTTCCGTTGCCCCCTTCGCTAGCGCCTTGTGCAGCCTTGCTGCCTGGGGGGTGGAAGAAATTTATTCTCAAAACGATTGGAAACTAGCCCTTTTCGCTTTCCGTACTTCCTTTGTGTACTTGGTGAGCGCGGCAGTGTATTCCTGCCAATCATCTGTCCGCTTGGCCCTGTTAAAGAGCCTCCGCGTGTCTGTTCTAAGTTTCGCCAGGGTAGTATTCCACCACAGCCGCAGTGGCTCAGTTGGTTAGTGCGTTGGACCGCGAGTCGCAGGCAGCAACCTCAGGTTCAAATACTGCCTGTAATAACACCTAAAAAAAAACGGGAAAACTCGTTTTCTCTTTCGGTGGCTGTCCTCTCAGCTGGAAATGGCAAACCTCTGAGAGTAAAAATTGCTTATGAAAAAGCTCCCAACCTGCCGTTCGGAACCGGCATAAAACTGTAGGTCCCTCCAACCCGTGTACAAATTCACACGCACAACACGGGTAGTTGCGGGAAGCTAGGCCTTAGTCTCGCGTAAGCGGGCTGTCGTGCCAGTCAATTATTATTATTAAATTAATTATTAGTATTCCACCACGGTGTGGATTTCTTCCTGGTCCTCCTGCTCTCAGGACAGCTTGACTGAAGAGCATTGATTATTGCCCCGTTTACTGTTTCAACCGCCTGCTCGATTTCGAGGGGATGCCGCATCCTGCCCTGAACATCCAGCAAGGGTTGATCCTCTTCGAGCAACCTTGTAAATTTTTCCCAGTCGGTCTTCCTGGTGTTCCTAGTTGGAGATGAGTCCACTAGGGTTGCTGCTAATCTAAATTCGATCATCCTATGATCTAATAGGGAGGGTTTATTCAATACTCTCCAATCAGATACATAGTCACTAATCCTACTGTTACATATGGTAAGGTCTAGGACCTCCTGCCTAACTCTAGTGACAAATGTCTGGGAACATCCCGAATTGCGTATAACTATGTTAGTTGCTAGTATATAATCAAGTAGGTACTCACCCCTAAGATTATCGTCCGTGCTTCCCCAGAATTATTATTTATATTATAGTTCATATTTCGAAACGAATATGGTTATTTCCTTTCACTTCGGGACTTAACTTTTTCACGAACACATGGAATGAATTTATATTTATTGAATGCTTTCAATTTCATATTTTTAGAGGCGCGGTACTTATAATGGGTGGCATTACTTTAAACGTTTTCGTTGCTGCCATTTTCTATGAACCTGTAGAGCAGCACATGATTCGTGTGCCCAAAAACAAAAAAGCGCTCGAGGATATCGAGGAGGAGGACATTGGTATCGTGCTGAAATTCGAGACAGTCGACGAGGCAAGCTCCATCAACAACGACGTATTGGGACATGACGACGGCAGCGCTATAGCTGCATCGAAACAACTTGTGCCGTACAGTCCGCCCATACTGTCACCTGATAATCAGTTTGTGCGAAGCGCTTCTGCTGTGGTGGTGCAAAGTTACGGGAAGCAGCAGGATGACTACGCGCCTCTTTCGCGTACCCGTAAAATTAGCACGCCCGTACGTCTGCCACAGCGCAACCAAACATTCACGCCGGGTCAGCTGAACTCTCAGTCATCACTTTATGCCGTTCCCGAGGGTGGACGTTCCAATAATAAGCTCGAACGACTGCATGCTCTGCGGAACAATTCAAAGAACCGCCTATCACGTCGGTCACCCTCAACCAGTAGCTTCCAGTACATTAGCACACCGTATCACGGTAGCACTCTGTCATTTCAGCCGAAAGAGTTCTCATCCCACCTTTCACTGCGATCAATGACAAGCGGCGGAGGAGGGGCTTCAGGTACAGGTGACGGTATATTGGACGATACAGCTGGGGATAAGTGTGAGTCAGACGACAGTGCACGCACAAAATTCTTCGACCTAAGCCTGCTGACCGATCCGACGTATTTGGTGATTTTGATTTCTAACTCGACCAACGCCATTGGCTACACGAACTTCATCATCCTTCTGCCGGCATATGGCGTAGCTTTGGGTTTTGATAAGTCATTGGCTGCCTACCTCATTTCCATCGTCTCGGCAACCGATTTGATCGGACGCATTGGCGGATCGGCTTTGTCCGACTTGGGGTTTATACCGAAAACGTGGTATTTCATTGGAGGCCTGGCCATATCGGGCCTGTCATTGGCTCTTCTACCATTCGCCACCACCTATGGTATGCTGAGTTTTTGGTGTGCCGCGTTCGGGCTAGCCTCGGGCGTGTACGTGGGCATCACTGCCGTTATTATGGCCGACATGCTGGGGACCGAACGTTTGACATCATCTTACGGCATCAGCTTATTTGTTAATGGAATCCTACAGCTAGTGGGGCCGCCACTGTGTGGCGTCTGGTTTGAAGCGGTGCAGACGTACAACCCTCTATTTCATACGCTGGGCCTCATACTTTTAGGCGGCGCCAGCCTATGGTTCTTCATGCCGTTCATAAACAAGCACAAAGCCAAAGAAAACAGTAAGAAGGAAGTATGTGAGGAATGAATGCATTAAATGTGCTTTTGTTTCTTTTTTGTCATATATTAAATCAATTATTGTTTACTTTAATTAAGTAAAAAGTATAATAAGCGCCAATAGTTAATAAAAATATTTTGTACACAAATTATACAAATTAATTTACGCTCTAATATTTGAAATTCGTGAAAGTGTGAGAAATTATACATTAGAATACAGAGCGATGCTATAGAAATGAATATATTGTTTAAAACGATTGCTGCATTTTTCTCTTGAAGAACTTAAATCGTAATGCAAGTCAACTGCCAAAATAGTTTATTTTTCGTTGTATCGCTGTAGATTTAACAATTCAAATTGTACAATTGCTCAACTGATTTCAATTAAATTCAGTTCAAGATATGTAAATATAGAAACGGTTTCATAACGTCAGGAATTAAATTTACCATTGTCAACCTTCATCATAAATATAGTTGCAAGTCTTGTACGTGAAAATGTTTGTTCACGAATGTATAAAACAACGGTGTAAAGAAGTTTTGGCGTATTCGTTATACCTTACGAGAAATCCGTCCATCCGTTTCGGAGTTAAAAACAAGGCGATTTTAAAGCACGACGGTTCCGCTGTTAATAATAACACTGTGCAAGTCCAAATTTAGACATGGGACCTACTGGGTGAGTTTCCTATAGGTATACTGAGTTCAGATCCACCAGCCGTTTGGTAAGATTGGCTCTAGTTTATGAGAAATCTGACTTTGAAGTTTGGTAATTTTCGTCAAGTTTGTCGCTTAAGTCTTCGAACGTTTAAATGCTAATAGGTCCTAAATCGTTCCGAATATCGCTTTACTGTCTTCGGCAAGTTTGTAGATATTTTAACGACCAACAAAGTTGCTCAAGACACTCAATCCAAAAAAAATACATTCAAACTGTGTAATTGCGATATGTGCATTTTTTTGCGCAGCGCAACGTGGCGTATGAGTGTCATTTAATTATAATTAACACTAAGCACTTAAGCATAAGCAATTTTGACAGTTGCTTGCCGCTAACGCTCCAATTTAGGTTTGACTGTAAGGCGCGCGTGAACAAACGTATCGATGTACTTGTTGTTTCTTGTTTGTTTGATAAGTAAACGCATTGTTTTCATTCATTCAACATGTCAGTGGAATTAAAAGGGGATATTTTTAATAGGGGACGTAAAATATCAAATTACCGGTTCAAAACTTCCTTCTAATGGACAGGTTCTGTTCTATAATATTCGAGAAGTTAATTTAAGTATCAATGAAAGCGCCAATCTTACTATTCGTTAGTGCATTATTTACTGGGAAAAGGCACGTATACCAACTAAATCTTTACCGAACTGTGTTAAAAAATTAGTTAACTTGTACCAAGTTTGGAGAGCTCTGCAAAAAATGCAAATAAAACTCATGTGTTTGAGCAGCCTTGGCAAGAGTTGATTTCAAACTTAAATGATTTGTTTGATCTCGCGCATGCCGATGCGCTTAACTTAATGAAGATAAGATCTTCCTGCAGCGCCAGAGGGAGCCAGGTCGGCCTGTTCACTTAGCTGGAGTGGATGAAAAACTAGCCGAAAGGGTTTTGAATCTAAAATAGGAGATTTTCAAGAAAACTTGTCCACCTCTACCGAGAGCACATAGTCTAACACTTCTATGAGGAAAAGTTTCATTACTCCGAAATAAGTGGCAGCTTTAGATAGGTGACAGTTAAGTATGCGAAATTCCGTATTTATTATTGAAGCGCTTGGACATAACACTGACGAATATCCTAGAAGTAAGTCCTCAATTCAAAGAATTCGTACAGAAAAGCGAAAAGAGCGCGCAGAACCAATAAAAGTTGATTTTCAAAACGAGGTACCGGATACTGTAAAAACTCTTACCAGCTTTAGATGCACGAAAATCTAAAGAAGAACGTCTACGCGTAGTTATTTCGTACGATCATAAAGAACAACTCATCGCTGTGCCACAATTAGAGAACTCTTCAGGAAGCGAACAAGCACAGGCAGTTTGGAACGCTATGATTGATTGTAATCTTGAAGACAAAGTACAGATTCTCTGTTGTGATACTACTGCTTCCAATACAGGCCGTATTAACGGTGCCTGTGTGCTTCTCGATCAAAAAATGAATAGAGAAATGCTTGTTTTTGCTTGCCGCCATCACGTCTACGAGTTGGAATTAAAAGGCGTGCTTGAAGCCAAAATTAGCCAAGTCAATATTTCTCGGCGGAGATAGAGAGAAGAAATTTAAGATTCAGCCTCCAGGTGCCATGTACCAAGCTCAATGGATGGCACCAGCAATTTATTCATTAAAAATAACTTTACTAAGCTCTCAATTCAGAATTTCGAACAAGGACAAGGTAGCTCTATTAGATGTGTTCCTGTTCATCGTGACATCCTACGTAAAGCCTTGGCTGCAATGCACTTTAGCGGTACAGGCACCATACCAGGATTTATGCTTTTTGAAGACCATGAAGACTTACGAAAGAATCGACAAAAGCATCTCAAAAGCAGCACACAACCGCCCACGGTAAACGCTACATCCCATCGAAGGAAGAACTATGTGACCCACTTTTCGGTTAGTAGAACTAGTAAAAATATTTGTTTTCTTTTATAACTTTGCTTAGATAACTTATTTCTATCTTTTTCAATTTCAGAGAAAAGCATTGATGATTTTGTTTCAATCAAAAGCAAGGCCGTATTCAATCGACTCAAAATTGATGACAGTTTCCTCAACGAGTGTCCTGCTTCATGGTCGAATAATACCTCGTTTTAATATGCTTAGAAAAAGGTGTTGGCACTCAGAGCAGTTAACGATACGGCTAAAAGAGCGGTTAATGGGAGGTTCTTTCAAATTTGGCCAAAAAAAGGCCTAAGTTTGGAAATGATTTGTGGCATGATGAAAAAACATAGAAACATCCGGTTTTGACGGTTGAATGGGTATTTTATTATACAATAATATGATATATTTTTTGTAACAAAATTCAAAATGGCGGCTGAACAATGGCGGCTTTCTCGGAACCACGGATTCCATCTGAATTTCAAGGATATCTCTTGATCTATTGTTCTAATTTCCTTAATCTAAAGCATGTTTGAAAGGTGATCATTTTCTGTATGGCTTATACCTAATAAGTTACTATTAAATTGTTATTTATAATTAAGGTTTAATAACAAAAAAAGTGGCAAAAAAAATTTTCACATGCGTTCACATTTCAGTCAATTTTTGGTCAAAAATCATTATAGTTAGGTATAAGCCATAGAAAATTTCATCTACTTTCATTAAAAAAAAACCTTTTTCATTTCAGATTACTACAAGAGGCTGTAGGCTTGAAATTCGGAGACGAGATTTTTCAGGCAGTGATCGACGAAAGCCGCCATTGTTCAGCCGCCATTTTGAATTTTGTTACAAAAAATATATCATATTATTGTATAATAAAATACCCATTCAACCGTCAAAACCGGATGTTTCTATGTTTTTTCATCATGCCACAAATCATTTCCAAACTTAGGCCTTTTTTTGGCCAAATTTGAAAGAACCTCCCCTTAAGTTAATGCAAGACTTCCATGGCTTAATTACTGTGGAAGAGGGGAAAAAGCAATTTTTGCTACGTTGCGTACAAGAACACAGACAGGTATATCCGGACTGCAAAAAGCAAACCTTCAAAAAAGAAAATTTAGTAAATAATGTTCTTTTAATGATAAATAATTAATAATTATTATATACGGGTAAAACAGTGTTTCATTTACTGTAATACGTATTAAGTTCTAAAACCTCTCTATGGCTTCCATACTAACTTTTCATTCTAAAGTTTGACATCAAGTCGGCACGGGTTATCGTTATCCGATCGCCAAAATATTTATTATTTGTCATTAGGGTCAAATGGAAAAAAATAAGGGGTATGCGTAACTCCATTCGCAAACAAAAAATTCGCCCTTATAGCCTGGGACACTAACGCCCGCCATAGCCGTTAAAGAGGCGCGTTAATTTCTGATTTCTGTGGTATACTTCTGTAAGACGATATGGATATTAAACGATTAAGCGTTTCAATATGGTAGCTATACGGCATTATTCACGCCCTGCTGTCACGCCCACTATAGCGATATAAATCGGCTAAACAATATTTCTAAAAGACAATTTTAATATCAAACGATTGTGTTTCATTGAGGCAACCATAGGCTTTCTGACTCTGTAAAAACTAAAATTTGCTCTTTCGTATTTAAATATGAGGTTGATCATACTCACCTGTCACTACAGTCGTGTCTGGATATAGTGAACTAATTATTGCAAGGCCTGTTCACAGTATTGATGTTGTTCACTATATCAAGGTTAAAATTTTTGTTCAAAAACTCGTTTTATTTGCTCAAAATACACTTTGAGTATATAAATTCAAGAGATCATTCAAATAAAAATAAAAAAGCCCACTCGACAAAAAACAACCACCAAGGTCAAGAAACAGCTGATTTTGTAACAATCAACAGCAAAAATACAAATTAGGGGAATACCCTCTTTAATTTTTGATTCCTTCTTGTGTTTTTTGTTGCTTTTTGCTTGAAATTGCTTTAACAATTTTGTTCACTATTTAGAGTACTCTATGTAAAAATTTGGGTGTTCACTATATAGGGAGTTCATTATACCCAGGCACGACTGTATATGTTTAACCAGTTTTTCTTGACATTTCTACAACATCTTATAGTTTTTAGGAAATGGGCCATACATTATATTTGGTTTAATTATTTCAAGGGATATGGATTTACCACTCTTTTATAGGAAAAAATGTGACGGGCGTTCAACAAGAGGTCGCCACCTTTACATAACAGAAATTGTTATCACTGGCATAACCTTAGAAGTGTAGGCTGCACAGCACGGTGCTTAGTCGAGGCTTTCTATCGGGTAAAATTTTACGAGGGTTGGACAAGTCACCGGCATGAAACCACAGAAAAAATCGAACTCAATTGTTTAATGCCTTTATACTTATTGAATTGCCAGATATTTAAAAAAAATTAATTACGAAGTCGCCGTGAGCAAAGCCGCGGGGAACAATTATTTTAATAAAAATAATAAAATGTTTTCCCATACTTCAATGAGTGCTCAATATACTCTTTCAAAAGAAATTCTCATACCTTTTTTCGACAAAGTAAGGCCTTTTCCAATACACCTCGAAGGTTTTTGAGGCTCCACAGTTTAATATTCCATCATGCATATGTATAAATAAAATATATGTGTATATTCAATCGATTATATATATATCGATCTATAATTTAAGGTTTTTAGGTTAGTAGAAAAACTAATCTTGTGTGATATATGTGTTGTATAATGTGTGTGTGAAATAGTTACTGATAAATCAATTTAGGTTGTTTTTGGCGGTTTCAAATATCCTTTGGATCGCATGTAGCGCACAATAAACGGTGTGACCCCTAGGGTTATACTTATTCTCACGGGTGCAAACACTTTGTGTATTGCGTAAGCTATGACAAATGTGCTGGCGTTAGCTGCAATTGCATTGGCTGATGCTAATCCAATTCGGTCCAAAAGCGCCATCACATCTACTCCACTGCAACCAAAGGAAAAAGGGTCAGAGCATTAATTTTACATTCAACGGCAAGAAAATTTTATAAACTACATCTAGCATATACATCATATGTAGGTCCGACATATGTCCAAGTGGTAACTTTAATTTAGCAACGAGTAGTTCTACGATAGCAGTTTTTTTCAACGTGCTTGTTTTTAATAAAACACATGCAGCAACATGCATATTACGTGTTAAAAAGTAAAACTTCCCCATTATTATCGTAACGTGAAAGTAATAGATAACTAGTAAAAAACAAACTCAACAGCAAAGTTTAAACAAATAAATTCATAGCTGATGACCTGAACTTGACATCTTTTGTGGTTTTAAATTAAAATCAAACGTGGTCTGCATTTTCAGAGTCCGAATGTTATAATAATCTTATCTGAGGTTGTAGGAAGAGAAAAAGCAACGTTTTTGTCGCAAAAGTAAGAAATTCAGATACACTACACCAATATAAAAATGCTAAAACTCATAATATATCCTCGAGCTCAAATAAACACAATAAATAAGGAGTCGAATATTATGTATATTAGTTCCAATGTAATAAAACTAATCAGCATACATTTATTTTGATTGTGCACATTAACAGAAGTGTTGAGGTTTAAGATTGGAGGATGCGCCAAGGGAACGAAACTAGCCAATTGTAACCACTATCTGAGTGAATAAATGGAGAGACAACATTTACACCTTGTACATACCCGGCCACTAATAAGTAACAACCGCCTAGTGAGAGGAGCGATATGGCCACATGAAATACAACCACCGTTGCACCGTAGTCCTTGAAGGCCCTTTTCAGCTGCTCCTTCTTGGTTAATACTTTGTCTGTCTCGACTTGACTGTTGCTGGTGCTGTAACCACGTTTGCCCTGCACCAGTGTGCTACTCCTATTCACAGTGGTTCTGCTTGTTACCATTGTTGATGCTGCGGTGATTTTAATTGCTGCTGATGTAGCGTGCTCTAGTATAGTGGGATTTACAAGGCAATAATGCGCTACTACACGATACGACTTTGGCTAGAACTGGCATGCAATCAACACATGCTGGCATATAACATTTTCCGCATACCTTTTTTAACCACGGTGGCGTCCTGGTCGTAGGCCATCCAGCCGGAGCGCGCGTTCTGGCGCAATGTAGTGTAATGAGAGCTGTGTAGATTGTGCGACATGAACTTTCCCTCCTGTGACCACTGTCCACCTGGCATGTTCAGGTGCGAGAACTTGTGCATACCACCAAAAGGAGTGGGCACGTTGCTTTGCATTGCCGAATTGAGACTGACGGCACCAAAGCAGTCGTACGACTGCACATGTGGATCCTGCTGGCCAAAGTTAATGGGCTTCTGGCTGCTAATTTTATTTATTGACGAATTGTCTGCTGTGATGTCGATGTGGGGCATGGCTACGATTTGAGCGTGTTGTGATAAAATTACAGTTCCGGAGATGTCGCGTGCACGATTCGGGGAGAAGCGCGTAGTCTCAGCAGGGTCAATATTATTTGGCATCGGAAGTGTAGCAGCAGCGGCGTAATTTAGACGCAGCGGTGTAGTGTGCATCTTCTGAATGCCAGCCCAGGCGCCTGAAACAGGGATAAATAACGAAAGTTAAAGTTCCCCAAATGTGAACTGTACTATTGGCAAAAACATGGTTGCAAAAGAATGGCTTCATTGAACAAATCCTCGTGAACATGTCGGTTGCGGTACGTAGTTCTAGTAATTATTATACAGTAATGCACTAATATGAAATTCGCGTGTAATTTACAACAGCAGTGCCCAGCCGGAAGCTCAATTGGCTCATAGCATCAATTACAACTAATAAAAAATCGGGCTCAATTATAACTCAACTCGCCGACTCGCGGTGCTGCGCGTTGATTTTGTATTGCTGTAGTTCAGCGCTCATGCATTTATTTTTGTATCAACCATAGATTTTTGCTCCCTACTTTTTTGATATTGATGTGATCATTATTAAGGTTGCCAATGCTTAACTCACAGAATTTTCTTGAGTACTACTGATTAAAAACAAACTCTTCTACCTACGTGCATGCGTACAAGGTATCGCACGCAAGAAGTTTTTGGGGGTTCAAACCACCCCCAAATATCTGCTTGTTGCGAAAATTGGGGGTGGCAAATATGGGTCTAAATAGTATTGGGCTCAAAAGTTGTATACGGACTAAGGCGTTCAACACCGAAGCATTTGGGATACCCGGTGATTTCGGGACTTAAATCCCGGGATGACGGGATTTTTGGGTTTTCGTTTTGAGTCATTTTTCCAGCAGAAAATTAAAGCAGCTAGTAAAAATGTGTAAATAAACCAGGGACCGTAACGGTTATGGTTTTTATCAAAAAAGTCAGATTTTAACTGTTATATTTTAACTTTTATTTTTCCCGACAAAAATAACTGTTATTTTGTGCCTTTTATAATTTCAGGCAAAAATAACTGTTATTTTTAACTTTTATTTTATCGGTCAAAAATAACAGTTATTTTGTGACTTTTATTTTTTCAGTCAATATATCAGGCAATTTGCATTTTTTCAAAGGCCATTTGACCGACTAAAAATCTATTGATACCATTTTTTTCGTCTCGTCAACGCGCACATTTTGAGCTATAAAACTTGAGACTTCAGTCTTTAGTACAACGGCCGCAATGGAAAGATTCCTCTAAACAAAAACATTCAAAAAATTTCGATGTCATCGTTGCGCTTCGAATTGATAAAACTTTTTTTTTGCTTTTTTAAATCTATCTTTTTAAAATTCCACCGGAAAAATTCCACCTTTTAAAAATGCCACCGGAAATCCGATGTAAAGAATAACTAAAAAGTAAACTTTTTTTTGCACTAAAAAATCCAAATGCTTCAGGGAATCGATTAGCAAATTTAAAGCACAGTTCCCGCTACACCTTATTACAGGTGTGATTTAATGAGCCCATATATTTCAAACTTGTTAAAATTATTCTAAATCATATATAGATACACGACACGTATTTTTTAGTTTTGTAAAAAGACTATAGAAGAAACATGAAATAATAAGCCTAACTATTCAAATTTGGTAAAATCATTTCAATGGGAATGGGCCTATAGTCTTAAAATTGGGTGAACAAACTCCAAATCACAAATAATTCGACACGTGTTTTCGCTGTTTTAAAAATTAAAATCTGACAGGTCAACAATGGGTTAACAGATCATTTGGAAAAACATGATATTTTAAGTTTATTGACTTTTAATTTTTTCCATAAAAGTCTGACGGGTCAACAAAGGGTTAAAATAAATATGATTACTTAGGTCCATTAACACTAGAAAGGCCGCAAATTATCTTAACCTACAAATACTATATGTTTTATCCGCTGATATCTCGAAATCGGATTTGGTTAATGTATTTGTAGAACCAAAATTGTAGAACTACACCTTTTCAAGTTCGATTTCAGAAAGTGTAAAAACAATTTCAGAAAGCGTAAAAGCAATTTCGGAAATTCAATTTCAGAAAGTGTAAATTAAATTTCTCAAACCGTAAATTCAATTTCGGAAAACGTAAATACAATTTCAAAGTAAATGTTGAATATATATTGGTTGCTTTTACACAGATTTGAAACAGTAACATTCATTATAATACCTTAAAAAATAAATATCTACATAAATGGTTGCCCAGAAAAAGAAATGTTTACGTTCCTACAAGAATGTCATTTTGCGCAAGAGCATCTACATTAAAAGTCGAACTGTGCTGGATTGCTCTGGCGCAGTCGCCTCCAGTAATGGTACACTTCGCATCATCAACTATTTTTTCTAAGTACTGAAGCCGCTGCTCCATAATGGCTGGTAATCGGACTTGCGGCACAGCCATATGCGACGTAACGTAAGACTTAATTTTCGACATATATTTTCTATGGGATTAAGCATGGGTGAATAGGGACCCAGTCGTAGCACTTGCGCAAGACAGATGTTTCCATCGAACTATGGCATGGTGCATTGTCGCACACAATCACAACGTCATTTACATTATTCCCATTTTCCTGCTATTCGTTTATTAGGCCTTGCACTCATTGGGCGCAGGCTGCAGATGTCAATGAGCCCCTGCGACGCTCCAAAAGCAGCACACCTCCTGCAGCCCATCTTGTTCCGTACGTAGTTAAAAAATTTGGCAAAGTGCATTTTTCCAAAAACATGTTTATACATTAAAGGTAGTTTTTGAAATTGAATTTACGGTTTCCGAAATTGAATTTACGCTTTATGAAATTACTTTCAGTTGTAGAACCCGGTAAAAAATAAAAGTAATCAGTACAGATATTTAAAATGAAAAACCGTCAAAAATACTTATATAAATTTTTCAGCAAACATCGATTTCAGATGCATCATCATCGCAAACGGTCGAAGAACAAGCGTTCTTAATTGATGAAGGATCTTTGCAAAGTACCTCTTCCTTATTAAGACGTGGAATTATCGAAATGGAGGTAGCAAGTTCTTCGTCTGATGAGGAAAATATTATTGCTGATGACAACATCCGCAAAGCATTTTTCGAAATTGATGCCAATTTGATGGAATATTGGAACGAAATGAAATATGTGTTTCCTTGGCTTTGACAACTTGCTTTCAAGTGAGCGTAGAACGAGCTTTTTCTGCCTTGAAACTTGTTCTTGGCGATTTACGGTACAATTTGTCAGCAGAGAAGTTAGCTGCAATAATGATATTAAAGCTAAACACAATTTAATAAAATGACTTGACATTTATACTTATGCAAATTTCTTATTTGAAACTGTATGTACCAGTGAGTATTTCTGAATAGTTCAACAGATAAGCCAACCGTACTACATGTAAGAAGGTGCAGCGGGAACTGTGCTTTAAATTTGCTAGTCGAAGCCCTGAATGCATTTGGATTTTTTAGTGCAAAAAAAGTTTACTTTTTAGTTATTCTTTACATCTGATTTCCGGTGGCATTTTTAAAAGGTGGAATTTTTCCGGTGGAATTTTAAAAAGATAGATTTAAAAAAGCAAAAAAAAGTTTTATCAATTCGAAGCGCAACGATGACATCGACATTTTTTTGAATGTTTTTGTTTAGAGGAATCTTTCCATTGCGGCCGTTGTACTAAAGACTGAAACAAGTTTTATAGCTCAAAATGTGCGCGTTGACGATATGAAAAAAATGGTATCAATAGATTTTTAGTCGGTCAAATGGCCTTTGAAAAAATGCAAATTGCCTGATATATTGACTGAAAAAATAAAAGTCACAAAATAACTGTTATTTTTGACCGATAAAATAAAAGTCAAAAATAACAGTTATTTTTGCCTGAAATTATAAAAGGCACAAAATAACAGTTATTTTTAACTTTTATAGTAAAAGTCAAAAATTTAAAAGGCATGTCATATTTGTGAAGCTGAGGCCATTACGATCATAATGGTATATTTGAAAAAGTCCACCGGCAATTTTTTCGTTGTGCCTTTTTGTTAAGCTGTTTTTTATGAAATAAAAAAGTGTTTTATATAAAATAGTTTTTAATTTTAACAAAAGATGCAACCCAAACAAAACTATTAAATTCATTCATCTGTTGTAAGCAAAATTCTTACAGTAAGTTAAAACTTAGTTTGTGGAGATCGGAGGCATTGTTTAGGGAACAATTTTTCGACTTTTATCTTCCAAAACCCTCACTTGAAGAAGTTTAATTAAAAAAATGCATAGCAAAAAATTGAAGGCTGGAGTAGTGATAAATTAAGTCGCATCGAGTTTTAAATTCACGAAAGTGGAAATCGCTCAGAAGCTAGTGTTATTCTTAGATGGTTAAATGTAGGCCCGACATGCAATCATTTATTTTCCAAATATTTGTTCCTTAAAACCAGTCAACCATTAAGCGACCAATTTGTCGAATTTTCAAAGACTTAACCTTAACATAGTGAACTATGTGGTTGGCATATAGAATTTCCCAGTGAGACCATTTGTGAAGGTATTTATTTCTAACAATTTATAGCTATTTATAGTTATAATATAATTACTTCCCAAAACAATGTTTATTATTTTACTCATTCCCATGCAAAATGTACTTGTATGAGTGAAGAGTTCAAATCACCATGCACTGTTTACCCTGTAAAAACCAACAATAGGGTGGAGGTTAAAAATCCGGAAACCCGAAGCATAAGCCCAGAGATTTCGGGATCCCGGAATTGACCCTTGTATTGTTGTCTGAAAAGACTCTAGCTTAAAAATAAACGCACATAATATTGTTAAAAAAATGATCTTTCAAAACGGAAAAAATACATTAAAGCACCTTGACATATATAAGGCTCCCCATGCAATAACACAATTCTTTCTTATACTCCGTTTACATTGACCCAAAGTTCCTGATTTCAAATGAGTAATTTTTTGGCAGCTAATCGTCGCCTCAGAAATCGATTGTCGTATGTTCCATTGAGCCTAGTAAGACATACGACATTTGTTTTCTCAGGCGACGTAATGTCATATGCTCAATGCTCTTGTCCTCTTGCCACAGCTCACAGAGCAGCTCTTTTGCGGCTCTTGACTAAAGAATTTTTTGCTGTCTCTATTTTCTACACATTGTAATATATCAATACAAATACTTTAAATATTAAATACTTTTGATAGTAGGTTTGAATTTGTATGAGGATATACTAGTCAGAAAAAGTTTGCGTTTGCGGCAAGTCAAAATTATATTATCATCAATTTTGACCTCAAAAATGGGTTCTCTGTTTACCAAAACTTATCCACATTATTCATATCGTATATGCCTTAACTGCACTTTTTGTTGTGTTTTAGATGCATTCAAACAATAATTTTCCATATATTCGTATTTATTGACAATATACTCACAAAACGGTGCAGAATAGGTTTGCGCACAAAACTAATAACGGGATTTTCCGGTTATGCTTTTAATTTTATTTTTGGAAATTTGTATTCCATTGAGCAGTAGACGGACTTGTAAATTATTCTTAAACGTATATGCGCTTGAAATTATATAGAAAGCAATTGAACCCAAGAGAAAAAAATTCAAAATGGATAAAATGATAATCTTACTAAATCTTTCCAAAATTGTCAAACAATTTCGTGAAATTAGGGGCAAATTTTGGAAGAGCACATTAGTCATTTAAAAAAGCCATCTTAGAAATCGAAAAAACCAGACATTTTTGCTTCGTTATTACGATCTGGCCATTTTTTTAAGCTAGCCGAGCAAGAGGATTAGATTGTTTTGCGATTAGTGCATCATGATGTAAAGCAAGTTGCATCCAATATCTTCAGAAATGTACAGAAATATTTTATCAAACCCAGTAGCAGTGACGTTATAAGAAAAGTCCTGAAAAAACATATTTCCCCTACATAACAGCATGTAAGAGGCTCATGTTTAGCTTACTTACAAGGGGCACAGAATTGCTTTCGTGAAAGAGTCCATCAAAGACTCTAGAAAACCGGATTTCCGGGACGATGTGTTGTTATCTGTGGAAAGTGGGAAGATTTATTATTCTCTGATAATGGTTTGGCATATTTGGCATCAACTAATCTGAAGAGGATTCAGTTAACACTTTCGTGTCCGCTCTCTGTGCAGTTAAACTAAAACCTATTGCCGCTTTGTTTACGTATGCCGTTGCGTTGGGGCCGCTATTTTTTTTATTTATCTTTGCTCTCTGTTAGGCAGAAAACGTAAAAATACGTGAATGGCTCCTAGGTTTGTTAGGCATAAAACGTAAAAATACGTGAATGGCTCCTAGGTTTGTTAGGCACAAAACGTAAAAATACGTGATCGGACACGAAAGTGTTAATAACAAAAATCTGACATTAAGAGTAAAGCATAGCATATGAAGGGGTATGGTATGGGGCTGCATGTCTAGTAAAGGAGTGAGCAGAAATGGTTCCGCGGGGTTATTTACATATTCTAAAAGCTTATGCAAGCCAAGGTTTCAAAATTTGGACCAGGTTCCAACATTTCTTTTCAACTTTACGATGACCTTAAGACGCAATGCATACGATGTGAAGCTATCTTTGCTATTAACTGGTTCAAAAAAAAATGAAAAGTTTTGTCCCTAGTCCCCATTTGCATTTTCTCCTAGTGCATTTAATTAAATATATAAGGGTTTACTTGAACCCTGAGCCCAACAACACTCCATCTTCAAAGATATAGTAAATAAATATAACAATTCAAGGATATAACAAAAAAAAGCAGCTGAAAAAACACATAATTAAATAAAATTTCTGCCAAAACTTCTGCAGGGAGTTCCCATAAAAGAAGCATATCCAAAAAGTTATTAATTTTTGGACAAAACTTAGTTTAAATTATATTTTTGCTACATAACCTTATCTTGTACACAAACTTTTTCTGAGGTGAATTCATAACACATTTTGTTTTTGGCCCTTCTTTTACAATTCGGTCAAGTTTTTGTTATAATTATCTTAATAGAATAAAGGAACTAAGTTTATGGAAAAAAAATATTTCGTTTTTGAAAAATTACTTTAAGCGATTTATTTTTCATATGAAAAAACTATGTACCCCTTGTACGCAAACTTATTCTGACTAGTGTATGTGATTTGACTTCGCATTTCAGAATTTTTGCCCGTCATGAATTTGGGCTCAATGTAAACGTAATATTAGTCGACATGACTTGAGATACTCTTCCATATGACCACAGAATTGTATTACTCTCAAAAATCTCCATTTCCTTCTAAGAGGGCAGCCGCTAAAAAAGGCTTTTTTAAGGCGGGCCTCAAGCGTCGCCTGACTTGTCCAACGTACTAACCAGCTGATTCATTTCATTGCCGATTTTAAAATGTGAAGCCGAAGCTGGCAGAAAACACATTGAACGGAAAAGTAGCACAATTATTTGCATTTAGGTATTCTCAACCGAATACTGTGCAGTCCTTGTGATTTAAGTGCATAAGTATGAACGGAGTATGTAAATGATTTTTCCAATAAAGAGCATTCATTTTGGAATGACTGTTTGGGGCAGCTAAATGTAACGTTTAGTCCCCCATTTTAATACGCAGAATGTGCGCATACTTGTACTAATATACGCTCACGGGTTCAACGACTCTTCCAATCCATTTACCAACATTTTTCGTCTCCACATACGTAGCCGGCCCCACTCATTGTTGAGTGTTCTATATGCCTGCAATATGTGGTTCTGATTAAAATGACCTTCGAAACACTTTGTGAAGCAGGTTCCTCAACGACGGTAACACGCAGACAAATCTGGTATTTACATTCAATACGGCGATGCCACTTACCACTGATGTTCTTCACTTCGACAATATGGAGCACCTTATTGCGTGACAAGCGATTAGCACAAATTGTGAATTTCCTCATATTAGCAAACATTTTCTGGCTTCTGCACTATAGGCGCAAATAATTCGTGTAAATTTACCCTTTCAATTGGGCATTGCACAATTAGGGCTGCCGTCGTTCTCCTATAGTAGTGGAGGTGCTCTTGTCCACTGCTTTCTTTTAGTACTTCATGTGAACTGGAATCACTGGATTAATTTTTACGTTGTATATAAAGAAACATTGGCGAAGGTGGGCACCAGAAATTTTATAGTTTTTATTACTTTTATCATTAATTGTAGGCTTACGAGATAGCTACATATCTCAACTTGGGTGTTGCAATCCGCGATCAGAAAAATTGATTGCGTCAATACTAAACAGTTTTTATTTTCAAGTGTAACTTCAAATTAAATTCGTTGAAATAATTGTATCATGGTTGTGACGAGGGTAAATATGGAAAACTAAATTTAACCAATATATGAGTATGAACATAAGTAAATATAGTGTATATCGGGAAAGGACAATCTTTTCTGCGTGTGCGTTTCATCCAAGGTGTATTAATAAAGGTGAACGCGTAAGACCAGCAACAAAATTCGCATGTATTTTGTTGTTGGATTTGGGTAACTAGCTTGTCAAAATCAAATCAGAACACAAGCAACACAAAAACAATTTTACCAATTTTTGACAATGTACATCCCCATTCGCAAAAAATCAAAAGAGAATCAGAAGAAAAAAGTTTAAGCAGCTGTGTTGCCACCACTACCTTTATTAATGTGCCTTGGTTTCATCCGATTATTTTTTTCGAACACTCTCATGTGCGTTCACACTAACTAGTTGTGCAGTATTTGTCAGTAAATAAATAAATATTCCGCACGCACGAACCTTGCTCATTAATCCTGAAAATCCATTGTGTTGTTTTAGTATATATTGCATAGATTTGGTGAGCATGATGTTCCTTTTCAGCGTTGCCTTTTATGTTAAAACATTTAATTTCTAACCTATTTTTTCGAATAATGTTGATAATATGTGCTAAAAGTTTATTATTATTTATGAGTACGTTGGACCAAGACTTGAAACCGACGCTCAAGCAAGGTTTGAAATATATGTGTGTAGCTTTCAGGAGCGAAAGCCAGAACTTAGTCATAAGGGTTGTACAAAAATTGTTTTAGCAGATTTAAAATTAAAAAGTACAGGTAGGTGTTATAAAATAATGCATTAATTTTTTGGTAAAGTAAATGAGAAAATGCATACACATCCACTGTAACACACATTTCATATGCATTGCTATAAATAATTGTATTTGGCCGTGAAGTTTTATGAAACCAAATTAAGACGATTTTTTTTGGTTTTGCCATTTGGCCTAAGACTTCTTTTGGAATAATGTCCATATCTTTGTGTTTGGACGACCATAAACGACCATTTTGTGGTCTAAAGGCACAAAACATCAAAGTTAACAATGGGATAAGGTTCGAAAACGAGAAAACTATGAAAAAATCATGAACCGGTGGACCTATTGACTTCAAAACAATTGCAACAAAAATTTTTAGACACTTTTTTTTTTACTTTTTCGAAAGTCAAAATCGGACGGGGTCAACCATGGGTCAACATTTTCTTGATTGTTTTGTTGATTTTGATTTCCAATACGGGGAAAGCATTTTAAATCAGAAATGATTAATCAAGTTTTTGTCAACACGGGGTCAGCAAAGGGTTAAGAGAAAGTTGATTTATTGGGCCCATTGATTTGAGTCAAGGGTCCACTATAAAGCGTAGAGACTCTACCTGTCTCCAATACAGCGCGTAGGGCTGGTGTAGAGAAATTTTGAGTAGAGCTCTACCTTGCACTCTACCGACTGTGTCCACTGCAGACACATTTTTCTGTATTGCAGAGTCGCATGGAAAACTGACTGGGACAAGCACGAGAGAATCGTGAGGTTCCAATTACAAAGGTTCCCGAAGTTCAGTCTTAATTATTATTATATATATATATATTAATAATATATATTATTATATATATTAATAATATATATTATTATATATATGAAATAATATATATTATTATATATATGAAATAATATATATCATGAAAACTAAGTTTGGGTAATAGCTACTTTTGGAACCCAAAAATAAGTAGCCGAGCAATTTTCACGACCACGGCTCCAAAAGTAATCACAAAAGAGCCAAAGCGAAATTGCTCGGCTACTTATTTTTGGGCTCCAAAAGTATCCGCAAAAGAGCAAAAGAAGCATTGCTCTGAACATAAAGTAGCAGAGAAGAAACGAACGGCTACTGCTGAGAGCCGTATCATTTCGTTTCAGAAAACGGCTACGGCTACGGAGTCGCTCGTGTTGCTACCGTGGCTCCGTAGTAGAGCCGAGTGTTTGCATTTCGTTTTTGTGCGCCGGCTCCTGCTACTGCTACTTCATTTTCGGTAGCAGTAGTCGGGAGCCGAAATCAATGCTCCAAAAGGGAAGAGCATTTTCAAACCCTGTTTGAAACCATACTTTGCACTAGCAATTTTTGTTTTTGGGGGGCCGGGGGTGGTTTGAACCGCCTATAAAAAGTTACAATTAACTCAATTTTACGTGGTACGAAGTTCAACGGTTCCTCTATTTGTCCATGATACAAAATTATCCCAAACGAGCAAAAAAGATAATTAAATACGCTATCTTAAAGTGAGTGAAGATTATATTAATGAATGAATAAAATGCTGCTGATTTACAATAAAAATAATGTTAGCCCTGAAATCAAACGTTTCTTGCCGAAACGTGTTATTTTAGTATCCATAGGTAATCGATCTCTCTCGACCGACAAAACTGGCCCTCTGTAGGAACAAAGGCATTCAATCATGGGTTTCAAAACTACCGGGGCTGATGCTTCGGGATCCCGGAATTTTAACCACCCTGTAGTTGGTTTTTACAGGGTAAACAGTGCATGGTGATTTGTGCTCTTCACTGATACAAGTACATTTTGCAAGGGAATGAGTAAAATAATAAACATTGTTTTGGGAAGGAATTACATTATAATAGTTTCATATTGTTAGAAATAAATACCTTCACAAATTGTGACAGTGGGAAGCTCTATGTTGTGCTATGCTGTGTTAGGAAATTCGAAAAATTAGTAGCTTAATGATTTTCTTCCTCTTTCGAATGATGTGTAACATAAACATGTAATCTGTGTCAATAATGAGGTATAACCGAAAATGATTTATTTTTGTTCTCGAAAAAACCTATTATTAAGTTACACTGATCAACAGCAAAATGGCTTTTCTGGTTCTGACATCAGTTCTAGGGTAATTAGGGACCGCTGATTTCGAATCCGCAAACCGGTTTATTGGTCTAGAAATTACAATCCCAAACGTGAAAAAAGTCAGGGAAAATCCGAAAAAGTGACACGCCCATTTTTTGCGAAAACGGAAACTAAGTTTTCAAAACGGTTTGCGGATTCGAAATCAGCGGTCCCTAATTACCCTAGAACTGATGTCAAACCCAGAAAAGCCGACCAAAAGTAGAAATTTGTTGCCCTGTGTTATTGTAAGTTTTCTACCATATTATATCCTGTGAAATTCCTTTTAAAATGAAATATAAAACATTCAGGAACTATTATTTTGCTTTTATATTTAAATTTAAGTTGAGTTAAAAGCACCTGTTTGCCGTATTGAAAGGGCGTTTAATGAAAACACCTTTTATATGATACCTACATATATCGTTAGAATCGATTGAACATTTCTTGAGAAATTGGGACATATAACTGAGACTTTGGGGGCGGACCACACCCCATATAAATATTTTCGCGGCAAAATGTTAAGTTTGATAGACTAAAAAAATACACCTCTTTCCAATAAAAAAAATGTTTAAGACAGTGTGTTATTCGGCACTTGTGCCGAAAATAATACCGACCGCTTTCGACCATAGATATATAGTAGGGCTCTTGTTATTCGACTAATCGATTATTCGAATAAATCGAATAGCATATTATTCGATTATTAATATTCGAATAGCGTTATTCGACTACTCGATGGCAAACGACTATTCGATTGCCCGTTGGTATTCGATTATTCGAATAGCAATAATGTACAAAGTCAACTTTGTTTAGCAACACAAACGCACACGCTCATTATCAAAGTTCAAATTATTAATAACCAGCAAACCAAACGATATAGAAACGATATCGTTAAAGCGAGAATTTTTCTCGTTTTCGAGTATTGCTAAAGTGTCTAAAATGATATCGAGAACGAGAAAAATTACACTATCGTAACGATGTCGAGAGTTTCGAAAATCTCGATATCGTTGCAATATTGAAATTATCTTACCAGAGATACCATAACGAAGTCGAAAATTTTGAAAATTTCGATATCATTTCGACAGCGTAATTCTTCTCAATAACACTTTGGATACCATTACGAAAACTTATTTTCTTTCTGAAAATTGAAATAAATCGCATATTTTACAGTACCGTCCCCTGGCCAGTCCATTGTTCAAATCAAATAGCGAAGAGTATACGTAAACTCGGTTTTAAATGCGCGCACGTTCACGTAATGAACATTTTTCATTTGACAGAAAATATTTCATTTGACTTGAAAATATTTAAAATCTTCAAGGCAAAAAATTCAAGCATTATCGAGGTTATTTCGATAATTTGTCGCTAAAAATTTCTATCGAGAAATTGTTTGTGGGGTATGTACATTTCAGGAAAAAATTCCAACAACTTTGAAAGGAAACAAAACTATTCGATTTTGAAAACTTAAGTGTTTATTCGATTATTTAAAAACTGAACAGTTATTCGACTATTCGAAGCACATCGACTATTCGAATATCACTATTCGAATTCTATTCATACAAACAACTACTATTCGAATAATCAATTTATCGATTTTTAAGCTATTGGATTACTTTTAAGAGCCCTAATATATAATCGTTATTCAATAGCTTTGCCAAAATGCACTTTTTAACGACAAGCAATGCAGCCGTGCATGACCATTGCTGCCAACTTTGCCGACCAGAATTTCCCATCAGACTGGGTTGGTTGCATTTAACATAGAGCAGGAATAAAAGTGAAATTTCTAAACTATCACGAAATTGTTTTGATACACAAACGCTGCGAACTCCTTTCGTTACATTGCTCTCATTATCCCTAGTTGGTGTTCAGGGCAATAAAAAATCAGCTTTCGTACCGAACACGTACAGAAGCTATACGGAGGGAGAGGTGGCTGCAGCAGAATTGCACTTAGGGGCTGGTTGGTACGTAATTGACAAAGGAAGAGAAAAGACGACGACCACGGAAATGATGTGAGAATACGAGTGCAGACACTACTGCGTGCTGGTAAAGATATTTGCGTAGAATTTGCCATCCAAAGAGCTGAGGAAACACTGTGTGTATTCGTTACACCTCCGTCAGCGGCGTTGCCCCGCCCTAAGCACACGCAATGGGAGGTGACACAACGACCCATCGTGGTACCACTCTGACAGCTGCAGGAAACGACATGGGTACAACCGCGCATTTAATGGAAGGACAGAACGACGGTGGCGAGCAGCGCTACGGGGATGGCTATCAGCACAGCAGTCGGCTGCAATCCTCCAGGTTTGCGTGCCTCCGCTGCTGTGGCAACATTCTATCGTACCTGGTGCGGCTGCGCAACACGCCCGAGGAACTGGAGCAGCGCTATAAATCGCGAGAGATTGATAAATTTCTGGAGAAGGAGAAACACACTTTCCGGCGGCAGGTACTTAGATTTACCTTGCAAGTCTGTATCTAGCTAGAATTGGCTATATAACCGAAAGTCCAAGTAGAAAGAAGTGACTCCACAAAACTACGTGATCATTCATGAACGATATTATGATTAACTTTTATTTGTCGACATAAAAAGACGGTATTTGATTAATATTAAGATAAAGCTCAATATTAAAAAAAATTCATTTAGGAGAAGAAATTAGACAAATTAAACAAGATAAAGAGATACACGATATTATTGTTTGAATGCCCTAAAACTTTTCAGGGTCAGGGATTGCTCTCAAAGTCATCATGGTTAATATAAAATAGAGATCCGTCTGCAACATATGCCGAATCCATTTCTTGGTTTAATTTGTTGACACTCATAATGCTTACACGCTTACTTTATTTCAAAAACTAATGCGATATTTTTTCGAACAAAAGTTTCAATGTGCACTAAAAGTTATTTAATATGTATATGACCTCAGGTGAAACTTTTGCTGCTGGGCGCTGGTGAATCGGGAAAGTCTACGTTTCTGAAACAGATGCGTATTATTCACGGCATCAATTTCGAACCCGAACTAATTCGTGAATACCAACATGTGATATACCAAAATGTAATACGAGGTGAGAATGCTAAGCAGGTTGTTCGTAGTGTGCTGCTTGTTGTAATGCATGCGTGTTGTGTACTCCGACAGGGATGCAAGTGTTGATCGATGCCCGCCAGAAATTAGAGATACCTTGGGAAAATAGCGAACGCGAAAACGATGCAAACGATGCCAAATTTATTGAGTGCAGTACGATAGATACCAACACATTCATACAGTGGGCGCCCCACATGCGCCGCCTGTGGCAAGATCGCGGCGTCAGGCGGGCCTATGAAAGGCGGAGGGAGTTTCAGATTGTAAGTTTTAGCCCATGTGTTATTCTAAATTAATGCTATTTAGTCATTTTTTTTTTGCAGAGCGACTCAGTTTGTTACTTTCTGGGTGAAATTGACCGTTTAGCAACATACGACTACGTACCGACGCATAAGGACATTTTACATTGTCGAAAAGCAACCAAAGGAGTTTATGAATTTTGTGTGAAAATACAAGTAAGTAAACAATTGCCATTAGTTCTATAATAAATCACCAGTCTTCATTAAGGGGAACACCACCCTAGCGGCCGAAAAATGGGCTAACTTTGACGATTTATTTCGCGACTATGGCAAAAAGTATGAGGATTTCTTTTCAAAGGGTATATTGAGCACATATTGCAGTATGGAAAACAATTTCTTATTATTTTTATTTAAAATTACGGCGGAAGTGCCACGCTTTGAAAAAGCCTCATATTTTAACTCCCAAACGGGGTGACGGATTTCTCGTAAAGTATTAAACCTGAAACAAATACATTTTATAACACTACTCGATAAAAAATGGGTTAATCGCGTGTACCTATAAACAAAAGTATTTTCTAGACTAAGTTTTGGTCGCTGAACACGAAACGGAAAATTCAAACATTGCGAAGAAAAATTTCGGCAAAATCTTCGAAAAACCAGTTTTTTCTGTAATTTTAGTTATGAGCATATGGTATCATCACAATCATCCTATCAACGCGAGCGGACCAACCTGCAGAAGGTTGGCTTAGCTTTTCCAACGATGACACGGATGGTTCAAATCAAATAAGGTTCTGGGGAGTTACTGAAATATTACAAAATGAGATGTTTTCTACAATTTTCAAAAATGTTTAATTTTCGAATGTTTTTTCATAAACAAAAAAATTATTTCCTATGGTTTTAAAATCTAAGATGAATGTCAAACTATTTGGGTTTATTTTGATCCTAATATTACCATAATTTGCCAAAAATTAAGTTATGAAGCACTAAGCATAAAACAGTCATATTTTCGGTCCAAAATGTAATTGGATTTTCTGAGAATCCAATCATGTTGATGTTGGAGTTGGATGTTGGTTGATGGGATGATGGAGTGTTGATGTTGGAGTTCTAATTTTATTTTTAACACAAAATGTAAATGTGTTGTTGCTTAGTGATTTATAACTTCTTAATTTTTTGTTAGCCGCCGTGGCTCAGTTGGTTAGTGCGTTGGACCGCGAGTCGCAGGCAGCAACCCCAGGTTCAATACTGCCTGTAATAACACCTAAACAAATAACGGGAAAACTCGTTTTCTGTTTCGGTGGCTGTCCTCTCACCTGGAAATGGCAAACCTCTGAGAGTAAAAATTGCTTATGAAAAAGCTCCCAAACTGCCGTTCGGAACCGGCATAAAACTGTAGGTCCCTTCCACCCGCGTACAAATTCACACGCACAACACGGGTGGTTGCGGGAATCTAGGCCTTAGTCTCGCGTAAGCGGGCTGTCGTGCCAGTCAATTATTATAAAAAACAATTATTAATTATTAATTTTTGGTTAGATTATGGTAATGATAGGTTAAAAATTTAGGCAAATAATGAATCTTTCATCTTGAATTTAAAAAACGCAGGAAATATTTTTTTTAATTAAAAAAAAATAGAAAACTGATACTTTTTGAAAATGGAGAATATTTCACTTTTTTCAACTTGCATCGTCAGTGACCACCAAATCTTGAATGATTTGGACAATCCGATCCGCTTGTGTTGATCGGATGATTCGTGTTCGAAATATTTGCTGGAAACCAAAATACGAGGGAGAAAACTTTTTTGAAGATGTTTCGAAAACGCTCCTTAAACAAATTCTTTGATTTTCAGTTTCGGGTTCAGGGACCCAAAAATAGTAATAATATGGTAGTACGTAGGAGTTTTTCTTAATAAATTTTTGTAGAAATGATGCATTTATAAAAAAGAGGACCGATTTTTGCTAAAAAACTGTCAGTAAATTAAATATAACAAAAACAGTTTTCATAACATCAAAAAACAACTAGGTACTACCATAGAGTATACAATTGTGAAACTACTGCTAAAATCAATCCATACAACGGTGTTCGAGTAATATGTCCTGTGAAAGAATCATGAATTGGACCTGTTAAAATGTTTTTGTCTAAGTATAGGAACAACTGAATAATGTTTTTAAGATTCTGAAGTATTAGTTAAGTCAGAAACCCGTCTTTTGCAAAATCCTAGAGTGGTGTTAGCCCTTAAGAAGTCTCTTTTATGTTTTCTATAATAAGCCGAGACAATACTTGAAAGATCGCTATAATATGTGAGGTCTCTCAAAATAAGAGTTGCCGCCAGTACTTTTGGGTGTCTTGCCGAATTTGTATTAAATTGACGATTTGTGAATTGGCGCTGAGAATAACTATAACAGAAACTAGAGTATCAGTTTTTTTATACTATGAGTTTTTTTAAGAACTGAAGAAGGCACACAATTTTTTCTGAAAATCAAACAAATCGGAACAAATCTACTAATCTACCAAAAAAGAAAATTCGTAAATAAATCTATCAAGTTCGGTAAAATGCTACCAAAGCGTAGTAAAAAGTAACCAACTGTAGGAACCATGAGCTCGACAGCTTCGCAACACGATCTGTATGTGAAAGCCGACTGGCTCCGTTTAGCTCACCTTGGCTTGACAGCTCTAGAGTAACTGGAGTTCCTTCTTAAAAATTTTAGTAAAAAGCGGATTTAAAAGAAATTGAAACACTAACATACATGATTTCAATTCGTTTCGTATAAATGTACGTATGTATGTATGGTAACCACCATAAGTGTTACATATTCTCATATTCATGGCTTCGAACTCTAAACATTCATGGGCTCAAGATTGTAGAGAGAACTTAGAGAAGAAAAAAGGGAGATCTCGCAAAGCACGGTATTGCTAACACTGCATTTTTCAGGAACGTAATCCCGTGTTAAGCGAAGTCTACCTGTAATGAACCAACTTTTGTCATTACCATCGCACAGTTAGTGGCAATTCACTTCGTATAGTGAATGTTGATCTATCGTGAAAGATTTATAAGAGCCCACTGTCTTTAAATCAACACCACTTTTCGCATTAGCAACACTTCTTAAGTATTGGAAATGAATTTATTTTTCTACAAATTTTTCATAATTTTTACAGAACATTCCATTTGTGTTTGTTGATGTTGGTGGCCAACGTACTCAGCGACAAAAATGGACCAAATGCTTTGATTCGTCAGTTACATCGATAATATTCTTGGTTTCCAGTTCGGAGTTTGATCAGGTTCTGGCTGAAGATAGGTAGGTTTCTTTCGGCTCATCTGCGATTGCAATTAGACTGACCTGTTTCCATTTCAGAAAAACGAACCGACTGGAAGAATCGAAGAATATCTTCGACACGATCGTCAACAACAACACCTTCAAGGGAATATCGATTATACTATTTTTAAATAAAACCGATTTGCTTGAGCAAAAAGTACGCAACCCAGAGACTGATATACGCTGGTATTATCCACAATTCAGCGGGAATCCACACTCTCTGCTCGACGTGCAGAACTTCACCCTACAGATGTTCATGAGCGTGCGCCGGAGTCCACAAAGTCGTATTTACCATCACTTCACCACTGCCATAGACACGCACAACATAAATGTCGTCTTCAACTCGGTGAAGGACACGATACTGCAACGAAATCTCAACGCTCTGATGCTGCAGTAACTGCATTCAAATTTCCCTCTTTCCGCATTTCGTTTGCCCAGTCTGACCACTGACACACCCTGATTTATGTGCAAAGTCCGTTAGCTCACTGTTTCTCTGTGGCAAGAGCTTTTTCAATGAGCGCATAAGAATGTACGTCAAAAATAATTTGCTACGGAAGGCTGGGCAAATGATCGACTGTACAGTCAGCAGCATGTTTTGTTGATATTAAAATGGAAGTCCGTATTCACTCTTCAAACTACTCAAAATAAAAATGTTGTTTTCTTATTATTAACTTTAGCTTTAAGCACTGTAAAATGTTATAATGTACATATTTATTTGGTACAATTTGTGCGTATATATATATATAAATGTATAAGTGCCCGTGTATACATAAAGATATATATTTATACATATTTAGTAACTCTATTTTATTTAAGATTTTACTGTTACCATTGTTTATGGTGACAACGAGCGAAATTATTGAGAACATTTACAATATAGAGACGCATATGTACATATGCAATATTATACATTACATATACACAATATAATCGTGTACAATACATATATACACAATGCATTGTCTTCGATTGTGTTTTTCTATGCATGTATTTTGACGCCACTGAGTTCCTCAAAACAAGCCATGAAACGCGAGCAGTACGCATAACGTACCTCGCATTCTTAAAACCACCACTGCAATCCGGACAGAGAAGTCGCAAGGAATCGCAGTGGCTAGGGTCTCACGTCGAGGCTGACGGTATACTTTTAAAGTTCTCAAGGAATTCGTCTACCTTGGCACCACGTAGAATTACTCTTGCTAGGTGCTACTTCAGTCTCGGTGGGCAATTGAGTAGCAGGCAACTTTCTGCACCGACGAAACGTACTCTTGCAGAGGACGCTTATACTGCACGTGCTCCTTAATGGGGCAGAAGCCCTTGGTGTGTTCGAGAAGAAGGTATTTCGGAAAGTCTTGGGACCTTTTGGTATTGGCGACGACTATTGTATACGACCCAACAAGGAGCTGTATAAAGACATGGACGTAGCACAGTGAATTAACATCCAGCGGCTCCGTTGGCTTGGTCATGTCTGCCGTGTGGACAATGAAGCTCCCGTGAAAAAGGTTTTCGACGCGGTAGTTGAAGGTCGCCAAAATGGAGACTGTCTCCGGTGGAAGAACCAAGTTAAGGACGCTGTATCATCTCTTGGTGTGACCTTATGCGGAGAAGGTTTGCGGCAGGCCGTAACCCGGTGACGGGTTGTTATTGCCAGGTCAGGTAAGTAAGTCTTCAAAAAAGTGGAACATTGTTTAAGATTTTATATAGAAACCTGTTGATTTCAAACTCGGTGAACGTACTTTAAACAGTACAAGTCATCGTTCGTTTAGCATTTCGTTTAATTTTTAATCAGGCCCCTGCCGAACAATATTTTTAATTTACATGTATTCGAATAAGAGATCAGTTCCCAACAATTTTGTATCGTATTCCGCTATATTAACACTACAGTTTATATATTTACTAAATGTGTACTTTTAGTATTTATTTGTGGAATGTCGCAATAAAAATTAATCTAGTGTATACAAATATAGAAAAAATAATACAACAAATTCTTTCAATTGCATACGAATATATGCAGTGTACAATAAATAATAAATACAATCCGTGCACAATCTAAATATCTACTCGTCTTAAAAGCAATTACAAGCTCGCACATACAAAAGCGAAATTACAAATTTTTAGTGACAATGAAAACAAATACGCAAGTGGGATGCCCATTCAGAATCGTAACATAGGCATGTCATCAGCAAAGCGCATTCGCAAGCCCAACGTTTTTTTTTGCATAAAGTCTGGCATTTTGGCAAAGAATTTTGGAGATTCATTTCGATCGTTCCGTTTCCGTGGTGAGAATGGGGTCCATGTTCCAGAACTGATATTGAACTTGTAAATACTCCTACCGCCGAAATGCAGCGTCAGCAATATCTAAACACAAGTTTAGCATCCTTGGTAACGTGTGCTTCTGTTTTGGTGGACTGACTATGTATATGTGTGTTGACTGTGTGGGTGTATTATGAAATAGTTTTTTAGGTGCTACCGCTGTTGGTATTGGATTGACTAGGAGGCGAATTATTGCTCAGACCACTGCAACAGTTACTCTGTGAAGCCTTTGCACCCAGGGTGCTGAGTCCGATTGAGTCCACCACGGTCGGCTTGTGGGCGCTGCTGCCGTCTTTGCTACGAGCTTGATCGATCAGCTCGGCTGCGATCTCATAGAAGAGCCGCTCCACATTCTCAGCTTCCTTCGCCGACGTTTCAAGGAAGTACATGTCGTGCTGCTTGGCAAATTCCTCCCCGATCTGTGTCGGAATTTCACGGTCATCGCGATCCGTTTTGTTACCAACCAGTATTTTTAATACTTTTGAGTTGGCATATTCTTGTATCTCGCGCAGCCAATCGGGCAGGCAGTCGAACGTCGGTTGACAGCTAATATCATAGACAAGTATCAGGGCGTGTGCCGATCGATAGTAGCTCTGCGTGATTGACCTAAAGCGCTCCTGACCCGCCGTGTCCCAAATCTGTAACTAAGAGAGCGAAAGTTCATTAGTGGATCTACTTGACAAATTATTACTGTCGTGTGTACGTACTTTAATTTTTTCCCCTTCAACCTCTACGGTTTTAATCATGAAATCGACACCTATGGTCGCTCCCTGACCGGGCGGAAACAGGCCTTGTGTGAAACGGCGCACTAAGCAAGTCTTACCCACGCCTGCATTGCCAACCAGCACGATCTTGAAGAGAAATTTGTAGTCCTCCATTTGTGTTTAGTGCTCGTGGTTGCTGCCCTGGCAGATTTGAAATGTATTTCTCTATGGTCTTGCGTTAACTTATCGAGTGTTTCGCGCTGCGCCGCACCCAATAAAACTCAGAATGGATATTTTGGTGCTTGCTAATAAGCACCCTACATGCCAACACCTATTTGGCTTTATGGATTTTTGTTGTTGGAAGCACTTGCCTGCAACACTGTGTGGAAAATCGGTGACTCAATACCCCATAAACACGTTGTCGGTTTTCCGGACGTTCACTGTGCGAATTCCTCCCCCAAATTTATAATTTTCTTACACGTTATTTCTTTTTCATCAATTCTGGCTGCCAATGCTATATTTGTTAATTTTTTAGCACTTTTTCGCACACAAAATTGTTAGCCAAGTAATTTCCTTAAAACTTGTAAACAAATAAAGGCACCATCAATGTTGCCAGCCATTTAGTTTGAATATCCCTAGTATATTGTGTTCCAAAGCTATAAGTGTCCCAACGATACCCATTTTGCATCCAATGCCGATCAATCGACACCGATACCGATTACAAATTAAGAAATGCGCATTTCTTCCACATTGTAAATAATTTGAGAAGAAAAGTCACATTACATTGGAAAAAGAAATAGATTTTACCTTATTTATATAAAAATTAATGTCTGTTTGCTTGTTTGTTTGTTGGTTACACGACACTAAAACTCAAAATCTAGACGGCCGATCGAGATGAATCTTTTACGGAATGTTCGCCTTGACTAAATCTCGGTAAGCCAGAATTAAACGGGTCGGATAAGGGGAGTGGCACATTTTTTGTGACACAAATTTTCCGTGTAACCTTGTCGCAGATCAATGAAACTGGGTCGCACTATTGGAGTGAAAGAATGGGTTGGGCATTGCGTAAAAGAGGCGTCACACCGCCTATACAACTCAATCCAATATACATATGTATAATGGTTTGCCTTGACCGACTGACTGATTGATTCATCACCGCCCAGTCCAAAACGTTAAAGCTACGAACATGAAATTTTAACTGTAGAAAATTAACTTCCGCTAAGACGGGATTTTTTAAAAGTCGGGGTCTAACGGGGCAAAATATTGGTTAAAGTATTGTAGGAAGAAACTTGTTTTATTGGGCCCATTCACTTCAAACTTGTGTGCAAAGCCGCGGGTCCCTGCTGCTTTTTATATTATTAAGTTGGAATTGTACATTTATAAAAACAAAAAAAAAACGAAAAACATTAAATT
Source organism: Melieria crassipennis (assembly GCA_963668005.1). NCBI lineage: Eukaryota > Metazoa > Arthropoda > Insecta > Diptera > Ulidiidae > Melieria > Melieria crassipennis. The sequence continues at coordinate 47,597,250 of OY764961.1, forward strand.
AAGACTAAGAATTATAAAGATGAAAAATTAGTTCATAAAACTTTAAGAATTTAAATACTTTATGTAATAACAGTTATATTAAAAGAAAAAATGTATTGTAAACTTTTATTTTTAAGTTGTTTATTATTTGAAAATTAAAAATTCATCTGAAAACCAATACATCTGAAAACATACAAAAAAGGAACCGATTGTGTCAATCAAGGTTTAAAAACAACAATAATATATATGTACATATATATTATAATTTATATATATGTATGTGCTATATATATTTATATTGTGATTTAGTTTTCGTTATGCTAACACCTTAATTGATTAATTCGCCAAAGGCAGCACTCTTATGTTGACAACCACTTTTGCCAATTTGTTGTTTTCAACTGTCTAACATTTTAAATCCAATATTTTAACATAAAATGTGAAGAAATTCCTAAAAATTAGCATAATTCTTTGACAGACGAAACTTAGTCTTCGCTGTATTGGAAATTCGATAGCTTATTCGTTGTATATCGCATTTTGCTCATTCCTGTGAAATAAATTGCTATAAATTGAATTCAACTGAATTTTTTTCATTTTTTACAATGCTCGATATGCATTTATTGTGTTTAAAATGAAATCAGTAAATTCTACAAAGTCTATAACGTCGTATAGCAATTTCATTTCGTTCTTTTTCACAATTTTCCTTGTTTTTCTCAGACGTAAGAAGAGGAAGCAGACTCGTGAAACGCGTGTTATGGAGCATACAACATTGCAACGCGAATAACGCGGGAAACCTAGTAACACGACAAACCCTGAACGACTGAAACGCCATTCATTGAGTCTGACCTTAATGAAACTACTTGAAATAATTGTGCCTGAAAAGGGCATAAGGAAAATAAATGTTACGTATACATGAATATATTGTATAAAAGTTCCATTACCAAAAAAAACATTTTGTATTTTTCAAAAGTTTTGTTTTCCCACAACGGTTTTCTCGAAAATACACTACAATTGTGCATGGTTTTAAATACAATTTTGAATTCACTTCAATTTTTTGATAAATTGACGGGTTTTGGCATACATGTAATTGTGTACTGTTTTTGATATACCAAAATAAGGTTGCTGAATTTTGAGAACTGTCTTTACTTGGTTTATTTCACTTTGGCTTGGCTACCTCCTTTTTTGTATTTTGACAAGTTTATTTCCGGCGATACGCAATTTATGTTTTCATACTATTGTAGTTTTCTATCTTGCAGCACTTTTTGTGCATGGTTCCAGTTTTAGGCTCGAGCAAACAGTAGGAAAAACAGACAACGGATTTCAAACAATAATCCATTTTAATCTAGAGTATGAAATAGGAGTAATTTGAAATTCTAATTGTTTAATGAGATACCCAATTTTTTTCCAAAAAGTCCTCCTACAATATAGATTTAATAAAAATTAATCGAGAGTTTGAAAACTTTTTTATGTTTAAAACCACACAGCAACCCTGATTCAGTTTGCTTAACGTGCTACCCTGACGCAGTCGATGTGACTTCGTGCGTATTCGGTCGTGTGACTTCGTCTCTCTCGATAGAGAATATAGGAGATTCCACGGTTTTTTCAGACAATTCCTGCGAAGATTAGAAAATTCGAAACGTTTTCATTTGATTGTAATTATAACGAAAACGTTCGTGCACTACGTTTCAATCGATGTAAAGTTTTTGTCTTTGCACAACAGGAGGAGCAATATTAAACATTTTCGCCAAGTTCAGAGTAACTGCTGCAAAGGAACAGCCCAATTTGCAAAGCCAAAGTCTACAACAAAGGAATCTACAAAACTAACCATTAATATGGCCGAAGACCTGGATGTGGAAGCGATGTTGGAGGCGCCGTACGCCAAGCATGTAAGTGTTGTTTAAACGGTGCCTGTACCGGCCATATATTGTTTTCGCGTACTCCACGCGTGCTGCTGATATTATTCTCTACATTGCGCGTTGTCACTTTTGCTCCCACTTCCAATCGCAAACACGAGTGCCTGATGCAATGGCTGCCAGAGGGGGATTGTGGGGAAAAAAAATTGTCTTGGGCACAAATGAATTAAGTTTTAAACTACTCTTGATTGCGGAAAGTAGTGAATTTAATTTGTTTGCCATCAATTTAGTATCAACTTAATATTGTAAGAAATGCGTTTCAACTACTCTTGATTGCGGAAAGTAGTGAATTTAATTTGTTTTCCATCAATTTAGCATCAACTCATGTTACTAATATTGTAAGAAATGCGTTTTCAGTGTTTCCGATCGAAGGGTATCATAAAAATAAATCACCGCAGTAAAAGTAAACTTTTTCGGCTGTCCTCAACATTGTACATACATATATATATTTATATATATATAATTTTATAAATTTAGGTATTAGGATTTCTAATCATATTAATACAATTTACGCTTTATGTATCTTGTATGTTTTCGTGATACTCACTAAGTTATCTCGGTGTTAAGACTAATAAAACATAGTTTAAGAACCGCTGCAAAACTTATGAAAGCATTTGGGCAATAAAGAGAGCAGGGAAAGGAAATTTAAGAAATTGCCAAGTTTAAGGTTGCAGAATTTAAAACATTTCTTAAAAATGATTTGATTGGTGATAGATATGACTTTATTTTTTAATAGGAAAGTTAGATCCACAATCTAAACAATTAGAGGTGACGTTATCGTCAAATACGGGGCTCAATCTTGCCTAAAACTAACTAGAATTTTTACGTTTTATTCGTAAATGCCTTGTTTTTGTCATTTTATTAAATTTTCACTTTTCTATTTTCAAAGATACATACGCCAACACCGCAATACGTTATATTCTACGTGTTGACCTACGCATGATAGAAGTGCGCGTAATCGGTGCGCGTTTACCTTTCTGACGTAGGAAGATTGAGTAGAAGTCAGCTGTTCACTAGAGTTGCCATCCGCCCACATCGAATACTCCTGTAAATTTATATTTTCTCTTTATAACATAATTTAGCAAAACTTAATCTCCACTTCATATTTTTATAGACAAAATATGTCAACGAATTAAAATGGAATCCAGAGTTTTCGTATTCTAAAATTTCGAAAAACGTGAGTGGCAGCGCTCGTTTATTGGTCTAGCCAAGTGTAAAGCACGTGCGCAATTGGTTTTTACCCGAGATCTTAGCGTATGTAGCGTATACACCCACACCGTGTTATTTTCTGGCGAAATGTGTATTCGAGTAATAAGTTGTATTAAACGCGATAATCGACGATTGCTAATACTAAAGATAATGTTGTCTACTCTTCTTTTCTTTATGTCCTCTGGTTTTGTACGGTACACATTTTATTGGGTCTTGAAAAGTATGCAACCTTTGGAGTTGGGACTAAATTTTAATGTGTAGTAGTTGGTTCTTTTTGCTTGTTGTTAAATCCCACAATGTAGGCAAATACAAGGAATATACGCAGTTACACCCAAGTTTTGGGTGCATGAAGAATTTTCGCCGAATCCAACAGTGACAACCTCTGCTGGTGGGATGCCAAAGTGTAGTGCAGCACTGGATGTGATTGTTGTATATTCTTATGATGCAATTAATAATGACGCAGAACTTAATAACCTCCAGAAACTTAAGGAATTACTGAATGAGATGTTTTATCTGAAGATTGTACTTGCAGAAGACAGATGAAGTCAGTGGCGGCTTAAGGTGCTCGGGGGCCCGGGGCGGCGACGGCTGAGGGGGCCCCATAAAACGGTGCAGCATAAGTTTGCATACAAAACTAATAAGGGGAATTTCCGGTTATGCTTTTGGCTTTTTTTTTTTGAATATTTGTATTCCATTGAACAGTAAACGGACTTTTATTTTTAAACGACGAGACAAATTATTTTTAAACGTATATATGCTTGAAATTTTATAGAAAGCAATAGAATCCCAGAGAAAAAAATGAAAAATGGATAAAACTTTCGTGAATTAGGAAAACTTTTGGGGGAGCAAATTCGTCATTTCCAAATGCCATCTTAAATCTCGAAAAAAACAGAAAATCTTGCTTCGTTACTACGATCTGGCCATTTTTTTAAGCTAGCCGAGGAGGAGGATTTGATTGTCGACAAAAAATGGGCCAATCGCGTGCACCTAAAAATAAAAGTTTTTTCTAGACTAACTTTGGCCGCTGAACACGAAACTGAAAACCAAAAAATTTTTGAAGAAGCGTTTTCGAAAAATCTTCGAAAAACGATTTTTTTCCTGTTGTTTCAGTTATGAGCACATATCTCCTAAAAGAATTATCCGATTAACACGAGCTGTCCGTCGTTCAGAAGATAATACCTTAGTGGCTTTTTAGTGATATATAGATTGCCCAAATCAGATGAGATTTGGGAAGTTACTGACGGTGAAAGTTGTAACAATGTGAATTTTTCGACCAATTTAAAAAATCATAAATTTTCGAATATTCTTTAAAAAGAAAAAATAAATTATCTTCTCTGGTTTTAAAATCTAAAATGAAATATATACTATTTTAGCAAATATTAAGCCTAACATTAATAGAATTGAAAGAAAAATGATAAAGTTATGATGCAGTGAGTGAAAACACCAACTTTACATTTATTACACCGTGCGAAACAATTTTTTTTTTTGCCGAGACCCATCCAAATTTTGATATAGACGCGAAACTAGAGATAATTTCTAGTATTCTGGCATAGTCAGTATTAAATTCTCTGACCCTTTTTAAAGAACTTTAACATTTTAAGGAGATACACATTTCAATATTAAATATATGCGATAGTTCAATGATGAAGGTATGGGTATCAAATGAAAGAGGGAAATTGTCTTTTAACTAAATTTTCTATTTTGAACTTTCAGGACCAAAATATGTCAGGTATGGAAAACATACATGGTTTGGATTTCAGTCTGTAGATTCATACATCTAAATTTTATTCTATTCCAAAGTTCTCAAGAAAGTTACACAAACCCCCCCCTAGAAAACACTTTTATTTTTAGGTATATTTTTCGGGTCGAGTAGAAATCTTCAGAAATGTACAGAAATATTTTATAAAACCCAGTAGCAGTGACTTTATAAAAAAAGTCCTGAAAAAACATATTTCCCCTACATAACAGCATGTAAGAAGCCCATATTTAGCTTACTTACAAGGAGCATAGAATTGCCTTCAAAACCGGATTTCCGGGACATGTGTTTTTATCCAACCAATAATTATAATAATAATAACTGTAAATTTGTTTGACTTCTACAAAGTTTAATGAGGTTAAGTAATTGTGTAATTTACACAAGTTTACAAGCAAACTCTAAGATTGCGATATTTAATTTTTAACTTAGAATTTTGTATTTGCATATTTTGCACAAAATTTTAAGATAAAAATTGCAATCTTCGAGGGAAAATTTTTTGAAAATTTTAAAACAATTGTTATTGTTCTTGCTTTTATTGAACTGAATTTGTTATTGCCATTTCAAAGTCAATTGTCGATACTGTGTCTCTTTCAATTGATAAAAGGACAAACGGTTTAGTCTTTCATCAACCATTGTGGAGCGCAAATAGTTTTTTACAAGTTTCAGTTTTGAAAAACTTGAAATTTTTATATAGTTACAAGCTTCTCTCGGGGGCCCCCCGCAGCCCGGGGCCCGGGGCGGTCCGCCCCTCCGCCCCCCCTCTTAAGCCGCTACTGGATGAAGTGTGGATTCAATTCATAAAAACGGAGCTGAAAGTTGTTATGAATTTTCTGTTTTCCATGCGTAATTTTACTTGCAGAGGGTTTTGTCGTTTCCTTTTTTTTTGTATTGGCTACGGGCGATTCTGGGGGTCGAGCTAACGGTCGGACTCGAGGTCTAAATCAACAATACCACAATGACATAGAAATTTACACCGCACTTAAATTAAATAGAGCATATTTTAGTAACCTAAGAGATAGGAGTTACATAAGAAATTTGCTCTCTTTTTTGAACCACAACATCATACGTTTGGAACAGTGAGTAAAATCGTCTCTGCCGAGTTGTACTCTTAATTTGACGTGCAAAAACAAAATTTTGATCAATATATTCACATTAAAAGAATAGTGCCATCTAGAAGAGACAAAAATTTAATTTTTTTTAAGATTTTATAAAAAGTAGAAATGATATTGATAAAAAATGCATTTTTTTATTGTGTAAATAAACAGAAATATTTGTAATTTATATAGAATGATGTGAAACAAAAAATCAAAAAGTATCTTAAGTATCACCTCAAAACTCAGTGATCTTGATACCCTCAGTGAAATGAATCAATGAAATCCATCCACAATTGTTGTCATATCTTGAATATCCGGTTGAAATTTCAGATCCAATAATTTGTTCTTTATTGTGCCCGCCTCTTGCGATAAGTGCAAAAAAAGCTAGTTTTAAAAAGTGCTCGTACCTAAAAGTTACGTTTTTAGTAGGGTACAAACTAAACTATTCGGATTTTTGGGTAATACTTAATTGAACAGCATATTCCTGTCATATGAATCGTTCGGAATTAAAAAAACAAAAGTCGAGTTTTCGAAATTTCTAGACCACTCCAGTGTTTGTTAGCTTAGAAATTAGAAGGAATTTTCTGACAGCACGTTCACAGTTAGCAACTTCCTAGAAGATAGTCACCATTAGAAGTGAAGTGGTATTGAATCGGTCTTGGTGCAAGTACGAAATCGTGTAGTAGCTTAAACCGATTTGGAATTATAACATATTCACACTTTCGCTTGGGTTTACCATCTGACTTGAGTCAGAGCTCTTGTAAGGCCCACACAGTCGGCTACTTTCTTTCCCCGCTTTTGGCATTCGGACATGAGAATATATCATGCAAAAGTAACTAAAGAAAATATAATATTATAGAATGCTTGTGCTGCACAATCAGCCTAAAAAATAAAATTAATGCCTGCGAGATAGGAAGCACCAAAAGGGGAAGAGAGAGCTTGTTCTTCGTGGATTACCAACAAACACAAATGAAATGAAAATACTGCTTCGTTTGTCCGTGTCCATGCTGCCCAGATCACAGGAATTACTGTTGTTCTTAATGAAGCGAGCGACGGGCGCCGCTCTGCAGGTTAATGCCTAAAATTTATAAAAGCTGGTTTTTGATTTTTCGCTTACTTGATGTTAATAGATTTCCTTTTCATAACATTTTGTAATCGGAATATAAAAAAGCATACATCGGGCTCATGCACAAATTCCTATCCAAAATAGTTTAGTGCAGAATACTGATCCTATAAAATAATGGACTTAATTTTTTTTATACACGCATCCATTGGATGTGGTTTGTAAACAAGGAAGCTCAAAACAATAGAATAAAAAAGAACTTAAAAACCTAAAATTTTGTTTGGCCATTCATAAAAAATATACATACAACAAAAACAGACACAAAATTCAATATCATAAAATAAAAATACTACCTCGATCAACAAGTTCCCGGAACCACCTCCGTTTGGCGCTCATAGTTACCCGATTTGATTTTTTGTTTTTGTGGGTTGCCACCACATTCAGTTAAATTCCCCTCAATTCCAGCATCATTGCTTGACATTTGTGTGGCACAGTGTTGAGTACATACAGTGTTGTGCATAACATTAGCAACTTTAATAGCCCAGACGAATTTTTCAATGTTTACATGTGTTTTCAACTTTCGTTGGAAATACAATACTTAGTTTTACTCAATGATGTATCGTGTTCAATAAACAAAAATATCGATACTTTAGTAATGAGCATAATATATAAAATGGGCTTTTTCTCGCTGTGCATAACAAAAGCCACTTTTATCATCAAAGTGTATTTCGCTGACTAATGGTAAATTACAGTTATATTTTGTATTTTTTACTTAACTTGCACTGATGTCCATTATTTAGTGTCAGTTTCAAATAAAAGCTTGTGACTGAAAGTAAAGAAAATTATTAGCGCGCAATAGCACGAAGTAAATATCCCGATAGCTTCACACAAAAAATCGTTGATGAATATAAAAGTGGATCGAGCCACATTTTTTTGGCAAAGAATTACGGAATAAATAAATCCATAATTTTACACCTGATAAAAAGGTATGAAACCAATAAAACTGTCAAAACAATTCACCAGGGCGGCCTAAAACGAAAAACATAAAAAGAATGGTCCGACAAATAATATCAATAACACTGTGCAAGTCCAAAATTTAGACATGGGGGGGACCTACTGGGTCAGTTTCCTATAGGTATACTGAGTTGAGATCCACCAGCCGTTTGGTAAGATTGGCTCTAGTTTATGAGAAATCTGACTTTGAAGTTTGGTAATTTGCGTCAAGTTTGTCGCTTAAGTCTTCGAACGTTTAAATGCGAATATCGCTTTACTGGCTTCGGCAAGTTTGTAGATATTTGCACGACCAACAAATTTGCTTAAGACACCAATAAAAAAAAAAAGACATTCAAACTGTGTAATTGCGATATGTGCATTTTTTTGCGCAGCGCAACGTGGCGTATGATTGTCAATTATGTGAGTGTTAATTATAATTAAATGACACTCATACGCCACGTAGCGCTGCGCAAAAAAATGAACATATCGCAATTACACAGTTTAAATGTATTTTTTTTGGATTGGTGTCTGAAGCAAATTTGTTGGTCGTTAAAATATCTACAAACTTGCCGAAGACAGTAAAGCGATATTCGAAACGATTTAGGACCTACTTAAGCGATAAACCCGACTAAAATGAGCAAACTTCAAAGACGGATTTCTCTTAAACTAGAGCCAATCCAGCGAAACGGCTAGTGGATCTCAACTCAGTATACCTATAGAAAACTCACCCAGTAGGTCCCCCCCATGTCTAAATTTTTGAGGGCAAATTTCACGCACAGTGTAATTAAAAAACCCCATCAATATCGTCGGAAGCTATAGTGAAACAACTAAATTTAAACCTTAACTCAAGTACCATTCGCCATCGCGCATTGGAAGCTGACTTATGAAGTTACAGACCGGCGAAGAAACCCTTACTGACAAAGACGCACTTACAAAAAAGATGTGAAATTTGGACATAATCGTTTTCAGCCCATGTTTTTTTTATATACAGTCTGGATATAGTGAACTAATTATTGCAAGGCCTGTTCACTGTATTGAGGTTGTTCCCTATATCAAGGTTAACATTTTTGTTCAAAAACTTGTTTTATTTGCTCAAAATACAATTTTTGTTTTTTTCTTGAAAATTTGTTTCTATATTTAGAGGCTCGATGTCAAAATTTGGGTGTTCACTATATCGAGGTGTACACTATATAGGGGTTCACTATACCCAGACACGACTGTATATATATTTTAGATTACATTTCTCACGATCACACATAAATTCGACTGTTGACAAGTGGAAAGCAGTTCGTTTTAGTGACGAATCTAAGTTTCACCTCTTCGCAAGAGTATTAGCAGAGATCATCGACGAAAAGGCCTTAAGCCTCAAAACTGTCAGGCAACCGTAAATCATGCTGGAGGTTCGGCAATGATACGGACTTGCTTTTCCGGCTTTGGTCTTGGTACTGTTTATGAAATCAAAGGAATTATGGATATATTCCTTTACAAACATATTTTGGAATAAGTCATGTTGCCCTTTGCTCAGCTGCAAATGCCACCTGGCGGCTGGGTATTTCAGGCACAGAGAATTCAGGTCTTGGATTGGCCGGCCCAGTCACCTGACCTGAACCCAATTGAAAATCTTTTCGGTATCCTTAACCGACGAGTGTGTGGGAAGCGATACTCAAACACAGAATCGCTAATGAAAGCGCCGGAAGAGCAGTGGCGAAACATGCCACAAAGTATTATGCACAATTGTATAGCCTCAATGCCACGGAGATGCGCTACTGTTATTGAAAACAAAGGATATATTTTACAAAATATTAGCACAAAAACGACCGGTCGGTTCATTTTCACCTAAAGATTTTCAGTTGATTTAGTTATGCACAATGCAATTTTATTCCTTTTTACTATATTTTGAGAAAAGAATTGGAAAGTCTGAAATAAAAACATTACTTGTGTTATTTTTTAAATATTTGCTTATTATTCAACATAAAAATATTACTAAAAGAAACTATTAATAATAGGAGGAACAATTCTAGGCGATAATTGTCAATTGCTGTTTTGGTTGCTATTGTTATGCACAACACTGTATGATTTAATCGGGCAACGCTTTTTAGCAGCCGGGAGGAGATTATACAAATTGTTTGAAGAACTTTATCAAGCGCTGGCATAGGTGCTATGCAGGTGATGGGGATTACTGTGAGTGAAATTTTTGAGGAATAAACTTGTATGTTTAATTTCGTGAGTGAATTCCGGGAATTTTTTCGTCAAAGTGGTATTGCGCCACCAGGCGTTGTGACGTTGGCACACCCGATTAAAAAAATATTATATATGTTGAAAGTTTTTTCAAAATGCCTATTTTGTCTTTTAAGATTATTTGTTGCGTGAAAGGTGTCACACCTTTGTGAAACGTTTCCCCCACGTTTTCCCGTTAAATATAATGACTTAATGCCGTAAGGCTTTAATGCTCTGTAACCTATAGTTGCAAAGCTATTCTATTGCTATTAAGACGTTGAATTGTGTGGGCGGTTCCACGCCCAATGCCCACCTCTTTCGCTTTGTCAAAATACATTCCCAGTATGATCATACCGGGTATAGATAATGTCTGACTTTTAATTCTAAAGTTGTAAAGAAAATTTTGCTTGCTTGAAAAGTGCCACGTGAAATTTTACCCGCGAAGCGACACTTCCAAGCGGTAGATCTATGCCAAATTTCAATGATGTGTGAGTTATAATTTCAAAGCTATTCCATATTATCTAAGGATTTGAGTTGTATTGGCGTAAGCACGCCCCCTCGTCCAATGCCCGCCTAATTCTTTTAGTCGAAGAAAGCGACTTAATAGTTCTTAATGTATATGTCCCCTTTCTCTTCCTTTCCCCCTTTTTTAATTGTTTAACTAGTTGCAGCGACCATCCAAGTCGGCATACTGGCCGTCTATTGTTACAGCTTGCTAACTTTCTCAGCAGTGCGTTTGTGCTATATCGCTGTGTGCAATACACCTAAAATTATGCTCTCACATGTAAAAAAACGTTGCCATTTATAGAACCAAGCGCGTAAGCAATGAGAGTAGTCTGCGCGGGACGCAATTCAATATATTATTTTATTTTCATTGATATAACATATTCGTACCTGCTAACAAATACGATACGCGTGGCATATCGGGCAAACCAGAAACTTATCGCATTTATAGCCGAGACGCTTGAACAAATTGCTCCAACTGATTTAATCTACACAACGAAGCTGATATGGATTCCAATTGCACTTAACAGTATCAGCACAAGTCTTTGATTCTTTTTTGTAATCCATCATCGCAAACCATAACTCCTCCGTTTTCTACGCCAAATCCAAATAAAACTTGGCAGTGAGTAAACTATTAGTTGTGCTGGCAATGCTTTCACGATCCATGCTTACAAAATAGGTTTCCTTTTATTATTTTTTCACTCTGTCCCACATTTCTCTTGCCTTAATCATGCCTCAAGGTTGAACATCATAAATGTGTGATTTGCAAATCACGAGTTCCTTTCTTTCGGAGGCAGGCACTTCGAGACCTCACAGTAAAATGATTACCTTTGCGCCTGCGCCTTTTGCAGACAGAACCCATAGTGGCGGTTGGTTTTCCGTTCACCAACCACACAAATTCAGTTGGACTTTTTTCTGAACAACATCAAATACAAATAAAAAATAAAACATAACACGAAATAATTCTCAAGGGTGAAATGTCTTTGCAGAAATCGAATAAGCTCAATTTGTTGCTAGTGATTGTTTTGGTCATTCTAAACGCATAAGCCGGAGACCATTTGGTAAGTTTTGAATGCGCCAGAAAACTCGTCTTAAAAGAAATTAAATATTAATAAGAATCTTTGTACCAAATGTATTTTCTATATGAACAAACATTTTTTTTCTTTTCTGATAATTCGTTAAATCTAAATAAGAATATCTTTAACAAATCGCTATTAAATACAAACTGAACTGAACGTGCACTAAATTTCAGATAATCTCGTACAAATTTGCGTGTGGGCAGCTTGTCTTAAACAAACAGGATTTTGAAGGGCAAAACCAATTCACATTATCTACCACCTACTTCACCCCAAAATGACAAAAACAAACCATCTCAGCTTTTCGAAAACTTACGAAAATTGCATGAGAATATCCTTGTGAGACAGTTCGCCGCCGAGCGTAGCTTCCACTGAATATTCTGAGCAAGCAAATAAACAAGAGTGTATATTGCACTTGCAAGCAACAACAATACAACTACAATATATACAAACAAAATGTAATGAATCGAACAGTGGATGGATGGCCCGAACAGGCCATCGCATCAAGTACGCTGTCGCACTTAAACTTTAATTTTATATTTGCAGAGAACTAACTAATTCCTTTGATTTGCTTTCTCTCATTCAATCAACATCAACTTTTAACGACCAAAAATCAATTTGACGTCAAACGCTAACGTGTACTTGTACGTCAATTGTGTACCTTATTGCGTCCTACTACCTCCTTCCCAAAAAATATATGTAAAATAGAATGCCACCGGAGACGAGCACGACAACAGTAACCGGGACTCGCCAAAGCCGCGGTATGAAAGGGCCGAAACCAATCGGAAAGCTTCAGGATCTGAGCTGAATGGCCGCAAACATCGTTCCAGGTAAGTAGGCCCACTTTTTCAATAGTTGTTTCCCGTCAGCACTCTTCTGTTCAATTATCATACTCTTCTATTTTCTCGTTGGTGTCACTTAGGAGTCGATCTTGTTCGCGCGTCGTTGATGACCGCAAGGTACGTCGTTCTAAAGACCGCGACCACAATCGCGACAAAGAGAAAGGCCCGTGTCCACGTGAAAAAGAACGTGATCGGGATAGAGATCGTGAACGTGATGGAGAGCGTGACCGTGAACGCGACAAACGTCGTGGATCACGAGATCGCGACCGTGAGCGACGACACAGTCATTCAAGAGATCGTCGGGTTCGGAGTCGCTCAAAGGAGCACGAGCGTGAGCGTCGGATTCGGTCGAGCCGCTCTCGTGAACGGCAAAACAGCAAGCTACATTCAGAACGCCGACCTAGCCGCCCGCGCGACTGGGGTCACAGTCGCTCTAAAGATCGCAAGCTGAGCCCGATTAAGGAAAGTAGGGGCAGTCGATCGGGCAGGGGTTCACGCTCACGTGAGATAAGGTAATATATTTGGTTTGGTTTTGAAAGTTTGTGACCGAACATTTCTTTCTCTTTACAGCAGCCGACGCCGTAGCAATTCACCACGTCCATTCCGGCGTGGCCGCACGCCACCTAACGGACTGGGCGATCGTTCCCCTCGCACTGATCTCAGCCCCGAGGAGCGCGATGCGCGAACCGTCTTCTGCATGCAACTGTCGCAGCGTATACGAGCGCGTGATCTGGAGGAGTTCTTTTCGAGTGTAGGCAAAGTTCGCGATGTTCGCTTGATCACATGCAACAAAACTAAGCGCTTCAAAGGCATCGCCTATATTGAGTTTAAGGATCCGGAATCGGTTGCTCTGGCGTTAGGTTTGTCCGGACAGAAGTTGCTGGGTATACCCATATCGGTGCAGCATACACAAGCGGAAAAGAATCGTATAGCGAACGCTGTGCCCACATTCACACCGAAAAACCACACCGGGCCCATGCGGCTTTACGTTGGTTCTTTACATTTCAACATCACTGAGGACATGTTGAGGGGAATTTTTGAGCCCTTCGGCAAAATTGATTCAATTCAACTGATAATGGACAACGAGACCGGTCGTTCGAAGGGTTACGGTTTTATTACGGTGATTATATGTCTTTGGAACGCTTTGAAATGTTTCCTTATTTTTTCTCTGTTTTCCCGCTACAGTATCACAATGCGGACGACGCCAAAAAGGCGCTGGAACAGCTGAATGGGTTTGAGTTAGCTGGGCGTCCAATGAAGGTGGGAAATGTGACTGAGCGTTTGGATATGAATACTACTTCGCTTGATACAGATGAAATGGATCGCAGCGGCATTGACCTCGGTGCCACCGGCCGCCTGCAGTTAATGTTCAAACTAGCAGAGGGTGCAGGTCTGGCAGTGCCACAGGCCGCAGCAAATGCGCTTCTCGCCACCGCGCCGCAACCAGTGCCGCTGCAGACACAGACGCAGACACCGGCCATAGCCACGCAGTGCTTTTTGTTGTCCAATATGTTTGACCCGCGCACAGAGACGAATCCGTTGTGGGATAGTGAGATCCGTGACGACGTGATTGACGAGTGCTCCAAGCATGGCGGTGTCCTTCATATCTTCGTTGACAAGGCGTCGCCAACAGGCAATGTTTATGTAAAGTGTCCCAGTATAACGACAGCGGTGTTGGCTGTGAATGCGCTGCACGGGCGTTGGTTTGCCGGCCGTGTCATCACAGCTGCTTACGTTCCACTGCTTAACTACCATTCACTGTTTCCGGATGCGATAACGGCGGTCAATCTGCTAGCATCGACGCGGAAGACGGGTGAAGAGTAAACACTGGTCGAGTGAGTGACGACGGTCCATTTGCAACTGTATGCAATGGCGGCGGAGGCAATACGGAACGAACCGCCCGGGCACATCACGCATTCCCGCCACCCTTAGGCTTAGAACGCAACAGCTGTAGCATCCGCATCCCGCATATGTGCTCAGATATAAACACACCATGCACTGGGCGTGGTAGTTACGTTACTAACTTCTTCTGCAGACACTATTATGCTCTTTTATTTGTACTTTAGAAATTTAAAATTTGGTAAAATAAATTCAATTGCATACCTTTAGCTTGGATTTATGAGTAATCGAAAAGTGTTTCTAATGATTTTGGCGCGCACACGTATTCATACAACCAGTTTTATTGATCTTAATTTGACATCTAATCAAAACAGCCGTAGTGACATTGTAGAAATAAGGTGTTCGAGGCCTACCATCTGACCTGTTCGTATTGAGACGACTAACAAATACTAGCGAAGCAGAACTATATGAACTGTTGGAGGACATGGCAGGCACAGCGCGAGATGCAGCTGATATACTTAGTAGAAAATATTACCCAAATGTTGGATGTTCATCTCTTGGTTTCAGAGTTTTTGTGGCAGGCCTTAACCAGATTGTCTACGATGTAGCAAGTCTTTTATATCTTAAAAAATATTCACCTTGTTCATTCGCATAACTGCCAAGTTATCTTCTAATGAGGCCTAATAAAAATAATCTGTAATTTTCCGCTCTATTCTTTTTTCGGGAAAACCACGTCTTTTAAGCTTAACCATGCTTGCGTTAGCATTAACCTAACGTTAAAAATCAGAATCTTGGCGAATACTCGCAGCTTTAACAAACTGCTTAATAAGGCCTAATTGTAAATGCAATGCAAAACGAAGTTAGTCGTGTTTTATAAATATTTTACATTGCTGTAAATAGAAAATTGCAATTTGAGACATGTCTTCCATCTATAATTGTAACAATTCCTAGCTGAATTCCTTGCGCAAATAAAATATTATATATCGCGTTTCCTAAGAAACATCGATTTGTTTTCAGCATCGACTTGTTTTAATATTGAACTAAGATTCTAGGATTTTAAGTAACGCAAACACGTTGCAAATTTCGATAGAGTGACAGTGGTGAATAACGGTGCCTAGTAAAATATATAACCCCACTAGATGGGCCCCGCGGCTTTACACGCGCGCTCATGTTTCCTCCGATACAAAATCCTTAACCCATTGTTGACCCCGTCAGTTTTTGGTAAAAAACAACATGTGCCTAATTATATTTATCTTCAAGTATTTTCAAAACTTTTGAAGTCAAAAGGCTTATTAAATCAAGTGTTTTCACATTAACTCTAAACAAATTCTTAACCCTTGGTTTACACGGTAGATTTCGATTTTCAAAAAAATGAAAAGCACGTTATTAATATATCCCGATTGAAGTGCGTTTGCTAAGTTTGAAGTCAAAAGGCCCAATAAATCTTGTTTCTCCAAGGCAAATAAAAACCACTTAAGAATTATTATAAAAATTGTTAACCCATTGTTGACCCCGTTAAATTATGATTTTCAAAAAAGTGAAAAACACGTGTCAAATTATTTCTCACTAAGAATACTTCCACCAAGT
The DNA here is from genome assembly GCA_963668005.1 of Melieria crassipennis. NCBI lineage: Eukaryota > Metazoa > Arthropoda > Insecta > Diptera > Ulidiidae > Melieria > Melieria crassipennis. The sequence continues at coordinate 47,613,319 of OY764961.1, forward strand.
TTGAAGTCAATAGGCTCATTAATTCATGTTTTTCATAGTCTCTATATACAAACTTTTAACCCGTCGTTGACCCCGTCCGATTTCAATATTCGCAAAATGAAAAACACGTATCGAGTTATTTTACATTTAAAGTATTTTCACCAAGTTTGAAGTCAAAACGCTAAAAAAATTTGTTTCTCCATACATTTAACCCGTCGCTGATCCAGTTAGATTTTGATTTTGAAAATAATGAGAAACACGTGTCTAATTTTTTTATTTAAATTATTTTTACAACTTTTGAAGTAAGTAGGCCTATCGGTTCATGTCTTTCCGTAAACAAACCTTAACCCATTGTTAACCCAGCTAAAATTTGATTTTCTAAAAATTATAAAATAGGTGTCGAATTATTTTTGATTTATTTTCAGAAAGTTCGAAATCAATATGTCTATTAAATCACGTTTCTTCATACAACATTTTAGCACATGTTTTGACCCTTTAGACCTCAAATTTCAAAACATCCCATCTTAGCGGAGCTTCATTATTCAAGAATTAGCTACAGTTCAAATTTCATGTTTGTAGCTACAGCCGTGGCTCAGTTGGTTAGTGCGTTGGACCGCGAGTCGAAGGCAGCGACCCAGGTTCAAATACTGCCTGTTATAACACCTAAAAAAATAACGGGAAAACTCGTTTTCTCTTTCGGTGGCTGTCCTCTCAGCTGGAAATGGCAAACCTCTGAGAGTAAAAATTGCTTATGAAAGAGCTCCCAACCTGCCGTTCGGAACCGGCATAAAACTGTAGGTCCCTTCCACCCGCGTGCAAATTCACACACACAACACGGGTGGTTGCGGGAAGCTAGGCCTTAGTCTCGCGTAAGCGGGCTGTGGTGCCAGTCAATTACAGCAGTTTGGGCTGTTGTACAGCAGTTTGGGCTGAGCGAAGATAAATCAATCAATAAGTCAGGATAAACAATCTATGTATATAAAAATGAAGGCGGTACCACGCCCTCTTGTCCAATGCTCACAACATTCTTCTAGTCGAATTGTGCTACTAAATGGAAAGTTCGTACCAAGTTTCATTGGTGTGGACTTACAGTACTGCGTAAATGCTGGGAAATAAAAAATTAGCCACGCCCATTGTCCAACGCCGATCAAATCTCACCAGTAGAATGACACATCTATGAGACGACGGTACACCAACTTTCAATGCTGTGCGGCTTACAATTCTGAAGCTATTTCATATAAAAGATTTGAGTTGTATGGGTGGTACCACGCCCCCTTGTTAAATACCCACCCCATTCCCTCTGTCGAAAGATATGACTAAATGGTAGGTTCGTACTAAGTTTAACTGATGTGCGATTATCAGTTCCAAAAATATGCGGATAGGTTGGGTCAAACAAATATGCCACGCCCCTTGTCCAACGCCCATATAATTTTAACAGCACAATTACATTTCTATGGGAGGATGTCATACCAAATTGCAATGCTATGTGACTTACAATTCCTAAGATATTTTATGTAAAAGAATTGAGTTGTATGGGCGGTGCCACACCTCCTCGTTCAATGCCCGCCCCATTTCCTCTATCGAAGGACATGACTAAATAGTAAGTTCGTACCAAATTTGATTGATGTGCCCAAAGTTATTTTCTAAAAATGTATGTTGGTAGTGCCACGCCCCTTTTTCCCGACTTATTTTTTTTTTTCTAAACCTTCGCGTAGCAATTACGAAAAAATCCGCCGAAGGAAGTATCTAATTTGGTCTAGTCGTTTTCAAGTTTTAAGCATCCGCACGGACCAAAATTCATTTTTATATATATAGATTTTAAATTCAATACATTGACTAGTTCGTTCGCATGAAAATTTTCGATTATTTTAATTGTTCCTTCGATGAAAATAATATTGTTTCCTTTCCCAATCGCGCATTTTTTAAATAAGAACTGCTTCAGTTGAAATCTGGCAGCACATCACAAAGCAATATTTTGTTTCATATTGCACGATCAGGTATTCCTTTAGTGTGTTAATTTTACTAATACTGTTCTCGATCGCAGTTTAGTTTCATGTGTGTAGCTTTACAAATATAAGCAATAGAGAGCCGCGAACTTCGGCAAAGGAAATTCACAGAATCAGAAGTTGAGCAAACCTAACCCAGTGCAGAAAGTTTCGAATAGAAATGGAACTAAACAGAACTACACAGTGAATTTTTGACAAAAATTGTTTGCTGTCATAGATAATGCTTGTTTTTTTGATTTTAATCAAATACTTGCTTTGGAGTTTTATATTTCAGAGGAAAAAGAAAGGTTTTCCAAAGTTTAAAAACTCAAAAGCATCAATAAATTGAAAGAAATGTTTAGTTTGGCAGGCAATGTGCGTCCGGGGTTTAAAAAGTGAAATATTTATCTGTTAAGGGGCACTTATTATGACGATATTATGTAAAATAATGCTTAGAGAAGTGAATTCTGGTTTTTACTAAGAATTATGATATGATTTGATGTTATAACTTGATTTCGCAACAAATCACTTACCGGTTGAACTGGGTTTCAAACACAACTCAGTTCCGCAGCATGTGGCGAAAACAGGCTAAATCTATCAACGAAAGTACTGATGAAGGGCGTTAGCTCCAAAGTGCGAGTATTTTAGTGTGAAAAATAATTATAATAGTTTTGGTTTATTTTTAGTGTAAATATAAATTAAACAATGTTCTGAAAAAATTTCAATAAGAATTTTCGCCTACCAGATTTCAACTGAAGCAGTTAGTAGGTGAGAGCATAAAAGGATATGTAAAATAAAGAACTTATCTATTTACTTTTAAAATTAGTAAATAGGTGGACCACTCCCACTATTCCAAATATCTTTCGTCCTTATAAAATGTTTTGCATCAATATCACTTATAATCAAAATCATTAAAAAGATAGATTTTTCGTCATGCTTTTTATTTTTATTTGGAAATTTTTACTTGTAAACTGTTTTTTAAACGTATATGTGCTTGACATTATGTAGAAAGCTATAGAACCCAAGGGAAAATAATTAAAAATTGATAGAAAGGTAATCTTACTATATATTTATAAAAGTTACAAAAAATTTCATGAAATTAGAGAAACTGTTCGTGCTCTTCGTCTTTTCAAAAAGCTATCTAAAATTTCCAAAAAACATAAATTCCTGTTTTGTTGCTGCGATCTGGTAATATTTTTAAGCTGCCCGAGCAAGAGAAATAGATTGTTCTGTAAACAGGGCATCGAAATTTTAGACTAGTTTAGACTAGACTAATAAAACCCCGTAGCAGTGATTCTATAAGATAAGTCGTGAAAAATCTTATTTCCCCCTACATAGAGGGGCCCATATATAGCTTACTAACAAGGAGCACAGAATTTCTTTCGTCAAAGAAGCCATCAAAGAGTCTAGAGAACCGGATTTCCGGTACTATGTGTTGTTATCTATGGAGTAGGAAGATTTATTATGCTCCGATAATGGTTTGACATATTTGGCATTTAAACACATCAACTAATTTGAAGAGCATCGTGTTTATAACAAAAATCTCAAATTAACTGTACGGTATAGCATACGACGCAGTCGCCGTGGCTCAGTTGGTTAGTGCGTTGGACCGCGAGTCGAAGGCAGCAACCCCAGGTTCAATACTGCCTGTAATAACACCAAAAAAAAAATAACGGGAAAACTCGTTTTGTCTTTCGGTGGCTGTCCTCTCAGCTGGAAATGGCAAACCTCTGAGAGTAAAAATTGCTTATGAAAGAGCTCCCAACCTTCCGTTCGGAACCGGCATAAAAACTGTAGGCCCCTTCCACCCGCGTACAAATGCACACGCACAACACGGGTGGTTGCGGGAAGCTAGGCCTTAGTCTCGCGTAAGCGGGCTGTCGTGCCAGTCAATTAAATTATAGCATACGACGAGGTGTGTTATGAGGCTGCTTGTCAGGTAAAGGAGTGAGCAGGCTGTTTTTGTTTTCTTCAGCAATTCTTATTTACATATTCTAAAAGCTTATGTAAACCAAGGTCTCGAAACGTTAGATCAGATTCTAATATTTGTTTTAAACTTTACGAAGATCTTAGGGTGCAATGCATATCACGTGAAGCTATGTTAACTGGCTCAAAAATGTTGAAATAGTTCTCAGGTCACCTAATGTCCATCTAATTGAATATATAAAGGGGTTTACTTGCACTCTGAGTCCAAAAACACTTAATTTTCAAAGATGTAGTAGGCAAATATAACAATCCAAGGATATTACAAAAGAACCGTTGAAAAAATTTCAAATCTATTAAAATTTATGCCAAAACGTCAGCAGAGAGTTCCAATCAGAAAAGCATATTTACAAAGTTACTTATTTCTGGACAAAACATCGTGCCAATTAAATTTTCGGTATGTGACCTTATTTTGTACGCCGACACAGTTCCGTGTTTTGTTCATTAGAATTGCAAGAAATATACCAGCTGATTTTGACAATGATCATGACCAAAAGCACAACAAAATACATCGAACTTTTGTTGTTGCCGTAGAGCTACCACCTAATTAATGCGCCTTGCACATACCGTGTTTGCCGCTCAAAGCAAAAGCTGACGTGACCTTTTGCACGATCATAACCAAAACTCGTAATAGCAAATTCAACATATGTGTGTGCATGTGTACGTATTAATTGTTAGAAGATTGCAACAAATGTGCGCGAGATTTTAAGAAAAAAATCCAAACTTGACTCGACAATCACCGACCGGTCCCACGACTGACTTTTCACACTTCTTCGTTTATGCCCTCTCCCCAAACCTTAGCCCTCGTAGTAATTTGTTTAATCGGTTTGGAACCAAGTTCATTTACCGATATACAGGGGCGGATTCAGAAAAACATTTTGGGGCGTTTCAAAAAGGAATACTTTAATATTCATATATTTATTTATTATTGGCGAATGGCTGCTAATTGCCTCGTGACCCGAGCATTCACGTTGGCGCAACATTAGGTCTGTTTGGGAACTTTTCCAGTAAAAAATATCAGCAGAGTAAGCGAGCTTATGCTCCCGAAAATGAAACTATCCAAAAAAAGTAAACAAACAGGAATTTGGAAGAATTTACAAGTTTTAACTCTTGGTTATACAGTGGTACTTCGCACACTCACAATACACAGTAAAAAGGGTGTAAACAGGAGGGTTAAAGAAAGAAATGGCTGATCTAAAAGTTTCATTTGAGGTTTGAAGCGGTAGGGAAACTTAAGTTTAATCAGAACTTTGGTGCAAAAAACAAATGGTTCGTTGGGCTCAATCTGCGATTCTTCCTTTCAGGTAAAACTGAGCAAGATACAAATTTTTTGCTGGTTCCATTTTCCTTCAAATGTTTAAAAAAAATATTTTTCGTTGCAGTCGATCATATGGCAGCCAATCATATGTTTTTCTTGTTCTTATTCTTACTGGCTAAAAGTTACTGGACAAAATTTGTCCAGTAAAAACTTGCAAGTTCTCACGAAATGAACTGTCAATTTACGCTCTCAGTTTCTCTCTCGTTGCAAGAGATTTGGCGTACACAACCAGGATCCAGTAAAAATTTTTACAAATTTGTACAAATTCGTACAAATTATCCGTACCCAAAGAGACCTATTGTAACAATAATTCTTAATGCGTCTTGGTTATAACAATATTTTTACACATATATTCATTTTCATTGTTGTCATTTTTACAGTTTTTTTTAAAAGCAGAAATCAGTTCCGTGTTTTTTCACTTATATTTGTCAGCTAATTTCGACAATGAGCAACAAAACCAAACTACATTAAATTTTTGTTGTCGCCTTAGTGCTATCACCTTATTAATGCGCTTTGGCCGAACACACTTGTCAAACTGTGTACACGAACAATGCCTCAGTGCTCACGAAACAAACCTCGCACTGATTAAACGCAGCTTGGTCAGACAGTCTTTTTTCGTTGTTCATGTGCGTGCAGACGTTTTTTTTTTGGTTTCGCGGAATTAAATCATCAATTGTCCGAAAGAAAAGCAATATAATCAACACTTTCTGTAGATAAAACAAGAACTTCAACCGTATAATTTATCAATATTACCCGCTTGTGTTAACTATTGTGTAAAAAGTGTGAATTGCAATGACTGAAGAAGAATTAATGGAAATTATAAATAAATAGGAAAGGTGCTTTACGTCTGCACTTTATGCGGAGTAAATAGGAGTGCATAGAAGAAAGTAAAAAAGAAAAAACTAAAAAGAAAATATTACAATAATAATGTGTGAAATGAGAAGAGGAAAATTCGATATTCACGGCTCACTACTAACCTACGTTAGCCTGAATTAAGCTGAACGATTGATGCAGCACAGTGTCAACAGCAGCAGTAGCAGCGAGCGCCGTCAGCAGTAGCGCGGAGCGAAGAGGCACGCAGAACTAGATTTGGACAATACAAGCAATGGTAAAAATGTGTATGAATTATAATGGCAACAATAGCAACCGTACATTCGATGCTTGGCGAAATTTGCGAAAATTCAAAGGTTGAAGGAGACAAGTGATTTTGTAATCGTGTGGAGCGCGCAAACGCCCACACGCACAACGTCGTGGTGCGACGGGCTCACTGGTTGACAGCATAGGCATTTACGCACAAACAACGGAGTGAAAACAATAAATGAAACAAAAAATCATAATAAGGAGGGCGAAAGAAAATTGCGGTCGCCAGCCAAAGCCGAGCGACTATTGACGTTCTTCTTATATAAGCACCAGTAGCAATGCTTCTATTTGTGTAGCTTAAACAATTCTAAATCGTTTCTAATTTATCGTATACGTATGAGCTCCTTTATTTATTGATGAAAAACGAAAACACCAACAAAGTGAAAGCAAGCGCTATCTTACTCGCCGACGTAATATTGGCAAAAAACGCACCGTTGCGTCCCCCTATCTGTACGCTCGTCGGTACTTGTATCAGCGCGGTGATGGCAAATTAATTTTAGAGCATTATGCCATCCAAATGTCGCTCGCATTCTCTGCTACACTAAGCACCCAACCCCAAGGCTTGTCCACATCATACCGCTGCGTCTAGTATTTCTGCGTTTTTAGAACTCCTTGGGTTGGCGCTGCACGGTGCACGTTGGTCGTTGTAATGCAGTACAACAGCACGTGAATAATGGCAAGTGCATGCCACTCCAAGCTAATTCATGTGGTTTCTAAATGTCCGGTCCAACTTAACCGTCATTCCGACCTATTGAATAAGATTTCACCAGTTTTTCTTTATTTAGTTTTGTCTTCGTAAAAAGATTACGCAATTGGCATCCATCCCCAGTGTCAGCAACATTGGACCGCAAGTGGGCTAACGGTGCCGTATGCGCCTGCATATGCATTTCGAATGCTTGCATCCACTGCTTTTGCTGCCTTAAAAGCGTTTTAGTCTGCTCCAAATTTTGGAAATCATACCTATATCTTATGACCTGTGTTGGCGCGTGCTTTCGCTGTTATACTGATGCCTAAGGTGTTTTTTACTGTTTATGCTTAATTTGTTGAAAGATTCGTCAATTCCTGGTACTAACGGGTAGTGGGAATTAAGCTCGTATTGATATATATTTCGTATCTCCGTCTAAGCGCTCTCACACAGTGGCGTTATGAGCCGATATGAGGTGGCAGCAGGTATCACCAGTTTTGCACGTAGACACCAAACGCCAGTGCACAACGGCAATCGTCACGGGCGAAAGGTGTGAATTATCGATATGCTACAACCAGCTCAAATCGCTCCTTCGCTGCAAGAACGTCATAACTCAAAACTACATCATTCCGAGAAAATTTAACTTTTAAGTTTACTATTACAGGCCGTTCAAGGTATCAAAAAATGTTTCATGTCGTCTTGTCAGCAAAGTATTGAATATTTTACAATTATGGTGTTCACAGTTCAGCGGTATCTAGCATGTTAAATTTCCCACCTGGCAATTTTCCCGAATTTTCCCATATGGTATCTCAATTGTTTTTGCTTTGTATGAAAAACACAGATACCGGTAGTTTCAAAATTTGCCGCACTGCTGAGCATGTTTATTGAAATAGTCAAAAAGCAAATTCAAATTAATTTTTTGACACAATCTCCGGAGCGAATTTTTTTAGTACTTTATGCCACTATCGGAACGATTTCTTTATTTGATGTTCAACGTTTGTTTGCCATTTGAGCGAGGCATTTTTATTTTGATAATTTTTCCACAATTGTTTGAAAGATATACAATGGGGTGCTCACAGTTAGATTGTTATTTTTAGGGAAAATTGCCCGAAATAAAATGTTCCCGCAAACTGTGAATACCATAAATGTGGTTTTGACAGATAAAAGATCATATGCAGATACACACAGGGTTGCCATAAACTGAAAAAAACTTTTTTTGAGTTATGACATTCTTGCAGCGAAGGAGCGAAATATTGTTTGGCTTGCCAACACCATTTTGTCGTTCCAAGCTTAACTAGCTACCACCTATTTACGGTCCAGTTTTGCTACCTGCATTGTTGGTATTATTATTATTGATGGGGATGATGTACTGTGACCTGTAGATCTATTGTGCCCCTTCTTGGACTTCAAAGACTGTCAGTGACTCCAGTATCCAAGAGGAATTTTAGTATACTTCCTACACCTCTGGATACCCAGTCCGTACCTGGTATAAGATGGTCCCCCAGGTGTTTCTTTTTTATGCATGAGTACAGGGGATTCTCCTAGTATATGTACGTGTAATAGATTATAATAATTAATAATAATTTGTAATGTTAAAAATTTTTAGAATACGAATGGTCGAAAAGTCGATGGCTTTGCCCGTTGTCATAGAGTATTTCATTGATGTGGGTCCAATTACCGACAATTGATTCAATCATCATATATTTGGAGTTCCATCGTGTTTTTAAAGTATTTAACCATTTTTGTTTTGCATGATTCTATAACTTTTAGACTTCAACTTGTTTAAAAAATAGCAGCAGTTGAGGTGGCAAAATCCATGCCGCAAACATTTCTTCCAAATGCGTATACCTGCTTCGTACGCTTCGCGAATTGTGCATTATGTATACTTGTATGCATTGCTTTCAATCACTGCAAACAACGCATACCGCATAATGATTGAATTTGGGATACTTATGATTTGCGGTGCTTATGAGCAGTAGGTAGTAAAACGAATGAGTATCAATGCGGTGATAACCAAAATTGCGCAACGCGATTTGTGCAATATGCATACCAAGGTGTATTAATAAGGTGATGGCACTACGATTCACATGTATTTTGTTAGTGCTTTTGGGCATCCTCGTTGTCAAAATCAAATCAAAACACAAGCAACACAAAAACAATTTTACCAATTTTTGACAATGAGGATGCCCATTCGCGAAAATACAAAAGAAAATCAGAAGAAATCAAAAGAGAATCAGAAGAAAAAAGTTTAATCAGCCGTGTTGCCACCACTATCTTATTAATGTGCCTTGATGCATACGGTTACGGTGGTCGTGTAAGCAATACGCGAAATGAATCGATGATCGCAAACTCGTTCGGGTTTTGTTGCGTGCGGCTGCGATACTTATGTTATGCCGTGCTTATGTGTAGTATGTAGTAAAAAGAATGCGTATTAATTCGGTGGTATCCAAAGTTGCGGTACTCATTGCTAATCTCTGGTGTGCATGTCCGTACCAAGCTTACTGTTTCATAAAATACAAACACCCGTGCGAGATTAACCATATAATAGGAGTGTAGTAATTGGGAAGTAGAGCCCTCCTTCGACGAATAAATCTTTGGTCCTCTTCGCGTGGGATATGAGTACCGTATTCGATAGAACAGCGAGTTGTACGAGTTATACAGGGACATTATCAAGTGCTTAAAAATACTGCGGTTACGCTGGTAAGGCCATGTTGCCCGTATGTCTAAACATGCTCCGGCAAGGCCCGGACCCTCAGGTGAACAGCGCGGTAGAAGGCTTTTATGGATACAAAAATTTAAAACGAAGCAACACTATTTAATGCTCATTGAACAAAAAGTTGTTTAGACTGATCTGTTTAGGAATATGACTATAAAATAGTCGAAATGTTAGTATTTTTAAAATAGATGTGCATTCATGGAAGTGGACTAGCCAGTTAGTAGTTGCACCGAAATCCAACGGCGGAGACGTTTGAAAACATTCAGTACAGCCAATGGAGCACATTATCTAATCTGATCCCAGCTTGCCTGATAGAGTAAAACCGGATAACGGAAACATAAATAAGGAATATTCACAATCTTGTGCAAACGGTCTTGCATCGTAGCATTCGCAAATTGGTGTAGTATATTTTTACTTTAGACTACTTTACATTTTAAATGCACATAGATGCATTTGCTATGCTCTTGTAAATATGCAACACTTAGAACCCATACTTTGCAAGTGCTCTTGCTATAGCTGGCTGCATTCACAATAGTTGTGAATTTCGTGTGTTGCAACAAATATTGTAAACTTAACAGAAAAACTCCGCTCACAATTGATGGCAAATGTTTGTCAGATTTGCAATCTCGTATGCCCAAGGTTGTGAGAGAAAAATGCGATAGAGCCGTGATACAACGAAATCAGTTTGTTTAAAACTTTTTGAACTTCATATAGAATTGCGAAATATGAATGGCGAATTGTATTTATCATAACTTCTTCTGTCTACTATGAAAAATTAACAAATTTTTTTTAAGTGTGAATATTATTTAGAGTAAGTTCGGGTAATGTGATATAGTGGCTTATTTCACAAGTGCTTTGACCTTTTTGAAAATTAACCTTTTTAAAACAGAAAAACAGCTGAAAAACTCGTGCTGCATGATTTTGGATGTGTTTGCTTAAATAGTTTACAGTGAATGTGATGAAGTGCTTTGAGTAGGCTTGCACAACTTTTTCGTCATGAAGTTTGAAAGCCTAAAAGGCCCAAATAAAATATTAATACAATGTTCGAGGCCAATCAAAAGTAAACCAGTGATATCGATTATGAGTTTGCGAGGCACGCTCTTCTTAACAAAATTATTATTGTTTTTTATAAATTTTTCTTCGCGAAAAGTCAATTTCGGGTAATGTGATATACCAAAGTTCAGGTAATGTGATATAGTACATCACAGTACTCGAAATTATTACAGCAGTACTATTTGTATACAGCCGCCGTGGCTCAGTTGGTTAGTGCGTTGGACCGCGAGTCGAAGGCAGCGACCCAGGTTCAAATACTGCCTGTAATAACACCTAAAAAAAATAACGGGAAAACTCGTTTTCTCTTTCGGTGGCTGTCCTCTCAGCTGGAAATGGCGAACCTCTGATAGTAAAAATTGCTTATGAAAGAGCTCCCAACCTGCCGTTCGGAACCGGCATAAAACTGTAGGTCCCACCCGCGTGCAAATTCACACGCACAACACGTGGTTGCGGGAAGCTAGGCCTTAGTCTCGCGTAAGCGGGCTGTCGTGCCAGTCAATTATTATTATTTACTATTTGTATACAGAAATGTATATATGCTTTATTTTATAATATTTGAAGTAGAATAATCTCAAAAATCTGTTGTGGTTACGTTTCAGATAAAAAAACCATGAAATCATGTTTCTCGGTACAAATTTTTAACCCTTGGTTTACTCCGTCAGATTGTGATTTAAAAAAAATGAAAAGCACGTCTAATTATTTTTGATTTGGAGTATTTTCACTAAGTTTGAAACCAATAGGTCTGTTAAATAACGTTTTATCGGGTATATCACATTACCCGCCACTTTTATCAGACGCCAATATTTGGATATTTTGATTTGTAACCAAAAAACTCGTCAACAGTTTATCTGAAAGAGTTAACCCTCTAGTTCCCAAGAAGGCCTGTAGACATCCTAAGCTTAAAAATATTCTGTAAATTACACCTTATGATTTTAATTGCTGATTTTACACGTATGAAAAGGGGAATCTCCATTAATAAATGTAGTCACTTAACGCTGCCACATGCACAACGGCAGTAATTGTAAGACAAAGTTGAAGTTTCGTGAGAAAGTGAACAAATAATTATTTTTGAAATTGTGTGAGAAACAAAAATAATTTTAAATAAATTGTGAGCCTCTATAAAACTAAAAAAATTACTGGTGAGTAGCTGTTAATGTGTTCTTTGAGAAAATAAACAAAAAAATATGAAAAAAGTTGTTACACTCCTCCTACCTAACCCAAACCCTTGAGTGTCTGTAGGCCTGCTTGAGATGAAAAGCGTAAAAAATTAACGGTCGTTGATATTTTTTCGCCATTTAAGCATTATTTTTCTATTATAACCGAAATTTGAAAACACCACAATGTAAAAAAGATCATGTCACTGCAAAAATGTATACTAAGGCGTAGTCCGCGGGGGTAGATGAGAGAACTGTCTCCCCTGGTCCTTTATTTTCTGGAGTAGATGTCTCGACATCTGTGTGAAAAGTTAACAAGGCATTAAAAAATAATAAGAACCGCAATATATGCCTATACCGATTTTTTTGTTTTCCTAGTTTATACACCCCCTCAAAGGCAGTGTATAAACTACCCCACGATACCGATACATTACCCTCGCCTTAGCCCTACCCCTTTTTATTTAATGTCTATTAGGCGTATGAACTGAAACTGTTACCCGTTATTTATGTTTACATATACCTACTTATTAAAAAAAATTAAAAATTTAAATTAATTTTAAAAAAAATTTTCATATGGGATTTTTTTTGGCTTTGCTTCCCAAGCAGGTCTCTAGGCCTTCTACTTTCTACAGCCTCTATCACGCCTCCTATTGACATGCAATTTTTTTCCCAGAACAAACATTACTTCTCTACTACAAAACTATCACTGGTAATTTTTTTTAAAAGGTTAAAAACTTGGGAACTAGAGGGTTAATATTCTTAGATATACTAAATAATGTGTCAGTGAGCAGTTTGAGACCAAAAAAGTGTATTTTAAGGCAAGATCTTTGTACAAGATCTGTGTCGACGGTCCCGTTCTTAGTGTGCGGTGCTTTCGGATGAATCTTTCGAAACGCACAGAAGTAAAAATGAAAGCGCTGCTGAATACTTGGTCAAGGTTGTATTTCTCAGTTTATTAACATCGAGTTGTATGATCGCGTGAAATGAACACAAAATGTTTTCTTCATATACAGGGTAGCTGGTATGAACTGAAACCAACTTTGAACTGCCGTAGTTATAAAACCGTTAAATTTAGCGCGTTCAAATTTGACTCAGTGACAGTTGATTTAATTGTTGACATGTGTATGATAGCGTTTTCATTTTGTGTTTCTAAAAAAAATCTGTTGTCATGGATTTCAAACGGGAGAATGTGATATCGTTATATTTAACTGAAATCTCAAATTCCGAAATCGTTCAAAGGCTTCGGCATTTGAATGCAAGTAGAGTTTTCGTGTGGCGGACTATAAAACGTTACAATGAGACCGGCAGCTCTAAAAAACGCTACGGCGGCGGTCCGAGAAAAACAGCTACCAATGGTTCGCAAAGTGAAGAAGAGAATTGAGCGAAATCCACAACGAAGTGCAAACAAACTGGCAAGGAATCTCAAAGTATCACGTTGGAGCATGCAACAAATATTGAAAAATAAGCCTAACCCGGCATTGGTGTGGTGGGGTATACCATACCCCAGAGGTTGTATTTTTGTAATAGGGATGTCAGTTTTATGTGGGCACTATTGCTTCTAGTAGCTGTTTATAACAGTCCAACCATACACATTTCCTATCTTAAAACAACTTAAGTGTTACCAGATTTGAGTCACATCTCGCTAAAGTTCGTTGGGGTATGACATACCCTACCACACCAATAACGTAACTTTTTGTGTAAATGATTTTGAATTCAAATTGTTACTTTCGATGGTCTAGTAGTCATCGATTTATTCAAAAATTCACCGTACGGAAAAATAAGAGGCAAATACCAATTGCCCAACTGCTACGTGCAAGAAAAGCTCCCAGTTTAGTATTCGCATTTCGTCGCCGTAGAAAACGAATGTCGTATGTACCATTGAATTCAATAGCACATACGACAATCGTTTTCATCGTATCATATATTCCAAAAAAGATCATGATTCTGTAAATCCTTGAGATAAGGCGAAGCTGTACCAAAACGTCGTCAGTACAGCACTCGATGTTCGGTTTGTCCGAGAGCAAAAACCTTATAAGACTTGCGAAAAATGCGCTAATTTTAAAACCCTGTAATTCGCTCCTCTTTCAGGGTAGCTACCAAAAATTTAATGTCACATAACTATATGTATTTAATTTTTAAAACACAATGTTTTTTGGAAAATTATATACAGAAATATTTTTAAACCCCATTATATGAAGTCAACTTATAAATATCGGTACTTTTCGTTTATTTTTGTTATATTTTATATTTTCTTTTACAAATTGCTTGCGCATGAAGTGCTTTTGCATTTTCTTGCGTAAAAGTAGGTTAGGTTAGGTAGGGAAGGTAGGCTTATGCCCTGCACTAATGCACAAACGGAAGAAGCACCTGGGTGAATACATTATACCAGGATCGGACTGGGTTTCCAAAGGCTTAGGAAATATACTAAGATTCCTTTTGGAAACTGGACTCACGGACGAACTGTGAAGGCCAAGAAGGGGGCACAATAGATCTTTCAGGTCGCGGTGCACTTTCCCCAGCAATAATAATAATAATAGGTAGGGAAGGGTGTGTGCGGCCAGAGGCCGCACTTCCCCTCGGAGGCCACAATGGCCCATTGTGAATCCCTTCTTGGAAGGATCTGGAGCTAGCCAGCGGCTCTCATTCCGGGGCAAACCAGTTCGACCTCTTGATGAAGGAGAGTAGATCCGAAATTTCGACTGTTGCCGCGCCAGCCAAGTCTGCCAGGAACCTTGACCCCAGGGTACGGAGACGGCGTTCCTGCAGAGCCGGGCAGTGGCACAGGTAGTGTTGGATCGTTTCCACTTCTTCTTCATCTCCACAGCTTCTGCAGACATCACTGGACGAGAGGCACCATTTGACAAGCATGGATCCAATGGCGCAGTGTCCAGTGATGACTCCAACAAGCTGCCTAATAGAGGTTCGACTCAAGGACAGTACAAATCGTGTTTTCCTCACGGAAAGGGAAGGCCATATTGCCCGGCAGGTACTGCAATCAGTTCTGCTCCGCCATGAGGACTCGATGAAGGTTTTGCTCAGCCTGTCAATATGCATATACAGGGCAGATATCGGAGGGGGCACAGAGTTGTCCACTTCGGTGAGAGGCAGGGCAACACCCTTTCTTGCCATCTCATCCGCTGCCTCGTTTCCTGCCACTCCAGAGTGGCCCGGAACCCAGCAGAGAGTGACTCGGTGATGTCCGATGCCGCGCAGTGCAGTGCGACAACTCTGCACTACCTTCGATTTCACAGTAGCTGATTCCAGCGCTTTAAGGGCTGCCTGACTATCCACACAGATTGTGATATCCGTGGGTGATAATCCGCTGTCGCGGATTAATTCAGCAGCTTTCCAGATTGCATAAATCTCCGCCACAAAGATGCTACAGAGGTCCGGGAGTCTGAAAGACCGTTGAGCCCCTAGTACATCTGAGTGGAGACCAGCTCCTGTACCGTCCTCCATTTTAGAACCATCTGTGAAGATGGTGATGGAGGCGTCTCTTGTCACACTTGTAAGTCCCCATTCTTCCCTTGAGGGAAAGGAGGTAAGTGCGCGCGAATCAAAATCCAGGTATGGAATCAGATAGTCCGTGCAGGAGTCTAAGTGATGTTCTGTACCTGGCCTCGTAAATGACCTTAGAATCCCAGAGTGTCCATGAGCGTGCTCTTTCCACAAGTTGGCCTCTCTCAGCCTGAGAGCGCCTTTTGCGGCACAGCACTTAATGAACTGCTCTATTGGGTGGAGATGTAGAATCATCTCTAGGCCTGCCTGGGGGGTGCTTTTGACGGTTCCTGCTATTCCCATAGCCGCCAGTCTCTGCACCTTCGTCAGTTGCGTCGTCAAGGACCTGGTGTCCGTGGCCGGCCACCAGACAATGGCTCCGTAACATAAGATCGGCCGAATGATCGCTGTATACGTCCAGTGGACAATGCTCGGCCGCAATCCCCACTTTTTCCCGAAGGCCTTCTGACAAACGTAGAAGGCATTCAAGCTCTTCTTCACCCGCTCTTCCACGTTGCGCCTCCAAGAAAGCTTGGAGTCGAGTATGGTGCCAAGGTATTTCACCTCGGGTGAGAGGGTGATAGTGATGCCGCTAAGTTTTGGCAGTCTAAACTCCGGTATTTTGTATCTCCGGGTGAACAGTACCATAACCGTCTTTGAGCGGTTAACCCCTAGACCGTTTTGCGCTGCCCACCTAGAGAGTTCTCCTAAAGTGGACTCCATGAGATCACTGATGGTGGACAGAAATTTTCCCGAGATCAGGATAGTGACGTCGTCCGCATATGCTACTACTCGTAGCCTCCTGGATTCGAAGATCTCGAGGATGTTATTTATCACCAGCAGCCACAACAGAGGAGACAGTACGCCCCCCTGAGGTGTGCCTCTTGTGGTTAACCTCCTTACCGAGCACGAGCCTAGACTGGAGTGAACCCTTCTGCTACTAAGCATGTCACTGGTCCACCCCACCACTTTCTCGTCTACTTCGAATCTTCTAAGTGCACTGGTTATTGCCTCCGAAGTGACGTTATTGAAGGCTCCCTCAATATCGAGGAAAGCGGCTAACGTATACTCCTTGACGTTCAGCGATTTTTCGATCGTCTGAACAACCTCATGCAAGGCGCTGTCTACAGATTTACCCCTGCAATACGCATCTTGCGTCCTGCAGAGTCCCCTGGACTGTGCCACTCCCCTAACATAGACATCAACCAGCCTCTCCAAAGTCTTAAGAAAGAACGATGACAGGCTGATCGGTCTGTAGTCTTTAGCAGTGATGTGGTTCGGCTTCCCCGCCTTGGGGATGAAAACCACCCTAACCTCCTTCCAGGCACGTGGTACATAGCCTTGTTGGAGAGATTCCCGAAAGATTCGCACCAAGACTTTGACCACTGCCTCCTTAGACCATTGTAGCATAGCCGGAATGACACCATCGGGACCCGGGGATTTATACGGGTTGAAGGTGTCTATCGCCCATGCCACTTTGACCTCATCGATAATCCCCTGAACTAAACCATCTGGTCGTGACGAGTGCTGTCTATGAGGCGTGGTCGCCTCAACAACACTCGTGCATCCAGGAAAGTG
The DNA here is from genome assembly GCA_963668005.1 of Melieria crassipennis. Lineage (NCBI taxonomy): Eukaryota > Metazoa > Arthropoda > Insecta > Diptera > Ulidiidae > Melieria > Melieria crassipennis. The sequence continues at coordinate 47,630,408 of OY764961.1, forward strand.
GGTGTTCATGAGAGTCTCTAGAAGCTCCTCTCTCGATTCTGTCCACGAGCCGTCAGGTTTCCTTATGCTGCCAGGGGTGTGCGATGCCCCAGCTAGCACCTTGCGAAGTCTGGCGGCCTCGTTAACATTGTCGAGAGATTCGCAGTAATTCCTCCAATCATCCCGCTTGGCCGCCCTAATAGTCTTCTTAAACTTATTAAAGCTAGCCTTGTAGGGTCCCCAGTCTTCTTCAGTTCGGCTAAGCTTAGCCTTATTGAAGGGACGCCTAGTATCCGTCCTAAGTTGTCTTAACTCTGGGGTCCACCACACCGCGTTGGTTTTCCGTGGAGCTCGACTTTTAGGACAAGATTCGTTAAAAGACTTGTTAAGTACTTTCGTTAGAAGATTTACTGACCTGTCAATGTTGTTCCTCTCGAATGTAGCTCTCGCTTTGCGCGATGCCAGTTTCTGAGAAACTAGTGCACTGAATCTAGGCCAGTTAGTCTTCCTCGGATTCCTATAGGTTTGTGGACTTCCAACTTCTATGGCCACTGAAAAGACTATACGGTTGTGGTCCGAGAACGAACATTCCGTCAGTACCTTCCAGTCGACCACAGAGATAGTGTTGGAGTCGGTAACTAAGGTAATATCTATTACTTCCTCCCTAATCCTGTTGTGGAAGGTCGGCGTATTGCCTCTATTACACAGAACAAGGTTAGAGCTAAGAAGAAATTCAAAAATGGACTCACCCCTACTATTGGTGTCGGAACTTCCCCACAGCATGTGGTGTGCATTGGCGTCGCACCCGATGATGAGGTCGAGCCTCCGTGATCGGGCGTACGCAGCAAGGTCCCGGACTTCCTTCGGCGGTGGTTCCTCTCCTTCGAAAGGCATGTATGCGGACGACAGGATCAGGTCTCGCCCCTCGCGTCGTTCGCATGCAGCCACACACAGGTCACCAGTACTGTATTGGGATAAGAGAAACAGATTAATATACTTTTTATACACAATACAGGCTCGTATCTTACCTTCACCGCGCGAATGAAGTACTCTGAATTGACTTGACCCCAATCCACAAACGTTGCCTCTGACGAGCCAGGGTTCCTGGATTAAGGCCAAGTCAACTTCCTCCTCCTCCAGGAATTGCATAAGATCGTGGGTGGCGGCTTTAGAGTGGTGCAGATTTATCTGCACTACCTTCAGCCTTTCCCTGTGTGGCACGCTCCTTATTGGGGAAACGAGCTTTTAAGGAACCCAAACCGAACTTGACAACACCAGAGGAGTCTCGCAGATGAGTAAAGGACGGTTGGTCAACAGCGACCACGAGGTCCTTACCCGTCTCATTCTTGGTAGTAGTGGAGGAAATTACTCTCCACTCTCCAGTATTAAGGCTGCTGTTCTGCCGACCTATCAGCTTCAACGTGTCGGCATCCTCCATGACTGGAGGGGGGACCCACAGTGTGACGATAGGTCGGAGAGGCAATCGGTCGCGAGGAATGACCTCGAGTTTTACTCCCTGCCAGAGAGGTTCAAGACCGTCGATTGTGCGCACCAGGAAGTCAAGTGACCGCCTGTTACCACACCCGACGATTTTGACGCCCTTCTGCCAGCCAGCGCCGTCGAAGTCGATTTCATCGTCCGCCGCCCCGAGCATCGCTCGCAGAATGCGCGCCTCAACAGAGAGCCAGTTTTCCGGACGAATTTTCCCATCGGGATCGCTCCGGTCCACTACGGCAATCTGCAGCTCCTGTGGAGAGGAGAAGCTGGCTGAGGGTTTCAGCTTTTTCCCCTCCCCTGTAGGCTGATCGTCCCCCGATCTACCCCTTTTGACAGCCTTTTCCACTATGGTGGAAGTGGGCTTTGTCGAGGTGGATGGCTTCTGGTCAGCCTTCCGTACTGACGAGGCAGCCGTGGCACTGTTTCCAGGCTTCGCCGCCCCTGCTCTGTCCGGCCGTACAGCTGTAGCGGCCGTGGCCGTGGCCCTAGAACCAGGCTTTGCCGCCGTTGCTGTACTGCTGGTCGACTGTGCGGCAGTGGCTCTGTCTCCAGGCGTTGCTGCAGCAGTCGAAGCCTCAGCACCAGAAGTCGCCGCCTGCTTCTTTTCGAATTTAGCCACGATCTTCTGGTGCTTCTTGACCAGTTCCTTCTCCTTGTCAGACAAGGATACGGGCTCCTTACTCATTTTCCGGAGAAACGCAAGCGAGCGCCGGTAGCCATTTCTGGCTTTCTTCGCAGCACTGCTCGCCTTGCGTTCCCCCGCCGATGAAATTCCAGGAGTGGAACCAGTGGCCGCAGGTTCGTCCCCCTCCTCCAGGAGTGCTGCCTCCGCCACAGAGTCCACCGACCCGGCGTTGCTACCTTGCGAGAGAATCATAGATTCCCCCTCTATAGCAGCGTCGAGTCGAAGGCTCTGGAGCTGGGGCACCACCCCTGAAAGTGAAGGGCTAGCCTTTGCGGTGGTCTCCTGCGCCTTTTGCCTGCTTAGAGCAGGTTTGGGCGCCTCCTGCTGCCCGGTTACTGAAGCAACCTTCGTGGAGGCGCTGAGTCCGCTTGGCCTGGTACCCATAAGGATCGCACCTGCGCCGAAGATGCAGACCATGTCCCCATCCGTGCAGTCAGGTGCTTTACCTTATGGACCCAAACCCTGATCCCCTTGCGTAAAAGTAAATGAAGCATAATATAAAATTGCTATCTTTTATATTTGTGTTGTTTCGTGAGGTTGCTGTTATATCAAGTCTTGGGGTATGTTATACCCCACCACACCAATAACGTAATTTTTTTCCACCACACCAACGCCGGGTTAAACTAAAGCCCTACAAGATTCAAAAAGTGCATGGGCTCAAAGCGAAGCAAATGAAGTTTCGGCTGCAAAGAGCGAAGGAATTGAAGCGCTTGGCCGTGAATGGCGATTTTCCGAATATCGTGTTTTCAGATGAGAAGATTTCCACCATTGAGCAATCTATAAACAAACAAAACGACCGTGTATGGCTGCGTGAGAGGTCACAAGATAATTTAAACACTCGTCTGGCAACCAGACGTCATTCGCCTGCTCAGGTTATGGTTTGGGCCGCCGTAACAGCCGATGGTCGACCACTCATCTTTGTGGAGCCTGGTGCTAAAATTAATGCGCAAACGTATCGCGAAATAATTCTGGAAGCTGCTCTGAAGCATTGGGCAACGAAACATTTCGGCTGCAAACCTTGGACGTTCCAGCAGGATTCGGCACCAGCACACAAAGCGCGTGTTAACCAAAAATGGTTGAAAAACAACGTACCTCGCTTCATTTCTGCACAACAGTGGATGTAAAATTCACCAGATGCGAATCCAATGGACTTCTCAATCTGGAGTATTTTGGAGACTAAGTTGTGCACTAAAAACCACCAAAGTTTGAACGCGCTCAAATCCACACTTGACGGGAATAGAACCGAATCCCACAAAAGCACGTACGGGCAGCGTGCGAATCGTTTTTCCAACGATTGGGCAAAATTATAGCCGCGAAAGGCGAATATATTGAAATGGAATAATGTAAGATAATAATAAAAGATATATGGAATCTGTTTGCTTTTATACGAGAAAAAAGCGTTCGAAAATAAAATTTCAAGAGCATCTTTAAGTTGCTTCAGTTCATACCAGGCCCCTGTATACCGACGAGGGAAATCTGAATCGTTGCCAACCACTTCCGGCCTTGTTTTTACGCTCTTGTATAGAATTTTGACATTTTTGCCGAATATAAAAGCATATGATTCTCGTTTTATAAAAGCGCTAAGGGAATTCCCTTTTTTAAATACTCTCTGAGTTTTCCAACTTCTTGGTAAAAAGGTTGTATACCTTTGAACTAACTGTAATTTCTTTCATTTGAAATACTGTCAAGAAAAATATTGGTCCAATTACGCGAACGAGTATTACGACTCGTAGGTATAATTTACTTATTTCAGAGCACTTAAATATTACCTAACCCACACCAATTTGTAATCTTTAAAAAGTTTCGCGGAACTTCATTCTGTGACACATTCTTCAAACAACAACGACAACTTAACTGGTAGGTTGAAGTGGTTGCCTAAGTACGAGATACTTGACTGTTGCTCACAATTTTCATATTGTATTGTTTTCAATGTACAGATGTTTGATGAATGTAAGAGGAAAGGAAAAATCAATAAGTGAACGACATAACAAAAAGAGATCCAGTCATCAACAGTTATAAATATTTTTACTTGCCCATCAAGCGGTAGACAGTTCCAAATTAAAGTGCTCTAAAAATATTTTTGAGTTGAAAAATTGGTAGGTTGTTCTCAATTGTTCGTACGGATGCGGTGGTGCTAACGTTTCGCAGCCCGTGCCGTAGCATACGGCTCTCTCGGTGAATTTAACGAAATGAATAGCTAAAATTGCAGCGTGTGCACATTGGCCCTCACTTTAAGTTTGAAAGATGTCTTGCCTCACGTAGCTGTTTTACTTGGCTTGCCGTAGGTGCTTAGCATTTAGTGGAGTGTGTCAGTCGGAAGAACATGGTAGTCTTCTTGGACACGACGAGACTACTCCCCCCCCCCTGTTTTCGAGGGTGCTGAAGACGATGGTGCTGAGCAATTTGCTTTTTGGGCGGGGGAAGACCCTCAAAAGGGTTAAAAACCCCCTTTTTACGCCCATTATGGTAACAAAACTCATCTATGAAAAGCTTTTGTAAGGCAATATGGGTATCAAACGATTCCGCGTGTCATTGCGGCAAACATAGGCTATAATAAAATCGGCCACGCCCACTTTCCGCGCCCACTTAACTAACAAAACAAAGCTACACTATCTGTTTATATATTTGTCATTATAGTGGGCGTGGCGGGAAAACGTATCAGGTGGGCATGGTCAATCTCATATAACCTATGTTTAGCCCTATGAAACACAGAATCATTTTACATCGACATTTATTTACAAACAGATAGTGTAGCTTTGTTTTGTTAGTTAAGTGGTCGCGGAAAGTGGGCGTGGCCGATTTTATTGTAGCCTATGTTTGCCGCAATGACACGCGGAATCGTTTGATACCCATATTGCCTTACAAAAGCTTTCCATAGAAGAGTTTTGTTACCATAATGGGCGTAAAAAGGGGGTTTTTAACCCTTTTGAGGGTCTTCCCCCGCCCAAAAAGCAAATTGCTCAGCACCATCGTCTTCAGCACCCTCGAAAACAGGGGGGGGGGGGGGAAGTAGTCTCGTCGTGTCCAAGAAGACTACCGGGTTTCGGCCTCTTTTCCGACTGACACTCCACTAATTGGTGAGCGTGCGTGTTTGAGTGCTGAAAAGAAACACGAATATTTGCAAGAAAATTTCAATGGATAGTGTTTTGTTAACACATTTGTTAATTGTTTGTCTGTTTTCAGCAAATGCCTTGTGACCGATGCAACTAAGGGACAGCGGCAGATGATCGCAGCAAATCGATTGCATTTATTTATCTTACAAACAAATAAGTAACTAATCCATCCAAAATGGCTTTTATATGTCTTTTGCATGTGTTCAAGGCATGCGTGAGTTGACAAGCTGGTGTAAATTTACTTAACGGACTGAGGGAAAGACTTTACAGCAGTCAACCGTTGTGACAAAAATCAACCGAATGACGACATTCGACTATTCGTTCAATTTCTATTAACTGAAAAAACGTTCAATCTAGGCTATTCCAATACTTTACATTTTGGAACAATTGGTTTTGTGTATAGCACAGCAAGACGAAAATTACGTGATAACATTGACGAACGGTCTTCTACTTCTACTTTTTGAATCTACTGTCAAAAGGATTTGATTATTCAAATAGCTTAAACCGAATAATAATATTCCTGTTCAAATATAATAGTATTTTGTGCGGTACAGCGTAATAATTTGTTTGGTCGTTTTTAAGAAGCTCACCTCCCAAACATTGGGAGCCTTTAAAAAAAATCGTTCAGTCTAGCTAAAAAGTATAAAGTGGATCATTACAAACCCAGAAGCTGTCGAACTTTTCTTCCTACTAGCGCTGCTGGGTTTAAATGCCACAATGAATGCTGATTGACATTTTAGCCTGCAACAGCACGTTATTGGTTAGATAGTTGTTAATTAAACACTAGATTTAATGATAAATAAATACATGAATAACTGTTATTTATTGTTGTTAAATTTGTTTTTGTTATTTTTATAGGAATCGGGTGTATATATGCTTTCTGCACCTTTGGGGGCTTCTGCCCCGCTAAGTCCATCGGCACAGGCTACGCTAAACAAACACCTTCCCAAATTATCAACGAAGCGCCTTATCCACCAACAACAACAACAGTATTCCAAGCCCTCGGTTCAAACGGCGGAGGTAGCTTGTTTAACTGGTAATTGAATTGACTTTTGTTTAAATGTGTGCGTATGCAAGCCGCTAACCGCTTTTGTTAATGTGCTATATCTTTGTTATTGTAGAATTGTGCAGTAGCGAGAACTTGCCCGAAATTGAAATATTTTCGCTTCTGGAAGAACAAATTCCAAAATACAAAGTACGTTCGGACTTTTTGACAGATTTTGCTGGTTACTCAAATCAAGATTGGTATGTTCCTGCACCAGCACTCGAAATTCCGCCCGAAGGACTGGGTCTGACCAAAGAGCAGACGAGGGAAACGCTTAACTATTTCCGTAAGTAGCATAACCGCCTTGTAGGATGCATTTAACCCAGTGATGGCACTGACACAACCAAGCATTTTAGTAACCATCTTTATAACATTTTATTTATTTATTCGGTCTACAGAAATAATCTTAGAGATTAATAAATAACTTAAATCTAATATGTGGAACAAGATTTAAAAAGGTGGTTCGATTTCATACATTTCTTAGAAAAATACGCAAAAAATACTCAGTGTGCAAAAATGCGAAGAAACGCTCAACAAACGAGCGTAATGTTGCTCGGATAAAGTTTGAAACGACACTGAAGCAGTGATGCCAACAAATTTTTGAAAAAATCCCTACCGCATCTCAAGAAAATCCCTATTTTTCCTTACGGAAATATAAATTTTCCCTACAAGTTTCCCTACATATATTTTCAAACATTGAAATCAAACGTCGCAAGCTGCACACTTGCAATTAAAATTATTCGTTTCGATTTTTTGAAGCCATCCCTTGAATTCTTCCATTTCCAGCCAGTTGTCGTTAAATTTTTGCTTTATATACTTAACTTTTGCTCACTTCGTAGAACCCGTTTCCAAAAAAAAGATGAATTGGAAGAATTGCTCATTGTTCTATAAACAATTTTAAAAATTTTTTTTGAAAATTAAAAAAAGTATAACATTTGAAGAAATTTACGATTTTCTCTTCTTAATTCAGAATCTGGTTAATAAATAAAATAAATTGAAAAATGTACTCGAAAACGCAACAAAAGTGAAATTAAGCAAATATGCTGAGAAAAGTGTATGTTCAAGCACAGACAAAATATATGAAAATCCTTGCTAGCCAATGGGTGTGTTCAAAGATATATAAAGATTTTACTTTATACTTTTACTTTACAAGATTGGACATTGAAAAAATTTCAGCGCATTAATCATAAAAATAAATTATATGCGAACAGAAAAATAAAATTTTTTTAAATATGGAGACAACTTTCAGATTTTTAAAATTCCCTACATTTAAGTGAATATTAAAAATCTGTCCTTTTTCCCTACATCGCAAATTTAAGGCTGAATTTCCCTACATGTAGCCTCTTTTCCCTACGGTTAGCATCACTGCACTGAAGCTGCGATAGGAATAGTGTTGCCAGATACCTGAAATGACTTTCTCCTAAATCTTGAAAACAAGTTGAAATTTACTCCCAAAAATTTCAAAAATCTCCTAAAGTTGTTTTTATAAATTTTTGTCAATTTTAACTAAGGATTTACTTCTCATGAAAAATAAAAATATATTTATTTTTTTATTGCAGCCTTTTTATTCATTCAGTTTCAGCTTAACAACAACCTAACGCAAAAAAAACTTATAAAAAATTAGATCAGTATGAAATTAACGATTTGTGAATTCCTTTATTCATTGCATAAATTAAACACTATAAAGCATAACAATTAATTGAATTAAATTAGACACTGTCGCGACCGCAAGATGACGTTGGTTTCAATAGTCGCGGTGTAGTTGGCAACGTGATTACTATGATGGCGGCAGCAGCAGCACAACAATCCTAAGTTTTGTGGCGCTGTCATTTTCACAAGTTCGTAATTGTTTAGAAGTGTTGAAGTTGAACAATGATTAAATTAAAATTTTTCATTAATTTTGCTAACGCAAAATAAAAAATATTACGCATTTGGCTCATGGAGCAGTTGAGCAAAGTATGCAAACAAGCAATCGATGTTGCCAATCTAAGCAGTGATACCAATTGCTTTGATTTTGTCGCCTACGAAATAGAGACTAGCTCTAGCTCAGCGACATCTGTGTTCGTGTTGTCGTCAAAATAATTGTTCCCATGCGATTGTTCTGATTCCATATTTTGACAGATGTAGTCGTCCATGTGTTCGGGGCATTAGTCATCAGGTTTGGGTTACATATTCTTCTTTAGTGCGCAAATACACCTGTCCAGAGACAGTAAAAGCCCAAGTGTATACTTATTTTTTTGTTGAAGGTTTATTTTTAATGAATCTACGTGCACAAACTAAGAAGATTTCTTACCTTAATGTTTTTCGTTAACCCTTTCAGTCATTAAAATCAGCCGTTCGAGATAAAAATCTGAGTACTTTAATATAAACTAATATCACTCTACTGAACACGAATCTGCAAAAAAAAAATATATATACATATATGTATATGTATATAGTGTGTCATTTGACTAGTAGGTAATGTCCAATATATTGGACGATGTGACTCGGAGGATACACATTTTAGCATATGCATTGTATTATTTCTAAGTGAATGAAAGAAACTTTTATATAATACTTCACTTTTTATTTCAGATAAGATATCTAAACTGAGGTTTATATTGAAAAATTAAGTAGGTGTTATTTAACTTTCATGATATTCGGCGAAACAGTTCTTATTACGCTTCACACATAGATACACATTGCATTTTTGGCACATAATGAATGATTTTTTAGTACATCCCGTCATTTTACAACGCCCAGAATTCTTTTCTTGTACAAAAACAGGAATGAGTCCTCGCGCAACTCCTCAGGTGGGGCCTTTTGCACTGATCGCTTACGTTTTACTGGTGGAGATGGCAAAGAGATATCCTCTTCACTAGAATGATTATAGTCCTCAAATACATGTGAAGTTGTCGGGGCTTCAGAGTCTGGATTGGATCGTCGTGGCGCTGCTTTAGTTCGTGTTGGTCTTCCTCGACGTCGTGAAGTTCCCATATCTGGCTGTGTGTTTATCTTTTGAACTTGGATTAGGCTATTCGCCACTTCAGCGCGAAAATGCAAGGAATCTAAAATTTGTTTTTTCGGTATTGCATTTGAGATACAGTCATTCCGGTATTCCATCCAAGCTGCAGTTAATGCTAAGTCAGCAAAGTGCATGATAATACGCACGGTCCACTTTTTAGTGCGAATATTGATACGATAATATTGAATCATTTGATCTAAAAGATCTACCCCACCCATGCTTTCGTTATAAAGGCGTACAACTTCTGGTCGAGAAACTTCAATGTACTCCTTCAAGTTTTTGTCCCATCGGTGCGCTTTATCTTCCTCACCAATTCTCACGAAATTTGAAGCAAGATTTACAACTTTATTGTCATACCACCTTGTAAAAATTACTTTTCCATTTTCACTAAAGCATTGTGCAGATGATCCTTGTTCTCGCCTAGCCATTGTTTTATTGTCTGGCACTAGCGGGTTTGCAAAACGGTTAGATCGGACAGTTCCGACAGCCTTGATACCTCTGGCAGTATTTCGAACAATTGAAAGGAGGGAAAGTAATTATAAAAAAATAGTGATAGTCCTTTTGTTTCAGCTGGGATTCGTTTTGCTAGTTCGAGCACAATTGCCGATCCACTGCCAATTGATTTGCTCAGCGCCTGATTCAATGGAGTGGTGGAGCTTTGGTACACAACAAAATCAAAAGAAAGAAAACTTTAATACCCCATGGGCAAGGTTTTCCCTTGACATATTGTTTTGCCACGAACTTGCCTTTGAATGGTATAATCTGTTCGTCGACACAAAGGTTCTCTTGTAATGGTAATTGGTGTAGGCGACTTTTTATTTTTGAAATTATAAGTCTCACTTTGTAGAGTCGATCTGTGCATCCGCTTGGTCGAGCCATACTTTCAGTAATATGCAAATGTTGCCTCAAAGAAAAAAAGCGATTGAGTGACATATTATTTAAAAAAAAATGGCATACCCCAACGCCTATAAAAGTACATACGAACTCTTGGTAACTTACAGCAAATCATCATAATATGTTGAGCAAAGAAGACGCGAATTTCATCCACTGTACATGATTTAAAAGTTGTATGTCCTAAACAAATAAAAGGAAAACATATGTTAGAAACTACAATAAAATAGATTAAAGAGAAACTAGACCTTTTGTACAGCGTAAAGGTACGATTACACGATGCGTCCAACGCACGAATAATTCGTCCCAAAAATTCGTATAAAATTTGCCCAAAATATGACAAAATAAATATGTGTATTGGAACATATCGGGTGTTTTTTTTTAGAGGTTTGTTTTTCGAATAGAGATAAAACTGGCATTTTGTGGTCAAATCTGGCAACTCTAATGTCATTTATGTTCAGTTTGGTTTGCCATTTCATCATGAACAGGTTGACAAAAGAACAACGCTTGCAAATCGTGCAAATTTATTTCGAAAATAATGGTTCAGTTCGCGAAGTTTACCGCAAGCTCCGTCCATTTTATGGTCGACATAATCGTCCATCAGAGCAATTAATTCGGTTAACCATGGGTCGTTTTCGCACTACGTTTACTCTATGTGATAATACGCATCCGCAGAGACGTCGAACAGTGCGCACCGAAGAAACAATTGCCGCTGTAGAGCAAAATGTTGAAGAGGACCCAGTCAGAAGAGGAGTCAGTTACCGTTAATGTAGACCGGTATAGAGCCATGATAACCGACTATTTTGTTCCCGAATTGGATGGCATGAATGTGGATGAGTTGTGGTTCCAACAAGACGGCGCTACATGCCACACAGCGCACGTCACAATCGATTTATTGAAGTAAACATTCGATGAGCGCATAATTTCGCGGAATGGACCTGTCAATTGGCCACCAAGATCGTGTGATTTGACACCATTGGATTATTTTCTTTGGGGATATGTGAAGTCGCTCGTCTACGCCAACAAACCAGAAACGTTAGGGGACTTGGAAGCCAACATTCGTGGCGTTATTGCCGACATACGGCCCCAAATGCTCGAAAAAGTGGTTGAAAATTGGACCTGTAGAATTGGCTTTATTCGAGCCAGCCGCGGCGGCCACATGCCCGAAATCATATTTAAACATTAATGGCATAAAATTATCCTTCCAATAAAGCCAAATTGATGGTTTGATTGATTGATTTTCTTGTGTTTTATTTCAATTCGAAGTTCTATACCTCTAAAAAAAACACCCTATATTATACGATGCGTTCAACTTCTCGAATTTGTATGCGTGACGAATTTTTTGTTCGTGCACGAATGTGGGGAATAAAATTTTGAAAAATATTTCACGAACTTCATTTGTGTACATTCATCCATATATTATACGGATTTGAAAATTCGTGTGCGTTCCGAATTAAAAAAAATTTGTGCAATTGCGAACGCATTTCTTGATGGTTAAAAATACCACAGGTATTGGTAATTGAAGTGAACTATTGAAGCAAAACCTTTTACAATAAAATTTTCACGCAGAATACGTGCCATTGCTGGGGCTATTTTACTGCTATTTTATTTTATTCAAATGGATCAGTGGCTACTCTTTAGTTTCCATAGAGTGGACAAAGCGTCGTTTGATCACCTACTATCACTTGTCTCGCAATTCGACCCGAGGCGCGCTTGGCTTTGGCGTTACATTTTTTGGCGACCGGTAATTAATTTCGTTCATTGCAGTACTTGTTCGGAATACCACAATGCAATATTTCAAAAATTATACCTGAGGTATACTATAATTACAAAGACAGCCATTCCATTGCGCTTATGGCTATATGTGACGCGGAATATAAATTCATATACGCTGATGTTGGATGCAATGGGCGATCATCTGATGGCGACGTTTTTAATGCACATTTGCAAATTTGTACTAAAGCCTTTACCTGGTCGTTCCATCGAAGCGCCGCATGTATTTGTATGTAACAACTCATATAATGAAACCCTATTCAATGCGAAATTTATAACCACCGACACGCATACATTATTATTATATCACAACTTTTTAATGATGCGGAAAGGATCTAGTAATTTTCTAGTAATAATTGCGGGCGAGTGGCGAAAATATCCGGCCTCAAGTAACTTGTTGTCTTTGGAAGCAAATCGTGGAAATATTTCCCAAAACGCCCAGCAAATTCGGCAAGAATGAGAGGAATATTTGATGAATGAGGGAGCGACACCGCGGCAATGGAACTCATTATAAAATAATGAGTCACACTAGATTTTGGGTTGAGGTTTTCGGGTTTATATTACCCAACCACCAAAATGTTGAATCTCTGTTGGGCTTTACTAGTTAATTTCAATGTATTTTAATCCGCTGAACACAAATCAGAGGTCCAAGTTTAAAAGTAAGCTTGAATTGTTAACGTAAAAATGAAATAAGTATATATCAGAAGTACTGATCCCCAATTTTGGACTTGAAAAAATTCCAGCAAATTATTTTAAAATTTCACAATGATATGAAATTCGTTCTCGAATGCTTTGAACGAATTGAAAATTTTATTCGTGCACATTATGCGTGCACGAATTTTTTAAACTGTTGTAGAAGTGATTAAATGACACAAAATTTGGGCGATTATACGATGCGTACAATGTACGAATTTTTATTCGAGACGAATGCGCACGCACTTAAAATTCGTCAACATTCGTACACGTTCGTCATTATATTACACAGTGCACGAATGAAATTTGTTCAATATAACGAAAAATTCGAGCATTGCACGCATCGTGTAATCGTACCTTAAACGTTTGTGAAATATGAAGCTTTAATACAAAAATCGTCGTCCAAATACTTCATGAAGTATGAATATGATGTCCTAACCAAATAACGTCTACTAGGTGCATTAAAAACTTCTTGCATAGTTTCCCGCGAAAGTCTTGTTGTCCACTTTATTTCTTTCTTTTTTGTAAAGAGTAATGTCGGAATTTCTGAATTTTCGACGGATACCTCTTCTAATTCTAGCTCCTCAATATCATCAGCGTTGCTCTCATTCTCCTCATCTCCATGTTCGTCTTTTCGACTACCATTGTTTTGTTCAATCTCATGAACTTAGGAGCTAGTCATTATTTAGCAAAATAAAATAAAAACCACACACAAAAATGTTTGTTTTTTGAATTTGAATTAAAAATATGAGAGTCTTTTCATTCACTTTGAACGCATAATATGCACTACCGGCTTCTTAAAATCTATCTTAAATCTTGTTAGTCGAATCGAAAAAGCAAAAAGAGCATCGCGTAAATTACTAAGAGCCTATTTACACGAGGGCTTTTCCCCCTGCGTTAAAAGTCATGCGTGACGAGTTAGGCAAAGTGCGCAAACACGCACGGTCAGTGAATGCCAGGGGGTTTTTTTACATTTGCTTTGCTCTTTTTCGCACTTTTCTTCAAATTTCAAAGCGGCCGGACGTTTTGCTAACAATTATATTTACATCTTCCCTATTATTTAAATTTGAGCAATTGAGCATTTGAAAATGTGAATGAAAGAAAATTGGCCGCTTAAACGTCAAAAAAAGTCAAGAAAAGTTGCAAGTAAAAAGTCTTCATGTAAATGCATGAAGATTTACGCAGCAACTTCAAAAGAGAATTGAAAAAAACGCAGGGGGAAAGCCTTCGTGTAAATAGGCTCTAAGAGTGTTTTACGTTTGCCTTAAATATTAAATTTAAAATTTCGCTTATAGGACCGTTCCTGTCAAGTCGAGGTTCGTTCATACTAACTACCGCTTAAAACTATTAAGGGGGGTTTCTACCTTGTGCGGTCAAAAAAATCGATTTTTTTTTTCATGCATTTTTGGATTAATACATGATTGTAGAATACGCTCCCAAAATTTGAAGTTGAAATATTTCGAATTACGGAAGCAATTTATCGAAACAGGTAGCGGTGTCGAGCGCGCCGAGCCGCTGAAGCAAAACTTTGAACGCGTTTTTCTCAAAACTACATTTTTTGACCTTGCGGAAGTGATTTAGGCCACACGAGTTGAGCAATAGCTACGAAATTTTAAACAGTCATTTATCAAGGTCTTAGCTATGGCACGAACTAGGATCTTCAAGAAATAATAATTTTTTCTCATTAAAAATAGAAATTTGTATTGAAAAAAGTAGGTAAAAATTGAGTTTTTTAGTCAAAATCGCATATTTCCTTCATTTTTCATTTTTTTTTTTAAATCCTAGTTCCAGCCATAGACAAAAGGATACAGAATAAGAAAAAATTTCATTTTTGTGTTTCAAGTCATCTCAAACAGCGGCAGGACTTCCGCGAGTAAGGAAGTCCTGCCGCCATTGCTCGATGGCCCCCTCCCCCCCTTTGCACATTTTATCTTGAAACTTTTTTTACTTGTACAATAAACATATACCTACATCTGAAAAAATTTTCCAGTGTTTATCTTAAAAACCTTCCCATCAACAATTTAAAAAAAAAAACATGTTTTCTCGGCCGCACAAGGTAGAAACCTGCCTTAAGTTTATACAAGGTGCGTCCCAAAGTAAACAGGACTTTTGCAATAGGGACGTTTCTGGTGGCGCCATCTATGTGTGAGGACATGCGTTGGAAAGGTACATCGTTCATTCACATACTGTCTAAATTTCATGACATTTGGTCTAGTAGACGCCGAAATATCCCGCTCAATGTGACAGTATGTTTTTAACTTTGGTACGAGAATGTCGATCGAACAAAGAGCTAATATTAAGTTATGTTTTAAACTTGGTAAAACTTTTACCGAAACGTTTAAATTGTTAAAGCATGTTTATGGTGATGATTGTTTATCCCGTGGCCGTGTTAATGAGTGGTTGAATCGATTCAAGAATGGTCGTAAAGACTTGAATGACGACGAACACGTCGGCCAGTCGAAATTTGTGATTACTGACGATGCCATCAAAACTGTGCGTGATTTTATCAAAATACAGCCAAAATCATCATTGGAATTGATGGAAATGGAATTGAACATCTCCAAAACATCAATTGATCGCATTTTAACTTGTTTAATTTGTTCTCGCTTCATTCCGCACACTTTAACCGACGACCAAAAAGCGCAGAGAATTGAGCACGCAAAAGACATCGTTCGGGAAGCCAGACGTGATCCAAATTTCTTGTTCAACATCGTAACCGGTGACGAAACGTGGTGCTTTCAATATGATCCCGAAACAAAGCGTCAAAGTGCCGAATGGAAGCACCCAGATGAGCCAAATCCGAAAAAACCCGCCGTGAGAAGTCAAAAATCAAAACTCATCTCATTTGTTTCTACGATTCAAAGGGAATAATTCATCGAGAGTTTGTTCCACCGGGAAAAACAATTAACGCTTTGTTTTATGTTGAAGTTTTGAAGCCTTTGGTGCATCGCATTCGTCGTATTCGGCCAGAATATCGCGAGGAAGGAAGTTGGCGTTTATTGCATGATAATGCACCGGCTCACAGAGCCCTAGTTACGACCGATTATTTGACCAAAAATCGCATTTTTACCATCAATCATTCACCGTATTCGCCTGATATGGCTCCCTGTGACTTCTACTTATTCGGTCAGTTGCATTTGCCGATGAAAGGAAACCGTTATAAGGACGTTGAGGACATCCAAAAGGCTTGTACCAACATTCTGAAGGCGATGCCGGCCGATGACCTAAAACACTCATTCCAAATGCTTTTGGACCGTGCAAAACGTTGTATCGAAGCAGAAGGAGAGTATTTTGAATAAATAAAAAGAATTATACAAAAATAATCATCCGTTTTCTTTATTTTATAAAAGTCCTGTTTACTTTGGGTTGCACCTTGTATTTCTATACGTGCTTCAAACAATGTACAATGTGCTATAGCTATTCGACAGTGGCGTAAATAGGTTTTCATATTGGGGTTCCGTACACAACGATTGATTGACGATTGCTCTCTTTTGTTTACCTCTTTTTTTACGCTAATTAATTTTATTTCCTTACATCATAGCAGTATACTTTTAGTTATAAAATTCCTTTGCGATGTAATTTGTGTAATTATCGATTATTTTTTATTAAATATACCTTTCAAATATAGCTTTATTAAATATGCCTTATAAATTATAAACAAAATTATACCTTTCGAAGACATAGTTTATTTTCCGTTAATGTTTAGAACTTCAATTATGTCGGAAATGAGTTCATTGCAAAACCTATGATTTCATTTATTTCAGTGTGGAATATTATAATTATTATATATCCTTAATACGCATACATTGTAAAAGAGATCTATTTTTTATTTATACTTAAGTTTTTCCTTGAATGCTTTAAATAGAATATACTTATTATATGATAAGAAAGCAGTATAGTGACTGTATAAAATTACTCAGAAAGAGAATAGGTAATGCATTATATATTGTACAGTTTGAAGTTTTGGCTTATAAATTGAACTCCCTAAACTGAGTACATTTTAATGGGTCATGAGAATAGGTTCACCTTGAAATTTGGACTGAAGCAGTGGTAAATTCAAACAAAACTGGCGTTTTTGTAAAGAATACTTTATTTCGCATTATTTAAAAGCGAGTATTCACGTGGATATTGACTCTGAGGGTAATTTAATGTAATCGAAAGAAATAGTAACCCATGTTGATTAAATCGACTCATTTAGTTCATCCTTGTTATCAAACTAATGTCCAAATGCTTCGACTATCCTGACCAGCCAACGCCATGTTTTCAATGACTTCAAAATCTGGAAAATAGGGAGAACAGTTTAGCTTATTCCCATTTTTCCAGATAGCCACTGCTTTTTGTGCAGCCTGAATTAGCAGCATTATTTTTATGGAATGTCTACTTGACAAGAACAAACAAATATAGAACATGGTCTTGTAGCATGATACAAAAAATAAAGGTGGAGCCAATGCTGTCAATGAGCCAATGCCATCATGTTCCGCATCTGACACTAAATCTCGTGAAAATTTTTTTTAAATCAAAAATCTATCTATGACCCACAGTGAAATTATTAATGTGAACCAGGTATAATGACGCCCTCTTTTTTGTATGACAAAGGTAGAGAATGTCAATGCTCAAATTAACCCTCAATAATAGACAATACGTTCAAGCTTGGTCAGTTTCAAACAAAATTTAAAATTCCAAGATAATTCTAGGAAATTGTAACTGTATTGGTAGCAGCACATCTAACATAATAATTTGTGTAGTGTCCAGCATAGTAACGAATCGCACTTCAATGAATCAGAGAGCGATTTGAGGGGTTTTGGGTTAATGCAATAGAGAAACTCTTTGACAAAGTATGTGTCATGTTTTTGTCTATTTATGAAGAAATATGAAGTCGTGTCATAATCTGGTCTACTGCAGTGGCGCACACAGAATTTCATTTTGGGGGGCGGTTTGCGTAAAACTTTTGAGCCGAATAACATTCGAAACCATATTTTGTTCCAGCAATGGCGCACGCCCTGCGTGCCATTGTATACTGTGCTATGACCAAGCCGTCAATGCAAAAAACCTAAGAATACGATAAAAAACGCTATAATATATACATATTGTTACGAAAATCCAAGTTCGGTCTGATTGTGCTTGAAAATAAAACTACTTCAGTTATTCAGCGCAAACGCAGACAAAAATCAACAATCACTTTATTTACAATTTTACACTTGTTACTACTTTACTACTACTATTGCATGTTTCCCTTTTGCTTGCTCAACACCGACTCTCCTTGTTGCGCCGCGCAGCGCTGCTTATATACCAGTTTTCTTATCGCGCCGAAGTTTCTTGCAACTTCCAATTGGAACACGCTCGACCATTCTCGCACAGTTCGCGAACCATCCTTGCCATATCGGAATAACACCAAGCGAATTATACCAAATTCGCCGTACTTGAAAGTGCATGCCTAAAAGTATGCTTGGAAAAGCGTTCGTGCATAGACAAGCATTCAGCACATTGCTTCTTCGCAACACTGCCCACCACTTAGACTTGTTCGTCCCGAACAAGTACCGAGGCTCCGCCGGAGTAAGACGCCAAGCGCTCCAAATGGACTACTTTCAGCCTAGCGCTTCTGTTGCAGCAGCGTTGAACTCTGTACACCACGTCATTAATCTTTGTCACGACTTTGTACGGTCCTTCCCATGATGTTCGAACTTTTGGAGACAAACCTTCCTTCCACTGCGGGTTGTTGAGCATTACCAGATCGCCTTCCTTAAACCCTTCTGAGTTAGCCCGTAGACCATAGCTGGCGTTTAACCTGTTTCCGACTAGTTGAGTGCGGCTCCGCGATCTTCTCATCGGCCCTTTCGCAGCCGAACACCGATCACAGCCTCTTATCCACTCGGCGACAGACCCCTGGCATCCCACCCAATAGAACCGTCTTCTTATCTTGGCGACAGTTTTTGCGATGCCTAGGTGTCCTCCACTGGAGTCGTTATGGTTTGCTTTGATGACATCGTCGATCCGACCTTTCGGGACCACTATTAGGGATTTTCTGGTCCTGCTATCCCTGCTCTCCCACTCGCGGTATAGGCAGCCGTCTTTCAGACGTAGACTTTGCCACTGCGCCCAGTAAGCCTTCGCGATCGGGCTCTCACCAGCCATCTCCTGCCAGTCCGGCCGTACTCTCCGCGCTTTGCCTTTGATGATCTTTGCGAGATCCGTATCCTCGCGCTGGTCCTTCTGTAGCCTTCCCGCAGGCCAATCTTCCTCTTGTAGAACTCTTACCGACCGAACATCCACAATTTGTCCCTTGTTTTCGGCTTGCGAATCATGCCTGCGCTCGGTTTTGCAAGAATGATGTGTCAGAGCGTCAGCACATCTTGGCGACGTCTGTTGTCCGGAACGCTTTCCCCGCAGATGGCAGTCTCGTGATATGTGGCCTTGCTTGCCACATCGCCAGCAACTGACTCTAGATGAAACAGCCCGCGGCCTCGCTGGTGCCTCTGAGCTCACTGTCTGGCTTTGCGTGACACGACCAGATTGGGCTCGGCTCCTTTCCGCAGATGAATGTCGAAAACTTCCCCTCCAGACCGCCTCATACGTCAATGCGCTTGTCACCGTCTCACGGAATGTCGGCTTCATCATCATCAATGTACTGCGACGTGTCTCCGGGTCATGAAGACCTTCAATAAACGCCTCAATCTTCAGCCTTTCCAAACCTTCTATGCTGAATTCTGGGTAGGACAGTGGTACCAGCCGCTCGATATCTGCCGCATACGTCCGCAGCGCCTCGTTGGCTCTTTGTCTACGGCTCTTCAGCTCGCAATAATACAGCATTTTGTTGTGCTCGTCACTGTATCTGGCTGCCAGTGCCCTTATGACGGCGTCGTAATCACCTCTGAAACCTTCCGGAACGGTTTTTATTACCTCAGCCGCAGGACCTCTTAGAGCCAGTATCAGCCTCCGACCTTTCCTAACATCGGTCCACTGACTCTCCAAAGCGGCCATATCGAATTGTAGTTTGAATGTGTCGAACGACGTAGTACCATCATAAGTAGGCACTTCTATGGCAAAACTTTCCTCAACTGACTGCACCCTTGCTCGTAGCTGTAGTTCTCTAAGCCGCTCGTCGATTTTTCTGTTCACCGTATCCTCCAGGCTGTCAACTCGTTTGTCTAAATGCTCTACTCGAGCTCCCAGGTGCTCCACCTTCACATCGAGCTTGTTGGAGATTTCTTCCACTTTCTGTTCCAAACGTGCAGAATTTTCCTGAAGCTTGTTTTCCATTCGCTCTGCCACTTCTCGATTCGTAGTGTCCAGTTTCGCTGCCATTTGCGCCGACATTTCGCGATTTTCATTTTCCATCTTGGCTGCCATTTCACGGTTGGAAGTCTCGAACATGCCTTTAAGTGCAACCATTAGCTGGCTCATGTCCAATGCCTGTAGTGGCGCAGCCGCGGCAGCCGTACTTTGCAGCGATGCAGCACCAGCAGGCGATTCCTCCACCTTGGCCGACGCCTCTTGCTCCTTCGTTAAGAACTCGTGTGCAGCCCAATCGATGCCTCGTGATTCACACGCCTCTCGCAAGCGCAGCTGCAACTCCACCTTTCCGCCAGCAGTCGGCAAATTCCAGGCGGCCAGCTCCTTCTTCAGCTGGTCCACCTTCAGCAGCTCGAATTTAACCATGTCTGCGTTTTATAAATTTTGTCGTTGTTTACTTTCAGTAACACAATCCCACTTCTGACACCAAATGTTACGAAAATCCAAGTTCGGTCTGATTGTGCTTGAAAATAAAACTACTTCAGTTATTCAGCGCAAACGCAGACAAAAATCAACAATCACTTTATTTACAATTTTACACTTGTTACTACTTTACTACTACTATTGCATGTTTCCCTTTTGCTTGCTCAACACCGACTCTCCTTGTTGCGCCGCGCAGCGCTGCTTATATACCAGTTTTCTTATCGCGCCGAAGTTTCTTGCAACTTCCAATTGGAACACGCTCGACCATTCTCGCACAGTTCGCGAACCATCCTTGCCATATCGGAATAACACCAAGCGAATTATACCAAATTCGCCGTACTTGAAAGTGCATGCCTAAAAGTATGCTTGGAAAAGCGTTCGTGCATAGACAAGCATTCAGCACATTGCTTCTTCGCAACAATATAATATAATATATACATATTAGAATATAATATATACATATAATACATATAATACTATATATGTATATAATATAATACAATACATATAATGAGTTGCTGCTTTAACGGTTGCCACAATACCCGCACTATCTGCCAGAATAGTTCGGTAACGTTTTTCCGTTTCCCCAAAATACTTTTAGTGCGGGAACGGTGTATTGCTGCTTGCGGTGTAAACTACAAAGACCTGCCCAAAATGCCGTTCGTTTGCTCTATCCATTCCTCAAAAGAGGAAATGCCTATTCCGTGTTTATTCTAAAAAAAAATCTTAAAATCCCTAGAACCTTAAATAGCCCTAATCTATATATATTGCAACGATGAGGCACTCTGTGCTGTGCATGAATGCTTTTCCAAGCATACTTTTAGGCATGCACTTTGGAGTACGGCCGGTTGGCTAGAATCCCGATGTGGCAAGGATAGTTCGCGAAGGTGACGGGCAGTGCTAGAACAATAGAGAGTACAACTAGAATGTGCAAGAAACATCGGCGCGATAAGAAAACAAGTATAAAAAGCAGCAGTGGCAGCGCAGAGGGTCGAGTCTTAGTTGAATAAGCAAAGTAGCAACAAGTGTAGATACAAAGTGTAAATCTGTAAATAAAGTGATTGTTGGTTTTTGACTGCGTTTGCGCTGAATAATTGAAGTGGTTTTATTTTTCAAGCACAATCCAAAACGAACTTAGAGAAGTCATTTTCGTAACAATATAAAAGAGGGTGGCAGTATGTGTGTAAGCGATTCACGCTCAAACGGAACGGCCGATTTAAGTCAGTTCAGGTTCGTGCGAAAAGAAAATTCCGGAAAATCTATTGGAAAAGTCGGAAAATGCATGCCATATTTGACCGTGAATTCTGCACATTTTCAGATAATAACTTTGGAACCGTAAGTCACACATCAATTAAATTCACTACGAACTTACTATTTAGTCATGTCCTGCGACAGAGGGAATGGGGCGGGTATTGGACGAGGGGGTGTGGCACCACCCATACAAGCCAAATCTTTAATATAGAATATCTTCGAAATTGTAAGGTGCACAGCATTGAAATTTAGTTTAGTGTCGATTTGATGGGCGTTGGAAATGGGGCGTGGCAGATTTTTGTGACCCTATTATTCCGCTGAACTATAAGTCGCACACCCATGAAAATGAGTATGAACATATCATATACTACTCATATCTTTCGACAGACGGAATGAGGCGGGTATTGGACAGCAGGGCGTAGCACCACCCATACAAGCCAAATCTTTAATATAGAATATCTTCGAAATTGTAAGGTGCACAGCATTGAAATTTAGTTTAGTGTCGTCACATAGATGAGTCATTCTACTGGTCAGATTTAATGAGCGGTGGACAAGGGGCGTGACACATTTTTTGTGACCCAATTATTCCGCTGAACTATAAATCGCACAGCAATGAAACTAAGTATGAACCTACAATTTTCCCTTTCGACAAAGGGCATTGTGCGGGTATTGAAGAAGGGGGCGTGGCACCGCCCATGGTTGGTTGGTTTAGTGGCTGCCTCTGTATGAGACACACTTAGGCCTATAGGCCCATTGTGATACCACAAATTCCACCCGTTTGAAATGTGTATGCAACACTGTTTTTTCCAACATGTGATACAACACACATCTCAAACGGGTGGGGAAAGGGAGGGAGGGGACCTACAGTTTAACGCCGAATCCGAACGGCGATTGGCAGTTTTTCTTTCACACTTGGAGGTTTTGCCATTGCCTGCCAAGAGCGCACTTGTGCGATTCTTGTAATTCTCATTCCCTTCATGTGGATAGCGACAGAAGTAGATGAGTGTTTTTTCCAGCCCAAGCCAGGAATCGAACCTGGGGCGCTCGGTATGAGAAGCCAGCGCGCTACCCGCTGAGCTATCGAGGCCGACCCATACAAGCAAGATCATTATAATGGAATATCTTCGAAATTGTAAGTCGCACAGCATTGAAATTTAGTGTAGTGTCGTCCCATAGATGTGTCATTCTATTGGTAAGATTTGATGGGCGTTGGAAATGGGGCGTGGCACATTTTTGTGACCCAAATACTACTGTGTACAATAATACCCGGAATTCGATTTCTTCGATTATCGTGGTGTTGTGCATTATGAGTTCCTTCCGCCGGGCCAAACTGTCAACAATGAATATTACTTGAGCGTTATGCGTCGTTTGCGTGAAGCTATTCGCAAAAAGAGGCCGGATTTATGGAGAGACAACTCTTGGTTTTTGCATCACGATAATGCACCATCTCACACGGCATTGGTTCTTCGTGAGCATTTCGCCAACTCATATCGTTCCACAGCCACCGTATTCGCCTGATTTAGCTCCTTGTGACTTCTGGCTATTCTCCAAACTCAAAAGACCACTTCGAGGACACCGTTTTGAATCGATTGAAGAGATTCAACATGAATCGCCGCGCGCATTGAAGGCCATACCGGAAGGTGACTATTTGGCATGCTTCGAAGATTGGAAAGTCCGTTGGCATAAGTGCATTGCATCGGGGGGGACTACTTTGAAGGCGATGAAATTGATTTGGAAGAATAAATAAAGATTTTTTGAATTATAAACAAATTCCGGGTATTCTTTGTACACAGTAGTATTCCGCTGAACCATAAGTCGCACAGCACTGAAACTTAGTACGAACCTATTATTTATTTATATCTTTCGACAGAGGGAATGATGACGGTATTGAACAAGGGGCGTGGCACTGCCCATACATGCCGAATCTTTCATATAGAATTTCTTCGCAATTGTAAGTTTTACAACACTGAAATTTAGTACCCCGTCGTAGTAGAGTATCTTCGAAATTGTAAGTTGTACACCGCTGAAAATTAGTACTCCGTCGTTCCATAGATAAGTCATTCTACTGGTTAGATTTTATAACATTGGAAAAGGAGCGTGGCACATTTTTTGTGACCCAAAATTTATTATAAATCGCTCAGCAATGAAACTTAGTACGAACCTACCATTTTCTCCTTCGACAGAGGGCGTTGTGCGGGTATTGAATAAGGGGGCGTGGCCCTGCCAATATAACTTAAATCTGGTTCAAGCGCAATCCATTTATTTACTGAAACTTAGCAGCAACATTGCTTCTTTGAGGGACTCGATTGCGTTAATCAGTAGCCCTCTCCTCTTCCTTTAGTTGGTTTTCTTCATCAATTTGCATCACCATAGATTCGCCATCTCGCGTATTTCATTATAAGACAACAAAAAATGTCGTGCGGGATGAAGTTCGCCGGATCAGCTAATAATAAATAATAATAATTGACTGGCACGACAGCCCGCTTACGCGAGACTAAGGCCTAGCTTCCCGCAACCACCCGTGTTGTGCGTGTGAATTTGTACGCGGGTAGAAGGGACCTACAGTTTTTATGCCGTTTCCGAACGGCAGGTTGGGAGCTTTATCATAGGCAATTTTTGCTCTCAGAGGTTTGCCATTTCCAGCTGAGAGGACAGCCACCGAAAAAGAAAACGAATTTTCCCGTTATTTTTTTTAGGTGTTACTACGGGCAGTATTTGAACCTGCGGTTTGCTGCCTTCGACTCGCGGTCCAACGCACCAACCAACTGAGCCACGGCGGTTGCCGGATCAGCTAGTTTAATATAACATCAAAGGGGCGTCACGACTCAACATTTTTACGAATACGAAAAACGTCAATTACCACGTTAAGTGTCAAAAACTTTAACAGCGGTTCTACCCATGGCTCAACAATAAGGTTGTAGCAAGCCACCGGCTGATTACAATGTGCAAGTCCAAAATTTAGACATGGGGGGGACCTATTGGGTGAGTTTCCTATAGGTATACTGAGTTGAAATCCACCAGCCGTTTGGTAAGATTGGCTCTAGTTTATGAGAAATCCGACTTTGAAGTTTGGTAATTTTCGTCAAGTTTGTCGCTTAAGTCTTCGAACGTTTAAATGCTAATAGGTCCTAAATCGTTCCGAATATCGCTTTACTGTCTTCGGCAATCTTGTAGATATTTTAACGACCAACACATTTGCTTAAGACACCAATCCAAAAAAAAGACATTCAAACTGTGTAATTGCGATATGTGAATTTTTTTGCGCAGCGCAACGTGGCGTATGAGTGTCAATTATGTGAGTGTTAATTATAATTAATTGACACTCATACGCCACGTAGCGCTGCGCAAAAAAATGAACATATCGCAATTACACAGTTTGAATGTATTTTTTTGGATTGGTGTCTGAAGCAAATTTGTTGGTCGTTAAAATATCTACAAACTTGCCGAAGACAGTAAAGCGATATTCGAAACGATTTAGGACCTACTTAAGCGACAAACCCGACTAAAATGAGCAAACTTCAAAGACGGATTTCTCTAAAACTAGAGCCAATCCAGCCAAACGGCTAGTGGATCTCAACTCAGTATACCTATAGAAAACTCACCCAGTAGGTCCCCCCCATGTCTAAATTTTTGAGGACAAATTTCACGCACAGTGTTATTTATCGCATGGTACAATGACAAGGTATGCCAGATAGGGAGAGTACTTTTCATGTACTATGGGATGTTAATGTCAAACGGTAAAAGTTAGAGGTGCTTATGAATGGGAGTCGTGCGCAGGGCTGCACAGAAAATACTGAAAAGCATACAGTTTTTTACAATACATAGAAAAATTTTAAAAGGTATCTTTTTCTTTGCAAAAAAAAAATATAAAAATGCTTAGTAAGGTTGCCTGCTAACTGGTCAACCCATGTCCATGTTTCCGAGCTGTGCAGCTCCGCTCCATTCGTTTCCCAAATAAAGTTTTCTAGCGATGTAGCCTGCTGCATATTCTAGACCATCTTCTGTGAAGCAATCTATGGCTGCATCACTACTTTCAGGTATTTGTAGAACCGACAGTTCCTGATTTTCCTGAACATTTCCAAATCGTACGGTATGCATGGAAAAAGGTACGAAAATTCCAGCGTACACGCAACCCTAATAACTCTGTTTGACAGCATTTCCAAATGTAAACAAAGGAAATAAGAGCGAGATTTTTCTAGTTGGAATACCTTGTTATTGTACCATGGTTTATCGCTTCTGTCAAAATCGTCGGTGTCAGCAGTGGTGCTGTGCTGCCGCATCGGTTTAAATGAAAACACCTGACCTGAGCATTTTTCCCGTTTTTTCACTCGAAATACAGCGCCGTCTGGCAACCATCACTTTTGTTTGTTTTCAGTTTCTCCCTCTTTCGTCGGAAAATATCAGCCGATTTTGACAGTAGCGATAAACAATCCTACCAACAAAATACATGTGGTTTTTGGTGTGGCTGGGATGCTACATCCTTATTATTGAGCCATGGTTCTACCTTTACTTTTTGTATCATGTCATGTTGCTTACTGCCATCATTTTAGCTATTTAAAATTCCTACTCAACAGTTTCCTAATTAAAAATCGTTTTTCTCACAACAATTCGTACTTTTCAAAATTGCAAATGAATTTTTTTGCGCTGAACTGTTACTGTGCTGTGTTTTTCTTCTAGCTTTCTTCGTTTTACAATAGGAGCATCCTTAGGCCTGATTTCCCGGTGGTTGGTTAACCATTTACCGATGGTTACTACGCTTTTTCGATTTCACAGTCTGCCAATGTTGAATGGGTAACAATTGGTTAACCAAGAAATAAATCAGCTGATTTGACAGGGCTCACATGTTGTGAAATGTGAATTTGGGGAATTTAAAAGCTATTGCCTTTTTTCAACCACTTACAGAAGTTTGGCAATTTTTTAGATTGAAAAATTTGGGCTCTTTTATGTTTCACAAAAATTCAAACGAAAAATCGTTTTGTCTTGATTTCAACAGCGTCAAAACAATGCTGCCTATGATATGCAAACAATGTTACAAGTTTTAAAAAGTGCTGCCACAAAACTAAAAAAGCTTTTTAATTAATAGCCAACCATCGGTTCTTGATTAAAGTTAAAAGTTGGTTAATCATCCGCTGTAAATTCGGGCTTTAATCACGCGTTTAATGGTGTATAGCTTGCAGAAAATCCAGCTTTGACATTGACTTTGGCAGTTGAGTCGGCAGAATTCGATGCACATCGCAATTTGCTACGCTTACCTGGGGGTGTTATTACTGAACGTGTCTAGTCTTTCAACTTTTTTCCTTAGAAGGTTTCATTTTGCAAATAATTTCTTTCCACATTTTAATTAATTTTCGCTTTCGTACACTTAAATTTTCGCGAGTTTTTTAGAAAACAGCTCCAGTTAATCACCCCAAAATTAACGATTTCAAATGTGAACGTATTCTGGTGGCCCATTAAATTGTCGTCAGTTTTTGGGTTCAAATTATAAAAGAAGGCCTGAAGCTGTAAGGCAATTTGATTTTTTCGGTGGAAGAAAGAGTGAATCTATTCTGGTTTTCTGGCCCGGAGTTTAGGTTTTTTGATAAGTGTTATGTAAAATAAAATTACACAGACTATGTGAGGCGGTGTAATTAAATATACACTGTGCTTTTGAAATTATAGTAATGCATTTTCTACAGCTTCTTGCTGCTTATTTGGTATACTTTATTAGATGTATTTGGTTTCGATAGATTTGAAACGAAAAGTGGTATAGCATAAAATCCGCTGTTGATTAGCACTAGTGCCATGTAATGGGCATGGTGAAAATAAATGTTTCGATAACATTCAACAGAATCATGGACAATATAATATATTTTTCACTTGAACGGTAGCATATTCCCTATTGAATATGAATATGTCCGTCTTATCCTCACTTGCCGATATCACGTACGTAGTTACCGAAGATGTACTGTGGTACAGTTGTGTTGAGTTATGTAGAGAGCTTAAGGCAGGTTCTCACCTTGTGGATCCGAAAAAGTGCACTTTTTTTAGGATTTTTTTGAGAAAACGGTTAAAGATACAACGCTGAAAATTGTTTCTGGATATGAACACACATTTATTTAGAGAATACAATTTTTCAAATTGAATGAATCAAAAAGGGGGGGAGGGGGCGTCCATCAGTGGCGGCATGTCGGTGAGGAGGTGTTCCGCTACCGGAAGTGATTCCGTCAAAACCCGTGATCTGAAACACAAAAATCGAACACATTCTTAATGTGTACCGTATTATCTGTTGAATGAACTAAGATCATGAAAAAAAAATCAAAATTACAAAAGTTATGAGGTTTTGAAAAAAAAAATTACGATTTTCGAATTTTTTTTGTTCACTTATTATTTTTTTAACCCTAATCCATCGTTCGGGTGATTTTTCACCCATTTTCAACTTTGGGATGCTATAACTTTCCTATATATTTATCAAAATGATTAAGGTTTCTTGTATTTGTGGCAAACCAATATAAGTTTTAGAAATTATCTACAACATATTGATTATTTCATTATAACGGTGATTATAAAAAAAGTTACGTGGGCGACGTTCGGGTGAAATTTCACCCATATATAGGGTGTTTTTTTTAGAGGTTTGTTTTTCGAATAGAGATAAAACTGGCATTTTGTGGTCAAATCTGGCAACTCTAATGTCATTTATGATCAGTTTGGTTTGCCATTTCATCATGAACAGGTTGACAAAAGAACAACGCTTGCAAATCGTGCAAATTTATTTCGAAAATAATGGTTCAGTTCGCGAAGTTTACCGCAAGCTCCGTCCATTTTATGGTCGACATAATCGTCCATCAGAGCAATTAATTCGGTTAACCATGGGTCGTTTTCGCACTACGTTTACTCTATGTGATAATACGCATCCGCAGAGACGTCGAACAGTGCGCACCGAAGAAACAATTGCCGCTGTAGAGCAAAATGTTGAAGAGGACCCGAATGAATCGGTTCGCCACCGTGCACAGCAATTGGAGCTTTGTCCATCAACTTTATGGAAGATTTTGCGCAAAGATCTTGGCTTGCGACCTTACAAGATCCAGCTTGTGCAAGAATTAAAGCCGCGAGACCATGCAATGCGTCGTGATTTTGGTGTATGGGCCGAAAATGAGATTGATCTCGATGCTGATTTTCATCGCAAAATTTTGTTCAGTGATGAGGCTCATTTTTGGTTGAATGGCTACGTCAACAAGCAAAATTGCCGAATTTGGAGTGAAGAGAATCCACATGAGACCCTTGAGACGCCATTACATCCACAAAAACTGACTGTTTGGTGTGCTCTATGGGCTGGTGAAGTCATTGGGCCATACTTCTTCCGAAATAATGCTGGAGAGTCAGTTACCGTTAATGGAGAGCGATAAGAGATCGAGATAAATAGAGCCATGATAACCGACTATTTTGTTCCCGAATTGGATGGCATGAATGTGGATGAGTTGTGGTTCCAACAAGACGGCGCTACATGCCACACAGCGCACGTCACAATCGATTTATTGAAGGAAACATTCGATGAGCGCATAATTTCGCGGAATGGACCTGTCAATTGGCCACCAAGATCGTGTGATTTGACACCATTGGATTATTTTCTTTGGGGATATGTGAAGTCGCTCGTCTACGCCAACAAACCAGAAACGTTAGGGGACTTGGAAGCCAACATTCGTGGCGTTATTGCCGACATACGGCCCCAAATGCTCGAAAAAGTGGTTGAAAATTGGACCTGTAGAATTGGCTTTATTCGAGCCAGCCGCGGCGGCCACATGCCCGAAATCATATTTAAACATTAATGGCATAAAATTATCCTTCCAATAAAGCCAAATGGATGGACATTAAAACGATTTTCTTGTGTTTTATTTCAATTCGAAGTTCTATACCTCTAAAAAAAACACCCGATATAAATTGTATGGAAATTCAACGCAACACATACAGAAAATGCCATAAAATTACGTTACTGGACTGAAAGTTTTGAACTGCTTTTATAGTCAAAACCTTTTTATAGATCAATGGGCCTCCTGAACTCAACGGAAAAGTAAGAGCCAATTATATTATTTCAACTAAAATTGGTATAACTCGCTATGCTTGAAGTCGTGTGCCAGCATTACAAGATGCCAATGAAGACCAATGTTAAAGATAGTAACTGGCAAAACTAATGTTGAAGGTTTGCGAGTTTTTCGCAGTGCATGGATCAGCGTTGGTGATATTCAGGCATATTTTGGTATGTTCATTTTGAGTGGTGTTTATAAGTCGAATAGAAAATCTCTTGATAATCTATAGAGTTGCACAACAGGCAGACCAATTTTTCGTTCTGTCGGTGACAAAACCACTCGCCAAGAACGTAACGATTGTAATCAAGAATGAAGCTTGTTAACACCCATAAGAGATATATGAGAAAAGTGAGTTTAGCGACATCTGCTATATAATAATAATAATTAATAATAATTGACTGGCACGACGGCCCGCTTACGCGAGACTAAGGCCTAGCTTCCCGCAACCGCCCGTGTTGTGCGTGTGAATTTGCGGGTGGAAGGGACCTACAGTTTTATGCCGGTTCCGAACGGCAGGTTGGGAGCTCTTTCATAAGCAATTTTTACTCTCAGAGGTTTGCCATTTCCAGCTGAGAGGACAGCCACCGAAAGAGAAAACGAGTTTTCCCGTTATTTTTTTAGGTGTTATTACAGGCAGTATTTGAACCTGGGTCGCCGCTTCGACTCGCGGTCCAACGCACTAACCAACTGAGCCACGGCGGCTGCTACATCTGCTATATATGTCCTATAAAAAGGACACACTAAGTAAACAATTGCTGCCTTTTCGTTGAAGATGCCCCTTTGAGTACTTTTCATCATAACCAGGGAATGTGGGTGACAAAAAATTATCCGAAATTATATCGTTTTACAATACGTCAAAAACAGTAGTTGACCCTTTAGACCAATTGGTCGGTAACTAACTATACCGTCAAGCGAAAAACTAATGGCTGTCGATCCCAGCTGGAATCACAACAAAAAGTACAAGCGGTGAATTTTTCTCGAAGACTTAGATTTGAGTTTAGTAAAGCTAAAGATTTTGCGTAGAACAACGTTACCGAAAGGAAAATCTTCATGCTGACTTTTTATCTCAATACAGCCAATTTCCCAAACCTTTTCAGAAAAACAGAGCGTAAAAAAGTAAAAAACTATTGAAACACGGTGCCAATTTGATATCAAAAACGATCGAAAGGCATATTCTGTTTGCAATTCTTGAAAAAAGTATACATGTGGTGAACACAAAGTTTTAGTTAACTACTGACCTACTTCCCCATCCGCTTGAAATATGTGCTGTAACATATGTTGAGGAAAAAACAGTGTTGCATACACATTTAAAAAACGGGTGATATATGTGGTATCACAACGGGTCTGATAATAGGCCTCCGAGTGTGTCTCTTACAGATGCAGCCACCTAACCTAACCTAACCTAATTGCCCTAATTGCAATAAATATAGAAAAATTTGTTAACTTATTTATCTATAAGATAATAAAGATTAAAGATAACAAATGATTTTTTTTATACTTGGTCAAATAATTCATTAAAACAATACAAAGTACCATATGGGTGAAATTTCACCCGAACATCTTATATGTGAGTTTTTTTGAACGTTTTCAATATTTTTGGCTGATCGTATTTCGTTTATTAGAAAAAACCCTAAGGAACATTAAAAAAAATAAATTTGGTGACGATTGGTTCATTCCAGCGCCTTCAATCACTTCCGTTAGGTCCGAAAATGTGGTTCTCAGAAAAACGCGTTTAAAGTTTAAAGCGCGCTCGGCCGGTGCTCGACACTGCTCTATGTAACGGCCTGTAACTTTTGTAATTTTTCAGATTTTGATCTTAAATTTCTGGAGCACATTTTTGAAACATATATCTACACGATAAGGCAAAAAAACAAAAATTGTTTTTTTTCCCCCACAGGGTGAGAACCTGCCTTAAAGGAAGGAAGAAG
This sequence comes from Melieria crassipennis, assembly GCA_963668005.1. Taxonomy (NCBI): domain Eukaryota; kingdom Metazoa; phylum Arthropoda; class Insecta; order Diptera; family Ulidiidae; genus Melieria; species Melieria crassipennis. The sequence goes on from OY764961.1 coordinate 47,662,040, forward strand.
TATTACCATTTTATTACGATAACGTAATTTAGGGCAACAGCTGGTAGTTTAAAATAACTATTTCCATTAACCCTAATTCCCAGAAGTGAGCCTCACAGTCTCACTAAAGATTTCAAATGGTGATAAATCCAAAAGATTTTCGATTTCATTATATTATGTAATCCTCTAATGGAATGTTAGAATTATATTGCGTTTATAAAATTAACATTTTAGACAGGTTTTGTACTTTTTAAACAAATGTGTTCAGTAATCTAGCTCATATAAGCCTGACAGTATCACTTCTGGGTTTACGTTACTTTTAAAATTCTGGGAATTAGGGTTAGAGTGGATTGATTCGATCTTGCTCGCCAGTAATATTTTCGATATGGTGAAATATCATTAAATATCGTAACGTAAATTCGAGTTTCTGTGGCGACTTATTCCAGTTCATTACTCAATTACTCCGCTCTTTGTATCGCGCGAGCCTTTTTTGTTAAAGAAATCCCGGCAACATTTCACGTAATTTCAATATTGTTTTATACGCTCACGACCAGACAAAAAACGTTTGGCATGTTGGCTTGTTTATTTTTCACGTTATGTGCTTGTTTGTGTGCGCTACTGCGTATAATTTTAACAGAAAGCCTTAAAATTATAATGTTTAGTGTTTGAAATGTTTTTCACATGATTTGCCGCGAGGTGTGGTTTATTTTTAAATTGAATAATCGTTGCGCATTTGCTTTTTCATTTTAAAAATGATTGAAAATATACCTGTAGGCACGTACATATGTATGGGTGCTGTGCGCATTTTAAAGGTTTAACCGTACTGCAATGTATATTTCCATAAGCAATTCACTATTTACCTGGAATAATTGAGAGACTAAGGCGTTAATTGTAATCAATTCCATTAGATTCATTTATGTACCTGTGCCTGTCTATTGAATTACGAACAAGGAAAATTTCTAACATGACCTTTTGTGATGATTTTTTACTAATAAGAAACTTTAAATTGTTTAAATTATTACAATACACTTTGTGAAGTGAACAAAGTCTAGTCAATATATGGCATATTAATATTTCAGTTTTCTTATTTTGTATGTATTTTGTCATCGTCTCAACCTTATCAAAATTATAATTGTAGTCTCAGAATTACATTTAAAAGTATTGAAATCATAAAGGATATTTTAGGTTTTAGATACTTTACCTATATTCACTATATACTATATTCTACCTATAGGTAGATCCTGAACATGCAATAATAAAAAGTTAAATACGTTGACAATCTCTTTGTCTGAATAGGAAATTCAGAAGATCAGAAGTATGCAGGCTTTGTACATAATACAGAGATCTGACGGAGTAAAAACTTTGATGCACTTCTGTCCTGGCTCTTGATTCTTTCTTACTTAAAATGTATACATAGTAGTTTTACTACCTTTTATTGAAAAGGCCTTTATCCCCAATTTTCCATTCTTCCAAAATACTACATTGAGCTAAGGGAGTGCAAAGTTCCGCGTGGTAAAATTTACATCACCTTGTATTATTCGACTATGAACTTGCTCTCGTCAAATAACATAATTGCTTTTTCCCTCAAAATTTTCCCGTCATAAAATTCGAAATACAGTCGAGTTTAGTTATTTTTAGAGTGAGTTCACAAAAAATGCTTTCCAGCAAGCTCGATAACACTGCACAACACAAAAAAAAATAACAAGGTTCTGAAAACGGATTCTGGTAGAGAGGACCAAAAAAAATATACGTGTATCGGCGTTTTGAAAGTTTACGTCTGAATTTTTTTTTAGGGGAGGTGCTTTTGCACGTTCTTATGGTAAATCGGCATACGAAAACCATGTAACCTTACATTTTAGGTATATGATGGGTTCAGCAATTTGATGTAGAAGAATATTTTTGTGGAGCATTTTAACCCTGTAGCTACTATTTTTATGGGTCAATTTGACCCTTTTTTTTTAAATGCCAAAAATGTCCTGTAAAACGGGACTTTTTAAGGAAAAAATGTACCACGAAAATATTCGCCATAAAATTCTACTATAGGTCTCTGAATACATCAAAGCTCAGAAATTAACTTCAACGCCAGAATTAAGCCAAAACTGAAAATGTGTTTGTGTTTATTTCGTACTAAATCAAAATTGGTACTACAATGTCCTACAAAACTTGCACGTGGAATAGCAGATGGAAGGGCAACCAATATTCGAAAAAACAATGGGAGCCGAGAGCTGAAGGGACATTAGGCGAGCAAAATATTCTCCATCCATTGCTTGTGCCAACAAAAAAAATTTTTTTACAACCATTACATATAAAACTTGGTGTGGTAAACAATTTTGTTAAGTGTTTGGATACAAATAGATCATTTTAATTTAACATTTAACTTGCTGAAGACATTGTTTCCAAAACTAAGCGAAGCAAAGATAAAATAAGGTATGAATGCTAAACCTTTACTTTTTCATATTTGTTTCATACCATTAAATGTATTTTGAAATTTTGAATTTGATTTGAAACTGCATGAGGTACCGCAAATACTTTGTGAAGTTTGAGTTGAATGTGCTTCAAAGGAATGTTGCAAAGATATTGCGCGCATTGCGCGAAGCATATTTTTTTTTGTATTTTATATTTATTTATTTATAACGAATAATATGAACAAATATATGTTATTGTAAATATTAATTTATAAAAACCTTTCCCTCCCCACATTAACAACATTCATTGATTTCAGCTTTCACGCGTAATCGCTCGAATTTTGATTATGGGATGATAAATGAATAACTAAATAAAATAACTAATAAATAAATAATTAATTAATAATAATAATAAATAATAATTAATTAATTAATAAATAATTTTGATTTATATAGATTTAAAAATATTTAATTATAATAAGTATTGAAAAATTAATAATATATGTAACTATAGTAAATAATAATAACTATATTTTAAGATTTTTAATCAATTTACTGCATAAACATAGCAAAAACATTAGCAAAAAAAAGTCCAACCACAACGCCATTAGCAGTAGCAATATCTGGTCTGCCGTTGACCTTGAAGCTGCAAAAATTCTCGAGCTTCCGTAGGAAGGTACCTCATACTCGCGGAAGTTTTGCTATTATGTTCCTATTTTTACATGTTCCTATTTTTTCATATTCCGATTTTTCGGCTACCGCTTTTTCGCGGCTTCCTTCTCGTTGTTATCCGAAATTCTGTGCTTCTCTTCTCTACGCGTGAGCAAGTGAGCGAGTAAGAGCAGTATACATACTCGACGGCGATCGAGTAAGTGAAGTATACGTATCCGACACCAAACTTCTCATGTGCAGTAAAAAGTTATCCGATGCAGCTCTCTATTAATAATCCAGCGGGATTTGGCGCTATTTTGTACTGGTTAAATAAAAATGCCAAGCCCAAGAGAAATCGAACGATTTTATACACTTTTATCAGCATATTCCAATGATTGCGTATTACATGTTTCATCTCAGTTTAATTTTTTTCTGACTCGTCGACGCACAGTGTGACTTTTATCATTTTTAGGATGCCAAAAGTCATAGAAGCCAAACTAAAGTAGATATGATAATGAAATTTTGCAATAACAATGTAGAGATCAACATTGTATTAGACAAAAGTGGGCGCGATCCGCCCACTTTTTCTTTGACTCCCCATATAAGGTGTTATTTCAGATGACCATAATTGCTAAATAAAAATAGTCCAAAAAATTTTTGGAATACTTTTGAATTAGATTTATTCCAAACCATTTAACATTTTGAAAGATTTTTGACAAAAAACTCCAATATCCGTAAAGCTGAGAAAAAAAAGCGTGCTCAGCAATAACAGGTTAATCTCAAGGTTTATACTCAAGTTGACTTTAACATCACATCTTTACACATGATTTTAATTTAGAGTGGACAACATCTTTTCCAAACAAACTCAAAATATATTCAAAAACTGCTTGGCTCTTATTTTTTTGCTTGGATTTTAGCCAAACATCAAAAAGTTCTCTTCGCGGAACTGCCATGTTTGATTGGCTGTGAACTAAATTGGTGCAAAAAGGAGCAAGAATTGATTGCAGAATCTGAAACTAGGCACATTTTTCATTAATGTGGTTATAAACATCACATGGGACTCTACGGAACTCTATAAGTTTTACTCTATTAAAAAAATAAACAATTTTGGGAATCACCTAATTCTTAGTAACTAGCTATTTTAATCTATAAACAATTAAAATAAATTAATTAAAGCTTCAAAAACTTACCGGAGTTTGCACAAAATATTCAAGTAACTAAAATTAAAACGATTTGTGTAAAAATATTTCTGACAGAAAAATAATGGGACTGTACACTTCACAAAAAATCTCAGATTGAGAAAAGTGTTTTTGCGCTTGTCGCAGTGAGACAAATTCGATAACGGTTATTATGCTAACTGTTGTTTTTTGTTTTGCTTTGAGCATATATTCGTAACATTTGGATATTCCTCTATTGCATACCAAAAAATTTTTGCGATCGGAGAACATTTTTTTTTTACTTTTGGCATCCTAAAAATGATAAAAGTCACACTGTGCGACGTCCCAACAACCACTTTATTGTCTTTATACAATTTTAAAAGATTCCTACAAGAATATGCAAAAATATTGAGTTATTTTGTATTTAAATGCAGTAATATCACTCTATTATTTCATAATGTTCATTTTTGGGTATCGAATCCGTTGCGCTGTTTTCAAAGTTTATCACTTTATCAAAAGTTTATATCATATGATTACAATACTGTGAAATATTGTACGAACAGCATTTGGCAACGCGGTTAAAAAGATGTAATTGTCACCTTGAAACACAAGTAATAGCGTTGCTCACAAACCAACGATATTTAGTTAGAAATAAAAAACGGCAACGTTGGTTTAAATTTCGTCCTCCGGCAATGTTCAGTTCGGCAACATGTTTGTATATTCTTTTCTAATGCTACGTTTACACAGACGAGATTATCCCGATTTGCGCGATTAAGTCGGTAATCTCGTATCAAAATGCGCAAATGTGCAAAATGCAATTTTTTTGATCGGAAAGAGGGGTATAAGAGGATAGTGGAAACATTCACAGAGGGCGTAGTCCGCCTCCAAAGTCCCAGTTATATATCCAAATTTCTCAAGAAATTATCAACCGATTCTAACGATATAGGTGTCATATGACAGGTATTTCCTCTTTCGATTGATGTATAACATTAGGTACGTAATATGTACCAACAATGAGTTATAAGCGAAAATTTTTATTTTTTAAAAACGGATTTTTTTTCTCGAAAAAATCCATTATTAAGCAATTATAATTTTGCTACCATATTATAGCCTGTGAAATTCCCTTTACATATACCATACCATACTAGGAAATCTATTGCAGATCAGTGGCAACCGTGATCTAAGTAGCAATTCCACCAAGGAGGATCACTTCGGCTGTCATGTAATATCCAAGCAATTATTTTTTAGCCCAACATTCCAGTGTTATATAGGTGTTAAACGAAATATAGTGTTGTATAACACTCCAGTTATTAAAAAAACTTAAATTTTTTCCAAACATGAATTAGTCTTGGTGTCTTTGAAATAAAAAAAACACTAAAAAACGCACCAAGTACCAAACTCAATATTTTCCGCGTTTTGATGTTCAAAAAGCACTAATTGTAGTGTGAAAAGCACTAAGTTGGCAACAGTGGTTAGAGTTCTGTTGACTGAATACAACCCTGTGAATATTTGAATTGTCAAATGAAAATTCATTCGTTCGCTTGTGCTGAGTTCAGTTCGGTTCAGTTTTGATTTGGATTGCGTTTAGGGCGCTCGTTTCATTCCACTATCCACATCGTGTTCATTGGCGAACGTTGCCGTTGCCATTCGCCGGTGACTGTATTTCTCTAGTTAGGTGGAAAATGCGGTGCTCAACGCTAACGGAATTTTAAGTAGTAAATGGCATAAAAGCAACGACTGTAACTGAGTCGGACTAGAGATTGTAAAGAAAATCAAAGTGAAGTGTCGGTGAAATGAATCGTAAAGTGACAACAAGAGCAAGCCTATGGAAAGGCAGAAACAAGTGCAAACGAGTGTACGGTTGACGAACGGACGGACGGATAAACGTAAATGTGGAAGCGAACGCAAGCAAGCAAAGCAACAAACAAAATGGGGCGATAGTATAGTAAGACGAATTTCTCCATTAACGCCACTACGAACCTCAGCCCCCCCCCAAATTGGCAGTCCTCGGTCAGACGCGTTTAGTTTGTTCATGTCATCATTCACGTTCTCTTTAAATTCTATTTTTAGGGCACCACCCAAACAAGACATAAATAGTAAGAAAACCGCCAGCCCCAATGTGCTGGTAAATCATTTAATTTGTGCTCTTGTCCAAAGATTTTTTTTTCCTTTGGTTATGTAAAAGTGTTCTATGGCAAAGCACAATTCGCTACTGACTGATCGTTGCTGGACTGGTAATGTGGAAGCTATGTGGGACAGTCGTTTTCTTTCCGTTCTGATAAGAATTTATGAAGAAGAGTTAATGAAAAGGCGAATATGGAGTACTAGATATGTGGTAAAAAATAAGAAAATAAATGGACCTGTAATCTAAATTGGAATATGAGTACGTAATGGTTTTTGCGTTAATGCTGTCGCATTTATAACTCATCAATTTCTGATTTCGCTTGTGCGGTTGAATGGACAGACATTACTCATTCACGGCTTTGCCGCAGCCGACATGGTTTTGTGGAGTTTATCTCACTCTACTCATTGCCTTATGTGCGCTTAATACAAAGCCAAAGATTAAATTAAAGATATTATTAATGACACGAGAACTGAGCAGACGAAAAACTAGTGACCACCGTCACAAAACAAAACATATTAAATTGGGTGTTGACGTTTCCATTACGTCATTTACAAAAAACAAAAAAACTTCCAGGGTTGCACTCGGCTGCCAGTATTGAGAGCGCCTTAAATCTCAATCAATAAATATTTTGTAAACTTAAATTTTTTCAATGTTTCGATACGAGGGATTCTCCCACGGTCAATTAAACATTGGCACTACACAAACAACAAAATTGTTACTTTTCTTAATTATTCATGTTTCAAATTTGAATATGTGAAACGCAGCACCAATTTCGTTCCGTTTATTGCACTTTCTTGCTCGGTGGGAAACTTTTATCGCGCAACAACGCAATTTCTATATCGTGCCTACCTATGCCATTTTTAGTTGAAAATTCAAATCGACATGAAGTTGCTACTTCAAAGGAAAACTGTGTGCCAACGAAATTCGCATACTTAACAAAAATTTATGTGAAAAATATGACTAAAACATAAATTGCAAAAAGCAAGACCGAAAAAGCAGAACGTATCAACTGATATGTTTGTCTAATGTAGACATGTCAATGTTCGATAAAAATCCAAACATTAGTGGTAGGTCTACAACGACCGAGTTGAAATATGGCGATTCAGATGTATGTTCTAAACGCCGGAAGATGCCGCAAACCCAACCGATTACCGATGATGATTATCAGCATTTTAAAAAAATTGCCAGCGTTGGAGCATTAAACAGTTCTTTCCACGATGGATACTCCAGTGCACATAATTCTGACTTTAAAGGAGGCATTTTGGAGCCCTCGCCATCGTTAGTGCTTTCTCCACCGCCACCGTCGACCACACAATCAGCATCAATTTCATCTTGTTTTCTCTCAATTCGGGACGACAACCAATTAACTATTACATCGAAACCATCATCAACCAGTCGGGGATTTCAAAATACGTTCGACATGTTGGAAAACAATCTAGAAAACAGCACCCAAAAAACGACAAGCATAATGCAGGCCTTAAAAGGCAATGGAAACTTTTTTAAATGCAGCGCTGCTACATGTTTACCATCCATTTCGGAACACGAAGAACCGTTGACGCGTTTTGAGCTGGAGTTGGAGGCGAGGCAGCGAGTGGTGTCGACGGTAAAACAACATAAGGGCTGCGACTCAATATCGCGACCGTTCTTGTCATTCTTATATGAGTTCGCCTCGAAAGGTTGCTCAAAAGATGGCGCTGGTGACGTCACAGAAGACGAAAGTCGGTGTGAAGACTTGTTGCAAAAGAATTTCAATACGAGTACGGATTTAATATATCACGCTGCCAAAAGCATAGACGGCAAAAACTGTCTAAAAATAGTGAGGAGCTTACTCCGAAATAAAGGTATACTTAAAGTCTTAAACTAGCTTTATCTAATAGGGCTAAGCTCAGCGATCGTTTCCATGATTTTTTTATTCTTTTCTTATTTCTTTGTTTCCAATTGTAAAGTGCTATCATAACACATATTGAACTGAACTACAAGCTGATAATCTTTTTATGTCTTGAAGTAAACTTCACGTTTTTATCATCAACGCGAACGTAAATAAATACAAATGGACGTGCTTTCCCACACGTAGTCCAGAAAAGTTATAAGTAAACAATAACTTGCAGGTAGAATTGGCCAAACAACAAACTATGGAATTATCTAATTTTAACATTTTTATGTACGCGTTTTTTAATGTATAACGGTATATAAGAAAATGAACGTGAATGTGTATCTTATAGTTTAAATCATATTTGATCAGTGGCACATTAAAATCGGTAATAAATGAGTCAAGATCTCAGGTGAAAGTCGATACGAAGATCACAAAGAAATGGTCTGTGCAGATGAGTTGAAATTGTATAATAGTATTTTTTGCCATACCACGCATGACACAGAAATAATGTTGTCCTTGTAAAAAAATGTTGCCGGCTTTTACAAAATATTAATATTAGAGCTTTACGACAAGTGGATGGATCAGGTTAAAGGCACTTTTGACTCTTGAAGTTCTTGACTGTCTTTCCGTATGCTGCTATTCATTCTTCGTTCATACATCAGATACCCAAAATACCTCAGGTTTTCTTCTAAAAAGTAGTTAAGAAGCCACAAAGTATGTTTGAATGCATTGCTCATTCAGGATTGGTGACTTTGACTTACTTTATGACTTGCATAATCTACACTAAAGCTAAAAACCCTTGTTTAACAGTTAACAGTTTGTTTAACAGTTTAAATTTCAATTGGCGGTTTACATAAAAATACATATTGATACATTTGTTTTTCTCATAGTGCGGTTGTGTTGAACACAACCGTCCAGACTGCTCAATGAAGTTTAATTTGACAGCAGTTTGTTTACAAACAACAAATAAATATTTTTGTGAACTGATGTGCTGCGAGCATATACACTATGGTCAATAATTACCGGGACTGTGTCAAAAAAACAAAATTGTTTTATTCTTCTGGTAAATTTATTTTATCCCCTTCAAAATAAGCCCCATCTGAAGCAATACACATATGCCAACGCTTAATCCAATCGTCCATGCACTTCTGGTAAGCCGAAGCAGGTATGACCTTCAGCTCTCGCGTCGCGTTTTCTTTTATGACCTCTATGGACTCAAATCTCTTTCCACGAAGCGGTAACTTGAGTCGGGAGAACAGGAAAAAGTCACATGGTGCCATATCTCGAGAATAGGGAGCCGATCGATGATATTCACACTGTGTTTGTTCAAATAATCGCGAATAATGTGTGCTTTGTGAGACGGCGCATTATCGTGGCGCAAAATCCACGTGGTGCGACGCGTTTCATGCGCAAAATATCGACAACAATGTGTTGTGCGCTTCCATAAGAGATGTTAAGATCTTTAGAAATCTCTCTGAGGCTCACATGACGATTTTCAAGCACGATTTTCTTCACAATTTCAACATTTTCGTCGGTATTCGATGTTGAAGGACGTCCAGAACGAGGAAAGTCTTCGACCACTTTTGAACATTTTATACCACTCGAACGCTCGAGCGCATTGGCACAAGAAATTTCGTTCTTAAGACAAAATTTCAAACAAATACGTTGATCAACAAAATTATCCATTGTAAAATGCGACGAAGTACAAAAAGTTGACTGACGCTAACAGCTGCCAAACAAAAACTAATGATGCAATCCCGCTCAAAATTTGACACAGATGTCAGTTAGGGTCCTACCGACCTAAACAACCTGCATCGGGCAACGGCGGAAAATTTAACGTACACAGTCCCGGTAATTATTGACCATAGTGTATGTAATACTTCTATATTGGCAGTAAGCTCAATGTATATTCGCCAACATCACAGTACAGCAATAGTGAAATATGAGCGAGAAAGCGTATAAACGAATGTACCTTGACAGCTGTAAAAAGTGTCAAAAAGTCAGGTGCGTTCAGGCGGGAAAAAAATTGACTGGAAAAACGGCAACATACTCAACTTCGTCCAAATATTAGACGCCTTGTATTCAGATGCCAAAAAAGGCGAAGAATGGAATGAAAGCAGTGCGAGCAAAACGATTATTTTCATTCATGTCAAATTTTTCAAATTTTCAATTTATTTTTGGTTTTGTTCTGATGAAATGACAGCTGAATTTGTAGGGATGTTTTTCTAGTATGTGTTCAGAGTGTGTGCGCTGTGTTCAGTTGACAAAATAGCTTTTTCATAGAAAGCTTTCGGATGCAACCCTGCATGAAACTAGTTTCAAAACTTGTTAAATGTTTTAACATGTTTAATTTCCAACAACAATTGCATGCGAATAAACAGGTTTTCGAACTGGTTTTGTTCGTTTAACTTGTTTAAGCACATTAAACACGTTTAAACGCCATTTACAACTCTCCATTAAAACTAGCAATTATCAGCTATTCTGAGTAAACTAGTCGTCGAAATAAGATTTTTCTGGAACTAATGAAATCTGTAAAGTACAGGAAAACAAAATTTGGCATTGGTTTTACTGTGTACCAAAAAATCTAAAAATTATCTGTAATGAACAAAAATCAACAGTACAAAAACAAAAAATTTCGCTCCTGGGGACCGTGTTCAAAAAAAAACTCGTCTCGATGGGTTAAGGGAGTCAATTTATTTATTTATTTATTCATTAAATAATCTAGAAATACATTATTTCTTACAGATTATGTAGAGCTAGTGAGACCAATACTGTTAATTACTATGCAATTAATTCATTTAATATTAGCTTAAAGTTATTTTTAGAAATGGAAAAGTCAATTGCCAATGAATTTGAGAGCAAATTTAATTCTTTTAAACCTCTATATATGTGAGCATGGGAAGCGTACACAGTTCTGACGCCGTCATTTGAACATGATATAAGCAGCCTGAGGGTATTTGCAAAAATGTCTCCTCGAGAATTGTTAAAATAGTTCTCGCGGAGGGAAGGGTTTTCGTGAATAGTCTGACGACACCCTAAAGTGTTTCTGTTTAGTCTGGCGGATGCAACACTGTCTCATGTGACCAGCTGAAAACAGCGTGGAATGTGGACTGTAAGTGCTCGCTAAACTGTGGATTGTGTGACAAATTTGCAACCTGAATTGATTAGTTCACTCATTCAATCCAGAGTTCATTTGCGCAGCTGTATAAGCAATTGTGAAGTGTACAGCCCTGAAGTTAGCGTCGACAGAATTATTGAAAAGGAAGTTTAAATAATTTTTTGTGGAGGTTTGAAAATATAAATTGTATTGTTTACAAATATTGAAAAGAGTCCAGGACGCGGACTTGATGTTGATGTAGTGTTGTTGAAGTGGTTATTTTTGTGTACATTCGCGTGGTGGCTGTTTCAACTGTATTAACACTCGGAAGGCGAAGTGTGGAAACAGAACTTTGTACCTCGACAATTTCTGCAGAAAGTGATTGCCGACTGGATTTTGGGTATTCTTAAATTTTCCAAGTGAGTTCCAAATTTATTGCAGAGATTTGCGAACACCTGCTGGATGTAAAGAAGAAAAGCGTACACATAAAGTGCATTTCCTTGCACTTCTTTCTGATATATAAGGGCTTTTGCCGCAGTCCAGAACTGCACTTCGATGCTGACAAGTTGGCGCGTCCATGGCTAGAGCGCAGACGCAAAATCGCCACCACCAAACAACACGCTCTGCTTTTCAATGAGCGAGGGATTTTGATGCGTTGTCTGTAGGTCTCTCAGTTCGAAACAGCAGTGCGCCAGTTGGTGTCCAGCGAATTGCCATTAATTCGGCCGAAATTGTGCTTAAATTGTGAATTGAAAAAAGTGGTTTATCGATCAGCTGCTATTGGTGGCGTCGCCGTTCAATTTAAGCGTGCACGCAGAACGGCCGACTCATGTGACCAGTTAAAATAAATTGTAGATAAATAAAGAATACGACCCGGTCGAACATTGAGCAAACGTACGGCACTTAGCACCCTTGCGCCGATTACCTGCTTTGACGCTGTCTTTTTGCCATTGCTATTCGCATTGCCACCTCCAGGTTGTGCACAGAAAAGCGTCAAACAAACAAATGCGTAGTAGAACACAGTAAATTATGTAATCCAACAAATTTAAAAGCGGCAAAGACCCGGAAACGATCTTGAAAATGTTCGGTACACAGTCTGCCCGTCTCGCACATCACCGTTGTGCCTAAGAATATCGCAATCCTTTTGTGTTTCCCCACATTGCCCATTGAAAACTTTTTGCCGTACCTGCGAAATTGCCTAATGGAAGACATGGCCGCCGATGCCAGCGCCGTCGCTAGCAGTGATGGCACTAAAAGTCTCGACTTAATGTCGTCTGCCCGCGTCAATCGATTTTTCCCGCCGTTAACAGTGGTGGATGGAAATGTTGCATCACCCGGGGGCGATGCCGATGCTGGCCACGCTGGTACCAACGATGGGGCGGTCTTGCTGGAATGCGACGAGGACATCGGAGCTGGTGCTGATTTAGAGTACGAGGATGAAATGTTTTCTTCGTCGGCTACGCTTGACAGCGTGTTAAGCACTGGCACTGCCCACTCCAGAGGCGGAAATTTCACATTGACCTGCTCTGACAACGAAAATGCGATCGCAAATGAACAATTACTCTACGAAGGTAGCATCCGGTTCCAAAGGTCCGCTATCACAGCGAGTGGATAGCGACTATCTTAAACGGCATTGAAAGAGGGTCAAAAGTATTTCTACCTGCAATTCTACAGGGTAGCGTTAATGTTATGCTCGTAGCAGACCATTAGCTGTACGTTTTGGAACAGTCGTGCGTTTGGCAATGCAGTTGAGTCTTTTTGGTATTGGCTGGAGCCCAGCGCAAGAATGTATACGTACATCTACATATGTATGTATGGAATTTAAAACAAAATCAGCTGGTCAAACGTTCTTGTTTGCAGTAGTAGTAGAGCTTAATTTATATAAAATCGAATCAGCTTTGAAAAAAGGGGTAATTCATCGAATAGCCTGAGTGATATTAAAAAAAAAATCTGCTCAAGTTTTGATTTTGTCTATTCCAAGTGGATTGGCACGCTCCTTTTAATACAATTTTGTGTTAAAATTCTGCGAATGGACACCTCGGTAGATTGAATGGACATTTGATGTACTGTATGTGGTGGTCCAACGTAACTTACTCAATATTGTTTGAAATACGTGAATTGTTTGTTGTTTGTTTAGCATAGACCAATGAAAATTATCGAGCTGATTTAAGGCTCACGATCTTTGAAGTTTGTTGTCGACTTCATTAAGCCCAACGATAAAGAGATTATCGAATATCTAATTTCATCAGGCATACACCTGCCATAAATATATAATCATACAGAAAATTTTTAAAGTCAATCTAAACAGTGTCTGCACGGGGACCTTATGGTGCAAAGGCTTTCCGATTAGATTGCTTATTTAAATGCCAGTGCATTGGAAACAGCCAACCAAATTGTGCTGCAATATAGGATCAGTATAGATTAATCCTTAAAAATTCTTAGTGAAGCAAAACAACAATAATGCTTTAAATTATTTGCAGTTCTATGTGGTAACCGTGTTAGCCAGATGACTCGTGCATATGATGACATCGAAGCTGTGACGCGTCTTCTCGAAGAGAAAGAAAAAGACCTGGAGTTAACAGTTCAAATCGGCAAAGAGCTTCTAACGCAGAATAGTACTCTTGAAAACAAAATTTCGGAGCTGGAAACAGATCTAAAAGCAGCCAACGATGATCGCGCACAACTGATCCACGAGCTGCACAAAAAAAATGAGCTGATTGCGGTGCTAACCAATGATGCCGATGATGGCAGCGAAACCGGTAAGAAAACAAGTAGTAGCGTTTTAGTTCTTCTTTATTCCTTAATATGTTTAAAGGAAAATTCAATGAATGAAAACATTCATGGAGGATTAATATGCCAAATAATGGGTTAAAGATGTAGATTATATATGGCATTTTCGAAAATGTAACTAATTCGAGCAACGATCATTATTTGAGCCGCTCAGTGCACAAATCGATTAACTCCATAAAACAAAAAGTTGAGAAATGCGATGAAATAAAAATTTGTTTTTTAAAATTCCCTTTATAATTTAAATTCAAATATATATTGTAGAATACATAAATACATATACAGCTTTCATCTAATGGTATATAAAATTAATAAGAAAGAATAGCCAAAAAAATAATTTCAAAAAAGTTACAAATTTCATGTGACTGGTGGAGTTAATCTATTTGGCAACTGAAAAAAGTAATAAAGTTAAATCAGGCATTTACATTTTTAAGTTTTTTATTAAAAAAAAAGGTAGTTATTACATAGTTTTATTACCGATTTTCCATAAAAATAAGTGTTTACAATGTGTTTACTTTTATTATTTATTATTTGTGATTCATTTACCAGCAGTATAAATAATGTCTTCTTCATCAGATGTATGTAAGGACTCGTGATTTCGATTTGTTGTCAAGTTTTTAAAGTAATTATGGTTAACAGGAGGAATGAATTTAAGCAGCTCCATCATGTCTCTCCTTTTTTCCTTTGTCACAGTTCTACCTTTAGGATATAATAAAGGCTGATCTACATTTTTCATACTCTGTGGCCTACCTGCTACAGATTTCCTTATGTTAATTTCGTTAAATTCTGAATCTTCATTATAGTCATATTTGAATTGTATGACATGAGGTTTGGACCGTTCTAACTTTATGTATCGTATTTTAAGCCAATTTAATGGAAATCCTGTGACGGTTACTTTTCTGTTAATGATTGATTGTTCTAAAGGTTTTGTTGAAAAAAAATCTTGGTGGGTCATTTGGATTACATGAAATGGCGCTTTCTTTTTACATGTTTTGATTATATTGTACCAATCATCTGGTGAATAAATGTTTTGAATTTTTTTCGCATGTGACTCAATAATGGCAAAATCTGAGTCATTAGGTAAATAGCTGTGACCACTTACCAAAAATTTCATCTCAATTGACTCAGCTCTTATTTCCGTACTTTGAACAAGTTTCAATAAACTTAAGACAGTTTTAATATTTCTATTCTGCCCGGTACATGAATCTGAATATGTTATTATTTTTTCAAAGTTTGCAGCATTAGTTTTTATGTACTTTGTTAGACACGATGAAATTTCTTGAGACCCACGAGATCCTTCAGTTTCTGGCCAAACAAACATGTGGCTTATATTTTTACTGAATTCATGACATCCGAAATTATAAACATATAAATTTCGCTTATAATAAGCTACAGATGTGGTCAGTTTAGGAAAGGCTAAAGCTTTTTCTAAATCGAAAGAAAATACAAAATTTTTTTCTGATGCTGCCATTCGATCGGCAGCCATTTGACTTCGAGCCCGTTCTGCCTCTTTTAGGTGAGTTTCCTTTTCAATTTTTGCCGTCTTAATTTCTTCGCCGTCTGAAGATTGAATTTTTATTTGCAAAGCATCACAAGTTTGACAAGTTTTGTCCTTTGATGGTTGTTTAAAATGTAAATTAAACTTAGTGGAGAACACGTTATAGTAATATGTTTCTTTCACTGGTACCACATTTTCCTTTTCACATTGTGTGACGTATAGTTCGTACATTTTCTTAATATTTAAGTCGGGATTTAAATATTGTCGTCTTGGATTATGAGCTCTGGTGTAGTGACTACTGTAGGCTGGAAATGACTTTATATGTTTGATAACATTTGTGTCATCTATTTTATTGCTTGCAACACGGCCTTTGCGCTTATCAACCAAAGAAATAACTTGTTCTTTAGAACAACACTTGTATATCCGCCCGTCACTCACCTGATAAGTGTCTTTAAAATATTTTTACAAACGGGAATATCATGTTTGTCTTTTCGAAGGTAATATGTGAGCCGTTCAGTGCACAGAGTGATTAACTCCACTTTTTGAAAAATCTTAAATTTAAGTGTCAAAGCACTTGGTATAGTCATAACTTTTTATATTTATTAAAACTTTCCTGAATAGTAAAGATTAACACCATTAAACGACAAAATATATATATTTGAATTTAAATTATAAAGGGAATTTTAAAAAACAAATTTTTATTTCATCGCATTTCTCAACTTTTTGTTTTATGGAGTTAATCGATTTGTGCACTGAGCGGCTCATGTACAAGAACGTGATCTTTGTTCTTTAGTTTTATTCGTGGGACGTCTTCTTTTTATTTCTTTAATTTTAATGCAGCCTCTTAAAAAAAAATTTTGTTCAAGTTGACTATGTAAATTATAAAATGCCTTCATGGCAGCCGCGCTCTCATCCGAAGCAATTTTTAAGTTGCACTTTTGACGGCATCTGCATATAATATCGATAAATGTTTTTGCAGGTATTAAATTACCTCCTCTATTCCTATATGCCAAACCTTTTGTTCTTTTATACTTTTGTAAATTTCGTGCCCAATTATCAGGATTACGACTTCTTTTCCTCCCAATCAATGTATTTGTTGCGATATTTGTACTATTACAATCAGATGAATCCGAGGAAAACAATAAAAGTTTTCTTGAGCCAGACTTTCTGTTGATAAATCGTATTGAAGAACCATCACTTGATTCGCTGTTTTCCACATCCACATTGTTATTAATCTCACTCATCTTGACTATAAGGGTACAAGATTTATTTCTTTATATTATAAAGATATATTTTTTTATAATAATTCAAACCTAAATACGATCCGGGAGTAATGTTGTGAAAAGGCCAAAAAATATGTAGTCCGTGTAATATTGGTAAAGTATGCAGTAGAAGTGAAAATAAATTTATTTTTATTTTTCAAAGCATTAAGGGGACAGTCCCCTCAAGCGTCCGAGAAAAACGCGTTTTTTCCTGATTTTTTCTCTTACAAAAAGAAAGATCGGAGACATAAGAACTTTGGGATATGTTTTAGTCATACTTTCAACTTTATTCACAAAAAAAATTACATCTGGGAAATTCTAAATGACTGAGTTTTTCACGTTTCCCGGCAGCGTTTCGGCACGGTCGAAGTCCATTTGCGGGAACGATAGCAGCCGTTGTTTTCAACTAAAATCAAACATTTTTTTTTGTTTTCTTCGTCAGACTTATTTGTTCTATGTGAACTACGGAAATTCCAAAAATCCAAAATTTAGACGAAAAATTATGATTTCAAAAAAAAAAGTGACTTTTTTTACATTTATTTGTTAATAAAAAAGGTATTAAAAATCGGAATTTTTCAAAATCCGTAGTTCGCATAGAGTAGTTTTTCATACTGAATAAAATAAATTTTAGTTTAAGAAAATCTGTTGATAACTTTTATAGTTATCTTTTCCGCAAATTGTGAAAACATGGTTTTGAGAAAACGCACTTTAAACGCGCCGTGCGTGGCCGCCAGGCACCGTGCGCGACCGACTGAATTTTCGTGCAACTCCTGAAATACTTCGAATTTGGAGCTAAAACTTTACATACATAATCTTAAATAGATGCCCAATCGATTAAGCAAAAAAAAAAAAAAACGATTTTTTGAGACCTCTTGAGGGGACTGTCCCCTTAACTGAATTCGCAACGCTTGCTAGTGCATTTGAATTGAAACGATTTACATAAGAGGATGGAGTTAATCAAAATGGCTTCTGAATTAAATTACTTATTATTCAATGGCCAAAAAAATGTTGTCGTTTAATGGTGTTAATCTTTAATATTCAGGAAAGTTTTAATAAATATAAAAAGTTATGACTATACCAAGTGCTTTGACACTTAAATTTAAGATTTTTCAAAAAGTGGAGTTAATCACTCTGTGCACTGAACGGCTCATTTAATGCTTGTTTGCATGCTGATTGTGACAACAATTGTTGCTGTTGTTTTACTCATGCGCGAAATATGATAATTCACATATCGGAACGATTACGACTAACTAAGCCGAATAACTAACTGATGCACTCTTCAATCGAATTTGCTTAGTTTAATTTGGGGCAATGTCTAAAAATGTCAAATTTTTATAAAAGATGAACTTAACTCTTTCGGGACTACTGGGATTATACGTCCCACCAAGTTTTTAACGCCCCTCAAAATAATTATTCAGATCTTATGACCCATGCAAAATAAATATATTGTTACGAAAATACCAGTTCTAGTGGGCTAGTACGAATCACTGGATTGTGCAATTTGAAATAAACAAACACACTTAATTCCTCAAACGCAGTCAATAAAACCCAACAGTCACTTTATTTCACAAAGATTTACACTTCACTGTCTTTACACTTAAATATTTGCTTAGTTATTCCGCGTGGCAACTCCGCTAGTCAAAATCAGACTGACTCGCTGCGCCGCACCCGGCTGCCTTTTATACCTGTCGTTTAATGGTGTTAATCTTTAATATTCAGGAAAGTTTTAATAAATATAAAAAGTTATGACTATACCAAGTGCTTTGACACTTAAATTTAAGATTTTTCAAAAAGTGGAGTTAATCACTCTGTGCACTGAACGGCTCATTTAATGCTTGTTTGCATGCTGATTGTGACAACAATTGTTGCTGTTGTTTTACTCATGCGCGAAATATGATAATTCACATATCGGAACGATTACGACTAACTAAGCCGAATAACTAACTGATGCACTCTTCAATCGAATTTGCTTAGTTTAATTTGGGGCAATGTCTAAAAATGTCAAATTTTTATAAAAGATGAACTTAACTCTTTCGGGACTACTGGGATTATACGTCCCACCAAGTTTTTAACGCCCCTCAAAATAATTATTCAGATCTTATGACCCATGCAAAATAAATATATTGTTACGAAAATACCAGTTCTAGTGGGCTAGTACGAATCACTGGATTGTGCAATTTGAAATAAACAAACACACTTAATTCCTCAAACGCAGTCAATAAAACCCAACAGTCACTTTATTTCACAAAGATTTACACTTCACTGTCTTTACACTTAAATATTTGCTTAGTTATTCCGCGTGGCAACTCCGCTAGTCAAAATCAGACTCACTCGCTGCGCCGCACCCGGCTGCCTTTTATACCTGTCCGGCCATCGCGCAGATCGTTCTCGCACATTCCGGAGTGGACTAAAGGTTTCCATGATGATCGCGACCATCATTGCCAGGTTAGACTAGAAGTTTCCATCATTGCCAGGTTGGACTAAAAGTTGCCATCATTGCCAGGTTGGACTAAAAGTTGCCATCATTGCCAGGTTGGCCTAAAAGTTTCCCTTATTATCGCGGCCGTCGTTGCCAGATTGAATTATAGCACGACGCGTAGCGACAGGGTTGCTTTGCACAGCGACAGACTGTCTTATCATTACAATATATATATACCGCTCATAGCGCCATCTGTTGTGTAGATGAGGTGACAGCAGGATGGTTGGGGACTTCGCTGAGATCGGTTTGGTGCGCTGTTTTCGCTAATGCCCGCTTCCCCTTACAGGCGCTGGTGCACGGTGTAGCTGTACATTTGTTTTCTTTTTAACCCTTGTGTACGCACCGACTTGAAACCTCATAGTTGAACCCCCCATGGTCTGGCCAGACCATGGTGCAAAAAAGAGGATATTCGAGGATAGTGCTAGTTAATATAATTTTTTATATTTTTGTTAATGAGTTTATATATATCTGAGTATGTATGAGTGTTTGTATGTGTATGTTTGTATGTGTATGTTTGTGTGTGTAAGCCTGTAAACAAAAATAGTAAGTGTGAACACAATAATTTCTCTTGCTTGCTTACTTCTTATTTAGGTAAAAAGATACTTCATTTATAAAATACATGCCGAATTTCAACTTCCATAAATACATTTTGAAATTAAAAATATACGACAGTAAGGAAAAAATAAATAAAAAAATTTAAAAACGTAAAATTCGTCGTTTATAGATATGCTTCAACTGCTTGAATGCAGTGGTTGCAACGATATAATGCAGACTAATGATCAAACACTTTGAGATTTTACATTGGGCACATACAAATCGTGTTTTAAGATATATCTATTATTATTTCTGGCAATTATGCTTTGAAGTCGAAAAGGTAGCTGATTAATACAGAACACTGGGAATAAATAAGAAAAGGCTATAAATAACAAAAAAGATCTTCTATTGGCCACTTAGTTCCATCTGTTCAAGAAACAAAAACATTCCGTTCAAGTATAATATGCTCAACATGTAATTGTTCATTGGTCGGATATCGCCTTCGTCATCGCTATCTCCACGTTGAAATATCATATTTTCCATCAGCATCGAAGCTTCGGTTTGTTCAGGGTCCAAAAGATAATTTGCAGCACCGTTGTTATTACCTCCAGCAGCAAACGAATCCTCCATAAACTTTAAAAAGTGCAGATGGTTCATTAAATCATCCCACAGAACTACGTATTCATTCAATGAGCCAATTGCGAGAATTATTTGCCTGTGCAATTTGTATGCTTCCGAGTAAAACTTTAGTGATAAGTATTCAACATTTAAGTTGAGCTTATTCAAACTATTTAATTAAGACAGAATAAATAAATAACTTAATTCTGTTGCTCCAAAGCATTGGTTTTCGCTACTGCTTAGACTATTTTTTTAGAGAAATCGTCCTCTGAATTAACTCCAGCGTTGAAGTTCAAAAATAATGTACACATCCTCAAAATAGCATTTGCTTCCTTCCATCTCTGTCACAGAAAACATACAATCCAATTGATAAAAAATCAGACACGACAAGAGCACAAATACTTCCTTCGCTTCAGAAATGTAATTGAATTGACACCAAAAACACGGATATAACCACAAATACAATGGATAAATATTAATTTTAACTATCTTTACACATTCTTTTCCAACAAAAATTATAATTTACTAACCCAAAAGAAAATAAAGGCCAAAGTGAATGAAAATCAATTGGACCACGTAAATTTTGCGCCAACTAACTTATGTCACAATTAACGGAATGGCACGGAAAGGGCTCCAAATCGGATCAGATGGAAAAGGTCTAGTTGAAGCCCTATGCTCCGTAGGGGACTGGATAAAGAACAAACGAAAAAAAATATTTATAAACAACTCTGACAATAATTACGTCGAAAATAACAAAAAAACTGAAAATAACTGGCAAATTTGTATGATAATACACCATGGTCTGGCCAGACCATGGGGAGTTCAACTAAGGGGTATAAATACGTTTTGCACGATTTTCGCCTTGTTTTTGTAAATATTTTGTTCATGTATTGGTTTTTGTGCTTAGAAAGGATCAGTTGAGGATATCATGAAATATGAACCCGATAGCTTTACCACAACCTTACTAAAAGTGGACCCGAAGTTCAATATGGTCTGGCCAGACCTGGGTGCGCACACAAAGGTTAAAGTCGCACAGCGCATGCTTGCGCGTAATATTGCGTAGGAGTGACTGGGTTTCAGCCTCGATAGCCAAGCGTAAGATCACCCGCCTATCATCACAGGGGTCATGGGATCGACTCCTACCTGGTGCATGATCCCGCACTTCCAACTCTTAATTCCCTAGCCCAGCAACACCCTAGTTCAAAATCTCTGACTCTCAGATGATCCTTTCGCACTCACTCTCACGTCAAATTGCGTATTTGAAATTGTTTCAATTTGGCTGTTAAATTAAACCGTCATATATTAAACATCTAGTAAGTTAAACAAAATGATTAGAAAATTAACAAAAGAAAACCATAGATGGTTCATAATAAAACTGATTTTCATTATTGCACGATATTCGCTGAGTTGCAGTACTGTCAATCTGCTGTAACAATGCGAATAGTGCGGATTAAAAATATATACCTGTATTATTTTTTTAACACACCTGTATAGTGAAATATTTTTCAAATAAGCGAATGAAATGTTTTCCGCTCCTGAGAAAATGTCTTGTATCAGTTAGAGAGTATTGAATATCAGTCCTGTCTATATCGTCTCTTTGTGAGCGTTGCAATTTTCATGCCGTGCCTAGTATAAAGTCAGATCTGCACGTAGATGTGGTTCATTGGATGAGTAATGCCAACAAATTCGCGCAGCTTTCGTTAACATGTCGATAGTGAGAAACTTTTTGCTTCTGAAATGAAATGCACTGTGCCAAATTCTAATCCCCGCAAGCAGAGTCCGGAAGTTAAAACGCAGTTCAAGTTGACAGTGACAAGAAAACACAAAAACGCAATTACATACTCGTATGTATAAGTTTTAGTATTTGCATCGCATTTGAAGTGCTGCAAAAAATAGTCAGTTAATTTCTGTTTAGCTGAAAGTAATGGTGCTGCTGTTTTGTTAACACAATTTCTTTTAATTTCAATAGAAAATCTCTGGGATAATTGCTTACAACCACATAAGCTATTAAAACGACATTGTACAAGTAAACAATTAATTTTTTGTACCGTCAAACCTTCTTAGTTATTATTAAAACAATATGAGACCTAGTTTTCAGTTATCCGGATTTTCACTAAACGGTCTATGTAAACGCCTTGGATATTTCGATCAATAATTTTCTTGAGTATAGTTTTCATTTACACATTTCTCAAAAATATGAAAATAAAAACATTTGAAAAACACACACATAGTCATATTGCATGCATATAAATAACAAAAAATAATTATGCAAATATCGAAAGATTTTCAATTGAGTGTGTAATACATACACACATTTTTTATATACGTATGTTCCCAATCGCACACATTCAGTGAAGTTGTGATGAAAAAATTTAACAGATATACGAAATGTTTCAGTTATGCCCAGTTGTGTTAGTATAAACAATATTTTCAGTTAACCCATTGCTGCCGGGTACCAGTTTCGCCAATACGATTTTGATAAAATTTCATACACGACATGGAATTGACCCAAAATGATCAGACAAAAATTTCAGCTTTCTATCTAGGCAGCAATGGTAGCATTTTTCCATACTTTTTGAAGTGATCAGCTAAAGGAAGTATTGTTTACAGGTTAGTTAGGAGGCAGACTAGGGCCACTACGTTTCGCCACATTTTCCACCTCAGAAAAATTCACAATTTTTGGAGTCTGGTAATTCTAGCTAGATGGCGGAATTTTAGGGTGACCTCCACTAGACTAAGGTAGTTCCATCTTTACCCCAACCATCCCTATCAATGATTTTGAGATATCTCTACCACGAACTTGTCTGTAATTTTTTTAAAAAGTCGGTTTTCATGGGTAAAATTTTACCCATTACGCAGCAATGGGTTAATCGGGGTTTTCGGCATAATGCACTTAAAAAAAGCAGTAATTTTTGAAATTAACTTATCACTATACGTGGGCAGTCCGATAAGTACTTAGCCCCACCGTCCGATGGTGCCACTATCGTAAGAGAAATTTACTATCGTGTAGTACATCCTCGTAGACGGCTACTGTCAAAATTTCAGCCATATTGGATTGGCAAAAGAGCAATATCGGTCGGTGATTCGCCAAATTGGTCGCATTAGGCTACGAACAGCTGCCCCATCCACCGCATTCTCCAGATTTGGCCCCGTGTGACTTCTTTTTGTTTCCAAACTTGAAAAAGTCACTCGCCGGGCATAAATTTGAGTCGAGTGAGGAGGTTATCGCCGCCACGGAGGCCTCCAGAAAACGTATTTTTTTCAGACGGGTTAAAGAAGTTGGAGCATCGCTGGGTCAAGTGTATCGAGTTGAAAGGGGACTACGTTGAGAAATAAATCGCCACTTTTCCAAAATTTTCGTTTTTCTTTTGTAGGCTAAGTACTTATCGGACCACCCACGTATACTATATATATATATGTACTTAAATAAGTATATCTTTGGGTGAAGCAATATTTGAAGAATAATGGGTTAATATATCTCACAAAGGATGGGTGCACACACACAAAAATATATATTTCAGTTCTAAAATATGTAAAGTTGTTTGTAGAAATGAATTCGAAAATATTGCTAATGGAATGTTTGTTGTTTTTAGAGACGCCCACTTTGTCCAAGTCAATCACTCTGGATTTGCTGCAAAAGAAGATCACTTCTCTTCAGGATGAAAACAAGTCATTGAAGATGGAAGCCTCACAGCTTGCTTCTCAAACAGACGAAGTGGAGGCGCATGAGCGCCAGCTAATGGACGACGTAACAGCGCAACTAAACGAAGCCAATACTCAGTTCGAGGGCCTCAGTCTGGAGTTGGAGCGACAACGCGAAGAGAATCGCCTACAGCACGAGCAGATTGTGAGCTTGACGGCTCGCCTGGCAGAGGCCGAGATGCGCTTGCACCAGCTGACGCATGACAACGAAGAGCATGTGTCTCTGCTAAATATAACAAAAGAGAACCAGAACTCACTGGCCCTAGAACTGGTGGAGTTTAAACAGCGCTATCAGGAGGTGCTGGCCCTGCTGCAGGAGACGCAAGAGCAGCTGCGCAATCAGCGAAAAAAAGCTATGCCGCAGGCGCGCAGCTCATTCATATCGAGCGTGGGTCTACTACAGCCCGAGTCACTTCAGTCCGAACTGATGGAGTCTTCGCTATACTCTGAGAATAGCTTGGACTCTGGCATTTCGGGCGATGCGCAGCGAACGAATGATCGCATCAGCCGGCTGATGTCGCAGTTGCCTGGCGTGTATGGTGGAGCTGCAGGCACGGGAGTTGCGGGCGCGTACGCGTTAGGCAGCAGCGCAGTGCCGCCATACAAGCGTGTTTTTGAAACTGTGCGCAGCGCCAGCAAAAGCGGCAACTATGCAGATTCTGGTAATGCGTCAATGACGCAACTGGGTGCTATGGCGATGAGTAGTGCGGTTGGGCCGCGTATGTCGGCAATGCCATATCGCAACTCTGGCTACGACGGCAATTCCATGGGCCTGAAGACATTGTCGTGCGAGAGTTTGGCCTCGGAGTCGGACGACGGATACCCTACGCAACCGTCGGGCGTGCCTGGTGCGCCGGGTGCGAAAGACCTGGAGGCAGCATTGAAGCGACTCACGCCCGCTGAAGTGCTAGCGAGACGTGCGATGCTGTCGTACGCACCCGCAGGCACTTACACGTACGATGAGCAACCAATGACCAGCTCACTGCCACAGGGCATTCGCACACCGGACAGTATCATGTCGACCGGTTCGTCGGGGATATCCTCATCGACGAACATGTCAGCGTCAATGCAACAATGGCGTCTTCCAGAGAAGCTGCAAATCGTGAAACCAATCGAGGGGTCGCAGACGCTCCATCATTGGTCGCGTCTAGCGACACCTACGCTAAGTGGCTTGTTGGAGGAGCGCCCAGGCGTGACCATTCGCGGTGGACGTGGTTTGGACGATTTGGGTATGCAGGTGTATACATTGTCCGACGTGGAGGAGGACGTAAGCGACGATCTGCCTGGCAAACAGTTCGAGGCATCAGGCTGCACATTCACATACACCACAAGCACCGTAATGCATCCCGACGACGGACTGGTTAACGACTTGTTGTTCTTGTCGCAGTCGCAGGTGTCTTCGCGTATGGCGTCTGCGTCGACATCACGACAACCCAGCTGTCCTCCGACCCCACGCGGCGGCCTTTCGCGCAAGAACTCTTGTTCAACGTTTTCCGTTAACTTGAGTTTAGCATCCATGCTGAACGAACGCGGCATTAAAGCTGTAACGCCCAGTGCGCTAAACACGCCCGCCGGCCCTAACTTTTCGCCTACTGTGACACCCTGTAATAGCCCAGGTGAGTGTTCGGCACTTCAGCCATGTTAGGCGGCAATGTTACATTTTTTTAAATATTTTTAGAGGGTTCACCGCCTCGTTCGACGTCGCCGGAACCTCTTTTCAGCCTTCTGTCATCGGGTGCAGACTTGATTAGACGTAAACTTATTGGTGATATTGAACGACCCAACCGTAACCAGCAAAAGCAGCAGAAAATAATGCTATCGCGTCTGGAGCGACGAGCACTGCGTTCCCTTAGGTTGGTGGAAAAGGTGGAAAGCATCGGGTTGGAGAACATTATAGCCACACAGCCAAACGCCATGTCGCAGTTGGCTAGTGGCATAGCTAGTCGCAGTTCCAGCCCTATGGCGCAGCTGACAAGCCTGAAGAATCTGCATACCAGCGCCAACAATGTTGTGGATGACATACACTTTGATCGCAGTCAGATAAAAGACGTGTTGCACAAAGGCCTCAACCCAACAGCAGCCGGCATTAGTGAGGCGGGTAGTAGGCAGAGGAATAGCGACAACAACAAGTGTGATACAAATGAAACTACATCGAGGTCTGTGCACACCAAAGACGAGCAGCTGACGGCTGCAAAAAGTAGCCAAAGTCACCAGAGCATCACTGATTCCAGTACCGTTGCCGCCGACACACGCGTGAAGCAGTTGCAGCGTCAGAAGTCACGTCGCAACCTGAAGAACGGTCAACGACCGGACCTGGGTACGATTGGTGGGCGTGTACGCACCGACTTAGGCAGAGTGTCGCAGCCACCGAAAAACGAGTCAGCCGCAGCAGAATCGAAGAGCGGCAAAAGCAGCGACAAAGCACGCGAGACGCAGAGTCTAACACAAGCATTTGTGGGCACAGTTAGTTCCTTGCTGTTCGGGCGTAAAGGTGGCTGGCTGTAGAACTTCTTTTGTTAACTTAGTCTAGCTCGTAATGCATAAACAAGAGTGAACGTTGGTGACTTGCCAACAATATAGCAAGCTATACAAAGAAGGGCGATTGTTGTATGCCCAGCATCCAAATTGTATAGCCCAATACACTAAAGCAAGGAAATTTAAATACAAAGAGACCGACGATGGGGATGACGATAACGCGAGTTGATGGGCACTTATTTACGAAGTGTTTCTATTACTTATTCGTTTAATAAAGAGGATGCTACTCACATGTACTTTTACACTTTGCCAAAAGGCATTGTGTTAGGGAGGAGGAAGCAGTTGCCTCCAGTTTAGGTAAAAGCGCACACCAAACACACCAGATCAAATTTTGACCGCTCCATTTTCCTATTATTTTATTTTTTGTAAACGTGGGTATATGCATAAATTTGCGTATATATACATATATTTATATACTGTATTAAACTAATTAATAGTCTAACTTTAAAATTGTTTTATGTTTTTCGGAATGATCAACGAATTCTTAACTGTTGCGTTTTTTGTTAGCTGGCGGGGTCACATCCACCGTGGTTTGGTAATTTTTTGGACAAATGCTGATTTTGTTTTTTTAAATAAAGGCCAGTGTCGTAAAAGCGAGTGCACGGACTACTTTCGCAAAACGTACAGTCCCATCCAGAACTGCTTCTAGTCTACTTGAACTACACATTAGATTTAGTTTAATTTGAATCGTGGTTACTATTCTTAGTACTACGGTAGGCGGAAACCGCTAACACGTTGTGTCCATGTGTACATCCACGAGCCACCCGCAACGTGCCGCCGCCTCCTCACCAAACTACATAGAGTTTAGTTTGCTTGAAGGATGCTGCACACTACCCACGGACCTGCCGCGACCAAATATGCAATTACAATGTACTCAATTCGTTGTTGCTAACGTGTTGGGTAGCATTTCTATGGTACACGCAGATGAGCTGACCGAGTAATCACTATCTTTCACGAGTGATATTATTTTACTAATGCACCGCAAAAGCGAAATTGCGAACAATTGTTTTTCTTTGCCGCACATACCTACATACGTTTTAGCGGGGTATGAAGCGCAAGGACTGGAGCTAAACAGAAACGAGCGCTAAAGCAAGATGCAGAAATCAGCAGAGATACATTTATTTTCATATGTTAAGCCAGTAGAAGTGTAGCTAAAGTTATGTTAAAAGAAATATATATAGAGAAAAACGTAATTGAAAAATCATATGAACTTATGCAAACAACTAAAAGTCATGTCTTTGTTAAGGAAACAAGCAAAGAGGGAAAAGGACGTGCTTAGGTGTAAAAAGGAACTAAACAAAGCGTGTTATAAACTTTTTAATTTTAGTTTACAAAATTATTTATATATGCAAATTAAATTTGAAAATCGTTGAACTTAGCCCCTTTTGTTTTTCATTTAGCTTCGGGCGATTGGAAAGCACTCTGATTGCTCGGAAGGTTTTCCGCGTCTTGAGTAACGTAAGTGTGAGTACATATTTCCTAGCGTTCGGCTTTCTTGCCAACCCTTATTTTAACCCACGATATGTTTTTTTACTATAGCTAATATTTTTTTAAATATAATAAGTGTGGTATTGTAAAATGTCTTCATTAATTTTGAAAGTAGTGCTTGATTTTTTTATCAACTACTAACAACTAGTTGAAGGTTATCGTTGGTCATATCGTAGCGTACGCCTTTTTGAAACTAATATTTTTTTATTGTAGCCACATATTATGTAGTGTAGGGTATGAAGGTATAAGTTTTGCATCTACATTGGTGGCAATTCCCATAAACTGTGTTTGAGTTGAGGTATGAAAAGTCTTGTAGGAGTAGAGGAAAATATTTAAAAAACAGGTAAAGGTTGAAGTTTAAATTTCCATAGTTTGCTGTAAGTTTCGGCAGGTGTACCGTTATGCACTCTATTATAGTTTGCGTGATCGTGCAAAACATTCAGAGCGGAAATGTGGCAGTTCACATAAAATCGGCGATTTAAATTGATCAGTGAAACAAAAATATAAGTAATTTGAAGTAAGTTATGCCTTTATAAGCTGATATAGTCGATTTTTGTACTACTAAAAAAGAAATTTTTATTTTCTTCAGACCTGTGAATATGCCAAGAGGAAAGTAATGGCCACCTGAAGAAAAGGGAAAAATTAGGCAGGTCTGAGACACCAGTGTGTCATTATTTTAAATTACGCTGATCTTATCTGAAAAACGTGAGATATGACCGAAACAAGAAAATTATCGTGAGGCAAAAACGTGTGATAATGGCATTGGGAATCAAAGAAAACCTGATGTCGACGTAGTTTGTTCGCAGAATCGATCTGTCTATAAAGCCTCGACATGCTCGACAAATTTTACAAACTTCAAACAGCGATGTTTACACTAAACGCCCTTAAAAAACCCCCTTTGACTGATGGTCTCAAACCCAAAAGAATGGAATTGGCAGATAAGCTATTTAGAGGGGTGAACAGTTGTAAACAGTTTTGTTTAGTGACAAAAACTGTTCATTTTAGATGTACTGACGGCTTTTAATACTCTTAGCTCTATAAGTTGGTTGAAAAGGAAATCTGTACGAGCTAATGTCCGCTCAGGTGGTGATGTAATGGTTTGGGCCGGTATTGCCATATATGGTACGACTTAACTTGCGTGGTTTTCTGAAAAAATTAACTTCTGGGAACTTTTTATTCGCTTTTGAAAGACAAAAATATTCGATTAATTGGGCAGTTTAAGTCCTCACTTAAATCACATCGAGTACTTTACTTTTACTTACGAGTACTTTACTTTTACCGCACTGTTGAGCATGTTTATTGAAATAGTCAAAAAACAAAGTCAAATGAATTTTTTGACACAATCTCCGGAGAGATTTTTTTTAGTACTTATGCCACTATCGGGACGATTTTTTATTTGATGTTCAAAAAGAATTGTGATTCAAAAATGGAATTTGGAGAAAAAAGCGTAAGTGTAAGTAACTTCGTTTGAAATATATACATTTGGGTGCTCACAGTTTAAATGTTATTTTTTAGGGAAAGTTGCCCGAAATAAATTTTCCCACAAACTGTGAATACCATAATTGAATACTCAATCTTCAATTTTTTTTAATATTCAGCAAGTTCGTAGCATGCTGCGAATATTTGGCACACATTTTTAGAACTCAAATTGATATATAGAAAGTTAAAATAAATAATAAGTGCTAATAACACACTCGATTTTTGCAAACACATTTTTCGTCTGGCGAAGACGAAGATGTGCATAAATAAATTGACTTTGTTACAAAAATAATTCATAAACGCACTTACAAATTTTTTCGATTTCTAACGTTTTATATAGAGGGTTAAAGTTCTAAAGTTTTATAAACCCAACCATATAAAGTTTAGATATTGAGCAGTGAATCGAGTGCGGAAATTTGAAGTTAGTGTAAATGTAAATAATGTCATGTATTTTTCTCCTACATAAGAAAAAAATAATATTAAATCAAAATTTAATTATCAATCAATCATTATTGATCCCTTCTACTCCTTTATATAACCTAAAAAACCCATCAAAACACACCCTATGAAGCAAAATGCTATACAATGCGTTATAGGTCCCTGGGGACCTTTTCACAACGCTAAGGCCAACGGGCGACTCACTAATCGGAGGGTTAAGCTATCAAAGCTTTTAGCATTAGACAAAAAATAGCAAACTAACAACCAACGAGACTTCCTTTATATAATCTTGATGGAAACCTATGGAGTAGTCGGCGGAATATTAACCACATGTACTGAAGAATAGTATTTTTCGTTTATAACGAACCCGTTTAAAACGAACTGCCGCCTAAAACGAACCAATTTCAAAAGTACGCGCTTTATGTTTTCGCTTATTACGAAACCGTTTAAAGCGAACTTTCGGTTAAAACGAACCATTTTGCCAGTCCCTCGAAGTTCGCTTTAAGCGGAAAGTGCTGTATATAAATGACAAGTTAAATGAAAAAACCAGTTCGAAAACCTGTTTATTCGCATCCATTTATAAATGCTTCAAAGTCCAGTTCCCACGTCTCACAGTGGGGTAATTGATGCCGAAAATGCCGGTTATTTCACCCAGGCTATTTAGATATGAAATAACTATTAGGTTTAGTTAATCGAACATTAGAAAGTAAAAAACAAATGTTTTTGGGTATACTTCAGTGGACATTTTTTTAAAAACGGTAAAAAACTAAAATAGTTTTAAAAGCGAAATCTTGCACTATTCTAATGAAAGTTAAGTTGAACAGTTTAATTGAAACATTTCATCGCCACCTCTTGCAGCCAATTCAATATCAACATTATGATGATGATTATCATTATTATAATCTTCATCATCAACATTATAAGCCTCACCATCACCATTATCATCATTCCTCATTAGTATCAACTCCATAGCTTTGCAACTTTGGGCATAATATACATACGATGCACTTTTTTGTGGCAATTTTCCCAGACTTGATACAATAGGGTCAGAATGAAAAAAAAACGATTACAAATGTTTTCAATGGTATTTTTTGAGTCCACTTTCGTAAAAAATTCTCCATCCAACACTTGAAATCGTTATTCCGTGCTTCTTCCGAAGGTTGGGCGATTGGCAATAAAGCATGCGATATGATTTGCGGTCGATACAAAAACTATGTGTGGAAAATTGTGGGCATATTTTACCAGGAATAGCATTGTAAAAAATATTTTACAGTTTTTAATCCATAGCTGCGAAAATTTTCTATTTTGATTTGATGTTCACTAGAAACAACCATAAAATGGTGTGAATGTTTTGATTCAAGTCTTCATCGAATGCAGATATTTCTGCATTTTGAAAAAACAATAAAAACAACAATAAAACCTATTGCTTACTTGTTTTCATCTAAAAATAAACAATTTTAAAAAAATTTATTTTGCACATGTCTATTTGTTCTCATACATGGCCCGTTTGGCCCATGAGTTCGCACACAAAAATCGAAATGCTGGAAAAGTGCGCAACATTCGCGCAACTTTTTTTTTCATAAAATGTTACTTAAATATCTAAGCTATACGCTAATCAAAACAGTTTTGCTCGACCTCACAAGACTCACAACTATATGTCTATGAAAAGGTCAAAAATTGGACAATTATTAAGCTTTTAAACAAAAAATCAAATAAAATACTTATCAACATTTTTTTACAAAGCAAAATATACACTGCATTGCTGAAATACCTGAACATGAAGGCTGCATCATTAATTTTTCAATAGTTTTTAAAATTCACACAAAGAAATCGTTTTGAAGTGACGACAAAAACACGTTTATCACTGTGCGCACAAAAACTGAAAATAAATGTCAACTTTCAGAGTGCTTTGCGGGAAAACGGTAAACTATTTTCCAACAACTCTTTCACACAGTGATGCAGTATGTATGTATCCCCTTTAACCCGGTACTAAAAACATAGTTGTATCTTGATTTTTCATTTTGGAATTAATCGGCACTTTACTTATATATTACCCCACTGTGCGTCTGTGGGAACCCTTTTCGCCCGATTAATCGGCATCGGCGAAACTCGCCCTTCCGGCCGATTAATCGGCATCGGCCAAACAATTTGGTATCGGTCGGACTCTACTTCTTAGTTTATTTGTTTAAAAGCCAATACTTGAAACATGCCACTTGTTGAATTTCATTAAATTTGGGCGAATTTGACTGTAATATACAACAGAAAAAATAAGTATCGCGACGTATATTTAAATCTAATCAAGCTACAAGAGAAGTTTTTTTAAAATTGCAACTCCTTAAAAGTCAATGTACTTATAACGGGGATAAATGCAAAGTGATTTGGCAAGCTTTTGCAATTTTTTTATATACCATGCCTTACGTTTGAGAGAGAAAAAAAATGTTTTTCAACACTTCCAAAAAAGGAAGAAACTGCGCCTAATTTGTGACTTAGCGAAAATGACTGCATTGTGTGATGACAAAAAAATATGAAACAATTTACTTACACAAACAAACAATTTAATTTATACTTACGATTTTACCAAAGTCCCATATAACCAAAAACTTCATCAATGGCGACTCCTTGTCGTGAAAGACGAAGAGAATGACAGTTGTAGTTTAGTCAAACTCTTTTTGGCGTATGCCCGTCTTTTCAACGACTCCATAGGCCGCTCATACATAATGTAGTGTGCAAAAATGAGTCTAAGTTATGACTGAAACACTGTAGCTTCTTAAAAATGATGATGATCGGTGATTTTTTTAACACACAAATGCATATCGACTGCAAAACGAAATCCTTAAGCAACGATCTGTTCTTGTTCTTCTTCTTGACTTCCTTGACTTTTCCTCTGCCTTTATCCTCTGCTATGTAAAACTATTTCCATATGCACTTGTTCCAAACCCCCCTTTACGTAAATCCCTTTTGCCCATAACGTAGCATTAATATTTTGTAAGAACGTTGTTCATAAGTAGTTGTCTGACTCCCTTTGCTTCGCTGTCCTTGCTTCTATCTGAAAGTTCTTGCACTTTGTATGTTTTAAACTGAGCGCTCTTGTCAATTTTTAAACATGACTTAAAAACCCCCAGTTTTACGCAGTATCTCCAACATGTGCATTTGGGTTTGTTGTCAGATGAGCTTTTACGAAACTGGCAAGATTTTGGTTTGCAGCGGAACTCTTCTGCTTCTGTAAGTCAGAACCAAGCTTAAACTAAAAAAACAAAGCCAAACTAAATAAAAGGTATCATTTTTTTAATGGACATTCCTTATTGGTCCTATTACTGCCGTCTGAAAAGGTGTTCCTAAGCAAATCGGACGCGTTCCAGAGGCGGGGCAAAAGCATAAATAGTTTACCAAGGCGTCTTTGGTGCCCGCTTGCTTGCATTTCTAATATATATAATTAATACATCCTTTTACCCTTCTATTGAGCGACCTAAACATAACATCAATAACTGTATTTAATACCAGTCACTTCTGCGGACCACGTGTGAATTTCGTGAATTTTTTAAACATAATTTGCAAATTAGGTACGAGTATTTTGAATAGTTGACTCCGAATAGTTGACTTGAGATCATACATATAAGTATTATTTCATTTCATTTTTTAGAAATTTTGTGTATACTTTATTTTGCATATAATCTTGGATTAGGGATATGAAGTTGTACAAAATGATTAAAATATGTAAATGTTAAAAATGTATTTTTCTTTTTATATAATATTATAATTATGAGTAGGATTATTCGCATGTAACGGGAAGATCCTGTGTGATTTCTACCGCAGCTTTCTCCTTTAAATCCATCGCAATAGTAATTTCCTGTAGAGAAGAAGTAATGGAACGGTAGTAGTGCAACACACATTGAACATCGCAAGTGGCAAGAGAAACAGAAGCGGGAGAAATAGTGAAAGAACGAACATACACAGTTGTGCATGTCACTACTATGATGGCACTGCGGAGGATTTCAAGCGGGAGGGATACGCAAGTACAGGACAACAACGGTGCGTACGAGTATACCATGGTAAATAACAAGAATTATCGCTAACGTACACATACACGAAAGGTTGGGATGAGTAGAAAGCATTGAAAAATAGTGATTCCGGAATGTTATTTACGTGAGATTGCAGCTGCCATACAACATGAGGGCGAAAGTAGTATCCACAGCGACCATTCATAGTTACATAGCAATTCTTGTCCTCTTAACACAGTTCCGCCTAATAAAACGGCAAGCCAACAAATATGTATAAAGGTATGTAAGAGTATATGCGCGCCCATGAAGAAGAGTGGGATCAAGGATGGAGTATGCGGGTGAGATGAGTGAATTTCGGCCATGACAAATGTAAAGGCGATCGAATCGAAAATAGTTTCAGGACTTCTCAATGTTTACTCATCGCTGTAGCGCATTTCCAACACATCGGCGAAACTGTACCATGCGGTGTACTCGGTGAAGTTATTGTAAATTTTGGCGTGTGAAGGGGATCGTAAGAGTAGTTATTGGCGGTAGTAGTAGAAGTAGTTGTGCTGGTGGTAGGGAGGTAGTAGCAAGAGTGGTGATGGCAATAACGCTAGTTGCAAGCACAATTAGTAGAGATCAATAGTCTTACAAGATATAGAGGTTAACCTTTTAGTTTATGTACGAGTAGCAAATGTTTGACGAAAGAGCAATGCACTTTTTGTCTGCCGTAGCTCAATCAATCGATTGACTGATCGAGACACGGGTGAACGCACCGATTGGCTTTGCTCGCAATACATCAGTCGATCAACGAATTAGACTAACTAGATTAGCGCTATGGATCAGATCATGCAATTTGAAAGCCAAACAAGAACAATAACAACAACACAGTGGAGAAATATGCATGAATGTGTTTCTATGAATCAATCAATGGATCAATAACTTGTAACAGTAGATACTTTGGTAACTGTACTCATTTATTATAGTAGAAGTTTAGTTGCAAGTTTTGGTATTCACCTTGGATGGGCTAATGGAATCGTTGTCATTGTCCCCGCGATCATCGCCTTTGCTGCTCACCGTCAGATTTTCAATGTCTTTCACACTTAGCATAGAACAGTCTTCTTCCTCCCTCATTTTTTCTTCCCCCTCATTCTGCTCGTTCTGTTCCTGTGTGTCACTGTGAAAGGGGGCAACGACAGTGGCAGTAAGGGTAGCATGAGGCACAGTCAAATCACATTTGGGTACAGATTCGTATTCGGACAGAATACCAAGATCGCTCTTGCCAGACTCAATAGTCGCTGGCAACGCTTGAACAGCGGCGGAAGCGGCTGCGATAACATCTAAGGGCGAAGTCATACAATCGATATCCTCTTGGACTTGCACAGCAGTCACATCGGCAACATCACTTTTGTTGTCTGCTTCTTGCTGTTGTGACGATTCTAATTTAAGCTCTGGTTTTTGTGAGATTTCCTGTTCATTTTGTGACTGAACCATTTCTACAGCCTTTTTAGTGACCTCATCGACCACGGCTGTGGCTACTAGAAACTCTTCAGTCTTGTCCGATAGGATTTCTGGGGCACTCGACTTTGATGTTTCTTCTATTTCGCAATTTTTCTCAGTAGTTTTCGGCTCAATCTGCTGCGGCGTTTGCTCAAGGACCATTTCATCTTCCACTTTTCTATCTTCAACCAAGTTCTGGTCAATGGCGGCAGTTGATGTAACGGTAGGCATTATTTCCTTTGTATCTTCTTCGGCAACAGTAGCTGCTGCAGAAACAGCGGTGGTAATCACATCGTTCTCAGGTTTCGCAGCTAATGGTAATGGTGTTGGTGATTCTTGTGTTTCTGGTGCTGTCATGACTTCACCGACATGTGCCTGGTCAGTAAATGCGAAAACTGAAACCTGCGAGGGTGGAGGGGAAACAGGCAACGGTGGAGGTTGCTGACAGTCGCTCTGAACCGCTGCCCTGCTCACCGCTTCGCAATTGCCTGCTCCTGGCTCGTGCTTGGGAGGTTCACCATGGTTGGCATCATCAACGACGGCAACTGGGGGGACAGGTGAGAGTGTTTCGCTTTCAACTGCAACCCTAGCACCCGCAGCAACGGACGCGTCAATCGAGATCTTGTTCTCGTTTTTATTGCTGTTCGCATCAGATTTCGTCTGCTGGGATTGGGCATTCGGGTCGAGGGGAATTGAAGATATAGAAAGGGTATGGGCAGAGGACAAGGTAGTAGTAGCTAGATTGTCTGTGGGTGTAGTAATGTGTTGGATGATTACCTCAGTTTGCGTTTTAGGCTCGACTGTCTCTCCGTCTGCGCTTGTGCCATTCTGGTGTGGTGCGACATCGCATCCATCACTTACAACACTTGGAATGCTTTTGATTTTGTCAACAACAGCGCCGGGCGCTTCCACCAAGTTCGCTCCGTCGTCTCTTACTGCTTCCTTCATGTCATCGACTGATGACGGCACATCAATGCCGTTCTTCTCAGTTGCGGTTCCATTGCTTACCATCGCTGGCGCTGCGTCAGCTGCTTCGATGGCTTCACCTTTCTTCTCAGTCTGATTGGTCTCGTTGGTAGTAGTTTCATTGCTGTCAGCAGTGGCAGTTATCTTGGTGGTACTATCGTTGGTTACAACTTTCTCCACGGTTGGTGTTGAAGTAGGAGTCTTTTGTCCATTCAGCTCCTTCTCGGTGGCATCACCATTCTCCAGCTTTTCAGCAGTCTTAACTACTTCAGTCTCCTCACCATCTTCATCATTTTTCACTGATTCAGTGGTCTGAAAGGCAAAAATTTACTTGTTAACAAATACGCTTATCGTACTGGTGCCAGCATGCTTACCCCCTCCGCCTTCTCCGCTGTTACTGCTGCCTCACCATTCATAGCTCCCGCGTTCTCACTAGTTCCTTCCTCGGCCTTAGCAGGCTTCTGTTTGTCCTTCTTGCCAAAGGAGATGCTGCGAAAAGACCATTTCTTTTTGACTTTCTCCTTCTTAGGTTTTTTGTTGCTCTCATCTGCAAGTGGAGAGATTTCTTCAGTGCCCGAAGCGCCCACTATTTTCTCTCCTTCGGTTGTAGCGGGGGACTCTTCTCCCTTCAGGGTCTCCATACCGGTGGCAGTATTATTCTGTTCAGCGCCGTCGCCGCCGCCTTGAGCGACCTCAGCACTCTTTTCAGTGGTCAAGTCTTTATCGTTTTCAGATTCGTCAGCATCTTTTTTCTGTACACAAAACGATATAGAAATATATGTATGTTCTTCCAAAACACACACAAAATGCTGCAAGTCGAGAATACTACCTCTGCCTCAATATTGTCTTGGGGTGTGGCATCACCATTCACTTGCTTTTGGTCGAGATCATCGATTTTCTCCAATTTGCCAGTAACTTCCTCCTCCGGGCTCTTCTTGCCCTCGGTGGTTATATCAACTGATCGTTTGCTCTGCGTTTTGCCCATTTTGCCGTTGCGTCTGTAATAACATCACAAATATGGAACCATTCATTATTATCGAAAAAACAACTGCACCACCCTACCCGAAAACAAACAAAAAAAAGCCAGAAAACAGCACAGCACCAACAAAGGTTGCTTATCTCGAATTCGGTCCGGCAAGCAACAACTGACAGTATCGTTAGTTAAAAATATCCAACTTATTTTTAAGTGACATTTTTAAAGGAAGGCAAGAAAATCGCCTTACAATCAGTATCAGTCAGCCAGCCGGTAGTCAATTACTTATCTCAACCTTACACACGCACAGAAGCAACGGGCGCGCACCACGCTGCACACGGTATACGTCCGCCCATATGCCGCACTAAATTCATTTCATGTAGCAACGGATGTAAAGCGCAGTGCCGCAAGCAATATATTACATTTTCATACACTGAATCACGCCTCTCGCATTTGTTGATTTCGTCAGTGCGTTGCACTGCGTTGTGGAAAAATAAACTAGTATGTAAACTGATGTCAAATAAAAACAGAGCCAAAAATTTTTACTCCATTTACTGAAAAAGTGTGGTCACTAGGGCTAGACTGTATAATTCGAAGGATGCTAAAGAATTTATAAAAAAGTAACGTCACCCCCAAAAAACATCACACAGCTATGATATAGAAGACCGGCTTATTGGTTTTGAAAAAATTTTTTTTAATTACACTGGTGGCAATTCCCATAAACTCACTTTGAGCTGAAAGTATGAAAAGTTTTGTGGGGTTAGAGGAGATGATTTAAAAAACAAATAAAAGTTGTAGTTTACATTTCCATAGTTTGCAGTAAGAAACGGCGGGTGTACCGTTATGCACTATTTTATAGTTTTCGTGATCGTGCAAAACATTAAGAGCGACTAGTGTTTTCTCAGAGTTGAAATGTGGCAATTCACATAAACTCAGCAATTTAAATGGATCAGTGAAACAAAAATATAAGTAATTTGAGGTATGGTATGCCTTTATAAACTGATTTAGTCTATTTTTGTAATATTAAAACCTAAAATTTTTATTTTCTTCAGAAAATGCCAAGAGGAAAGTAACTGCCACTTGAAGAAAGGGGAAAAGTTAATGCATTCAATCAATAAGAGTTTTCGATACGGGAAATAGCGGATAAAATAGGCAGGTCTGAGACTCCAGTGTGTCATTATTCAAAATTACACGGATCTTATGGGGAAAACGTAAGATATGGCAGAAACACGAAAATTATCGTAAGGCAAAAACGTGTGATAATGACATGGGGAATAAAAGAAAACCTAATGTTGACGGAGTTTGTTCGCAGAATCGATCTGTCCATAAAGGCTCGACATGTTCGACAAATTTTACAAAATTCAAACCGCGATGTTTACACTAAACGCCCTTAAAAAACCCCCTTTGACTGATGGTCTTGAACCCAAAAGAATGGAATTCGCGGAGAAGATATTTAGAGTCGTGAACAGTTGTAAACAGTTTTGTTTAGTGACAAAAACGGTTAATTTTAGATAGTACTGACGGCTTTTAATACTTTTAGCTCGATGAGTTGGTTTCAAGGAAGTCTGTATGAAGTCTGTGATATAATGGTTTGGGCCGGTATTGCCATGTATGGTACGACTTAACTTGCGTGGGTTTCTGAAAAAAAAAAACTTCTGCGAACTTTTAAACGTAATAGTAATACATATAATAATCAGAAGAACATTGTGGGCCTGAATTTATTTTTTTCAAAGATTGACTTTAAAAAGCGATTATATAGGTTGGGCTGCATACCGGCACAAACTCGTCAGAATCTTATTTTATTTGTGCCTAAAATATTTTAAACCGCAATGGGAAATGGACAAATTATTTTAAAAAAAAAACTATTTAGAGTACCTTGAGCTATGAACACATTTTTACTCTATGCAATTTTATATTTTTTATGTACTGAGTTTATGTGAATTGCCACCTTAAATTGTGCCATTTTTATGAAAACAATAAATAAATTGGCAGAACAGTTACCTAATTGGGATTTTTTTTTTAGTTATTATAGACTATATTTTACAATAAATATTACAGTAAAACTATTTTAACTGAATCAATTTTTTAAAGAAAATGTAACAAAATCCAAGCAGATTTAGGTGAGTTTATAGGAATTGCCACCAGTGTATATAGTTACATAATTGGGTATACACTGCGATATTGAAAAGAAAAAAAATTAAATTTGACCATAATTCATTCGTTATTCGTTTTAATTCAAAATTTGTAATGCAGGATAATAGATACCAGTGTTATAATCATTCCAACATAAATTCATCGACTTTATAAAACGTAAATTTACAGCTAAAATAACGCCACAAAATTGAGTATACAGATCATTTAAATGGCATTTTTCCAAAAATTAAAATACAAATTTTACAAATTTATATTAATTAGTTTGCATTCTACGATACACCATTCACCGATATTGTCGTAAACAAATTTTATCCAAAAACCTGGTTGTCTGTCTCAAGCAAGTTTTTTTTTTTTTTTTTTTTGCGTTCGCGTGTAAATTTTACGCATGCGTTAAATCCTTCTCGGGTCCTCGGGTTATGGGTCACGTGTTGGTGTGATTGGATCTCATGGCCTTGGTACATGCGACAGCGCGACCAAGTGGTCCGCTCTTTGCAACTTCGTTTCATTCAATTAACAAACTGACAAGTGCACACACTGCAAACTACACGTGTGTCGCTAACCAAAACAATTTTAATTTCCTAATTTATTTTTCGTTTCCTAAATTTCAATAACAGAAGTGTTTCACAAGTGAAACTATTACAAAGTAATTAAAAAGGCAGTTGTAATATAATGAATCAATTAAAAGTCCGGATTAAATCTCAAAATAATCTTAACTGCACTTGTTATTTCTGATTTCAGTAAATAACGCTAGTAAATTTCACTACAGTAGTTTATTTACGATTTCGATTTAAAAATGTGATATTTTCTGTTTCGCATCGCACATCACATCGCATTTTATGGAAATGGGATAGTAACTTGAATTAACCGGGGTACCGGTTAATTCAAGCGGTTTTCTAACAGATGGCGTAACTTGATTTTGTGAACAGTGATTCACCTTTCCAAATATGTGTTGGAAAGCTATTTATTGTCATATAGTTTCAGAATCAGTATGTGTCATTTAGCTGAAGCGTAAACAACAATACTTTTTTTTACTCTGAAAATGTAGAATTTTGTGCCGAATAAAGTGTTTTTGCGGGGAGTGCTTCTTCATTACTTCAATATGAAGAAAAAGGCTGCCGAAAGTCGTATTTTGGTGGAAGTGTATGGTGTGCATGCTCTAGCTGAGCGTACGTGCCAGAAGTGGTTTGCACGGTTCAAAAGTGGCAATTTTGACTTGGAGGACGATGAACGGCCCGGACAGCCAAAAAAGTTTGAAGATCACGAATTGGAGACATTGCTCGACCAAGATCCATCCCAAACGCAAGAAGAACTTGCAAAATCACTTGGCGTCGCTCAACAAACCATTTCCGATCGTCTAAAAGCAATGGGAATGATCCGAAAGGTAGGCCATTGGGTGCCGTATGAATTGAAGCCAAGAGACGTCGAACGCCGATTTTTCACGTGTGAACAACTGCTTCAACGGCACAAAAGAAAAAGTTTTTTGCATCGAATTGTCACTGGCGATGAAAAGTGGGTCCATTACGATAATCCAAAACGTCGAGCAACGTATGGATACCCCGGCCATGCATCATCATCGACGGCCGTGCAGAATATTCATGGCCTGAAGGTTATGCTGTGTATTTGGTGGGACCAGCTGGGTGTGATCTATTATGAGCTGTTGCAACCGAATGAAACGATCACAGGGGAAGTCTACCGACGACAATTGATGCGTTTGAGCCGAGCACTGCCCGGAAAACAGCCGGAATATGCACAAAAACACGGCAAGGTAATTTTGGAACATGACAATGCTCGGCCACATGTTGCACAGGCCGTCAAAACCTACCTTGAAACGCTCAAATGGGATGTCCTACCCCACCCGCCGTATAGTCCACACCTTGCGCCATCCGATTACTATCTCTTTCGATCAATGCAACATGGCCTGGCTAACCAGCACCTCTCCAATTATGAAGAAGTAAAAAATTGGATCGATTCGTGGATAACGGAAAAGCCGGCCGAATTTTTCAGAAAGGGTATTCGTGAATTGCCAGAAAAATTGGAAAAAGTTATAGCTAGTGATGGACAATACTTTAAATATTAAATTTGTAACCATTTTTCACAATAAAGCTTCAATTGTCCCAAAAAACCGCACGAATTAACCGGTACCCTTATTAGATTTCAGATTGATACCATTCCTATACTTATTGATACCATATTTGTCACTCAAAATTTTTCTAACAAACATATATGTATTTGGGAGATTTGAATCCCCAAATTCCTCTTGTGTGCGCCACTGTACCAAATAGAATATCTGAAAAAGTGAGTAATAGAGTGCAGAGTTCCAACATCAAGAGCGTCAAGTGTGGAATGAAACCAACACAAATCGTCACTATAAAATTTAGAGAAATTTGCTG
This sequence comes from Melieria crassipennis, assembly GCA_963668005.1. Classification (NCBI taxonomy): domain Eukaryota; kingdom Metazoa; phylum Arthropoda; class Insecta; order Diptera; family Ulidiidae; genus Melieria; species Melieria crassipennis. The sequence goes on from OY764961.1 coordinate 47,704,110, forward strand.
TTTTTTAGAAGTTGGTCTGAAAATGAATAACAAAATGGATTTGCCCTAACATAAATCATACGGTCAGAGTTATCAATCCCGTTTCAATTCTATCCCGATGTAAACTTTTCAACATCACTATTTAATTATCGTGAGTTCCAATTCGGAATTCTGTTTACCTGCGTGTAAAGACGACTGGCCTGAATAAAGTTAATTGTTCATCAAACGACCGAAACACCTAAATGCGCATACTCGCCGCGCTACTACTTCACAATGATGTGTGAATAGTGCCCTTATATAGAATATACAATACATATGCGGAGGTCAGTGGCGCACACAGGGAGGGGTTTGGGGGTTCAAGCTCACCCAAATATACAAATTGCTGGTATGGTTTCAAATGGTATTGGGCTCAAAAGTTGTACACAAACCCCCCTCCCCTAAATAAAATACTGATCAATCCTTACTCAATACATCTATTTATTTGATTTAAAAAGTCATGTCTGGCGTCACTATATTTCATGTTTGGGAAACGTCGTCGGTTAGCTCTGTTGACTGTATTAAAAGTATGCATTCGACCCGAAGATAAAAAATATTAATGATAATTTTAATTTAAACAAACCAGATAATATACTTAGGATACACTTTCAGCACATTAAAAATTTAATTGAAAAATATATTATATGCTACTCAATAGCAGCCCAAGTGCGTTAAAACTAAACTGACACATCCACCGTTTGCTACCGTTTCGATTAAATATGAGTGATTCACGTTCCGAATTCGTATTAATGTCACAATTTTGCAACAGTTATCAATGATGAATACTCACATATGCATACATACATACATCAACACATACCCACGCATGCATAGTGCACTCAGAGCACATGTTAACCCATTAAGCCCTGAGTTTCGCTATATTAATTCATAAAGACATAAGACTTGAAAATGGGTAGAATTGGATTAGAATTGATCGTTTTAGATTCTGCCATACTCAAATTTCAAAATTATTTAAATATTCATACTTTTTTTCGATACAAAGTCAAAGGTTTTTTTGGGGAATTTTTGAAATTCAATCAAAAATACTTATTCTTCAAACCTATCAAAATCCCTTAGTGGGCTGCATTTTGCAATGCTAAACTATTTAAAAATAAGTTTTGAAAATTTTTTTTTTTGATTTTTTAAACAAAAAATATGCTTTAAGTTTTGTGTTGCGCGAATGCAACGTTGGGCCTAAACACTGCCAATTTTCATACAACGCAACGCGTGAAAATGTCAAAATCCAAGCAGCTGATATTTTATTGGCACATTTTATTTTCCGCAAATGTTTGATTTTGTTTATTTGTGTAATGTTTGCGAAAAACATGATAAAAAAAAACATGGTATGAATTTTTTGCTTGATTTTTTTCTTGATTAGGTCAATTAATAAGATTGTGTAACATTTTATGGAAATCGCACAAGCCTTTCTGGGGTCAGGTTTTAATGGGTTAATGCCGGCGTATGCATAGTTTTGAATAATGCAAATGGGAAATGTTTCCTTTTATTTTTTCGCTCACTTTTGTTAGGTATCGCTGTTTGTTGGTTGTGTGTCGTTAATGCGGCTGAGGTATGTTCCATGTATGAGGCAAAATCCAATATGTTCTCTTCACAACGATCAACATATTTTGTATAATACATGATCCCTGCATTGCTAAGTCCACCAAGGCATTTTGTAGCCAAGTCGACACGAGAAGTTTAATACCTAGGATTTACTTTAGAACCCAATTTGGCAATAAATTGGAAAACATTGCCACTGAAACAAAATTAGGTTGGGAAAAGTTCAATCCATATTCTATGGTACCTTGAATATTACGAGTAGAATAAACCACGAATCGGATATTTGTAACCTTACGCAATGCGAAGGGCGAATGCTTCCGCCTGAGAAATTAAATGGTATTGTGGGTTCCCCACTACGTTAAAGTTTTAATTGCTTTCCCTTTCCGATTAAAAAACCGACTGCTTCTGCTTACACGCCAAACGTCGCCTGAAAGAATTCGTCCAAGCAACCTAACCAAACAATAGATGGAAAATATATTCGAATTAAGATGTATACCATGATATAAGACAGAAAATGTCACTTGCCTCGTAAAAGATTAGTAGGCAGTATCGAAAACGCCGAATGATATTTCAAAGTCAATTTAAATTCTAGCAGTAATGTAGAATGATTCGAAGTTCTTTTAAATATACCGTTAGCTTTAATGGGAAATAAATAATATTTTAGGTAACAAACTTATAAGAACATGGGTTCTTTTTTTATTTACATGAACAAATATTTTATTGTTTTGCTTTATTAAACGCTTAATCATTAATGAATGGGTACCACCCCTTAATTAATGGAATTTACTTGTCAAAAAGGCAATATTTAATGGTATTTGTTGTAAAAGCGAATGGTATATTTGAGAGGAATATGTAGTCATAATAAATCATCCATACCAAAAGGCCCCAGTATTTGGATGAAAAACTTAAGTCTTCTAAGTGTAACCGGCATATGAACTTACTACGTCCAGCCCACAAACTTTCCCCAACTCCAGCCGACTATTCTTTGTAAGCACGATTAGATTATGCAATTCGTTGCCCATACCCATTAAATCAATTGTAAATAGTGGCCACTTTAAGCATTTTTTTTCAAACACTTCTCTGTCCTTCTCTACTTTTTGTACTGTTTCCTTCCTTTTCTTCCTTCTCTAATAATTATTAAGATTGAACTGAATTGTTTATTAATTTAAGTAAACCGTACTGTGTTATCAATTTGTGGCATGCAAAAGAAGCACTTCTTAAATGCCGATGCAATTGTTATTATATAAATAAAATAATAAGTTACGGCTAGATTTAAAATTGACCATTTGCAATATTATTTTGTGTTTTTGTTCTTTTCATAATATTGACTACTTAAATTTGGCGAGGTTGCAAAATGAATTTTTCTGACAGTGAGACATAAGCTATGATACGATTCGATTTTATACACATCTGAAATCCCTTTAGTTTGTTTTCCAAAAGGCGCTGTTTAATAGTTCTGGCTGCGATGTTTACGCCATATTAACCCTAATTCCCAGAATTTTAAAAGTAACGTAAACCCAGAAGTGAGACTGTCAGGCTTATATGAACTAAATACTGAAAACATTTGTATAAAAAAGTACAAAAACTGTCTAAAATGTTAAATTTATAAATGCAATATACAGTCGTGTCTGGGTATAGTGAACACCTCGATATAGTGAACATCCAAATTTTGACATGGAGCCTCTAAATATTGAACAAAATGTTGAAAGCAATTTCCAGCAAAAACCAAAAAGTGTATTTTGAGCAAATAAAACGAGGTTTTGAACACAAATGTTAACCTTGATATAAGTAGTGAACAACCTCAATACTGTGAACAGGCCTTGCAATAATTAGTTCAGTATATCCAGACAAGACTGTAATTCTAAGATTCCATTAGAGGATTACATAAAATAATGAAATCGAAAATCTTTTGGCTTTATCACCATTTGAAATCTTTAGTGAGACTGTGAGGTTCACTTCTGGGAATTAGGGTTAAGCTACAATAATAAATGGGGCATTCCACGCGAAGCGGACACGTAAAAAAACTCGATGTTTCCGATTTCAGTAATATTTGAGTATGTTCTTATTATTATGATTTGAGTATGTACGTATTATTGATACGTGTACCAAATATTTTTGTGATATAATGACTAGTTAAAGAGTTATGGGACTTTGAAGTTTTCGACAACCGGTTGGCATGCAGTACTTCAAAGCCGATTATGGAGTCATAAAATTATATATTAAAATAATTAAACCACTGGATTTCTTACTTCATTTACTGAGCTTTTTAATTGTATTTTTGGAAAAGAAAAAAATAATTTTTTTTCGTAAAAAAAAAACCAATTAATTTTTTTTCCTTGATTTTCACTAAGTTCGAACATTTCGTTTTTTTTTAATTTTTTTTATATAAATTGCTAATATTGTATAGAACATTGGTGCCAACTTTTATAATGAGCGTGGAAGTGGATTAGGAGCTAGACTGAAAATACTGCAGAAGGGTGGCGTCAATCACACAGTTTCACTAAACGCGCACAAGCGGCGGGCATCAGGCGCGGCAGTATTTTCAGTCTAGCTCCTAATCCACTTTCACGCCCATTATAAAAGTTGGCACCAATGTTCTATACAATATTAGCAATTTATATAAACAAAATTTTAAAAAACGAAATGGTCGAACTCAGTGAAAATCAAGGGAAAAAAATGCATTCGTTTTTTTTTACGAAACAAATTTGTTTTCTTTTCCAAAAATACAATTAAAAAGCTCAGTAAATGAAGTAAGAAATCCAGTGGATTAATTACACTGTGCAAGTCCAAAATTTAGACATGGGGGGGACCTACTGGGTGAGTTTCCTATAGGTATACTGAGTTGAGATCCACCAGCCGTTTGGTAAGATTGGCTCTAGTTTATGAAAAATCCGACTTTGAAGTGTGGTAATTTGCGTCAAATTTGTCGCTTAAGTAGGTCCTAAATCGTTTCGAATATCGCTTTACTGTCTTCGGCAAGTTTGTAGATATTTTAACGACCAACAAATTTGCTGAAGACACCAATCGAAAAAAAATACATTCAAACTGTGTAATTGCGATATGTGCATTTTTTTGCGCAGCGCTACATGGCGTATGAGTGTCATAACTTTGGAACCATAAGTCACACATCAATTTAATTTGAAACTTAGTATTTAATCATGTCCTTCAATAGAGGGAATAAAGTGGGTATTGAACAAAGGGGTGTGGCACCGCCCATACAACTTAAATCTTTTATAGGGAATAGCTTCGGAATTGTAAGTCGCACAGCATTGAAATTTGGTTTGACATCCTCCTATAGAAGTGTAATTCTACTGTTAAAATTTGATGGGGGTTGGACAAGGGGCGTGGCACATTTGTTTGACCCAACATTTCGGCAGAACTGTAAGTCGCACATCAATGAAACTTGGTACGAACCTACCATTTAGTCATATCTTTCGACAGAGGGAATGCGGCGGATATTTAACAAGAGGGCGTGGCTCCACCCATACAACTCAAATCTTTTATATGGAATAGCTTCGGAGTTGTAAGCCGCACATTCCTAAAAATACTCTAAATCAAAAATAATTCGTATTTTATAATTTTTCGAAAATCAAAAATACTTGAAATAAAAAAAATTGGAGACGCGTTTCTCATTATTTTCAAAATCTAAATTAATAATCTAAATATTCGCACGTTGATGTACTGCTAAAAGACCTTAAGGTCTTACTTTGTACAATTGGAGTTAGTTTGAAATAAATAAATAAATAAACAGAAATAAATCCAACTGGATCAACGACAGGATAAAAGTATGTATGGAGAAACAAATTTTGTTGAGCCTTTTGACTTCAAACTTGGTGAAAGTACTTCAAATGTAAAATAACTCGATACGTGTTTTTCAACGGTCAACGACCGGTTAAAAGTTTGTATGGCGAAACTGTAAAAAAACATGAATTAATGGGGCCACTGACTTCAAATTTTGTGTAAGTACTCTTAGTGAGAAGAGCCGCCGTGGCTCAGTTGGTTAGTGCGTTGGACCGCGAGTCGAAGGCAGCGACCCAGGTTCAAATACTGCCTGTAATAACACCTAAAAAAATAACGGGAAAACTCGTTTTCTCTTTCGGTGGCTGTCCTCTCAGCTGGAAATGGCAAACCTCTGAGAGTAAAAATTGCTTATGAAAAAGCTCCCAACCTGCCGTTCGGAACCGGCATAAAACTGTAGGTCCCTTCAACCCGCGTACAAATTCACACGCACAACACGGGTGGTTGCGGGAAGCTAGGCCTTAGTCTCGCGTAAGCGGGCTGTCGTTCCAGTCAATTATTAATTATTATTATTACTCTTAGTGAGAAATAATTTGACGTGTTTTTCACTTTTTTGAAAATCAAAACGGGGTCAACAATGGGTTAACAGTTTGGGTGTTTAACACGATTTATTGGTCCTTTTGACTTCAAACTTAGACAAAAAGCACTTCTATCGGGAAATAATTAAAATGTGCATTTCATTTTTTGAGAAAATCTAAATCTACGTGATAAACTAAATGTGAAAACTTTAAAGGGCTTTTGAGTTAAAAACTCAAAAGGGCTTTTGAGTTCAAAATTTTTGGAAATACTTGACATCAAAGATAATACATATGTTTTTTTAAATCAAAATCTGACGGGGTCAACAATGGGTTCAGAATTTGTATCGGGCGAAACAAGAGAGCTTGCGTGCGAAGCCGCGAGGCCCAGCTAGTTTTAATATATAATTTTATGACTCCATAATCGGCTTTGAAGTACTGTATGCGAACCGAAATCGGAAACATCGAGTTTTTTTACCTGTCCGCTTCGCGTGGAATGCCCCAAATACTTCATGCAAGGAATACTTTTCGCGAAGCGCTGCTAAAATTAATTTTATAAAATTATTGTTATAAAATTAATTATTTTTTAACAAAATTACAATATATTTCATTTAAATATTGAAAGTACATAGTATATACACGGTGGGCGGAAAGTTCTTTTACAAATTCTGATTGCTTGCTTTATTTGAAAACGAAATGGGGAAATCCCCTAGGCGGAAAGTTCTTTTACAAATTCTGATTGCTTGCTTTATTTGAAAACGAAATGGGGAAATCCCCTATAATGTGATGGTTTGAAAATCCTAAGCAGTTTCCTCGTAGATCTCGATGCGCGATGTCATACGGCGAATCAGTCAATAAGTGTTGCTAAAAGTCTATTTAAGCTAGTATGGGAAGACTGGCCGGGAAATTCGCCAGATCTTAATCCTATTGAACATATCTGGTCCAGGATTCAAGACTTAGTATTTCGGAGTCCAAAACCTGCTAATAGACTTCAACTTATTGAGAGAGTAAAACAAGAGTGGGATGCCATATCATTGGCTGAAACGTCGGTCTTGTGCGAAAGTTTCCGAAAGCGAGTCCTAGAGTGCTACGAAAAAAATGGCACACATACACAATATTAATGATCAATTGAATTTTGCTTAGGTATGATTTAGTGGTTTAAATAAAAAAAGTTTTGAAAAGCAATACAAATGATCCTTAACGGTGGTTTTTTGTATGCAGAAACTTTCCGCCCACCGTGTATATTTAAACAGAAGTAATACTAGTTATTTTTTATTTAGGTTACATTTCGATTTACCACAAACATGTTTTGTACAACCATCGATAAATCAGTAGTTTCCTGGTTCAGATGAATCTTCATATTTTGTTGAAAGTTCTTTTACTACTGGAAACAGGAAATCTTTTCTTGATATATATTCTCCACTTGTTTCATTCTTTTACAAACCCCATACATTTATTGCTGCTATTCCTTTTTGTTTGCATGGATAGTTGCAACCAACGTACATAGCATGTTTCTCCAATAATTCTGATGCTGGTAAAAAAATTGTGTCGTTACATTTTTTCCAGAAAAGGTAAACGGTTCAATTAATTTTGCCTATTTTTATTTGCAAATGCAAGCAATCGTGAACTCCACTTATATTTTTATATGACGGGTAAAATTACCGGTTGGTATATTTGGGTATACCAAATAATTATCTCTGTAAAATAAAAGTGCACGAATCTAACAATTTGTAATATTAAAGTTTACACAAATTAAGAAAAATACAAAATATTTTTAGAAAACATGTTTTTTTATTTATGAGCAAAATGTGATGAATTTATGCATTGGTCATTTTGACAGGTTGGTAGTTCTACACCTTTTCAAGTTCGATTTCAGAAAGCGTAAATTCAATCTCAGAAACACAAATTCAATTTCAGAAAGCATAAATTCAATTTCAGAAACATAATTTCAATTTCAGAAAGCGTAAATTCAATTTCGGAAAGCGTAAATTCAATTTCAGAAACACAAATTTAATTTCAGAAAGCGGAAATTCAATTTCAGAAAGCGTAAATTCAATTTCAGAAAGCGTAAATTCAATTTCGGAAAGCGTAAATTCAATTTCAGAAAGCGTAAATTAAATTTCGGAAAACGTAAATTCAATTTCAGAAACTACCTTTAATGTATAAAAAATGTTTTTGGAAAAGTGCACTTTGCCAAATTTTTTAACTACGTACGGAACAGGTGGGCCACAAGAGGTGTGCTGCTTTTGGGGCGTCGCAGGGGCTCATTGACATCTGCAGCCTGCGCCCAATGGGTGCAAGGCCTAATAAACAAATGGCAGGAAAATGGGAATAATGTAAATGACCTTGTCATTGTGTGCGACAATGCACCATGCCATAGTTCAATGGAAACAGCCGTAGCAGCACACTCAGGTGGTCTTGCGGAAGTGCTACGTTTGGGTCCCTATTCACCGATGCTCAATCGAATCGAAAACATTTGGTCGAAAATAAAGTCGTACGTTAAGTCGCATATGACTGTGCCGCACGTCCGATCACCTGCCATAATGGAGCAGCGGCTCCAGTATTTGGAAAAAATAGTGGACGATGCAAAGTGCACTGTTACTGGAGGCGACTGCGCCAGAGCAATCCAGCACAGATGCTCTTGCGCAGAATGACATGATGGTAGGAACTTAAAGATTTATTTTTTTTTGGCAAGCAGATATTTAGATATGGATAGATATAGATATTTCTTTTATAACGTATTATAAAAAATGTTTCTTTTTCAAATCTGTGTAAATGCAACCAAAATAAATTCAACATTTACTCTGAAATTGAATTTACGTTTTCTGAAATTGAATTTACGCTTTCTGAAATTGAATTTACGCTTTCTGAAATTGAATTTACGGTTTCTGAAATTGAATTTATGTTTCTGAAATTGAATTTACGTTTTCCGAAATTGAATTTACGCTTTCTGAAATTGAATTTACGGTTTCTGAAATTGAATTTACGCTTTCCGAAATTGAATTTGTGTTTCTGAAATTGAATTTACGCTTTCCGAAATTGAATTTACGCTTTCTGAAATTGAAATTACGCTTTCTGAAATTGATTTTACTCTTTCTGAAATCGAACTTGAAAAGGTGTAGTGTTAACCTTCACACCGACACTATTAACATACATATTAAAGAGCTGCAATGGATGATTCATTTCTCCCTACACACCGTGTGATTTAGTGCAGTGTGCACTGTTTGCCAGCATTCACTGCAGTAAGAGAGCAGTATAAGCATGACAACAAAACGCAAACCGCAATAGCAGTCAACACTCATTTGTTTGTCTCTGCAAGGCACGCACTGTTTTCTCTCTGCTATATACACTGCAAGCAATGCTTTCTCTCTGCTATATACACTGCAAGCAATGCTAATGAATCGTTGACAGTGCGTAACGGGCCAAAATGCTACCTGTACACTGAATGTAATGACTCATTAAAAGAACAGTTTGGCACGCGTAATTAAGTGAGAGAGTTTCGGAAAACATTTTAGTGTCTGATAAAAAATTAATTAAAATGGAAGTTGATGATGTGAGTTAATATAATATATTCAAATAAATAATTTCAATGTAATATTAATGTATATGTTGTTTTTATTGTAATTTTTAGTCAAATGACACTGTATCAACAGTTGAAAATGCTAGATTGTTCAAAGCTATTGACGGTGAAAGTTGTAAGAAAGTGAATTTTTCGAAAGTTGTTTTCAACTTTCATCGTCCGTAACTTCCCCAAATCGGTTTTGGACAATCCATATATCGTTGGAAAGGTTAGTTAATTACCTTCTGAATGACGGGCCACTTGTGTTAGTCGGATGGTTGGTTTACGAGATATGAGCTTAAAATAAGAGAGGAAAAACGTGTTTTTCGAAGATTTTTCGAAAACGCTTCTTAACACTTTCGCGTCCGATCACGTATTTTTACGTTTTTTGCCAAACAATCCTAGGAGCCGTTCACGTATTTTTACGTTTTATGCCGAACAAACCTAGGAGCCGTTCACGTATTTTTACGTTTTATGCCGAACAAACGTAGGAGCCATTCACGTATTTTTATGTTATTAAAAATTATAATTTAACTGTTTCCGGGGCACTACTAAAAAAAAAATTAAAAATAGCGGCGCCAATGCAACGGCATACGTAAACAAAGCGGCAATAGGTTTTAGTTTAACTGCACAGAGAGCGGACGCGAAAGTGTTAAGACATTTTTTTGATTTTCAGTTTCGTGTTCAGCAGCCGAAAATTAGTCTAAAAAAATACTTTTATTTTTAGGAGCATTTTTCGTGTCGAGTAGTGTTATTTCTTATGAATTCCGATATTTTTTTTTTAATATTTCAATATATGTTATAAATGAAAAAAGAAAATATATTCTCGTTGCTGCTTATTTTTTTATCAGTTGTTATATTGTTCCCAATAAAAAATCAATACCATTGTTTTTTTTTTTAATCTTTAAATATATAATATTAATATATAAATATTTAAATAGTTTAAATTTTGTTGAAAGTTGAAAATATTTTATTTGTAAATTCGTATGAAATTTAATTTGAAATAAAAACCATTCGAAAAACTCAAAAATATGCGTGATTAATTATTGTAATCAAAGCTCTATTTCAACAAAGCTATACTAATTGTTCTATTAGTATAACTTACTGCATTCAGTGTCATTGCAGTAAATTTCATTGCCTTTACTGTGCATTGCCTTTAGTGTGTTCGCACACACTAATGTTATAAAGCAACAAAGTCTCAGCTCTCATATGTCATGAACGCACATGTTTTGCTTCTCTTCGCTGGCACGTCTCATTCGATCTGTTTGCACTGAGTTAGTGCAGTGCAGTGCCGTGCAAAGAGAGAGAGTGTCTTGAAAGCACTTTCAAATGCACAATTGCAGCTCTCTAATACATATGTTAATATTTCAATTTTGATTTTGCTATAACTTTTTAGTTTTAAGTCCGATTTTCATGCAGCTTCGGCTCAGTGGCTAATTTCTCAATGAAAATTTTCACCCTTACACATATTAAAATATGTTAATATTTGTTTTCATTCATGAATTTTGTTAAATAATTTGTTATTTTCCCTTTTTTTTTGTAAAAACATTAACGATGAAGCAATTACGTCTTCATTTTACAATATATAACCTTATATAAACAACATTATTACAATTTGTATAGTAATTATAGCATTTCGATCGAATTTTGCTATTTTGCTCACAGTAGACTGGTTTTTTGCACTGAATACAACGCTTGCTTGTTGTTTGCTTTTATTTTTGCTACTTGGTGACGCATAAGTCAAGAACCTTTAACTTAGGAATACCCACAATCGTCTTCATCTGCAACAAAACCATAGGCCCCAACAATTTGGGGTGTGTTAATCAAACACCCATTTGCCGTTTTTGTTGAGAAGAATGGCATATTCCGTGGATTCTGTGCGACATAACGTTGAAGCACTTATCACTCTGAGTTCCTCTTCTATTCGTAATTTCCACTGAAACTAAGAAAATTGTTGACCGACGCGTTCCAACAGTTTCAATAACCTATGTAAATTTATAGCATCGCCGTTTGAAATTGCCGTGGCTAATCCGAAATCACAGTTAGATATCATATCATATCGGCATATCAAAGCATGATCCGTTCAGTTTTCAAATATAAACACTCGTTGCAAGCTTAGAACTTCTATAAATTATATTGCAACTTTAATTCACCAAATTTGGTTAAACAAAGTATTCCATGCCACACATTTTTGATCGATCGTTCCTATGGCAGCTATATGATATAGTTAGCCGATCTTGTTCAAATTTGGATGTGATGTGGTATTACCACAATTTAAATACCAAATTTTGTGGGAATATATTTGAAAATGCACTTTTTCTGACATTTCTTTTGAAAAATCAACTAACTCGCCCACTTTGTGGGGGCTAAGACCTTATTGATCCCTTTTTCCCCTTCCACGTTTGAACTTGTAATTTCTTAAGAACAGTTTCCTGATTTTGCTTACCAACTTATCTCAAAAAATGAAAACTATCGTTATAAAACGGATGAGAAGAAAAATATTAACATATGTTAATAGTGTCGGTTTCCGTATATAATAATTGGTGTCGGTGTGAAGATTAAAAACGATATGTCAAAACCAAACCAATGAAAACTTAAATTGAATGACCGATTTAGAATTTTATTATTTGTCCCCGGAGAAAAGGGTGATTTCAGAACTTGTAAGTATGCAACATAATTTTCAGAGCATGGGAATATTTATACCAAGAGTATTTTGGTTTACAAAATTAAACTCCGTCCCGATAAAAATCTAAAGAATTTGAGTATAAGTTAGCCTCAGTCAAAGTTTGTTCTACAACGCGGAATGAAAAACAGATCTTGACTCCGAAGACTCTTCAGCGGGGCTAAACAGTTTATACGCTGAAGTAGGCACGACTTATCGTGCCATAGCGCCATAAATGAAATTGAAGATAAACATTATGCAAAGAAATTAACTTCTACTGTTAAAAGACCGTAAATCGATGCTAATAGATGCCTCGTGCACTATAGGGGGAAACGAACAAAAGCCATTTAAATGTGTTCTACTCGTTTTATGTGGCACTCATGAAAGGGCCTTGAAATAATAAGGCGACTTTTTTTTCTTATCATATTCTAAAACTCGTTTCCACTAATTTAAATTACGATTGTGTTTAAAATTAAATTTTTTTATACGAATTTTAAGAGCGGAACAACAATTTTAATTTCACATTTACACTTTCAATTATTGTTTAGTGTACACTTGGCATGCTTTTTGGAGCTGGTTACTCGAAAATTCTGAAAGTTTCGAGAAAATTCATCTTGGAAAAGCGAGCTATTTGCAACTGCCAAAAAACATATCGTACACTAAATGCAAAAGAGTCACTTCTCAATTATCACTACTTTCTTTAACTGGAAAATACTGTATATCTGTTTTTATGTTAATTACGTTGCTTCTGTAGGATCGAGTTTTGTTTGTCACTCCTGAAAATTTGAGATTTCTGAATTGTGGAGACTATTTTCTATTAAGTATGCGATATATGTATTTGTCATGTTATAAAACAATACACGGAAACAATAAAAGTTTCGTGAAAAGGGTGAAAATAAAGTGATAAATTCAGTTGGGACTTAATATGTATTGATAGTCGGGACTCATCAAACATGATCGTCGTACAAAACAAGACATAGCACGTACTGAGCAACTGAATAACAATTATTAATTTGAAAAAACTGTCAACATCTTCTTCTTAAGTTGAAGAATAAACTGAATTTGTATGCAACATTTATTAATAACCTTTGTTTACGTCAGTATTTTTCTTTCTCTCTCAGTGGATATCATGATATCTCATGTGATATATTATTTTCATTTTTTTTCTGAATTCTCTTGTACGTTTATTTAGCTTTTAATTGTTTATTTTCTCGTTTTTTTGTTATTTTGTGATGAATATTACAAACAAATGTATATGTAATAGTTCCTTTTGTTAGTTTAAAAAATATTTTTGATTGAATTCATTCGTGTTATTTTTTCTATAGAATCGGCATGGGCCGATTATTCGGCATCGGCCAAAAAACAATTGGGTATCGGTCGGACTCTATCCATAAGTGTTGAACACGTTGTATAATAAAATGTCGAAAAGAGAGCTACCAAAAAACAACCAAAGTACTATAAAACGGACATCACTCTATGGAGACTAAAAGAACTTTTATACCATTAATATAGGGCTCCCAGATATGCCTATTGAAAAACCGGGACACTTTGGTGAAATTATTGTAAAATACCCCTGTACCCCCCGTCGACAAAAAAAAAGATGTTAATAAAAACCAACCTTTAAATTGGACGTAGCAGTCGGCTGCGCTAGGCCCAACCTAAAGTCGTTGCCAGCCCCAAGCTGATAGCCGCCCTCTGCTAAAACGCGTAATGTTGTTGCCAATTTTATTGCCGCAGGTATCGCTGATGATCGCACGTGCCTTTTTAATTTGGGCTCCAACTCATCCCGGACATACTCATAAAGTTGAAAGATCACTCTGTTGACAGCTCAACAAGAAGAAGCTATCACATTTTATGCTGACTCAATCTTGTACAAAAGCTGTCGTAAATTTTCGGGAATACCAAAATAAAAACGACACGACTCAAAAAACGAGTCGAAAAAAACGACAGGCGTAAAAAACGACACACGACACTCGGAATAGCATGAATAAAAGAATACAAGATTACGACATCTGCTGACGTCACGCGTGCCCATTGCTAGAGTTACCACCCCACCTTCAAAAAATTTCTAAAAAGTTCTAAACGCAGTCAATTATCGTAATATATGATCAATTAAATCTGTTCTGATACCAAATTGTTTGATAAGTATCTTAATCTATGCAAATACTTTGAAGGAAAGTCCAATTTCACACAGAACAAGAACTTTTTGCACCTTGTTAGAAATTTCAAAATAAAAAAGAAACGACTTTCAATTTCAAAAAATGCCACTCGGCAGCTCTATTTAGAAACGATTTGAACAGCAAATTTTGATTGGCCGACGGTTTCTTTTGAATTTTTCGCGAGTTTTACTGAATATTATAACTTTACCCTCAAAAAGTGATTTTTGCCCAAAAAACGTAAGTATTGAAGTGCATTTCCTGTACAAATTTGGTGTGAAAACGTGTTTTTTTTCCAAAATAGAAAACACAAATTTCTGTCAGAATGCGTTGTGCATTGGGCAAATGTACGCAAAACAACAGGAACTTAATGGCTTTATGGAATGTGTCTGGTCCCAAACAGCAATCGCTGGATCTACTGGCGCACGAATGCAGCGTCGTGCACCGAGCCAACCGCCGAGTTTAAAAATGAATTGAGGGATAACAGCATCTCAAAGTGGCAAAGGGATGGGACAACGAAGGTAACGGCAGATGCACCCACCATCTAATCCCTATCCTTATGGTGTGGCTCAGCATGAAACGAGGCAAGGTTGACGACTTCATCCTTATAGAAGTGATCAGCGGACACGGCTGCTTCAAAGCCTTTCTCCATCGCTTTGAATACGAGTCGGATCTCCGAACTCTGCAGCCGTAACACCCTCGAGGACGCGATAGACGTCTTTGCATGGCCCAGCTTTGAGGGTCAGCGAGGTTATGCACAGCGGCAAAGCCGAGGTTATGCACAAACTCCGTGCAGATGCAACCTAAGGCGTAAGAGGTAAGCGGATGAACGAAGACTGAACCGGGACAACGGACTAGAACGGCTAACAGTTAGACAAACCAACTTGAACAAAATTCAAGCTTTAAGCTTAACTCCGCTTCCTGACGAAATTCCTGACGGTCGTACCAGAGAGGGTAAATCGGATCTGACAAAGATGGTTTAAGTGTGGTGAAAGTCCCACACTGACGGGGTTTTGGCTTTTGATGCTTTCCATCTCTATAAAAAAAAAACAGAACCAAAGTAGTCGCAGTTAAACCCTTGCAAACACAAATGCGCCAACCACCACTAACACAATAACGCGTGTACAGTGGCAGCAGCAACACAAACAACAACAGTTAGAGGAGAGAAGGAGGAGGGAGAAGACGTGAAGGATGAAGCACTGGCCAGTGGTCACTATACCAGCGAATAGTGCGCGCGCCATCATTGCAATAGTGCAAGAAATTTTTTGAACTTAATAATAAAATATAATAAATATAAAAAAAAACAATTTAACGAATTTTAATTTTTTTGTAGTTTAATGTGCTGTTCGTCCCACTGTTCCTACAAAAAATTTGACATATTGGCATAAATTCAGTGACGTCATGAGTGCCGCTGTCAAATTATCTGTCTCGGATGTCGTAACCTTATATTCAATAAACCTTGCGGAATAGGGCTGAATAACTTTTTCCATCCCTCAGTATTTTGAAAAAAAAAAAAAAAAAATTGTCCCCGAAATAACAATGTTGCTTCTTTTAAAAAGTACATTTAATTTTTAAGTAAACAAAAAAAACACTGCAGTCGCCGTGGCTCAGTTGGTTAGTGCGTTGGACCGCGAGTCGAAGGCAGCACCTCAGGTTCAAATACTGCCTGTAATAACACCTAAAAAAAAATAACGGGAAAACTCGTTTTCTCTTTCGGTGGCTGTCCTCTCAGCTGGAAATGGCAAACCTCTGAGAGTAAAAATTGCTTATGAAAGAGCTCCCAACCTGCCGTTCGGAACCGGCATAAAACTGTAGGTCCCTTCCACCCGCGTACAAATTCACACGCACAACACGGGTGGTTGCGGGAAGCTAGGCCTTAGTCTCGCCTAAGCGGGCTGTCGTGCCAGTCAATTAATTAATTAAACAAAAAAAATAGTCACTGTCCCCGAAATAACAATGTTGCTTCTTTTTAGAAGTACATTTTATTTTTAAGTAAACAAAAAAATAGTCACTGTTCATTACTTTTCATGAAAAAATATAAATTCAACACTGATGCTTGTTTGAAGTATTGGTACATGTAATTATAAAATATATATTACTAGCTGGACCCTGCGGCTTTGCACGCGAGCTCTCTTGTTTCCCCCGATACAAATTCGTAACCCATTGTTGAGCCCATCAGATTTTGATTTAAAAAAAAAACATGTGTCTAACTATCTTTAATTTCGAGTGTTTCAAAAAATTTGGAAGGCTTAAATCATGTGTTTTTACATTTAAACAAATTCTTAACCCTTGGTTTACCATGGTAGATTTCGATTTTCAAAAAAATTAAAAGCACGTTTTTATTATTTCCCGATTGAAATGCTTCTGCTAAGTCTACATTCAAAAGGCCTAATAAATCTTGTTTCTCCATACAAACTGTTAACCCATCGTTGACCCCGTTAGATTTTGATTTTCAAAAAAGTGAAAAACACGTGTCAAATTATTTCTCACTAAGAGAATGGGCCCATTAATTCATGTTTTTTTCAGTTTCTCCATACAAACTTTTAACCCATCCTTGACCCCGTGCGATTTTAATATTCAGAAAAATGAAAAACACGTATCGAGTTATTTTACGTTTGAACTACTTTCACCAAGTTTAAAGTCAAAAGGCTCAACAAATTTGTTTCTCCATACATTTAACCCGTCGTTGATCCAGTAAGATTTCCATTTTGAAAATAATGAGAAACACGTGCCTAATTTTTTTATTTCAATAATTTTTACAATTTTTGAAGTCAATTTCCCAAAAAGCTGGCCAAAACTCGAAAAATCAAGTAATTGATTCAAAATTTCTTACTCGGGGGTTTTCGGGGTCGCTGATTACGAATTTGATTTTACAAATTTGAAAATCCACCCCCTTCCACCCCTATTGGCCACCCCCTCACGTGAAATAGCGTATATTCTAGAACATAATCAAGATGCATGTCAATTTATATATTTTCGGGGTCGCTGATTACGAATTTGATTTTAAAAATTTGAAAATCCACCCCCTTCCAGCCCTATTGGCCACACCCTCACGTGAAATAGCGTATATTCTAGAACATAATCAAGATGCATGTCAATTTAAAAATTGTAGGTTATACAGCAAAATAGATTATTTAGTTTTAATTACATAAAAAAATTTTCGTTATCAGCAAGATCGTCAGCATCTACATCTGTCTCTGTCTCAGAGGCCGAACTACAATCAGTACTTTCCAACACTTCTTCCGCATCAATAGATGGAGACAACAGTAAATCAATTGTATCTGCTGACAAAGACTTCATCGGTTTTGCTGGCAACTTTCTGCAACTTGAAATGTATGGGTCAGAAGCTAATACAAATCGTTTAAACACGTCCTCCATTGTTTTCTGACGATAGTTCTTTCTAGCGAAGTTCAGGCGATAGATGGCAAAAAATTTATTGCAAGCCTCTTGAGCATCTTCCGACATTTGTCCGATAGGCAAAACGGCATCTTGAATGATTTCTGGACCATGAATCAAAAGCTTATGCACTAAAGTTGGCATATAATACCAATTATATTTGTCTACTATCATTCTAGCCAACTTTACACTATACTGCCGGAAGTTTCCTATATTTATCTCATGTCCACTTGAAATGGCTTGCAGGATGATGTAGAAACGATATATGATGTCCTGATCGACTCCCGTTATTTTTGCCGATTGTTAATATTTTTCAAAAAAATGTCGTGCAGTTTTACCATCATTCGATGTTCCAGATCCAGATTTAGGCTTGTCAACGTTTAACCCCATCTCTTTACTTCGAGCTTACAGCAATATACGCCAAAAAAAAATTCGACTTACTATGGAGTTGCAAGCTTGTATCACTTCTTAAATGAAGCACAAATCCAAATTTGCATGCCCTGGCAACGATTATAATCGCGTGTAAGTGATTCACTATCAAAATCTTGACGAACTTGTTCGAACGCACGCACCCGAAAGCACAAAATTGCGCGAGGTGGCCACAAAAAAATCGCTGTAAAATCCAGTCGGGCAAAATCGGCCACCCGATCTCTTCAGGGCAGTACTCACAGAAGACTAGTGAACAATTTTCCCAAAGACGGAACCGTGGCAAGTATGGCCTTTTTTTTGAAAGTCTATCGAAAGTTCAAAAAGTTTAGTGTGAAATATTATTTCACACACTAAAAATTGCTCAACTTTGACGGGCTCTACAAGCAAAACTATTTGTCTAATTTAGTTAAGGTTTTCGGATTTCTTAGGTCCAAGCATTTATCTATCGGACAAGTATAACAGTTTTCCCCAAACTATAGGTAGCAGCCTCAGATAAAAGAGAAACGCACCATGTGTATATTTCGTTCTCTCTCTCTCTCGCTCTCTATCAATTTGATTTCGAAAAAAGGGCATAAAAGATGAATAGGCAGCTCTTGGCAGCTGAATCTTGTTTTATTTGATAGATAATATATTTAGTTATCATTTCAATAAGGTTTCAAAGCAGAGTTTTGCAGCGTTTTTATTTTAAGCAGTATCATTTGAAAAGTCTAATTTTCGGAAAAATTATGTGAAAAAATGACACTATTGTTTATGTTTTCCCTAATTCACTACTTAACAATTGATAATTAGTACTTTTTTTGCATGTTCTACTCACCTTCAGAAGTGGATTCCATTTGGTCTTATTTGATTTTCTTTATTACATAAAATTTTTCACCTGTACAACCGTTCTCAGTGTATTAACTGTAGAGTGACGCTCGAGCGAAGGCCACATTCCAACTGAGCCTAAGGAAGGGGCGTGACGAATTAGTCATCACTATGAACGATTTTAGTTTCTTGAAGGATCATTGCAGCCAACTCAAGGGTGAAAAACCCCTAAATAGAAACTTGTTTTTTTGGACTTTTGGCCGCACTTTGCGGCTTCGGCCGCTCTGTGGTTCGTGTTTTTTGTTTCGGAGTGTTTTTGGCCCAGTTAAATGTTGATTTTCGAAAAATTATAAAATACGTGTCGAATTATTTTTGATTTAGAGTATTTTCAGGAAGTTCGAAATCAATATGTCAATTAACACTTTCGTGTCCGATCACGTATTTTTACGTTTTGTGCCTAACAAACGTAGGAGCCATTCACGTATTTTTATGTTATTAAAAATTTTAATTTAACTGTTTCCGGGGCACTACTAAACCGGAAAATGATTTTTTATATAATAAACAATAAATATAAATAAATTAAAAATAGCGGCCCCAACGCAACGACATACGTAAACAAAGTGGCAATGGGTTTTAGTTTAACTGCACAGAGAGCGGACACGAAAGTGTTAACACGTTCGCGGACAGTAAACACTTCAGTGAGCTGCAAAAATAGACAGTATATTTTCGTGGAAACTATAAGCACTATCTGAAATCGGATTACACATATATTGTTAGTTTTTAGGATTATCATATTTTAACCGTTATACACAATGAATGTTATAGCATTCACGACGATATAGATCAAATTTTTCAATTAGAGTGACATGAATGCTATAGCATTCATTCATAGAAAACATGAAAAGAAGAGGTTTATTATATTGGTATAGCTTTATTTATTCAACAGTAGTTCTCTCTTCGTGTATATAATAGGGGTACCGGTTAATTCGTGCGGTTTTTTGGGACAATTGAAGCTTTATTGTGAAAAATGGTTACAAATTTAATATTCAAAGTATTGTCCATCACTAGCTATAACTTTTTCCCTTTCTGAAAAATTCGGCCGGCTTTTCCGTTATCCACGAATCGATCCAATTTTTGACTTCTTCATAATTGGAGAGGTGCTGGTTAGCCAAGCCATGTTGCATTGATCGGAAGTGATAGTAATCGGATGGCGCAAGGTGTGGACTATATGGCGGGTGGGGTAGGACATCCCATTTGAGCGTTTCAAGGTAGGTTTTGACGGCCTGTGCAACATGTGGCCGAGCATTGTCATGTTCCAAAATTACATTGCCGTGTTTTTGTGCATATTTCGGGGCAGTGCTCGGCTCAAACGCATCAATTGTCGTCGGTAGACTTCCCCTGTGATCGTTTCATTCGGTTGCAACAGCTCATAATAGATCACACCCAGCTGGTCCCACCAAATACACAGCATAACCTTCAGGCCATGAATATTCTGCACGGCCGTCGATGATGATGCATGGCCGGGGTATCCATACGTTGCTCGACGTTTTGGATAATCGTAATGGACCCACTTTTCATCGCCAGTGACAATTCGATGCAAAAAACTTTTTCTTTTGTGCCGTTGAAGCAGTTGTTCACACGTGAAAAATCGGCGTTCGACGTCTCTTGGCTTCAATTCATACGGCACCCAATGGCCTACCTTTCGGATCATTCCCATTGCTTTTAGACGATCGGAAATGGTTTGTTGAGCGACGCTAAGTGATTTTGCAAGTTCTTCTTGCGTTTGGGATGGATCTTGGTCGAGCAATGTCTCCAATTCGTGATCTTCAAACTTTTTTGGCTGTCCGGGCCGTTCATCGGGGGTTTGAACAACAAAAACCTCGCCTGTGAGCGCCACTGGTTTAGGCAGTCAACCATTACAAAATTGTTGTCAACCAAAGTAGTACTAAAATTTAAACACTTGTACAACGTGTGTACTTTACCTATACATGTAATAAATATTAATAAAATATTTCAATATTCATGAATTCGTACAAAATATTAAATAAATAAGCGAGAAACACTTGCTTAAAATTTCAACTAACATTTTGTGCCCCCATAAGCGGAAATCTCCCTCAACCAGACAAAACCACTGCGATGGTGAGTGTCAAATTATGAGGAATTTCATTGTACACCGAAAAAAAAATAAAATAATATGAAACTACTTAATGAATCAGCTGCTAATTTCTTTGAAATTTATATTCCTAACAAAAATTTAAGTTTATAAAAATATAAACTAAGCTAAATAAATATATACTACATGGGCTGAAAAGTCTTTGGCCTGACATAGAGATGGCGCCAAAAATTAAGAATTATTGTGTTGTACATGGGAAACCATCCTTAACTTAGATTCTGTCAAAGTTTCATGACATTTGGTTGACTCGTTTTCAAGTTATTGCTTTCGAAGTGACGCTACCTCTGAAGTTTTGTAAACAATGGAAAAAAGTGAATTTCGTGTTTTGATAAAACATTGCTATTTGATGGGCAAAAATACAGTGGAAACAAAAGCATGGCTTGATAAATGTTGGTGTTTCCACTGTATTCCATTGTTTACAAAAATTCAGAGGTAGCGTGACTTCGAAAGCAATAACTTGAAAACGAGTCAACCAAATGTCATGAAACTTTGACAGAATCTAAGTTAAGGATGGTTTTCCATGTACAACACAATAATTCTTAATTTTTGGCGCCATCTCTATGTCAGGCCAAAGACTTTTCAGCCCATGTAGTATATAATAAAAATTGGCTTTAAAATTTGAATGCTATAGCATTCACGTCATTTTGCATCGATATGAAAATGACTGCTATAGCATTCACGTTCGCGAACGTGTTAAATCACGTTTCTTCACACAACAGCTAAACACACGTTTTGCCCCTTTAGACCCCGAATTTCTAAAAATCCTACATAAAATATCTACAGTTCAAATTTCATGTTTGTTGCTTCAGCGGTTTGGGCTGGGCGATGATAAATCAATCAATTAGTCAGTCAGTCAGGACCAAAATCTATGTATTTAAAAAGGAAGCGGCACCACGCCCCCTTGTCCAATGCTCACACCATTTTTCTAGTCGAATTGTGTTACTAAGTAGAAAGTTCGTACCAAGTTTCATTGATGTGCTACTCACAGTACTACGTAAATTTTGGGTCATGAAAAATGTGCCATGCCCTTGTCCAACGCCGATCAAATCTCATCAGTAGAATGACACATCTATGAAACGGTGGTACACCAACTTTCAATGCTGTGCGACTAAGGATTCCAAAGCTATTCCATATAAAAAATTTGAGTAGTATGGGCGGTGCCACGCCTCCTTGTTAAATACCCGCCCCATTCCCTCTGCCGAAAGATATGACTAAATGGTAGGTTCATACTAAGTTTCATTGATGTGCGACTTACAGTTCTGCTGAAATATTGGGTTAAAAAAATGTGCCACGCCCTTATCCAACGCCCATGAAATTTTAACAGTAGAATGATACTTCTAATGGGACGATGTCATACCAAATTTCAATTCTGTGCGGCTTACAATTCCGAAGGTACTCCATATAAAAATTTGGGTTGCATGGGCGGTGTCACGCCCCTCTGTTAAATGCCCCCATTCCCTCTGTCGAAAGATATGACTAAATAGTAAGTTCCTACCAAATTTAATTGTTGTGCGACGAACAGTTCCAAAAATATGCGGGTAGTTTGTGTCAAACAAATGTGCCACGCTCCTTGTCTAACGTTCATAAAATTTTAACAGTAGAATGTCACATCTATGAAACGACGGTCTTGTTAAATACTCGCCCCATTCGCTCTGTCGAAAGATATGACTAAATGGTATGTTCATACTAAGTTTCATTGATGTGCGACTAACAGTTCCAAAATTATGCTGATACAAATGTACCACGCCCCTTGTCCAACGCCCATAAAATTTTAACAGTAGAATGACACTTCTATGGGATGTCATATCAAATTTCAATGCTGTGCAACTTACAATTCCGAAGCTATTCCATATAAAAGATTTGAGTTGTATGGGCGGTGCCACACCCCCTTGTTCAATACCCACCCCATTCCATCTATCGAAGGACATGACTAAATAGTAAGTTCGTACCAAATTTAATTGATGTGTGACTTATGGTTCCAAAGTTATTGTATAAAAATGTGGTGGTGAAACACCCCGTTTTATTGACTTTTCTTTTTTCCTAAACCTTCCCGTAGCAATTACGAACAAACCCGCTGAAGGAAGTATCCAATTTGGTCCAGTCGTTTTAAAGTTTTAAGCAGCCGAACGGACCAAGATTCATTTATACAAGGTGCGTCCCAAAGTAAACAGGACTTTTGCAATAGGGACGTTTCTGGTGGCGCCATCTATGTGTGAGGACATGCGTTGGAAAGGTACATCTTTCATTCACATACTGTCTAAATTTCATGACATTTGGTCTAGTAGACGCCGAAATATCCCGCTCAATGTGACAGTATGTTTTTAACTTTGGTACGAGAATGTCGATCGAACAAAGAGCTAATATTAAGTTCTGTTTTAAACTTGGTAAAACTTTTACCGAAACGTTTAAATTGTTAAAGCAAGTTTATGGTGATGATTGTTTATCCCGTGGCCGTGTTAATGAGTGGTTGAATCGATTCAAGAATGGTCGTGAAGACTTGAATGACGACGAACACGTCGGCCAGTCGAAATTTGTGATTACTGACGATGCCATCAAAACTGTGCGTGATTTTATCAAAATGCAGCCAAAATCATCATTGGAATTGATGGAAATGGAATTGAACATCTCCAAAACATCAATTGATCGCATTTTAACCGAACATTTGGGTCTCCGTAAAGTGTGTTCTCGCTTCATTCCGCACACTTTAACCGACGACCAAAAAGCGCAGAGAATTGAGCACGCAAAAGATATCGTTCGGGAAGCCAGACGTGATCCAAATTTCTTGTTCAACATCGTAACCGGTGACGAAACGTGGTGCTTTCAATATGATCCCGAAACAAAGCGTCAAAGTGCCGAATGGAAGCACCCAGATGAGCCAAATCCGAAAAAAACCCGCCGTGAGAAGTCAAAAATCAAAACTCATCTCATTTGTTTCTACGATTCAAAGGGAATAATTCATCGAGAGTTTGTTCCACCGGGGGGAAAAAAAAACGCTTTGTTTTATGTTGAAGTTTTGAAGCGTTTGGTGCATCGCATTCGTCGTATTCGGCCAGAATATCGCGAGGAAGGAAGTTGGCGTTTATTGCATGATAATGCACCGGCTCAGAGAGCCCTAGTTACGACCGATTATTTGACCAAAAATCGCATTTTTACCATCAATCATTCACCGTATTCGCCTGATATGGCTCCCTGTGACTTCTACTTATTCGGTCAGTTGCATTTGCCGATGAAAGGAAACCGTTATAAGGACGTTGAGGACATCCAAAAGGCTTGTACCAACATTCTGAAGGCGATGCCGGCCGATGACCTAAAACACTCATTCCAAATGCTTTTGGACCGTGCAAAACGTTGTATCGAAGCAGAAGGAGAGTATTTTGAATAAATAAAAAGAATTATACAAAAATAATCATCCGTTTTCTTTATTTTATAAAAGTCCTGTTTACTTTGGGTTGCACCTTGTATATACAGTAGGTGGTCAAGCAATTAGCACGCTTCAAGCAATCAAACGCTTTTTATGTTTAAAACAAACTCTAACAATTTTAATTTTTGAATTCAATTGTATTTTAATTTCAGAACAAATAAGAAAATATGTTTAACGTGAATTGTTCAGTTTTTTGCACCATCCTTAAAAAACAGAAATTTGTTCAATACACCGTTCCAAACTACTTAAAACAAAAATTACCTACCCCCAATGCGAGTATTTTTCAATACAGTCGTGTCTGGATATAGTGAACTAATTATTGCAAGGCCTGTTCACAATATTGAGGTTGTTCACTATATCAAGGTTAACATTTTTGTTCAAGAACTCGTTTTATTTGCTAAAAAACACTTTTTGCTTGAAATTGCTTTCGAAATTTTTTTCATGATTTAGAGGCTCCATGTCAAAATTTGGGTGTTCACTATACCCAGACACGATATACAGTCGTTTCCCAAAATTGCAAGACTTTCCCATAATGATTTCACAATTCGAATGCACACTTCACTATTCAGATTCGCAATAAATGTTCAATTTAATATTGCTGCTAACAAAGTCCCGTTATTGTGCTCACCCACGGCACATTAACTCACAAATGCCATTAGAAATACTTTGGGACAGATAACACCGTGCGAAAAAAATCAAAAAATTTTAAAACACACGAAAAATTCTATATACTCGCGAAACTAGGGGCCAAATGTAGTAAAACTGCGTTTTTAGTTTTTCTCTCTGACGTCAGGATTTTTTTTTAAAGGACTTTGAACTTTCAAGGATATGTTTATTTCAAGAAATTATTTTAAAAATTGATCGCATTGTAGAATAAGATTGTGGGTATCAAATGAAAGAGAAAAATCCTTAGAATCTTAGAAAACTTAATGTTTTGGTGCAAAAGGACGAAGAGGTATTGAAAATGTCCTTTTAAAACTTTATCCTTGAATATCCTTGCAAATTTCCAATAGTGTTTTTTGAAAAAATATATCTTGAGGAATAATATGTACACTACTACATCCTTGAATTTCGTCCTTCTAACTTTATTAGTTTAAGATATAAAAAATGTAATACTATACTTAATATATAAATATATATTTATACATACATATATATATATGAACCAATTTTCCAAAAAAATATGTGTTTATGCTATTGAAAACTAGTTTCGAATTTGTTCAGTGTCAAAATCATAACTACATTCGATAAATACTCTGGCAGATATTGAACATGAATATTAAACAGATCACCCGGGTGGGTATAAGTAAAGCGAAGGTTAAACTCGCTTTCAAGAAGATTTTGGCTGATGGAATCTGCGGATCGCGAGATAATTTTTTTTTGTGCGAACTTATTCGAGCATATTAACTTATCACTTCAAATATACTAAGAATTTATAACTGAATATTTACCGATTTCAAAAATATGTGACTTCGATATGACAACAAAAAATCTTATTTTGCAATAGCAAGTATTCATCGAACTTTTCAAGAATGTAGAAATTGTATATTGCAGTGGCTAACCCAAATTAAATGTCCTGATGACGCATCAGCAGGATAATTTAAGTGTGTATGTGTATAGATGTGTTTGTGTATGCGAAAACTCAAACGAATTAGTAAAAGACAAAGGCAAACCACCACCCAACTAATTGCAATCACCACCAACATCAATAACATGGACGAACACACTCATTCACACAACTTTCACAAATTTTTGTTGGGTTAGTCACTGCCCGCGTGTTGCCATGGCAATAGTAATTGCCACACAAATCGCGCCCTTAACATACAGCCGGCGGCAGTGACAAAGCCATCACTCCCCTCACTGACGGCAGTGCTAAGAATTGTGTATGTGATTGCTGCTTCCTCCGCCGTTGCAGCAGTTGTGTGTGTGCTTATACATGTGCACGCGTTCATGCGTACACAAAACAAGCGCTCCGATGAGATCGGATATTGTGGCGTGAAATGCAAATGGACGTAATGGTGATAACAATATGTGCTTGATAACAGATACAGCGCCGCGACCACTATTCGCTAATTTCATCTCAATTATTCCTTAATTTGTATTAGTGCTGTTATCCGTTGTTATTCACGCTACTTTGTGCGATCGCCGCAAAGATCTTGAGCCCGCCTTCGTCGCTACATATCCCCACAACAATGAGCACAAGTAGGCAAGTGCAGCAGCCGCCCAAACGCTCCGAGTGCACACATTCATTTATGTGCTCCAATAAAAACAGCGCCAACAATGGCAACATTCCATCAATTTAAATGGTAGCGGCAGTGACAGTGACAGATTCCTTCCTTTCTTCGTGTATATTCAAGCACAAGTTACCACATTCCGTGCACTCGAAAGAAAGCAACAGATTTTCGGACTACTAAGGAAGCAAGGGGGCCGGACATTCGGCCATCATTCATTAGTATTATGTTACATCGACCTCACTTAGCAAACTGACCATTTGTATTTATGATTTTTATACATTGCACAAAAAAAATTAGTGTGAACACTTTCCTCAACATTTATTTTGACATTACGGTGCAAAACGATAAGCGACTTCAGCCCAACGACTAACTACACTTTGCAGTAGCGTTTCGAAGGAAAAGCAGGCAAACTTCACACATCCGAAATTTTCAATTTTATTTATTTATTCATCAACTAGTTTTTACACAAGTAGATTACTAGAAATTAAGTAAATAATTATAAGCAATAATGATTATGCAGTAATGCAATTAATTTAGCCTTAAAACTATCCCTGCTTTCTGAGAATAGGTCCAACTGACGACCTAACTCATTCACGTGCCTTAAACAGCGGTTGAGCGGTTCATTCAAGAAATAGTTAGTTCTGCAAAGGGGAATGCGAAATGTATCCCATGATCTTAACTCCCGCGAGAGGCAGTTGAAAAGTATTAATTTTAGCAAGAAATGACAATTAATGTGGTAGGTCACCACGTCTCTAATAAACATTATAGCATAACATTTCCTACGAGTTTCCTATGTTGGCAGTCCAAGTAAGAGGCACCTGCTTTTGTACTCGGGTACGTTACCATTCCAGTGCAGGCGATGAATGGCATACCTGGTAAAACGTTTCTGGATTCTTTCGATTCTTAAGGAATACGCAGAATAGAGAGGATCCCAAATTATACTGTAGTATTCGAGGTTGGATCTAACGAAAGAAAAGTATAGGCTTTTGAGGGCAAAAATATCACAGAATTCATTCGAGTTTCTTATTACAAACCCGAGCATAG
The DNA here is from genome assembly GCA_963668005.1 of Melieria crassipennis. Lineage (NCBI taxonomy): Eukaryota > Metazoa > Arthropoda > Insecta > Diptera > Ulidiidae > Melieria > Melieria crassipennis. The sequence continues at coordinate 47,731,873 of OY764961.1, forward strand.
ACCTTGCTGTGGCAATCATAAAGTCTACGTGCTTGGAGAAGCACATCTTGTGATTGAATATGACCCCCAGATCCTTTTTTTCGTAAATTCGAGAAAGAGTAACATTACCAATTGAGTATTGATAATCGATTACGTCTACTAAACGCCTACTAAATGACATATATTGGCATTTGGCGGCATTAAGAGGTAATGAGTTCGTCACACACCAAGCCTGCAACTTGGATAAATCATCGTGAAGTTTAACGCAGTCGGAAAATGATTTCACGGTACGAAATATTTTCAAGTCGTCAGCATACATTAAGCGGGACGACTCTAAGATGAAATCAGGGATGTCATTAACAAATATCAGAAATAGTAGTGGGCCTAGGTGACTGCCTTGAGGCACTCCAGAGGTAACGTTTATAACATCCGAATTTGTGTTGTTTATGCGGACGAACTGAGTTCTGTCACTCAGATATGAAGCGAACCACTTGAGGATGGTCGAGTCGAATCCCATCTGATCAAGTTTGTTGAGTAAGATGCTATGATTAACCCTATCAAAGGCTTTTGCAAAATCAGTAAATATTGCATCACATTGGTTACCGTACTCAAGTTGTTTTAGGACAAAATTAGAGAATAAAGTCAAGTTTGTAGACGTAGATCTACCCTTTATGAAGCCATGCTGATATGGAGAAATGTGTTCTTTTACCAAAAATAACAGCTTATCGTCTACCATTTTCTCTAGTAGCTTTTCAGAACTGACTCATGCCAATAACAAGTTGCACAGGTTACACACACAAGAGAAAATGTAACAAAACAGAACTTTATAATTACAATTTAAATATTTCACTTGAAATTGGAATACAGCGAAGATTTGATATGTTAGCTTTAACATGAAATACCAGGCATACTAAAAGATTATGAGCGCATTTTTATTTTGCAGCTTAAGAAAATTCGTTAATTGTTATTTGATGACTTATCAGGTTGGACAACTTTTGTTTACGTACTTACTGCACTTCTCATAACACAGCTCAAAACCACCTAAATTAATTCCAATTTGCAGGAATTATCTCTTAATATTCGATTCATGAGTAGAGGTCATCCTGAGTAGAATACGTCCTTCATAACATACTGAATTCAAAGATTCAAGACACATATTTACTCAGAAAACCCGCAGCAGCGATAACAACGTGGGACTTATTACATACAAATTTAAAAAAAGAGCAGAGTTACTGCTCTGGTTTTGTATGTTAAATATATAATATAAAATTATATTTGTTTTGTGCGGTATGAAACGTGAAGAAAGTTTTACATTAATAATTTTAATTAATAATAATAATTTTTTAATTATAATAATAATTAATTTTAATAATAATATTAATCAATCATTCTCCAGAAATCGATTTTCACTTACAATTCCGCTGTGAAAATTACTTGAGTACAAAAGTTAAATGTTTACTTCTCATATTTAGGAGTACGAAATTATTACCGAATTTGCAATCTAACATTGAGTTTGCTCCTTTGCGCATGGCTACCGCCTTTTCTTATCTGAGCTTATGTTAGTAAATAAATAAACTCGAAAGACCTTATTGTACTTTATACACACAAATGCACAAAGTCTCACCAATCCGTTCGGTCACTTATCAGTTCGTTTCTTCATTGTCTTCGCATTCTTACACACATCCATCCATACGTATATTTACTGCTTTGTCTCATAATTTTACTCAACACTAATTAGGAAGTTTTAAAATTGTCATTTCCGGCTATAATTTCACTACTACCATTGCGATTGCACAGTCGTTGTTTTCCCTTTTCAAATTTTCTCTTCATCTTTCATCTCCACAATAAAAAAATATAAAAGAAGCATACGCCTGTACGCACCCAATTCATCGGCATTTATATTTTCCTATAAATCGGGCAGCGTCTCCAGACTGAACAGAATGTGTTACTAGTGATATATCTGGTATTCGAATTATTTGCGCTATACAATAACAGTGGCTATCTAAAGAGCCAAGTTGCAAATGCTGACACCTTCCTCTTAGTATTCCACTTAATTCCGTCGAGGAAACATTCAAATCTTTAACGAATTATTGGGATCTGTTGATCACGGATCAAATTTAAAACGCACATCTTGGAAGAAGCATAAAAACGCTTACTCCACATAATTTACACACTGCACTGGGTTTAATTTTGCAGTCGTTTTTAGCGACCTCAGAACGATCTTTAAGGGAGTGTTCCTGGGTAGATGTTTGAAAAAATCGATTTTTTTTTTTTTGCGTTTTATTGTACCTTATACTATATACTATCACCCCCCAAAGTCGTTTTTCAATCCGCAAACTCAGTACCCACTTTTTTGCATGTTAATTGAAGTAATCTCAGCTCTTTTTGCTCCGCTGATACATTGCGCATGATACTTTAAACGCGTTTTTCTCGAAACCACATTTTTTGTACTGGCCGATAATTTTTCTCAGCAACTATGAGAGGTATCGACTTGAAATTTTGGGAAAATGTTCTAGATAGTTTTCATTGGATGCTAAACCAAAGTTTTCATCAAAAAATTATTGTTAAATATATTTTCAAGCACGCTAAAGGTAAAAAAAGGTGGCAAAACCTTCTAATCAACATTTTGACTAAAACTGTGGTTTACCATCCGCGGAATTTATTGCAGATTAATAATTGCATACCCATTTCTGTTTCAGATTACTGGTTCCCGAAATTTATTATCGGCCAGCAGTGAAAACAAGGTCACATTGACCACTGAAAATTTGTACTTAGAAAATAAAATTGTTTGACACAAATATGAGTTTCTGTTCTCCAAATAATAAGGAACAACAAGCAAAAAACCAGAATATTGCATGTTGCCTTGTAGCTCCAAAATAATTTTTTGAAAAACAGCCTAAAATCGGCATTCTACCCGGGAACACTCCCTTAAGTCAATTTGTTTCGTGGACCGAACTCACGAATTCATTCCTAATTCATTCCACCTTACAAAAATGCCTGGTTCGGTAGGAAAATAAAATGTTTACATTAAAAAATGTCTTAGTCCGTCGCTGACCATTACGGTGATGTGGTATGCGAAACTTAACCAAGCGCATGCGTGTTGGCGGTACTTTTTAATAATTCATAGCCGATAGCGCTGTTTCCGGTTAGCTAAATTCAGCTTACTTAATTTTTGCTTCGACACTGCGTTGACAGAGTGACAAATGTAGCTAAATGCTGTAGCAGTAAAATGAAACACCATCTCGTCATGTAGAGGATTGGCGGCTAGTCTCAATATCTACGACTGCGAATGGGCCTGACTGAGGATGGGATTCAAAGGGTAACTACGGCTTAGATTTAGCGTTGACTGTAATTGCGGCTACGCGCTTTACTGCATCTAGAATTTTGATTCACCCCGTGCGACTACAACAGCAGCAATGAAATCACTCACCGATAGTAATATTGCGTGCATAGAAATCTACTCCAGTAATTAAAATAATTTAAGAAGCCGATGCACTGAAACTTTAATAGATATTGCGGTGTCTTCGAATTTGGACCGAGCTAACCGTTAAAGACGAATGCGCGTAGCCGATTAAAAAGGCGCGCGTATATGGCACGCTCGGTAGGTTAGCAGTCACTAACCTGCTCCCACCCATAGCCATATTTAACGGGCGAGCGGAAGAATGCTACTAGTGGCACCAGCAGCTGAACACATGGTGGTGGCAGCAATACTCGCAAACAGACCGACACAAAGTCAAGCAGCCACACAAACACAGTTGAACTTTCATCGCAACGCATCGGTTAGCAACAAAAGCCGAAATACGGGCTTAGCGGACAATCTGCCGTCTGTCTGTTAGTAGTCAGTCGGACAAACGTACATTGACCATTGATTAGGTAGCGTTGCGGCATTGATGAGTAAACAATAGATATTAACGCAACCAGCTTGCCGGCCGGCTGGCCATTGCCGCCTGCTACACTCAGCACTCACTGCCCTATTCACAATGTGTGAATCAACACTGCCTGTCGTGCGCGGAAATATAGCCAAGAAGAAGCCGAGTACAAATTACCAAAGAAAAGCAAAAGCGAGAACTCACACAATAACCGCAACGAGAGAGATAGCAAGAGAAATTAAAAGCGAAAGCGTCATCAAGAAAATGCCTCTCATTCTCTTTTTCACTCTCGGCAAACAAAAAAAAAGCAACAACACCACTAATACTCAAATAGTGCGGCGCAGTGCTGCCGTTTTCAATTTTTTTTCAGTAGTACATGTTATGATTTTTGGGTAGTAGGGGAATGTAACCGGTTGTGGGCCGGGTTTCGTTTTTTGCCCGTAACTTGCATTCAAGTATAAATTGTTCGGACTTGTGGGTACCAATGGAAAGCTAGAGGCAGTAGGTAACAAAAAAAAAAAACATTTTTCTGTAATTTTTCAAAAAAAAATTTTGTAAAGAGCTGGTTTTTGGCCAAAAAAAATGTGTAACCGGTTGTGGGCCACCCTGAAAAATCCACTTCAAATGCGAAATTATGAAGAAAAACCACTAAAGAAATATGTATTATCAAAATTTATTTATCAATGAAGCCTCTAGTGGCGGAAAACATCAAGAAAATTTTACTTTTTCAAATTACACTGTGCAAGTCGAAAATTCAGACATGGGGGGGACATACTGAGCGACTTTTCTATAGGTATACTGAGTTGAGATCCACCAGTCGTTTGGCTGGATTGACTCTAGTTTAAGAGAAATCCGTCTTTGAAGTTTGCTCATTTTAGTCGAGTTCGTCGCTTAAGTCTTCGAACGTTTAAATGCTAATAGGTCCTAAATCGTTCCGAATATCGCTTTACTGTCTTCGGCAAGTTTGTAGATATTTTAACGACCAACAAATTTGATTAATACACCAATCCAAAAAAAATACATTCAAACTGTGTAATTGCGATATGTGCATTTTTTTGTGCAGCGCAACGTGGCGTATGAGTGGCATTTAATCAGTCATTTAATTATACTCTGGGAACCGCCTTGACAAGGAAGTAAAAAACACGATTTGCAATAATTGTCATGCAAAAAACATGGTGGCCCACAACCGATTACAAAAGGTGGCCCACAACCGGTAACGGCAGTCATCCTTTAAGTGACTGGCAAAATTCTCGTGGCGAAAAATTTTGAGCAAACTCCAAATTCCATAACACAAATTATGTTATAAAAATTTTTTATTTATATCAAATATCGTTCGAATATTACTTTTAGCACTTCAAGCAAACAAACAAGAGAAACCAATCAACAGCAAAAAAAAACGAAACACGACGAACAATATTTTTTTTTTATATTTTCTTAAAATTGGCCCAATTTAATTTTTTTATTTAAAAACTAATTTGTATGATTAATAATCCAGCGGGATTTGGCCCTAATTTGCACTGGTTAAATAAAAATGCCAAGCCCAAGAGAAATCGAACGATTTTACACACTTTTATCAGCATATTCCAATGATTGCGAATTATATGTTTCATCTCAGTTTAATTTTTTCTGACTCGTCGACGTCCCAACAACCACTTTATTGTCTTTATACAATTTTAAAAGATTCCTACAAGAATATGCAAAAATATTGAGTAATTTTGTATTTAAATACAGTAATTATTATCTATTATTTCATGATGTTCATTTTTGGGTATCGCATCCGTTGCGCTGTTTTCAAAGTTTATCACTTCATCAAAAGTTTATATCATATGATCACAATACTGTGAAGTATTGTACGAACAAGTCGGCCTCGATAGCTCAGCGGGTAGCGCGCTGGCTTCTCATACCGAGCGCCCCGGGTTCGATTCTTGGCTTGGGCTGGAAAAAACACTCATCTACTTCTGTCGCTATCCACATGAAGGGAATGAGAATTACAAGAATCGCACAAGTGCGCTCTTGGCAGGCAATGGCAAAACCTCCAAGTGTGAAAGAAAAACTGCCCATCGCCGTTCGGATTCGGCGTTAAACTGTAGGTCCGCTTCCCTCCCTTTCCCCATCCGTTTGAAATGTGTGGTGTATCACATGTTGAAAAACAGTGTTGCATACGCATTTCAAACGGGTGGAATCTGTGGTATCACAACGGGCCCATTAAGAGGCCTAAGTGTGTCTCATACAGAGGCAGCCACCTCAACCTAACCTAACCTATTGTACGAACAGCATTTGGCAACGCGGTTAAAAAGGTGTAATTGTCACCTTGAAACACAAGTGATAGAGTTGCTCACAAACCAAGGATATCTGGTTAGAAATAAAAAACGACAACGTTGGTTTAAATTTCGTCCTCCGGCAATGTTCAGTTCGGTAACATGTTTGTATATTCTTTTCTAGCCTTACTTAGAATTACGGTTGCCACTCAACTAAAATTTGTTGTACCAAAATGTTCCCAAAAAAGACCCAAGGTGGAAGCGAAAGGACCATTTTATGTTTTCGGCAAATTGTTTTTTAACATCAAAGCAAAACATAACTTTTACATCGTAATTTTTTTTTTTGCTTGTACATTTTTGGATAAAAAAGGCCCAAATTACACAAAAGCGGACCAAAGGCCTAAGTGAAAGACCGTGCCTTAAATATGAAAATAAAATTGGTAAAACTTATATTTCAGAAAATAGTAGTATAATGGGCCTGTGGGTAGTACAAATGACGAAATAGTAGTAAAATACTACTATAGTAGTACGTTCGGCAGCACTGGTGCGGCGCCCAACTTCAGCAGCCGCTCATCAGGACACCAACATTAAATTGGCAGTCAGTAGTGATATTTTCTTATTACAACTAATCATTACTTCACTTAATATTCAAGCACAATTCTAAAATAATGAAAGTTTCAAACCACTTTAGTAACTCTGCGTTCAATTCTGTACAATGTTCACCTATAACATATCTCATTAATTCGTAGGAGCCATTGCAAAGTTCGAGTCTGAATATAGCGCTTCAATCGACGAATTATACATACAGTGTACCACTAAAGTCTTCGTACACCTCCTGGTTCAGAACTAATTATTGAAAAAAACTAAATATTTGTAGGAATTTTGAAAAAGTGTCGATGCAGATCTGTTTATTTGGCATTTATTTTTAATACAACAACAAAAACTAATATATTTCATTAAATAGTTTGTTTTAAACCAAAAACAAAAAAAAGTCGCTTATTTACATCCAATAAAGTCTTCGTACACTTAAGCTCTCTGTCCTTTTTCCCATAGTAATTTATTGAAAACTATTCTTTGAAAAAGCAATCAAGCGAGACACCTATCATTCATTCGTAGAATGGAAGTCAGATTTGAAGCAATTTATTTTAAAATATTATAAAAAATGCCTATTATGCCTATTATAAAAACTCGTTTCCCGCAGCTGTTCTACTGTGCAATCGGTCATTGGGCGTTTTGAATACGAAGGCCGCGTAAAAAATAAGCCCAAATCAGGACGGCCTCCAATTCTCACACGAGGAGATCGCCTGCAAATTAAGCGTATGATTGCAGCGGATCCGTTTAGAAGTGCATCGAAAATAAGCTCAGAGTTCCTTCAATCGAAGCAAAAAAAACTTCACCCGGCAACTGTGCGAAAAGCCGTGATTGATGGCGGTTTTAAGTCTCGCACTCCTCGCCGAAAGCCATTGGAAAATTTAATCAATCACAAAAAGCGTCAAAAGCATCTCCTCAGTTCTGGCACAACGTTGTATTCTCCGATGAGTCCAAATACAATATCTTTGGCTCTAATAGCATGCTCAAAGTATGGTGAAAGACGAAAGAGAAGCTTACAATCCAAAGAATACGATCAACAGTGTTAAGCACGGCGGCGACGGAGTAATGGTATGGGGTTGCATGGCTGCAAGCGGCGCACAGTGTTGCGAGTAGTGACAAAAATGCCAAAATGCAATGTTCTAACCACAAAAATCTGAGTATGAGGTTTTGTTGGAAATACTTCAATTAAGAGAAATCCGATATTTTACGAAAAAATATTGGATAACATAGAAGTTATGAGCTCTTAAAGTACGCTCTTCCAGCGTTGAAAAAAAATTGTGTACAAACAGCAAATTTATGCTTTGACTTTGAGGTTGAATATTTCAAAATAAATTATGAGCAGGTCCCTAAAAGTTACTATTATCGTAAGTTTCACATAATCTTGATCTGGGAAGACCAAAATTTTACTGATTACTCTCACCCCTGAGCAGTACCGTTATAATGAAAATTAAGTAAAGAAAACGAGTGAATTAAACGTGAGTTCGAACTTTAAAAGCGATTTTAAAAAAAAACGTCAAAAATCACTTTCGAGATTTTTTGATATTTTGTTTTGGCAAGTATGTACATTATGCTGTACAATTTTTAGCTGCGCATATTTGCGCGAATAAAAGTTATTCGCATTTTTCAGTGAAGACTCGTGTGCAAATTCGAGACATTTTCAACGTTTGGTTGAATGCCAATAGCAATCTGTCGAATAATGCTCTGCTGCTGATGGAAAAATTTGTTGAAGATAGCTTCGGAAAATCAATTACGATTACTATTATATTCGAAATAGAAGGGTTAATGGAGTTTCGACAGTACACTTTGATTTTTTTTCGTACAGAACCAAAAGTTGACAACCTTACTACTTCACTCGTATGGGAGGTGCCCTCTGGTGGTGAATTTTTTAAATTTAATTAATTTTGTATTTTTGGCATTCAGGAATGTTGACGATTGTTGAGTAAATCATTCAAATCGGTTCAGTACTTTGCCAGATAAGATGTTTCTTCGTTTACTTTACTACATTTACAAGTGTGGAGCCAGTTCCATTGAAAATTACTAGTTTTGTATGGCATCCACCTTAAGAGTTGGATGTAGCGGTTAGGTGTGTATAGAATAAATATTCGGAAGGAAAAATAAATGGGGGTCAGCCTTACATATGGTACGTCTGGGACCAACCTGAGAGCAGCGGGAGCCCACTTTTTAAAAACGATGATTTTGTATGGGAGCCTTATTAAAGGTTGGAGATAGGGGGTAGGTATGTTCGAAAGAAATATTCAGGAAGAAAAATTAGTGGGGGTCAGTCTAAGATTTTAACTCTCTAAGAGCAACTTCTGAGCAGCTGTAGAGCAAATTATGGAGATTTTATTTTCAATGACTTTTGAAAAAAGCGCATTTTATCTATATACACATTTATAAATAAATTTATATTAAAATACAAATATTTTGAATGTAGCTTTTATGAACTAAGATAATTTGCATTGTTAGTATGAAGTTTTTTGAAATCCGTTTGTATGGGAGGTAGTCGAAGTTTTGATCCGATTTCAGTGAAATTTTGCACAGTAGGTTCTTTACTCATACAATACTGTATACCAAATTTCATTTATGTACGACCACTCCTTCTATTTTTGTCACTCCGCTATATGAACTCGCAACACTGTGCGGCGTTGAAAACTTGGAGATAATTGAAGGAGTCATGGATCATCGCGCATACATTGACACTCTCAAGAGAAATTTGAAGTCAAGTGCGGAAAAGTTGGGTGTATCTGAGAAATTTTACTTCCAGCAAGATAACGACCCTAAACATATGGCACTTAACACCAGGCTGTACTTGCTGTACAATGCTCCACATTTACTAAACACACCACCGCATAGTCCAGACCTCAATCCTATTGAGCACATGTGGAATATGCTTGAAAAAAGATAAGGACTTATCATATTTCGTCAAAACCTCAGCTACAAAAGGTTCTACAGGAGGAATGAGCGAAAATCGACGCAAACTTTACACAAAAACTTGTAAAGTCGATGCCAGATCGTCTTAAGGCCGTCATTAAAAACAAGGGGTATCCAACTTAATATTAATAAAACATTTTGTAGGTTTTCATAATTCATAGTTAATTAATTTTGTAAGTGTACGAAGACAAATGCACAGACATAGCTTAATTGTACGGACTTTATTGGAAGTAAATAAGCGATTTTTCTTGTTTTTGGTTTCAGACTTTTAAACTATTTAATGAAATATTTTAGTTTTTGTTGTATTAAAAATAAATGCTAAATAATCAGATCTGCATCAACACTTTTTCAAAATTCCTACAAATATTTAGGTTTTTAATAATTAGTTCTGTACCAGGTGTTGTACGAAGACTTTAGTGGTACACTGTATGTATGTAAGTAAAAACATTCATTAGGTTAAATTTCAAAGGAAAAAGTTAAACACCCCAACGTTACTGGACTAGTTTCACTATGGTTTTCACTTGTGCCAGAGAAGACTCAAGATTGAAATTGGATCAAAAGATTTTGATAGTGAATCTATAATAAACGAAAGGTAGGCATCGAAAAGAATCAAAAGCTAGTTGTTTTACTTTCTTAACCCTTTCGGTTGTTCTATGCCATATGGCATAGTCTCTTTTCACTGCCTGTTTTAGGTAAAACAACTTGTGGATACTATATTTTTGTTGTTCCTTAGAATAGTTTGAAGTTTTAAGAAAAATACGAAATTAATAAACCGAATAATTAAGTTGAGAGAAGAGAAGTATACACGTTTTTTTAATGGTATATCTTGAGATAGTGAAGGAAGAAGAAGCAGACAAAATTAGATAACTTTTTTAATTTGACGTTTTCTTTCAATTTAGATACTTTTTTTAAAAAAATTTTGGCTGAAGTATATGAAGAAATATTCAAATTTTCCTTATGCATAAAAAGTTTTATGTTTAAGTAATTATTACAGCCACAACGATGTGGTTGCTCTCATAGAAAAACACTCCAAAAGACAGGGTCCGAGTATAAAAATTTCAAAATTTCTTATGGAATGTTGCTAACATAACCACATAGAAGCCTAAAACCTAAAATTTAAAATTTTAACTTTCCCCAGTAAAAAGAAGTTCCGAAAGGGTTAAGCTGAAGAATTTCTGTTTTTCCCTATTTTCCTCCTTATCATTTACTTTAGCGAACTTCTGGAATTTTTTTCTCGCTGCTTTCCCAGACTCACTAAAGGAAACCCTTTCCTGATTCTGGGCCCACTGAGGATTTGTTTATTATTAGAAGTTCATATATACATAGGCATACACACAAACATACACAATTTATAAGAAAGCTATTCCGAGCGGGATACAGTACAAAGAAAAACGCAAACAATGGCGTAGAAGAACGGGGGAATGTACTAACACTACAAAACCAACACAACACCATCACTAGCACAAGCAGTTGAGCTGCACTTGGTTTACTGTTTATTATTATCTTATTTTTTTGTTTTCAATAAGTGTAAATAAATATATGAGTAACTTAATGCGATTCCAGTCGTTTGCGTTTGCATTTATGTGCGCGTAAGAAAATATAATGAATATATTTTTAACTACGTGGAAACAAAACGATGAGTGCAACAACGGTAATGGCATCAACGACGTTACCGCTGTCAACACCGGCTCCTCCGATTCTGCAACGAAATCGGTTCTCCACGTAACGCATCGGTGCGGTCATCCACCGCGTCACACAGTCCCAAGACCCGACACTCGGTTAGCCTGCCCAATGATCGATAACATGGTTACGACGCCAAACGGCGTTCGGAGCAGCGATTAACTGATTCCGATAAGCTGCATTTGCCGTGATGTGCGAAGATGGGGTGGGGTCTGATGGGCCGTACACGATTGGAATTATTACAATTTGAACAGCAAAAAGTAAATAAATTATCAACTAACTGATGTACTTGGCAACCAACGGCGTACGACAAAACACACACAATGGAAACGACAGCCGACAGTACAACAGTCACAACTCCAACAAAGGGAAGTCCAAGTGTGGTGATCTTTGTTACTGTAATATTTCGCGCAAAGAAATTGAAGAGAATCAGGATGAAAGTAGTACGAGTATGTACACTCGTATATGCAGAACACTCGTAAGCAATGACAAATGGAAAAGCTAGATGCGAACGAAGGAACAAGTTGAAGAGATAGACTTGGCCGTTCAACACAAAAGGCAAAACATAAACGAGTGCAAAGCCCGTTTCTGCACAGATCAGAAATAAAAAGAAAACAGCAAAAAAAATTAAAAGTGAAATTTACGTGCGAATCAACGAATGAGAAAAGAAGGATGACAAAACAGACTAACAGTAAGTACCGAAGGTGGTGCCAGCAGGGACTTTGAATCAGCAATGTTAGGACAGAATATACAAAGAAGTATGTAGGAACCTGCAAGCAGACACACTGAACTACCGAAAATCCAATTCTCAAGCAGAAAACTGTCGCCCACCTATTGGATTGATACTTTACTACATACATAAAATCCCAGTACACAAAACTAATTTATACCAGATCTATCTCAGTACTATAAATCGAATTAATCAGCTTTTGTTATTTTCGATAATTACTGATAACATATTTTTGTATCATGGAGTTGTCAAAAATTAATCAAGACTTCATATTTTACATAAGGTTTTCTGTTAGTGGAGATATTTATGTATATTGAAGAAAACGCACTTCTTTCATAAACACTTCATTCTGGCTAATTCTAATACTCGCAATACTCAATCAGCCCGGTTACGAGACTAGGAACTCGCTTTCCGCAACCATCCTTGTGCTTTTGAATTTTTATACGGAAGAAAGAAAGAAAGCTTCAGTTTTAAGTTCAAACGGCTAGTTGAAAGTTATCTTTCATAGGCAATTATTTTACTCTGCAATTATTAGCACGAAAATATGACAAAAACGCCGCGAACGATTTAAAATTAGACTTGGTTGAGCCTGGACATAGACAATTTATGAACAGTTTCAAATGCACACACTCCATTTGACCTTGGCAGGAACGGCATACCCCACCCACCCGTATATTAACACCCAGCTATTTTTGTTCCGGAGTATTTGGTGACAGCAGCAGGCCACTCGTATTCGAAGCCTGCACCACTCTATAACTGTTTCACACAAAAACAGGGGAACTGGGCGGCGAACGTTTCCTGCATCGATTACTTTTTGAGTGCCATAGTCAAGTAAAACATTTGCTGCTGGGTAATTGTGGCGAAAATGCGATTAAAAAGGACTAGGACAAAAAGGAACTAGTAGGGCTGCGAAACGAAACGAATGAACAAACGAGCCATCGAACGAACGAACTTCGCATGCGGGCGAAACGAACTAGCGAGCAAACAGGCAGAGTGAAAAAATACGAACACCGATGAACCAAGGCGAAGGCGACGGCCATTCGAGTACAACAACACGACTGCCACAGCCTAGGTCGGTCTCAGCTCACAGCCACACCGGCTACTGCGACTAAGGCGGCGAAGCGACGCGACTGCGGCAGGCACACCCAAACTGAACGCTGCGGCGGAGCTGTCGAAACAACGACAGGAATTAAGGAGCGGGGAGAAGACAATGACAATTGCACGAACGAAATGCACCAACTCCAATCACTACTATTCCGCACACCCCTTCTGTGCGTAAAATCGCTGAGCCGTCGCTACAGCATTAACCCCAACCCACATTAATTAAAACCTAAAGCCCGATTTAAGGGATCTAGGGTAATCAGACCTAGCAACTCCTAATCACCCACACGCGCACCGAGCATGGGTGTATCTGACTGCTGCAGTTGAATAAAGGACGGGGTAGGACACAAATTACAAACAAACTTTTACCAGGAAAAAGTTAACTACGATCGTCCGCTTATGCCTCTGTCCACATTCCCACAACACAAATCGTTATACAGAATTTTCCACAATTTCTTTTCACGTTTGTTCTTTCCTTCAGCGCTTTTCATTTTTTAATACATGCAAATTTTAAATCGCACATTTTGCGAATACAAATTCTCAATTTACCTGCTTCTCGTTTTTATCTCACTCAAATTCTATTCGAAACGTTTGCAAAAAAAAATGCACTTTTCACACAAATTTTGACAAAAAATGCTCCCAAAAGTTGTATTTTTCGGCTTTATTCGTTTTCTTTATTTTTGCACTCCACCGTGTTTCAAACAAAAATGTCTGCTTATTTCGAGCGTAACTGAAGAATTGAAACGCTTTGCTTGGTTCCTCGGCGCGACAATGCATATAATGCGGCAACGAAGACGCTCATCGAGGTGCCAGATCAGAATGATTCGTTTGCCGCTGTGAAACAGATTCACGATCTCTTGACAATGTAGTTTAGTGTTCGCATCGAAACGACCGCCTGCCGTACCAGTCAAAGCTATAAATTCAATCAAATTCATTTCAGTCATTAATCGTTGTATTTCTGTATACTTTAGTAATAGATATGTAACATTTAAGACCCTGCCAAAAAGAACACATAAAACAAAATAAGAACATTGCGAAAGTCTGGCAGCGCCCAAAAAGGGGTTACTAAATCGACAGCGACAAAGCAACACCAAGAACTACGAATTTCGGAGTCCATTCCCAAAATTGAGTCAGAGTCGCTTTTTTCGTCGTTCATAACATTCAAAATATCTCGAGCGACTAGTCGCATCGTATAAATTCAGTCTACGACATCTAATTATATTTTGGACTTCCTTTTAACACGAAGAGTTACTTTTAGAGGTCATGTATTTTCATAATTACTTTGACATTTCTTGAAACCATTATTTCTGACATATATATTATCGAAAACAATATTTGCGTCCAGAAACGTCCTCGGAAAATGTAAAGAAATATCTGAATGTGTTTGAGTGTCCAAAACTGTATAAAGCTTACATATTTCCATACTATATGAGTTGAGTTGATTTTTCGTTCTGATAAAATTTTAATTTAATTGCCATATACATATATGTAATACTTCTATATTGGCACTAAGCTCAAGGTACATTCGCCAACATCACAGTACAGCAATAGTGAAATATGAGCGAGAAAGCATATAAACGAATGTACCTTGATATTTGTCAAAAGTCAGGTGCGTTCAGGCGGGAAAAAAATTGACTGGGAAAAAATAAAAATTTGTCGAAATTAACTGAAATTTCTTCTACCGCCCCTAGAGCAGTTTGACAGTTGTTCATGTGAAGAAGTGCACATGTATACACGCATAGAAATACATTCGCAAAAATTCGTGTTTTCTGTCTCATCGCTTGTCTCCCTTTGATTTCCGAATGAAAACACATTGTGAAGTTAGGTTAGTGCCAATATAGAAGTATTACATATATGGCCATATACCAAACCTTGAAAGATTACCGGAGTAGTTGCTCAAGTGAATCTTCAGGATGTATCACTCCGAACTAAGATTTATTGAAATATATAAAGTTTACCGCTGACCTGAATAACTTCAATTCAATTTTGGTGAAACTGCTACTGATACTGGTTTGCTACAAAATATACCTGAATATATAATGAAACATTATCGTGCATGATGAGCTTGCCAAAGATAAAGAGTTTTCACGGCAGTTACGGTAATATATTAATTGCGGCCAATACCCACTGGCAATCGAATGTATATACATATATGTAATATAACGTGAGGGTAATGTAAAAACAAACAAAAAAAATTAAAAAAGCTAACATCCGTGGAGAAAAAATCAACATGAAAAGGACTATCCCCGATGCAATCAATGAAATCAAAAACTTACTATGGCAACTTACTCTCCAAACTTACTCTCCAAACAGCGTGGAAAAGGGAAAAAACTATAACAAAATGTTCCCAAATCTGCATAAGAACTCATGGTTTTTTAAGAATTAACTTAATCTTTCAGCAACACAAGTATGTATTAATAGAATCTTATCAGGACATACCTCCTCCAATTCTACGTTAGCTAAATTCAAAGTTTTAAATCCGACCAGATAATATTCAGCTGTGCAAGATTTAACCATATCGGAGCAAATTACCCTTTACTGTTAAATTTAATTTTAACTGTAGATTTCATTACACAAGAAAGCCTCAGCTCGATCGGGACTTGGCTAGCCTTGGAGCTCTTACATTCATCTCTCAATAATCCTTGACCAGGAGGAAATTGACAACACATAAAATCAACCTAAAACTTTCATTTATATTACTTTGTGAATGGCTGTACATTCTACAGGAATCGGCCAAATAATTCTCTGTTAAAACTAACTTAAGCTAATAAAAAAATCATATCAAAAAATAATAAAGCAACAAAAATTATGTTGCTTTTTAATTATTACATTACATTGCAATGATTTTCTTAAAAAAGTATAATAGTTAAGTCCCTAATATAAAAGAACCTTTCTTAAAAGCACTGCAGTAACCGTGTTTGGCAGCACTGTGTGCATTTGACATTAGGACAGCAAATATTTGTTGAGACTCGCCAACTTTGCCAATCGTGGTCGGTGTAAAGAAACGCAGAAAATTGTATTTTGATGAGCTCTGTGCAAGAACTAAGATGGCACAATGGGGTGTATCAATAGCACCAAAAAGCTAACCGAACTTAAGAACGAAAACATTTTCCGTGCGGTGCGACTGCATTCGGACTCGCAGGACCTTGCACGCACTGGGTTTCTGGAGTTGACCCCGAGAGAGTTGATTTTCCGGACAGTAGCAAACCAGCGCGTGGTGTGGGCTTTGCAGCATTTGCGGCGTTATGGCTTGAACGGCGACGTATTCTCCTTTGAAGCAGGACGACGCTGCATGACGGGGCCGGGCATTTATACTTTTCGCTGCCAGCAGGCGGAGCAACTTTATCAGCTCTTCCAATGTTATGTGAACGCCGTGTCTCTTGTAACGGACGAAGCCTTCTCCTTTGCAGAGCGTGAGCGTAATCATCCATCGGATATTTTGGGCCGTCCCGATGGTAACCCCCACACGAACAACTACTTGGAGCCAGCGCCCATAGGGCCGAGTGGAGGGGCAGCGGCAATTTTGCAGCGTACCACTTTTCACGAGTCGTTCAGTAGTAGCCCATTGAGTTTGGATTCTCCCGACTCGGTACCCAGTCTGTCTTTCACCACTAATGAAGTTGTGCAGTTCCAGAGCGAGCAATATTCTTCTACGCCTGGTATGTACGTGAACACCAGTGCAGCAGGTTGCAGCGGCAGCAATCTCTACTTAGAACACCCACTGCGAAAGCACATGGAGCATAATAACAACATGCCAAACAGTAACGTGGTCGGCATCTTCGACACATTCAACCGAAAGAGCATAGCAAAACGTTCATCGCTGGACATACCGCCAGATGAGTGTGCGCCTATGCTCGCTTCTCCATCAGACGCGCACATGTACGCCAATGTTGAGGGCTTACCGTTAGGCAGTAGTACCTGCTGTAGCAGCCGGCGAGAACGGGACCGAGACAAGTTTACAGATCCCACTGAACGTTGCTACGAGAATCTGAATCGTATGGATTTGCCGTTGCTGCTAAAGCCTCTATCACCTCCATCCATGTCGACAACGTTTGCCCGTGAGACGAATTCACTGGGTATGTCACGTGAACAAAAACAACAACAGCCGGCTCCAAGTGCCGTCAATTACATTGTGCTTGACTTGGATCAGCCGCGCAGTCCAGCGCAGTGTTCACCCAAAACGCACTTTGGCAGTGGGTTGTCGTTGGTGGCAGAAAGTAGTGGGAGTAGTGGTGCCGGTGCCATTGGTATAGGCGGCAGTGCTAGTGATGGTGCGTGTGCTTTTATCACTGATGCACACTTGCCCACCTTAACGGGAACTACGGCCGTCAACCTAACGATTAGCACAATGAAGACTAGCAAACAGGAAAGCGAGGAGATTGCGCATGAGCAGCAAAAAGAAGAGTCCTCGCTGGGCTACTCCACGATAGATTTTATAAAAACGTGTGCGCTTATTAAGTCATCGACGCATGGAGCCGACTTTGACCCGGAGCCTGATAACGAGGAGTCCCGCATTACGCGCCACAGCAAATGCGTGCGTAAAGCCTACTCCATCAGTGAGTAAGAACGGAGAAGTAATATTGGAGCGTGGTAGCCAAGTTGCACAGAGGTGTTGACCGTCAGGGGGTTAGAATTATTTTAGTGACCAGTAATATCAAAGGACAGTAATTGTTTCAACATTGGTGTGATTCGTGCTACTTCCTGCTTCATGAACTACCAGGTGGATGCAGGGCTCGTGGATGTTTTGTTTTGGTATCAACAAATTTGAAAATACACCGCTTCGCGTCTTCAGTCGCCCGTAGACTTTTTTGTACTTAGACCTTAATCGAGATAATTTTTGAGGGTCTTTATATTACGCTCTTTGGATTGTATTGAAATTTTGTACGCAGTTTTGTTGCTTTACAGAAATTGATTATTGTTGTTTTACTTTTGTTTTGTAATTATGAAAAGCTGTTCTAGTCGAAAAGTATTTCACCTAATAAATTTGTACTTGGTTTTGTTTTTGCGCACTGGGCAATTAATGTACATTAGCTAAGAATTTTGTTTATTATATGAAAATGTGCCAAAAGCCAAAGTGCTCATATACGTAGTTTGTTTATATATTTTAATTGCAGGATTTTGTATTGAATTAATCGTGATCTAAATATCACAAGTGAAAGCTGTTTTGAAGTGAATAAGTATGATATTACATATATACATGCACATAAAATAAGACAAAAAGTATAATATGTATGTATAATAAAAACGAATTTTGTTTTGGATAGAATTGTTACACATTGGCTTTTATTGACTTATTCTAAAGTAAAACACGATCAGGCGAACTTGGTCGAAATAATGAGAGTCCCATTTAGGTAAAGTTCGGATTACACTGGAAGCAAGGCATTACTTAAGAAACCAGCACAATTAACCGCACCACTCTGTACTTGGTTACTTCCAACTCTAGCTATTCCGAATAATTGAAAAGCGGAAATAAAACAGCTGATATCATTTGCCATTAACAGTCGCATCCTCTTGTGTTTCAGTGTGACGACACGACGACTCGTATTTAGTACGCACTTACTCTTATGAGCTCGCGTTCAGATCGGCTTTAATCGGATCAGATATAATATTATCACTGTCCGTTGTTGTTTTTGTGTTCAATTGCTTCGAAGCGCTTCGACATCTCATAATGAAGCATATCGCGATTTTCATAGTTTGTTTGATATTCATACAATCAGGTATACCGACACTATTACTAAGACTGGTATGGTGCTGCAATAGTGCATCTTTGGTGTACAGCCGTCTGGGCCATATAATTAGGCACTTTGAGAAAAACGGTGCTATGGGTTGACTACCGCATCAGGAGGAACAGTAAGGGCTTCATTCCCCCAATCATGCGAGTGTATGTATGTGTGAATGACGAAGAACGTTTACAACGATTCAAATCCGATTTAATTTTATGATTGTTGTCAACAGCATTTCAACTTTCCAGCCAGCATTATTGCAGTACATTCAACAAAAGAGAGTTTTTGTGTTCGGGCGCTACTCCATTTAAGTTTCCTCTAACATACATATACATTTCTGTACATACGTATACATATATGTACGTGTATATATACATATGCATATGTACGAGTATACATATGTAATGCGTATGTACATTATAACTATTTATACAATATGACAATTAGATAATGAATGTATGTAGGAATAAGAACTTCTTTGAATTTTGACTTATTGCCATTCCAGCGTTTTCCAAATCATTCCAGTTATGCGTGCACCTTTATCCGTGTCATACAAAGATTGAAAAGCGTTCTCAAAGACAATTTTTTTATTCAACCATTTTCCTATTCTTCTGAATGAGAAACGCCTGGCCAAGATCAAACGCAGTAGTCAAAAACTCCCAGCACAAACAATCTGTACGTTTCTTTGAGGACATAATTTTTTTTACCAACTCGACGTGTGACCATGTGCGTCTGGATATATTCTTATGCACTTATATACAATACGGATGATTGCGGGAAGTCAGGCCCATCGCGTACACATATGTACATGTACCTATGTATGTATTCGAGCAAATATCCCAAGTGCCTGTCTACCAAGTATTGAAATACTGAAGAAAAAAAAAATCTTTGAAGAACACGTTTGTTTATTAGAATAGAATTTCAATTGATTAACGTAACCAACACATGGCTTGCGCCTTGTGTCTCATGTCTTGCTGAGGCCCTATGCTCCCTAGCGGAGTGAAAAAGGAGAAACAAAAATATTGAACTTCCAAAATTGAATAAAATTATGCGTTAAATCGTAGTGCAGAAGGCTGACATCAATAAATAATAACAAATAATTGAGATGTAGTTTTAAAGCAATGATAGTAAATGCTGGTTGACCAGTGACAAAGCATATTTTGGATCTTTATGCAAAATTTATTTTTCTTCCGAATTTGGTTTTATTAGAAGTATCTATTGCATTAATGGATCTGAGGCACATAGTATCAGACACCTCAGCGATGGTGCAGGAGGCAGCCGTACGAGCTCTTATCGAGCGTTCTGTTGGGAAAGATATGTCTCACAAATTTACTATTGAAGTGGCGCCCACGATGCCTTTCAGAAGTTTTCGGGTATAAACTATTTGATTGAAATACTTACAATGAGGCCTGTTGATTTTCAACGTTAATGGAATAATTTACAGGTAACGAACAGTGCCAATGATACGATATCCATTATTGGCTCCGATGGCGTCTCCGTAGCGAAGGGCTTTCACCATTACATCAAATTCTACCTCTATGTAGACGTGGATTGGACAAACACACGCGTTAAGCTGCCACTGGTGACTAGCGTGCCGAACGTGACGATCTTCTCGAAATCTGCAAGCAATTTTATTTACTATCAAAACGTTTGCACGTGGAGCTACAGTTTCGCATGGTGGAGCTGGTCCCTGTGGCAACGTCACATCGATTGGATGGCTATGATGGGCATCACCCTGACCATTGCGCCCGTGCAGGAGCACATTTGGTATGGACTGTTAGAGGACATTGGCCTTACCGCGGACGAAATCAATGACCATTTTGCGGGTCCAGCGTTTCAGGCATGGTAAGCGCTCTCATTTGATTAAACAGCATTTCTGAAGCAAGCTTGATTGCAGGCAGCGCATGGGAAATATACGCGGCTGGGCAGGACCACTGCCTTCTTCTTACCGGCACATGCAAATGGTATTGCAACAACGCATTTTGGAAGCAGAACGGAATATCGGCATGAGCGTAGCACTGCCAGCATTCGCCGGGCACGTGCCCACCGCCATGCCTCGCATCTATCCCAACGTAACGTTCACGCCAGTGGAACGCTGGAACCACTTTCCCAATGTGTACTGCTGCGATCTCTTCCTTGACCCTAATGAGCCGCTGTTCCAAGAAATCGGTTCATTATTCTTGCAGCACATAATTAAAAGTTACGGCAGCGACCACATCTACTTCTGCGACCCCTTCAACGAAGTACAGCCTCGTGCGGCGGGAGCGGCCTACATGAATGCAACTGCTTTCCATATTTACGCATCGATGCGGCGGATGGATGAGATGGCAGTTTGGCTGTTGCAAGGATGGATGTTTGTCAAGAACCCATTCTGGACGGACGAGCTGATCAAAGCGTTCCTTACTGCTGTACCGCAAGGGCAGCTGCTTGTGTTGGACTTACAGAGCGAGCAATTTCCCCAGTACGAGCGCACACATTCTTTCTACGGCCAGCCATTTATTTGGTGCATGCTGCACAATTTCGGGGGCACGTTGGGCATGCACGGCTCAGCGGACGTGGTGAACACGCGAATTCGCATAGCGCGCCATATAGCGAACAGCTCGATGATTGGCGCTGGCATCACTCCGGAGGGCATAAACCAAAACTATGTTATGTATGCATTGGCGCTGGAGCGGGCATGGTTAAGTGACGATCTTGATTTACAAAAATGGTTCGACGACTACGCAGACGCGCGCTACGGCCTACGGAGCTCGCATCTGCGCAAAGCTTGGCAGCTACTCAGGATAACCGTTTATTCGTTCCACGGCTTGAATAAAATCAGCGGCAAGTACACAGTTACGCGTCGACCTTCGACAAACCTGACTCCGTGGTCATGGTATAATGTGTCGCTCATATACATTGCGTGGCAAGAGTTCTTGGACGTGGAAAACGCTTCAATTCCTCAACAAAATTATGCCGCTTACGAACATGACCTAGTAGATATGACGCGACAGTGTCTGCAGGTTACAGCGGACCGTCTATACGTCAATTTGATGGCGGCCTACCATCAAAAGCACTTGGATCAGTTTAGCTATATTGCCGAAAAAATGCTGCGCGTTTTCGATGACTTGGAAGAAATACTAGCCACAAACGTTAATTTCTTACTCGGACCATGGCTGGAAAGCGCTAAACAAATGGCTCGATCGCCGTTGGAGAGGCAGCTCTACGAAATTAATGCGCGCAATCAAATAACCGCTTGGGGCCCGGACGGACAAATACTTGATTACGCTACCAAGCAATGGTCGGGTGTAGTGCGTGACTATTACCGGCCACGTTGGGTTCTTTTTCTCATGTTTTTGCAGCGTAGCCTGCAAGACAACACTAAGTTCAACAATGTACAATTCAAGGAAATGGTCAGCACCGACATAGAAAATCCCTTCAGTGTGCGTACCATCAAATATCCAACAGACCCAACCGGCAGCGCAGTACAAGTTGCACGACGAATTTTCAATTATTGGTCATCAATATTCAGCAGTGGCAATTTAAAGAAAATTCTGCCGCTTCATGTTGCGATAATCTAAACTGCAGTAAGGTGCATTGCGAAAATAAATCATAACAAACGTACCGGAAGTCATTGTTTTCTTAGTTAAATTAGTTTTCAACTTTCACCAGTCTGTCACAACAAGGAATTGCATTTTTTCCCAAATGGAAAAGGAAGTGGCAAGGAAGTATTCGTATAACTAAACATGTTAGACAAATTTGAAAAAGAATGAAGAAAGATGTATGCGAAAATTTCGCGCACATACTTTCGTAGAATTTATTTATTTGGTACGGCATTCCACTAAGTTCTGCATGCTGATTTACTATCCTCAGCGACAGTTTACAAAACCAGGGAGCTTGCATGTAACCCGGCAAAGAGAGCAAAACTCAGAGAAAACTCACGATGCACACTTTTGATTGTGAAATTAGTTCCAAAGTTTTATTCCGTTTACTAATTGCTTAATTCAAATGGTAAATTGTTTGCATTTTTTATATTCCATATTCATTCATCACTAAATGTAAATGAAAATGTTACCGTAACTCATGATTTCAATTGTTTCGATTCGAATTTTTCATTTTAGCAAATTACAATACCAAACATTTATTTAAAATCTGCAGCATTCAATTTGTGGTTTTGTTGTTTTCGATTTTGTAAATTTCTTTTTTCTGCTTTGTTTACATACAATCAATGTGTGTTTGATATAACAATAGACCATGCTCAATTACTCTTGTTTCTTATTGTGTTGTGGTTTCTGTTCTCTTCAATCATTCTTTTAATTATTATAGTACACACTAACTTTAAGTTTAATAAAGAAACGCAATCATTCGCTTTGCTGGTGTATATTAAATAGTCTAATAATATTTATATAGATTTAAGATGTTGAATAGTATTCCTTATACATTCATACTTCGACGACAAATATCCATTTCAAACATAACTTTAGAATTATTCAAGTTTCTCGTATTATTAAAAAAAATTGTTGATTTAAATAATAATTGTTTTGTGTTGTTTCGCTTTTGTTTTGTTTTATTTTCGTATTTCAAAACACACTTTATTCATCTTGCATATCTTCGGGCAATTCGTGCGGATTCAACATACCGGGAATATTGCGCTGCATTAAGCGCTTGTTTGCTTGTTCCTCGCGCAATGCTGCCTCTCTCTCTTCTAAATACAAGTCGGAATCGTCCTCGCCAGTTATTTCCTGCAAAAACACAATATATGTCATTCATATTATTTGCTTGTATCCTTTCCCTGAACTTTACTCACTCTAATTTGGATTAGAAAATCTCGCAAATGCTCTTTAAATGCTTGCACATTCTCGTCTAGATTGAAGAGGCCAGTAACAAAGACTTTGATCTGATGGTCTGTCAGATGACTGAAAGCGGACTTGAGCAGTGAGGCCACATATTGCTGAATAAAAAGGGTGTTATCCGGTATGGGACCAAGGTTCACGGTGATTTTGTTATTCTCCACTAGTGAGAACATGTACGCCAGTATGGTGGCATGGTTTGCCAGCCCGGCTGTGTGCGAAGTATCCGTGACTACAGAAAAGATCTGCATTAAAATATCGGTGAAATAAGTCTGGTAAAAGCTCTGTGCTGCCTGCGGATGCTGTTCAAGATTTTGTAGCATCTAAATTAGGGCAGAATATAAGAAAAATAAAAAAAATATATATGTTAGCATTAATTGAAATGAGTGTGTCGAGCCAATAATCGCCAGAACCTTGTATAAAATATTTAAACCCATGTCAGCAACGTTACGCATAGTGTGCTTGAATGCCCAAACAACCGAATCGAATACGAGTCTAAATTGCGCTGGTGGTATGTTAAGGAACGCCTTAAAGCAATGCGCGTTGACGGCCTGTAGTAGTTCGTAGAAGCTGGTGCGGTGCTGCGGGTAGTCTTCGAAGTTTTTGTTTATCATATCGAGTGTGCACTCGAAGACGGCGTCAAATATTTTTGGTACTTCGTTTGTGATGTGATTGCGCAGCTTGTGTACAATGACTGCCATTGAGCTGAGTACCTTTGGTTCCCGAGCCGACGGCACTTTGCAACGCTAAAAAATTTTCACGTTTACATCAGAGTCAAATTCTATAATGCCCCCCATCATATCGTACCTGGTAGTCCAATAGCACAGCGTCGAGTAGAGGAGGTATGAAATTGTCCATTACCAGCTGATTGTCATTGGAACGCGATACCCACTCTGAGATGAGGTTCAGGGTCTCTTTCTTTACGACATTCATTGCTTTGATAAGCGGTTGATTGTTGACAATAACGCCGTTAACCTCAATTGCCTGAATTATATTCTCTGATGTGATCTTGTACACATTTAACATGTCCAAGTAGATGCGGCCCAGCTGAATCACGTAGGAATGCCCCAAAGCCTTGCAGGCGGCCACGTTTGTCTTTAGGATGCTGCCCAGTTGTTTCACAGCCGTCATGTTCTTTAAAAAGTCGACGTTCTTGGAGGCGCGTGAGATGATCTCATCCCACACCTGGTTCGGCAAAAACATGTACTTCTCGATTAAGGCGTCCTGCTGTACCTGGTCCACCTGGGCCGATATCATGTAACCTACCGCCTCGTAAAACGTATGCACCTATGGACAATGCAAGCATAAATAAGACGTCTGACGAACGACAACAGTCGCCTACCTGTTGCGGTTGGAGGTCACAAATAATGCTGCTCATAGTGCTGAGAATCTCGTCGATAAAGGTGCACGCCTCATTCGGCTGAATGGTAACGAAATAGCGTCTACATTTGATGGCTATTTTAATGAACGTATCGCAGGCCATGTCCTGTACACCATCGTGCGTTTCGTGCATAAATTCGAAGAGTTTGTTCACGACCGTTTTCAGAAACTTCCAGTGAGCACGCAAAAAGCGTGGGTACTGGCCAACCACATACATAATATTCGACGCGATGATCGCCTTATTGTCCTTTCCCTTTTTCTGTTCGCACAAACCCAACAAGTCCTTGATTACAGTGACCAGAAATCGTTTCTCATCTTCTTCACAGAAAGCACCTGTTTTTTAAATGCACACAAAAACGTTTAAATATATCAGACACTCACACGCCAGATACTGCGCTATTGTCTCCTATTAGTCGTCTTCAATTTTATGCTATTATTGAAGCGTATATGCTAAGAAGTTATGTCGTAATATCTTTATATTAAATAGAACGCAACAAGTGCTTATGCATATTTCTCTCAGATTCGCAACATAATGTCAAAAACAATACATCTAAGACAAAATCTGTTAATTTTTAACATAATAATCAAGCCTTTCAGATATCAAAAAACACTTATAAATTGGCGGCCGCCATGCCAAATTTGAGCCCCCTACCCCATAGTCAACACCAAAGAAGAAAAAAAAAACAAAAAAATTTTCCTTTAGGCGGCTGCCTTCACGGACGAAAAAGAGTAAACTCTATAAAAAAATAAAAATGTTAGTTCCCTTCCAGTGATAACCAGAATTTCATATTAAGGTATTCACAATTTTGAAATATATTTGTTTCCTAGACATTGCGCGATATATGATATTTATTTTGACTTATTTTGATTGATTTTAATTTATTTTGACATCCTACTCGAACAACTGTCTCCCGCCTTCAACTTAACAACTGCCTGTTTGTACAAACCTAAGCAGAGAACTTCATAAAAAGCGAGGACTGTAGCTGCTTTAGTAGTGGTAGCTGGTGGTACCGTACTGAATTTAGTACCATACTATGCAGTATGAGTCCAAAAGAAAATATATCTGAGTAGAATTGTTACAATCTTGTTATCCAATTTGAGCACTTTTCTACGTACTTTAGTATGTAACTATTTGAAGAGTTGACTATTTAAATCAGATTTACTAACAAGGAAAAGGACACACATAAGCTCACTAATAGTCAGAAGACATTTAAAGTGACGACGCTGTGAGTGTGAGTATGGTCTCATCTTTTTCTAGGCGGAAATATTTATAATTCTTTTTTGAGCTAAAAGGTCTTCGGGGGAAAACAGCTACTTTCCCCATATAAAAACACAACAGTCAATGCACATTAGGCTCCAGGGCTGAAAGTCATCATGGAAAAGAAGTGAGAACTGTTCCAGTAACAGCTTTCACATAACCAGAAATATTCATACGAATAAGATCAAATTCAATACACTTAATTTCTGTGCGCGTTTTGGACGCAATTTAAATTTCAACATTATATATACGTTAAGGCAATCGGAACAGGCTATTTTTAACTTACTATTTTGCACAGTTAAACACGACGACAACGCACATGTTACCCCTTAAGTACTGATTGAGTACATCATTCGTCATTGAACATGACATAGTGAAAACCAGTCATTAGCATGCAAATATTGGAAATAATTCGTTTAAGCTTTGCGTTTCATTATTACCGACCTTCTCGTCAATATTCTAACTTTTATTACAAGAAACAAGTGATTGAAAAGCTAGCTTTCGCAGAGTAAGTTTGTAGAATATATATCGACAAATTATTTCATTAATAAAATACTATATATACCTGATATGGACCCTATAGCCCAGCAAAGCGTGTTCAGATTCTTCCAAGAGAACTCTGTTCCGTTGACCTGGTTCATTAGCTTCAATGTCATGATACGTTCTGTGTCGGCATAGTCCAAATGGGTAAGAAAGACCAGGGTTTCGCGCATGTTCTTGTACAGGTTGATGGCGTTAGTGTCCTTCATGAACTCGCGCACCACTTCGCCGTTTTCGTTTTCTACGACAAGTACCTCTTCCGGCTTGGCCATGCGCGATATCATTATGTAACGCACCTTGGAGAGAATGTTGGCGTAAAAGCGGCGACGCGGAAAAGCGTTTCGTTTAGCCACCGACACGGTGTCGGCTTGGCCGAGGTGCGCGGTCGCGCCGCCAAAGGTCTCACTGCTATACAGATCTTCCACTAAACTGTTCCAGTACTCCAGACAAATCTTGAAGACTTCCACATCTTCCACTTCGGAGATCATCACCAGGTAGAGCAGCGCCTGATTTAGATAGTCCACATACTTCACATCCTCCACCAACTTGCCGTGCTCCTTAAGGAATGTGCACAAGAACATGGCCAGATTTTGCACAAACACCTGCTCTGTGCTGCTGCCGTTTGCGTAGATATGGCTCATATTGGTGTTCTGTCCAATCATTTGATCCAGCTGCACCATCGTGTCCTTGAACATGCTGGCGAAGTTTTCATTGTAGTCGGGCACAGTCAAACCAGCTATTTCTGACAGGCACTGCAGCGTCACGTTGCGAAACATGGGCACGCTGAGGAACTTGAAAATTAGCGTCTCGATGAGCGCTGTTTCAAAAATGTAACCCAGCGGAATCCAGCTCAAGAAGCGCAACAGAGTCTCCAGTGTCACCTGAATTAGCGGAGCATTCATAGAGCTCTCGAGCACAAACGAGCACAGTTGGAAAATCTGTGAGAATTCCGAACACATTGTGTCTTTCAGGTGTTTGGCTTTCGTCTGTGTTATCTGTCCGGCCGAAAAATCGAAAACTTCTTCGCTGAGGTTCTTTAAGATTACCATGTTGTTCTTGCAGAGGCTCTCGTTAGTTTTCGATGCGCCGACAATGTCGCTGATAAACGTCTCCCAGTTACGCGGCCACTCGCGCTTCAAAATTTGCACCAGTATCAAATTCAGCTTGTTCAAGTAAACCTTGTTCGCTTCCATCGTTTCCGGGTCCGAAGATGTCTTTATAATCAAACCCACCACGTACTTCTTTATACCTTCGCACTGATTGCGCGGCAAAATTTTCCAGCGTGTCTTGATCACCTCTTCGAGAATCTGCAGAGCATAAAACTTCGTGCGCTGGTTTTGTGAGAACTCGAGGATGCTATCGACCCGCGTCCATGCATCCGGGTGCTCCCTCAACGTCGTTAGGATGTCCTGTGCTAATCGCAGTTGCTCTCCCTGCGACGTGTATAGACATTCGACAATTTTATCGAGCAGACTGATGTCCAGCTTCTGTGAAAAGTCCAGCAACTTACTGGCCTCCTCTGTCGATAGCATCGCCATTGCCTTATAGTAGAAGCAACGTTCACGCCGACGTCGATCGTTGATGTCGAAACTAATCTTGTCACAAGCTGTAAGCAGCGGTCACAAATTCAGATTCTGCAGCTTTCGTTCCTTTAGGAATCTGCAAGTTACGGTACATGAAAGTAAATTATTAAAATTAAAACTAAAACAAAATAACTTCCACGCCGGCCCTGCTCCCGTTCTCGCCACAGTTCTTTTATGCACGGCACCTTTTATTTCAATCCATCGAGGCGACGCAAACAATTGCGTCGCACGCGCCGTCGGTGGCTTCAAGTCTCCATATTTTTGGATCCGGCACCCGACATCCCGCTCTACCGCCCCTCAGCCTACATCCGACCCTACCCAAAATCAAGACCGCACTCATTTCGCAACTCCACAAAATTTTCGCTACCACAAAATTTCTCATTCCCTCCACCAATTTCGCGCTTTTATCCTGATGCTACGCGCATTCACTACATCCACGCACTCACGTTTCGCGCAGAAAGCAAGAAAATTTGCAAATCCCGCAGCCATTCACTGTTACTAGACGTTCTTCGCCTCTTGCTGTGTGTATTGCACTTACCAAATAGCCCAACAGCAGCAATAGTAGTAGTGGCAGCAACCAACCAGCAGCCGTAGCGCTCGTCTCCAATTTAATTGAAAATGCGAAACAGCAAAGGCAACCGAAAAGAGACGAATTTTTTCGGCACACACTCAAGCCCAATCTTCCATTCAAAATCTCATAAAAACCCAATCCTCTACTTCACACTCACAATTTACAAAATTTTCACAAAATATTCGCAAATACTTTGACGATATTCGCTAATGACCGCAAACCAAAATTCACACAAAACTTCAGACTCTGAAAATCTTCTTCGCTCTCGTCGTCTTTTCTTTGAAGTGAATTCTTCTTTTAACATAATAAGCAGCAGGAACGCGTCCCAGGGTTGCATTCAGTTGTGTCAGTCACCACATTAGGCCAGTAATGAATTCTCCGGATCAAACACGTTACCGCCAAATACTTGAGCCCCACGATGCTATCTTCTTCACGATCGCGAAGTTTGCCAGCGTCCCATATTCAAACAAGTTTATTTCGAAAGTGGGCATTAACAAAATCTGTTATGCCTTACAACATTTAAAAAAATTTGGTAATTTACCGAATATGCATTTCAGTTACTTTTCGGTCATGCACATGTATTACTGACCGGGTGGCTCCGAAAATAACAACTCTGCGATGGCATTGATCATGCGCAGCCATAGAAAAATAAAGAACAAAAAAATTTGGTTTGTTGTTGAGTTGCACAGAAGGCATTGGATAGGGACGTACTTTCGCTAAATAATTTTCAGCAATGTTTTTATAAACTTGTTAATTTTGCACATATTTTAATTTGAACAAATATTTCGATATTTGTTCGGTATTAAGCATAAAATATGTTTTAAAGTTCTTTTCATTTAGCTCGGCTTACATAATGTCGTAATTATGCATACCTACATAGATGCCTGATTAAAACGTGGTTCACAGCTGTTATTCTACGTACGGATGCAAACAGAAATATGAAATGAATAAAATAATACACTCAATAAATTTATGGTTTGTTTCTGGCTTTTTATAGCTGTATAGAAGTAATTTATAAATAAATCATAATATTTCGAGTTGATAAAAGAAACATTTTATAGGATGAGTCCTCACTATGACTCACGTTGCAAATAGATTAAGTCTTTCTTTACTAACTATAATAAATATTATAACATTGTTAATTTTATATTTATTTATTTACTAAGTTTTTTTGTCATTTGTCACTTATAGCCATTAACATACTGATAGTAGTAAAATGAATACGAAAGCTAAACTTTCTTAATTCAGAGTAATTTATACATAAGTATATAATTTACTCATTGCTCTGAATTAAAAAACGTGAGCTTTCGTTTTTCATTTTACTGTTTAATTTGTAGCGTACATAACAAATTAAACAGTAAAATGAAAAACGAACGATTTGTAGCGTACATACATATAACCTTAACCCCAGGAAAACAAACTGGGATAAATTCCAAGAAACCCTGAGTTTAAACTCCAACCTCTCGGGGATAGGGGACAATATCAGGAATACAGTGGAGTTAGAAACTGAAGTAGCATGCTTCAATAGCACTATTATTGATGCATCCGAAAGTAGCTGTCCGATCAGCAAAGTACATTCCTCTAGGTATGTACCCTGGTGGAACAAAGACCTCAGTATACCGCGAAATAAGGTTCGCAGGCTTTTCAACCGGTACCAAGCGGACTGGTCCGAACATAAAAGCGCATTAACCTCATATAATAAGGAAATAAGGGAAGCTAAGCGCAGAAGCTTTAGAAGTTTCTGCGAGAGCATAGAACAAACATCGGAGGCATCAAGACTCTATAAAGTCATGGCCAAAGGACACAGCCTGACTTCCACGAGTCTCAGGAAAAGCAATGGGGAATTTACCGAGAGTGAGGAGGAGACGGTAAAGCTACGTCTAGATACTCACTTCCCGGGCTCTATTGCTTGGAGGGACACGGAGCAAGCTGAGGAACTAGGTAGAATCTCCAGAGGAGATTGGATATTGGCAAAGGATATCTGTACGGAAGAAAGGTTAAGGTGGGCGGTTAACACCTTAAAATCACCTGGAGCCGACGGAATCTTCCCTGCCTTACTACAGAAGGGCATGGACTTTATTAAAAGCCAGCTCCTGAGAATAGCTAGAGCAGGTCTGGCGCTAGGTTACATACCAGAGGCCTGGAGGCGGGCAAAGGTGGAAGAACGATCCTCTTCACCCGAAATCCTTCAGACCAATTTGGCTGACCTCATTCGTACTGAAAGCTCTGGAGAAAGTTGTTGACAGCTACGTACGGACGACAGTCCTAATAGACAATCCGCTGCACACATGCCAGCATGCATACAGGGCAGGACGCTCCACTGAAACTGCACTGTATCAGCTGACAGGTGTGTGATGTGTGTGTGATGTGAAATGAGGAAAATGAGAGTAATATCTCATATTTCACCCGTTTTTTGAAATGCGTATGCAACACTGTCTTTTAAACATATGTTACAGCACACATTTCAAGCGGATGGGGAAAGGGAGGGGACCTACAGTTTAACGCCGAATCCGAACGGCGATTGGCAGTTTTTCGTTCACACTTGGAGGTTTTGCCATTGCGCACTTGTGCGATTCTTGTAATTCTCATCTGCTTCATGTGGATAGCGATAGAAGTAAACGAGTTTTTCACCAGCCCGAGCCAGGAATGGAACCTGGGGCCTTTGGTATGGGAAGCCAGCGCGCTACCCGCTGGACTATCGAGGCCGACTGACAGGTGAGATACAGAAAAGCCTAGACGAAAAAGAGATGGCACTATGTGTCTTTCTATATGAGGAGGGGGCCTTCGACAACACCTCCCATGAAACTATAGATAATGCTCTAGCCAGCAGGGGAATTAATAATACCCTGAAAGGTTGGATTAACAGTATGCTTGCTACTAGAAAGGTGGAGCTACAAACTAGCGCAGGCGGGGTGGTTATAACCAGTACAACCAGGGGATGTCCACAAGGTGGGGTCTTATCCCCACTGCTGGAGTTTTGTGGTTGATGACCTATTACAAGTACTGTCTAACTCTGGCTTTACGGTCCAAGGGTATGCAGATGACATTGTAATCCTATGCAGGGGAAAATTTGAAGTTAAGAGTAACTAAGAGATGGTGTGCTAAGGTGGGGCTGAATATTAATCCAGCAAAAACCACCATAGTACCCTTTGCAAGGAGATATAAACTTGAGGCTCTTAGACCAATCTGTTTGGATGGAATAAGAATAGAATTCCAGAAGGAGGTTAAATATCTAGGCGTGATACTAGATCAGAAACTTCTCTGGAAAGGACATGTCGAAGAAACCATGCGGAAGGCCGTCAGAGTCTTCATGACCTGCAGATCCATAGCAGGTAAAAGTTGGGGTTGCACTCCAAGAATACTGAGATGGATCTACACGGCGATCGTGAGGCCTATGATAACGTATGGCTCAGTTGTATGGGCAAACAAAACCAATCAACAATCAACAGTATCAAGGCGCTCAGTAAACTCCAGAGATTAGCATGTTTATGCATGATTGGGGCTATGAGAACGTGTCCAACAGCATCCATGGAGGTTCTGCTTGAACTTACACCTCTTCACATACATATACAAACCCAGGCGAAGAGGGCTATCCTACGGATGACGGAAAACAATATCGGGGCTGGAGGATTCTTGGGCCGTAAGAAGCTTAATATTCTTACGAACCAGTATCCAGAGATAGCAATACCGAGGGACACAATCACACCGAAGTTCAGTATTATCAAGAGATTCAAAACCGAACTTAGTAACAAAAGGAACTGGGTAGGGATATCAGAAACGCATCTGATAAACCAGTACATGATAACCTGGTACACAGATGGATCCCTTACGGATGAAGGTACCGGGATTGGTGTATATGGACCGAGGATTAGATACTCGGAACCCACGGGTAAGCACACAACAATATTTCAAGCGGAAATATACGCTATTGAAAGGTGTGCTTACTTCAACTTAACGAGGAACTACCGGAATCAGAGAATTGCGATCCTGTCTGATAGCCAAGCGGCAATAAGGGCATTAAGCTCATACCAGGTATCCTCGAAACTGGTAATAGAATGCCTTGAAAAGCTTATTGAGCTAGGCCTCCACAATCAGGTATGGGTCCTCTGGGTTCCGGGCCACGCAGGTATAGTAGGAAACGAGATGGCTGACGAACTCGCAAGAAGGGGCGCCTCAACTCCATTCGTCGGCCCAGAACCTTTTTGTGGACTGGGGAAGGGAGCTTTATCAATCCTAACCAGGAAAGACGAGATAATCAGCAGGAATAAATACTGGGACAATCAACCAGGTCTGGAACATTCCAAGGCGATTATCGGGTTATATAGTAGGAAAAGATTCGAGGAATGTATGAGTTTATCAAAGAATAACCTGAGAATCATTACAGATATCATGACAGGGCATTGTAGGTTGAATTATCACCTAACTAAACTAGGAATCCGTGCAAACGGACATTGCAGGTTCTGTTCGCAGGAAAATGAAACTGCAATGCACATACTAGGAGAATGCCCTGTACTTATGTACGATCGGAAGAAGCACCTAGGGGATTACCTCGTCAGAGGTGCGAACTGGGACTCCAGAGGTATAGGAGATATACTAAAGTTCCTCTCGTTAGTTGGGCTCACAGATGAACTGTGAGTCCATGAAGGGGGCACAATAGATCTTTAGGTCACGGTGCACTATCCCCACTAATAATAATAATAATAATAATAATACATATAACCTTTTTCACATCAAACTACATCGAATCTCTTTGTTAAAAATAGAGAGACCGCAAGTTGTCCATACCTACAAAGACTACATTTTATATGCGCTGATATCTCGAAAAGTAAACATCGGATTTGGCTATTTGTAATTGTAAAAATCTAATAGAATCCGAAATAAAAGTCATCAAAGCAAAAGTTGATAGAAATACTAAAGAAAATATAAATATTTAAAAATGAAAAAGCTTCAAAATGACCGCAATGGTCTTTCTAGTGTTAAAAATAGTATAAATCCTGAAGTGCAGATTTTAATTGCTTGTTTTAATTGCATTAAAATCAAGACATTTTTAATTAATTTTAAAGACAACTTTATGTTTACAAATGCAATAGTAAGAGTATATCATAATTAGGTATGCCGATACGAAATTTTTTAATAATGGCGCATGCATTTAAGCGAAGTGATTGATAATATATGTGTATATGCAGTGGCGCATATGGGGTTTGGGGGTTCAAACCCCCAACACAAAAATTTGTGGTAGAAAATATGGTTTCGAATGGCATTCGGCTCAAAAGTTGTACGCAAAACCCCCCAAAATAAAATCCTGTGCGTGCTACTGTATATGTATATGCTACACACTCGCATCTGAAATTAAATATTTTAGTTCGTAAATAATTTCACAATTCTGCTTATCATTTGAAATGGTGTTTATAGTGTTGCATTAAATTCACTTATTAACAGGGAATGCATAACTATGTTAGGAAATTAAACTTACTTTTAACTCGCAGATCTATACGTAATTTTTGTTTTAACTTGCTGACTATCAGACATGGGGGTTTTGCACTAAAATCCACTACCACTACCACTAGAGGTCTGCTGGGAAATTTTCCACTACCACTAAATAAATTTTAGTGGTAGTTGAATTTTTTTCACTAATCACTGATCTTTATTTAGTGGTAGTGCAATTTTCTTCCACTAATCTTTTTTAGTGGTACTTTTTACCACTACCACTAAATAAAATTCAGTGATAGTTGAAAATTCCTCCACTATCACTAATTCTTTTCCACTAATGTCACTGATGACAATTTTGAACGTCTAGTCTTGATGAAAGCAAATAAGTTGTTTAAATAAAACATATATTTTTGCGCATATCGTTGTTAGTGGTTTATTTAATGGTAATGGATGTCTTTGTTTAGTGCACTATGCTTTTCACTACCACTAAATAAATTTAGTGGTAGCTGAATTTTTTCCACTAATCACTGATCTTTATTTAGTGGTAGTGCAATTTTCTTCCACTAATTTTTTTTTAGTGGTACTTTTTACCACTACCACTAAATAAAATTCAGTGATTAGTGGAAAAAATTCAGCTACCACTAAATTTATTTAGTGGTAGTGAAAAGCATAGTGCACTATGAATTTAGTGCAAAACCCCCATGTCAGTGACTATTAATTATTTTATTATTAAAAACACAAAAATGTTTACAATTATTATGTTGATATTGAAAACATAATATAAAATAAGCATGTAGAAAGCAATTCATAGCACATAATTGCACTGAATAAATACATTTTAAACGTTAAACGCTTAAATTGCAGAACAGTATTTAGTAATTGCTAGAACTAATACATTTTTGACATTGCTTGAAATATTACAGACATATCGAATTTAGATACTCAGTTCTTAAACATATTTTTTAACATTTTGCCAAAAAAATTTTGCAACTTTTTACCTCGTGTTCTAGGATTTATAGGCATGGCTATACTTTTAACGACAAAATTCCAAAAGTAAATCAATTTTTTTACATAATGTAACTTTCGAAATGAAGTAATAAAATTAAATTCAAGTATGCAGTTATTTGTTGCTAATTTAAACCTACAAAATAAGTTGTCTTGGCAAAGTGTATCGGTTTCAATTGTAAAACTTTTTATTTTACGATCATAAAACTGATAACTTTTTATATTGAATTCCAACATTCAAAAAACAAAATCAGGAAATAAAATATTTTCCAATCACAGTATAAGCATAGTCAAATCATAAAGTTATCCCGATAGGTGACGTCTATTTGTTTACGTACTCTTATTTTGATAGCTGCCATTTATGTTTTCTCTACATTCTCACATGAATGAAATTTGTCTGTCTAATTTTAACCTTTTCTTCATAATATAAAATATGAAAAAAATATTTGATTAAAAAGTTATTTGAAAATGTTAACTAAAGTGCAGTGCAGTGTAAATCAAAAATGCAAGGGACGTGCTGCTTTTGCAAAACCACATGGGACCAAAAAGTTTCAATGTTTTGTGTACCCAGTGAAATAGATGAACGCTGCACCTAAAGACATTGATGGAGACATACATTTAGATGACAACTTTTTGAAACTGTTTCGTAAAACCCATTCGCATTATTTAAATAATTTCTTTATATGATACGCATCACCCTTGCATATCTATGTTTATGTGTGTTCTGTATATTTGTACACGTACATACAGTACACAACATATATACTCCATTGCTTGTAGCTATTTGAATACACATTTGAAAAAGGGTTAAAACCGAAAAAAATGTCGAATGAGTTGAATTCAAAATACTTTGAGAGGACAGTTGTCAAAATAAGAGTACTTGACATAAAATGTCACTATCGGGATGATTTTATTATTTGACTATGAGCATAGTGAAATTAATAAAGTGTGCCAGATAGCAGGAACTCTCTCTTCATCGTACTCTTATTTTCTGACAGTTATTGTCATTATGCTCAAAAATGTCAGAGTTCATAACCCGTCTGTGCTGTATGAAAAAATTTCAAGATAAATTGTTTTTTGAAAATTCGTTCTGCACCAAAACCGACCCAAAAAACGCAATTACTTGCCAGGAAAAACGTGCTATCTCTGCAAAAAGCGACCGGCAATGCAGTTTCTAAGTTTTTCTAACATAAAATGCATTACGAAAATAAATATTTCTGGAGTACTGAAAGTCAATTTTAAATTTTGTGCTATTTTAGCGACAACAAAAATAAAGGTTAATCGAACTGACACAAATAAATTGACACTTTGACAATTGCTACTCAGAGAAATAAGTGTACGTCATCTACCTAGTACACTTTATTGATTTCACTATGACTATGAGTATAAGCATAGTGAAATTAATAAAGTGTGCCAGATAGCAGGAACTCTCTCTTCATCGCACACTTATTTTCTGACAGTTATTGTCATTATGCTCAAAAATGTCAGAGTTCATAACCCGTCTGTGCTGTATGAAAAAATGTCAAAATAAATTGTTTTTTGAAAATTCGTTCTGCACCAAAACCGACCCAAAAAACGCAATTACTTGCCAGGAAAAACGTGCTATCTCTGCAAAAAGCGACCGGCAATGCAGTTTCTATGTTTTTCTAACATAAAATGCATTACGAAAATATATATTTCTGGAGTAATGAAAGTCAATTTTAAATTTTGTGCTATTTTAGCGACAACAAAAATAAAGGTTAATCGAACAGACACAAATAAATTGACACTTTGACAATTGCTACTCAGAGAAATAAGTGTACGTCATCTACCTGGTACACTTTATTGATTTCACTATGAGTATAAGTAGATCAGATTTTGACACGGTTTCATATTTCTTCATAAATAGAAAAAAAAAAACATGACACATGTTTTGTCAAAGAGTTTCTCATTGCTTTAACCCAACACCCCTCAAATCGCTCTCTGATTCATTGAAGTGCAGCCCACACTCTCAATCACTTTTATGCGATTCGTTACTACGCTGGACATACGAAACAGTAAACAGTAAAATGGAATACCAAGACAATTGTGAGATTTGCCAAACAAGGTTAGGTTAGGTTAGGCTGGCTGGCCCACGGGGGGTCTCACATAGACCAAGTAGTGGTCCATAGTGGTACCAGAAAGATTCTGGAGTTTCAGACCTGTATGTAGTTTTTTAAGAACGTTTTGGCAAATCTAAGTAAGGCGCCGTTTTTTCGCTCCGTAATTCTTTCCAAGGAAGGGAACGACGCGGATCCAAGGCAGCTGACCCGTGATCTGTGGAGAGCAGGACAGTGGCACAGCAAGTGCTCCAGGGCACCTTTGGCATTGTCTTCACTACATCTTGTGCATGCATCACTTGGTACCAAGCCAAGTTTGGCAGCGTGGGACGGTGTGAGACAATGTCCCTTGAGTACCCCAACTAGAAGTTTGCAATCCTCTCTTTGGAGTGATAGTACAAACTCTGTGTTTTTGATATTATGCGCGCGGAGCATGATTTTTGCTGTCCTGTGAGATGTAGATTTCTCCCACATGGACGCTGCCTCGCGAATCATTGTCACTTCGATTTCCGTCTTGAGCGTGGAGAGGGGTGGATGGATGTCTGGCACGCTAACCGCAGGCAGCCGTGCCCCGGCTGTGGCGAGCGCATCATTCTTCTCGTTTCCCTCAACTCCTTTGTGACCCAGTACACAATAAATAGTAACTACTCTGTTGCAGCAGAGTTCGTCCAATTTAGTTCTACAGTTTCGTACGCATATCGAATTTGACATTACCCCAGCTGCCGCTTTTATGGCTGCTTGGCTGTCAATAAAGATATTAATTCGAGAGTTAAGAGGGGTGCGTTCCATCGCTAGTTGCGCCGCTCTTGTGGCAGCGTATACCTCGGCTTGGAAGATGCTGCAGTAATCCGAGAGCCGGAAAGACTGTTGAAGGTCAAGTTCCGGACAGAAAACTGCAGATCCCACTCCCTCTGCCATCTTGGATCCATCCGTGAACAGGTTGTAGGATTGACGGCTGGGTTCGAGCCCCTGTCGCCACCCATTCGGTTCTAGGACCACGTAGGGTTTGAAGTTAAAGTTGGCTTGAGGTATGGCGTAGTCTGAGCTATCGCCTACGCCTGTGTGTATCCTACTGTGGCCGTAGGGTCGTAGCGTGAGCTGTCCAGTTACCTTTAGTCTAAGCGCGGCCTTCTTATTGGCGCTTTTCGCTGTCAGACCCATTGGATAAAATCCCAAGATTTTGTCCAGTGCCGCTGTCTGAGTGGTGCGCATTGCACCTGTTATACACAGCCCAGCGGCTCTCTGTACAGTCTCGAGTCTTTTAGCATAGGTCTTTTTATCCACCGCAGTCCACCATACTAAGTTCCCGTAGATCAAAATGGGTCTAATAACTGCAGTGTAAATCCAATGCGTGAGACGGGGGATAAGCCCCAAGTCTTACCGAGCACTTTTCTGCAAGCGTATAAGGCATTTAAGGCTTTCCTTTTCCTATCTTCCACATTCAACTTCCACAACAGTTTACTATCCAAAATGACTCCCAGGTATTTTGTAGATGTTTTGGGGGTAAGTATAGTGTTGTTCAGTTTGGGAGGAAACCAGGTTGGGATCTTGTACTTTGTTGTAAAAAGAACTAAGTCCGTCTTGTCTGGATTTGTTTCCAGCCCCACAGTCTTTGCCCAGTTATTAATCACTTTCAGTGTCCTCTCGAGTACTTGGCTCATTGAGTTGAGACACCTGCCTGAGACGACGATTTGCCAAACAAAAATACAATACAAAAAAACATGCAAGCTCCAAAATTGCAAGCATTTGTTCCACACACAATGTGTGGAAAATTTGGAAGTTGGTGTGTCCAGATGCCCTATTTGCAGAGCAGATATCATTGGTAAGAAATAGTATGCATTCGTTTGCAATAAGAAAAATTGCTGAATATAATTTTTTTTACAGCCAAGCAGGATTGCATTCGGAAAACATACAAGAAAAATTCGGAGCAAGATCGGAGCCGGTTGGTGCTTGCAGCTACTCGGGGAGAAGATTGGGTGGCCCTTGCTTCTTCGCTAGGTGTAAACTATAAAACAGCTCATCGCTGGATTACGAGTGGCACTGATAGAATGCTGCCTAGAGGGGGGCCCAGAGGAAAAAAGCTGGCCGAGGTGCATATAGATGCACTGATATCATGGCTCGAAAAGGACTGCAGTTTAAGTCTAAAGCAAATGGCAGAAAAAATACGGCAACATTTTAATATTGTGGTCACAACAACGACCGTTGGAAACCATCTTGAGGGCAGGATGTACAGCCTTAAGAATGTCCACACAATGCCGACCACTATGAATTCCCAAGCAAATAAGGAAACACGAGCGGAATACATACAAAAGCTCAATCAAGCCATCCGCGACGGCAAACAAATCGCTTGGATGGACGAGACCAATTTTAATCTTTTCTGCAGAAGGTCTCGGGGTCGGTCGAGGGTTGGACAGCGTGCCGTTCAAAGTTTACCTGCAGCCCCAACGTGCCCGTTCACTTGATAGGCGCTATAACAACGGCCGGTGTTTTGCTATTGGAGCGCCGCAGAGGGTCGTTTACGGCGGAAGCTGGATCCAAAGACTTTTAGAGCGGTGGGTGAATATGGAGAACAATGCGCGAGACTTAGTTATCGTTTGCGACAACGCCCCGTACCATTCAACCATGGAAATAAAAGTTCCAGAGCATTCGGCAGGGCAGCACAGTTTTGCGCTTGGCCCCATATTCGCCAATGCTTAACCCAATCGAAACTATTTGGGCAAAAATTAAAAATGAAGTGAAGTGTAATTTGCGCATTCCTAATGTCCACGCTCCTTCATTATGCGAACAACGTTTACAGTATCTTGAGGGAATAATAGATAATGCAAAGCAAACCATTACGGGTGGAGATTGTGTCAGAGCTGTACAGCACACCACAACTTTTCATGCAAATGGCCTTGCTTTACAGGATATGGTCGTAGGGATGTAAAAATTGTTTAAGCACTTCTTGTTTGCGTTTTGTTATTAAAATCATATAATAAAAGTTACTCATACTAAAAATAAACCTTATACTACATAGTTCTCATTTCAAATTTTCGTTTTCCTAATTTGAATTTACGCATTCTCAATTTGAATTTTCCTTTTCTCATTTTGAATTTACGTATTCCCATTATGAATTCATAGTTCTCATTTTGAATTTACGTATTCTCATTATGTGGTTATATTTCTCATTATGAACTTACGCATTCTCATTACGAATTTATATTTCTCATTATGAACTTACGCATTCTCATTATGTATTTATATTTCTCATTATGATTTAACGCATTCTCATTTTGAGGTTGAATAGGTGTAGTAGACACTTTATTTCAGGGACCGAAAATAGCTGTTATTTTACAATTTTTAAATCAAAAAGGCATAACGAAAAATCAAAATGGCAAATATACCATCAGATCGTAATGGCCTCAGCTTCACGAATACTAAACGCCTTTTAAATTTTAGACTTTTACTATAAAAGTTAAAATTAACTGTTATTTTGTGCCTTTTATCATTTCAAGCAAATATAACTGTTACTTTTGACTTTTATTTTATCAGTAAAAAATAACAGTTATTTTGTGACTTTTATTTTTTCGGTCAAATATATCAGGCAATTTGAATTTTTTCAAAGGCCGTTTGACCGACTAAAAAACTATTGATACCATTTTTTTCGTCACACAAGTCTTATAGCTCAGAATGTGCGGTCTGCTGAGACGAAAAAAATGGTATCAATAGTTTTTTAGTCGGTCAAGCGGCCTTTGAAAAAATTCAAATTGCCTGATATATTTGACCGAAAAAATAAAAGTCACAAAATAACTGTTATTTTTGACCGATAAAATAAAAGTCAAAAGCAACAGTTATTTTTGCCTGGTATGATAAAAGGCACAAAATGACTTTTATTTTTGTCGTTAAAAATAAAAGTTAAAAGATAACAGGTAAAATCTGAGTTTTTTGATAAAAACCATAACCGGTACGGTCGCTGCTTTATTTACAATTTTCCAAAGTCACTTCACTAAATCACTTGTGACTTTACTTTCACTTCACTTTTCTTATCCGTGTTACACCGTTGCTTGTCAAAACCAAGTTGACTTCCCTCGAAATTACCATGCTGCATGATCGTCACAATAAGCATACATTGAAGTTCATAGTAAGTTCATTCAATAAATTCTTATAAAAATAAAAAAGTAAAAATAAATAAATTGAATAAATTAATAAAACAAAAATAAATAAAATTAGTTTTATCCACGATACCACAAAATCTAAAGCAATCAATTATAAAGCTAACATAGTGAACTATAATCAATAATTCTGAAATCGCACCGACTGTTAAATATTAAGAGCTAATTTTGTTGAGCATTACAATTGTTTTTGTCGAACGATAAAGGTGTCATTGTTGGTGTCTTCTCAGACAGGGATAATTCTCTCAGAGTTGAATAATTTAGTAGATTTAAATTTTGGCCTTCCAAAAGAGACGCTGTTGAATTAGCTAAGATCTATTGTATAGATTCTTACCTATATTAAACTTTCTTATAGTTCAATGATGTCTTGAGCGTTTATCGTTTTTGACCACAGTATTGTTGAGGCCCATCATTCTTTTTTTTCTTAAGTTGCCTTATAGTTTTTGAACACAAAATGGCAAACATCAGAAGCGCACAAGAAATTTTTTACTGTGTTGAGTAAAGCTTGAGTGCTGGTTTAAGCCTAGAACTGCGAGCACTCAAGCATAATTGAATGCCTGAGCCGATGTTTTCACAAACAAATTGTAGTTGTTTATTCTATTTGATATGTCGATTTATTTGCTGTGCCTCACAACAAGTGGCGGTCTTCCCGTATTTACACGAAAAAAGGGCGACTGTGAAGACGTATGAGAAAAGCTGCGTTAAGCATTGTTCAAGACAGCCCCAACCAGCTGAAGCCTATTATTTTTCTATTTGTGTTGGCAGTTGCCGTTTTCTACAGTGGCGTCGCTGAATGGCTTCCACATGTTCTTTAAATCACTCGGTATAACGTTGCAAACGACCCACTCGGAAGACTGGACATATGTGTGGCGCGATTTCCAAAAGGCCATCACTTTCATAGTATGTGGCCGAGGAATGGGGGAGGCGAGCCTTCAACAACTGGCCGAGTTGGTTTTCGGGGCAGTTGCACTTTTCATCAGCCGCGACGAGTTGGCACATCCAGCCCTTCTGGATCGCATGAAGAAGGAAGCCAGGAATTACATGCCGCTTGTGGACGCTGCCCTGGAGGCCTGTACCGTACAGCTGCTTGGTTTCACAGACTGTGTGTTGACGGTGGAGAATTTGCCGTTACTACATCGTCTCAACGAG
This sequence comes from Melieria crassipennis, assembly GCA_963668005.1. Taxonomy (NCBI): domain Eukaryota; kingdom Metazoa; phylum Arthropoda; class Insecta; order Diptera; family Ulidiidae; genus Melieria; species Melieria crassipennis. Next base: position 47,774,709 of record OY764961.1, read on the forward strand.
TTTAGCTCGCAATGCGGTTCCCTGTTCTGTAGCCTCGTTATAAGTCACCGCATCGCTGTTGGTACAGAAGGATGGTGGGATCTGGATTCGTTGGATCGGGAGTTGCTGCTGTTGCTACTGAACTCGTCAAGCACATTGCAAAACGACATTCCTGTGTATCTGCCTAGAAAGAACTTTAATGTCGGTGTTGATATGCTTATCTGATATGTTAGCATCTGACTGCTTGTCCTCTAACTTCACAGGTAGCTTACCGGTTCGTAACAATTCCCCTGGCACCCAGTAGCGTATTGTGTGTGATTTGCGGCGCCGAGCCCTCGCTGCGCGAGTTACACGCCATGGCGCAAGATACATTTCGAAGCGAAACGACAACAGTGCTACAGAATATAGAACGTTGCGTGCCGCGCAGCTTGCCCGAATACTTGGAAATCGATCAGAGCGTTCTGGCCATAATCGTTGTAAATACCGATATACGCAAGTGCGTTTTCACGCGCAACCTGCACCAAACGTCGAGCACAAAACGCGTCGTTGGTGGCAATCCGCAGCGACTGGAAATGTTAAAAAAGTTCTTTGACCACACCTTGAACTTCAGTAGTTTATGGGATAGTCAGAACGGTAACGATTCGTCGTTTACGGAAATATTAGACCAGTATTGGTGTTCAGATTACCACAAGTGCTATGCACACTCCGACGAGTTGCACAATGTGATATTTTTGCTCTTCGCGTCCTCGGTTCCAACACACGCTATGAAGTAAGTTTTTGTCTACCGTAAACAAATATTTACGCGCGATAGATATTTGCATCTGAAGTTTATTTAGCTTTGAAGTTTATTTAGCTTTGAGAATGAATTAGAACATAGTATAATAATAAAGTAGTCTAATAAAAGAGAGTACCCCTAAAGCACCCCTAAAAAGTCATCAGCAGAGTCTTCAAGGTGTAAGCTGTAAGGTGTAAACAAAGTCGTACTAAAATCGAATTAGACAATTACTGTGGAAATGGGTAAAAAAGTATCTGGTAATATGGGCAAATTATAGGAAATATATATTGAACCTTTGAAAGTAAAATGCTTAATTCACTATGGAGACTCCCAATTCGCCGTTTGGATTCGGTTTCTTCCATCCGTGAACAAAGTCAACAGCACAACATGGATGGTTGCAGAAAGCTAGGCGTTATTCACGTAATTGCGCACTTGTGGCTTTGTTTCTTGTATACGCGTGAATAGGCGCAACGACCAATTTGTTACCAATTATATCTGCTTACCAAATATTTTGTCAATCTCTGCAGGTTTATTGCCCAGAAATTACTCTCCTCGATTCTGCAAGAAAAGTGCATTTGCTGGTAATTGGACGTAAACAGTGGAGCTCAATTGGACTCTCGGCACATCACACGAATTAAATTGAATTTAAGAATACTTATACACAATTATAGATTAAGATAGATATATTTCGATTCAATAAACTTTATTGTCCTTTAAAAGTGATTATTTAATTTAAATTTGGTACGTTATAGCATTCATATGTTACGTGCTCTGCGGGCCCCTTATTAAAAAGTAATTGTAATGTAATGTAAGCAAAATAATTTGCACACATTTTTAGTTTTAAATATATGCATAGAAAAGTTCGGCTTCTTTTGAGAGCGTTTTTAACTTCAATCAATTAACGGTTTCTGTTCTTGACAGCACTTTTGATTAATCGCAACAACATTAATTTATTTTAGAAAGCTTTTAACAGCTACAGCAAACCTCAAAACAAATGTAGTCAGAGAGAATCGTTAAAGGCCATCGTGAGGCCCATAGCCAATTTCAATTGTTATATTTTTTTCTCATTCTCCCTGATCGGGGATTAATGATTAAGGGCTGAAATTCGGGTAAAAAAGTATAACCATCAAAATTTTCTAGGGCGCACTTTACCCTTTCTATCCGGATATGGCCCTTCTATTTCAAATGCGATTATTCAAATGCTTCGAGGTATTAACGACTCTTCAGTGCGAAAATTTTAGTTGTGCGGTCTAACGTCAGGTAACAGTAAAGTCCTGAAGGCTTCTTTTCAGTTTGTTTTTAGTTGCTAGTTATTTTATTTGGTATCGGCCAATGGCCGTCACGAGAATAAACTAAATACGGAACTGCTTGTCATTTCATTTGGATCCGTCTTTCAAGTAAATCTGTGGTCAAAAGCAATAATCGGTTGAGTCCATAAGTATTATTTTGAGCAGGACGCTTTAAAGGAATAAGCTAGCACCTTTAACTTAATGATGTCTTAAGTCGACCTAAGCGTTGATCGCTTTTGGCCACAGAAATAGTACACCAAGGGTGTTTATATTAACTCGTTCGCAATTCTCGAAAAATTCTAAAATACAACTAAACGAAAATTTTAAATAATAAAATGTAGTTGCTTTGCATATCTTAATTATAACATTTTACAAATTGCACACATCTAAAATTAATGCCGCGATAATTTTTAAATTAAGAAATAAAATAATATATGTTTCGATCAGAGTAAAATACAAAAATCTTCGCCATATAAAATCGAGACGGCTATATTCCTCGGCATACAAGTATAGGTAGACGTGGTATATATCTATATATAGATTTTAAAGAATCTTAAGGTGTGAAAATTACACTTCAGAAAGCGGCTGAGGCAATAGTAACCGGTATTACTTTAGAAAATACTACTATTTTTTTTCAAAGTGCTATATATTTGGAATGTTACAGCAACTCACATGAATGGTCATTTTTTTCCATTTCTAAAAAATTTCAAATGTAGCCAAAACTTATAAGGTAAATTAAACTATATCAGGTAAATTAAATTGGTCGACAAGGGATGGCGTCTCTTTCTGAAACTAATTCGTATTGTAATATTAGTAATATATATAATATAATATTGTAATATTAGTTTATTCACCATGTAACAAAATCAACTATTGTCCACTCTACCACAGATGCTTGGGTATACACTTAACAGATAATTATTGTCATTTGGAAATCGGATAGAATAAAACGAATGCTCATGTTAAAGGCGCAATTTAAAACATTAAATGGCGCACGTCACTAACTTTCGGCAACATGGTAGCTGGCACACACCCTAGACAACAGCTTAATATATCCAAATCAAACACAGTAAGGTGTTTGAGTGGAATACTCGATCACAGCTTGACGAGGTAGTTTAACAACTTTGGGAAGTATATACATACATGCAAAGTGACAAGCAACCCTCTCGTGACACATAAAATCGACTTAATCAATGTACTATACAAATCGTGCTCCACTTTGTTCAATTCTGAAATACACCAAGAAAGCTGGTAGGGTAAGTACTTTATGAACTAATCGCGCTAGTCAGCCGGTCATCCAGTGTGCCAGAAACACCAAAATTCGCCTACTCCATAATTTTACTAATTAATACTTGGGTTAAGAATTTGGGCAAGACTGGCATAGGTGCCAAAAACAAAGCCACATAAGCCAAACACTAAAATAGCGATGTCCTTCCATAGTATCCAGTTGTATCGGCCTAAGCCCACGGGCCAAAAGGTAATTATGTCGATTATGGGTGGCGCGATTAGTGCCAAAGCAGAACTGCTGACAGCACCAACCAGCGAGATGATCGGGCCAAGGTTTGGTATACAAACAGCCAGCAAAACTGCAATTTGAAACGAAATCATTAAAATTAACTAGTACTGATATCCCAGCTGAAAAAAAAAACTAATTACATGTAAATATGACCAGAACAATTCGAAGCACTGTTGCTGCCGATTCCTTTGCCCGGTTTGTCTCAAACTGACTGCGCACGAACGGCTCCACAATGTTTACGGGCACATAAAACTGCAAGGTGTAGGACAAAAAAATTGCTACAGCCATGGCAATACGCACCATTTGCGACAGGCTAAAAAGAACGCAACAATATACAGTTTAAATCGCTTACGCGATTCAAAATTGCATTCTACTTACAATTGCTCCGGAGGCAAATTCAAAGTTATACTGCCCTTCACGTTCTCTCCGTACTTCAAGTAACCGAAAAAACCGACCGTTGTGTAGAGACATGCTACAATTGTCATGCCAGTGTTGAGAACTCCCGTTGTGCCGCCGAAATCTTCCGGTCGTTTCATGTTGTTCTCCAGTGGCAAAACTACACCAATACCCTCAAATGCGTAAATAGCCGTGCCGAAATACAGCGGTAGCTGCGCCCAAGACGCCACCGGCTTCACGGTGTCCGCACTGGGCAAATCCTGTAGTATGTAAAAGAAGGAAAAAGCCAAGCCCAGCACGGTGAGTACGGCCGCCACCAGTGATACTGGCGTCAGATACTTGAGATTTCGAACTAGATTCAACGGCAACATCGGCAGCAGTATGATCGTCAAATACACCTTAACGTTTACGTAGTTGTTGGGAAAGTAGTGGTCCACAACCTCCTTTATGTTAAATGCAACAAAAACGAAATATACGCAACAGAACCCGATTTGAGTTATGAAGAGAAATGTTGTGGTCATGCGTCTAAAAGGAATACATGTGATAAAGCGTTATAGTGCGGTGTGTCAGTCTATCACCTGGCTACAACCGAGTAGCGTCGCAAACCATTAGGACCCGTCTCAAAGGAACAGTATGCCACTTCAGAAAAATTCAACGACGGCTGCTGTAGACGGCGGCATAGCTCATGCGAACACTTTACGAGCATATGCATACAGTGCGTGCAGATAGCGCCCATGATAAGTGTGCCTATAAGTCCCACATAAAGACCGGCGTTTTTAAAAGCGTCCGGCATAGCCAGAATTCCGGTGCCGATGTTGCCCTTTAGCAAATGTATCAGTGTATCCAAATTAGACGTGGGGTGCTCCAGTGTCCGGTGCATGGAAGGATTATATGTAGATTTTTCCGAGCTCTCGTTCGATTCAACTACGAAATCCGAGAAAGAGGTGAGTAATGGGACTGATGCGTTTGTAGAGCTATGAGCCCCTTGTACATACCAATGCTGTCTTCGCTTTGCACATTGACCAATGTGTTTTCGGGCGAACTTCGTAGATCTGGACGCGGTATGCTGCGACCCTCGCACTCGGATGTTTCCGATTGCAACAATAACGGCTGACGTTCCGACATCTTTTTAGCACTCTGAAAATGATCAACGGTTACCAATGTTGGCACGACGCACACATTTCCTTTTAATTACTCCGTTATTATTTCATATCAAGTGGAACTAAACAGACATATTGCCCAAGTAAGGTGGACTACAGAATTGCTAAAATTATGAGTAATAAACCAATTGCATAATAGGCGCTGAGATCATTCTCCTCGTACAAAGCAGCAGGAACAGAGATTTTCCCAGCGCTTATGCAGGTGGGAGTAGAAAAATTAGCATCTACTCTAACAAAAATCGGTATAAGTAAAGCAAAGCGACCGTTCAGCTAAAAAATATTTGAAATAAGGGTATGGCCCGCGCTTCTTTACTAATTTTAAGGATATAAACAATTTTTGATGCAAATCTAATAGGGGTACCGGTTAATTCGTGCGGTTTTTTGGGAAAATTGAAGCTTTATTGTGAAAAAATGGTTACAAATTTAATATTTAAAGTATTGTCCATCACTAGCTATAACTTTTTCCCCATTTTTCTAGCAATTCACGAATATCCTTTCTGAAAAATTCGGCCGGCTTTTCCGCTATCCACGAATCGATCCAATTTTTGACTTCTTCATAATTGGAGAAGTGCTGGTCAGCCAGGCCATGTTGCATTGATTGGAAGAGATAGTAATCGGATGGCGCAAGGTTTGGACTATACGGCGGGTGGGGTAGGACATCCCATTTGAGCGTTTCAAGGTAGGTTTTGACGACCTGTGCAACATGTGGCCGAGCATTGTCATGTTGCAAAATTACCTTGCTGTGCCTTTGTGCATATTCCGGCCATTTTTCGCGCAGTGCTCGGCTCAAACGCATCAATTGTCGTCGGTAGACTTCCCCTGTGATCGTTTAATTCGGTTGCAACAGCTCATAATAGATCACACCCAGCTGGTCCCACCAAATACACAGCATAACCTTCAGGCCATGAATATTCTGAACGGCCGTCGATGATGATGCATGGCCGGGGTATCCATACGTTGCTCGACGTTTTGGATTATCGTAATGGACCGACTTTTCATCGCCAGTGACAATTCGATGCAAAAAACTTTTTCTTTTGTGCCGTTGAAGCAGTTGTTCACACGTGAAAAATCGGCGTTCGACGTCTCTTGGCTTCAATTCATACGGCACCCAATGGCCTACCTTTCGGATCATTCCCATTGCTTTTAGACGATCGGAAATGGGAAGTTCTTCTTGGGATGGATCTTGGTCGAGCAATGTCTCCAATTCGTGATCTTTGAACTTGTTTGGCTGTCCGTGCCGTTCATCGTCCTCCAAGTCAAAATTGCCACTTTTGAACCGTGCAAACCACTTCTGGCACGTACGCTCAGCTAGAGCATGAACACCATACACTTCCACCAAAATACGATGACTTTCGGCAGCCTTTTTCTTCATATTGAAGTAATGAAGAAGTACTCCCCGCAAAAAATTCGACATTCGACATTTTCAGAGTAAAAAAGGTATTGTTGTTTACGCTTCAGCTAAATGACACATACTGATTCTCATAGTGAAATTAATAAAGTGTGCCAGATAGCAGGAACTCTCTCTTCATCGCACACTTATTTTCTGACAGTTATTGTCATTATGCTGACAAATGTCAGAGTTCATATCCCGTCTGTGCTGTATGAAAAAATTTCAAAATAACTTTTTTTTGAAATTACGTTCTGCACCAAAACCGATACAAAAAACGCAATTACATGCCAGGAAAAACGTGCTATCTCGGCAAAAAAAAACGACCGGCAATGCAGTTTCTATGTTTTTCTAACATAAAATGCATTACGAAATTATATATTTCTGGAGTACTGAAAGTCAATTTTAAATTTTAAAAATAAAGGTTAATCGAACTGACACAAATAAATTGACACTTTGACAATTGCTACTCAGAGAAATAAGTGTACGTCATCTACCTGGTACACTTTATTGATTTCACTATGCTGATTCTGAAACTATATGACAATAGCTTTCCAACACATATTTGGAAAGGTGAATCACTGTTCACAAAATCAAGTTACGCCATCTGTTAGAAAACCGCATGAATTAACCGGTACCCCTATTATATCACAGGTGTAATAGGGGGTGAAGTTTTCGAAAAATTGAAAAGCCTATATTTCATTAAATATTAAATATTTTTATGAAAAGCGATTTTTTTCCAAAAAAAAATTGTAATATCGGGTGATTTTTTAAGAGCCTTCTGATTTGATTTAAAAAACACATAAAATTTAGAGAAATCAATCGACGATCTACATATATAATTCAATGTTTAAAGATGATTTAATTTAAATGTTGACCGCGGCTGTGCCTCAAATGGTTCATACGCTGGGTCCAATTTTGGCATACTCTCTCTAACATATCGGCCGTATTTCACGAATAAATTCTTCAATATTGGCTTCCAGTGCTTCAACCGTTGCGGGCTTGTCGCTATAGACATGAGCACAAAAAGTAGTCTTAAGGCGTTAAATCGCACGATCTAGGCGGCCGTCATTTGGCCACAACGTGAAATAAACTGTTCACCGAACTCGCCTCTCAATTGGGCCATTGTTTCGCGTGCTGTGTGACATGTGGCACCGTCTTGTTGAAACCACATGTGGTGGTTTAATGTCCAATAATGTAAATTTTGTCCGAAATTTAGTCACAAGATTCCGAACAGCCGCCTCAGAAGGTCGCCCAAACTGACCATAAAATGGAA